>OV281285.1:2472500-4872500 GCA_923062465.1 Acleris sparsana
ACCGGTCAATCTTGATGTCTCATTAAAATGACTTTACGATTTCACGACAATTTGCAGTAATACGAAAAACACACCAAATCTCTTGCTTCATAAGCTGGAATTGAGTCTTGTTGAGAAATATAATGTTGGTCTCTAAACATACACAGAGATAGGAAGTTTTATAATATTAAACAAAAAAAGTTCCGTGGTTAACAAAAACTAACTTTTAAGCGTTTTTAAAAAGTGAAATTTACAAAAAGTCATGCGTCGATCCCAGCTGTGATTGCTAAAAGATCGTATAAGAAATTGCGGTGAATATATAGAATGATTATTTGTTCTTAACAAGGTACATTAATTTAGCTTTTAATTTTTATACGAATTGAAATTAAAAAATAAACATTAGTTAGTTTTATTTGACTCAACCTTAGTAACAGAACTTATGGCTAGACTAGGTATTATAATAATTAGGAAATACCGACTCCGTGGATTCTGGAACCACGATTTGCCACCAAAAGTCCTAACTCTAGTTATTATATATTGACCATTGTGAAACCGCGAATAGATTAGGATTTAGCACTCGTATAGAATTAATACGGCAGAATGTAACCGCTCACGATCTCACACAAATTGAGTAGACAACGATATAAATACTTATATAAAGAAATAATACTTGAACAAATAGAAAATATACAAAACTCCTCAGCCAAGGATAGGAAAAACGCCCGTCATTTTGAAAACATAACCCTGTTCCGTACAGCAGAGACTTCCTTGATGTAAAATGAAAATATTACTAGGTATTTTATTTATTTATTATACAATAATGTATATGTATTCAGCGATAATGTAATGGGAAAACGCAAACAAACGGACAAACAGTAACCCAACTTCAACGATTAAATATGCCCCAATGACGTCCGTAGACTGTGAACGAACTTTTTTGACTCATAAATAGGTCCTAAATTCACGGCGTTATGGATTAACAAGTAAAAATATTTTTTTCAATGAAGTTATTTTTGATTGGCGAGAGTTTATTTTCCCAAAACCATTCCAGTGTTATTAATTAATAATATTGTCACTGAAAACATATGAATTATGGTATAATAAATGTAAAATTCCTACTAATATTTTTAATTAACATCATAAGGAAGTCTCTGTTGTACGGAACAGGGTTATGTTTTCAAAATGACGGGCGTTTTCCCGATCGTTGCTCATCACACAAAAATTTGCAGCTGTTCGAATGAGTATCCCACTCTGTACAACCATATCGCCTTTGACGTTATCGTATCGCTAACGTTGTGATGACTCATCTACCTGACGGCAATGGCGGCCGAGAAAACAACACATGGTTTTACTGAATAGACTCCTTGAATAGTACATTATGATACAAGTGTGCTAAGTTGACCATTGTATACAAGGCGCTATTGTGTGCGCACGAGCGGGAGCGAGTGCGCCACAAGAAAGCCGCGTATATTATGGTCACAGGCACACGTGTTACATACGACGTTTTTCAACACACTTGCGAAAAAAAAACAAGACTTCATTTAGTCAAATTTTAATTAATTATTAAAACAGTTGGTAAAATTACAATTTCTTCATTTTCTTTACTTAAAGAAGACATTTTCGTTAATATTAAACTTCACAATAATTAATCCAAACTATCTTCGTCACAGCCGTCAATTATTTACGAAAAATGGCGGCTGGCGCGTTGTTTTTTTTTCTTGCCGCGATACCGATGCGCGCGCAAGGCTAAGGCGCGAACGAGATCGGCCAACAGCCAAATTTAAAATATAATAATTCATGTTTAAAATACTAATTACAGAATTTTTTTTTTTTTTTTAATGAAATTGAGTTATTTTTTAGTAATAAAGCTGATTTCACCAATTTATTGAAATAAATATGTAGATAATGTTATTTGCCGCATAAAAACTGTTTGTTGCTAAGAAAAAAAAAGGTATAACCCGACTAAATTATATCGCTTCTTCTTCGTACTTACAACTTGGTATTAGGCTACAAATGTAAATTGTTTGGGTTAATAAACTAAAGGCACTTGTGCGTAATATACTGAAAAAGCACGCGTGTTTAATATCTAGGTTTATGAGCCAAAAATCGGTGAAATAAAAAGGTCGTTTTGAGCAAGTGTGTTGAAAAATACTTTATTTTTCCATTATTATGTGAGAATAGGCATTTTGATATACCAACGTCTAGTTGCTAACACAGGCTTGATGCGCAGGTACCAACTGCTCGGCTGGAACGGGTAACGTATCTACAGACGGCACGAAACCCGGCCTTGTCCATAATTAATGAATTCATATTTGTATACCAGCGATCCGCCCTCGCGTCGCATAGTGCATAATCCAGAATGTATACATAAAAAACCTTCCTCTCGAATCACTATAGATTAATGAAAATCGCATTAAAATCCAATGTGGAGTTTGAGAGATCTAAGCGTAGATACAGAGGGACTGACGGCGGGAAGTTTCGTTTAATACTATGTAAAGATTAATAATATAAATTACAAGCAATGGTATAATAAAAGCACCGCAGTGCAGTTATAATCATTCATCATCATCATCATCATCATGTCAGCCGACGTCCACTGCTGGACATAGGCCTCCCCCAAGGCTTTCCACTCAGACCGGTCTTGTGCTTTTCGCATCCACCGCGGTCCCGCGATCCTGACGAGGTCGTCACTCCATCTTGTTGGAGACTCCAGAACCTTCTGACCCCATCGGCCATCAGTCCTGCGAGCAATGTGCCCCGCCCACTGCCACTTCAGTTTAGCTATTCGTCGGTAACCTTAGTTCTCCTGCGGATACCATCATTTCTGATAATATGCTTTGTCCTTATCTGTCGTTGTGACACTTGAATTGGAAAGAAAGGGACAAAGAAACCTTGAACTGAAATAGGATTATTGTGCTGCTATAAAAGGGGGTAATTGTTTTGTTTATATTAAAATATCGATGCACCCCTTGCAGATATTCGGGGAGATAATTATCTACCTCCTTATGGGTCCTTCCATGACGTGTGCGAGCTAGTAATTATAATAAATTGAAAAACATATCAAGATGCATCCTTTAACTCTTAAAAGTAGTTTTTTTTATGGTAACACCTTGTGCAGGGTCCGTCCGGATCGCTACCACCATCTTATCCATTAACTCACCACCAAACAGCATTCGCATTGTGTCCCAGTGTGGGGTGACATTACTAGCACAGAGGTTTGTTTAATAAAACAGGCCACTGGTTGTGTGCTAAATTGTGGGGGCAATGGGGAGATGCTTTAAAAGTAATACGAGAGAGGACAGGCTACTTTTTTTTTACTGTGTGACACTACTTTGTTTTTAATTTTACCGAGTGCCTAATTCGCGTTTTTACCCCTTTGAACGTCAAGAACACCTATAGGTGTCGTGTTCAGTCGTGCCTACCACGCCATCGACGCTTAATATTTTTCACGGGTACAGTGCACGCGAGTATTTGTGACGTAAGGTTGACATTAGCTGTGGTTTTCAGCTGTCAATAGCGGCGCAAAGGTGGAGTTCGGATTCAGTATACTGTTTTATAAACACATGTATATAGATGAAATTTGTGGACAAGACCGCGCTTTGGGTGTTGTCACACGGTCCGTGCGTTTCGGTGTACTAATCAATGCGATATTGTTCAACACAACGCTGTATTATAATTTTATAATATTTATAAATGTAAGGGAGATCGCCCATGGGATTGTAAGAGTTACTGTTACACGATTTTGCACACTAGGCATTACGAGGGCGTTGTAATAGCGTGTACAGGTGTAGTGCATAATTGCTTTCCTTCGTATTTTCACGGAAACGTACGAACGTGTCATGCTACTACAGTCAACCTCAGTACTTTTTGTACTGTGACCGACTGAAATAGCAAGACACGTTCGTACGTTTCCGTGAAAATACGAAGGAAAATAATTATGCACTACATCTGTAATAGGGTGTAATACCTAGGCGGTCAATAAGTTCTGTTTACTATGTCACCTTTTTGGGGTTCCGTAGTCAAACTAGAAAGCCTTATAGTTTCGCTATATCCGTCTGCAGCTTAGCTCAGAGACCAATACTAGACAGCTAATTTGGCATGGATATATAATAAGTCACGCCAGCAAAATGGTAAAAGAAAATCTTGAAAAAAAAATTTTTGCTGTACCACCCCTACACGTAACGTGGGGTTGTGTTTTTACTCGTCTACCCCATAGTGTGGGGTGTTGTTGGATAGGTATATTTTTAAATATTTTTGTTAGATTCAAGTGTGTGTGTGTGTGTCCACATTCACATTTTTCTGTTAATTTCACTTTTTGAACATGCTTAAATGTCAGTATTTGTTTAAATAGGAACTTTTTTTTAGTTTAATATTATAAAAAATCATGTATCTTTATATTTCTCAACGAGACTCAATTCCTGCTTATGAAGCAACAGAGCAACAGAATTGGTGTGTTTTTGTATTGTTGCAAATTGATGTGAAATGGTATATCAATATTAACCGGTGTACATACGGATCTTGGGATGTTTGGAATACATTTGTATCAGAATTTAAAGCTAAAAGTCTGTTCAATATGTCGCGCAAAAATGAACTCTACAAGAACTCTCACAAAATTTGTGGCCGTTATCAGTATTATCTATAGTATTATCATGAACTATGATTCTCTAGCCCCAAATGGGAATACTTCAAGCTCGTACATCAAATAATTACAATAGTTTTGAACAGTTAACAATTTTATGAAAAAAACCTACAGTTAACTATTTTAATATTATTAAATCTTAGTAACAGAACTTATGAACCGACTAAGTAGAGGGTTTGACTGCAACATGGCATAGACTTCTTTGGTATTACGGATTGCATCCCGTGGCGTTGGCGACCTCCCTTTGAGCCCATTCACGATTGAACGACACTATACATACATATTTCGCGGGTGGTAGGACTCTCTGCAGAGTCCGTCCGGATCGCTACCACCATCTTATCCATTAACCTACCGCCAAACAGCAGTGTTCGCACTGCTGTGTTCCGGTTTGGGGATAAGACAGCCGGTGTAATGACTAGCATAGAGGCATTCCATCTTAGTCCTCAGGGTTGGCAACGCATTTGCAGTCTTAATCTTGTAGTCTTGTGAATGCGAATGTCTATGGGTCACAGTTTCCGCTTACCATCAGGTGGCCTGTGTGCTCGTTTGCCTTCTCTATGTCATAAAAAAAAAAAACTATAAAATTCTTATTTTAAACGGAATATGGTAACGTTTCAATCCTCCGTACCCCCAATGCTAAAAGAGCCATCTCACATACAGCTTAATAGGGATTTCGCAACCTCAATAAGACGTTGATTCTGTAATGAACAGTTAGAAAAAACATTTTTTGAATAGCTGTAAAAATAATCAACATATAAGCCAACAAAGATTTGTTTCTATTTCACTCTCCAATTTTTTTTTATTTGACATGGAATTTATATGGCTTACGTGATACATGACGTCACAGTGCATATCGGATCTCAGTCTAAACGCTATATAAATATCAGTTTAAAATGCTTGTATTGGCCTATTTCAATTTTAATTTCACTCTTGGTGATCTCTTTTACGTATATTTGCATATTACCTATTTCGATTTTGTTTCAACATGTCCTAAGACGAACAAATTATCTGCACTGCGCTTCGCTGTAGGCATGTGCCGGCTCGTAAAGTTCTCGCGTGATTGGGCTTAATGTTACCTGTGTACTAATCTCGATGTGTTTACTAATTCTCTATCGTATTAGTGTTGTAACTTACCCTAAAAGGGGCAAAATTAAAATTGCACTGAGCAAACTCCGACCGTCCATTGGGTATCATTACAGTTATTGTGTTTTCTAATTAACTATTGTCTATTCGATTTCAATCCCCGTATCCATTAGGGTAGAGTAGAGTAGGCTTCCATGTAAACTTAAATCCATTTGGAGTCGTTTACACTTTGAAATCCGCAGGGATCCATCAATGGATCTAAATATGAAGTGTACAATCCATGAATGGATACTTTGGAACTTTTTATATTCCGGGATCCATCAATGGATTTTATACTCATCAATTGATGGATCCAAGTGTATTAAAAGTTTAATGAAATCCATTGTTGGATACACTACACTACTATGACATAGTAGTGTACTAAGAACCATTAGAAGAAAGAATCCATTGATGGATCCCAGCGTATTAATAAGTGTAAACAACTGCAAATGGATTTAAGTGTACATTAAACCCAGTGGGGTTCCAGTGGGGTTCCATTATTGGAGTAGAGTGCTACTCCAATAATGGATTTGAATGTACAAAAAGTCCACCCGTGTACAATTACCATACTTTAGTTGATAAAACATAATAATAATGCTGAGGGCGCCTCTGGACGCTCGGTGTAAAGTTAAAAAATAATATATATAATCACACAAAAATCTTTAAATAAATGTCGTTTACTCCTGCATCAAAATGTTGTCCATTATTATGTATAACGTATAAAATGTATGTTTTTGTTATTGGTTGTGTTCAACGGTGTGATTAACTCTGGCAACATACTGTATAATATCCTTATTACGCTTCTTACTTAATAAAACTAGTTGCACAAACGTTCGTTATAATATATCGGCAAGATATCTATACACATTATACCTATACAAACTTGGCCAATACCCTTTATTGAATAGAAACAATAGACAAATATACTGCCTTCCTAAGCCAATAAGCAGTATCCCAAATTCAACAGCCAAGTCAGTTTTAATTCTATTCGGTTAGTAATAAGGTTCATATTGCTACGGGAGTTATATCTGACATACTGCCTATTGGCTTAGGGCGGCAGTATATTGACAAGGTTTGAACGCAATACTATAAAAAGGTATGGCAATGTGTAAAAGAATATAGTAAGAATAAGGGCTCTTTTACACGTCGGTAATACGGAGTAAAGCTACCAGCGCTTCTAAAACGCCATCAGGACATTATTACACATAAAAAACAATAATACTTGCATACATCTGGGGTCCTAGTTAATAAAGGTGTCAGTCCAGTACACTTCGTTTATGAACAGTCAGGAGCAAAAATACCGGGTCAGAGTGCGTTGTTCATACAAACGAGACTATCTCGAAGCCTTGGCTCCTCGCCAGGGGTTGTTTGAGTGAGGTTTAATGGTGGATACTGCGAGGTTCAATAGAGCTCAAAAGTTCTTAAGATACCTAACTGATCGCACAATCAGTTAACACCACAGCGGGATAGTTTGGGTCAGCACTTGGTTTTCCTTACATTTTATTGCCATTTTAGATGTTTTTCTGAACATGCACTATTCCGGCGTTAGCCGCAGATTCATTCAGTTGGGTATCCTAGGCACTTGGGAAGTCCTGTATCGATAGTCGGGGTATTCATCATCAGATTTCACTAAAAGCATTCCCTGGCGAGGAACCAAGGCTTCGAAATAGCCTCTTTAGTATCAAAAACGCACTCTGTCCCGTTGTTTTTGCTCCTGAGTGTAAATAACCTTTTGTAAAACATGTTAAGTTGACTTATACGCTTCCTCGCTAGGTCCCCATTATTGAACGCTTGTGCAACTGTACAATAGTCCTCTCCTGTTAACATAACCCTCGTCTGCAGAACCTCAATGATGGAGGGAACTGGTTCGTTGGAGCAGCAGCTTGCCACGCTCCGGCAGCGCGCCGGGGAGGTGCGCGCGCGTCGCGCCGACTTACGACGCCTCGAGGAGCTTGGTGAGATGAAGACACTACCCTGAATACCCACCCCAATACCCCGCCCATACCCACACTACCGTCAAGGACCCTGCAATGTACTCTGAACTCTGAACGGGTTCATTCTTACTTGTCTAATATAGTTAACTTGTTTATAACCTCAAAATCAAACTAAAAAAAACAGCAGTGTTCGCATTGTTGTGTTCCGGTTTGGGGATAAGACAGCCGGTGTAATGACTAGCATAGAGGCATTCCATCTTAGTCCTCAGGGTTGGCAGCGCATTTGCAGTCTTAGGCTTGCAGTCTTGTGAATGCGAATGTCTATGGGTCACAGTTTCCACTTACCATTAGGTGGCCTGTGTGCTCGTCAGCCTTCGCTTGCCATAAAAAAAATTAATCTAAGATATTTTTAGTCATGTTGACATAATTATAGAGAGTCATCCTGCTGATATTATAAATGCGTAAGTTTGTCTGTGTATTAGTTTGTAACTCCTGCAGCGGCTGGACGGAGTTGGATGAAACTTGGAATGCAGATAGCTTAACCCTGGATTAACACATAGTAAAATACTTTTCATCCATAAAAAAATATAAGTTCCCGAGGGAATATGGATAATTAAAATCGACGCGAAGTTAGACCGAAAGACGTCCACTGCTGGACATAGGCCTCCCCCAAGGCTTTCCACTCAGACCGGTCTTGTGCTTTTCGCATCCACCGCACTCCCGCGATCCTGACGAGATCGTCGCTCCATCTTGTTGGAGGCCTACCTTGAGCTCGTTAGAAAAACTGTTTACTCAGTTTATTTACGATAAAACAGCTGATTTACCCAAAAATAGATTAAATTTTGAGGTTGGCAATTGTTTAATATATTAAACTAGTAAGAATGAACACGGTATACATTAAAGTACAGTAAAACCAAAGTATTAATCCTGCAGCATAGCATAGAGACATTCCATCGTAGTCCTCGGAGCTGGCAATGTGATCACCTGGGCCCGTAATTTTCATGCCGTTAACGCAAAAATGTAATTATTAACCATTACTCGTCAATCATTTAATCATGTACAAATGAGTTTAATCTATTTACGCGTAGATAAATATCTGCTCTACACCTAACACGTAAATTAAATTTGATTGAGAAGGACCGTGGCTAAAATCATCGAGAAACATTATCATTTAAAAAATAGTTTTTATTTTGTAATAAAATTTTATACGAATAAATAGTCATACATACAATTATCGCATTGACATTCATAAAAGAAAATTGTCTCAATATGCCATTTTTAGTAATAAGTGGTAAAAAAAAAGATGCTGCTTTGATCCGTATTTTTATTGGGATTAAGCTGTATTTAACTTTAATCACTTTCCCATATATATTTGTTAAACCTTCTTTTATAATAATGCACACCCTGGCAATTTATATTCTATTATTTGAAATTGTCTTATTGTCATCTGAACGTCTGTCTGATTTTTTGCTTTTGCTATCAATGATTATATCTTCTTGCACTCCACGAAACTCTGCATTTTATTAACTTAAAAGGTTATGGGCCTATTTGCAGCAGTGCTATATATATAATATAATAAATGCTTTATTTATGTGAAGAATAATTAGAGTGAAAAATTTGTGCTATGGATAACTGTCCATCGACATCAACGTCGGCACTAAGCCTGAATCAGTCTACGACGTCAACAGGCGCTAGCTTCAGTAAACTAACAGGCAAGAATTTCAACACATGGATTTTTAGCCTAGAATGTTACTTAACTGATTTAGACTTATGGAGTGTCTGCATCAATCCTGTTAACTCAGCAGACCCTATGGAAGCCAGAAAAGATCAAAAGGCACGGGCTAAAATTTGCTTGACCTGTGAAGAATCAGTTTATCCAGTCATTAGGTCAGCTACTACAGCCCATCAAACATTAAGCAGTCTCAAGAAAGCCTATGCTGACAGTGGTCTGATAAGAAGGCTAGGCCTTATTAAAAAACTCCTAAATAATGAGTTTAAGGGAAACCTTCACGAGTATGTCAATAACTCACTGGCTACGCAGCAAGAACTGCAGGGAATCGGAGCAGGAGTTGATGACGAGTTCCTGGCAATAATAATGCTTGCTGGTCTACCCGATAGATTCAAGCCACTCGTTATGACGCTGGAGCACTCCACCATGAAGATCACATCGGAAAACGTAGTGACAGCTCTTTTAAAGGAAGAATCGCGAGCTGTACCCGCCATTTCCAGTACCCGGGGGATTACAAACACCGTGCTACATGTCGGCAGTGCACCGAAGAAATTGTTTTGTACTTATTGTAAAAAGTCAGGTCATGTAGTCTCGAAGTGTAGGAGTTTAAAAAACAAAACCACTAAGAATGATTCGGCGATCAAGTCGTACAATACATCCGAATTCACCCTGTCATCTTGTTTCTCTAATATATCTCCCTCAGGTCAACATCATTGGTACATCGATTCCGGCGCAACATCCCATATGAGTAATAGGAGAGATTGGTTTACAAACATTTCATCCCACATCACCCCTATTACTGTTGCTAACAAGGAACAATTACTGAGCCATGGAAAAGGTACTGTAAATATTGAAATTTCCGACAGTGTAAATAAAATAAGTAACGTCTTGTATATTCCTGGCTTAGCAACTAATTGTCTTTTGTCAGTAAGCAAATTAAATGAAAATGGCTTCGATGTGTTGTTTACATCAAAAGGCGCAAGCATCGTCCCAAGTGGAGGATGTCACTTGACGGGCTCTGTCATTGCCACAGGTTCTGTACATAAAGGTATGTATAAACTAGACGTTTGTTCGACTAGTTCACAGGCCATGTGCTCTGTCAGTAAAGAGTCTGCTATGCTATGGCATAGACGCCTTGGTCATTTAAACCATAAGACTTTGAATATTTTAAAAAATAATAACGTTGGCATAGATTATGCTAATAGAGGTTTGAATGTTAAATGTATTCCATGCTTACAGGGAAAACTTGCAAAGAAACCTTTTCTGAGCTCTACAAGTAAATCGAGTTGCGTTCTTCAACTAATTCATTCGGATCTATGTGGTCCAATGAGCACGCACTCGTGGGGCGGAGCCCTATATTTACTTACTTTTACAGATGACTTTAGTCGAAAATCTTTTGGATATCTCCTAAAATCAAAGGATGAGGTTTTCACTAAATTCGTAGAGTTTAAGCACTTAGTCGAAAACCAAACGGGTCGCCAAATCAAAGTTCTACGCTCTGATAACGGTCGTGAGTACGTTAACCACGGGCTGTCTACCTTCTTGAAGGAAAACGGTATTGTTCATCAAACTACAATTCCTTATACTCCTCAGCAAAACGGAGTCTCTGAGCGTGCCAACCGAACTATTATTGAGAAGGCGAGATCTATGCTTCAAGACTCTAAACTACCGAAAGCATATTGGGGAGAAGCGGTTAATACGGCTATTTATTTGAAGAACCGTACACCTACGCAAGCTTTAAATAATAAGATTCCTGAAGAAATTTGGACAGGGAGAAAAGTGAACCTTTCTCATCTGAAAGTCTTTGGTTGTGAAGCGCATGTTCTCATACCGAAAGAAAAACGAACGAAGCTTGACGCGAAGACCCAAACTTGTATCTTTGTAGGTTATGCGACAGAAAGCAAAGGCTATCGTCTCGTAGATCGCCAAAACCCTCGAGTTTTAATAGTCGCAAGAGATGTTGTTTTTATGGAAGAACAAACACGCTTAGATTCTAATCAATATCTCCCTTACAGTGAGATACCAGAAACTTCGCCTGAATCTCCACAAGTCTTTCTGCCGATTTTAGAAGAAGAACCTATTCAACAAGTTCCAGTGCCGTCACTTAGTCAATCACCACCTGATATTCAACCGGAAGCATTACCATCGGACCAATCCGAATCAGCTACCCCGCAAGTAACATCTGGTATTTTAGAAGCTGAAGTCATTCCTGAGCTCTTACCTGAACGGAGATACCCTAATCGAGAGAGGCGTCCTCCTGAAAGGTATGTCTGTGCGGTTCAAATGACAACAGACCTGGAACCAGAAACTTACAAGGAGGTTACAGATCATCCTCAAAAGGGTCAGTGGCTGGAAGCCATGCAGGCTGAATATAATTCGTTGATGAAACATGGAACTTGGACCCTAGTCGACAGACCTAAAGATCGCAAAACAACCAAATGTAAATGGGTCTTTAGAATAAAATTGGACACGAGTGGAAATGTAGTCAAGTATAAAGCTAGACTTGTAGCTAAAGGATTCACTCAAATACCAGGAGTGGACTACGGTGAAACTTTTTCCCCTGTTGCGAGGCTATCATCAGTTCGACTTTTGATGGCATTTGCCGTCAATCTTAACTGCCAAATTGATCATCTCGACGTGGAAACAGCCTTCTTAAATGGTGATTTAGAAGAAGAAATCTTCATGGAACAACCAGAAGGTTTCTCAACTGATCCAAAACACAAAGTGTGCTTACTTAAGAAGTCACTCTATGGTTTGAAGCAAGCTCCACGCCAGTGGAATAAAAAGGTGTGCGAAGCAATGGCTGCCTTATCATTGAAACAAGCTTCAACGGAGCACTGTCTCTATCACAAAAGGAACGGCAACGACATACTAGTCGTAGCAGTTTTCGTCGATGACTTTTTTATAATGTCCAATAGTGACGTTTTAAAAACACAGTTCAAAAATGAACTTAAAAAGATCTTTATAATTAAAGATCTGGGTCCTGTCAAGGACTGTCTCGGTATGAGAGTAATACAAAGTCTGAACTCTATAACTCTCGACCAGACGCATTATATCGAAAAACTAATTGACAGATATAATATGAATGAAGCTATATCTGTCACTACACCAATGGAACCTGGACTTAAATTAACTCTACCTGAAAAAGAAAACGAAGTTGAAGTACCGTATCGTGAACTTATCGGCTCGTTAATGTACATTGCTATTGGAACGAGGCCAGATATTTCTCACACCGTGTCGTATCTCTCTCAATTCAATGCACATTACGGGGGGGTACACTGGAAGGCCGCAAAAAGGGTCCTTCGGTATCTTAAAGGTACCAAGGACCTCAAACTTCAATTTCACAACAGTGAAATTCAACCCATTGGTTACGCAGACGCTGACTATGGTAATAACATAATGGACAGGCGATCATTTACAGGATATGTTTTCATTATGAGCGGTGCACCTGTCTCGTGGGAGTCTCGAAAGCAGCGCACGGTCGCCCTTTCGACTACCGAAGCAGAGTATATGGCCCTGGCCGAAGCGTGTAAAGAAGCCATATACCTAAAAACCCTCATAATGGAAATCTTCGCCGTCACTCATCCCATGGTTATCCACACAGATAATCAAAGTTCCATTAAATTAGCACACAACAGCACTTATCACGCCCGCACAAAGCACATCGATATCAAACATCATTTCATACGCGAGTCTCTAACACACCATCAACTTCCCCTTCAGTTCATACCTACTTATGACATGATCGCCGATATTCTTACGAAAGCTTTACCGAAGATTAAACATTTTAAATGTGTAAATTCTTTAGGTTTACGGTAGATTAAGGTTTTTCATTGTAAATAAGCAGGTATAAGGTGTGTCATTTAATGATGTAAATATAGGATGTTTTTTTTTGTGATAGTATTTAGTGTGTACAGTTTACTTGGATATTATGTTATACTTGTATGTACGTATGTACAGGGTGCTTTTATTACGAGGGGGTGTTAAACCTTCTTTTATAATAATGCACACCCTGGCAATTTATATTCTATTATTTGAAATTGTCTTATTGTCATCTGAACGTCTGTCTGATTTTTTGCTTTTGCTATCAATGATTATATCTTCTTGCACTCCACGAAACTCTGCATTTTATTAACTTAAAAATATTTTTTATTAAACATACTGGCACCCCTGCCAAATGAAAGCAGAGCACCCTGTATGTAAAATTAGGTCATTTTGACGTCATCGGCATCAAAATTACGTCATTTTGACGTCATCGGCACCAAAATTACGTCACATTGACGTCATCGGCATCGGTGATGACTAATGTTTTACTGGATCATGATTTGGCAAACTATTTCATTTTTTCTTGTCAATAGTCTAACCTTACCAAACTTATTCAATAGTTCATTTGCACGTCGTGATACAACAAATTTGATAACAATAATAATCATGACTAGTGTCAAGCTTTGCGATAATTACACACAGAAACTTTTGTCAAAACTGGTAGACCACTTACCTGCCCGACCGTACCGTTAGTACTTTGGTTTTGCTGTAGATTACTCCACAATACCATATAAACACTTTAAACTTTTCGTGAGTTTATTATACGGCACCGAATTTAGTCTGATACATTCGTATACATACAAATACAAGCTTCACTACATCTACACTATATATATATATATATATATATATATATATATATATAGTCTCGACAATAATGGGGAACACGATTTTTTTTTTACTTCGATGTCCATTATTATAATACGACTCCCAAGTTTCTTTTATTCTTCACGGGAAGGTTAAGAGTATACGTCAATGCACTGCTGCAAGCCCCCTGATTGGCCTAATCAGTGGCAGCACCATGATTACCGACGCCTCGTACTTAAGTATCTTTTATGATCGATCTCTTCAAAAAACCAAAGCTCACCTGAAAGATCGTCAATTTCTGCGTAAGAAAAACCGAGATATCGAAACTTCGCATTGAAGCATTGCCAATTCGTGTTCCCCCATTAATAACGGGACTAAACATATATATATCATCCGGTAGACTTATCGTACTAGGTTTAGTGTCGTGGGCTCCACTACTGTTATACCCGTAGCGATTGGAAGAGCTTGGTGAGACCACTGCCTAATACACCATACCATAAACTAATCTACCATAACATATCATGCATTATACTACCGTTCACTACCCTACCCAACAAATATCACTGTAACCTACAGTCTTCAATACAAATTCAATTATTATCACTAATACAAAATAATAATTGCAAAGAAGCTCTGCTAAAGTACGTCAAAAGCTACACTTTGTATGGACTAACCTACCTCACAACGCCGCAGGCTACCCTACATTCTCCCAACAATACCCTTGACTACCGCCCACCAAACCCTTCTACCTAGGCAACACCGGACCATTGAAGAGGGAGACCACTGCACAGGTAGTGAGTATGACAGTCACAACCCGGGATTGATGAGCCAGTAGAATCGACCAAGAAACTCTTGTACCATTTTCTGATTCTATTTGTATCACGTACGACTTTTTTGGTAGACTTCGTATTTTGGCCGTGTAATGCAAACTTTAATCGGTTGTACGCGTATATCCAGACAAGGAAAGTCGCACGACTTCGTATAATAGTAGAAAACTATATTTCTATCATTGTCATCGTGTGTTTGACAAGAGGGAAGTGCCATTTCTGACACCCAGTACTGCCAAACTGACAACAGCAGAGTGACAACCAAAGTAGAATCAATCGGACATCGGATAAACTTAGAAGTCACACTTTTATCCGAACGTTCCGAACGCTGTTAACGAACTCCGTCTTTATTGGTCGTTATAAAAGGGTTGCTATGGTTACGTTTCAATAACAAAAAACACAACCAAGTTATAATGATAAGCTAGCGACTCAACGATCCCGGGTTGTGACTGCACATACTTATATTGTTTATTGCATGCGTCCACCGCATCCGAGAACTTAAGGCCCCAGAATATGGGACTTTATGACAAACAGTATCTTTAGTTATAGGTATATAGTAGCTTGCGTTTGTCCCATACAAATGCCATAAAATATATGACTTTTCGCATTAGAACCACAAATCAAAAAGTTAAATAAACTAATATACAATTTGTCTCTATAGACAATGAAGATTTTATTTTATAAAGATATGAAAAACTAATAATACTGTTGTATATTCTAAAAGAAACAGAGAAAAATAGTAAATACACTTATATTAAATACATAAAAAAAACACTCGTACACGGGTCTAAAACGAGTGACAATTGTAATTATTGTTTCACTTAATGCTTAAGATTTTTTATTATAAAAAACTACGCATTAGATCTGTAATTTCAGCTTAAAAGTATGTTAGGCGAAATGATTTTAGACCGAAGTACTCAATTTATGATAATTTCGTGATAAATACGCAAACGTTCTATTTGCTCTATTGGGTGAGCGAACTCGGGACCGGTAGCTTCGTATCCGGCGTCTACCAACTCGATTGACAGGCCAAAAACTTCGACGTATCACCGGCATTGCGCATACACAATAGGCAAGTGTTTTAAAAATACCTAATTACTCCATCGTTTACATTATCAAAAAATATTGAACTCATGTTTTAAATGAACAAAAAATGACGAAGATAAAGTGCGTTGAAGTTTCGCATGACGTCACGCCGTGGCACTCTGTACCACGCTGTGACGTCACGGGCCGAAAATTTGATGCACTTATTTTTTGATAATCTTACTAACGGAATAATTAGAATGTTTTTTTTGTACCCAACACACACCCCTATTCTTGGTCCTTACCTTCTCGGATCTGACGTTGAGTTGAATTATTTGTATTTAGCAATAAAAGCATGCCTTAAAAAAAATCCTGTAAGGATCATTAAAAAGCGTATTTCTTTGATTAAATTTAGTATTTAAATGATAGTGATTAGTGGCTTATTTTCTTTTTAATTGCTGATATTTTTTGTAGTGTTTTTCATTGAGGATGGACGTGTCGGCAAAAGTATTCGAGTGGCTTAAAAAAAGTTGCCGCCGGTCACGTGAGGAATTCGGAATAAATTTGCATTTTGTTACGAAAGTTGATCATCAAGTTGGTCATATTAATTATTGTTATTGTTTTGTAAAACAGTTGTAATTTAATTAAATTACATATTAATCAAGTATGTATAAATACATGTGTATCACTGTCTCTAGCATAACAAATATACTGACGGATACCAGAGAGTTTGAGCGAGAGACAACCTATTACTATTCAAAATGCATTTTACGCAACCTTTGGATAAGGCGAGAATTAACCTTCCATATATTCAATTCAGATTCAAATTCAAAAAAATTAATCACTAAAATTGACGTAATAATGAAACAATTCCATTTCACTGTTGCAAGTTTGTTTTCCAATCGCTCAAAAGTAAACTTTTATATTTACATACATACATACTTTAATACGCTGGTTTTAGTGTAGTAAACTTTGATAGCTTTGCAGACACGTCCAGTCTGACACGTATATCCAAACACCGGATTGAAGGCGGCAAAAATATTCTAGTTCTAGTGTTTGATTAAACGTCGACATAGTTTATCGAAATCGATCGATCGATCGGTCAAGTTTGAATACCTTTTAATTATGTGCAAACCTCTTTTATTTATACATATCGCATATAAACAACCGGTATCTGTCATTGATTCGGGTCACTTGTGACAACCTTTACCTAAAATACATTGAATAATAAATTCATTCAGTACAACAATTCCATATTCCAATTCCGACTTACTGAGAACCTTTTTTGTATTAAAATTGCCTCGGTAAAAGGATCGTTTATCTTCATGGAAAGCTTATCATCCAGATAAAGTAACGACTTACCTTTACAAGAAATATAAGATGTCACCAAAAAAGTTGTCGATAAACTAAGTCGATATTAAATAAATCACTAGCACGGGTACATTTTTGCCACCGTCAATCCGGCGTATGCTTTTATCTCACAAAAATACTGTCACTATTTATACTAAATCGTTTAATTGTCTCACTGGAGCTATAATCATGTGTTACTAATCAAATTTATGAAATTTGGTGTACGGTAGGCCAAGAAAGAGGTTTAACACTGGCATAGTCACTCGATTGACACATAGATACAAGAAAAAAAAAAAACGCCGCGCGGGAAATGTGAATAAATCGATTAATTTTTATTGAGGAGAAGAAGAAGGAACAAATATTGTTCGATCTCAAATTATTCGTTCCATGTAAATTCGCCGATATTTGTCATAGTTCCCGTGCAGCGTACCCTATCTGTAGCGTGGCAGACCACTTTTTTGGTTGACTGTACCAGCCGTGTTTGGCGCGCGGTGTACAGAGTATTTTGTTTAATCATCATTTCGTTTGTCCACGCCACCGTTGAAGAGGAGGGGTTTTACTGTCCTCCGTACCTCGGAGGTTCGTCCTTACATGTCCCTAGGCGTCATAACGTCGGCGATACTGCACTACGCAACGTTACTTATAAAATAACGATATTCGAGTAGTAACGTTATTTATAACGTTTGAAAACATAGCGTTATTTGTAATATTCGTTAAAACTGCGCTATCGCCGATTATAAGTTTAAAAACGTAGGTCTTTTATTTTTCGACTGACATTTTCTTAGCTATAATAAACCGTACAGGTATAATTATACTGTATTCTTCGTTAAAACATCGACAAAATTACCTTTATTCGTGGCGTACGTTATAAATTATAATAACGACTAGACGTTCTCAGCACATTTAAAAATTAATCGTCTATATAAATTGAAGCGTTTTTGCTACGTTTTTAACCTTTCGACGCAGTTTAGATCGATCTGGGTTCCAACGCCGACGCAGGCCGCACACATCTCACGAAATTCTTCTGTCTTCTCATCTCAAACCCCTCTTCTTTTATTTCACACTCGCCTGGCATTTTCTTTTGTACAATGAATGGTATTTAAGTATAATACATTTTAAAAAAACACTAAATAGTTTGGCATCTATACAGCTTACGTTTTAGATATTGCTTGATTTAGTGGTGGTAGGGCCTTGTCCAGGGTCCGTCCGGATCGCTACCACATTATCCTCTAACCTGCCGCCAAGCAGCATTGGCATTGTGTCCCAGTGTAGGGATAACATTTAGATCATTAAAAGGATGATTCACCTAAGTAAACATGAGACATTTATCATTTAAACAAAGTAAGCTATTCCCAAACTAAGCTCTAGGCTTATACTGTGGGTACTAGACAACTATAAACATACTTATATAAATATAATAAAAGTTTTTTTTTTGACTCAAGTTAACGCGTTATTTCAAGATACAAACTAACGCGATTTGTAACGTTATCAAGTTTTTATTTTTTTAATTATTTTTAATATTTACCAATAGAAAGCATAGAATCATGTAAAGTGTCAGTTGTATAGATGCCAGTGATATTTAGATATAAAATATATTTAACACGTAAACAATATAGATACATTATTATAAGCGCTTTTTATTTTATCCTTTCACTTTAATCAAACATGAATTACAAGTATATAGCCTGGTCTCTATTCTGCTCAGTTAAGCTCACCTTGCTTCTATATCGCTATCTTATTGCTGACGCTATGGTATTAACTGCAAGAGCTGTTATAATGTTAACATTATGACTTTAAATTAATATCACCTGAGAATCATACACAAGCTAATCCCAAACTAAGCTCTAGGCTGTACTATGATGCGTTCATAACCCAATAAGCAGTATCCCAAATTCAATAATCAAAGCAATTTCAATTCTCTCCTGTTGGTAATAAGGTTGATATTTGCCTTAGGACGGCAGTAAACAACTATACTACTGGAGGGTACTAGGTAACTATTAATTTACTTATATTGAGATATAAATACAACACATCTAATACTCAGGAACACTCGCTCATCATAAATGTCTTATTATTTTTCGTGTAAAATACAAGTCTTTTTTTTTTTGTCCATATTCTTCGGAGGTAACGAGGGAGAACGGACATATTAGTAAATATTTCGCGATAAATCAAAAAGTACGTCAAGGAAATTATTTAAAAAAAAATGTTTTCGAAATGTTCAGACCCTTTCATATGACACCCCGTTTGCTTTAATCAAATAATTTTCATTTTTAAACGCCGTGTCACATATCAAAAAAAAAAAAATGCTTTTTTTTTTTCTAACAACAAATGCGGGCAAGCACACAACTGTGCCAAATTTCAAGTTGGTAACTTCTATAGTTTCTGAGAAAAACTGCTGTGACATACAGACAGACAGACACCACAACCTCACCACAGGGGTTCCTTGTTTAACATTTTGGTACGGAACTCTCTATGAAAGTATTTTGACAAGCGTCATATCATATCCTCTAGCTTTTTACACACACACTCACTAGGTAGGGTCATTAGCATTACCAGCCTGAAGTGTCCATCTTAATGGTAACGATACAGGATCATGATAGGCTTAAACTTAGTGGAATTGAGCTCAACTAACTAACACACCAGATGAATGCTGACCCAATAGGTCATAATCTTAATTCGGTCGTGTAACATATGTCAATTTAAATAAGCCTCTTTATCACCGTGTACGAGGCCGCGTTTTATTCATCAGATAGGCATGGCCATAGATGCTGTTGAGAAGTACAGAAACATACACGAAAATATAAATTAATCCAGTTATAATTTTAAAGTTTGCGGGTGGTAGGACCTTGTGTAGGGTGCGTCCGGATCGCTACCATTCATTAACCTACCTCCAAACTGCAGTGTTCGCATTGTTGTGTTCCGGTTTGGGGATAAGACAGCCGGTGTTATGACTAGCATGGAGGCATTCCATCTTAGTCCTTAGGGTTGGCAACGCATTTGCAGTCTTAGGCTTGCAGTCTTGTGAATGCGAATGTCTATGGGTCACAGTTTCCACTTACCGTCAGGTGGTCTGTGTGCTCGTTTGCCTTCCCTATACCACCGTAGTTATATTGTTAAAATCTTACTGAGTATACTTACTTACAAATATATAAAGATAAAAAAAAAGATAAAAGATGTTTACTCAGTAAGTAGGCCGCACGGGCACTTTTACACGTCAAAATCTACCAGCGCTTCGCAAGAGACCACTGCTGAGAAGAAACGCCGCAAGAGACTCAACAGTCAGTCGTTTTTTTTTAAAATACTACTTATGATATTATACAATTATAAAGCTTAACCTAGCATGATAAAAAATAATGAATTTAACATAAAATAAAAATAGAAATAAAAAACATTCAAGCGTAGCTTGAGCAGGAAAATGTGTCAAAACTAAGAATTTGCATAGGGAGATATTTTCAATAGATCCCGTGTAACTTTGGGAATTCATTTACATAATGAGAATGTCATTTCTACATGAACTTATTATCATGTAAGAGGTGCGTAATTGTAAACCGATATTTCATCGTTTAACACATATTAAAACCTCTATAATAAAACCGCATACATTTTTAATGTGTGAATTGTGCACACAATTTAAATATAATCATAAATTTAATGATTAGACAAATAAATAGCAGTTTCTACTTAATTGTTTAACATTAATTTTTAAATCACAGACGGACACTTTAAATTCTATAAAACGGCAACAGATTTTACTCAACAACCTATTTTTATTTGAATGATATTCGTAGTTGTTTTTAATTATACTAGCGTAGTTTGTAGTATGTAGTGACGTATGACAATACACTCATATAGAAATCAAATGTTGATATTTTAATGTAAAGTATGGAAACAATATTTAACACTAGATGTTCCCCGAGACTGTCCGCGTAGAAATAGAACCATATTGCCGTGCCGTGTTCCCTGATAAATAGTATACATTACTAATGTAAAAAACTACTAAGAAACAAACAAATAAAGGTTTGACGTAATGACCTTTATGTTAGCATGTATAATGTACATATTCCCTTGAAAACTTAGGTACGACTTTTAATTGTGTTCAGTGAAATATCAACCGCTATTCTGCCGTCCTAATCCAATTCCAACTAATGCAGAGTGACACACACTAACAAACTTAAAAAGTGGCACACTGTTGAAAGAGGTCATATATAGACGTCTCTTGTTAACGAAGGGCATTTGTAACAGGTGCGAGGAGCTGTTTTTATACTCCCTCGATGCTCTCGCGCCGTAACGCGTTACGTAACAAAGCGGTTTGCCCTCCCAACAGAAGTTATCACTTCAAAACCCTCTCAATATTCATTAAGTGATTTATTACAACACAGAAAATGTGCACTTTACTGAACACAATTAAAACTCCAACTAGCAATATTCGTCCATTTCCAAATAACTCCGATTATACAATTGTAACAACACTAACGAAATCTTGCCTGTAATAGTGACTTGATATCTTCCACATCCCGCCTCGCCCGAAGCGAGATCACTACTCGACCTTTACACGATCGAATTGAGATTATGACCTAGTGGCATGAACTTTTGAACGCCACTGTCAATAATGTAGCTGCACATCGGTAACTCGTGGCATTTAGGTAGCACTTGACAGTTTCTAACAGACTTGTGATGTCACAATTCTTTCTGTACGAGTCGAGAAAAGGAAACCAATTAGAAAAAAAATCTATCATTTAATATGTGACTAAATAAATGTTTACAAATCAGCCTGTCTTATTGATAAAATCCACTTTGTGTTAGAAAATCCCGACTACACTGACATAATGGATAAAAAAAGCATTGTATTGTAAAGTTGCAGCGTATTTTTATTGATGTTTTCTTTGATTTCCTCCATTATTTCCAAAAAACATATGTTTCGCAACACGTCTCGTTATAATTATTACTAGGGTTAGGATTTTGGTGGCATTTCGTGGTTCTAGAATCCATGGAGTCGATATTTCCTAATTATTATAATACATAACACAATGATTTTGACCTTCGGTATTATCATATTCAAAAATGACCTAAATACATATTTAGTTGGGTTATTTCATACCTATTAATATTTGCTTGTTTGTAACGCTTTCACATCAGAGATATCCTCAATACCAAAATTAATTTAAATTGGTGCGGCCGAATAACGAATAAATTAATTTTGAAATATTAAAATACTGAAGGTCAAAATCAAAGTGTTATGTATTATAATAATTAGGAAATAGCGACTCCATGGATTCTGGAACCACGATTCGCCACCAAAAGTCCTAACTCTAATTATTACGAGTAAATGAATGACAATATCATTGACATTGACATTGATGTTTTTAAACAAGTGATCAAACCTACTTAGTCATATGTTAAGACGATGAAGGTATTTTTTTTTCTGTAAAAGACACTTAGAAAACTTGTCTCATCACTAATCTGTCAAGTGCTACCTAAATGCCACCAGTTACCGATGTGTAAATATAGCCAATTTAGAGTTATGGACAATCTTAGAAACCAGTCCATGCGTATCACATCCGAGGGCAACTGTTCTGAGTTACTCTTGCAGAGTCGACTACAAAACGATGTATCCAGTTTTGCACCTTATTACCAGAGGCCGGAATTCTCGTTAAGGACATCTCGATTATCGTATTTCCGATCCAATATAGAACACAACATATTAAAGGTTCCAACGGAAGACCAGTGCTGGCTTTACGGCTAGCGAATGCTGAGTTGGGACCGTTTCGCAACAATGTGTCTTGATATTTTTGTATCTATGTAATGTGGTTTTGTTTTGTTGCGAATAAATTTCTCTCTATCTTTAAAGAAGATTAATAGTAGGTAAACAACTAAGCTAAAGAGCGATCTCTTTCAGATCATTTTTGAGTAGTTGAAAATGTCAACGAGAGATTTGAAATGAGAACAATGAAAAGTTAATAGTTAACAATTTCACATCCAGTCAGTTTAGTGTTTAATCGACTCCATGGATTCTGGAACCTCGAAATGCCACCAAAATCCTAACCCTACTAATGACATTGACGAGTTAATGCATTTTTTTAAAAACGGTCACACATTAACGTTCGTGACCTCACGTTGCCATGCAAAATAATGTAGACATATTTTGGATTCATTTTTGATGTGTGTAGTTCCATACTGGTATATAAATCTTGGAGTCGACAGTGGCGTTTGAAAGGTTAGCATTATCTTTAGGCCTGGGACAAACTAGTCTTGAGTAAAACGGCAGCGTCAAGACACTAGTCTTACTGGTGTATCACTCAAGTTTGGTTGATTAAAACCAGACCTAGGATTCCGTGGGGCAAATCTTCTTGACAGCTAGGGACTTCCTATATCGATAAACTCATATATCGATAAACTCATATATCGATACTAGTTCTAAATAGATACTAGTGATCACACAAAGGTTTGCTTATTAAATGTTTTTTTTATTAAAATAATATAATGTAATAAAGTAAGTACTCAAATTTCTCCTTCATTTTTGAAAACGTTTTAATTTTTTTACTTTTCTCAATTTATTTCTTCATGACGGTCCCATCTATATGTAACCTGCCGATTATTTTAAAGATGCTACGTGTGAATTTCATACTTGTCTTCAGAACAAAATTAAAGTTACAAAAAACACACAATGTTGGGGGCGGTCACTAGTATATAGATCTAGTATCGATAAATGAGTTTATCGATATAGGAAGTCCCTAGCTGTCAAGAAGATTTGCCCCACGGAATCCTAGGTCTGATTAAAACTATCGTCGCGGAGTTGGCTGCAGCCGTACAAAAGAACGCTTGGCTTGACTTCAATCTTAGAAGTGTTTGCTAAGACATTGTCTGTTCGGCTTCGGGGGATTGTGAAGGGATGCCTCAGTCGCGTATTTGTCAATAAAAAACCACACTAATCTCGCTCAGAGCGACGTTTCTCACCTCCTGAATTAGCACCGAGTCCCATAGTTTTTGAATGGTATAGATTTCCGGAACGAATCCTTATCTACTACAGTTTAAAAATTCGAACAAATCAGACAAGCAAAAATACCGGGTCAGAGTGCGTTTTTCATACAAACGAGACTATTTCGAAGCCTTGGTTCCTCGCCAGGGGTTGTTTTGAGTGAGGTTTAATGGTGGATACTGCGAGGTTCAATAGAGGAGGTCAAAAGTTCTTAAGATACCTAACTAAAGTTTGGGTCAGCACTTGGATTTCCTTACATTTTATTGCCATTTTAGATGTTTTTTTGAACATGCACTATTCCGGCGTTAACCGCAGATTCATTCACTTGGGTATCCTAGGCACTCTGGAAGTCCTATATCGATGCTCGGGGTATTCATCATCAGATTTCACTAAGTGCATTCCGTGGCGAGGAACTAAGGCTTCGAAATAGCCTCTTTAGTATGAGAAACGCTCTCTGACCCGTTATTTTTGCTCCTGAGTGTAGGTTCAAGGAGAGAGAAACGTTATCTTCACAATTCTCTGAACGCTTAATTCCGCATCGATAAATTTGAAGAGACCCTAAGAGCCATGACATTCTTAGTCTAACTTCCAGCCAGAAGCAAAGGTGCAATTTGAAATTTGTTACGTTAGCGATAGGAACTATAAACTGCTGTTGAACCAATTGCATTTTAACTGCAATCCTGCAGTCGTTATTTGCACGTGGAACGCACCTTGCAGTTTCTAAGCAAATCGCATGATAACTGCATCCAAAATGCAATTTCGCAATTGAAATGTCGACTGTCTGTCATGGCTCTACGGCTCTTTAGTATCAAGACACTGGCTGCCCTTGTGCCAAAGAAGGTGGCCAAGTACATTGTGATAGCATAAGCATTAACTTTGTATTGTTACCAATAGAGTATAGAATGCCTCGACTACAACATTGTATATCGTTTGAAAAAGTCGTATCTGATATTTGAACTTAATCGTACGTTGCGAAATATGAGTTACAGATGTAGTGCATAATGGTTTTCCTTCGTATTTTCACGGAAACGTACGAACGTGTCTTGCTATTTCAGTCGGTCACAGTACAAAAAGTACTGAGGTTGACTGAAGTAACATGACAAATACGAACATTTCCGACAAAATACGAAGGAAAACAATTATGCACTACATCTGTACGAGGTTTTTAAAAAGCAATGACGTTGTCCGCCTTCTTTGAAACTACGGCAGGGTACCTCTATTCAATACGGCAAAATCAATATCCTTTTTGACATGTTATCGTAATGTCACCGTTTTGACAGCTCTTATTTACTTGACAGTAATATCGAATGACGTCAAAACAATACCATAACAGGTCAAATACGATATGCTTTATACCGTCGGTAATAGAGGCTATGTTTAACATAGATCTGTTCACATATATCTAAGTACTTATATCGTTCTACTGCGAATTGGATTGGCAGATAGCTGGCACATTTTCTCACGACGCTACCCAATTTTAAAACAACATATATCCATCAGTTAAGTCTGTGTACACGTGATATGTGCCGTTTTAATATTGTGACAACCTTACATTTATTGTAGAAGTACTTTGTTGCGTACTTTTTGTTTTGAATAGTTTTTAATATCCAAATAGTAAACCTTAAAATATAATTGTAATGTTGTCTACATATGCTATTTAGCGTGCTGGCAAAATGTACCGGCTGCGATGTATGTGGCCTTGAAACGCAATTGCGTTGAATGGCGGCTACCCCCCTTAAATTAAGGGCGGCTGTTCCCCCACCAGGGGAGGAGATTAGGGCCTTGCTGTTGTAAATCTGTTTGGTCTGGAGGCGCTCGCGTGGACTCTATCGCGTTATTTTGTGAAATATCAGTTAGCCGTCTACTTTTTTAGTTTCGTTTATGTCTGCCTGTTGCCGTATTGACCTAACTAAGCCTGCGAAGTTACTTAAAGGGGCGTGATATACATCCCTTGCCAAAGAATTGACAGTTAAGATTTTTGATTAGTTACAAATAAAGAAATTACTGAGGGGCAATTAGATTTCAACATTTTATTGTACTAAAACAGATTAAATTTCACTAAATACAGTCTTCTTTGACGTTACACTCTTGGCAGAGTGGTCGTGGTCCTCTTCATGTTTGGTGGCCCGCGTCACTGTTCATCGCCATTCTTAGGTGCAGGCTTTCCTGGTGCAAATTGACAACTACAGTCAGGAGCAAAAAAAAACGGGTCAGTGTGCGTTTTTCATATTAAAGAGGCTATTTCGAAGCCTTGGTTCCTCGCAAGGGAATGCTTTTAGTGAATTCTGATGATGAATACCGCGAGCATCGATACAGGACTTCAGAGTGCCTAGGATACCCAACGGAATGAATCTGCGGTTAACGCCGGAATTGTGCATGTTCAGAAAAATATCTAAAATGGCAATAAAATGTAAGGAAATCCAAGTGCTGACCCAAACTCTCCCGCTGTGGTGTGAACTGATTGTGCGATCAGTTAGGTATCTTAACAACTTTTGACCTCCTCTATTGAACCTTGCAGTATCCACCATTAAACCTCACTCAAAACAACCCCTGGCGAGGAAACAAGGCTTCAAAATAGTCTCGTTTGTATGGAAAACGCACTCTGACCCGGTATTTTTGCTCCTGAGTGTAGTTGATTGAATAAGGTTCAAAACGGCATATAATTAATTCATACTAAATTTACAAGAATTTTTAAATGCAATATCAAAAATATGATAAAACAACACATCTAAATTCCGGCTTCTATGCTATATGTTACTGCGTATTTCTACAATTTAATATTTATTCTATATCCTTTCTTTATTTGTATGTGATATTTTATAATTAATAAAAAAATCGTATTCTACTGTAGGGTTACCGGCTGAAACCCAAAAAATATCCAATGTTTCTTTTGAAACGCGGCCAGGCATATCCGAAGTTAAATTAGCTGACGCAACATTTAAACTACAACAATAATATTCTGCAGACAAGGTTCTGTTTAAAGAGTTCACGCGTTACGCTCCCGATCGTGGCCACTGGATTTGAGTACGGTTTATATCATATAATATTATTATGTTGTCGAAGTGTCCAACTCCGCTCCTAAGGCCCATACATACTTATATAAATACTAAAGAAATTCAACTTTATTCCCTTTGCACTATACTCCATTTACTAACGAGCTAGCACTGGTAAAGTGCAGTTGCACGTGATTGGCTAATGGGAATCCGCTAAAGCCGCGCTCACATTGGCGCAGATAATCAGTCGGCTCTTGCCTCCGGTACGGTGCGGACGCGTTTGTTTCCATGCGACTTATGTTTTATAGTTTTCCTGTGACTTGGCTAGTGAAACCGACCAATATCTCCTTGATCTTTTATTTTCAAATACCATTGTGTACGAGTCCTAAGGTTGTCGTTCATTTGTATGACACTGGGCGCGTGAGAGAAGCCTATACTAGATCGGTAAGTTAGTGGAGTGTAGTTAATTTAATGGCCGTATTATCCACAAGTTTGTATAAGGGCCTTAGGAGCGTTGCCATTTCATTGTTTCGTAGCCAATTAAAATTAAAAAAATAATGGACTGACAGATCAATTCAGCAACTCTTTATGAAGTGTCAAAGAGATGCCGTGTGTCGAGATGCTGAAGTGCTCGCGCGTCGTATGCCTTTAGAAATTCCATAACTTTAAACGCACACAAGATAAGTATAGTCTATGAAATACATTCAACTTTTTTAATACCTTAAGAACCCCTAGTCTTACTGAACTCTGATCAGATCCTCAATATTTTGGTGAGGGATAGAATGAAAAAAAAAATTTTTTTTTTAACGCATTAACAAAGCATAAATTTTACAAATTAAGAACTTTTCAAAATAATTTTATGGGTGTTTTAATTTTTTTGCTAACCACTAAAGGATTTTTTTTGTAACAAATTAGGAACACTCCATACAAATATTTTGGGACCAGATATTTATTTCTTATTGCATAATTTGCAGTGTCTTGGGACTACGGGTCGGTACGGTCACGCTCCTAATTTACAACATTACGACATTATTTTTGACACTTCATACAGGCTAACAAAAAAAACAAACTAATGATATAAACGTACTCAAACCTCCCCCTTTCGCATTGGTGTAACCCCCCGCCTCCGCAGGTGCTGCCTTGGAGGAACACCTCATCCTGGATAACCGCTACACCGAGCACAGCACCGTGGGGCTCGCCCAGCAGTGGGACCAGCTGGACCAGCTGTCCATGAGGATGCAGCACAACTTGGAGCAACAGATCCAGGCTAGGAACCATTCTGGTAAGATATACGAATGAGACCATATGACCACACCTGACCCATATGATTTAATCGGCATAAGCAATTGGATTTGGATTTTTGGAGGTTAGGTATCATTTTTTCCAACAAAAACTCTTCATGTCTCGCAAAATATTGATCTTATTAGTATGGAAATGATCTCATCAGATACAGCTCGAAAAATGGGTTACTCTCAAAATTCCCTTTTCGCCAAAGGACCATTTCAGCTAGATGACATAACAGTAAAATACAGTCAGCAAAGAGTCAATTCAGCTGAATGACATGAAAGTAGAATACTCTGGCAGCAAAGTGTCCATTTAGCAGGACGTCACAGAATTGAAATGAGCAAGAAGCCAAACGTCTGGGAATATCAATATTCCGTGTGATTAGAACCAGGGCTCGGAAAACGGTATTTTTTTCGAAACGGTTTCGTCTTAAATGCCTAAGGAACGATTTGTTTCGGTTTCGTTCGCAAATAACGTTATAGAAAACGTTTTTGAACAAGAACGAAATTTAAATATTTTTTGATCCATATAACGTTTTTAACCGTTTTTTTCCATTTGCTGGGTTCGGTAGTATCTCACATTACTAAACAAGTTCATGCTTGTCGCCGCTTTGTAGCCGAACGCCGCGCGCGGCCGCGTCCCGTGGATTAAACCGGTTTTTGATAACGTTCTCGTTTCGTTTCCGTTCCGAACAAAATGTTGAACAAAGAACGGTTCGAAACGTTTTTAAAACGTTATTTTGAATAACGTTTCCGAGCCCTGATTAGAATACCTAATTAACCGCAAGTAAAATTAGTTGATTGACATGAACATAGGAGGCGTTATTAGCAAAACGAAATGAAAATAGTCCATTATAATGGTCCTTTGGCGAAAAGGGAATTTTGAGAGTAACCCCAAAAAATTACATGCAAAATGACACTTCACTCGCCTAGTAAAATTTCCCCCCTTCCCGGGAATAGGACCCTTAAATTTTGGTGGGACTCGGCAGATACTCATTTCTAGTGCCAAGATAAAGTAATAAAAAAAGTTTCATTGATGATATACAGGGTTATTGGTAAGTCGACCTATTCCCGTTAGGAGGTGATAGGGGTGAGTATTTGCGATAAGTTTGACCCCCATATGCATTATGCAAAAGTGAACCATTTTTGAGTTATCGCGTTTATTAGTTTTTTTTTAAATTAGTCGGAAGTTCAACTTGAAAAATTTATTACAAAAAAAGTATCAACTTAAATCTTTTTTTTTCTTGTGATTTACAAAACCGATTAAACACTGGTTATTTCTCAATATTAAAACAATAATTATCGGTCCAAATTTAAAAAAGCGAGACGGAAAACGAAATTTTTTCAATATTTTTTGCGATTGCTTTCCACTAAAATGCCTTAAAAACAAAAAAAAACGTTATGAAACTAGGCTTGCAGATTATTTTAAAAACTTAACTGTTTTCTTAGCTCTTCAAAAACGCATAACAAGTAGAAAATTATTTTAAAAAAACTTGAAAAAATAATCATCACAAAGGAAGCGGGTGGAAACAAAAGTCACAAATGCAACTTCAAAAATTAAAATTAAGAAACATACCAAATTTAAATAATACATTTTTTATTTGCTTTTGTACAAGATGAATTTGTTGCTCCTATGCAAAATTGAAAAAAATATTATCTGTACACGTTTGAGAATGCGAGGCCGAAAACTAAAAAATACATGTTTTTTTATCAAACTCCAACATAAATAACAGGAAAACAGAAAAAATTACCAATACATTTGGCGTGCAGATTACACATAAAACATTGACGTTATTCCAGCTTTCTAACGAGCTATTAAAATTAATATAACGTTTTTTTTTGTTTTTAAGGCATTTTAGTGGGAAGCGATCGCAAAAAATATTGAAAAAAAAACGTTTTCCGTCTCGCTTTTTTAAATTTGGACCGATAATTATTGTTTTAATATTGAGAAATAACCAGTGTTTAATCAGTTTTGTAAATCACAAGAAAAAAAAAGATTTAAGTTGATACTTTTTTTGTAATAAATTTTTCAAGTTGAACTTCCGACTAATTTAAAAAAAAACTAATAAACGCGATAACTCAAAAATGGTTCACTTTTGCATAATGCATATGGGGGTCAAACTTATCGCAAATACTCACCCCTATCACCTCCTAACGGGAATAGGTCGACTTACCAATAACCCTGTATACTTTGCCTCCAAAATATGCAATTTTTACTGTATTAATTGTCTACACAGAGGGAAGTATCTACATACGGACGAATACTTGCACATATTTGATTTGAATGGTTGGAAATTATTTTAATAACAAAATCAAAAGAAAGCTTCAAAAACACGACTGCATATTTGAGATGGTCACATTAAGACCTTTCAAACGAGACCCATATTGTAATAATTAGAAGACTTTTTATGTTGATATAAATAATTGTCACTTAGCCATTGTTGTTATTTCAATTTCAACAATTTATGTGTCCTATGTCACCCGGGATGGTGCAAGGATTCTCTACAATACCACACGCATTTAAATCAGCTCAGCCGTTTAGAAGTTATGGTGGAATAAATAATCATTGCATACATACGTGAACCCTGAAAACATTACACTTCTTTTTTTGGCGTCGTGTAAAAAGAAAGGTTATATAAGCTTAACGTTTGTATTTGTGGGAATAGAAGCTTTAGGTCAAAATCTCGATAGGACTAACTAGCAAATACATCTTTTTTACATCTTATGTCGGTCTTAGCAATGTTGATAAAGCCCCGCAATATGTTTGGCTTGTCAGTGACACATTTTGCATTCGACTGACGTTAACTGGTGTTTTTCCCAGGTGTAAGCGAGGACGCCCTCAAGGAGTTCTCGATGATGTTCAAGCACTTCGACAAGGACCGCTCGGGGCGGCTGAACCACCACGAGTTCAAGTCGTGCCTGCGCGCGCTCGGATACGACCTGCCCATGGTCGAGGAGGGCCAGCCCGACCCGGAGTTCGAGGAGATCCTCAGTGAGTACACTCATGGATACATATACAGGTCTCGATGGAGCTCAAGCTCTCGACAAGGACCGCTCGGGGCGGCTGAACCACCACGAGTTCAAGTCGTGCCTGCGCGCGCTCGGCTACGACCTGCCCATGGTCGAGGAGGGCCAGCCCGACCCGGAGTTCGAGGAGATCCTCAGTGAGTACACTCATGGATACATAATACAGGTCTCGATGGAGCTCAAGCACTCGACAAGGACCGCTCGGGGCGGCTGAACCACCACGAGGTCAAGTCGTGCCTGCGCGCGCTCGGCTACGACCTGCCCATGGTCGAGGAGGGCCAGCCCGACCCGGAGTTCGAGGAGATCCTCAGTGAGTACACTCATGGATACATAATACAGGTCTCGATGGAGCTCAAGCACTCGACAAGGACCGCTCGGGGCGGCTGAACCACCACGAGGTCAAGTCGTGCCTGCGCGCGCTCGGCTACGACCTGCCCATGGTCGAGGAGGGCCAGCCCGACCCGGAGTTCGAGGAGATCCTCAGTGAGTACACTCATGGATACATAATACAGGTCTCGATGGAGCTCAAGCTCTCGACAAGGACCGCTCGGGGCGGCTGAACCACCACGAGTTCAAGTCGTGCCTGCGCGAGCTCGGCTACGACCTGCCCATGGTCGAGGAGGGCCAGCCCGACCCGGAGTTCGAAGAGATCCTTTTTCTCGGGATGATTATCTTTTAGCATAAATGTCAATAAACAGAAACGCCGATGGCATAGTATTGTTTCGCAGAAAATATTGTCCAAATTAAGTTGGTTGGATAATCTTTTTGCATAAGATCAGTCGAATATTAGTAAGGAATTAGCAAAGAAACGCATAAACTTATAAAACAGATTAATGATATTTATTTATTTATATTTATACTTTTTTATATATACCCTCGTAAGGCCCAGTGTGCAATGGAATATACAGGTGTAGTGCATAATTGTTTGCCTTCGTATTTTCACGGAAACGTACGAACGTGTCTTGCTATTTCAGTCGGTCACTACAAAAAGTACTGAGGGTGACTGAAGTAGCAAGACACGTTCGTACGTTTCCGTGAAAATACGAAGGAAAACAATTATGCACTACAACTGTACACAATCAAGGCAATTTAATTTAAACTTTGTCGTTATGGTAATAAGGTTTATTTTCCTATCTTCATAAACTGAAAATGGCATTATCGAACAAACGTAATATATCTTTACTAGCGGACGCCCGCGACTTCGTACGCGTAGAATTAGTTTCCCAGTACTCCCCCTTTTTTTCCCGTTGGGGGTCGATTTTCGGAAAATCCTTTCTTAGTGCTCACTTACATCATGAAAGGAACACCTGTACCAAATTTCAAGTTTCTAGGTACAGTAGTTTCGGCTGTGCGTTGATATGTCAGTCAGTCAGTCAGTCAGTTTCTCCTTTTATATATTTAGATTGCCTTGATGGTAGACTCAAAGCACCCACCAAAACCTCCCTGTTTGTAGTATGGTTGGCCGTACGAGGATAACTATGCTTGTATACAAGCCTAGAGCTTAGTTCGCGACTAGATCAATTGGTGTCAAATTGTTCCTTGATCTCTTATTATTCCCTACAGATGTGGTGGACCCGAACCGCGACGGGCAGGTCTCCCTCCAGGAGTACATGGCGTTCATGATCAGCAAGGAAACGGAGAACGTGCACTCTTCGGAGGAGATCGAGAATGCGTTCCGCGCGATCACGGCTCACCAGGACCGCGCCTACGTCACCAAGGACGAGCTATACGCGGTTAGTGCACACACACACGAATACATATCACGTGTTGAAAATAATACATACATACGTTAAGTCAAAAAATAATGAACACGTTATTTCATGCTTTATCAAATCAACAAGGATCGGGAAAACGCCCGTCATTTTGAAAACATAACCCTGGTCCGTACAGCAGATACTTCCTTATGATGTTAATTAAAAATATTTGAAGGTATTTTACATTCATTATACCATAATTCATATGTTTTCAGTGACAATATTATTAGTTAATAACACTGGAATGGTTTTGGGAAAATAAACTCTCGCCAATCAAAAATAACTTCATTTAAAAAAAGTTTTAACTTGTTTGTCCATAACGCCGTGAATTTAGGACCTATTTATGAGTCAAAAAAGTTCGTCTACAGTCTAAGGACGTCATTGGGGCATATTGAATCGTTGAAGTTGGGTTACTGTTTGTCTGTTTGGTTGCGTTTTCCCATTACATTATCGCTGAATACATATACATTATTGTATAATAAATAAATAAAATACCTAGTAATATTTTTATTTTACATAAAGGAAGTTAAGGAAGTCTCTGCTGTACGGAACAGGTTATGTTTTCAAAATGACGGGCGTTTTTCCTATCCTTGCAAATCAATCAAAATTGACAAATATAACGCTCATGAAAGTTCGGGAGTGGGCTGTGCCACGGCGTGACGTCACGCGAAAATTCAACGCACTTTATCTTGGTAATTTTTTGTTTGATTGACGGAAGAAAAAATGTGTGCAATATTTTGATAATGTTCATTACGGACATTTAGACACACACACGGCGGTCATGATCAGTGAGACACGAGAACGGGATCAAAATTAACTGGTCAACTACACCAGTCAGTATTAAAATTTAGCCTAGTAAAAATGGGCGTTATTGCATGGAAAACAAAGTCCACACCAAAATGGGTATTTTCTTTTTCGTTTTCCATCTATACTAAGTTATATACGAAACCCTCGGTGCGCGAGTCCAACTGGCACTTGACCGTTTTTCTTCCAATACCCTATTAATTCAAAGTTCTCCCAACAGAACCTCACAAAGGAGATGGCGGACTACTGCGTCGCCCGCATGAAGCCGTTCGTCGAGCAGAAGACCGAGCGGCCCATCCCCAACGCGCTCGACTACATCGAGTTCACCCGCACGCTCTTCCAGAACTAAACCTGTCAGGTTCCGTGGTGTACTCGGGTCTGATCAACCACTACGCAGGATATTGTAATCGTCTTGTCAGAGCTGGTAAAAAGTCATCGATTAAACCATATTTTAACTCGGCACCATTACTATCAAGTATGTAATAGCTATCGTTACGTTGCCAATACGATAATATGTCAGAAATAATATGGTTTTATCATTAATTCCCAATTTGTATTTATCTCAATTGTTATATCATGTCTACAGAGTTGAAGCTCCGCATTGCGGAGCTCCTATTTCTGCGAAATCGTGATGTTGCTACGCGGAATATTAGTTTTGGAAAAATATTGAGACGCTATTCTCCCGCAAAGTCGTACGATCAGCCTGTTACACCACGGTATTTTAAATAGATCTAAACTTTAACACTTTGCTATCTAATTTTCAACCTTCCCACCTGTATTATGTTCTTTGACAAAGCATTATTCCATCTATATGTTGTCATAGCCTGATTGTATCTTGAAAAGCATTTAAAAAAAAATCTTGTTATTTAGGCTTGCTTAGCGTGCGTTCTATTTGAGCTCTTATCGCTTTGCGTCTAGTATTTAATATATACGTAATATACCGGTGACTTTGAATTGGTAATACAAAATCAATGTTTTATATTTTTTTGTCTCATGCTGCTAATTTAATCAAAAGTATTTAAAAAAGTTCAATTCGTCCCCACTTTTATTAGTGCGGTTACGTCACCACTATGTTAAAATTAGATTGATAACATCGAGTGACGTATCAAAGGTAGGGTAGCAACACTATAAGGCTTATTTAAACAACAAACTATTTGTCATTAACTAAGTGTTTTGTATTCCCAATTGTCACCCTGTATACGTAATATATACGTTACATTCAGAGGGCCCTGCCAAGATTTCGTTTTTAAACCAATCGCGTCACTGGTAGATCACGTGACTTTTCGCATCACGTGATCTACCAGTGACCCGATTGGTTTAAAAACGAAACGGATAGAAACGCTAGTAAGTGTAGTGCATCTTCGCAAGGGCCTCTGGTCTTATAGCTTTGTCTGTACTTAGCATATTTTATTAATTATAATCTAACGATAAACTAAAATGCGTTTTGATCTAATGCCATATTTAATGGCTGCAAATCAAGCCTCAGGGATGTCGTTCCTTTTCTCTGAACTGAGCAGAGAGATCCGAAGCTCCCGCGATTCTTCTGATTCTAGACTATTGGATCCATCTTCATGATAATAATATTTATTAGTAATAATGTATTGGAAATACCGGAAATGAATGCCTTCCAACCTTCCACATAAGCAATAATATTGACGTAAATACACGAAGCGGAAAAGTTCTCAAAAATACGTATGCGATTATCGACAACTAGTTTTGCATGCTCGGCGTCGTCTGGATGTTTTTTTTTATACAAACTTTGTCCTGACCATTTACAAAACAAAGTTAAAACATTCTCAGGTTTAGGAGCCTAACGAACGGCGATTGGATTGTGGGGATATTTTTGAGAATTTTGCCGGTAAAGTGTTGTACTTAGCTATACATATTTACGAATTATATGTAACATTTAATATAACATATAAGTGTTAAACCTGTAGTATACCAGGATGCACAATTTCACGCATTAGTTTTAGTATCTGAGCGAGCTAAGCGAAAAAGTCTGCCAATACAAGAGCTAATGAGCAAGCCTTGGATATTGACTAATCATATTGGTAATTTTTTTGGAGATGGCCCGTTGTTCCGTGGCACTTCACAATATTTCGTACAGATATAGGTAATACATAATCGGCGGTTTTTGTAGGATTAATTTGTCTTTAAGTCTGTTGCGTCACGAAAATTAACTATAATATTATGCTATAAGACAAATCTCAGACAAAACTGTAGCAAATACGACCATATTTCTATCAGGTGAGGATTGAATCTGCTTCGTTTATTGAATTTGAGATACGGCCTATTAACGAATGAGGGCACTATCAATGTACGAATAATCTTCGTGATTGAACAGACTAAAGTCACAATTTATTAATTCTAGAACTATGTATACCATGTGTACCATTATTCGACTCTATTTGTATCACTTTAAAGTGATAAAGAACTCACTTGGTCGATTATATTAACACTTTGAAGAATGCCCAAATGGGACACCTCTATTTTTGCTCGCGCACTGCCTTTACTTCGCATAGCTCTCGTGGATAATCAGCCTTAGTTCTAACATCTTCTCTATTGTTATACAAGCCGTGCTATTGAAATTCGGCAGAGTCGCGTGTGAACCGGTTCACAAACCATAGACAATATTATGATAATGCGCCGATTTTAAAAAGAAGCCAACACTAATGAAAATCACAAACTCAGTGTAACACTTTATTTAGCCAATCAATATTACGCGACTATGTCTTGTAGGCGATGACAATGGAATATTTTGTACTAGGAGTCTTGTAATATCATGTTAGTTGGACTATACGTCATTTTTCATGTAGGCCCGCGAACATTTGTGCTTTTAACTTGCAAAATCAATGAATTTCAGTGATTTTCTAGTATAAAAACAAGGTGTGTAACTTACAGCGGTTATTATAAATAATAATAACCACGCTTTTCAAGTTATATGACGCCCGACTATATGCTTCACAATATCCATCAATGCTTACAGTATAATATTGTGAAGCAGGGCACTCGCTGAAACCATTGTTCAGTACAGTTTGTAAAATTTTGCCTAATAAATTTACTATAAACAATTTCACAAAAGTGTAAGTAAACAGCAAACAGGCTGATAAAAGGTAATTAAAGAAAGCTAATTTTATTTTTTCATTAAATATATAATTTAAAATATATTTGATTTATCTTAATTAGAACAAAATAATGTCTAAATATAGAATAGTCAATCTATTATTTATTTACAAATAGCAATCGGTTCACACGATCCCGAAACTTGTACGCCAATGGAGAAGGCTATAGTTTTAACCTTTCCAACGATATATCAAATACAAAACACGCCAGGACGTCACTCGCACGTCAATGTCTTAAAAGCAGAGCTAACGTCGACCTAACTTCATAGACACTCGGGTCTATTTTGCGCTAGCAACCAAGACGGAAATATTCGGAAATATCCGTTGACTGGTTCGGTTATATCGGTCGATGGCGTTGGAAAGGTCAGAAATAAATTTTAACTAAATAAAATGTGATGACTAAATAAACTTTCTATATGGGTATGAAGCAACGTTTGTGCCTTTTTGTCATATCGGTCCCTGGAATTATGTATTCTGGTTTGAAGCACCGCAGCATATTACAAAAAAAATACGCATAATATTACCGGTAGATATTTGTAGCTACCTTTTATATTTGAGTGAGGTCGGGTCGGTCAATTCAGGCAGGGGGCAAATAAAAAAAGACGGGGTCTCTTAAAAAAAACATGACAAAACTATTTTTGCTCTCTTTTATAGAAATTTATTTTTAATTAAATTACTATAAAAAGGCGTATAAATTGTCCTGTCGTTTTTTTTAATTTTCGTTAAAATCAATGCCTCGTTTACCCCTCAGTCGGAAAAGCCCCGCCCCACCTTATCCATCTGTCATATAATAAAAGGTATTAATTAAATCTTAGTATTTATTTATAATATACTATAAGTTTAAGTGTGGTTATGGATTCTTTATAGTCTACTTGCTAGTTTTACATTTAGTAATCTTTAACACGTTCACTGTTCTAATACAAAACGAACTGATAATGTCACATGTCCAACTGTGCATTCAGTTTGGGGATGTTACCCCATAGTGGAAGCACGGGCTTCTGAAAAAAATCTTGCGGGCACCGGACAGGGAACGTGTTAAATTATCAATCGATGAGCCTTGAATATTCAATAACTTCCTTTTACAGTATATATGAAGTGACGATGAGGGCGCTCAAGTATTTACGTATTCGACAATTAAGAATTAAAAATTTAAGCCTTAAAATGTTTGACGCCAACCTTTGTAGTTTCTGTATTCCGTTTGGATTAATAAATATTTATTTCGAATTTGTTGTATTATTTAGCAGGTTAAGGGAGGACAGGGATAGTCAAATATTAATAAACTCATCTTGGCTGTGAGGCCCGTCGCAAGATACGTCAAAGTAAACGCCAAACCATAGGACACTGCCATTTTTGACGCATCTCGAGACGAGCATTAGAGTTGAGATCAGTTTATTAATACGGGCTTAAGAGTCCACGACACTACACCTAGTTCGTTAAGACTACAGGGGGAACACGGGAAACACGAAATGGCAATGCTGCAATACATAAACCTGGCTGCGCGAAGGGCGACCTTCAATCACTGCAGCAACCACTTTCTCCACTGTTTGGAAAATGCAGCAGAGGTTTTTCTTACACACAAATTGGTGATCCTTCAAATGAGTTATTCCCACCTGTTACCACCAATTTGTTACCACTGGTAACAGCTGAGTTTTTTTTCCCACCTGTTACCACTAAAGTACTCGGTGGTTGTTATAAGTGGGAATATTTTTCCCATTTGTTACCACTAATATATTTGGTGATAGCTACTGGGGAAAAAAACCCAGTAGTTACCAGTGGTAACAGGTGGGGAAAAAATCCCAGTTGTTAGCATTGGTAACAAATTGGTGGTAACAGGTGGGAATAACCCGTCGCGTATGATGCTGCCTACCCCTCGCCTGTTCCGGGGAACAAACAAAGCTTGGTAGTCATCAAACTTAACAACGGATTTATTAAAAAAAAAGGCTTGCCAGGTTTTTTGCATTGCAGCATCACCCCCCACATCGCATTGTCCCCCCATTAATGACATGACTAATTAATTATATATACAGGGTGGAGATAACAAACTCCACATGGACAGCAATTAGAAATACCATTTTCTACGCAACGGAGACTTACTTTTAAATTGAAAATAATAAATCCACACTTCTACTGTGTTTTGTGTGGTGCACGCAACGGGAGGGGCGGCAGTGCGCCAACTGATAATCGCCTTGGTCTTCGAATCGTGCCAGCTGTAGCCGACGGAGTCAGAGGCACGACTTTCAGTTACCAGAGCAGACCGTGGTGTTCCAATGGTGCGTCTTGCCCAGGGCTCTATATCTGAGCAGCATGTATGTATGAATATGGAGACTTCTTAGCAGGGATCATGGGGAGGTAGTTCTGGATACCTTCGGAAATAAAACGCAAAACTTGACTCAATATTTATTACTTAAAATAATTGTTTAAAGTACAAATCTAATAAATATTACTATACAATTAAAGCTTTTAATTATGATTACTCGTAACCAGCGCTCGCTTATTGATTATACACAACGTGGAGATTACATTGAAATAACATGTGAAGTCACTTGAAAAAAAAAAACTTTGATCTCTCAAGTAGAGTTCGCAGTGGACTATATTAACTTCTACTATAACTTAGTTACAGATATAAATCTTAATATAACTTTTATTATTAGTAAGGTTAGGATTTAGGTCGCATATCGTGGTTCTAGAATCTAAATGACACTTCGATTTGGACCTTCACAATTTCAAAATGAACTAAATACATTTTAAGTTCGGTAATAATAATATCCTCCATACTAAAATTCATTTAAATTGGTTTAACGGTTGGATAAATTAATTATGAAGTATTAAAATACTGAAGGTCAATATCAAAATGATGTTTTATAATAAATGGTTAATAGCGACTACATGGATTCTAGAACCACGATTTGCCACCAACAGTCTGACTCTAATTATTACACTTTGAAAAAACTAAGATGAAGAGACATGTCCATTCCGTGTACCCTTCATATGTAAAAAAGCTACACAACTTCATTTTCTTAAACTCTGATTAGTGGATTACACATAGGTCAAATATTATTAATAACGTTAGGATTTTGGTGGCAGACCTCGGATCTAGAATCCACAGAGTCGCTATTCCCTATATAACACACCACTTTAATTTTGGCCTTTAGGGCCGGTACAGACTGACAGCATTTGAACTGCAACGCAGCTGCAAAATGCCAGTTCGAGGGAAGTAGATGTACGTACGTTTTGATGCAGCTACGTTAACTGCGTCAGAATTGCGCCGAACTGCCATTTTGCAGTACGTCTGTACCGGCCCATAGTATAGTCATATTTTAAAATAAACTAAATACATTTTAGTTCGGTTGGTCCATACCTACAAGTACTAATATACTTCAAAATTAATTTAAATTAGTTAAGAAATATGACCTACTGAAGGTCAAAATCAAGGTGGTATGTTTATATAATATTCTAGAACCATGATATGCCACCAAAAATCCTAAACCCCAGTTATTTTTATACAGTACTCCCAGCTCTCTGCCTGGGTGGTGCTCTGAGTGGTTGCTGCCTGCTATCGCCATCACACTTGCCCTCGCATGTGACAGTATTTCTGTCGATCGCTACTAAAAAACTGAAGTCGTACTGTGGTTACTTAAATGTAGTGTTTACCTCATATAAACGGTTACCTAGGTTAAATTTTCGCTCCTGGTTAATTCTGAAGCCATTTTGCACCATTACTGTCAAGTAATTAAGAGCTATCAAAACGGTGACAATATTATAATTTACCAAAGCCAACGTGGTTTTACTTTATAATAGCATTTATGTAATATTTATAGCTTTATATAATACCAGACTAAATACAATCAGGAGCAAAAATACCGGGTCAGAATTACACGTCAAGAATCTACCAGCGCTTCCCAACAGATCACTGCTGAGAAGAAACGCCGCAAGAAACTCAGCGGTCATCTTTTTTAACATAATTCATGTTACAATGGTACTACACTCAGGAGCAAAAACACCGGGTCAGATTGCGTTTTTCATACAAACGAGACTATTTCGAAGCCTTGGTTCTTGGTTGAGTGAGGTTTAATGGTGGATACTGCGAGGTTCAATAGAGGAGGTCAAAAGTTCTTAAGATACCTAACTGATCGCACAACCAGTATAACACCACAGCGGGACAGTTTGGGTCAGCATTTGGATTTCCTTACATTTTATTGGCATTTTAGATGTTTTTCTGAACATGCTCAATTCCGGCGTTAACTGCAGATTCATTGAGTTGGGTATCCTAGGCACTCTGAAAGTCCTGTATCGATAGTCGGGGTATTCATCATCAGATTTCACTAAAAGCATTCATGACAATTAGTTGTCAGTAGTTGTCAATCAAATACGATATTTATTGAAAATTAAATGGTTTTAATACATTCTTTATAGTTTTTCGCGTGTTATCTTTTATAAATAAAATTAACTTGCCGGTGGTAAGTCACACCATCTTTTTTTTTAGTCGTTCTGGTATTATTTCGGCACTTGTTGATGACACACTTCGGCATCTTAACGGATTTGCGACCAACAGACGACTAAGGTAAGAATTGTGCGCACGCTGTCATTGCGAGCAATTGGGCTGTCCCGCGTATTGTGCGCTGATGCGAAGTCCTTGTGTATAGAAGGTCATTGGTTGTGACCCATGATTCCCTGCCCCGAATGGAATAATTAAAGCCCGCTCATCAAATGATTGCAACAGTAAAGAATACAAATCACGCTTCTTTTTATTCTATATAAAATAAGGTTTTGATTGATGTACTTCAGGTTTATGAAACTCTTTTGTTTATTTTTTAAATTGTAATAAACCTCAGTGACAGAACTTATGAACCGACTAGGTAGTTAAAAAGATTCTCAAGAACATTTTAATTGATGGTCAAAAATCCAAGTCATATTTTTGGGCAATTGTATGGGAAAAACGCAAGCGTCCTTAATTATGTGACCTCCACTGTATACACAGTGTGTGGCCCAAAACCTTTAGAACATTTCAATTAACTATCACAAGAATCTAATATTACAAAGTCTATAATTTTGGAGAAAACAGCGTACAAAGTTAAAAATCGTAGGTAATGTATTTTCCGCGATATCGTCGCTTGGTCACTTGGTACGCGGTATGTCCGAGTACAGGGTGCCATTGACAACACGCGGTAGATTTAGCGCTGTTTGCATTACATTGAATTTGCGATTAAGTTTGTTAGAAAAAAACTGAAAGTTAAGTTTTGATTTTAATTAGGTAAGACCATTATAATGTAATTACCGGTGATCTATAGAGCCCCTGTTTTTAATATTATCCCCGGTTTTGGGCCACGCACTGTATATTAATAGTTGCTTAGCTGGCTCCACTCGCAGTCGGCTCATCTTCGGCAATGAGACAAGTAGCTAAACCCCCCCCCCCCCCTTTTTACGGGGGTTCAAAACTATAAGCTTCGAACCGTCTTTTACTGAAAAAACATAATTCACCTGTTTAAATATCCTTTTATATATAGGAGTTCTGATTAAAATTAGAAAACAGTACTTTAGCAGCGATCGATGTGAACATATACTTGCAGCTATAATTATGAACACTAGTGCGTGTCGGACTCGCGCACCGAGGGTTCCATATGGCCACACAGTAGCTAGGTATTATATTCCGATTTGAATTCGAACTCACAATTGAGCATTTCTTTAGGATTTAACGCTTCTGTTTTACCGTTTTTACAACAACAACAACAAAACGTTGGAGAAAAAACGTTTCTATTGTAAGTAAAAATCCTATGCCCATTATTATTTCACTATCTTTCAATATTTTTTTAGTAAACTTTAACAAAACTTGTAAAGCTGACATAAAGGAGAACTTGCAACCAACAACAACAATATTATTAAAAAATAACATTAATATTGACAGATTAGTGTTGGATTTAAGTTCATATCAGAGTCTCTGATTTGGTACAAGGATTATAAATAGTTTCATGCACGCAGAGAAATCGGTGACAAACAGAAGTACTGATTTAAATAGTTAAATCAGGTTACAACATTTCTAGTTTGAAATAGTCGAATAATTCCTACTATTCGTATGTTACATTATACTATTTGATTAATGTAGCTCACAAAAAAATATTACAGTACTAAAACACCAATAATTATTGCATCATAAACAATAATTATGTTAATATGTTTTCAACACACTTGCTCAAAACGACCTTTTTATTCCACCAATTTTTTGGCTCATAAACCTAGATATTAAACACGCGTGCTTTTTCAGTATATTACGCACAAGTGCCTTTAGTTTATTAACCCAAACAATTTACATTTGTAGCCTAGTACCAAGTTGTAAGTACGAAGAAGAAGCGATATAATTTAGTCGGGTTATACCTTTTTTTTTCTTAGCAACAAACAGTTTTTATGCGGCAAATTGTAATTTTACCAACTGTTTTAATAATTAATTAAAATTTGACTAAATGAAGTCTTGTTTTTTTTTCGCAAGTGTGTTGAAAAACGTCGTATGTAACACGTGTGCCTGTGACCATAATATACGCGGCTTTCTTGTGGCGCACTCGCTTTCGCTCGTGCGCACACAATAGCGCCTTGTATACAATGGTCAACTTAGCACACTTGTATCATAATGTACTGTATTTAATAAGAAACAGGGATTCGCAGTTACTAAATGATCTAGTTCCTGTTAATGATTTACAATGTAACTGGTTTACTACGAGTGTGTCTGTAATCAAAACAATAATCTTGTTACTACAACTACGTTATAGTTTGCAGTAGGTACATATCGTTCAAAGTTTCATGTAATATTCGTTTAGTTTGGTTTACTTTTTATATAGTGTAATGGCTTAACGAGAATATTATAGTAATAACCACTCCGGAAACAGTAAACGGTAATGTATGTATTACTCCGTGCTATTCTGTTAGCGTATTTTAAAATATTGAAAATAATAATGTTACAGTAACAATCGGGGTGGTATTCATAGCAAAGTATCTTGTTCTGTTTATTTAAAACAGTGTTTTTGTAAACAAACTCCCGCGCTCTCCTCCGCGGCGGGGGCGGGGCGGGACGCTGTACGCAAGCGCTATAATAAGTTCATCAAATAATTGTTTTTGTGTAAGTGAAAGATTGCCTACCTATTTCACAATTGTTTGTCATGTCTTGTGACGACGATGAAGATATTGCAAAGTTATTGGAGCAGTGGGGTTTACCGCAATATATTAATACTTTTAAAGGTAAGTTGGTACCTGCCAATATTTAAGTGTTTTATCTCCGGGTCTGTTGGCATTTTCTTGTAGGGACTCGCATGTGGCTGATGCAATCTTGTTGATATTCATAGCTATTATTCAATTTAAATAAGTGGATAGGTACCTACATGATGACTTTATAAGTTTACAGTAAAAAATCATGAAGTTATTTTTAGAATTTCATTATCTACCTATAGAAAGAACCGCGATGAATTGGTTGATAGGTACTTACTTTCACACAGTTATCTCATCATAATCGGTTTGGCAAACAGTTCACCAAATGTGTCAGCTCAGCTTCAAAACAGGCGAAATGGATAACTAGTCGATAGGCTTGTTTTATAAAACCTAGGTTACCAAGCCAACTATTCGATTACCCCTAGATCAAAAACTATGCTTTTTGCGTTGAAACTTTCTTGTATGAGTGATGTTATATATTTTTTATGATTTTCAGAAAATGATATAACTGTATTGACACTGTCGATGCTAGACAGGTGTCTGGTTAAATAACTAATCCCTTCAATTGGAGATCGAGCCAAATTTTTAAAAAACTTGGACAGTTGGAACAAATTAAGACTACGCCGAGCGTCCAGTGGCGCCCTCATCACCATTGTTATGTTTACTAATAAACTAACGTATTGTCTTGAAATCGACGGATGTATTTTTGTTGTACAAATGAATACACAATTTATAGGGTATATGACTCAACTTAATAACCATAGAACTATGAGTGAGTAGCTTAACGGAAAAAAGTGGCCACCTTTTCCCGTTAAGTTGACGACGCGAAGGTTAAAGGTTATTAAACGTTGTCTTATATGCTATACATTGTGTTTTCATTTGTACAACAAAAATACATCGTTCGATTTCAAGACATTACTTTAGTTTATTAGAAAACAAAATAATGGTGATGAGGGCGCCACTGGACGCTCGGCGTAGTCTTAACTAACCCAGAAGAATGCCTAGAAATACCATCTACCAGCAGCAGCTGCAGCCCTGTAAGTATCTCATATTTTAAATGCTTTTATTGGCTTCACCTGTAACTATGTATGTAAGTAATGTAAATAAATCTTAGAAGTTGGATTGAGCCAAGTTATATTGTCCGATCGATTTGAAAATTTGCAAATGTATGTCATACTGTTAACAATACAAGAATTTGTTTCTATTGAGCTGATCTGATGATGGTGCCAGGAGGTAGAGGCTGGAACTCTTCAACAGTTACTAATAAGCCTTTGGAGTTTAGGCTCATTTGGTTTATTTTCACGAGTATACCTATTTAAGTAGTGGGTAAAATTTATTTTGCAGGCCCCTGTTTTTGTAGATGTGCTTAATCCCAAACACAGACAAATAAAGAGTGTGAGCGAACTTTTAATCCCTCTGAACAGTAATACTTCTCCATGAAAAAAAGTACAAATTATGTCAATCTGATGTGTTGCCGGTGATGACTTACGGATCTGAGACGTGGGCGCTAACAATGGGCCTCATATGGAAGCTCAAAGTCACTCAGAGGGATATGGAGAGGGCTATGCTCGGGGTTTCTCTGCGTGATAGAATCAGAAATGATGATCATATCCGCAGTAGAACTAAGGTTACCGACATAGCCTGAAGAATAGCTAAACTGAAGTGGCAGTGGGCGGGGCACATTGCTCGCAGGACTGATGGCCGATGGGGTCAGAAGGTTCTGGAGTGGCGTCCGCGGACCGGAAGACGAGCTGTAGGTAGGCCTCCAACAAGATGGAGTGACGACCTCGTCAGGATCGCGGGACCGCGGTGGATGCGAAAAGCACAAGACCGGTCTGAGTGGAAAGCCTTGGGGGAGGCCTATGTCCAGCAGTGGACGTCTTTCGGCTGACATGATGATGACGATGATGTTTAAAACATTGTTATCTATAAGTAGTATTGGTGAAAACGCTCATTAGAATACTTCTAAGATGTGTAGAAATGATAAGTATAGATTGATTATTAATGTCTGATTATTGTCTAATAATTGTGATGATTATGATTATAATATAATAAATGTCATTTTCTATGTACTTAATATTTTTTATTTTTTATTCCAGGAAACCCAAACCTGCCTATGGAGCCGTAGTGCGTGCGATGTCTTAACAAAAACGCCAATAGTCTCAATTTCCATGATTCTAATCTAACACCTGTTGAACTTAGTATTAACTTTATTAACTCTGTGTTTGACTAATTTGTATTTATGTACAATACTAGATAGTCGGAGACGTTGGATATTGTAATGGAAAAGTAATTTACTTTTTATTTTTAAAGACGTCACACTTACTGCTGGCTCTATGGACTGCATTTAGATGGAACGCCTGACAATCTAGTGGACTGACAGCATCACAACGGATCCCTTTTAAGCTTTTATTGGTGAAAATACAGTTTTATTTACAAAAAGACAAATCAAATTGTATTTTTGTCTACTAAAAGCCTGAGCGAATAACAATACCTAAGATGTATATTAATTACTATGTGTATTGTACTGGTTACAAGAAACGAAGCTAGCGAATAGTTATCATTACAGTTCACGTCGTTATGTTACAAAAATTCGTCAGTAGATACAGCAAAGTATTTAGTAAACCCGAAAAAAAAGTGTTTATGTTTACCAGATTGCATAGTAGTCCTTACAATTCACGTCATTATTTTACACAAATTCATTAGTAGATACAGCAAAGTATTTAGTAAATCCAAAAAAAAGTGTATATGTTTACTAGATTGCATAGTAGTCCCTACAATTCACGTCGTTATTTTACACAAATTCGTCAGTAGATACAGCAAAGTATTTTTTAATACAGTTGCTCAAAAAGTGATACTTTTCGTAGCAGTATATCGTGCGGAAAGTTGGGGTTTTTCGAACTAGCGCTTTTTACTTTTCCTGCTAAATAAACAAGGCCGTGCATCCAACCAAGGATTTGCATGTTTAAATAAAGTACCAGGAGCGCAGGGGTAACTAGGAGGGTATATCTCGGTACTCGTGAAGTAATGACATACTTTCCGCACTAGCATCGAAATGTACTATAGTAGACCCGAAAAAAAAGTGTTTATGTTTACTAGATTGCATAGTAGTGCTTACAATTCACGTCGTTATTTTACATAAATTCATTAGTAGATACTAGATATGAGCGCCGCGCCGGCGCGCCGTCGTCGCCGTGAGGTCGCGTCGACGCGCCGCCGCTGAGAAGAGCACGCGGCGCGCCGTCGCGACACGTTAACAACTTGCCTGCTCGCACCACCTACCTACCCGCGTATCACGCGTTCGCTTGCTCAGTCGTGTCAAGTATTTCGTCGAATTAATGTGTGTTTACTGCGCGGCGTAAACGTAAAATGGATGAAAGATAATATTTGAGTAAAAAATACTGGAATGATTATTTTTGTAAACGTGATAGTTATTACATCGCAAATGCTAGCTAGCTACTAATTGTTTCTATTAATAGGCTTATTAGGCGCTGTGATTTAAATACATATAAATGTTGAGTTCTCCTAAATAAATAATATACTTAAAGCAACCAATAATATGGTTTTCTTCAAGTTTTATTAACAAATCAATCCCTTCCAAAAATCTAAGGCTCTCAAGGCCGCGCCGCCGAAACGCCGCCGCCGCCGTGAAAGATTTCAGCTCGCGCCGCCGCCGTGCATTTGGCCATCGGCGCTCATATCTAGTAGATACAGCAAAGTATTTAGTAAACCCAAAAAAAAGTGTTTATGTTTACTAGATTGCATAATAGTCCTTCTAGTAATGTCTACTTGACGTATGGTTACAATTATTTATTTACCTTGTAGTGAGTATTATGTTGTTTGGTCAGTTACACACAACATCTAGTTGTCATTAATAAAAGATTGTTAAAAATAATAAAAGATTGGTTTTTGTAAAGTCAACTCGCTAGTGTTGCTGTCACGACTACAAACAGAATTTCTAGTTACAGTAGTGTTTTTCCTCGTATAGCCAGATATTTCTCTGCGTGTGGCTGTAATGTAAGTTTTCTTTAAGTTTTGCATCGTTTTCCCCGATCACTGTTAATGAGGCTTGGCTGCCTTCTATACTGACTGTTAATTGATATAATTATTTTGATCATATACATTTTTTATCATTTAATCTATACTAAAATATATTACAAGTGTACAAAGAGGTAGACAGGTAAATCGCGCTCACGTAATGGCAACTTGAAACTTTAGCGCGTCTCTATTCTAGGCGCAACCAACCGAATCGCATTTGACTTGTTATGGTATCGCTTTTAACACGGCCGCCATTTAATTACATCGAATTTCATTTCACTGAACACTATTGTCTGCTGAAATCATGTTCTCATCATTAGGTTACACTTGTGACTGCAAAAAAATATTAATTCATGCGGCGAGATGCCTAGCGGTGTGTTCTGGGTAAAAAAAGTAGTCCGTCCGTATTTTTTTCTATATCAAATCAATCCAGGAGCACAGGAAAGCTCAAAACCACATTTTATAGACTGGCCAAAACTTCAAAATCATTCTTAGGAAATTGTATAAAATTCTATAATAAAATTCCAAAAAGTATTACTGAACTTACTGACTCTAAATTTAAATCTGTCGTAAAACAAAAACTAATTTCCCGAGCATATTATAAAGTAAACGATTATATCATGGATAGGGATGTTTGGCAGTGAGTCGTCCGTCCTGCATGAGTAATCTACGCATAAATTTACCTACGCTTAAAAAAGGTGCACCTACTGTGCAAAAATACTGTGATATTGTAAACTATCTATAATTATAATGTAATGATGTAAACCTTTTTCTTGAAAAAAATATACCTTGCCGAGTTTCTTACGCCGGTTCTTCTCGGGGCAAAGGTTTTATTTTTCGAACCGGTGGTAATGCTTTTTGACATTCATAGGTGCATTATATTATGCCTAAATTGAAGAATAAAGAACTTTGAACTTTGAATCAAAATTGATAAATATACCGCGCGCGTTCGGGAGTGGGGGCTTGTGATGTCACTTGACGTTCAATATTTTTTGATAATGGTAAAGACGGACTGATTAGATTTGTTTAGAACACTGGCCTGGAAAAACGCCAGCTTCCCTTATTATGTGACCTGACCACCACTGTATAAGCATAAGTCAAATTGAGTGTGGCGATATTTTTCACAATAATCTTTTTTTTCTGGTACCATTTTTTCCAGTCGCGTTTTTTCCGATTCGTGATTTTACCGAATGTCTATTTTCCCATTCTTAATTTTTCCTGTTCGCATATTTACCATTCTGGTTTTCTCTAGTCGCAATTTTCACCATTGTAATTAAGACGAAATAGGTAGGTAGGTTTAGGTTAGGTTAGTTTTGCAGCAAGCCCGAAGGGCCAAACCACCCGGAAGTAGGAGCTCCGCGTGAGCGGAGCTCCGTCGACTTTGTGAAAATGGAATAACTATTCAGATAAATACAGATTGGGGAATTATGATAGTGGAATTATTTCTGCTGAGATAATAAATTAAGGCAAAATAAGCTACTGAAAAAAATAAAGATAGGTAAATTTTACGAATGGAAATATTGCTTGCAGTAAAATTCGATTTCCGGAAACTCATCGCCACACTCGTCAAATTATATCTGTTGGAAAAATTCAAAAATAAAAATTGTTTTGTGAGATTGCAATGTTGCGATTGAAAATATGTACAAGGTTTAGAATTCGACATATTGTATTGTCAAGTTTAAAAATAATAATATCGTTTATTTAGAAAACCAACAGCCATACATTTGAAAGTAAGTATTACAAATATATTTTTCTCAAAAATATCCGGAAAAGTTGAAAATACTATCTACAAATTGAGACGCGAAGTACATAGTTAGGGACACCTCTCAAATTAAAAAAATAATACATTGCATTCATTACCCGCTATCGAAGATGTAACTTTTTAAAAAGTGAAAATGAGGGCACAAGTCTTATACGTCCATATTTTATTCTAAACATAACTTTTTTATCTGTGTCTGGAATGCCCTGTGGTTTTTAAAAAAAGCTGGCATTTCTCCTTGTCATGAACAAAGGTTTTCTCGCGTCATGTTTCTGTTTGTATGCAATTCAGATAATAACTTCAAACGATGAAGATTTTACTCCTACAGAAAAAAAGCTAATGATTTTTGAGAAAAGCACTATACTTGCCTTGGCAGGGAAGTAGGCAATTGCTGGCTTCGTAATGACCAATAATCGGCCCTCAATTGCCTGCTTCCCTGCCTAGGCAATAATGTACTTTTAATGTTGATAACTCTTTGTCCTTTAAAGTAATGGCGGAAGAGTTAAAACAACACCATACCAGGTCAAATACGACATGGGTTTTTGCTGTGAAATTTAACGTGGGCTCATGTGTTGCCATAGAAGAAAAACTAATTTAAATATACACCGTGTTTTTTTTTATTTACGATAACTTCGGCATATTACTAGGTATATCCATAGAAACTAATTGGTAGATAAGATTTTGAAATATTGCAAAAAAAAATTTTTTTTTCAGTTTAGAACAAAATAATGAAATCTTTTATCTTTGGTCATTCTAAAAGGGCCTTTAGAGTTAACTAATAATCAGTGTCAAATACGTCTATGTTGGCGTGACATACACACACAAGTAAAGATAACACTTGACAGGTACAAGATTGTCACTTTAGATTGACGCGTATACAAACCTAACAATTGGAAACTCTTTACTCATAAGTATTAAAAGAAAATTGTTGTTATCAATTAAGAGCCTTTTACACTAGTTTAACGTGATTAACTGATTAAATTTTAAAATTAAATATCTTTATAACCGTTAGACTTATCATTTGTCTGTCTTCGGGAAATTAACTTTGTTTGACCTAAAGAACGTTCCCTTAAAGTTATCGTAAATCAAAAAAAACACGGTGTATATGTATATACTCTAAACGTTAAATAAACCTTTCTACCTCTCATTACCTTATCATGGATCTATTTTCACCATAGCATTCTGCAGTATAACATACTCCTCCGGCGTTACGTGCGCTTGTATCTTGGTGAGCAGAGCTTCTGGAATGCTCTGCGTGTTGTGTGACAGGTATTTGATCAGCAGGAGATCCGTCGCCGTCGGCCGACTGTGGGCGTTGTATCGTAGGCATTGCTTCAACGCTGTTATTAAGGAGGGCGGTAGATCTGAAATTCGACAATAGGCTGTTTGACAACATTGAAAATATACTACAAATTGTGATCATCGTATGAGATAATAGCGTAAAACAACATATTTCACTTTAAAACTAAATTATGCACATATTTTTGGAATTAAAAAAAAAACATCTCTGGCAGAAACGCTATATTTTTTTTATGGCATATAGAAGGCAACCGAGCGCACAGGCCACCTGATGGTAAGTGGAAACTGTGACCCATAGACATTAGCATAAGACTGCAAATGCGTTGCCAACCCTGAGGACTAAGATGGAATGCCTCTATGCTAGTCATTACACCGGCTGTCTTATCCCCAAACCGGAACACAACAATGCAAACACTGCTGTTTGGCGGTAGGTTAATGGATAAGATGGTGGTAACGATCCGGACGGACCCTGCACTGCATATGATTGGTTTGCAGCTGTGGTTATTTGCTGGTGCCGTCACACGCAAGTAACTACAGATGACAAGGTTATATCTCTTCAAATAATTGTTTATTGTTACCAGCGCCATGATAGAAACAGCGTTTTTAGCGCGCTTTTGAAAATTTAAACTAGAATCTCAAGGAATATCAATGTAGTGTGCTTGTTGTGTCATAAAGAACTATTTAAAAAGGTAACCGTGATTATTGGGAGGCAAGCCACATTCAAGTTTTGAACAGCAACTGAAAGTCGTGCCTCTGATGCCAAGACACAAGCTGACACAAGTTCAAGGTTAAAAGAGGCTGTTTCGTACGAATCAAGCTATGTGCATAGCCTAGCAAAGATGGTGGGCGTGTGAGAGCGGTTTACCCTTGAAACATCGAAACTCACTTCATAGAACGTTTGACTTCGAAGAATTTTCATTTCATCGACAGGCATTTCCACGTGCAGGAGCTTTATTTTTTTGGTGGTCACAAGTAGTGTTGTGCCGGCGGCAACTTACTCGTTACCAGTATAATACCATTTGGTAAAATACTCAGTAAATTACCAGTGCTACCGGTAATGTTACCAGAAGCGGACATAGAAATCGATTTTTGCTGTTTTGTATTCTTTTTAATTAATAATAAAATAATAAATAATAAATATCAGGGGACAATGTCACACCAATTGACCTAGTCCCATATAGAGAAATATATACTTAAATACATAGAAAATATCCATGACTGAGGAACAAATATTCGCGCTCATCACACAAACATCTGCACTTACCGGGATTTGAACCCAGGACCGCTAGCTTCGTAGGCAGGGTCACTACCAACTAGGCCAGCGCGTCACGATTATAATTAAAAAGTGAATATACTCTTACTAACTATGAATTATTTATGTAACTCATCGCATCTTCCGTCTCTTTTACTCATTGCATTGTAATTTGTACCTTATCTGGTCGGCAATGTCATGAGTCAGTATACACCGTGTTTTTTTTGATTTACGATAACTTTAAGGGAACGTTCTTTAGGTCAAACAAAGTTAATTTCCCGAAGACAGACAAATGATAAGTCTAACGGTTTTAAAGATATTTAATTTTTAAAGGAGAATGCCCATATAATGCCTGGAATGTACAAAGATGTCCCATATTTCAAAAAAAATGTCGTAATTGATTATAACTAAACAGATTAAATAGAAGTCTGTAGAACTCCGGAGAAACAAACACTAATTAATTAGTATATTACTGGAACATCCGCTGCCGGTACGGTTTTATCTTTCGTTACGTCGAGTTGCCACTTTATAACAAAACAAATAATGATGATTTTCTGCTATCACTCACGTAAAAAGTTTTATTTATGCATGACAATTGTCGCTCGTTTGTCTTAGCGAACAAAACAGGTCACAGTTAAATATATGAATGATCGTATTGGGAGCAAATTGGGAGTCTAAAAGTATGATACATATACACCACTGGCAACAAAAAGATGAAGTAGGTACTAGTAGGCATGAAATTGCCTTTTTCTGTCTACCTCCTTTTTAGTTGTTTTGACATAATGACGTACTCACCAAACTTGACATTGGTGAAGAAAAATAAAAAGAAGACATAGTGACGTTTCTGTTGTGTATTGTTTCGCCATCGTGAGATTTTTTTACGATGGAGCCTTAGATTTCGCGCTGTTGAAAGTATTGATTGTTGATTGATACGTTTCCTTAAGAAGATGAATAATTGTATTAATTGCAATATCAACGTAGTTGTAGTCTTTTCGAAACCCTATCTCACATTTTTATTATATACACGATAGTGTCATCTATGTCGTTCTTATATTTTAACATTCACATAGATCTGAGCGACATCTATAGTCGTTTTTTTAAGTCAACATAACCTCTTTCATTGTAAAAAAAATCTTAATAATAGCAAAATCCCAAGTTTTCAAATCATTTTTGAAGTAGTTTCAGAAACCTCAATTTTTTTAGCGTATTTTAATGTATCATTGGTTCTTGTACATCTCAGGCATTTCCTTGTATGGGCGGTGGGCATTCTCCTTTAATCAGTTAATCACGTTAAACTAGTGTAAAAGGCTCTTAATTGATAACAACAATTTTCTTGTAATACTTATGAGTAAAGAGTTTCCAATTGTTAGGTTTGTATACGCGTCAATCTAAAGCGACAATCTTGTACCTGTCAAGTGTTATCTTTACTTGTGTGTGTATGTCACGCCAACATAGACGTATTTGACACTGATTATTAGTTAACTCTAAAGGCCCTTTTAGAATGACCAAAGATAAAAGATTTCATTATTTTGTTCTAAACTGAAAAAAAATTTTTTTTTTGCAATATTTCAAAATCTAATCTACCAATTAGTTTCTATGGATATACCTAGTAATATGCCGAAGTTATCGTAAATCAAAAAAAACACGGTGTAGTATGAGGGAGAGTAATATTCCCGGTAACATTGGTAATATACTAAACTACTGAACCCATCTTATCATTATTAGTTTAAAAGGGTCCGTCTGGTGCTAAAGTTGTATAAACATGTATAAAAACATATAGTGCGGGTTTGCGGGTGGTAGGACCTTGTGCAGGGTCACTCCGGATCGCTACCACCATCTTATCCATTAACCTCCCGCCAAACAGCAGTGTTCGCATTGTTGTGTTCCGGTTTGGGGATAAGACAGCCGGTGTAATGACTAGCATAGAGGCATTCCATCTCAGTCCTCAGGGTTGGCAACGCATTTGCAGTCTTAGGCTTGCAGTCTTGTGAATGCGAATGTCTATGGGTCACAGTTTCCGCTTACCATCAGGTGGCCTGTGTGCTCGTTTGCCTTCTCTATGCCATAAAAAAAAAAAAGTTATACATACGAAATTTGAATGTTACCGTATATCACCGCTTTTTGGTAATTCTGGCAGCGTTACTGGTAAAATACCCGCTTCGAGTAAGTTACTGGTAACGGCACATCACTAAACATAACCTAACCTACGCATCGAATGCTTAAGATAACCTGGAAACTATAAAGTTTGAGCAGAAATTAGTTTTCGCTGAAATGGCTCTTTCGATGAAACGTTTGTCGATATTTCAAGGGAATCCCGTGAGCGACACATTTGGTTTAAACTTGTGTCATTCTAATTACAGTGATATCAAATTGTTAGTTTGCGTCAATGTATGAATTAACTCACCGCCAAGCAATGCGATTGTGTTCCGGTGTAGGGATAAGACAACCGGTGACATTACTATACCCTGTATATTTAACAGAGTTAACAAAGCGTTGTCTCTGTTGCACTTTTGTATGAAAATGAAAGGGACAAGAAACTGCCAGTGGGCGTCAACAAACGCACGTCGATGGCGGGCTCGGCTTACATGCCGCCTGTTGTTAAAATATTCGTAATATTTCTCGTTATTTTTGTTTGTAGTAAGAGGTACCTCAAATAATTAACTTACTGATAACATGACATTGTCATGTCATGTTAATTCATCTATAAATCCTAATTATGTAATTTAAAGTAGTAGATAATAATATTTAAATATGTGCCCTGCAGTGCAGTGGGACGTATAGTACAGGCCATACAAGTATGGGTGATGATGAGAAAGCGAAGTAGTAGGTATATATATATGTATATATACATAGAAATAAATTATTAAATAAAATAAAATAAATTTGTAACCAAAGATAAGCACTTGAAAGCGTCCGCACCGTACGAGCGACAGATGTTGACTAAACTTTGACAGGCATGTAAACCTACCTTGTGCCTGTGCATCATCCTTATCGCTGACCAATTACGTGCATTCTCTGTTTTCTAGTATTAACTCTGTTAAATAGACAAGGTATAGCATAGAGGCATTCCATCTTAGTCCTCAGGGTTAGTTAGCATTAGCGGTTTTAGGATTGAAGTGTTGCGAATCTACACTCAGGAGCAAAAAAACGGGTCAGAGTGCGTTTTTCATACTAAAGAGGCTATTTCGAAGCCTTGGTTCCTCGCCAGGGAACGCTTTTAGTGAAATCTGATGATGAATACCTCGAGCATCGATACAGGACTTCCAAAGTGCCTAGGATACCCAAATGAATGAATCTGCGGTTTACGCCGGAATTGTGCATGTTCAGAAAATCATCTAAAATGGCTATAAAATGTAAGGAAATCCAAATGCTGACCCAAACTGTCCGGCTGTGGTGTTAACTGATTGTGCGATCAGTCGGTGGTAGGACTCTGTGCAGGTTCCGTCCGGATCGCTACCACCATCTTATCCATTAACCTACGGCCAAACAGCAGTGTTCGCACTGTTGTGTTTCGGTTTGGGCATAAGACAGCCGGTGTAATGACTAGCATAGAGGCATTCCATCTTAGTCCTCAGGGTTGGCAACGCATTTGCAGTCTTATGCTAATGTCTATGGGTTACAGTTTCCACTTACCATCAGGTGGCCTGTGTGCTCGGTTGCCTAATCTATGACATAAAAAAAAAAAAAAAAGAAGGCTAAAATGGAAAAATTCCTTCGCTCCATTTAGACTTTGCCTACTTAGTATTATTAGTGTAGATCGGTATAAACCAAAATAAATGTCCATTTAAAGAAGAGTTTCGTCACCGTAACGAAAATGTCGATTAACGTCAAACGCATACATTTCTGTAACGAAATTGTAAGTCAGACATTATTTCAGTGACTTTTAAATAGCGTGTTACGTACATTTATTTTGGTTTTTACGCAAATGTAGATTGTTAAAAGCAATATAGATTTATCAGGTAGAATGAATTATAATATGAATATGAATAAATTAAAAAAAAAATACTTACTGTCAACAGGCGGGTAGCCTATATAGTGGTTGGGGTCCCTGATGGTCACCAACTTGACCATCGTGGCGAGGTGCGCGAACGGCGTGTGTCCGTAGACGAGGCTGTAGAGGATACATCCAAGCGACCAGATGTCTGAGTAGAAAGATACCTGGAAAGAAAACATGTTAATATATAATTTTTGTTGTGTTATAAAAGTTTATTTATGAGTAATGTTGGTATAGTTATTTGTAGAATAGAGTGAAGTCGGTATTTGGTGCGATATTTGATTTTGAATTTTTAGGCAGCAAATAATTAAACAATTGTGAGGGAATTTAAGACACGAGATGTAAATAATGGTTCTTTAAACTTTTTATTTTTGTAGTGAATATATAAAATTTAAAGGTAATATATTAAACAAGTTAATAGTTAAATTATATTGTATATTTATGTATTATTTATTTATTTATAATAATTTAGTATTGTTATTGTATTTTTTGTTAAAAATTTAGTTTAATTTTGGATTGCAGTAACATTTGTTTTTTATAGTTTATTTTACGTTGAGTGTGAAGGAGAGAGTTATAGTTATATAGTTTTGTTGCTTTTTTTGCGTTAATTGAATTTTACGTGAAAACATGTTAGTATTGTATTTGTATATGGTTAGGGTTTAGTTTGGCATTTTGTTAATTTGTATGGTATATTTTATTAATATTTGTTATTATTTACTTTTGTAATTTTTTCCGTTTTTAGTTTATAGGCTTATCGGTTGTATTGGTGTACAGTTGATTAAAAAAAAAATGCTGTTTTTGATATTTCGGTCTGAGGGTGTTTGCAAATTCATCGAAGAACGCCGCTACCGCCAAAAGACACGTTTATGTCAAGTGCGCTTTCGCTATCGCGAGGGCGGTCGGCCAGGCGAGGCGGCCGCTGCTCGCTCCCGGCGCCTTGACTGATGAGGGAGCCGGAGATGACTTGTTCCGACCCCGAGGCCTTCCGCTGGGAGTGCTCGAGAATTTATTTATTTATTTATTTATTTATTTATTGCAAATATATTTACACGGCATTACGGTTGGAACCAATATACCGAGAAACATTAAACTTATACAAACAAAAAAAAAAAACTACAAATAGTTTAAAAGAAAAACAAATCAATTTAGAACCGTAAAAAATAAACAAAATAAAATAAAAAACAATTGTCATTAGGTAATACTGGAAGGCCTATCATCCATCATCTCACAAAATCTCAGACATTCACGGCACAGTGTTGCCCATCGCCATGCAAACAAGTCACACTCAGGCACGGAGGCCAGGAGCGCATTCAGCAGCACCAGGACGCGGAGCAAGGGCGAGTTCCGGCGCGACACCGTACGCGCCGCCGGCACCGCCAACAGGGGGCGCACACGCGGCCTGAGGGCTATCCGGAACACATCCGGCACGAACAGCCTCACGAATGTCTGTGTTGGTGCGCCGCTTCGGGGTGGCCTCCGCCCTGCCCGCTGGCCGCCCCTCCCTGCCTTCTCGCTCCCGCCGGAGCGGCGCGCCCGACCGAGACGCGCGCGGCCCCGGCACGACCACCCGCCGGGCCCGGAACCCGCGCACGCGACATCCCGCGCACCGCAGCCGGCACCGCCGCCACTCAACGCCTCCACGCACTCCACTCACAGCGGCGCCGAACAAACGGGTCGCGAAAACCCCACCACACAAGACGCAGCCACCGCATTCCACGCCCCGGCTCAACCTATCCGTCAACGGGTACCGGGCCGTCACCTCCGCCCACCCCCCGGAAACTGCGGCAACCACTACAGCTGCTCCATAAGCTCTATCTTTTACTACTATAATTACCACCCACTCCTAATAGCTAACAAACAAGAATAATCAAAAATAATGCCAAGAAAATCTCCCAAAAAATACCATAAAACACACCCCAAATGACAATCCATTTGACAACAAAATACAATTCTCCCCAATAAAAAATAAAATGTACTTTAGCAAAATGTTTTTATGAATCCACATCATAAATCATTTAACATTATACTAGCATAATTTGCACCACATCCAATTATTAATGATTAAAAAAACCATTATCATACAAACAATGCAATAACTCTAACATTAAAACTTTACTTAAAGACACAATCAAAGAAATTTAACAATACTCTCAAAAAAATATGAATTCCCATACATTAACAAACTTGTATAATTTATATTAATCATCTAATATTAAATAACCACCAAAAACCCACTTAATAACAAAATCTAACGATTATATAATAAACTTATACACAAAGCAATATTTTTTTATTTAATATTTCCTTATGCTTTGTTTATTTCACTGGACAATTCCAATGAAACACCAACGCTGGCTATAACGCTAAGTTAGAACCATTTCACATTAACTATCAGTATTTAGTTACGTTTTGTCTATTTGTCACAAATAAATATTTTAAGAACTTATAGAATCACTCGTGCGTCTATACACAACCAATTTTTTCCGAAACTACTAAACCGATTAAGTTGAAATTTGATTGATTTTTTTTCTTCCTTATACAGAGCGTCCCACGGCCATGCCACATGGAAGGAAAGTACCTTAAATATTGTAGATGGAACACTTTACTGAAAGAAGACATTATTTGAATTTAAAAAACAATTTAAACTGCATTCATAGATATTTAAATAATTACACGATTGAACCGGGAATCGAACCCGTTACACGAGAAAAATAATTACCCTGTAGCTTTATCATACCGATCGAAAGGCTTCCTCATAAGGATTATTTTTTGTTAAATAACATAGTGTCAGAAATAAAAGGAAGACCATGAATTTTAACATTTTTAATACAAAATTAATCAATTTATCAAATGCTCAAAATGAGTCCCTTCCTGTCGAATACAAAGTCGCACCGGTACCTATTAATTACGTATCTCTTTATCATTTTATCATGCACTTAAATTATAATAGGAAAATGTTGCGTACTTCTCAAGTGAGTACATTTATTAGTAATAGGTATTTATGATAATGTCAGTTGTATGTCCTTACGGCAATGTCAGCTTGACATTTTTCTGAACAAAATTTCGCATCAAATGTTAAAATTCATGGTCTTCCTTTTATTTCTGACACTATTTTATTTAACAAAAAATAATCCTTATGATGAACCCTTTCGATCGGTATGATAAAGCTACAGGGTAATTATTTTTCTCGTGTAACGGGTTCGATTCCCGGTTCAACCGTGTAATTATTTAAATATCTATGAATTCAGTTTAAATTGTTTTTTAAATTCAAATGATGTCTTCTTTCAGTAAAATGTTCCATCTACAATATTTAAGGTACTTTCCTTCCATGTGGCATGGCCGTGGGACGCCCTGTATACCTTAAGCGGTTGACTCCCGTCGCCTCCCAGCGCTTCGGGCGATATGTAGGAGAAGGTGCCCTTGCCGCACGAGCGCACCACGCTGGTGGCGTCGCTGCTCACCGCCGACGCGATCCCGAAGTCGATCAGCTTGAGCCGCCCGGACACCAGCAGGAAGTTGGCCGGCTTCAGATCCGCGTGAACTATGCCTGGGGGACAACGATAATAGAGAAACTACAACACTAAATGAAAAAAACATAAATGATCATTCAAAATGAAAAATGATCAAAGAAACCTAAAGATCATTTTTAAATACCTATTCAATGATAACCCATTTGTCATAGTTCGTCTACTTCTTTGCGACAATATGGCGTCTGGTTGCCGCCATTTTGAATTTTAATTACTGTCATATCTTTAGTGACACTCACAAGATTAGCCCCTCGTCTGTGTCGCCTCGCATAATTTTATACCCCTCGTCTGTGTGACTATGACGTCATCGCTGTCACGTGACCGAGTTTAAACGCTCCTAGCTTTCAATTGGTTCCATGTTTCGAACTACTGAATGTTATCTATGGAAGATTGAATTTTTAAGATTTTTCTACAAGCAAATTAGAACCCTATCTTCAAAAGATACGGCATAGAATCGCGAAAATAGGCAGAAGTAGCAATGATAAGGATCCTAAACAGACACTGCCGACGGTCTAGTCAGGATCCTATACAAACACAGACGAAGGGGAGAAATCGATTGCCATAAGAATCATTAGAATCGGTCCATGCGTTTAACTTCTAGAGCGCCACGAAGAACAAACATACATAGGCTTATAAACATACTACCCTCATCCTTCATCAGTCGGGTAAAAACGGGACTAAGACTTCACTGTCCGTCTGTCTGTCTGTCTGTCTGTCACCAGACTGTATCTCATGAACCGCGGCATGAGGCTAAACAGTTGAAATGTTTACAGATGAAGTATTTCTGTTGACGCTACAACACCTAACAACAAACGTGACTTTTTTCCCTTATATTCACTTTAAAAATAAATATTTAAATTTCCATTATTTTTATTCGATTATTTCATTTCATGGTACGGAACAGCGTGCACGAGTCAGACTCGCACTCGGTTGGTTTTTTGACACTGTCTTTGATATGCGTTAACAACATTAAAGCTCATTCAATATTGTTTTTGATAAAGAATTTCAAGTACCCTGTGACACTCGCGCCAAGTCTGACGACCGCGGGATTCCCATCTTAATATAGACATGATTTTACTCCCGCGATTTTGTTAGAAAAATAAAGAAAAAGCAAGTCAGACTCGCACTTGGCCGGTTTTTAGGGTTCAGTACCGAAATGGTAAAAAAGGAACCCTTATGGTGACTGCGGTGTCTGTCTGTTAGTCACAGCAGGTTTGAACTAAAAATGCTACAACATGAAATTTGGCATAGTTGTAAAAGTTGCTTGCCCGCGTCCGTATAAATAACTGAAAAGGGGTCTAAATGACTGAAAGTTGTTTGAAATTGTCATATGAAAGTGCTCAACCTGCACATTTCTGAACCATTTTTTGTTTAATTTTCTGGTATATACTTTTTTATTTACAACCAAAAACGTTATAACGCTGTTTTAAAATGTAGGCGAGAAAATAAAGCATATTCTCTATATGCTACCGCAATATCTCTTAAATGCGGAGCCCTCGGTGCGCGAGTCCGACACGCACTAGATCGGTTTCTTTTTTAAATTAAATTCCTTCCTTAGAGTTCACATGCATCACTTTCAACCCTTAGAAAAGGCCTACTTTAAGAGCATGAGACGTGAAAGAAATATATCACACCATGCTGGTGGATCTGCTGCACCGCCCTCAGCATCTCCTCCCAGTAGTGCAACACGAGGGCCGGCGGCGCGCCGTCGCGGTGGGCGCGCAAGAAGCACGCCAGGTCCGTCTCGCCCGCCTCCAGCACCAGACGGAGGTAGTTGTTCGGGCGGTCGTATTCGCTGGAACATAACCAGGATGGAATGAACACATGGTCTGTTTGGGATAACTTTTTTACAAGGATAAAAATTAATACAAACAAATGCGCAAAAGTACAACTTCGATGGAGATGTCACTTACTATTCATAGAGTGTGACGACCCGGTCGCTCTTTTGCAACTCCCGCAACACTTTCACCTCGTTCAGGTACCCCTGGGCCATCTCGCGGTCGGTCGCGAGGTCCACGCACTTCACTGCGTACTCGGTGGACGTACTTATTTCGAGCACCTGGAAGAAGATTAGGGTTAGCAAGCAAAGTCAGAAAAAAACCTTATAAATTCAAGCTTAGCGCGGCTGACAAAATATATAACCAAATGTGTCAAGGCAAGTTTGCTGGAAAACAAGGAAGGAGGATATTCGCAACGTGACAAAACTTTGAATTGACATAAGTTCTGGAGGCGAAAATCAAGAAATACTATACATTCTCAATAATTATGAAACACAGAATGCACTTTGTTTAAGCCCGGAGTTCAAAAGTATGACACGTATTGTTTAAAAAGATAAAAGATGTTTATTCAGTAAGTAGACCGCACGGGGACTTTTACACGTCATAAATATACCAGCGCTTCGCAAGAGACCACTGCTCAGAAACGCCGCAAGAAACTCAACAGTCAGCCGTTTTTTTTAAAAACTACTTATGATATTATACAATTATAAAGCTTAACCTAGCATTATATAAAACAATGAATTTAACATAAAATAAAAAACAAAAAATATTCAAGCGTAGCTTGAGCAGGAAAATGTGTCAAAACTAAGAATTTTCATAGGGAGTAATAAGTAGTAGTAATAAAATATATATATATACTTTCCTATGACAGTGCAAGACAACACACTTTACACTTTTAAGGGGCTTCTAAACGGGCCATGTTTTGCTGCAATTTGTGGCCGGCAACTAGTGCTATCTTACTATTACTTCGTATGTTAGAGCAAGATGCGTATAGTTGCCGGCCACACATTGCCGTGAAAATGTTGCTCGTTTAGAAGCCCCCTTTTATAACTAGTTAATATCACTCGCAGTGCTAAGAATAATGTATTGACAAAGACATGCAGGCCAAAGACGATTCCTGGAGTATTTTAAAGACTAAATAAAAGCAACTGCTAATTAAATATGTGAGAAATATAGTACACTGGTAGTCCAAGGCAAATTTTAGAAGAAACAACATATGGAAAAGTAAGAACAGCATTGTTTTTAAAAAAAAAATCGCCTAGCTTATGAAAACCAATTTTAAGCATACCTCCATCTCAACCAACCAGCCAGGAGTTCAAGAGTTTACCCCAATACAAACATAATTTTACCATGCCCTTTCAATATGATTACGAATTCGCGGCGCTTGCAGTGGAGACTCTGGGACCTTGGTCTGCTGATATGAAACTTTTTATAAAGACCCTGTCTGCCAAGCTTATAGACGCCTCCGGGGATCCCAGAGCTGGCGCTTACCTCTCCCAAAGGTTAGGTTTAACTATCCAGAGAGGTAACACAGCCAGCATCATGGGTACAATGCCGCGAACAGATTTATTAGAGGGGGTATTCTTTTTGTAATTCTAGTTTTAAGTAGATAATAGGTTACACTAGTTTATATTTATTCTAATTATTATTACTGTACAGTGTATATCATCATCATCAGCCCGGGGGCGTCCACTGCTGGACAAAGGCCTCCCCCAAAGAGCGCCAGAAGTCACGGTCTTGAGCCGCTTGCATCCAGCGGCTCCCCGCGATCCTAACCAGGTCGTCCTAACCAGGTCTTGGTCGTTTGGGTAATAAATACCGTATTGTCTTTATTACTACTTTAGTGTTTACTAATATTACTTTAGTGTTATTCAGCATAGTGATATAGCAATGCAATAGTAAGTAAGCATAATATAAAGAGTATCAAATGTTTTTCAAGCAGAGTAGTATCATAAGAGAAGTTCAGTCTTTTAAATAATGGTGAATTGTTTATAAAAAAACACAAAGGCAGTGTAATATGCCGAGGTAGAACTTTTCGTGGTGATGACGTCGAAATGTCGTAATTTTGCACACAGGGTACTTTCATTTACATATTGATTGGTAATTGGTGTTAATAAAAAGCAGTTAAATTATTAGAATTAAATACAGCATAATAGCAATAAAAAAAAAGGTTAAATTTTTTTCACCATTTCTAATTAAAAATGACAAATTAAGTCAATTTTCTTTTCTGAATGTCAATTAATGATTACTGATCGAAAAATCAATGCCTGAATGTAGGTATTTTATGGTATAAATTATATTACCTCAAAAGATGTTAATTTTAAGTTATATATTGTTATGTATGTTAGTGTGTAAGGTATTTTTAAATATTGTCGCTTTACTTTCTCAACCTCATATCTGACCGAATAGTTAGACATGAAAGTAGTCTTTATTGTTAGAGAACAAGAGTGCTTTTACTATATAACTATTCGATCAGATACGAGGTTGAGAAAGTAAAGCGACGATATGGGCCTAGTTGCCTGAAATAAAGTTATTATAATCTATTATATTCTATAAAATAAATTTAATCTATAGATTAATTGTTAGTAAATGTGAAAGTAATCTATACTATTCACACTCACACAATTTCACACAAAACTAGGGGACCACTTGGTCCACTGGTTTACAGGCGAAAGATGATATTTTGATTAGTTAATAAATATTATTATTGAATTATTACCTAGCAAGTGTTGGAAATTACAAAATACAGCTGTCAAGGAGATGACACAGTTTCCTGCTGTTCCTACATATATTTTTTTTAAATAACTTTTTTTTTTTTTTTATTTTAATTATTTTGTCTACTTAAACTGTATAAATAAATTGTATGCTATCTGATCTACCTGCTAAATTTGTGTTAAGCTAGACTGAGTGCGGAATAGGGGCAGACTGAAAACCAGCGCTGCGAAGACTCGAGCACTCGCCCGCGCTCGCAGCACATGCTGAGTCTATGCCTTTTGTCACACCTTTTTTTATGTATAAAATTTTGTTATTTAGTATTTTACTGGATTTTTGGGTGACAATAAATACTTCTTATTCTTATTCTTATTCTTATGATCCTGCATTGAACAAACTATAGTTGTTTAGTTGTATAAGATATGTCCCCTGAGTGTTGCCCCCTTGGCCAGCCCTAGCTAGGATATTGCATAGTATCTACATTTACTATTATTGCATAAAACTCACCTTATAAACCTGGCTAGACCCTCCAACCCCCAATTTCTTCAAGATCATGTATTTCTTCCCTTTAATATTGATTGTTTTGAACTGAATTTTGCCATTGTTACGGGGGCCTTGCGGCTGTGATGGGGTAGCAGCTACCGTCCCAGTTTGCTGCGTCTGCTGAGTTTGCTGTGTAGACTGCGAACGGCTAGGTTCAGGTATAACTTCTGACACAGGGCCCGAGGGTTTAAGTTTAGGACTATGCTGAGGGGTTTCCTTAGGGGCCGGCATCGCGGTCTGTTTGGGGGTTTCTTTAGGGGTCTCTCGCTTAGTTTGTTTGGGAGTCTCTTTTGGAGCTGGCTCCTTTGTGGGTTCTGGAAATAGACCTGTGTGCAAACATACTCTTTATACACTGATAACAAGCCAACAAATGCACTATGAATTAAAATTACATGTAGTTACACTACTTACACCTAGCACTATCCTTCTTCTCAACTGTGGCAACACGTTTCGGAATAATTTCTGCAGGAATAGCCTGCGACGTTGTTGTCGAAGCCTCGATAGTAGGCAACACGTGAACTCGGTCAAAATATCTACTTTTTCTATACACATGTTCCTTGTCATAGACGTCGGAGGAGCTCTTAGGTATCGGAGTAGCCTTCTTCACCTCATCGGGAGCTGGTTTCATAGATGAACTGCCAATAGAACTACTACTTTCGTCAGAAGAGTCACTAGAATCACGGTAGTTTAACGTAGCTGGTAATGTCTTTAAATTGGCGATCAAAGCCGCCATAGGCATAGGCTGGAACTTTATTGATTTAGACGAGGACTTTGCCCTGCAACTCATGGTTGCAGTTTATTTAACTACCAGCACTAAATTAAATAAAACGTTCCACTAATTTCACTGCTCCACTGTGACAGTTGATTATTCGAATATTTACAACGGATACACCCACAGATACAGCAAAACTGGAGTTGGCTTTGGATAATTAATGACCACAGGTAAAATAATAAATGACGCATATGCGAGGGCTGTCATTTGGTCCGAATATATCGGTATCATAGTCGGTTTGAAGTGACACCCAAAACTTTTTAAAAAAATGCACTGACGGTGGGCGACAAAGAAACACCTCAGTCATTCACAATTTATCCCAGCAGTAATCGATCAGTTTGAGTAAAAGTTCCTTGGTAAATCGGGTTGTAACCATGTACCCTGAAAATCGGCCGTACTTAAAACTTGTATCGTGAATGGGGACGTGTAGCAACACTAGTCGTGTCTTTGGTAGATATACTTTTTTTTACCTCTATAATCTCTAGACAGTTGCATGCTGATGATTACGATGAAACACTGAATTCGGAACTTCGGGGTACCCCATCCTTTTCACTCGTGTTTCTAGACTGAATCGAGAGAAAGAGCTCGATCCAATATTACTTAGAGCTGCCGATTTTCATAGTAGGGCCCAATGCACGCATTGCAGTAAAATTGATTTCGTCTGCTTACACTAGATGCTGTCTCATGTCCTAGCTCTAGGGCTAAGACACGCGTTGATAATATTTCATTTCAGTTAAGCTATCATTCCGGAAATCCGGGATTGATTCCGGAACTGATATTTTTCGAGATAATAATTAGATTTTTGACAAAAAAGCTGTTTCTGATGTTGTTTTAATTGGTTTTATTTCTTTATAACAGAAAGAATAGTATCCTTCAGGTTCACATCTCATAAGGACCAGGTAGGTAGCAAATACGAACAGAACGCTTTGTGAATACATCACAAATAGTCTGAGTCGCATAATGGTCACTTCGTTTGCATTACTAGGTAGAGTCGGTTCGTAGGTGCCAGAAAGGCAAATTGTCCAGGAACATGTAGACATTGCTAAGCCAGACATAAGTTGGAAAAAAACGTGGTCATTTAGCGATTCAGACTTTTTGAGATGTAAGTAGTCTAAATGCGATCTGGTCTTATTTTGTTACCTACCTAGTCATATCGAGATGTAGATGACAAGCTTCTATCCCAAAAGGATGTGCAAGTGCTTTCATAATAATAGTATCCAGGAGTACCATCCAAAACGTTCCTCACCTTGCTTTGTGTGGCATTAACACATACCACCTGGGTCCGAGGGGTCTGAAAAACAAACATATAAAGCTAGCTATAAAGAAAATGACGGCACTGTACTCATATAGAGATCTATAGGGTATAGGAGCTTTATCTTTAATAAAATAGGCATAAAAAATATGTAAATATTGTATATTGTCTAGGGGACACGGTTTCTGTAGGAGAATGTATCGAAACTTTGTATGTGGTGGTTGTCTTGCACTGTCATAGGAAAGTATATATATTTTTTTAAATATATATATATTATATATTTATTTTTTTATTACTACTACTTATTACTACCCTATGAAAATTCTTAGTTTTGACACATTTTCCTGCTCAAACTACGCTTGAATGTTTTTTATTTTTATTTTATGTTGTTTTATATCATGCTAGTTCTTTATAATATCATAAGTAGTATTTAAAAAAAAATGACTGACTGTTGAGTTTCTTGCGGCTGGTCTCTTGCGAAGCGCTAGTAGATTTTGACGTGTAAAAGTGCCCGTGCGGCCTACTTACTGAATAAACATCTTTTATCTTTTTTATCGTATATTGGATTGTGTTGTCGAATTTACCCAGTTCGTGTTTGTTTATTATTTTAAAAATATATTTCAGTCGAGGTCATAAAAATGTGTATACCATCTGACTTGTCTCATTTATTACGCAGTATAAACACTTTTATAACCTCAATATTTTGGGACACAAGAATATTATTGATTTATTTCATAGTTCAGTGTTCTCTACCTACAAGCCATTTTATTTTAAATCTGGAGGTGTCACTCGAAGTGGCAGAAAATTTGAGAAATGCTCAGAAAACGGCCGATTTATCCATAAACGATACATTTTTAGGTTATAAAAGTGTTTACTAATAAGACAAGTCAGTTAGAATGGACTTTACACTACAGTATCTACGGTAACTGATTGATCAACTTCGTAGAACCTTACCTATCTCATAAAACCAACGATGAATTCCTATGTAATTTATAACTCGTTAGTTGATGCTGTCATTATGACAAGGTTCCATGGTGGATTTAAAGTCCTTGATGGTAGCTTGTCTATTAATGTCATGTTTAACTGCTATATGTAAATTGTCATAGGGCTTCAAAATTATAAATATTTATTCAGTAAATTGGCCACATGAGAGCTCTTTTACACGTCGGTACGGTACGATTATTACCACTTTGACACTCGGGACATCTCGTTTATAATTGTAAAGGTTCGTGTTTTCACATAGAATATATAAAATACTAGAATATACTCATACATAAAGTATATAAAACATCAACCTAAGTGTAAAAAAAACCTATAATATACAAATAGACAATAATCAACTTTTTATGACATAGGGTAAAGTCACCAGTGGTCAGCCGGGGACCAGTAGTCGACCTTATATGAGTGCAAAGAGTGGAAAATATAGCTTTCGTACTCTTCCCACTCATACAAAGTATAGGCAGAGGCCGACTACAGGTCTCTGGCTGACCACTGGTGACTTTACCCTACTAGCTTCTGCCCGCGTAGATCTCGATTATCGTTATTCCCTCGGAAACTTTTAAATCCGTGATGAAAAGTATGTGTTATCCATGGTCCAGTCGTTGCCGCGTGACGGAGTAGGTAACAAACTAACACACACTCATACACACAAACGTTCGCATTAAAAATATTACTAGAATATTGAATAAAATCTGTAATAATTAAACCAAGCCACATCTGTGTTATTCCTAGGTCTACTGTACAAAATTACATTGTAGCAGGTGATCTACATTACTGGTACACTTCCGTTCCGTGCCCTAACATATGCTTGAGTTACCTTAACGTTAGGGTGAACCCCTTTGAATTAGTTAACCGCATGCATAGACCTTAACAAGTTAATTAGGGTTTCGGTAGCTTAATATTGAAGCATTGACTGGGCAATTACCCCCCTTTTTTGCCCATGGAACTACTGACCAATGATCTCTATTTGAATATCAAATTAACATGGTCGACGGAGCTGCGCTGGCGCGGAGCTCCTACTCCTGGGCGGTTGGCCCTCCGGGCCTACTGCAAAATGAACTTAACCTCAACCTCATATTTATGGTTCTAATTTTGGTCAGTAGTACAACGCAGTAGGACCACGGGCAAAACACCGCCACACCCCAAATTAACTGTATCGTCTGGTTGCCCTTTCATTGAACTAAGTCGAGGATAGGCTTGGCGCATCCTTGGGGTTTGTAAAAACACGCCTATCAAATACCATATCGGAAACATTTCGCGCTAAGCGGTTGCGGTCCCTGCCGCGGGGCTATCGGTCCTGACTGCTTCAACCTATGAAGGCTCAGAAAGTAAAGTCATAACTCAATTCCCTCTCGACTATTATTTGTATACACAAACATTATATGTAGGAATGATTTGTTTGTTTGCATTAAACAGGCACCGCTCGTGCATTATCACTGATAAACATAGGCTGCGTTTTATTTTTCTGCGCGGACAGACGTTTTAATAAATTCGGTTCCGGAATTTCGATATTGACACCCTTTCGGTTCCGGAATCATAACATCGATACAATTAGTCAGCCAATTGCCGAATGCCCTATCACCGGGGTGGCCGATCGATGAAGCACACCTGCGCCGCCCGTCCTCTCGTCCAGTTTGATCCGGCAGCCCCTACGACTCCGACCAGCATCCTCTTTGCGAATAAAGGTAAGTGAGGACCTTCTGTCTAAAGAAACGCTGTAAATGATTGATAAGTTCTTAAAACGGTCTGATTCATCGTGCTGTTGAAAGATACGGGAAACTGCAATACTCGTTAAAAGTAACTGTTTCATCGATTTTTATACCCCAGATTTTCTTGTGATTGGGTAGTTTTTTTTAATCGCTTTTTGCTGTCCCATTTATTGATTGTATTACATAAGACTATGAAGAGCGGAAATGAAGAGAATATTGATTGAGGTCGCGTGCTGTTCCGACCGAGCGGTAGTTGAGTCATTAAATTTTGAGCAAATACAACGTACGTATAAAAAAATTATAGTGCGCCACTTCGCCTTTTTATAGTGCTCCAAGTACCTAAATTTAACAGTTTATAAAATTATTTCCTACATCAAATAAAAACCTTTGTAATGTTCATGAGCATAAAATTAAAATGTTATTTTAATCTAAAGAAATACAATTATACAAAAGTGAGAAATTGCTTTTCTTGGAACAATAAATGTGAATAATCATATAAAATGATTTTTTGGATTGATAACGATAACCCAGAAAAATACTTACCATAAGGACACTTAATTACGGACGAGTATTTTACTTTTTTGTATCTAACCAAGGCTAGTATAACCCAGTTTTATTTTCAATCAGTTGTATATAAATATAGGATCAATTCACATAAAAAAAACTTACTTAAATCAAACGCTTTTCTCATTGACTTAAATGTTAACAAAATTCTGTGAATGTCGATTGACAGCACTTAAAGATTTAAAATAAATACTTAGGCAAGTTAAGTAAGAGCAGCAGCATCTCGTAGCAGCCCTTACTGATTACCAGCCCCTTTCAAGTTTGCACCACAAACAGTTACAGAATCATTTATTGCTATCAAGTGCGCAGTTTGCTCTCAAGTGTGGATCTCCCATACGAACATGAATTTTAACTAACAATAGTGCATCCTGTATATTATAGTGTGCGACTTCCATAGAAACATAAATTTTAACCAACGATAGTGCACCCTGTTAATTATACAGTGTGCGTCTTCCATAATCATACATTTTAACTAACAACAGTGCATCCTGTATATTATAGAGTGTGAGTCATCCACATGGAAAAATATTTCAAGTGCTGAATAAATACGCCCTGTATAACCTAAGTAACTGTATACCTTTTACCATTTAAATTGGTAAATTCCCATTACTCTTAATGTAACTTCGGAAACAAGTTTTTTTTGAAGGCATGTTATAATATTCCTCGTTATAATATTCTTGACATTGAAATATGTAATTGTATTGACATTGTAGTGCTCTCCCAGGGTTTATGTCCTAGCATTTTATTTATCATTTACAACAAATGGCAATAATGTATATGGATATGACTATAACCTTAAATATTTGAGGGAAAAGTCGTGTATCAGGACAACCCGGGAACATACAGGACTATAGCACTGCGGTAACAATAAGTTTAATAAATATACAAAATATCCAATTCTTAAAATAATACCCTAAAAAATTACAAATATATTTCTGTCCAGATGTGCTAAAGGTGAGACGAACTTAATTAAATTGGTTCATATATTAGTAAATAATTTATATACTTTTTTATGGCATCTCATTGGCATGGGATCACTCAGGCCACCTTATGGTAAGTGGGACCTGAGACCCATAGACATTTGAATATATGTTCATATGGAAGACGCACAATGTTATATAATAGTAAATACATCAAAAAATATGATCCTTCAATGCTGTAACCAATGTTAAATAAAATATATTTTGGAATCCTCACTGTGCCTATTAAGTATTCACTGTATACAAACAGCTTGTTTACTCTGTTACTCCTTTAGTCCAGTCAATATGATACCATACCATAGATGTGGTATTGAACATGAGGCAATTGAAAAACCAGAAAATCACTTAAAATTAACAACATTATTACCATGACGGTAATAGGATGTGTCAGAAAAAAAATAATCTTTGTATTGCCCACTAGACCGTTCCATCACAGACTAAAATTTGAATACTAATTACCGTATGGGCCCGATAGGTTCATAGTACAGTCATGGTGTGGTATGGTGTAGAGGATAGGGACCTTTAAATCTAGCCCCCGAAACAAGATTATATCTGGAAAGGTAAAGACAAATCATTGACATAGGACTCGCTTCCGGAGTACAATCACGCGCTTGTCGTGTAACTAAAACTGCATGACGAGAACTGCCCAGGGGAGTTCACTTATCTCTTTGCCGTCGATTCACCTTCTGGGTGCGGGGCTGTGCTAAAAGCAAAGCTTTCAAACTTTATACAATCCAGCATTTATATTTCATAAATGAAGTTATAAAATAATAAAACCTAGCTTTCTTGTCTATCGATTAACAAACGAGCACTTTTATGGGTGAACACGAAGTCAAGGTTACTCAAAGCTCTTGATATGACACAAGGGGGTTTCTAGTGTGCTTGATACGGCGCAAGAGACCTGCCTTTACTCAACTTTACTGTAATCCTATGAGAATGTTTCGACTGTGGACGAAATAGCGGTGCAGTCTCGGTAAAAATCAAATCATCAGTTAGTCAGGTACAGCCGTGTGGTGTGGTGTGGTCATAATTATGTCACGTCCGTCATGCACAGTTAAAAAGGTATGATATGACTAACCCGAAGAGTATTGTAATATATTACCACAGATTATTAAGGTGTGACTAACTATAACTAAAGACAGATAGGAATCAACCTTGGAACTGACAATTCATTAATAGTTCAGGTAATCTTGCGAGTATGGAAACGGTAGCGCTAGTGGACAATAAAATTGAAAAAAATTGGCGGGGAATAGTGTATGTACACAGACAGGTCATATCATGTGGTGTTATACACGTAGGTTTTTTTTATATTTACGTCTCTGAGTCTGTGGTCGTGTGGCCGAATGTCACTTTAAAGTGAGACCACTTTTAAACAAATATAATATATTTAGGAACAATATTTCCACCAGAATAAATAAATAATAATTCTATGATTGTTGGTATCTACCATTATAATATAATAGCAAAGCTTATTGAGCCATCATTGCTTATTTTATTTAATAAATTCGCTTTTTACACAATGTATTGTGAAGTGCAAAATTGTTTGAAAATCAAAATCTAGCCACAAGTTTCACATCACAGGTAAGTTTATTTTTACACTAATATCCGTAAATCGTTAGAATCATAATATAACGTTAGTATTGATACATTTTTGTGTCGTGTGGCTATATTCTAATGTTATACCTATTTTATTATGTACATTTTGTACCATATTCATCAAGGTTAATAATCCATTACCCGCAGCTCCACACGTTTCGGCAGCAGAGGATAGAGAGAACGACGCATCGTTATACCGCCACTCCTCTTCCGCTAAATCTTCTACAGCCCTACCACGCCAAACAACGTAAAAGTACAAGTTGTAAAAGGTACAAACACAGCACGAAAACCAGAAAAGTCAAACCAATAAAACGGGCGGGATGCGGGAGCGCGGGAGGTTACGGAACGCGTATACGCAGCGCAGCCCACTCTCAAACCTTCGGCGGGTGGCGGGGAAGGATTGTACATCTTCCTCTCGCTATACAATGTAAATATGTGTTATGTACATAAATTAATAAATTATTTGGATAAATACAAAATAGCTGGTTTATATTACTAATAAAAACTGCGTTTTCTTTATTTTCCATTTTATAATATGGTCAACCTAAAGAATGGGATAAAAATAGGGACGTCATTGAAGGCCACTTTTCTTCACTTTAAGACATTGTTTGCGTTGCGACCTCTAATGCCAAATATTGTGCCAAAATGCAAAAAAATACGGTAACAGAACATTAACATGCCCGTTGTTATATTTTCAGAAGGATGATTATAAATGATAAGGGTGAATAATAAAAATATTGACCGTTGTTAAGATTATTTGAGGTAGTTGCTTTGGATGTTCCTTCGAAGGAACTATTGCCTATTTTTTTTCGCACTACTAGTTCCTTCACAGAGATGAAGGATGAACAGCGACTTTTTTTCGCCTGTGTTCCTTGCAAAAACGGAAGCTACTACTGAAACTTTTCCTTCGCTTTTGTTCCATTACAAGAGCTGAACGAACAACCCAGGCCTGTTTTTTGCATTAGTTCCTTTGCAAGAAGTTTCTTTCTGGTAATTTGAATGAACAAGTGCGAATAAAATGTATCTGTTGTTCCTTCAGCTCTTGTTAAGGAACAAAAGCGAGGGAAAAGCAGTCGCAGTACATCCTTCATCTCTTGTGAAGGAACTAGGGTGAAAAAAAAAACGCGTTCCTTCGAAGGTGCATCCAGAGGAACTACCTCGAATGATCCCCTTATCCAAGATATAAATGAGACAAGGAAATTGTAAGGCACATTTATTCATGAAACGTAAAGTAATAATCAACACAATGGTTGATTTGATACCACATGTCCAATTAAGTAACGGAATAATACAACCTTTTTTTCGAAATAGTTTTTTTTTTACTATGCTTGTTCTAAGGCGGTAACTACAGTTAAATCATGCTATTAACTATTTGAGAACAGACTTAAAGGGGTGATAGACGATTTAAGTACGCGCTAAAATCTCGACGACCTTTTTCGTCCGCGTTTACCTTCAGAAGTTCGCGTACTTAGGGTGACACACAGGCTAGTAAGGTCACCGAGCCATAAGTACGGCGGCGTACTTACTCGCCTGTCTAAACACATACATACATGACATATTTTAATCGATTTATGGACGTGTTATATAAGTTAAGCCACAAAATTAATTATACTTATGGTACAGTCACGTTCAATACTTACTACAACTTTAAAAAATATGTAAACACGACTGCTGCTCAATATTACGTAAAGACCAAAAAAACATTAAATAACATTTTCAGGGATCAGGGATGCGCAGCGGAATGAGTCGAAATGATAAGGCGGAGCGAAAGAACACCTTGCCCTTCATACCCAATTTTCGTCGTCCACCCATGCCAAAAAATTATCGCCTGGCAGATGCTTGCGGGCCAATTCATCAAATGCCTGTTAATCAAGAAAACCCACACTATCATAAGACTGGTAATGTTCTCTTCTTGTTCCTATATCTATGTATATAAAAATAAGTCCTTATTTCTCCTGGTCACGCTATAATTTGAGAACGGCTGAACCGATTTGGCTGATTTCTTTTTTGTTGAAAGTACCTATTCATTATTATCAGGACCAGATTCGTATGGAAGAAAAAAAGTACGGAGAAATTCAGAAATTTGCAGCGGGGCAAAGCCGCTGGCGGGCTGCTAGTCGTATACATACCTTTAAGCAAGAAAACAGGCATTTTTGATTATTATAAGCGGCGTTAAACATGGTGTAAGGAAATAAGATTTTATACAACAAAATTGAAATTGGGGCCGTGTTTGTAAATATCTGTAAACCTAGATTTATAAAGAACTAAATTTATTATTCAAATATTAATAAAATTATTGAAAAAACTAAAATAATACATTAAATATAAACGTATAACATGGTATACAATAAATTTTAAAAAATATTAAGAGGCCACATTTTCTCACACAAAAATGAAAAGGGATGGCTTTATGTGCTTAATGCGCGAAGAACGTGAATGAAATGAAGGTAGTTTGCGCGCGCCTTGATGGCGGCAGCGTTAAATTCAAATTATTGCCGTTTACTTTGTAACCATAAAGTCAATTAAAAAGTAATAAATACTCAACTATTAAATCAAAAATCATCGTTAAAGGTGTAGGATTTCGAAGATTCTACCAAAAACACGTGGAAAATGTTTGAAAAATAAAACCATCGAGGAATTTGTTTCTAATAGTTGTTTCACAAAACGAAGCGTCGAAGTAAATTTTTGTATTATTACGCGATTATGTCCCGATTCATAGTTTTAGATCCGTAAAATTGTTTGAGACAATAACCTCTTCCTTTGACCAAATCGATTCGCCGATACGATTTTAACCATTGAATGTCATTGTATTTTATTTTACCTCATAAAAACACATATATGGAGTTCAGTTCTAGCGTGATGATAGACGATTTATAATACCTTATTTTATAGTAGGTAGGTAATAATTAAGTTAACAAATTTACTACCAAATATTAAATCGATTAGATACATTTCCTGTATAAACCTTATCAATAATCGCAAAAAAAGAATACGATACTAATTAGCAGCATCATTAAATTTGCCCAATGACACCTGTCACAAGCACAATGAATTACGAAAAATATTAAAGTAACCCTGACTACTAAGTTAGCGGTCCCGGGTTCGTCGCCCGGTTTGGGAAAATATTTGTGCGCTGAGCGCGAGTATTTGTTCCTGAGTCTTGGATGTTCTCTATGTATTTTTAAGTATGTATTATATGTAATGTAAATATAGTAAACTTGTGCCTAGAACATAGAATGGACTAGAGTTATTTATGTGATTGTCCCCTGATATGATTTTATTATTTATTCTATTAAAGTTGATCCAGAGAGTATATGACAAAACTCTTTACTCAATTAAAGGTTGTTGTCAATGGATAATGTAAGTACCTAGATATAAGTCAAGGCATCATATAGATAGATTATACCCCAATATAACATCGCCCATCTTTTCAAGACAAAAACAAACAAACAATCTAGACAAGACCTATCTCGATCAAACAAAATTTATTTGCGGTGGACCGCCATTATTAAAACAAGTTTTTTTTAATAATGGCGGTCCACCGCGGTACTTGGCTAGTGTCAAGTGCGTGGAGTAAATCAGTAAATGGAATAAATAAAAAGTACAAAGCCGGACATTTTTCAATCGGCCATCTTCCCTCCCCGAAGGTTACTGGAAGACTCCAAAATTTATTTAAATAAGGCGCATTTCGATCGGTATGTCAGTTAAGCAACCACAGATAAACAAACTTGCGTGTTATAGCAGCCACAGATAAATAAACTTATAAAGACGGTGCCACACTATATGGCTCCGTCGGATCGCACTGCATGACAAATTAAATTACATTACTTAGTCTTAGATTAAAAAAAAAATCAACATATTTAATGCTTTGTCAAATATTCACTCATACGCCAATGACAGCCTAAGGGCGGTTTCAGACTAGCATTTTTTCTGCGCGTATAAGCTCGTTTCTGAAACCAAGTTTAGGCGCGTATAGGCGCGCTTCATGCCACACGCACAACTCGTACGAGCGTTTTAACGCTTATAAGCTCGTATAATATAAGCCATGTGCAGCCACTGACTGACCACTACCGCTGCGAGCGAACATGCCGTAATAAGCCCGTGTACGCGCCTTTGGTTCTTGGAAGCGCGCGTGTTAGCGCGTATGCCGAAATTAGCGTAAAATGCGCAGAAAAAACGCTAGTCTGTAACTAAGACCAAAGGTAATATCAGCCTTGCCTCATAGACAGTGGTCTGTTTTGTGCTGGCACCCACGAAGGATATATATCCGCTAGTAGGACTCTTTTTTATGTAAATTATATTAAAATATAGAAGGAGAGCTTGCTTTTATATTATAACTCCTTAGTTCTTAGTTTAATACTAACTCTGTAATATTTAGGTTAATATCATTTATTAGATTACATTATTAATATTGCTATACCCTGATATTAATGATTAGTATTTTATTGCTCTGTAAGATTGCACAGTAAAAAAAATGATGCAATAAAATTAATGTATGTAAAACAAGGATATCCACCTTCCACCACCATTCATCATCATACCGCTTGATGTCACTGTTAATATTACACTGTCATCTAAATAGAAAAAAAATATATATATCCAGTAATTAAAACTATGTAACAATAGCTGTGCCGATGCCTCTCTTTAAGTATACTATTATAATTGCGGATTCAAGTCAATCCGTTGTCTTCAGGTAGCATAGATTTTATTGCATTGTCCTTTAGTAAGCCAGTGACACTCTGTTTTACTAAGGTGAGTTCTGTGACAGCTCATACAAACACGTATTACACTTGTTTCTTTAACTTTACATAAATCCTACATTGGTACACACCTAGCGACGCCGTTCAGGAACTTAAATAATTCATCGCCTATTTTATGTACCCACCTCGCATGTGAGTATAGAGTTCTAGTAAGCGATTTAAATTACGAAAGACGGCTGTCACAGGAATCATCATAGATGAAAGTGAAGCTAATATTCCCACTTTGTTACCATTTTGTTAGTACAGGTAACGAATATTTTCGTTACCAGTGGTAAAGGGAATGATAATTCTGCACTTCACTTTGTTAATATTATAAAAAATTGCAGGAGTAATAACAAGTATTACGGATGACAACAAAATTAAAATAGACCATATGTATCCGTTCGTTCCTTCTTTTGTGGGCATTCATAAAGTTAACGATTTTGTACTGTATGAATGCTTTGACGGAGCGAACGGTGCACTGGTCATAGCACATATCGTACGGAATTATGGCCGTTACCGTGGTCGCCTGCAAGCTGGGACGGACGCTGAAATTGGGCTGGGAGAAGACTGGGATTCTCCGTCACATGTTGCTGCTGGTGACCAAGTTAGTATATAGACATCGCCATGAAACTAAAGCTCCCACTCATGTGCACTATATACACACGCACACACTCACTACAATTGTCACAACTCATATAATTTTATTATCGTGTAGGTACATTTATTTTAAACTTCCTAAACAAAAAACCGATAACGGAATGACTTTTTATGGGAACAATACACGCCTAAAAAGTCGAGTAATTTGGACCTTATTCGCGTTTTATAAACGTTTACACGACTAATCTTATAAGACACACACATAGTCAGAATAAACGCGACTCCCCCCTAAGTAGCCGCCTTGTGCTTGTAGGAGCTGATGACGCAGTGAGCCCAGTCATTTCTACAATATACAGGAACCGTTAGCCAAATATACGTGCCTCGTTTCTCATGTAGATAAAACCATTACATAACGAGTAAAGTCACTTAAAGGGCTGTTACACTCATGATAACTTTTGAATGGTATGTCCGATTTGAATAATACAAAAAGTAATTTACAGTTACTGATAAATAATAGTTAGTACCGGCGTTACTTTTGCATGTTTTAAAAGAAGTCATTGTGACATAACGGTAATAGTTAGAGATATCAACATATTTTGGGGGGCCATTTGCAACGTCAAAAGATGGCGGATGTGTAATTTATTTTATTTTTTATTTTTGTGTATTTAGGTGATCAAAGTTCTTTTTTGTTAGTGATTTGTACTTTTAATGCCTTTGTGTTGCACAGTGATAGAACACTTGGACTTATTTCGTGTATCCTGGCATCTTACTTCTCGTTTCAAGTGGACTCGCAGTGGTACAGAGGTTAAAACTATCTTGGCCTCTGTCCTACATATCACCGTACAACGTTGCCACCAATCTTCCTAGAGAAGATTGGATTGTGTTTTATTGCTATATTGATTTATACTTATATATACTTGACACTGGCGAAATCACTTCATAGTGGAAACGTCATATTCCCGCGGTAGTAGTAGCTGCTCATGTCGCCGAGGGGCAAAAATAAATAAATTGTTGATATGAATGTCCTCCATAAAATTGTAATACATCACTTTGTTCTACTGTCAATAGTTTCCTCAGGATTTTTTTTGGTATTTTTTTCACACCGTCGCGTGTGATAGGGATTCTCACAGAGCGCGTTGTAAATTATACTCTATATACTCGCCATTAACATCCATCACCAACGCGGGGCCTGCCGCGGTTCGGCGCTATGTGCTATAGGACGATCCGAGCGTGTGACGCGCGGGTCCCGCCCTGAAAACGACATGCCCGGCGCCTGACCCGCTCCCGCCCGCTGTGTGAATTGCCCTTAAAATAACATATCATATAAAGTGTGATACTTAGTTTTGCGGTCCATTATATTAGTGTAGACTAGTAAATGAAACCAAATAATATTGATACTTTAAGTTCTTTTGTACATTTGCAGGAACGGTAGTTATCAATGAGGGAATCCATTTCGATACACACGACATAATACGAGTATATACACGAACTGAGTCCACCACATAATACTTTTATAGGACTGGTGGGAAATCAAGTACTAACCTTTAAATCCTCTTATCTGGAGTTGAAGTGACTAAATTGGAAATTTCCCTTTGACACTACTGCCCAAAAAGAGGAGATTAATGTTTTCAGGGTTCATGTATTGTATGTATGTAATGTTTCATTATTGTTATGACATTATGGGTGTCCTCCACTAACTACGAGTAGGGTCACTGCGTCATCGAGCAAAATAAAGTCATTATTTTCATCAGCATATACATATCCAATGTAATGGTATATGTTAATATTAGTTATATTTTATCAGGTTACGCAGGAGGTAGTTCAGCGCTAAAGAGCATCGGAGCCGAGATGTTTAAATATTCATACCTGGGCGAAATTTTACTGATTACTTGAATCTTGAAAATAAATAAATATATCTGCATATAAACTTACCCAATGCCCTTTGTGACTAGATCAAATTGTAAGACAGCAAACCTACTTAAGTATACAGGGTGTTACAAAAATACCCGTAAAGCCGAAAGGGGGTTAAATGGTGCCTTATAACAAGTCCATTTACAATATTTGAGAGTCGTACTATCACTGTATGACTTACCGCCAAAAAAAAACATTATTTTTTTCATTCATTAGTAAAATTAAAGAGTAAACTACGCAGAATGTCAAGTACAATTCGCGAAACGGTAAAGAGAAACAAAATGAACAGAATTCGATTAGATACATATTACAAGTCGAGTTTTGGAAGATTTTAAACGAAGAAACCTAAACTAACACTTTTTCTTAATGAACGTCAAATTTACAGGAACGGCTCAAAGTGAGCTCCGCCTTGCTCAATGCACAACCTCGCTCGTCGGGATATGGCTTGTGAGGCATTTCGCACCATCGTTGGTGTTATTGACGCGAACACCGATCTTACACGCTGCTCCATCTCGAAAACCGTTGGGCAATCGGAGAAATAGACTCTGTCCTTCACATAATCCCATAAGAAGAAGCCCAAGGGTGTGATGTCCGGAGTACGAGCGGGCCATAGCACCGGTCCTCCACGTCCGATCCATCTTCGTGGAAAGCGAACGTTGAGATACTCTCGCACGTCGCGAGCAAAATGAGCCGGAGCTCCATCGTGTTGAAACACCATGTTCCTTTGGTTGTCAAAGTAATCCCTGTCGGCCACAGGAAAATCGTCAATCGCCTCTTCGAATTCCGTTTGTAAAAACGTTAGGTAGTTGCCCCCGTTCAGACGTGATGGCAAAATGACGGGACCAACGACATGCCCGTCATAAATGCCAGCCCACACATTCAGCCGCTACTGATGTTGGAATCTGCCCTGCCGTGAAGCGTGTGGATTCTCGCGAGCCCAAACGTGATCGTTATGCACATTTGAAAGTCCTGACCTCGTGAAAGTTGCCTCATCCGTCCACATAACATAGTTTACGAAATTAGGGTTCTCCTCTAACTGCCTCAGATAACTCTCGCAGAAGTTCCTCCTGGGAGCAAGATCAGAGGGTATCAGCTCCTGTGTACGGCGATAATGATAAGAGTGACGGTTGTCGTCACGAAGAATTCGCCAAACTGCAACATGGTTCATACCGAATCTTGCTCCGGCTCGTCTCGAACTCGTGGTTGGCTCTTCTTCAAAATGCTCTAACACTAACTCAGCCTGCCTGGCATCGACTGTGCTTGGACGTCCACTTCCAGAAGGCCGATGAAAGGAGCCTATGGAATGTAGGCGTCTTGACATGTTGAGAAAACACTGGTACGAAGGTAGACGTCGCTGTTCAGCGGGTGGTCTTCCATCGATAAATCGTTGCCGATACAGTTCGCGAGCACGATTTAAATTGCTATCTTCATGGCCTACGCATAACATCATATCGTAATATTCTGAGTTAGAAAACATCGTCATTTTGGAAAAAAATATGGAAAAACACGGAACAATTGTAGAATATCGATAAGAAGTTTTGAAATTGACAACATATTTTTTTTCCGACTTGACGTTTTTTTAAAGCCAGTACTTTAAGCATAATGGCATCGTAGTATTGAACCTTTGTGGATGAAAAACAGAAAAACCATTAAAGTTGACAATCATTAAAATTGGTAGGTAGGCCTCTCTGTTAAATAATCTATGCTAACTCTGGTTCCCTGACATGATAGCTTACTAGGGTTGACAATATTTTTGGCTTTGATAATTTATTATATTTTTTACGGGGTATTTTGTAACACGTTGTATAGAGAAATCATACTGCAATACAAAGATAAGATAAAATCAACTGGAACGAATCTTGCCTTACCGGGATCAATCCAGGACCTTTCACCAGGACCAGGAGGACAACTACAAACTAGGATCACTGCGTCATCAAGCAAAATAAACTCTTTATTTTCATCAGCATCCTAGGATAAGTAATATGATGTACGAATATTAATAATGTGAATGTTATCTTTTATCAGGTGGAGGTAGTTAACAGCAACCATGGGGCAAGTTCGTCGCTGAGCGTGGGAGGCTGCCGTAAGAGTAATGTTAGGGAAGGCTTTCGCTTTTGCTTAAACAGAGAGTGGGAGGACGCTTCTGGCGTTCCAGTACCCACACCATTCATATTTGGTTCAGAAGACTCTTTTTAGGGGGATTATTGTATTGAGGGCACTATTGTGGCATTCATTTTTGAGTCACAATAGTCTATTTTATATTAATATATATTATCTTAAGAGCCAGCCATAATGGACTGTGCAAATATGTTAGGGAAGATGTTTGCATATCAGAGTTATGCGGGCAGCTGTCGAACAGATTAATGTTAGGGAAGACGTTCGCATATACATGGAATGGGAGATTGCTCCCGAACAGATTGATGTTTGGGAAGACATTCGCATAGACATGGAATGGGAGATTGCTCCCGAACCGATTGACGTTAGGGAAGACGTTCCCATAGACATGGAATGGGAGATTGCTCCCGAACCGATTGATGTTTGGGAAGACGTTAGCATAGACATGGAATGGGAGATTGCTCCCGAACCGATTGATGTTTGGGAAGACGTTAGCATAGACATGGAATGGGAGATTGCTCCCGAACCGATTGATGTTTGGGAAGACGTTCCCATAGACATGGAATGGGAGATTGCTCCCGAACCGATTGATGTTTGGGAAGACGTTAGCATAGACATGGAATGGGAGATTGCTCCCGAACCGATTGATGTTTGGGAAGACGTTAGCATAGACATGGAACGGGAGATTGCTCCCGAACCGATTGACGTTAGGGAAGACGTTCCCATAGACATGGAATGGGAGATTGCTCCCGAACCGATTGATGTTTGGGAAGACGTTAGCATAGACATGGAATGGGAGATTGCTCCCGAACAGATTGACGTTAGTGAAGACGTTCCCATAGACATGGAATGGGAGATTGCTCCCGAACAGATTGACGTTAGGGAAGACGTTCGCATAGACATGGAATGGGAGATTGCTACCGAACAGATTGACGTTAGTGAAGACGTTCCCATAGACATGGAATGGGAGATTGCTCCCGAACAGATTGATGTTAAGGAAGACGTTAGCATAAACCGAGAGAGGAAGGCTGCACCCGGACAGATTGATGTTAGGGAAGACGTTAGCATAGACATGGAATGGGAGATTGCTCCCGAACAGATTGATGTTTGGGAAGACGTTCGCACAAACAGAGAGAGGAAGACTGCACCCGGACTATTGATTTTAGTGAAGACGTTCGCATAAACAGAGAGATACAGGCTGCTGCCGAACATATTAATGTTAGAGAAGACGTTCGCATAAAGATACAATGGGAGGTTGTTCCCATATGGACTGTGCTAATATATAACTATGTTTAAGTATTTAAATTTACCAATTTCATGATATGACGTTATTAAGAGTTATAAAGTAGTGGTAGTTGGTGTGATAGCAACACTCTAATCGTGTGTTAAGGTCTTGGTGAAATTCAACACAAGTAGGATAGACCGGGGGCAATAGTACCACGGGTCAATATTACCACCGCTAATAACTCTGCAGCTAAATCAAAATATTAATGTCTACACCTGCTCACTAGCCGACCAAAGTAGTTATTTGCAACTTACGTTTTGTACTAATGTTTAAAATTAATTAGTTTTACTGAATTGTGATGCTCTAAAGGTTGTAATTAGAAATGATGATATCCGAAGTAGAACTAAGGTTACCGACATAGCCCGAAGAATAGCTAAACTGAAGTGGCAGTGGGCGGGGCACATTGCTCGCAGGACTGATGGCCGATGGGGTCAGAAGGTTCTGGAGTGGCGTCCGCGGACCGGAAGACGAGCTGTAGGTAGGCCTCCAATAAGATGGAGTGACGACCTCGTCAGGATCGCGGAACCGCGGTGGATGCGAAAAGCACAAGACCGGTCTGAGTGGAAAGCCTTGGGGGAGGCCTATGTCCAGCAGTGGACGTCTTTCGGCTGACATGATGATGATGATGAAAGGTTGTGATGTGTCACAGTGTGGGGTCAGTGAGATAGAGTTAGTGAGTGTAAGTACAATACAATTGACTCCATGCTAGAATTGACCCAGAGTTTTTGAAAATAAGATTATTGGAACAATAATTTGTTGTAAGAATGGGGTTGATTGTAATTGTATGGAATTAATAATTGTTAAACTATTCGATATTTTGATTGTATTGAGATTTCGTTATTGCTTAAGGGTTGTGCCAAGTATTTTTTACAATAAGTCTACATAATGTTTCAAAAACTTGGCAAATATAATTACGTTTAGTTCAACTGAAATACTAGTTTTGCAAGTTGAAATTTGAGTCTATAATTAAGACTGATGTAACGTAACAGACTGATTCGGCTTAAGAAATTAATAAAGAATACCTACTGATTATTTTGGGTGTATATTTAATTGTTATTTGTTGGTTGTGTCAGTTGTAACACAAGGACTTGTCGAGCAAAAACTCAATTTGGGCCATTCTTACGAGATCAATTGAAAAAAAAAACTAGATTCTGATAGCCAATTAGACTAGAATGTAACGTCCTAGTACGAGTTACAGGTCATTATTTATCAATTGGTACTATTGCCCCCGTCTACCCTACCGAAATAAATCTGTGTTTTCAATGTAGTGACTGTCTCTATTTGGCGCCCAAACTGAATATTATTTAGTTTGGGCGCAGCTTCTTAGGATTAGCTCATAAAAAGTGACTACCTTTCTAGTCATGATAATGTAGTAATTATGTGATAACGTATGATATTATATTGTTAAAAGCCAGCCATAATGGACTGTGCAAATATTAAATTTAAGCACTGTGGTATTGAAATAAGACTTCGGGTCGAGGCCAGTCACCGGCACTGCCTCGTTTGCCGTTCGAATGGGCTTTAGCCTATTATGTAGTTCGAAAGCCTTGTTCCAAAATACTTACCTCATTTTAACCATAACTGGAGCGCAAAAAGTTGCTTAAACTGTGGTCCTAGTGAAAAAAAGTACAAGACGGACATGTGCGAGTTAGACTCGCCCACCGAGGGTTCCGCACATGACGCGGTTAACTCAATTGAAAATTTGGACCGCCGTTCCTTGCACAAACACCCTGATTTTTAATGATTTAATTTAATTATAGATTTCAGAATTTTCCCAATAAGTATAAGACGGTGCTATTTGCCAAATTAGTTCTAGGTCAACGGGAAATACCCTGTACATTTTGATTTCCTCGGGAGTGTTGAAATACACGTTTTATGCCGCATAAACGGCCGTAACTTTTTTTAAAGTTAATGTAGAAGTTAGATTTTTTCACAGCTTCAATGGACTGTAGACCGAATTATATGGTTTTAAATCCAACTCGATACCTCCACGCGTTCCTGAGATAAAGGGTCTTTACAGACATACAGACGCACAACAAAATGATCCTATCAGGATTCCGTTTTTTTCTTTTGAGGTACGGAACCCTAAGAAGGACTAATAGACAAGACTTAAATCTTTTTTCACTTGATCTTCATAAGACTTATAAGTAAGGCCCTTTTTTCACAAGGACTCCAGTTTGTCCAGCCGGGCCAATGGTTTTATGCAACTGATGAGATGAGTGATGGCTAACCTACAATAAGCTCAATGAGGTACTCGATAAGGTAAGTACATTGGCACTTGGCTGGCTATAGTAGGTGCTATATAATTATTATGGTCGCACTGCGGCCAGCGCATTTATTCTAGTCGGTAAAATCCAAATCGTATTTGATCTGTTATCGTATTGCTTTTTACTCGGCCACCATTACTGTCATGTAAATGAGAGCTATCCTAACGTTAAAAGATGGCGGATGTGTAATTGGTTTTATTTTTGTATTTATCTACATCCATATCATAACTTCCCTATTATATGTTTAGAAACGATAAGCAAACAGCCTATATTAAGAAACCTGTATCTGTGGTTGCACTTTAATGTTAACATTAAAGTGCAGGTTCTTTAAGATACAAGGCAAGATGGTACAATTTTCTCACATATTGTAGAAAACTTATGATATGCATGTAGATAAAGTTATGTATGCGACTGTACGCATAATTAGGCATTAAAACACTCGTGTGATCTTATTATGAAACTCACCTATCGGCTCGTTTCATAAAACCACACTCGTGTATTAATGCCTCTCATTATGCACCAGTCACATAAATAACTATTTTGTGTATTTAGATGTTCAAAGTACTTTTCTGAATAGTTATTGTTAGTGATAGAAGAATTGGACTTATTTCGTGTATCTGGCATCTTCTAGTTACAAGTGGACTCGCAGTGGTACAGAGGTTAAAAATATTTTGACCTCTGTCCTACATATCACGGAACAACGTTGCCCGCAATCTTCCTAGAGAAGATTGGATTATATTTATTTATACTTATATATACTTGACACTGGCGACATGACTTCATTGTGGAAACGGCATATCCGAAGTAGCTGAAGAAGTCGCCGCGGGGCAAAGAAAAAAAGAGGTCAGAACGATATGAATTTTACCATGTGGAATCGAGGCGCAAATCGCCGGTGGCGGTCAAAATTGTACGCTTTATTAGTACTTACTTATAGGATTGGACTAGGTATACCTATTCCTAAAATAAATGAGTGGAAAGTACTGAGATTTTTCCCAGCAACTCCCAATGGGAATAAGTGAAAAAAGTAGATACTTAGTAGTTGCTACTGAACTAAATGGTCGTGAATAATACATAGATGCTTCTTCTTCATTTAAGTTAGAATAAAATCTCAGTGGTTCCCATAAGCGGTAGAGCGAGCTGTTTGAACAGCCGGTTAAAGCTCTTATTATTGTGTAATATAATATTATCATTTAATAGTTAATGTCGGAATTCAGTGTATACCTATATATGTACTTTATATTATAATAATACGGCCTGTTTGTTATCTATGAGAAGCATAGTCTGATATAATTTAGAAATACTGTTTTTAAACCGATACCGTAAAGCATGGTGAATAGGGACACCACCTAAAATGAATCATAATTTTATTATGTTACTAATTATAAGACTCAAATTATTTCCAAATGACGTCCATTTAATTCTTGTTTTTGTTTATAACAAATTATGACTATTATGACTTATCTTGTGTCCTGCTCACCCCGTTTTACGATGCTTCGAACAGTTCTGTAGGTTATGTCCTTTGGTTATGTCTACACATCGGTAACTCGTGGCATTTAGGTAGCACTTGACAGATTAGATACAGAAAAAAAAATTAGCTTCATCGTCTTAACATATGACTAAGTAGGTTTGATCACTTGTTTAAAAACATCAATGTCAATGTCAATTATTACGAGACGTGTTGCGAAACATATGTTTTTTGGAAATAATGGAGGAAATCAAACGAAACAAAAAATACGCTGCAACTTTACAATAGAATGCTTTTTTTACCCATTATGTCAGTGTAGTCGGGATTTTCTTACACAAAGTGGATTTTATCAAGTAGAAGACCGACTGACTTGTAAAATAGAACTAAATTAATTGTTTATCACGGATGTCATATATTATATGATGGATTTTTTTTTTTAATTGGGTTCCTTTTCTCAACTGGTACAGGAAGAATTGTGACATCACTAGTCTGTTAGAAACTGTCAAGTGCTACCTAAATGCCACGAGTTACCGATGTGTAGTTATGTCTTTGTTGTATGCGTAACCTAGGCGGTAAAATTCAAACTATTTCGACCTGTATGGTACCGTTTTTAAACTTTGCCGCCATTACTGTCAAGAAAACAATTCTAGCTAAAAGCAAGCTTTAAAAAATTCCACAGTTATCATGTATATATTTTTTGTTTCGCGAATTTCACATGTATACGTAACTTATTAAAATGTCCAACATAGAGTCTGATATATACAGGGTTAACACATAACCCACTAATCAAAACGTCGACAATACTGTTTCTACCGTGTTGGATAGAGGCCCTGTGTTTACGATACAAGCTCAATAGTTACGTAAATAAATCGTTTTATTTTATCATAGTCATAGAATTGATTTTGAAAGATCTTTTGAAATATTTACGATTTTGTTTTGATTAGTGGAATGTAAATTCAAACTCTAAATTGCACTTGTGCCCAAGTGTGAATGTATCTGTAGGGTTCAGTCGGGTTATTCCCACCTGTTACCACTGGTAACAAGTGGGAATTTTTTTCCCACCTATTACCACTAAAGTTTTCCCATTTGTTACCACTAAAATATTTGGTGATAACTACTGGGGAAAAAAAGCCAGTAGTTAGTGGTAACAGCTGGGAATTTTTATTCCCAGTAGTTACCAGTGGTAATAGGTGGGAATAACCCGTTCAGTCGTAGTATAATAACTATACATTTCTTGTAATAAATAGAAAAGACCAACCCTGCAGTGGGAAACTAACACAGGCTATAAGTGAATGTAATTTAGCTAAAAAAAAGCGGGGACCACCCTCTTTTCACATGTGATAAATGTCTAATCTATACTAAGTAGGACTCTTAATTAGTCACTCTATTTTTTCTGTTACAAATAAAAAGTCTTTATGAATCTATTTATTTTTATTTTTGAAAGAGACAAGTTTACCTCCATAAAAATAAGAACGCCCAAATGGCTTCAAAACTGGCTCCGGCCAAGACCCTGGGGCCTCCCCACAGCCGAGGGGATAACACCAAAAATGTGGTCTACCACTGTACGGTTGAAGTTCATTTCCACGTCATGATACAAGTTTGATTTTCCCTTGCAATAATTCATCATATGGATCATTTGATCTCGCAGAAACTTGTCAAAACTGGTAGACCACTTTCTTGGCCGGCCGTACTTTTTGCGATGTATGTGGTGGAACCGTCACTATTTATCTAACGATTCTTTTTTAAGACAATCAACCAACACGGCCCAGGGGGGCGACACTAAAATTTTGCTCCAGGCGATTGTTAATAAGATTTTTTTTTATCGTTTTGAATGCCACAGAAGGCTCTGATCGTCAACTGAAAGCGCTCAAAAGTTTAAAATACAAGAAGTCTTTTCCTGTGACTATTTATTGTTAACAATAAGGCTCTTTTCGAATCCACAACCAGTTATAAACAGGCAAATCTTGAAGTAGTTCATTGCTCGTATTGTTTTCCGGAACCAACCAAAGTATCAACGTAGATAATTTCGTTACAAAACTAAATGTTTGTTTTTTGTAAATTAGAAATATCCTGGAGCAATAATTTCGGTGATCCCATCTAGGTCGTGTTTGATGTTTCAAAAATACATTTCACGTGGAATAAGAGGGAGTTTCCCGTTCATCGACCAAAGGAATTTCCTTTTAACCGACGGTTGTTAGATTAGTATGGCGCACCGGAAAAAAAAGGCGCACTGGATCGATTGATCGGTCAAACGATCGGACAAACGGGAAACACGAATTTCCACCACATAGATCGGGATTATGGACCACGACTGCGTAGAAATTTACCTAGTCGTGATTTTCCCCATTCTTATTTTTTCCTGGTCGCATATTTACCATTTTAGATTTTTACCAACCGCAAATATACCCTTTGTAATTAGGCCAAAGTAGGTTATGCCCTAAGGCCCAAACCACCCAGAATTAGGAGCTCCGCACCAGCGGAGCTCCGTCGACTCTGTGGAAATGATACATAAATATAACTATTCAGATAAATCCAGTTTATGATAATGGAATTATTTGTGATGATAAAAAAACTTAGGCAAAATAAGCTTCTGTGAAAATAATTACGTAACTATTGCGAATGGAAATGCTACTAGAGAAAAAGTTGGGAAAAATATCGCCATATTCTGTAGGATGCAGGTTCCAAATAAAAGACGCATAAAACTACACAAAAATGTATTTGAATCAAATTTGATGGTCATAATAACGTTAACATTTCGTCGTATACATGGTTTGCCTCGCGGCGACGCTTTCTTCAGAACTTTAAACATTTTAATTTGTCTCGTATACTATCTCAGATATATTGTTTTGGAACACATCAACTTAATTCTAGAATTGAAGTCCGACCTATATCTAATAGTGAGACTAAAATAATATAGGGGGTAGCACTGCGCGAGGGGTTCATCTTTTCAAGGGGAAACTAAACTCTACGCGTACGAAGTCGCGGGCATATAATCAAGATCAATGAAGACGGGTCACTTTGTATAGAATTACCATAGAAAGAGACCCCGTTTTCATCGCAGTGCTCTCGAGTGTATATTCCAACTAATGAAGGTAGGCTATCAGATCTTGAAGTCTGTCTTTTGCAAGCCATACTCAACCCAAGCAAATTGTCAACGACATTCACATTATCAAATTGAAAGCCCATTTCAAATGCCGTACTTATTAGATGCTTCCGTGTAGGCTCTCGCGTAGTGCTACCACTTATTACACTAGACATATTATCTATTCCGCGTGCAACGGTTGTAAGAACGGATTCCGATAACTTATGGCTAAAATAAAACTTGCGCTAGCAAACATATCAATCAAAACCTTGGCAAACTTGAACAGCCAGCGCAGTCAGTACCATCTTTACTATTAGGAGCCTTATTTATACTTTCGCAATTGGGTTATTCCCACCTGTTACCACCGATTTGTTACCACTGGTAACAGCTGGGAATTTTACCAGTGGTTACTAATGGGAATAAAAATTCCCAACTGTTACCAACTACTGGGAAAGATGAGAAATTTCCAGCTGTTACCAGTGGTAACAAATTGATGGTAAAAGGGGGTTATTCCCACCTGTTACCACCAATTTGTTACCGCCGGGTTTTTTCCCCACATGTTACAAGTAAACAACTCGGTGGTAACAAGTGGGAATATTTTTCCCATTTGTTACAACTAAAATATATGGTGATAAGTACTGGAGAAAAAAAAGTCCCATTAGTTACAAGTGGTAACAGGTGGGAATAACCCATACTGACCATGGTGACTATGGTGACAAATCAAGTTAGTCAAGATTTTTAACAATTTCATTCTGATATTCACAACTCCTGAATATAACCGGATAATAGACAACCCGTTTAATAATAATGTATCAACCGACATTTTTCATCAAATCAAATGCAACGTGAAGTTTTACCATTTCTTGACTAAGTAACAGAGCAAGGTGTTGTGAGTGGGTGATAAGGATAACCAGACTTTGGAATATACGGAAAATTTAATGACAGCCAGAGATCGCCTAGATGCTTTTCCCATATACTCTTTTTCTTTTGCCCCTACTGATTCCACAGAAATTGAAGTTGAAGTCTAACCATCGCGGTTCTTATTCCTGATACTTAACTTAATATCAGAAACGAGGTAATTTAATAATAATAAATCAATTAAATAAAATGTACATAAATATATATTGTATGCCATATTTTTTTATTAACATTATTTATTTGTATTATTTTTCCTCGTATTATTAAACAAATTTAAGTTGGGCGAGACACCGGTCTGCTACTTCTGTTAATATTCCTAAAGATAACAAAAACACATGAGCACTTTTTTTAAAAATAAATCACGAAACTTCAAATTTGTAGTAAATTATCTTAACTTTTGTCTACATAAGCTACACAAATATTTCTTGCATCTTGCACCAAGTCCGTAGCAACTAATTCTTCTTGTTCTGTTAATGTTATCATAGATAGTACTTTAAGCATTAATGCTTCTTTCAGTTCGTGAATCTCAGTCTCATCTACTTCATCTATCCTAGATATTAGGTTTTCTTCACTGAGCAAGTCTCCAAATGAAATTTCTTCCTTTGGTTTATCAAATTTAGCACAATGTGCCAACTCTTTTTTTGTAAGAAAATCTGTTAAGACATCAGGACAATTATCCAAATGTTCAATTGGCTCCCATGTATTCTCACTATCATCCCAACCTTTCCATTTTAAATAAAAAAAATCTTTGCCACCTTCAAATTTGAAGTAAGTATTTTTTCAATTATAAAAGTATCTTCATCTAAATCTGAATAGTTCCTTTTGCCTTTTTTCTGTTTTTTTAGAAAAGGCATTAATACAAAAGTATTATACCTGCAAGGTGACTTGCCTCGGAGCGGAATGGTTGACAGGCATAATGCCTAGGAAGTATAATGACTACCAAGCGAGTTGCCTAAAATTAAAGATGCTTGAAATGTATAATTATTTGTTATTACTGACTCTGCCCCGGACTTTGACAGTTATCACCGATATCATTGATACCTCGCTAGTAACCTCTATGGTTCCATCGTTGATGAGGAAAAAAATATGATGATGAAAAATCCTTTTAAAATAACCAATAACCAGAATTAAGTCGCTATTTTGATTCATTTGCATAGTTTTGAATAAAAAAATATTTTTACAAACAAATCTTGGAGCGATCACTAGTATATGGGAAAACCATCGATAACTGAGTTTATCGATGAAGGCAATCTCTAGCTGTCATTTAATTTTGCCCCGTATATTCAGAGATCAGGTGACAATTCGCTGTACATTGCAAAGTTAACTAGTTTTCACATCAGTGGGATTCATATCAGCTGCGCCATGTCTAATAAAATATGACTGGTGATGACTGATAATACAGTATAAACCTTAGTTCGACTTCAAAGGTACGGTTGCGTGCGTAAGTATCAAGCGACGAGCCTGAGCGGCAATAGGTAACGGAAACTTCTAGAGGAGCAGAGATGATCTACTTTTCTATTTATACTAGTATGTCTATCACCCACTTTAAAGGGATAAGAGGGAGAAGAGATATGCCGCAATACGTTGGATACGTACGGAGATATCTCCATCTCGTTCCCGCGTATTGCTGCGTCCCTCTTGTTAGTGACTAATTTAGGAAGGTGTAATTAGGCCGTTCTTGAAATCGGTTAAACCCGCCTATAAAAGCTAATATGACAGCGTGTAAAAATGCTAGATTGATACATTAAAAAAAAAACAACCGTGTAACTATTACAAGTTATAACAGACAAAACGCGTTCTAATATAGCAAGCGCAAAGCAATTGTGGCTTTAATTTGTCTTTTCTGTCAAACCAGGGTAGACGGACACAACCATAAAATAAAAAAATAAAATTGCACACATTTCCGTGAATCCGGTACACATCTGTCATATAAAAAAGTATGTTAAGTTCTTATAAAATAATATATATATGCGTAAAATTAATTATTTCTTACTGAACGGACGATGGACAAGTTTCTTTACAAATATATTGTTAACCTAACAAAATAGAGTGATATTGCCACGACTCACTAACGCAAAAGGCCACATATGCTGCCACGCCTACACAAGAGATGGCTTTATGTGCTTCAGCGCAAAGAACGTGAGATGGAGATAGTTTTCGCGTGTCTTGATAGCAGAGTCAAATTCAAATATTTGCTGATAAGAGTCGCGTTATTTCATCAATAAAAACCATAACATTTATCAAATACATAGTTTACCAGAATTAATAAGTCATAAGTAGAGTTAGGACTTTTGGTGGCAAATCGTGGTTCCAGAATCCATGGAGTCGCTATTTCATAATTATTATAATACATAACGCTTTGATTTTGACCTTCAGTATTTTAATATTTCAAAATTCATTTATTCGTTATTCGGCGGCACCAATTTAAATTAATTTTGGTATTGAGGATATCTCTGATGTGAAAGCGTTACAAACAAACAAATATTAATAGGTATGAAATAACCGAACTAAATATGTATTTAGTTCATTTTTGAATATGATAATACCGAAGGTCAAAATCAATGTGTTATGTATTATAATAATTAGGATCGACTCCATGGATTCTAGAACCACGAAATGCCACCAAAATCCTAACCCTAGTCATAAGTAATCAACTAGTAAACAACTTTATAAGTCACGAAACGGTCCGACATGTTTCAGACTCGTTAAGATCTACGTGGGTAAACCGTATTACTGTTTATTTTGTTCGTAAGTAGGCCTAAGACATTTGGTAGCGAACCGCGGTTCTAAAAACCATGGAGTCGCTATTTTGCTGATTGTTAGATACATTGCACATTGCACATTTACTTTGACCAGTAGGTATTGTCATATTTCAAAATAAAGTAACGTCATTTTTAGTTCCGGTTTATTTACCCACTAATTTCATTCATTAAGTGGCGCCTTATTTCTATTATTTTTATTATTGTTTGATGGAATGTTTTTTTTAAATCAACGATTTGTTTTTCGTTGTACAAACGAATACATGACATAACTTGACAGAAAAAGTGGCCAACTTTTTTCGTTAAAATGACCAAATTAAGGTTTATGCTACTGTGTATTTGTATAACTATGACCACTGTTTATTGGAAAACAAAATAATAGTAAATTTTTGATGAATTTTGGTTCATAGGATACACCCGATGTTCGTGTAGCAAATATTATACAAACAAATATTAGTAGGCATGGATAAACCAAACTAAACATGTTAGTTTATTTTACAATATGACAATACTGGTCGCGATCATGGTATGTATATAAGAATTAGGTAATAGCGACTCCATGGCTTTTAGAACAACTATGTTCGGCCAAATGACGTAGGCCTAACTCCACGCTAGCTTCAATTGTATAAAAAATAATGTGTTGTTTGTCAGTCATAGCATAGCCGAATTATATGCCGTTTCTTATCTGTATTTATTAATTAAAAATTATTCAGTTTACAAATTGACACCAGCATCTTTTTTATGTTCTGCAAAAATCACGCTGAACAAATAAAATATCCATTTCATTTCACTTGCTTATAGAGGTTTGATCATTATTTATTGATAAAATAAACAAAATTCTGATTCAAACGCGACATGCTCTACACTTTGGTTTTTTTTGCCGTTGACGGGCAGACATGCAAACAGCCCACCTGATGGGAAGTGGTCACCGTTAATGCTAGTGCTAGAATTAGAAAACCAAAATAGTGCGAGCGCAACAAATAAATATCAATAGCAAAAAACTCAGTGAATGATATTTTTTTTTAGTATACATACACAAACCTCTATTGGCACTTTTTTCACAACACATAAAAATAATCTCGTTGTCAATTAAAATAATCTACTTGTAATCGCAGCAGAAAGAATCACACTAGAACTTGCATTTCTATTTAAGTACGTTAATCTATAAGCGAAGCGGAAAATAAACAAAATGTCAAATCGAAAGCGCATTGTTTTTTTGGCGTAAACGCCATGTTAAGTTGATTTGAACGGTATTAAGTGTGCGTAAGAGATATATTAGAAGATATTAAACAGGAATGAGTTAAAACGGACCGGATCCACTCCATTGTACAAAAGCGGCCGGCCGGTGTCTGACTTAAAACTATTACAGACTTTAAAACACTTAGGCTTTGTATACTTTTCTACACCATCGACGGATATATCCGCACTACTAGTTCAACGCGAAAAACGGATATTTCCGTTACGGTTGCAAGCGCAAAATAGATCTTAGTATCTACGCCATCAACGTATATATCCGCACCACTAGTGCAACGCCAACAACGGATATTTCCGTCATGGCTGCCACCACAAAATAGATCTTAGTATTTACGCCATCGACGGATATATCCGCAATACTAGTTCAACGCCAATTACGGATAAACCAGAGTCTATGAGGCAAGGTTGACATTAGCTCTTTCAATAAACTGTCATGGGCATTTGTAAATATTGTATATTTGAATTACACAGATATGTCGGAAGAGAGGTCAATAGAGAAATCTCTCTCCAGGCGAGTGTTATGCCTGGGGACCGAAGTCCATTGGGATGAAGTTGGAAGTTGTATATTATGTCAACCGACTGGAGAAACTTCATTAGCGCGATGTAGAATTTAGTTGCGCTGTCTGACGCAGATGGCGCTCGCGTGTTGGTTCATATAAGTTGTCGCTAGATGTCGCTAGGTCACCACACTAGCCCCCAGCCCGGCTTGTAAGTGAATTTCAGTCGCCAGGCATTTTTTATAAATATTAAAAATATATTTTCAAAGGTTGGGCATCTTCAAATTTGCTGTTTTATGAGCAAGTCCGGGCCAATAGGATATGTTATGTATTTCCAATATTTATTCAGAATCATAAAGACATACTTATATGTCCAAAAATTGACTTGTTTCGCCAGTGTTTGAAAGCCAAGTATTTAACGTACAGTCAGACACCTTGGAAGCCGCATAAAGTACACTTAGCACAAAATATCAGTACACTTATCCTAATTCACTTACATACTATCGTATAATGTTAACCACCACAGACAAACGAACAGACCGAGATTTTTTTATAGATTACTAATACTGCCAAAATAATAACTTCATAATTTTCAGAATTCACTGGGTCTAAGGTCCAAAATAATACTACACTAAGGCTCAATGTACATAAATTGAACCTATTACGGTTTTCGAAACATCTGGTGCAAATTAAATAGTGTTAATATTAAAAAGAAACTATTTTAATCAGCATGGTTCTTATCTAGATTTCATGAAAATAGGTTCGACCGTTTAGAAGAAATCAGCTCTGACAATATCCATTATTATTAGCAAGAGGGTTACTTTTAGTGGCATACCATGGTTATAGATCTATGGAGTCGCTAGTTCCTAATTATTATAACACATACCACTTTGATTTCAGCCTTCAATAGTCGTATTTCAAAATAAACTACGAGTACTTAATATTTCTTTTATCTTTTTATCTTCATCTTTTAAGAAATTTTGAAATATGACACTACTAAAGGCCAAAATCAAAATGTGTCATAATAATTAAGAAACAGCGACTCCATGGATTCTAGAGCCATGGTATGCCACCAAGTGTTTACCCTTATAATTATTTCATTCACACCAGATTATTCAATCGACAAGTTTCGTAGTATTGTGAGCCTTAGGAGAATTTGCAAAAAGCGCCAATTATAAATACGACACATTTCGATTTCGGTTGCAGAATGCCTTGTTTAGTTTTCATACGAACGTCGTGGTGTTTTATTAAATCATTATAGGCTAGGTGCCGTATGGCACCCTATATTAAAAATCAAAACCTATTTAAATAATCAAACAATTCATCGTTTATTGCCGTGCATAAAGCATCCTTCACTCTCGCACTCTCGTATGTGAATACTGGTCAGAAAATGACAGATAATTTGTGAAACATGACCAGAATAGCGCAGGTTTAATCAGCTATCAAACTTTTTACGATATAACCACTGACAAACACTTTGTTACCTCTGGTAACGGCCGGGTTTTTTTTTCTCATCTTCAACCACTAAGGTACCCGGTGATAACAACTGGGTATATTTTTCCCATTTGTTACCACCAAATTTTTTGCTGTTTTAACAAAGAATTAAGTGATTTTGTAATTACTGTTTTAACTTTGTTTCATTGTAATTTTTTAGCAATAATAATCAAAAAACGTCGTGGGAGACACGTGCGGAACTATCATTATCACTCGCTCGCACCTTCGGGAATCGTGTACAGTTACATTTCAGCACTTGCATCAAAATATACTATTCCACAAGACAAGCGTTTCATTTTTGTAAACAATATGTTCTCATACGCTAATTTTCAGGGAGAATACGAGGCTCTGTCTTTGTTTCTCAAAAAAAAAAAATATACGAGCGCGCGCAAGAATAAAATTTCACCGACCTCCACGTTCATATAAAAACCAAGACAAGGCATTACAATTCTCATTCCACTCAACCTCTTTTACAAGTACAGTAATGAGGTACACAAACAGTTAAGTACTGGATTGCTTCCAAAAAAACCTCCTATAAAAATAAAATAAAAAAATAAATACTGGGTCCTACAGTCCAATAATATTCAATAATACGCACGGAACAAAATTTAGGTAATTACATGTCCCTCCAAAAATACCGTCGCTACAAATATGTGTTTTTTTTAAAGTATTTTAAGATATAGTATACAATGTTTTAATCTACGGCATAGACTGTAGCTATGGTTTACCTACAGTATAGTACGGAAATGGCAATTCAGTGGAAGCTGCACAAGTGAACAACGCTCTTCGTCTGAAAACAGAAATAAATACAATGAGCAAGCATTTTCATAGTTTTGAGATACATATAATATTCCTAACAATGGGCCTCATAAGGAAGCTCAAAGTCACTCAGAGGGCTATGGAGAGGGCTATGCTCGGGGTTTCTCTGCGTGATAGAATCAGAAATGATGATATCCGCAGTAGAACTAAGGTTACCGACATAGCCCTAAGAATAGCTAAACTGAAGTGGCAGTGGGCGGGGCACATTGCTCGCAGGACTGATGGCCGATGGGGTCAGAAGGTTCTGGAGTGGCCTCCAACAAGATGGAGTGACGACCTCGTCAGGATCGCGGGACCGCGGTGGATGCGAAAAGCACACGACCGGTCTGAATGGAGAGCCTTGGGGGAGGCCTATGTCCAGCAGTGGACGTCTTTCGGCTGACATGATGATGATGATGATGATGATGATGATGATGATGATGATGATATAATATTCCTTATACATTACGGACACGCACTTTAAATGATGAACCACTATAGACTTTTCACCTTGTCGCATAATACTAATCTCTATGTGATTTCTATCTTGTCACTTGACGCTCTCATTATGACAAGATTCTATGGTGGATGAACATTTGAAGTCCTTGAAATATTATACAATGAATTTACTGAACATTGATAATGCTGACGACAGTAAAACAATGCTGTCTTCGTTATTTTTTCACACGCAACAAAAAAGTTAGTTTAGGATTTTGGTGGCATACCACGGCTCTAGAACCTATGGAGTCGCTACTTCCTAATTATTATAATTAATGACACATACCACTTTGATTTTGTCGTACAGTATTCTCATATTTCGGAATAAACTAAATACAGATTTAGTTAGGTTTATTACTTACGACCACAGCGGATTCCTCAGTACCAAAGTTCATTTGAACTGGTTTATCGATTTAACGAATGAATGAATTTTGAAATATGACAATACCTATTACTGTTAATTATGTAGGTAATAATTAGGGAATAACGACTCCATGCATTCTAGAACCATGGTATGCCACCAAAAAGTCCCAACGTTGATAATAACTTACCCGGCCTACGGCGACAGGTCCTGATGCATAGGATCGTACCCCATAGAGCCGTCGTACCCCGGTTGGGGCTGGTCGTACCCCGGCGCCGGCAGGGAGTACCCCATCGAGTCCTGGGTGGGGGCCGGGGACATCATGGGGGTCGCGGTGCCGGAGGCAGCTCCCATGGAGTACGGGGAGGCGCCTGCAGCTGGGGAATACTCCTCATGTAGCCTCACTCCGCATTAAGTTAACACATGTCAGTGTAAAATTGGGTGTGGATGAACTTCGCCAAAATACTTACACCCGCATTCACAAACGTCACTATGAGTTCTCACAGTGTGCTTCAGATAATGTCATAAACAAAATGTCGGTCAAAAAGGACCAATCACAAAGCTGTACTCAGTGACACCCTTAAGTATTCTTTGTGAATACGGGTGTAGGCTACCTTTTCATTGGTAGGTAAAGCGTTCAAAGTAAATAAAAAAAAAATAAGTCGTGAATTTGTTGGTGAAATTCGGCATACGAACCATAATTTCGACACGATATATCAAGGTTTCCGTGGTGTAGCGGTTATCACATCTGCCTAACACGCAGAAGGCCCCCGGTTCGATCCCGGGCGGAAACATTGTTTTTTTCTTTTTTTAACAGACATTTAGATTTCTTTACTGCATTTATCGCAAAAAGCCTTTTGGAAAAAGTTGTAATATGATTTTAATTTTTTTTAATGTGTTTTTCGTAACACATGACTTTTACCTTTCTTTTTACGCAACACGACCATCACGACAAGTAAATAAGAGCGAAAACGTCGACGATACGATAGCACGTCAAAAGCAACAAGGTTTCTAACGTATAAAAACTCAGCTCAGTTGGGTTCGGGGAAATTACCGAGACAGGAAACAGTACTACGCCGCTATAATCTCTCATCCTCGAATCTGATCGAATAGTTACATAGCCTAACAAAAAAAAGCAAGCTTTAAAAAAAACCGACCGTTGTTCCTAGGCATCTTTAAATCGTTATTATTATTAATCCTAAACAATCGTTCCAAATTTAAAATGATCAAATAACCTAAAGATGTTTTTTAAATACCTATTCAATGATAACCCACTTGTCATAGCCCTTCGACTTTTTTTTTCTATTTTATAATATGGCATATTGAATTTTAACGAGTTAGGCGACTAATGTCTATATTGAAAAATGACGAGGTATAAAAATATCGTCACCTTATATAATGTCGAAAAATAACTAAGACTAGAATTATTTTTGTCGATGCATAAAAATGTCGACATATAATAATGACCATCTGTTTTTGTCGATGTATAAAAATGACGACAGGTAGGTTTAGGTCATGTTAGTTTTGCAGCAGGCCCGCAGGACCAAACCACCTAGCAATAGGAGTTCTGCGTTAGCGGAGCTCCGTCGACACTCTTATTTCAAATCAATTGGACAGTGTCGACGGAGCTCTTATTTCTGGGTGGTTTGGCCCTCCGGGCCTTGTGCAAAGGTAACATAACCTAAACCTACCTATACCTCTTCGTCTTAATTCCATTTCGACATTATTATACTTGGTCATTTTTATATTACGTTATTATTACTCGATATTTTTATACTTTTGACTTTTTTATTTTTGGAAAATGGGCATTATTATACCTCGTAATTTTTCAATATAGACATTAGTCGCCTAAAGCATTTTAACTACTGGCACATATCTTTAGTGACACTCACAACATAAGGACAAATCGATTGCCATAAGAACCATCAAAATCGGTCTACGCGTCTAGTTTATAGAACGCCACAAAGGAACAAACATACATATATAGATTGATAACCACATTACAGCAAGACACATTTAATATGGCGCGCGGATTAAGCAATATTAGACTTTAACGCACGCCATATTAATAGGCTAGTGTCCTAAAAAAATCTAATAAGTCGGTCATTTAAATTATCAAAAAATATTGAACTCGTATATTTTCTTTTGTCAATTAAACAAAAAATTACGAAGATACAGTGCGTTGAAATTTCGCATGACGTCACGCCTTGGCAGACTATACCACGTGGTGACGTCACGAGCCCCCACTCCCGAACTTTGATGCGCGTCATATCTGTCAATTTTGATTGATTTGATACAGCAAAAAATACGTGTTCAATATTTATTGATAATCTTACTGACGGACTAGTTAGAATAATTGTTTTTTTTCAAACATGCTCGGAAAAAACGGTTTTTCGATTGAAAAACAAGGACGGAAAGAGCCTCATTTTACTCCTAGGAGTAAAAAAACCATATGAAAACACTTTCCGTCCATGTCTATATTTTTCTTAAAAATGCTGTCAATTTGCATACAAAATCAAAAGGACCAAGACAAAAATTCCAAACAGCCAAGGTAACTGCTCGCTTTTTTAGCACAGAGCGTGTGTTTCTTTTTGAATTTGCATTCCAATTTCTATGGTTAGTATTTAAAAACAATTGACAGTCGGTAACATTCGTTCATTCTGCATAATTAAATTACTTGCTTTTTAAAAATGCATTTGTATTATTTCCTCACATGTTTGAGAAAAGCATTATGTATGCCTCGGCGGAAACGAGGATTTCCTAACTCGTATTTTAGCAGGCCTCGCTATTGCTCGGCCTGCTAACCACCTCGTCAGGAAAACCCTTTCTTTCCGCGCCTAGGCAACAATGTACTGTTTTTTACACAGGACACACCCCTATCGTGTCCTGTTTTACCCTCCTCGGCAGTCGGGTAAAACCACTCGTGTTTCATCCATAATAATATTATAAATGTGAAAGTGTGCGTCTGTCAATCTTTCACGCTTCAACCACTGCACGGATCGGGATGAAACTTTGCACACATAAGGGTTAGGCCCTGGAATGATGAATGAACTGCGATACTTTCTACATCTCCCTTGTTTTGTGTTTTTTTAATTAAATTTAATTCTTAATTTTAATTTGACATTTGGAGACTGTTTACATCTCCGAAATTGTATTATTTATTTTAATCCGACATTTTGATATATTTAATTATTATTACTACTGGGACCTGTACATCCCTGTGACATTTAAATTGTGTAGCTTAAGTTTAGTATTGTAATAAGTGATTTATTTGGAATAAACGGCTTACTGTTGAGTTTCTTGCGGCGCTTCTTCTCAACAGTGGTCTCTTTGGAAGCGCTGGTAGACTCAGACTTGTAAAAGTGCCTACAGGGCCTACTTACAAAACTTTTTAAAATAAATAAATAAAATACCCGTAGTCGACTTCCACGCGGACGGAGTCGCGGGCACCAGCTAGTGAGTAAAGACTTTCTTATCTAAATATTCGATCAGTACCAAGTTTGAGAAATAAAGAGACCATATGCTCTATGATTGATTGTTCATTATTTAAATGGAGATAGGTCGATAGATAGATCTTAGACCTGCAGTCTAAGCATCTTTTTTATAAACACGCAACAGCCATTCATGTCATTATTAGGGCGCCACTGGACGGATAGCGTTAGCTCGGTACGGTCACGGACGTTAACTTGCTACCCATTTCAAAGAAAATCTGCTTGAAAATGTCATTGTCATTAGAGATGCCAAGTCTTTTGTAATTGATAGGAAACTCAACCTTATTGCTGTAGAATGTCAGATTGACTTTGGAATTAACGTGGGTGACAAATTTAATTCCTTGACTGTACATTTTATGAGGATTGTGAAGCTATAAATCTCCATACAAAATGCGAAACGTTTCTCTCCACTTAAACGGCGTCCGATTTTTACGATTTCTGAATATGTTGTAGATAGAAAAACTATGTCTGTACGTTTTCATTTCCAACAATTTCTTTCTTAAAAAAAACAAAACACAGAAACGTTACTGCCCGGAGCTAAATTTGTATTGAACTTTTTATTTTAGCGGCGGTTCACAATCCTCGTAATGATGGCTAGTTGGATGTATGGAGGGATGGATGGATATAAACTGTCACAAGGTAAAATTTTCGTGACCAACTGTTTTACATGTTAGAAAATGGTCATAAAGATACGATATGTAACCTAAGCCGTCGTCAATACAACTTGCGAAACATGTAAACAAATTAGTCCTGTTTGACACATAACCTCAAATATTCACCACGCATAATGAATAGTTATTTCATCTTAAACTTAATATGAAAATAATTATCTACTGTATAAATCGTTGCAAAGGTCTCAATTGATCTTTAAAAGTATGTGATCATGGTGTATTGGTTCGTTTGGTATTGTTTACATCTTTTGTAAGTTCTATTGAGGGGGTGACTTTAGGGTAGGTTAGGTTTAACGCTTTGAACACCACGGTCTGCTCTGGCAACTTAAAATCGGGCCACTGACGTTCGAGATTAAAAGAGACTCTTTTTCATTTAAGTCGTAATTTGCATAGCGATAGCAGAGCAACCATGTTTGGAATGTTAGTGACAACAGATTCTTAAAATGGCACTTAAGAACAGACGTTGGAACAAACGGGGAGAAATTAATGACAGCTAGGGATTGCCTACATCGATAAACTCAATTGTTGATGCTTTGCCAATATACTAGTGATCGCTCCAAGTTTTGTTTGTAAAAATATTTTTTTATGAAATTGCATAGTGCAAATTAAAAATAGCAACATAATTCTGGTTAATCTTTATTGAAAAAGGATTTTTGAACCTTCACTCATCATCATCATATTTTTTTCCTCATGTGTGTGTCTGATCAGAACTTGTTCCAAATGTTCGAGCGTTAAATTTCTACGTCTCGACTGACTGAATCCATTTCAGGTTTCAAAAGACTTTTCAATTCCTGTGGAAGTAAGGCAAAAAAAAAAGCAATGCTAGCAGGACTAATGGCCGATGGGGTCAGAAGGTTCTGAAGTGGCGTCTGCGGACCGGAAGACGAGCTGTGGGTAGGCCTCCAACAAGATGGAGTGACGACCTCGTCAGGATCGCGGGACCGCGGTGGATGCGAAAAGCACAAGACCGGTCTGAGTGGAAAGCCTTGGGGGAGGCCTATGTCCAGCAGTGAACGTCTTTCGGCTGATATGATGATGATGATGATGAATGCTGGGAGCGATCACTAGTATATGGATATTTTCGATCCTTGGCTGTCATTTAATTTCGCCCCGTATATTCCGAGGTCTGCATATGATTCGGGCAAAACAGTTGAGAGCAATTCGACCTTGTATTAGGTAGGTAATCTTTGCCCTGCTAAGGTAAGTCACAGTTTAAACATGACTAAAATAGACAAGGTACTAAAGTGTACACATATTTATGAGCTCGACTGTAAAAGGCCGTTTTTTTCACGGAACTATTGTCACATTTGCAACCTCATTACTGGTTAATAAGGTAGCAATTGCTACAGAGGTGTTGCGTGGTAAAATGGCTTCTACCTTAGCAGGGCAGATCTGGATGCATGGATGGATGGATACATGCATTATCTAACATGAAAATAAGGACAAATGAAACAGTTGGCGGTGATACTTCGACTTTTTGCATGGATGGACAGATGGATGGATGGATGGACGGGTAATTATTGTATAGTTTACTGTAATTCGACGCCGCCCTGGGGGAGAGGCGAGACATGCCGGCGCCTATCCAGGGCAGGTCTGTGTGAATCAACCGACATACAGAGAAAACAATCGTTATTACTATAAAAATTATACACGCCGTTATCTAAAGCTCAGTTTGGAAGCACGTTCAGAGGATTGTGCGGGTGAAAATGTCGATACAAAATTCGATAAAATTTCTCTCCCCTTAAGGCTGCCTGTCCACTGGAGCGAAGCGAGGCAGCAGAGCGGTGAGCGAGATATAAATCCACCAATTAATACAGGTCAAGTAAGACTAAATACGGCAGTTTGGCTGCAAATTATGAACATCAATCAAACTTTGTTTATAAATTTATCTTGGCACTAGAAATGAGGATCCCCCATATGGGCAGGGGGAAATTTTACTAGGCGAGTTAAGTGTAATTTTAGGTGTAATTTTAGGACACCTAAATTTTCGTAGGACTCAGCATATCCTCATTTCTAGTCCTAGGATAATGTTATAAAAAAACTTCGTTGTGTTGTTGATGTACATAAATTGCCTCCAAAATGTGCTATTTTTACGTGGACATGCACGCACCTTAGTCCATTTTTTTAGTTTTTTGAGCGTCGTAGAAATTATGTAAAACTAGGTCTGTACGTTCTACTTTCCAAGAGAATATTTCTTTGATAGAAACCAATAGAAAAAAAAAAAAACCATACTTACATACCTGGTTTTTCGTAACAAACACGACATATTCAAAAATCGTGGGAATCGAACTTGATTTAGGTGGAGAGAAACGTTATCGCCTGGAGCTACATTTTTATGGAACTTTTTTGACAGTTACGCGATTTCAGCAGCGCTTCACAATCCGCTTAACATTGTGATGTAGCAACATTGATAAAAATAATTTATGCCATTGATGGATACCAGAGTATCAAAATAATCCAGGGCAAGAGCGTCCAGCGCCGCCATCACTACTATTATTGTGTTGTCTAATAAATTAAAGTCATGTCTTGAAATCGAGGGATGTTTTTTTTCTCAAACATGCACGGAAAAAACGGTTTTCCGTTTGAAAGACAAGGACGGAAAGAGCCTCATTTTACTCCTAGGAGTAAAAAAACCATATGAAAACACTTTCCGTCCATGACTATATTTTTCTTAAAAATGATGTCAATTTGCATACAAAATCAAAAGGACCAAGACAAAAATTCCAAACAGCCAAGGTAACTGCTCGCTTTTTTAGCACAGTGCGTGTGTTTCTTTTTGAATTTGCATTCCATGTTCTATGGTTAGTATGTGAAAACAATTGACAGTCGGTAACATTCGTTCATTCTGCATAATTAAATTACTTGCTTTTTAAAAATGTATTTGTATCATTTCCTCACATGTTTGAGAAAAGCATTATGTATGCCTCGGCGGAAACGAGGATTTCCTGATTCGTATTTTAGCAGGCCTCGCTATTGCTCGGCCTGCTAACCACCTCGTCAGGAAAGCCCTTACTTTCCGCGCCTAGGCAACAATGTACTATTGTTGTACAAGTAACTAGGGTGAAAAACTCAAGTAAATGAACCCTTGTATGTAATTCTAAGACATATGTATAGTCCACTCCACGTTCTATTATTGAAATCTGACGTAAATTCCATATTAGCCCGTTATAGGCTAGCGGTCTCGTTAAGGACCGTATGTCGTCTTTGAAATAATCAAATAATTTACCCTATAATGGTGTCCTTTCGTTACGCAAAACGTTTCCCAAACTGATTTCCCAACTGTTTCTGACAGGACCATAGTGTAAAACCCTATAGTTTAGGTTAGGTTAGTTTAAAAACACCCTGATATATTTACAGTTTCAGAAAAAAAAAGTATTTGTCCGAATGAAACAGTTGGGAAATGAATCAGTTTGGGAAACGTTTGACGAAACGGCAGAGAACCACGCAATGTATAGCATATATGACACAGTTTACTAACCTTTAACCCTCGTGTAGTTAAGTTAAGAAAAAACACAATAATAGTACCGAGCGAACTAGATAAGAACTAAAATTAATAACAGTCACTTTTCCATTTAGTCACGAAAATTAGTGTTACTATGCCTTTACTTAATAATTTTACTTAGTCCATTTTTTAAATGGGACTAAATAATAAGTTTACTAAATAGTTATTATTCTAAATTTCATATATCAATAAATATATCAATATAATATATTTATTATATTAAATTAAAACCAATATTGTCACATCACTTGCTCCTAAAGTAAACATAGCAAAACGGGGTTTAATTTATTAACTACGACAAAGTGTTCAGTTTCACTTTCATAATGAGTAACAAAATGTTTGATCGAAAATTAATAAAAAAGTGCGATTGGTTAGTTGGTAATTGGTTAGTGCGTGCGCGGATAATACAATGAGTGTGTATGTTAAGTGCACTGAATATCTACAAAAAATATGTCTTTACAATTAGCAAATTAACGAATAGAATGACGGAAAATTATTAATTTCATTTACAATAAAACAAAGTCCCTTCCCGCCGTCTGTCCCTCTGTATGTACGCTTAGATCTTTCAAACGCAACTGATTATAATGCAGTTTTCATCAATATACAATGTGTGGCCCAAAACCGGGGCGAAAAATTAAAACGTAGATTCTACTCCTCAAACTAGACAACTTTTGTTTAGCAACTTTTTAAAATCATAAAGTTTTTAGATTGTTCATTTTTCAAACAAAGTAAATAGTATAATCAATGTACTTAAAACTCCGTCTAATTGACATCGCCTGTCAGTCTAGTCACTCTACAGACATAACCAATTTCATAGTACATTGCGTGTTCGAATTAACTTTATAATGTAATAAAATTCAAACCGCAAGTTTTTTTTCAAAGTCGTCAAACAAACGTTGCGTAGTTTGAGGAGTAGAATCTACGTTTTAATTTTTCGCCCCGGTTTTGGGCCACACATTGTATAGAGTGATTCAAGAGGTGAACGCGTGTTACAGAAAGCTGACATTGATCGGAACGAACCGAGGGAGGGTCTGTAGTATCAATAAAATAATCCCGAATTACAAATCAAAGCATACTGTTAAGTGGTAATAAGTGCGAAGTGTTATATTCGATAAGTGCGATATTTAAAATTAATACACGAATCACTAAGTGTATCAGTCAGTACGTATATGTTAAGTGCGGAGTGTTTTGATCGATAAGTGCGACATTTACAATGAGTGCGTGTATGTTAAGTGCGAAGTGTTTTGTTCGATAAGTGCGACGTTTACACTGAGTGCACGAATCAGTACGTGTTAAGAGCGGAGTGTTTAGTGCGGTAAGCGCGACAGGCGCACGGGGCCCTTACCGGCTGCCTTCTTGGCGGCGTAGAGGTTCGCCTCCTCCTGGGCCTTGCCAATGTTCTTCTTGTAGCGGATACGCTTGTTGCCGAACCAGTTGGAAACCTGTAAGACAATAGTTTTTTAATACTATTCTATACATTTTCCATCAAATTTAATTTCGATTAAATTAATGGTCATTAATTTTGTGACGATCAAAAAGTGATAGGTAAATGACCATCTCTGCCTGAGACACGGTGATACCTCCACGCCAGCTCCTCCTCGGGTACGGGTTGGACAGGTGCGAGTAGAAATACTCGTTCAGTATCTATGAGGCTTGCTTGGATGCGTCGTTATTTGTTACCTGAGACACGGTGATGCCGCACTTGCGCGCCAGCTCCTCCTTGGCCTCCTCGCTCGGATACGGGTTGGACAGGTGCGAGTAGAAATACTCGTTAAGTATCTCGGAGGCTTGCTTGCTGAAGTTGCGGCGCTTGCGACGGGCGTCCAGGAAACTGGAGATGAAATGAAAGGTGTTATATTGGGATGTTCCAGAAAACCAAAGCTGTTTAATATTGTTTCTCCACACGTTTCAGTTTATTTCAAAATACATTACCAAGTTTTCGTTATAAAGTTTCCCGCCGCATTATTTACAATTCAAACGAACATACGATAATAACGACCAAAAACATTATGGATTCCAATATAGATCCAGTCAAAAGTCTAACCTCATCTAACTTATTTAATAAGCCCGTATCCACTATGTAATATGAACCCCTATACGGAAATCGTTTCCGGGATCGCTAGCGTAGACAGGGTCACCACCAACTAGACCAACTGCGTCATCCATCACCACTGATCGAAGATTTTTCAGCAAAACCAGTACAATGACGTCACCATGACATACGACAGGTGTGTTGTCGAGGTGTATAATATGATTGACGTTTAAAATAATGTATTATCATGTTGTCGTTGCAAATGAAACTACACTTTTTCTTAATCAGTTAAAAATAATAAATTAATTAACCCTTCATTTCATCATGCACATTGGGCTTAACACAGAATATTTTCTGTATTTTCGATTTGTTTAAAGTATTCAATACACTCTTTAATGCGCACCTCAAAAAACGATACAAACAATACAGAACATACAACTTAAAAGTAGAGGTAGATAACAGGCGGCCTTCGGAATTCCAGGCGGAATCGGGTTTTTTAGTGATATAGTTATTTAATTACCAAATCTAAATGGCTTTTATTATATTTGATTATTTGTTGAAACAATTTAATATTTGCCACTACTGTCAACCCGAGCACTGCACCAAAAATGCTGGAAAATCTACTATCACTGGTCATCACGTGATACGCTGTGCTTTGAATTCAAGTATACCAAATTGGTCCCTTGCCACTAACAGGAGACTGTGTGATGCTACTCACCGAGAGCGCAGAATCATGACAGCTTCGCAGGTGGACTGTTTCAGCTGCATCTGGATCGAGCTGAACTTCTTGTGGATGATTTGCACCATGCGCTCGATCTCCTGGAGATGTTACAATGTGGATGGTTTATGTTGTTGCTGTAATATATAATCTCTTGTAAATTGATCTAGTGTTGACCTTCGCTCCAGACTACGATAAACATTGTTAACCTCTTAACCCTCTGTGTTACAGTGTAGACTGTAAGCAAAATATTGTCTCATGTCCGTTTCCTATAACCGCGGATAGATAAAGCTTCATCATCATCATGTCAGCCGAAAGACGTCCACTGCTGGACATAGGCCTCCCCCAAGGCTTTCCACTCAGACCGGTTTTGTGCTTTTCGCATCCACCGCGATCCCGCGATCCTGACGAGGTCGTCACTCCATCTTGTTGGAGGCCTACCTACAGCTCGTCTTCCGGTCCGCGGACGCCACTCCAGAACCTTCTGACCCCATCGGCCATCAGTCCTGCGAGCAATGTGCCCCGCCCACTGCTACTTCAGTTTAGCTATTCTTCGGGCTATGTCGGTAACCTTAGTTCTACTGCGGATATGATCATCATTTCTGATTCTATCACGCAGAGAAACCCCGAGCATAGCCCTCTCCATAGCCCTCTGAGTGACTTTGAGCTTCCTTATGAGATAAAGCTTAATTCAGATTAATATTCGAAACATGTCAAATGTCTAATTTCATAGTAAGCCCTAGGGTCTCCCCGCACCTATCAACGCGGAATCGGCGTTAGCTGATCAAAAAACTTTTGTTACTTTTGTGATTAGTGTCTTATTTTAATGACATCACACAAATACTTTCTGAAACTGAGTTGATAATTATAATGATATTAATAATGTCTAGTGCACTTTTTGGTAATGTTAGTGCTTATGATTAAAGGGTGTTTTCAATATATTATGCAACTCGGATTTTTCAGCTTCTTATTTTACATAGTAAAAGAATGGAAGAGAACTGAAATCAAATTGTCATATTATTATCTTTCCATGGCAATTTAATACTTGAAAACAAAGGGGTCACTCTGTTGGTTCATGGTTTATTTTACCAAATTTGGCACTTTTTAATTATAGATCCCCCCCCCCTTATTATTAAACGCATAATAAACCTATTTTAGTGAAAGTATTAGTTGTCTCTTTCTGTCAAATTACGCAATAAGCAAGCAGCAATAAGAGCAAAAAAGAGGTCGATCGGCTTCGGGCGCGAGAGCCGACCGTAGGTTTACAGCTGCTGCGATAGCAAATCGAGGATGAGACGGCTGAACGTAGGTTAACAACCGCTTAGACTGCCGATCTGCTAAATACGAATAGTGTGGTGTAAAACGCTCGGTGAAAGCCAATTCCTCGATAGGTGTGGGGAGACCCTTATCTGTCCGCGGTTTGAATATAGGAACCCGACATCAGTGAATGTGATATTGTTCATGCACTGCATGGTGGCACTTATAGTGAAGGCGGTCTAGATTACGATGACGACAGCCCTGCAGACCCTGATTTTGTATCACAGTTGTTGCCTCATGGCAACATTCTCGTTTTTCACAAAGCATGGAAAAAAAACCCGCTTATATTTCTTGGTTATTAACATGAGACGAAAAAAACGGACATGTACAGTCAAGTACAATAATACGTATACACTTTTACACCTTATTCCATTGAAATTGTGTATACATATCCTTGAACTTCCCCGTGTGGTTGCAGGGTTAGAACAGTGCCACTCCGTGTCTTCCCGTGGATGTCGTAAGAGGCGACTAAGGGGATAAAGGCTTGTAGTACTGTTAGGCGATGGGCGTGCAACCCGTCACGACCTAGTCGGTCCATGAGTTCTGTCACAAAGGTTTAGTCAAATAATACTAACTTGTTTAGTTCCACTTAGTTTCCGCAATTTCCGATCTTCTAACATTCACAGCCGGGAACGATTAAAATACGCACGAGTTTTCTGAAAATATCTGTTTTACAAATTCAAAAACCAAATTTTCAAATCGTTTTTGTTAACTAAGAAACTTTTTTCTGTAATATTGTGAAGCCTCTCATCTGTGGGGTATGTTTATAGATCAGCAATATTTTCTTAACGACACTCAAAAACCAGCTTATGAAGCTCAAGGTTTGGTCTGTTTTCGTATTGCTGCAAATTGATGTAGGGTCGATTTTAATGAGTCGTGAAGATTGACCGGTGTATAAGCGGATCTTTAGTTGCTTGGAAATACATATGTAATACGAGAACTCTTACAAAAGTTGTAGCCATTATCAGTATAGTGGTCGTGCGTGTTTTGACCCATGATTTCCTGCCCCGAATCGAATGCTTAAGGCTCGTTCATCAAATGATTGCAATAGTAAATAATACAAATCACGCTTCTTTTTATTCCATATAAAATAAGCTTTTGATTTATGTACTACAGGTTTATGAAACTGTATTATAAATCTGTGACAGAAATTATGAACCGACTAGGTAATATACACTGGTATATAATAAACATCTTGGACTGTATGTGCAAAATGTGGTTATACAATTAAAAAAAAGCTGTTAGAGTTGTTGGTAATTCTGTAGCTCTGCCTACCCCACTCTGGGAATGAAGGCGTGACTTTATCTATGTTGGTTACATAAATCAGCTTTATCTAGTTGGAGCAGTGAAAAGACGTCACTAATATTCCGTATTGCACGCGTACGTCTTTAAAGTTACCTTGGGAGTGATAGGTCTTGTACGGCTCTGCTCCCGGAGTAAATTCATCACGTGGGTGGTGAACTCGTTGCACGCGTTTTCATACTTGTCCAGCTCCTGGTGGTAGATCTGTCGGATCTGCGCAAGCTTCGCGCGATAGTCCGAGTGCTCGATAGCGTTATCTATAAACCAGTCAATGTAGGAACCTTGCGGTGGTACATTATTTATGGGATGGAGTACACACGCGTACTGGTTAAACGAATTTTTGTTATATTTACAACGATATGGTTTACAGGTAACAAGTGGGAATTTTTGTTCCGTTTTGTTACCAGTGGTAACGAACTGGAAATATTTCTTCCCAATTGTCCTCCAGTGGTAACAAATGTTTTTTTTTTACCAATTATCATAATTTGTTTCGCATGAGCTGACAAGAACGTTAGTAACGAAGCTATTTTATAGGTTATAATAGTTTCTGCCCTGCTAAATCAATAAACAATATGTCAGATTTCGTTGACGAAATGAGGTTGCGATTACTACAGGAACTTTGCTACTATTTGTTTTAGCAGAGCAGTATAATTGTACACCAGCGAAGAAGATTATATTCATAAACAGACGTAGGAATCCAGGGGGCATGGCCATTTCATGACAGGTAGGCAGTTCCTGTATCCATAAACTCAATTATCGATGTTTTTTCCCATATACTAGTGATCGCTCCCAGCATTGTATGTATTTTTTTGTAAATGTTGTGTAGCATGTAGTTAACAGAGCATATTTAAAAAAACGTTATGAATACGTGTTATTGCCTCCACAGAAATTGAAAAGTAATTTAGCCACCTGAAGTGGATTTATCAGACCGAAAATTTGGAACAAATTCTGATCGTTTATTCTAACAATACTGGATAGGACAGTAATGAAGAAAAAAAAAATGATGAGTAACGTTCGAAAAGTCGTTATTCAAAAAAGTAGACAATATTGTTATAATATTGTTAAATTTTTACTTTTACAATCAAAATTTGGGAGTGATCACTAGTATATACAACACGCATTGATAACTGAGTTTATCCATGTAGGAACTACCTACCTGTCATAAAATTTTGCCCACTGGAACCCTGGATTCATAAATGAATAGATACAAATCGGGAGACAAATTCACCTAGTCCCAAATATAAGGCAATGACAAACATTGTGATGGGCGTTTCTTTAAAAGTGTGTAACTAGTTAATGAGAAAAAATAAGTAACGTTAACTATTCCACTGAGTTACGAAAACTAGTTATTTTATAAAGACAAATGGTGGTATCTCAGACAAAACCCCACTAGCAAGTGCAAGCATATTAGTAACGAATGAGGATTGAATCTACTTCATTTGTTGAATTTGAGATACTGCTTATTGGCTTTGAGAGGTAGTATATAAATGTACGACTAATTTTCGTAACTCAGCGGACTAGGTACTCGTTGACTAGGTACAAACGTTTAAAGAATTGTCCTTATATAGAGAAATCCTCTTTTGTACAGAGAAAACATCCAAGACTAACTAAACTTTGGATTGAATAAAGCTAGAATTAAATACTGTGCATCGTCATATAAAATGAACTTCGGGTTTGTAAGTCTCTCATTCGCTCCCATACGAACTTATGATAGACAAATCGACAAATCTGGGCAAACGCCTCCTTTTCCCCCATTTGACCCGATTAAGTGCTCGCTTCGAAAGTACTCTAGTCAAATTAAATGAAAAGAGAAAAAAAAACTTGTATCAAGGCCGATGCAAAAAAAACTACCGTTACTCCATTACCGCAAAAGTTGGGAAATCGAGAGACGAGAAAAAGAGCCGCAGTTAACATAACGTAAAAAAACCACAGAGGGTTAGAATTTAGAAACGAAAAAATATTCGCTTAAGCATTGGCACAAAGCTTTTGCAGTCACAGCCCAGTTGCCCTAAACTGGAATGCCTCTGTGCTAGTAATGTCACCGGTTGTGTTATCCCCACACCGGGACACAATGCGAATGCTGCTTGGCGGCAGGTGAAGGGATAAGATGGTGGTACCTATGTGGACGGACCGGAACATAGTTGCTACACATTCATTTTGAAATACATGGAATGGGTAAACCGAGTTTTATAGCAATTGAATAAACTTTTAAGTTCGTCCATAGTGTTAGAATTGTTTCATATAAAAAATTATATAGCTTCGCACATCTAATAAAGATATCGAATGAGAAAGGCTTTAGCCAGGTCATGACTAGACCCCGTTATCTTGTCGCACTGTCATTACTTTTCAGTAGAGCGTGAAAGTTTTTTTATCAACTATCTAAATGTCGATACTGTATATGTCACGGATAATTTCGTAGAGGAGTCACTAGGTTCTATTAATTTTGTATAAAAATATATCTTACTAATATTATAAACGCGAAATTATGAAGAATGTATGTATCCGGATGTTTGTTACTCTTTCACGCAAAAACTAACGGACGGATTTTGGTGAAATTTGGAATGCAGACAGCTTAAATATTGGATTAACACATAGCCTACCTTTCATGTATATGTAACTTAAAAGGCGAAAATACAATTGCGTTATATAAATATCGATATCAAGAAGGTCGATAAAAAAAACATTCACGCTCTACTGAAAAACAATTTCAGTGCGACAAGATAACGGGGTCTAGTCATGACACTGTATTCTGTGTTGCAGCGGTAGCCAAAGAATATTCTACTGATTTTTTTAATCTTTGCTAAAGTAAGCGAATAATTTTCAGTAAACGAACACTTCACTAGTTAATAATTGGCAAATAAGCAACTAATGTATAGTGAACAAAAATATATATATGTGGAGTGTGGGCATTTAAAATACTGAATTTTTCTTCATGCTATTTTGGACCACCTTATCTAACGCCCTCGATTCGGGTCAAGTCAGTTACACTCGCATAAGAACGTATATGACAGAGAGAGAGAATTACAAAACCAAACTTTTTTTTAAGAGCCATGGCACTGTACGTCATACAAATAAAGATCATGCTGAGCGCATTAGCATTACATGCAATTGGGTCAATCAACTTTTCTTTGTAGCTCGTTGCCATGGTGCCGTCGCCTGGGTCACTCTTTAAAACTATGATTTTAAAGGATATAAGTCCACTAAAAAACAGTTTTATTGGCAATTACAAACCCATTCTTTGGTGGACTTTCTCATGAGTGTGCTAGAAGCATATATTATACATTATTTTCTACTTGTGTCTCCTGGCTTACGGGACAGAATAACAAAAAAAGTTGATCCACCCAATTATACTTTCTGAATGCAAAGGCTGAATTAGATACTGAATATACCAAAATTGCCTATAATATTAGAGGATTCCCCTTAATTCCTGACGGGACCCTTCATCACATTCTGACTTGGTGACAACGGGACCACCAAATAATCATACATACAGCCGAAAGAAGAACCACTGTTAAAAAGAAGATCAGTTTACTTTCTTCTGGCTCTTTTGTATTAAATGGTTTTTAAAACGGTATTACAGCTTCAGTTAATTGGGCTATTCCATTCTGTTACGACCACTTTATTGGTACTGCTTTAATCAGGCATTATTTCTTACCTGTTACTATAGGAAACTACTGGGAATAAAGGGCATAGTAGGGACCCTCAAAAAAAAATTGTAACTAACAGATGGGAATTTTTGTCCACATGGTAACAGGAAAAAAATCCCAGAAGGTACCACCACTCTCTTATATTTTTTTAATATTGACAAAAGTAAATATGAACTAAAAAAAGAATGATGGGCAAATTGGCCCATATAACCAATACAAACCTCATGTATACCGCGTGAAAGCTAGTTACATAAGCTTCATTTTCTAATACGGGGACAAACTACACAAACCCCGGAGAAGATGACATTTAGTATTTAATATAAATTTTAATATTAATGTTTTGATTTGTGATTTTACATGTATTTTATGAATTATAAATTGGATGTTAAATTTCTTTATTGCATGAATAATAATATTTGCATGCTTGCTTGCAAGCTGGATACACAGGACATTATTCAATATTTTAAATTGACTGTAACATCTTGTGTACTGTATTCTGCAAATAAATATTGATATTGATTGATTGAAGAGAGTTATCAGCCTTCAAATATTCACACACACAATATTTATTACTACACTGGCTGTGCCTCGCAAGCGTTGCAATGCTGTTTTCCTTATATCCGACTCAGGCTTGACAGATTCTACTATTTACAACAATTACAGCAAATAGTGGGGTCAATAAACCTACATACGTTCCATTCTATTGGTGATTGGGCTGTGCTCCATACATTTTTGACCATCAGTCTTTGTACATTTTGATACAAGCGCGAAAAGTACATCGTTTTACACGAGTGCAAGCGAGGACAAGAGTCGAGGCGAGTGAAAATGACATTTCCGCACGTGTATCAAACAACGTCTTTTAATACATTTGCGAAAAAATGACAATGAAATACTTGTAAAGGTATAAAACACTAGTGCTAAAAAATCCGACTTTCCACACGATATACAGCGTATATCGTATTATATAGTATTAAAAATACTTTTAAAGTGAAATTATTTCAAGTTCCCAGTGTTACCATTAGTAACATGGTAGTGGTAACAGGTAGGAATAGCGCAATTAATTGATGTCAAAGCTACTATTTCGTGACGATGATGCTCAATCACTAATACCCAGTTCATTCTTTTCCAAGGATTTATTTTTATAATTTACTCTGGAAGCGTCTTTACTACCATCGAAACCGAAGTTACAACGTTTAGCCCAATCAAATAAAAAAAAATCGCATATAATTATTTTTGTGAAAAAAAACGCAAATTTCATGTTCTACAATTTTATAAGACTTATGACCAAACCCTATAAACAAACGGCGGTTTTTAACATTATTGGAGCTATAGAAGTAGATAATAGCGAAACACCGATTTTTGTAACCTTGAATAACTTTTTCATGTCACAACTTTAAGAACGCCAAAATAAAGGTGTACACAAGTTTCCAGCGTATTATTTCTCATTCCAAGGTTGACTGACCTCTTTTTTCTCTTTATTTGACTGGGCTAGTTTATGCACAAAGATCCTTCGTGTGCCGGATTAAAAAAAAACGAGTAACTCTTACAAGAAAAAAGGAATAAAAAAAAATACCCAGACCCGTGTTTCCAATATGAAAAGTACTTCATGTAAAAAATCAGGTCATTTTATGTGGCAAATGTCAAATTTTAACTTGGCGTAACAAAACCAGCATGGCTGTAGCTGTAACGCCCTAGCTTAAGATTAACTGAACGAAACGAAACAAAATTGACATATGCGTAAAGAGAAAACAAAAACAACAAAAACAACTGATATTCTGAGAGGCCACATATGCTGTCACGCGGGTCACGCCGATACAAGAATGAAACGGGATGGCTTTATGTGCGTCCACGTGAAGAACTTCAGATAGAGATAGTTGAAGGCACTTTGATAGCAGCTTAAATTCAAATAATTGCTGTTTACTTTAAAAACCGAACATAGATTAAAAAAAATGGTTTTAAGGCTTAAGAAGTTATAAATACTAACTATGCAATCAAAAATCATCACCAAAAATCGTAAGGTTGAAGATTCAAACATGCGAGAATCGAGTCATTCTTGAAATATAGTCCTATCAAAGATTTTGTTTCCAATCGAGTTTTCACGTTTACCAGTCTCAAGGAAATAATCCAGATGGCGACACTACCAGTGTTGGGCAAAAATTAACTTGAATAAGAATAAGAATAAAACAGAAAAGTTATTCTCATTCAAATCGATTTGAATAAGAATAATTCTTGTCCCTCGTTAGTTGAAATAAAATACTAGTGAATAAATCATGGTACTTTTATTTTAAATGAAGAATAACATTTGAAATAACTATTTTGGAAATGGGATTATTCTAACTAACGTTTTATTCAACTAATATGTTATTTGGAATAAAATTAATTTTGTAGTACATTAAATATTGGTTTTGGCACATTTTTTCAATGTACTTACGTGTAAGTAAGTTTTATGACGTTTTTTTGGTACCTTTGATACGATGGTGATGAAGTGAATCCCGGAATTATTTCATGGCTAAGTGAACCCTTCGCATTAATATATCTTAAGTTTAATATGTTTTGTTTGTTTATATGAGTCGAATACATTTGATGTCATTGGTTTACTGCAAAAAAGTCCATAAATATGTATACATACTTTATGGCTACAGCATGGTTACACTGGTTCTCAATGTAAAAATAATACGAGGACCAAAGCATATAACGTTCGATTTACAAGATTTAATTAAGATAGCATAGTGGGTATAAATTAGACCAGAGTACTGAGTTTCTACCTGTACTGTACGTAAATATTACGTAAGTTACATTTACCTACTGTATTCTTATTCAGATACTTTTATTCAAAATAAAAAAATCATGAATAAATGTAATTGACTAAGAATAAGTTATTTTTATTAAATTTTCCCTCGTACAAATTATTCCCGACGAAATTATTTGAATAACTTTGACAGGAATAAAATCGAAATGATTTTATTCTTACGAATCTTCATTCAAATAATGATTTTATTCATGAGTGCCCAACACTGGACACTACCGACTTCATCATATGTGGCCTCTTGATACTACGTCTAATTTAAGTGTAAAGAGAAAAGTCTTAAGAATACGTATGATAATTACTTGCCTCTCTCGCTGGCTAAAATATAAACACTTCTGAGCCAAATAATCAATAAAAATATGACAGTGGGAATTCTGAACAATTATTAGACACTATACGCGTAGATAAAAAAACTTCATCAACTTATGAAGAGCATCAACCGAATTGATAGCAGTTTAAGAGTCTGCCAGTGTAGAAAGATGAATAACTCTTATATATCTTGAAAAATTTGTTTATCTGCTGTGTGAAATTTCTTAGAATAGCCTCAAAAATTTCAAAAACATGCATTTAATTGCTAAATTAATACCTACGTACACACAGCAACACACTTAACTGCCCATTAAAGACGGAAGTGAGAAAATGTAGAAAGAGATGAATATAGATTTTCCATAAGAATGTCATGTGCACGACAGAGACATTTTCTCTCTGTTCATCTTCAATGGTCGCTCAGCTGTGTGGGCGACTGTACCAACAGATGTAGTGAATAATGTTTTGCCATGGTTTTATAAATGTCGCAAAAGTTCGTTTTTATCTTGGTGTTTCAGTCATCTTTAGTACAGTCAGCGTCATATGGTTGGTAGCTAGAGCATGAATACCGGTTTTCGATAATATCGAAAAACCGGAATATCGGGCCATAATTCCGATATTGGCAAAACCGATATTGAACTCTTACAATACCGGTATTTCGATAATTTCGATATTAAAACCACCAGAAGAAATTAATATTCAAAGAGTAGAGTATTGCTGTCTTAATGCAGTCTCAACTCAACACTCGCAAATTTCACAAGTAATAATACGTTTCTCATGTAGTTAATGTTTTTATTTACTTTAAATTACATACAATATTACAATTTATAAAGATAACGAACAATTATTATTTTTTGATTAAAGATCTCAAATGCTGTGATTAATAATAATACTTTGTTTTAGTTTTATATACTTAACGTGAATGTTTAGTACTTTAAAGTTATTTTTTATTTGAATTTTGGAAGAATATTAAGTTTAAATGATAATAGTACATATAAAGTACATTATTGAGTTGAGAGTGATTATTTCTTATTTTATTGATTAATAAATGTTGATTTTTACATATCCTGCCTGTTGTTTCATTTCTAACAATTTAAAATCTAACTTGCACCTGTTGCAGGTGCCGGAAAGATGTTGGTAACGGGAAAATCGATATTTTACTATTTAAATAACGAATATCGAAAAAATATCGAAATACCGGTAAACCGGTATTTGAATTTCCGATATCGAAAAAAAACCGGTATTAGAAAAAACCTCCGATATTAGATGCTCTATTGGTAGCATCCAAAGTAGCCAAATAGTACGTTACACGTCATTATTACCGTAGTAACAAGGGCGTGTAACGAACTATTTGGCTACTTTGGATGCTACAAACTATATGACGCCCATACCCACCGATAAGAAAAGCAAGATTAACAACAACTTATGCGACAAAAAAAGATTGCATAACATTATTCACTACATCTCTATAGCATACAGTTTCCTGATATGGTCCAGGGCGTCCATTCAACACGGTAAAAAACATATCGTGTCTGATCTGTTATCCTACTGTCACCGTATTGATAGCTTTTTTTCTTTGACAGTAATGGCGGATGACGTCAAAACAATACAATAACAGGTTAAAGAGGATATGTTTTTTAACGTCGGGAACAGAGGCCCAGCTATTCAGTCGTAATACCAAATAAGGTGGGTAACTGCAATGTAGTAGTCGAAGCATTTTATACTATGTTATCATCATCATTATCAGCCGCAAGACGTCCACTGCTGGACAAAGGCCTTCCCCAAGGTTTTCCACAACGATCGGTCCTCTGCTGCTGTCATCCAGCGGTTTCCCGCGACCTTTATCAGATCGTCAGTCCACCTTGTGGAAGGTCTGCCAACACTTCGTCTCCCGGTTCGCGGTCGCCACTCTAGAACCTTTCCGCTCCAAGGCTCAAGGTCACTCAAAGGGCGATGGAAAGAGCTATGCTGGGTGTCTCCTTGCGAGATCGAATCAGGAATGAGGAGATTCGCAGGAGAACTAAAGTAACCGATATACTATATTATAACCATATGTTTTCATGTGTTTCTGAGAGCTAGACATACTGTCATGATCTTGGTACCTCAGGCACCGGGCTTCACAGTTCCATCATTATTCGAGCGTTACGCTTGCTCCGACACTTGCCCTCGACCTCGGTACGATTGGGGAGTGTAAAGAACGGAGTATCTATTCGTACTACAGGGTGGGCCATAAATTTTTGCAAATAGCAACACTGAATTTTTCGGAAACTGTCAGAGTGGGCGGCGGGAAATTGGCGGGAAACTATAGGTTACTTCGTGCAATTTTATTTATAATGGAGCGTTACACGGGAAAACAACGGGCTTTTTGTGTTAAACAGTTTTATAAAAACAACGATTCTTACGTTTCTGTACGACGCCTATTTAGAATTGAATACGGATTACGCCGAGTAAGTGAGTGTCCAAGTGTTAGTTTAATTCGATCTTGGGTCAAAAAGTTCGAGCAAACTGGTTCGACACTGAATATCAAACAAACAGGGCGGCCACGTTCAACAAGAAATGATGAGAACATACGGCAGGTTGAAGTTTCTGTAGAGAACGATCCAGAATCATCTACGCGTAAACGTTCAGCAGCTCTAGCAATACCAAGAACTAGTCTACGGCGAATTTTGCATCTGGATCTGAAACTACACCCATACAAGCTTCAAATTGTGCAGGAAATGAAACCAAACGATTACATTCATCGTAAGTTATTGGCTGACACTATACTGGAGCGATTCTCTAGCCTTGAGAATGTATTGTTTACGGATGAGGGCCATTTTCATATCAATGGGCACGTTAATAAACATAATTGTCGATTTTGGAGCAGAGAAAACCCTCGCTTTAAACACCAAAAGCCACTTCATTCACCTAAAACCACAGTTTGGGCTGCCATATCAGCAAAGGGCATAATTGGTCCATATTTCTTTGAAAATAACCGAGGAAATAACGTAACGGTGGATTCAGTGGGATACGTGAAGATGTTGCGAGAATTTTTGGCACCAAAGTTGCATGAATTTGAAGGTTACAACAGCAGAACATGGATGCAACAAGATGGAGCAACATGCCATACGTCAAACATGAGTTTACCGGTAGTTAAAGAAATGTTTCCGAAAAAGTTGATTTCTCGCAGAGGTGACATCCCATGGCCGCCAAGGAGCCCGGACCTAACACCGTGCGATTTTTTTCTGTGGGGATATTTAAAGAGTCGAGTGTACCTTAATAAACCGATGACAATACCCCAGTTAAAACAAAACATTCAAAAAGAGATAGCCGCGATCCCTCGCAGCACGTGTCAGCGAGTTTTCCAAAGTTTGCGTAGTCGATTGCAGGAGTGCCAACGACGAGACGGAGGACATCTGGATGATGTAATTTTTAAAAAATAAATTGCAATTATCTGTTACTAGGTTAAATAAATAAAATTTAGAAAAACATATACAGTTTATTTTTTATCGATGTTTCGAAAGTACAAAATTTTTTGGCCCACCCTGTACAATGATTTTTGGGAGTAAGGTCCCAGAGGTGCTTCGCCAAATTTGACACTCGTTATAGACGTTGAATGAGTGACTGGAGAAGCATCATGAAGCATGGTACGCCTTGAGCATAATAGTTTTCCATCTGGCCCTTGGAACGTCGTAATGAAGGATTTCTTATAAAGTGCGTTTAGATATTTCAACGAGAAATTTTGAACCGTCTAGACTGGCTTTTGGTTCTTCTGGCCAGACTCTCCTCGGCTTACACCATTACTATTCAGTTAACCGCCTTCTTTGATATTACAGTATTTATGCAGCGTTGTCGTAATTGGGACACTAAGGGGAAATCCGAAACAATAGTAGACACAGGTAAACTGTCTTAGCAAACATAAGGTTTTTTTGTTAAACCATTTTTGGTCAAGAGAGTGTAGAGAGAAAAAGTTGATTGGTTCCAATTTACCCCACTCTCCAGCGGCAGCGGAAGCCGAGGCGGCGGCCCCGGCGCCCCCTCCCTTCTCAGGGCCCGCTACGCCCTCGGCGATCAGCATGTTGTCCAGACGCATCAGCTGAGGGTCTGGGGGCTCCTCCTCTTGCGTGTTGCGGAGGGACAATACTGAAAAACATTATATATTTAATCTAGGGTTAGGATGGTGGCAGACCACGGTTATATAATACATGTAGTCACTATTTATTGGATTTTAGGCCTTCAGCATCATCATATTTGAAAATTATCCATACCTAGTCGGGCCATAAGTTCTGTTGCTAAAGTTTATTACAATTTAAAAAATAAATTAAAGGAGTTTTACATAAACTTTTATATTAATCAAAACTTTGATTTATAAAAATAAAAATAAGGTATTCTAAAACTATTTCAATTATTTGATGTACGAGCTTGAAGTATTCCCATTCGGGACTAGAAAATCATAGTTTAATTTACGCACGACGATGATACTCATAACGGCCACAACTTTTGTGAGAGTTCTTGTACAGAGTTCAAATTTGCGTGCCATATTGAACAGACTTTTAGCTTTAAATTCTGATACAAATGTATTTCAAGCAACTAAAGATCCGCTTGTACACCGGTCAATATTAATTGACTTTACGATTTCACGACAATTTGCAGTAATACGAAAAACACACCAAATCTCTTGCTTCATAAGCTGGAATTGAGTCTTGTTGAGAAATATAATGTTGGTCTCTAAACATACACAGAGATAGGAAGTTTTATAATATTAAACAAAAAAAGTTCTAATATATATAGAATGATTATTTGTTCTTAAAAAGGTACATTAATTGAGCTTTTATTTTTTATACTTATTGATATTAAAAAATAAACATTAGTTAGTTTTATTTGACTCAACCTTAGTAACAGAACTTATGGCCAGACTAGGTATACATTTTTTGTTTGGTTTATCCATTCCTACTAATACTTGTTTGTTTGTAAAGCTTGTACAGTGGAGATATCTTCCATATCAAAATTAGTTTAATTTGGTTTTGAATTATGACAGTAAGGAGTATTCAAGACATTTTTTTACAGCTTCAACAAAAGCTGATTCATGTAACAAAAAATAGAGAAAAATCATTTTTTGAATAGCTATAAAAATTACCAAGGTATAAACCAACAAAGAATTGTTGATTGTATCTATTTTTGGCAAAACAAAATTTAACATGGAATAGAATTCTAATAACAACAAAATAAACTAAGTATTATTTTGTAGGACAACTGGTGATTTGAAGGCTAAATAAATATAAAATTACAAAACGCGACATGTACGAAACATTATTGTAAGTATTCATATTTTTTCATATTCATATTCATTTATTTGCATAACCATGGTATTACAAGGTGGTCTTAAAAAATAAAAGTACATACATGGACCCTACTTTGGCATCGCAAATTGTTTAAAAACTATGTACAATTATAAAAGAAACGGTTTGAGAATTACTATCTAATATTGCGTTTTCTTATTAATTATTCTATAACTATTATAATTCTATTTTATTAATATTATTTATTAATAATCCATAAACTCTTGCACAGAGTTTACAAATAAAATATGTTTTTAATTTATTAACAAATGTTACATATTCTAGTGTTAACTTCTGAGCTAGCAAGTAAGATCATGTAAAACATTATGATTGCAATAAATGATTGAGAATTCAGAATTGAGAATTGAGAATTTTTCTTCCTTAGAGATATCTTTAGGAACCGTGTTATAAATTCGTATGGACATTGCATGGGGACCTTTATTGTTCATTTTTAGCTTACATGGAGCAGAAAGAACTAACCTATCTTTGTGTCTTAAATTACGCGATTTTTGGTAGAAATTGTTATGTTTACGCACGAATTTGAAATAAAAAAAAATTGCAAACAAAAAGAAACATTTCCTAATTTAATTGATGCTGACAAATACAAAAGAAAAACTATTTAACGTCCATTGGAATGGATCCATATTCCAATGACCACATTATGTAGAGCGGACTCCAAAGAGATGTCACTTTTTGCTTTTATTACTGTACAATAAGATGAATAAGTGGATCTCTTTGACTGTAAAATTATTTATACTGCCTTAGGAGGTTAGGGTCATCATGCTCATGTGAATCATGCAGGTCTGCGCCATCGACAACATACATACATACCTTCACGCCTTCATTCCCAGAGTGAGGTAGGCAAAGCTACAGAATTACCAACTCTAAAAATTTGATGATAATTCTATAACCACATTTTGTAGAATTAGGCTAAGACCAGTGTATAAGTGACAGTACTACAAGCCTTACGACTTCCGCGGGAGACATGGAGTGGCACTATTCTAAGCCGGCAACTACATGGGATCACCAAAAAACGGTCACAGACGTTAACTGGCTACCCATTTAAAATAAAATCTGCTTGAAGATGACATTGTCATTAGAGATGCCAAGTCATTTGTAATTGATAGGAAACTCAACCTTATTGCTATAGAATGTCAGATTGAATTTGGAACTAAGGTGGGTGACAAATTTAATTCCTTGACTGTACATTCGGGTAACAAGTCTAATGAAAAGCAAGCATTAAAAAAACCCAATAATTTGTATAATGTCGTCAAAGTAATGTTACTTATTATGACTTTAATTTTTTATTTCACCAAAGTCATCATCTCATTGAAATAATTTTAATATAGTCTATGACACTTTAGTGGTTAACACGAATCTAACCTAACCATGTATAAGTTATTAAATGCGGTTTAGCAGAGATTGACTTGGACATATATACAACTCAAACACATAACCCTCCTTTTGTACTTTGCCGCAGTTGGGTGAAAATAACAGTTAGATCAATCCAAACCTAATGGATTGGTATTGGACATTCAATTTCTAGGCTTTTACAAAACATTCTCGCTAAGGTTTTTCACATTTGTATGTTTTTTTTTCTTTTCGCAGACCTGAATTTTGATACTGTTTATGCCATGATATCACAATGTCTAGTTCCAAGGTGAACAGACTATATTTAGAGGTTGCAGAAAATACCACTTTGGAGGAGCAGATTTTCAATGTTTTTTTTTCCAAAAACAACAAACAATAACTAACTTTTCTGTGAACTTATGTCAAACACTAATGATATGGACCATAGTTATAAAAAATAGGGAAGATATAATCCAACAAACATTTGTTTGTATCCCTTTCTAGCTAAACGGAATTTAACATATCCAACCTGTTACATGACATCACAGTGTATATCGGATCTCACTGTCTCATCGCTTTCTAATTAACAGTTTATGATCATCTATAGTTCTAGGTGTTTTTTTACTTTTGGTGATCTCTTGTGTGGTATTTTCATATTTTGTTTTGAAATGTGATTTAAAAAATCCATGCATATTCAAGTAAAAACCAAAAAAAATGTACATAAAGATGCTATTTAAATGTCACGTAAATGACATCTAATTTACAATTTCTTTACAAAAATGTACGTTTGACATTTCTCAACAGTTTTGTTACGGTTACTATCCATTCCCTATTGTAAGAAGCTTTGGCTTTGTTAAAATACCAAGTCATCCTTTTTATAGAATGAATTGTCCCACAGGACAGTAGCCTTATATCAAAGAATAGAACTTGAGTCATCCTGATAGGATATTGTATAAATTGAAGTTCCTTTCTCGAGTCCACTATGTAATTGACTTCAATGTAATAATGATGAACGGTGGTTTAAGAAATATTCGCATCTGCATAGTCTAGTGCCTTGACCGGTTAATATAGTTTTTAAAGGTATGCTGCCCAGAAAAAAGGCATATTACTCAATCGCAAATGTATTAGTGTCCTACATTCTGTTGTCCAAATTTTTATTGGCAATTATAATAATAACACAGATGATTTTTAATCTAATGGGTATAGAAATACACTATATACACAGTCATTCTTAAAACAGGGGGTTCAATTTGCTTTAGCTACCAAATGCGCATGCATCCTTTATTTTACTAGGGCAGTATTGGTATGTGATAAAAATATAAAAAATTGCTCAATACCTGTTGGTACACAGAACACAACAGAAAAAGCTTTTTTTACTAGGAAAACAATTTACTAAGACATTACCTTTACCTTGAAATAACATTGGTTGGAAGAGATGAAAAGCCAAAGCATTCAATCTGAATACTATCTCATCTTGTATCTTTTATTCTCTTAACAAATAAATACCTCTTTTCTTTTGAGAGGATTATTTCCAATTTATAACAAAGACATGAGCCAATTTTCTTCATAAACATAGAAATTGAAGTTTTATATGAACACATATACAGTATTCAGTTGTTTAAGAAACTTTTCATCTAAGTAGTCCCATCAGAAAATATGCATAGGGTAAAGGATCAACAAAGCCTAAAGTTAATTATGCTAACTTACAATAAATGGAATGGAAGCCAGAGTTACGAGTAATAAGCGGGATACGGACCTGTTTTCTCTTTGATCTCGCAGAGCACCGAGAACAACGCTGGTTTCATTCTGTGGCAGTTTAGCGTGTGCTTGCGAGCCTGCGCCTCGTCCAGACTCTGGTCCGTGATGTTCATTATCTGCTGCAGGATCTCCCCGATGTCCTGCTTGCGAGCCTCGCCGTCGCCTGCCGCCGGAGCGCCCTCACCCGCCAGCCCATACCCTTGCGGGCCCATCAACCCACCGCTATGCGCCATCATTCTATTCGGATCGTCCATTTCCCAAAACGCTCAATACATAAATAATCTCTATCCTTATACACTAAATACGTATACGTCTTTGTACGTAGTTAAAACGACAGAATATTAAAAATAATTAGATAAAAAATACAACAAGCCCCCAACGGGTGATGAGCCTTCTTCTCAAGCAATAAAATGGCCGACTTCTTTGTGCTGTCAAATCTGAGATATGTATCCGAAAAGAAAACAAATAATTAAAACTATTCCTATCACGCTTCATCTCACAATTGTTTAAGCTGTGATTTGAAGTGCGAAAGAGATGGTTGAACCAATGTTGCCATACAGAAACCTTACAAAATTGATTTCATGGTTTCTCGCCGCGTCGTAAGGTTTGTTTGGATGCTTGATAAATTGTCCTAAAAATGTATCATTATTTTGATTTTTTTCTTAAAGAGTAATCATATTGTACGATATATAATGAACAGGACTTTATTTAAATGGGTATAATTTATTTGATTATGCCTTACATTATTTATCAAAATTAGAACGCAACACAAATGTGACAAGACAAGCAGATATTGAACCGTGAACGTGGCTATTACTATTTCGTCACTTGCCCATTTTTCGCCGTCAGCTACCACGCGACGAAAAAGTTAATTACCGGCAAACATATGCGAATATGTAAACGCACACACATCGTATAAATGAGAAACCTTCTCTGTCTATTTCATAAGTGTAGTGTTCTTAGTAAAAAGTTCCCCGTCGTCTGCAACCAGCTGCGGTCGTCGCACCAGCTGCCACACTGGGGCAGCAATAAGGTTCATAGGAAAATAAAAATATCTAATCCGTTAAGAGAAAGAATCATGGCAGATCCTAAGATCGAAGTGATCCTGGCGCCGCTGCGTGCGAGCGTGAAGGAGCAGGGTGATTTAGTGCGAAAGCTGAAAGAAGAGAAGGCGCCCGAACTCGACGTGAAAAAAGCTGTAGCGGAGTTAAAAGCCAGGAAGAAAGTCTTGGAAGATAAAGAGCTTGCCCTTGCACCTTCAGAAGAATCTTTCGACCGTGCTAAAATGGAGGATCTCATCAAGAGAAGGTTCTTCTATGACCAGTCCTTTGCTATCTACGGCGGTATTACCGGTCAGTTTGATTTCGGTCCCATGGGCTGTGCTCTAAAGAGTAACATGATTCAACTCTGGAGAAAGTATTTCATCCTCCATGAACAAATGTTGGAAGTAGACTGTTCCATCCTCACCCCCGAGCCAGTCCTGAAAGCTTCTGGTCACGTGGAGAGATTTGCTGACCTGATGACAAAAGACATCAAGTCCGGAGAGTGCTTCCGCTTGGATCACTTGATCAAGGCTCATTTGGAGAAGATCAAGAGTGAAAAGAACACTACAGCTGAACTCAAAGCAGAAATAGAGGATATCCTTGTCAAGCTCGATGGAATGACTGCTGATGAAATGTCTGCACTCATGAAGAGATTTGATATGAAGTCTCCGATTAGCGGTAATGAACTAACTCCACCTATTGAGTTCAATCTTATGTTTAACACACAGATCGGCCCGTCGGGTCTGATCAAAGGCTTCCTTAGACCAGAAACTGCTCAAGGCATCTTTGTCAACTTCAAACGCCTCCTGGAATTCAACCAGGGCCGTTTACCATTTGCCGCAGCTCAGATAGGCAACTCATTCAGGAATGAGATATCCCCTCGCTCTGGTCTGCTAAGAGTCAGGGAGTTCACCATGTGTGAAATTGAACACTTCTGTGATTCTAAGTTTCATCCTAAATTCGAAACTGTAGAGAACACAAAGATGCTTTTGTACTCAGCAGAAAATCAAGAGCAAGGGCGTCCGGCAGAAGTGGTCACTATCGGTGATGCTGTCGCTAGAGGCATGGTAAACAACGAAACTCTGGGCTACTTCATGGCCAGAATCTACTTGTATCTTGTAGCAGTCGGTATAGATTCCAACAAGCTCCGATTTAGACAGCACATGAGCAATGAAATGGCTCATTACGCCTGTGACTGCTGGGATGCTGAATGCCTTTCCAGTTACGGATGGATTGAATGCGTAGGCTGTGCTGATAGATCGGCTTATGACTTGACCCAGCACACGAAAGCTACTGGTGTCAGATTGGCGGCCGAAAAGAAACTAAGAACTCCCAAGCAAATACAGGTAGTAGAGGTTGTTGCCAACAAAGCAGCTATTGGCAAAGCCTTCAAGAAAGATGCTAAGATTATCAATGACACGCTGGCAGCCATGGATAGAGATGCAATAGATCATCTTGAGAAATATTTAGACGTAGAAGGAGAGTATGATCTCGTTACACCAAATGGTGAGTTCAAGCTTACGCCAAGCTTGGTCAGTGTAGTTAAGACAGAAAAGACGGTTCACGTGGAAGAAATCATACCGAGTGTCATTGAGCCTTCCTTTGGAGTTGGCAGAATTCTCTACTGCCTTTTGGAGCATAACTTCAAGATGCGAGATGGCGATGAACAAAGGACATATTTCTCGCTCCCACCAACAGTAGCACCTATGAAATGCGCTGTGCTACCGCTTAGCAGCAATGTAGAGTTCCAGCCGTTCGTTAAAGAGCTTTCCCGCGAATTAATTGAAGCTGATGTCTCGCACAAGGTAGATGATTCATCTGGCTCCATCGGTCGCCGCTACGCAAGAACCGACGAGCTCGGCGTTCCTTACGCTATCACTGTCGACTTTGATACCATCAAACCGCCTCACTCTGTCACTCTTAGAGAGCGTGACAGCATGGTCCAAGTTCGAGTTCTTCTTGCCGATGTTCCAACCATAGTCAATAATCTCTCTAACAACAAGATTACCTGGGCTAAAGTGGTGGCGAAGTACCCTAAATTCGAGCAGCAAGAGAATATTAAGGGGTCCGCTGCGTAGTATAGGGCTTTATGACGCACCCAACAGTTTGTTCAGGTGTCGTATAAGCATCAATCGGTATGCACAATACTCTAAATATTAGCTTAAGCTTGATCATCCAATTGTTTAACTCGAAACTTAATGGAAATGTAGCCTCGTATTTATTACTCGATGAATAAATGCTATTATATTATTGAGTTGTTTTCGTCAAAATTATATACCTACAGAATACAATGGCACATTTAACTTTTACTATTAATTCTGTGCATTTAGTAACAAGATGACTATTATGGTGTTTTATAAAAGTGAAAGTCTAACTCTAGTCTTTACTCGACTATCTTATCGAGATATCTCATCGAACTCCTTCCTCGTCATGCCACCAACTCGACACGGCGAAACTATAAGGGTTCCTAGTTTGACTCGTTTGACGAGGCTCGTCGTACCACTGAATGATTGTTGCTTCCGTCTGTCCGCAGCTCAGAAACTGTTAGTACTATATAATTTGGCACGAATATAAATATTAGTCGCCAATAGAGTGGTAAAATGTTGAAAAGTTTTTTTTTATTCTCGTCTACCCCACTGAGTGGGTTGTCGTTGGATAGGTCTTTAAAAAATATTGTTAGTAAAATATTAAGCTTTAAAGCGTTAATTTTTGTTATAGTCAAGTGTCTCCCCCCCTACAGCCTAAACTACAAATGCAAAAAATACAAAAAAACTGAAATGAAAGCACATAAAATGAATTTAATAGGAAAACTATCACAACTAAGTAGAAATTGGTTCTTGAATTCCAAAGGGGTAAATGTTTATACCCACTGAATACTTATTAGCGGTATTGGTAAACTGACTACAACCTATATCAATGTATGGGGATAACAGTTTTCCAACGCTAAGGTTAAGTTTGTCGCGAGGTCTCATTTGATTGTAGTAACGGCTTTGGAACCTTACACTGAGCATGGTCCGACATGCTCTTGTCAGGTTTTTCTTATGGCATAGAGAATGCAATAAAGACGAAGAAAGTTAAAGATATCAATTATTTATAGGGATATTGGAGACAGCCGACAGCCCCACGGCATTACTAAACGGCACTACTGATTAAAACTAGTATCATAAATATGAGGTAGGTTATGGTGAGTTGTTCAGCAGGCCCGAAGGGCCGAACCACCCAGAAAAAGGAGCTCCGCGACAGCGAAGCTCCGTCGACTCGTTTAAGTTTGAATTAGAAATAGAAATCATTGGTCAGTAGAGCGGGTTTTTAATGCCGTGGGGAAGGGGTAAGACAAGAATTATTTTTTGAGTGATATCTAAGGGAAATTAAGAAGAGATACCTTAACTGCATGTAACTGCATTTAGTGGTGCGACGAGGAATGACAATTCTCGTGGCACTGGTGGAACGAGTGGTGGCACGACGAGGAAGAAGGGGAAATAGCTACCGTTTCAGAATTCCGGTTGCCATATGTAGTCTCCATCAGTTCAACTTCACTCAATGATACTTTATGAATGCAAGTGCTGGAAGTGTTACTGAAAATAGTATTATATAGTAGTTCCGTCAATTCCTTACGGATGTCCTCATCTCATCAGATACCAATTTGGTGACAATGGGACCACCTTGGAAGTATAAGTACACTATTAAACAATAAACGGAACATTGATTGTTTTTTTAACTCATTACTCATTAGTTCATAAATATGTATACAGTTTAGTAGGTACCCTGTCGCTTTAATCGCTGTGACCATTCGTATATGGCAGTTTGAACATGACATTAAATACACAAGGTACTAAAGTGTATACATATTTATGAACTCGACTAGACTGTACCTTTTTTCCTGTAAGGGCGGTCGCACATTGAGCTACTGGGTGGCGACAATACTAGAACGCCCAGTGGCCTCCACAAGACGCGTTTTTCATACATCTTGTGTAGCATCGGCGCACACTGAGCGTTTGAGTGGCCGCGTCCGCGCTCACTCACAGCCGCACGCGCAGCCACCAGTGACCGATGTTAGTGCATCTAGTGGCTTAGCTGAACTACACTCAAAAATACCGGGTCAGAGTGCGTTTTTCATACAAACGAGACTATTTCGAAGCCTTGGTTCCTTGCCAGGGGTTGTTTCGAGTGAGATTTAATGGTGGATACTCCGAGGTTCAATAGAGGAGGTCAAAAGTTCTTAAGATACCTAACTGATCGCACAATCAGTTAACACCACCGCCGGACAGTTTGGGTCAACATTTGGATTTCCTTACATTTTATTTCCATTTTAGACGTTTTTCTGAACATGCACAATTCCGGCGTTAGCCGCAGATTCATTCAGTTGGGTATCCTAGGCATTCTGGAAGTCCTGTATCGATGCTCGGGTTATTCATCATCAGAATTCACTAAAAGCATTCCCTGGCGAGGAACCAAGGCTTCGAAATAGCCTCTTTAGTATGGAAAACGCACTCTGACCCGTTATTTTTGCTCCTGAGTGTACTAGTGGTCGCGTTTAGTGGCGGCGAATGGTGGCCATATGTGCGGCCGCCCTAAAGAATGGCACGGCAGTGTCCCCGCTAAGATCGAGCGAGCATCGTGATTCAATAATTGACCACCAGGGTACATTGGTACATACAAGGTATTGAAATGTTATCTGCCCCGCGGCTACTTCAACAGCTACTTCGGACATGGCGTTTCCACAATGAATCGATTTCGCCAGTGTCAAGTATTCCCTAGGTAGGGTAGGTAGGGTCCCTAGTTTGACTACGGAACAATAAAAACTAGGTCTGTGCGTTTTCCATGTTAATTAACAAATAAAAAAATGTGAGTAACACGTGAGAAACTTAATGGAGCTCAATTATTTTGAAAAAATCTTGACTGTTACGCGAATTTAGCGCCGGGCACTATTCTCTTAACGATATAGGTATCTAAGTAGGCCAGTCTATAACGACATCAAACATCGCAAACGCGCATGTATCTACGATTATTTCATATGTTATTAGGTAAGTGCCTCGAGAGTAGTTAACACACAAGTTTGCAACCCTGAAAACCCTGTGCCCCATGGTACTCGAAAAACTACGACATTTTGGCATTTGATTCAGTTTCTTCAAAAAACTACCCTTAGGAAGCGTTTTTCTAATATCTTTGCGTATGTGAGCGTAATTTAAGCACACGATGTTCATTGGTTGTGGAAATATAGCAACTCAAAGATGAGCATTTTTGAGCATGATGAGACACTTTAAAAACAAAAAAAAGTTTTTCGAAAATACTGAAACAAGTGCTAATTTCGCAGTTCTTCAGCGCAGTGACGGTAGTACAGGATTTTCAGGGTTACAAACTTGGATGTTAACTACTCTTAAGACACCTAACAATATATATATAAAAAAAGTAGTTACATGCGTTTGCCCTTTTTTGTTTTGATATAGGCTGGCCTAAAGGTCGACGTCAATAGAAATGATCACACATAGGAGCTTTTGTGGCAATTACGATTGTTTTTTTTTTCACTGATTGTTTTTTTTAAAACTATATCTACAGTAAGAAATTAAGGTTAGAAAATATAATATCATATACATTTTCAAGTGATTAAATACTATGTTTTTTAATATGCTGGCGTCTTGTTCTCGTCTCGTGCATTTGTTCTCGTCTCGTTCTTAATGCATAAGGCTAAGGCCTGAGTGGACGCTCGAGTCGGGCGTGCAGCGGGGCGGGGCGTGCGGCGTGCATGTTAAACAAAGGAAACTCATACTGGTGTCCTGAGTGGACGCTGCACAAGTGCGGTGGACGCGCGCCCGCGACGCTGCCCGCCCCGCTCAACGCCCCGCTTCGAGCGTCCACTCAGGTTGTACACTAAGAGGGAAAGAGATAAACCAATTATACCTTGGACTCATCTGTTATCATCTGAGCTCTGGGGCCATAAAACCCTTTTTCGCACATCTCTCTTGTTCTTGGGAGGTTAGCATATCTCTCGCGCGCCCTTTGCATCGACTTATTTGTTTGTTCACTAGTTTATGGCTCCAGTGGGCCTAGTATGGCTGCGTCTATATCGCGTGTCAAATATGGATAAAGCATCCGTCACTGTCGTGCTTATTTACGTGTCAAAAGGTGACGGACGCCTTATCCAAAATTTATCACGCGATAAACGCAGCCATGTTAAGGCCCCAGAGCTCGGATAATGCGACATTTCGTTGAAATTAGAAGGGTGAGCATTTAATCGATATTTCCTTTCACTCGTTCACTGTCCCCATAAAAAAAGGGTTTGCCAATGTCACAAGTCCAACTATGCATTCAGTATGGGGATATGACCCCATAGTGGAAGCACGGACTCCTGAAAAAAAGGTTCATGACCCCACATAGGAGGCACTAACAAGGGATAACTAGGGACTTCCTTCCGATATTAAATTGATCGATAACTGTTTCAAATACTCACTTCAAAGTGAAATTTCATAGTAGATAGGATTAAGTTCTTCGGATAAATATCGATGTTATATAATGATAGGTAATATTTAAATTAAGTAATTCATAGGCATATACTAATATCGTTCGTGCCACAAAAAGTCGTCTAAAAATGACAAAAGATGTAAACAAATCAGTACTTTTTGACACATAACCTCAATATTTATCTCTTTCTCTCTTTGATTAAAAAAGAAGTATATTTACGAGTTATTTAATCTTAAGGAATGTAAAAGTAACAGTCAAGCGTGTACATCATTAACTTACGTCACGCCACGCGATGTCCTAAAGTACGTGATTATGGTGTAATAATGGTAAACAGGTCCAAAATAGGTCCGTTTCGTTTTGTTTTCATCTTTTATCATTTCTATTGACCCCGAGTTTAATAATAACCTACCCTGTTAGGGTCTCCCCACACCTATCGACGCGGAATCGGCTTTCGCCGATTGTTTTATACCACACTATTCGCATTTAGCCGATCGGCCGTCTCAGCGGTTGTAAACATACATTCAGCCGTCTCATCCACGCTACGGCCTCAGAGACGCCCGTTCGCCTGCGATTTGCTATCGCAGCAGCTGTAAACCTACGATCGGCTCCGGCCGTTGAGACGTCAGATAGCCCTCTCATTTAATAGTAAGCGTCACCCCACACCTATCGACGCCGAACGGCTATGGCCAGCTCTAATAGGCTCTCATCGTAGCTACTCTGCCGTGGTGGGAACTGTTCAGCCCTCGCCGGCGGTACTCGGCGATGTAAGAATGCGAACGCGTGCGGTTGGCTGCTAACCGTTTCTTGCCCGTGGCACTACTGACCAATGATTTCTATTTCAAAATCAAATTTAATAGAGTCGACGGAGCTCTGCTATCGCTGAGCTCCTATTTCTGGGTAGTTTGGCCCTCCGGGCCTGCTAAAGAACTAACATAACCTTAACCTACCTCCTATTAATGATACTAATATTGACCAGTAGTGCCAAATAGTTGTGCCACGGGGAATACACTCTGCTAACAGCGTCGTACGGATGCGAACAGAATTTCCGGTCGATAGACGTCGTTGCGCTCTTATTGCGTAGACAGAGTTTTTGATCGATAGATGAGGGGAGACCTTTAGGGATCAGCAGTTTTGGAACATCTATTCCACAGTCATTACCAAGTAAAATGTTTTTAAGAATAAGACAGGTTCGTTGATCGGAATCAAATATCAATGCATTATGAAATTCCGTCTGACTGAAACCTACTCATGTTGAAATAAAAAACAAAATTGGGTTTTTTTGATTTATTTTATAAAAACTACTTTACATTCACTCAAAGGGACCTTGAACGGGTAATAATCTTTTTTTTATTGATAGGTACAGAAATAGATAAAAAAATATTCACTGTAGTATTTTGGATAAAAATATATATATACATATATGTATCTAGTCCTTTTCTTTACCCCGTATCCCTTTAGATCACATCCATTTTATTAAACTCGTTGTTTTTTACTCTACTTTTACAGACATTTTATGCTGATACTATTCCAAAATGTAACTTCATCATATGAGACAAGATTTCTGGATTTACATGTATTTTAGCAGAATTTTAGCAGAATTTTAAATTCTGGTTCCGGCACTCGATGTTTTTTCGAAATTTACTGATTTTTGATTTTGGAGAAGCTAATTATTGTGCTTTATTATATTTCAACACGGGGTACCTACAACTCAACGCACAATAAAATCTCCAGCTAGGCATGTAAGCCACGTGGGAGTCGTGAGACAGCGCACAGGTAAACGATAAAAAATAAGTCGCAAGGAGGGACACAAACGCGTCCGCACCGTACCGAGGGCAAGAGCCGACTGACTACCTGCTCCAATATGAGTGGGGCTTTAGCGGATTCTCATTGGCCAATCACGCGCACCTCCATCTTTTAGTGCTAGGTCGTCAAAGTAAGTGGATTATAGCCGCCCGGAGCTCTTTACGTGCGTTGACTTGTACCGCTGCAACTTCCGCACTAACTTAAGCTAGCCTACTTAGTACAGAGATTTCTACGCACGACAACGCGCCACAGCTCTCAAATTGACGTTGCGTCACTATCTTAAGAGCAAGTAGCGGGGCGCGTCGTCACGAATAGTAAATACAAATAACAAGAGATAAACTTTAAAACATGACTCTAGTACTATAAAAATTATAATAATTATTAATTAATTAAGTTAACAAAACAAAAAAACAACTGATCAATATTAATAACTTGAAAAAAAAACGTAACGCGGACAAAAATGTTTAAACATTCATGGAATAACCGACATAACCAGGGATCGCAATTTCGGTGCCAATAATGTCAACTTACATATTTTACACAACAACAACATACACGTGACACACATATAAGTTTAAATAAACCGGTTTCACATTTGTCACGCCAAAACAGATTTTAACATTACGAATACAAAGGTATTCTCGCCCAACCAAATCGCGACGGATTAATCCGTCTCCAGCGTTGCACCTGTGGCGCATGTATACTTTATTGGTACCACTGCAGTGCACTCTTTTATCCGGGCGCGTGCTGTGAATTCCGGTTACGGTTATACCATCTTATAATATTATAATTCAGCCAATCGGGCTTTAAAGATAGACACAAAAGAGAAAGATACCTACTGATCGAAATAACAACCATCACACATAAATAAAACTACTGATCATTAGCAATTTGATTTGAAACATGACATCGAATCTGAAATGCGTATTGCCTAACATAAGGATCGGGCTTTGCATGAATATGTACTAACATTGAGATTGGAACGCCAAATCTAACGATAGACAAAGGACCTAAGGCCCTGCTAACTAAACAGCTGCATCTGACATAACACTCCTGTAGCAAGAACAATCTCATTACAGACAGGAGCCGGAGAGGATTGCACTTTGGCAATCGAATTTGTGATGCGTATTCAGTGCTGCAAACTGCTACCTACTGACAAAAAAGGATGATTCCGTCTCCAGCGTTGCACCTGTGGCGCATGTATACTTTATTGGTACCACTGCAGTGCACGCTTTTATCCGGGCGCGTCCTGTGAATTCCGGGCACGGTTATACCATCTCATAATATTATAATTCAGCCAATCGGGCTTTAAAGATAGACACAAGAGAAAGATACCTACTGATCGAAATAACACCATCACACATAAATAAAACTACTGATCATTAGCAATTTGATTTGAAACATGACATCGAATCTGAAATGCGTATTGCCTAACATAAGGATCGGGCTTTGCATGAATATGTACTAACATTGAGATTGGAACGCCAAATCTAACGATAGACGAAGGACCTAAGGCCCTGCTAACTAAACAGCTGCATCTGACATAACACTCCTGTAGCAAGAACAATCTCATTACAGACAGGAGCCGGAGACTATTGCACTTTGGCAATCGAATTTGTGATGCGTATTCAGTGCTGCAAACTGCTACCTACTGACAAAAAAGGATGATTCCGTCTCCAGCGTTGCACCTGTGGCGCATGTATACTTTATTGGTACCACTGCAGTGCACGCTTTTATCCGGGCGCGTGCTGTGAATTCCGGTCACGGTTATACCATCTCATAATATTATAATTCAGCCAATCGGGCTTTAAAGATAGACACAAAAGAGAAAGATATCTACTGATCGAAATAACAACCATCACACATAAATAAAACTACTGATCATTAGCAATTTGATTTGAAACATGACATCGAATCTGAAATGCGTATTGCCTAACATAAGGATCGGGCTTTGCATGAATATGTACTAACATTGAGATTGGAACGCCAAATCTAACGATAGACAAAGGACCTAAGGCCCTGCTAACTAAACAGCTGCATCTGACATAACACTCCTGTAGCAAGAACAATCTCATTACAGTCAGGAGCCGGAGAGGATTGCACTTTGGCAATCGAAAATAAAACAGAACAAGAAGACAGACAAAGTTACTGACAGAAAAAGGAGATTGAAGCCATATAAACTAGGAGACAGTAAAAAAAAGACGCACTGTTTTTTTTTAAATAACAAAAGAATATGTTATTAAATAATATTTTTAAGATTGTAAAAGAATAAGAATATTTAATAGATAAAAAGAAAAAAGAAAAGTGACGTAAGGATATAAATAACATTGAGGAATAGATGCTAAAAAAATGTACCTAATCTAGAGATAAATCAGAGAAGTTTGGTGCACTGCCGCAATGGTTTACATAATTGTGGCTGCCATTTAAGACATGTCCCTCATACCACTGGTAGCAGCGATTAAAAGCCCTTCACTTAAAGCACAGGATGTCATTCAGGACACGCCGTCGTCGTTCCCACGGCGTGTCGGCCGCCAGCTGCGATAACCGCGCCGGCGTCCTGGGTTGAACAATCATTTCGGCGCGTTCTTGGGCTCTGCTGTAAAAAATGACAATATAAACTCTAGGGCCCGTGTATATTCGAAAAAAACATTGCAAAACCCGGCGTTAACAGGTTAATTTCACACAAAATTGATGCGCGTTTCAAATGACGTTATACTTAGAAATATTTCCCGTCGACATATTCCAGCAATGTCTTCGTGAAGTGAAAAGTGACACGTCTGTCAAGCTCAACCATTGGACCCATTCTTGTTTCAACCCCTCGGAATCTCCAAAGGCTCAGAGGCCCTACTTTGAACATCGAAGTTCGAAGTTACGTTATCCCTGCCACTTGTCGTTCGAGACTGAATCGAGGGAAAGGGATGTAGCTAACGTAACTTCAAACTTCGATTTTCAAAGAAGGGCCTCGGCACGGCTACCACACGTATCCCCCGCGTCTTGTTTGTCGCCCTTTCTATGTAGTCAGTAACGACAGACGCGCTGAGTGACAAGAGAGAAACTACAACTTGTGCTATGCGATAGCCCGCACGCTTTTCGTGATACATTGCGCCGCTGCTATAGCCTTCGAGCTGTCGACCAATGACGTTCGTCCTAACGCTTCGTTTGTGCGAATTATTGACCGTCGTAATCTGGTTTTCAGCGGAGTCAGACAATTTTTAAGAATTACATAAATACCTGCGGTTATGTTATTAAAGGAGATTGACCAAAATTGTATCGTAGTTGGACCAAGTGCTGCCCAGAATGAGCACAAAGTGCATTATGTTCCTTATGCTAACAACAGACGGTACACATCGCATCAAGGTTTTCATCAAGAAAGAGTGATTCAATAGAAAGGTTTCTATGCATAAACTCGAAAGAAGTTGACGTCGCTACTCAATAATATGGAGATGACTCCAAAGATTTGAATTCAACAAATTAAATTAAATTAATTGATTTCTCGTCTTCCGGTCTAGGTAGGCCTCCAACAAGATGAAGTGACGACCTCGTCAGGATCGCGGGAGCGCGGTGGATGCGAAAAGCACAAGACCGGTCTGAGTGGAAAGCCTTGGGGGAGGCCTGTGTCTAGCAGTGGACGTCTTTCGGCTGACATGATAATGATGATGATGAATTGATTTCTTACTCGAAATTTAATTTTGATCCATTGCAATGAAAATAAATATATAACGTGTGCGGAATGAAATCTGAAAGTTCAAAACAATATTTAATGCAAAAAACAATTTACTTCTTTGCGAGCTGCTTTAGGACAGTTCCGTGGAGCTTTGTCCATGGCTGGCGTAAACACAGAATTCGGAATTTCATTCAAAACTAATTTAATATTTCGAATTTAACTATGTACAAATCGACGAAAATTATTCGATTAGATTCGTCGTTTCGGATTTGCCCAAAAAATCTTCGATTGGCCCAAGTTCTGGGACGTTAGGTGGGTTGCTAATTTGTGGACGTACGGGATTTTTAGCGCGTCCAGTTTGCTTAGCTACTTTTTTTCGAGTAGCGAGTGGAAGTCAAATCTGGCTAAAGCACCAAACTAGCTCCTCTATGTTCCGATTTTATAAAATGCCACTGTAAAACTTTTATGGGAATCAGCGTAGGCTCCACATATTTCACGGTTCCTTCAGTTGGATAATTGGTGTTTTTAAAATAATAATTCCTTTGCCATTAATTTCTTTCTAATGTAATATGATGAAATACGATTCGTCTTTCGTCTTTCTTAACCAAATTGAGAAGCCGGATTTTTCGAGTATTTTTTTGTTTTTTTCACACGCTTCATCTTTATTTTTCTTGACTGCTTTTAAATACATTGTATTAATAATACTTTTAAATGAATTTGCCGAGGCATTTGGATTTTCTTCAGAGCTCTCTATATGATTTTGCGATACGGCCGGCGGCCATTTTGTCTAGGTACTAAGCATCTCCTCTAAGTAAACTGGCTTAAACTGGATAGTCTTTCAGAACCGGCCTTTCTTATATTCGTTATTCTGAGTGGGCAGGACGCCAAAATACTATAAACTGTGCTTTGACTCCCTTTTGTGTAAAATGCTCCACGACCTTCGCATTCGACCAGGGGGAAATTATTTCCCGTTTGCCTTATAATTATTATTACAAAAATCCACGTCGTTGAAAAGGAGTTGTTAAATAATTTTAAACAGAGGCTCAAAGTTTGTCCAGATTTCTTCAAAGTCTTATGATTGTGTAGATTTGTTAAACTAAAATAAACAGTATTTGTTCCAAGTTTTCCGTGGTTAGTTTAGTCGAATTCACATTAGAAATAAACTTAAGGTGATACTCTTTTCGCATTCCACTGATGGTAATGGAGCAACATAGCTGAATAGGAATGGCCACTGTTCACATCTTTGAATTTTTTATTTGTTATTGTCTTGCAAAGGAACCAAATTCAATGTTAGGTAAGAAATCAATTCATTTAATTCAAATCTTTGGAGTCTTATCCGCATTATTGCTAGTCATGACGCCAACTTGTCAGATCAATGGTATTAAAATAAATCATTTATTTATTAGTTACGTAGTTTAAGATTATAATAAACTATTGTTGTCCGCGGCTCCGTTATGTCTAGGGAATGCATAAAACCGGTTATAACCGATTTTAACCGGTTAATTCCATACAATAACCGGAAAATATCAGGTTGAACCGCGTTCGATACTTATGGCTTGGCTTTGTTTTATACTATGTAAAGATGACGATGACAGAAATTACTAATTTAATTAGTATTAAAACGATTTGAATGGTGATTTAGTTCAAACTTAAATTATTTAGTTCTCCACAAATAACATTTTTTTCATCATTTTACCAGTTTATTATAGAAATTAGTATGTCAAGTGTTCACGAAACGCCAAGACTGATATCCGGAATGACCGTAACCATGGTAATAAAAAAGCTATAATTATCATTATAGAACGGTTATTACCATGGCAACGCTCATTATAGAATTGTTTTCACTGTTTGGGTACGCTATGGGTGGTATTCGATAGCATTAACGATATCAATATTAGCGGTTTATAGTACGCAAAAAAGTATAGAAAGTGTACTATAAGAGAAAATAAAATGCTAGTAAATCGTCGTGTTTGTTGCCAAATGCAAGTTTTTACAGTAGATATTTTAGGGTTACATATAACAATATAAAAACAAATCATAAATATATACTTAGAATAAAGTAGGAGCGTTTAAAGTGGCGTCGTCTGAGCCGACTTTGGCGTTCAAAATATGAAATTAATGAAATGTAATGAAAATATGTTCTCTAACGGTCGAACCCTATATTCAAACCGCGGACAGATAAGGCTTACTTCGGGTTAAAATTTGACATGACATGACAAAAAGTGACAAATTTTAGTCCGAAGTAACACTATCTAACCACGGATATAATATAAGGTTCGTCCATATGGCAGCCATTTGGCGATAAGCCCAGGTCGGAAGACAGATCACAGAAGATTTAAAAAAAACGCTAGATCTTAATGTGTGATCCAATGTTGCGATCTGTCAATAAAACATGTTATATACACGACGAGGACCTAGAAAATCGAAGTTTGAAGTTATTAGCTCCATCCCTGTCACTCGACATTCAAGACTAAATCGAGGGAAAAGGTAAAGCTGACATAAATTCCGAACTCCGATTTTCTATGTAAGGGTCTAGGGATCAAGTTTAACTGATCACTACCCGATTACAAATCACGATATAGATTGACCGTGTATGATACGTGAAAAAACCAGTCAAGTACAAAAAACCGGTCTGCTGCGAAAAAACCGATCACGCGCAAATAAAAAACCGGTCTAGTGCGAAAAAACCGGTGACTAACAGATTTAACTATACCGCTCAGACTTAAAATGTTCTACCTATCAGATTTATAAATTCTTGTTCAATTACAAAAGAGTAATTTTATGATTTGTTTTTTTGATTTATGTAGTTCCACATATATTATTATTGTAATAAAACTACATTTTCACGTTAAATTATTTCCCATTAGGAAATATTTAACATTTTAAAGTTTAATGATTTATACAATACGTTACACGAAATAGACTAAAGTAATGTCGTATAAGTTTTTTTTTAAATAGCTCACAATGTACCTACATCAACTATTCACGAAGCAAAAATTAAAACTTTTAAAATTCTCCCTTTTCTAAGAATATTTATGTCCCACGACGCTACCCTACACGAATATTAGAAAATTTCGGGTTGGGTCCTGAAGGCCTTATTTGCATTCAGCCTTGGAATTCAAAACGTCTCAGTAGTACACTGACCAAGTACGCAAAATGACTTGTTTATCTAATGCCATGATTACAAAATTGTCTTAGTTTCAGTAAGACTTACTTAGCAAAACGTCTAGGTCGTGAAATGCACAAGTAGCCAGAAGGACTCCATTGTGTAAGGTCTCGATACGTGAAGATTATCCAGACCATTTACCTATTAAAACGTTATGACATTAAGTCGTTTTACAGACAAGTCACTCCGTCTACTATGTCTTATAGTAACGAGGGCGTTATACAGATCCAAGACATTTTGCTACCCGGACAAATATACAACTAAGGTGCTCTGCTCGCTGAGGCCAAAAGCAAGGGCCGAACCCGAAATTTCAGCCCCATAGCTTAAGCCATTTTAGAGAAAAAGGATCTCGAGAATCAGACGGCCCGACGGACAGGCTGTAGCCAAAAAGATTGCTGATTGACGAACTGATAGAAGAATGGAGAAAAAACATTTATTCACCATAATAACACTCAAAAATACAAGGCAAAGGGGGAAAAGATAGAGATAGTTGTTGCGAAACTGTCCCAACTCAGCATGTGCTGGCTATGTACGTAATCCTGTAAGTTATTAGTAATATTGGGTCTCTTTTCCTGAAATAAAATCTGTTATATTCTATAAATAACAAGAATACTCAATTAAACATTTTAATTCAAACAGTTTTCTTGAAACTTACTACTGCCACATTTTAATACTTCCTTCGTTGGATATCATATAATAGCAAAACATCATATTCACAAAACAGGTAATTCCCAAATCATCATAGTACTTAGCATGGCATCGACGGAGCTCCGCTGCCTATTTCTGGATTGTTTGGGCTTCTGTAAATCGAACACAAATCAAACCCACCTAGTTACGATTCTATACCCGACTATTTGTTAATATCACGTTTTACGAATATCGTGTTTTGCTAGTATGATGTTTACGATACGGTGTTTTGCGAATGTGATATTCTGTGTAGTAACGCATTTCGATGCCCTCTTCTATGGTGGTATTTGTTTTTCGCTTTCCCATTTTCACTGAAACAATAAAGTTATTGAATTACGAGTTAACAACATAGAAAAAACATTTCTTACATAGCTGACCTTAGTCAGAATAGTCAGTTAAGTGAGGAAATTAATTTGTTTTATTTTATTAATGAGTTCTTGTGGCTACCGCTCTGCTCACTATTTTACCATTTTGACAAATTACAGATGACAGGTTTTAGTGTACATGGGGCGCAGCTTATAAAAAACCCAGTGATGTATCAGCCTGTTAAGCTTGCAATGTATTTATTGCCAATATAATGTGTATCAAGATGGTGAAATAGGCGGCTACTCCATCATCAGACCATTTAAGATCACAATACTTGTCAAAGCAAAACAATATTTAACAACGGTTGGGACAAAGAAAAATAACGAACTAAATATAAATTTAAAACACTTACCTCGTTTTGAAATAAATAAAATATATTAAGGTATTCACAACAACGCTCAACAAGAGAGTTATCTCGGTCTCAACTCAGCATTGCCGGCTGTTAAGCCAGCGCTGGTCTTCCGTTGGGACCGCTCGAAGACAGCACAGAAGGTGACACAAACTTAAGTTAAGGATAGATACATGTAGATATAAAACCAATAACCACATAAAGAACACTAGAAAAACCAGCCAAGTGCGAGTCGGAGTCGCGCACAAAGGTTTCCGTACCATTATCTATAAAAATCACGTGTCTTGTATGGGAGCCCCCCTTCAAAATTTAAAGTTTTTGTTGTTATAGCAGCGGCAACAGAAATACAACATCTGTTAAAATTTTAACTGTCTAGCTATCAAGGTTCATGAGATACAGCCTGGTGGCAGACAGACAGACGGACACGGTACGGTAAAAAATATAGAAAGAAAGAAGACTGTGCAAAAGGTTCATTATACTTTAACAACGCATACAGCCAGTGACCAGTGTGTGTTGCCAGTGATGACTTACGGATCTGAGACGTGGGCGCTAACAATGGGCCTCATAAGGAAGCTCGAAATCACTCAGAGGGCTATGGAGAGGCTCGGGGTTTCTCTGCGTGATAGAATCAGAAATGATGATAACCGCAGTAGAACTAAGGTTACCGACATAGCCTGAAGAATAGCTAAACTGAAGTGGCAGTGGGCGGGGCACATTGCTCGCAGGACTGATTGCCGATGGGGTCAGAAGGTTCTGGAGTGGCGTCCGCGGACCGGAAGGCGAGCTGTACGTAGTCCTCCAACAAGATAGAGTGCCGACCTCGTAAGGATCGCGAGTGGATGCGAAAAGCACAAGACCGGTCTGAGTGGAGAGCCTTGGGGAGGCATATGTCCAGCAGTGGACGTCTTTCGGCTAACATGATGATGATGATGCATATAGGCAGCAATGACACTTCAAAGTTTCATAATCTGTGCAATACATAGATTACTTAACCAAAACGGTACACTTTGTAAATAAATTACAAAAAAAATATTCCGCTCGTGTCATGCTCTAGTTATTTCTGTTTCAGTTGGTGATTAATGTGACCATACAGATATCTTAGTACAGATATAAACTACGTACGCTACTACTATCATTTAGTCGAGTTGCGGAAACTACCTCGATAGCCGGCTGAGGCATTACGAGGCGTTAACAGCTCTATAGCGAATCGTCGAGTTCCACGCTAATGCAAGATACATTGTAACAACTTTGCAAAAAGATACATTTGGAGCCCTGTGTTTCAGTACTCCAAAAAAACTCTTTTGCTGCGTGCAGCAGTGTAAGATCTATATGGTGGACCCCTGACTCTTTAAAAAACGAATAATTTTTTTCAAAACCATAATCAGGGGAAATATCTAAGACACTCAAGTTCCAGGAAAGTGGTATTTCCAGGGCAGCAGTAATACCAACGTAGGAGGCTAACTCATGCACGTTGTGGTTATCAATGGAGTATAGAATCCTTTGAAAACTATATTGCAATTTGCCTCATTATTGCAGTTATGGCGGCCCCCGTCAGCTTGTCCCAGTGATACTAACTAATCACAAACCAGGTAGGTTGTCACCGAATTTACTCTAAGCTGTTTTTACTAATAAAAATAAACAAACTGCCTGTGACAACTTACAGCAACTAAAATAATTATACTATCGGACGTAATCTAAGATAGCGCCAAATAACTATATACTATAACAATTGTGTGTCAAACCTGGGGAATGGGAGGGAAGCAAAAGCCACTGTGGCTAACCCAAGAACCCCAAAGCTTTATACGATACCTAGAGTACCTAGATGTTACGCTGATGACATCTATTAGTTTCAACTTTACAGTATCCTAAAAACTGAATTATATTTGTCTAATTCTGAATCACTAAAAACCAAGCAAATGCAGTAATCACACTGTTGCGAGGTAAGAAAACTAGCAAACTTACTAGCATAGAAGCTTTCCGCCTTATATACAAGAAGATACTGACTGGTTGACTGATCAATCAACGCAAAGCCAAACCGCTGGACATGAGACTTGAAATTAGAAGAAAATATTCCTTGGATATCCTAGTGGTGCACTAGAATTACTTAATATAAGAGGTACAATTGTTTGAATGTGAATTAGTAACCCAATTTAAAAAACCAATACAAGCTACAATATCCCTGACTAATAAACACTACATTTTTTCTTTAAACCAGATCAAAGCAACGGCACGACACTATTTAATAAAAAAGAACACACATTATTAACCTGCAATTGTTGCCATGCGTGCCTGTAAGTGTATGGAAAAGGCGGACGGGGGTACTTACTTATTTAGGTTGCGGGGGTTCGATGACAAAACCTGCAAACAAAGTCAGTCAATATGTTGGCGTTGTTTTACTGCTGTCAACATTATTAATAGGTCGTCGCATCAGAGCGTTATCAACATAATTGTATATTGCATGGTCCCTGGAAACCGCTTTTTTTTATGGCATAGGGAAGGCTGACGAGCACACAGGCCACCTGATGATAAGTGGAAACTGTGACCCATAGACATTCGCATTCACAAGACTGCAAGCCTAAGACTGCAAATGCGCTGCCAACCCTGAGGACCATGATGGAATGCCTCTATGCTAGTCATTACACCGGCTGTCTTATCCCCAAACTGGAACACAACAATAAACTAACAGCTGTCTGTTTTGTTTTATATCGGTTTAACCGAAATGACGGATAAATCCGTCTCGGATCCAGAATGTATACTGTTGATGGATTTTTGCAAGTTTTTAAAAATCATTTACTGTAGCGTTAGTTAGGTATAATAACTTCCTTGGCTGTATATTCCTAAAAAAAATATGTAATCGTTCATAGTCTAGCGTCTATTTATATAATATCAACAAAATGGTTTCAAAAGACTACACTAAATATACTATAACTAGCGCTAAATAAGTGTACCAATATATGCAATAGTCTAATATACACCGTGTTTTTTTTGATTTACGATAACTTCGGCATATTACTAGGTATATCCATAGAAAGTAATTGGTAGATTCGATTTTTAAATATTGCAAAAAAAAAATTTTTTCAGTTTTGAACAAAATAATGAAATCTTTTATCTTTGGTCATTCTAAAAGGGCCTTTAGAGTTACCTAGCTAATAATCAGTGTCAAATACGTCTATGTTGGCGTGACATACACACACAAGTAAAGATAACACTTGACAGGTACAAGATTGTCACTTTAGATTGACGCGTATACAAACCTAACAATTGGAAACTCTTTACTCATAAGTATTAAAAGAAAATTGTTGTTATCAATTAAGAGCCTTTTACACTAGTTTAACGTGATTAAATTTAAAAATTAAATATCTTTAAAACCGTTAGACTTATCATTTGTCTGTCTTCGGGAAATTAACTTTGTTTGACCTAAAGAACGTTCCCTTAAAGTTATCGTAAATCAAAAAAAACACGGTGTATAGTCCCTGCACTTTCTCCAGCTCTTATCTGATGGAATAGTTGGATAGGAAAGCATGTTCAATAAAGAAATAGACTACTTTAAAATCTAACTATTTGATAAGACAGAAGGATGAGAGAGTAACGAGACAATACGTCCACTCTACATTAACTTAAGGGGCTTCTAAACGGGCCATGTTTTGCTGCAATTTGTGGCCGGCAACTAGTGCTATCTTACTCTTACTTCGTATGTTAGAGCAAGATGCGTATAGTTGCCGGCCACACATTGCCGTGAAAATGTTGCTCGTTTAGAAGCCGCCTTACATAAACAATTTTTCATCATATCACGGGGATTATCATAGATTTTCGCAACATTGTGCATAGCATTACATAGTATTAAATGTTTCTAAAATTAAATACCGTAAACGACTTGATTTTTTAACCTTTTAAACGCCACGGTCGATTGCTATTTTACGTGCCCGTGACGCCACGGACGTCATATGCCGCAACAAAATATATGAAGGTTAGAACAACTCGCTGACAGTCTGGCGTCCACGGCACAAAAATCTGCCGACGTGGATTGCCGTCTTTGGCGTTCAAAAGGTTAACGAAGTTGTCACGTTGACGTAAGAATATCTATTAAATAATACAGTAGACTAACAGATAGCATAGGTTGTAAATAGACACAAACATATTGCCAGCTAACTCCAAAACCAAGTGAGACTTGACGTCAAGGCATCTAAATCGATATGTAAATAAGGCGCTGCACAGTTCAGTTCATTAAAATAAATTAACAACCATAACCACACGGCTAGTCTGCGATAAAAGTTTCAAGTGATAGATAATAAACAGTTAAGGGTACTTAATTGCGCTTCGCTAACAACGCGTTTTATATGAATGAAAGGATAATGTACATCAGGAACAAGAAAAGTCCGATAAATGTTATAATGTTTATTAATTACTGGAACCGATACAAAACGATAACTGAGAATAATAACGTCACCTTAAAGAACGAACGCGAACAATAAACATAAATAGCATGGATGGGTCAACCACCTTACTGCATTTAACCCTTTCAACGCCATTGACGGATAAATCCGTCAGTGGTCTACGCTTACCTAATGGCAAGGTTGATATTGGCTCGAGTCTTTTGCATTTGACAAAGCGTTGAAAAGATCAAGATACATCCTGTAAATATTTTTCTACAGGCAACCAGGTTAATAAATCGGTACCCTGCGAGCTAGAGATCACTACAATACATATTACATTATAATTTACTTGAGGCCATTTCACAACAGCTGTATGATAAGTGTTAACAAATGTGAATCGTATTACAATAGTACAACACATTGAAGTTAATGCAAATTGACTGGTGTCCCAAGTTGCGTTTCATTCGTGTTTCAGCTGTCACGAAACGACCTGTAACTATGAATGACTGTTCACAATAATGTTACGCTTAGGGCACCGATGAATCAAACAGATATGCAAGGTCTCGACAAGATTAAGAAATGTTTATTTATTATTTAACAGGCTTGGATCTCATGTATATTGTTTAACAATAGTTCGCTTTGCATAGCGATAGCGGACGTGAGACAAAAACAAGTTTATCTTATACTGCCTTGTTGCTTGACTTGTTTTAACCACAAAATGGACGCTATGCTGCCATAATAACAAAGAAAGCGGCTAATTGCAACGTAGTAGTCAAACCATTCTAGGCTCTAGTAGTTACAACTAGCTAGCCGCCTTTGGTCTTACGGCAATCTGAGTTACTCAACGCCCGCTTCGCTTCTGTAAGGCGATTGATAACGTGGTATATAACTACACTGATAACGGATATAAAAATGAAAACTTACATGTGATAATCTTATTTTATAGGATGTATAATGCGATCTACAATACATTGGTTACTGTTTGTGTGCTTTGATTAGCCTAAAAATAACTTACAACTATAGTGCAGAGGCTTTCTAACAGTTAACTTGCCGCTTCGGACTTTGTTGTAAATTTGGGTAGATTTAGACAAGGAATTCAAAATGGCGTAAGATTAAAATTGACATTTTTTAACTGTAGTACACTTGTATGTGGTCGTATTGATATGATATATTATCAATCGCTGTTGATGATTGATAATTTAAAATTCCCGCAGCGGCGATAAGTTATTTATATTCGACTAAGTCAAGCAAAAACAAATATTCAAACAAGATAAAACAATAAATAAATATATATATAACATCAATTTAAATATTGAATTATTGAAGAATAACCTTTTAAAATAACAAATATAAAAAAGTCAAAAGTCGCACGTAGATCGCAGGATATCCGAATCAAAATGGACGCTTTGAACTTTTATAATTTTAACCTAACTACTGTTTATCTTGACGGATTAATCCGTCATGGTACGGATAGATCCGTCAAAGGCGTTGATAAGGTTAAAACAGCTTTTGATCATACTTAGGTCGCGTTTACATTACAGCTATGTATAGTTCACAAATTAATAATCAAATGCCAATTCAGTTGGCTAATACAATCTGAAGTTCACTAGTTGCATTCGCTCTGATTATGGAAAAGGCAAACGAGCTCACGACACCAATCTTAAGATCCAAGCAAGCACTGTAACAACTCACTCCACAGTTCCATGAATGTGTGAATGAAGTAGACGTCCTATTTGAAATGCATCCAATGGAGACAAAGAACTCGTGAAAGTTGAGGGATAAATATGACAGATTTTTCAAGTTTCTGGTAAAGACTATGCGAACTGATATGTGGCTTTAAATCAGCCACAAACTGTTTCACAGAAGAGAAGCCGCCGAGAGAGAAGGGCCTGAGAATATGCCTCAAGTTTGACACGTAAGGGGTAACCTCTGGATCTACAGAACCGATTTTGAAAATTGTTTTACCAATAGAAAGCCACGTTATTTGTCGTAGTAGGCTATATATTCATCCAAAAAAGACGTTTATTTCCCAAATAAGTGGGCACGGGAACAACTAGTACAACAAAATTAAACTCACGCCTTCTTTCCCAGAGTGGGGAAGGCCGAGCTACAGGATCACCTACAACTCTTAACAAGTTGTTGATAATCCTGTAATCAAATTTTGCACATACCAGCGTATTAGTGACGGACAAGGGGGGGGGGGAGGGGGGGTAGCCGCAAAGGGGTAGTTAGATTCGAAAGTTACTATATAAGTAAATAGACAAAGTCGAATACTGCACTTATAGTTAACTGATTGAGCACCTCCACACACATATACGAGCAATTAACTAAAACAACTGAAACTATAATAATATATGGATCACAGCGTACGGTGCGAACTCTACATAGTACATACATAGATAGATATATATATATATATATATATATATATATATAGGTACAACCAAATTACGTCTATATAATAAAAAATAGCACCGAAACATCCGGAAAACTTGGTAGTGTTGTCTAGAGCATGGATTGTCGGGAAGTTTTTAGAATAAAATCGTAATTTTCAATTTGTTTCAATAAACAACGGTTCCGATTTTAAGAATTAAATTTGTTTCCCGGTATTTCGATATACGATTTTTTGGCCGATCTTCCCGTTTTTCGATAACACCTGAAACCGCTAACCACTCTAAAGTCATCGATTGGAGAGCGTTCGAACCCCCAAGTACTTCCGCAAAAGCGTCCAAAGGAATGGGAAAAAATATCAACAAATTAAGTACTGAATTTATTAATAGTTATTTTATTTATTTATTTCAGGAATTATGTTTAAATTGGTATGAAAATATACATAATGCAAACGCTCGATCTTGAAAAGTACGCGTTTCTTAAGTAATAAATTTAGTATGTTTACTGATCGAATAGTAAATCAAGGAGAATTACATTTTGTTTGAAACAGCCCCTCAGGCACTCTTTCCGACGGAAGTAATAAATACAGCACGCGAATAGAATTTCCGAGAATTCGGTTTGTTTTTGAAAGGTTGATCTAAAACCAAGCTAGCTTCATAACTCAAAACTTCTTCGTACGTTATAGGTCGTAACGCTCTCCAAGTATCATTAAATGCACTTATAATCGTGGTGTAGCCACGATTTGTCCTTATTTGTCGAATTCAAATGTCACAAATTTAGGGATGTAACAGATGTGGTTATATCGGAACCGGAACCAGATATTTTAAATTTAGTTTAACGGAACCAGAAGCGGAAGCGGAACCCGAGTGATAGGTGGATTGGATGGAGGTGGATGAGATGTTAAGGGTAGGTCTAAGCTAAGTCTATCTATTCATAATAAAAATTCCAAACATGAATCATCAGCCTTTAAAGCCGTTTTGGAAGTAACAGAACCAGAACCGAAGCGGATGTTTAAAACTAAACGGAAGTTCCGACTTAACGGAAGCGGAACCGGAGCTCTGTTACATCCCTGTCACAATGATAGATAAGGACAAAGCATGGCATAGCCACTCCGAGGTGACATGTTAGATAACTTTCACGAAATTATTATTTCTGTGAAGGGACATTTCTTTTCGCATTTCCTCCCATTCTTAATTTTACCCAATTTCATTTTTCGCCGGTCGATTTTATTACCGTCGCATTTTTTCCCAATCGATTTCTACCCAGTCTCACTTTTTCTCAAAAGTAATTACATCGTTATGTAGGTTTAGGTTATGTTAGTTTTGCAGCAGGCCCGGAGGGCCAAATAATCCAGAAATAGGAGCTCCGCGATAGCGCAGCTCCGTCGACTCTGTCAACTTTCATTCATGGAATGGGAAAAAGAAGACTGTGAAAATATGATGCCAAGGCAAAGAAGCGACTGGATAAAACTCGCAAGGGGAAAAACACGATTGTGATAATAGACTGCCATGAAAAAGGCGACTGGTAATATTATGTTCGGGAAATACCGCGAAAAGAAAATTGTCTTCAAAGAAGAGATGCGTTTGGGAAAGTCATCTAGCAAATCTCCGAGGTTACTCCGCGTTTATTAAAGGCTAAGATTTACGTGGATAATTAACAAGTTTAAGTATCAATATGGTAAGAGTAAGGATCATTATTGATATTTGCTTAGTAAAATGTTTTAACTGGTTCCATTTTGCTATGAGTTTTAAAACTACCAGAGGAAAGTTGAAGGAAAGCCGTCTCTTTTTTTTTCGATGGCTAGGATAGCGTTATAGAAATTGATCATAAAGAACATTGTTTATATATTGTCAAATATTATAGTGATTAAAATTTTGATTTAGATTCAAATTTTAATCACTACAATATTTGATTATTATTACAAAGGATAAAAACAATTCTTTCTAACTTAATTAACTATTGCATTTTAGGTACAAAAATATACCGACCAGCTATGAATAGCTCAAGGCAGATCTATCTTGGTTCCCAATTCTAGCTAACTTACACACCCTAAAATCACCATTTAAATCTATATACGCAGCTATCATGCGATGCGTGCGTACATGGTTTAGGCGCGATCTTTATCCAGGGGTCCCTACGCCAGTGTATAAAGAATCAGAACGTGTACTATATTTTTTACGCGCTACTTATAAAATTGCTTGTATACATATCGCCTCCTTAATATGCTGGGGGTAGAGTTAATATCTATGCTATATATAAACGGTAATAGCCGTAAATTCTATTGAGGCATTGGCCAAAATACTAATCGCAGTACTCCTATAATGTACCTAAAAAAATAACTATTTATCCCGGCTATGATAGCCATAATCCTGCTGTTGTTACGTCTATTTATTTATGTAATTATACCAATGCACGTATAAGCTAAACATTTCAGATTGTTTTCTACATTGCCATGCTACAGTAATATGTCGTATCAACAGAGCCCGGATTTTTCATGGCAAAAGAAAACAGTATCATAATCTGGCTAGTGATAGAAACATCATTTTATCGATATCGATAATTGTGTAATAGAATAAAAAACGTGACCAAATAACATGCCTATAAAACATAAATAACATACATAGTTTGTATGAAGTTATATAGAAACATATTCAATTTCTTCGTCGTAATCCACGTTAGTACACACAGCAGCACATGGCGTTTTATTCGTGTAATGGTGATAGGAGTAGATAATCATTAGTTTTTCAACATTCTCTGGGAGCAAACAAATTCGTTTATCACTATAACGCCATTTATATATACTAAATGTACGTTCAACTTCACTTGACGTCAAGGGAGCAAATTTATAAAATTCATTGTAATTGGTATAATTTTCAGTTGGAGTACAATTTTTAGATAAATCTCGTAAACTTTCATATTCAGGATTTCGTTAGAGCACAGCTTTTATAAATAATACTCGATATCGATAAAATGATGTTTCTATCACTAGCCAGATTACGATAGTGTTTTGTATTGTCATGAAAAATCCGGGCTCTGCATATCAATATAGAAAAAGATCAAAACCTCATCGTCCATCCCTATTACCAACGTTATCCTAATGAAACTGCGATACTGCTTAATTACAAAATTTTAACTTACGTCCAACTTTAAATTTTATTTATAAATAAATCTATACTGGTATTTAATTTCCCTCATAGTTGTATCGCGAAAGAGTGATAAAAAAAGGACTTGTTTTCAGTCGCGGCGATCCTCTAGTGAATTACATAGTAAAACAAAAGGAATACCCGTGTAACCAGTATTTTAAAACTTCATTATTTGCGGAATAAGCGGAAATTTTAATACAACACGCAAAAAGAGCCTTGAGCGACCATTGGTGGGGCCGACGGGGCGAGTGTCAATCGCTCCGCTTTACTGCCACGCTTTTGGCTTGGTCAATAACTGGTGACTTAATAAATTGAACTTTTTTACTAACCACCAATTGTATATACGGACGCTAACAGTAAATATACTTTAACTGTACTCCGGGTGTTATCTTAGTGGCAGTACTCCAATCCTAAGGCTTCCAACGCGTTGCCAGAGCTTAGGACTAAGATGGACTCTTTGCTAGTAATCATGCCGTTGTCTGCACAACAATGCGAACGCTGTTTGGCGGGAGAAGGATAAGATGATGGTCGCGGACCCTACAGGTCATACCGCTACTAAGGCAGTTATTGTAGATTTCTACGTGTTGGGTATGCCGGGTATGCCAGTTTCCAAACTCTCGAAGGGGCTAGAGGTCGCCGCGACTTTATACGTGTAGAATTACTCCGAAAATCTTTTCTCAGTGCTCCCATACTGTACAGTCAAAGTCATTCACAGGTTCCTACGTCGCCAAAATATGTGACGCGGTAGATATGAATGCTTTGGGAATATACCCAAGGAATATCTAGGTACAGCGGTTTTGGCAGTGCATTGATCGATCAATCAGTCGTGTTTATATATATACATATTGGACTCTAAATTATCTTCTAACCAAATGAAATACGATCTATTTTATAACAATAGTAGACCGATCGAAGCAGACTTCAACCTTACCAATAAACGTTGAGTAACGGTGGTACCGCTATACAATGTTGTCGTCCTTATTACGTCCTTGACACATTTTCTTGCACAAGCTACGCTTGAATGTTTTTTATTTTTATTTTTATTTTATGTTAAATTCATTGTTTTATATCATGCTAGGTTAAGCTTTATAATTGTATAATATCATAAGTAGTACCTATTTTAAAAAACGACTGACTGTTGAGTTTCTTGCGGCGTTTCTTCTCAGCAGTGGTCTCTTGCGAAGCGCTGGTAGATTTTAAAGTGCCCGTGCGGCCTAATTACTGAATAAACATCTTTTATCTTTTATCTGTGACATTTAAATTTGACAGATAAGGACAATACATTGTAAAGCTATACCACCCGTTACTCGATGTTCGTTAGTAAAGGGCATTTAACCCTTTGAAAAGAAATCGGGCACTTGCTTATTTCGAGTAGTTTCAATACCAAGTAAATAGATTTTAGGCTTCATATTACCTTCATATCATGTAAATAATTCTTTATTTATTATGTAGCATAAAATATAATTTGCTTACAATATATCTGAACTACTAGACGATAGAGAAAGTCCTCGTTTTCTTTTCTAAGGGGCGAACAGATGTAGGGAACAAATGTAAGAGGTAAACGTCTTGGTCGGGATAGTTCGTATTTGTCATGCTTTCTCAAGTTTAGTACGTTCTGAATTGAAACTAATTTTTGATTTGATTACATTTTTTATTAAATTTAAAACCGGTATCTACACTCTTCAGATAAACAAAAAAAGCAAGACGAATAGGTACAACCTAGGACCAAATACGATTCCGTATACGTTCACTACATCTGTACATAAATTATAAGAATAAAATCTATATTTCATGACTACTTAGAGAGTGTACTGAACCCAAAACGATTGAGACTAGTGCCCGCAGTAGACTCCTAAACAGAGTTCAAGTAGGTACTATTTAGTATAATCACGGTAGAAATATGATAAAATTAAAAAAAAAAACAGACCCTAAAGCCGGATTCCCACCGCCGCTGCTGGTACATGTCTACATGTCTACACGAGCAGGCTGCGCACGTAACGTCTCTGATACACGCGTGGCCTGCTCCAAAGCAGGGATCGTACCCCGGCGTGTTAAATGTGTTTTTACAGGGGCGATTTTTAAAAAGCCTCATTTCGGTAAGATCTTAATCGGCTAATAAACCATTCGATTGAGTTGATTCTAACCGCTTACCAGTATCAAAACCTCCAAAAATACCGCTTACAAAACTGTGGGTAAAAACCGAAATAAATTTCCATAAAGACGCTATTTAAATGTCACTTAAACGCTGTCTAATTTATAATTTCGTTACAGTTGCGTTAGGGTGACAAAACTCTTCTTTAAGTGGGCATTTATTTTGGTTTATACCCATGTACGAGATTATTCGACTCTTCGGCGCGCTTGATGAAACAAATGCCAAATCCATCATCATTCCGTTCCGTTCATTCGTTACCGAAACTATTGGGTTATCGTATAAACGGGTAAGCCGTTCCCTAGTCTAAGCCAGAGCGCGTGTCATGCGACACCCCACCCGGGCACACGCTGAGCGTGCGTATCGTGCGCTGCAGTCGGTCTCCGGCTTTATCGCGATGTTGGATCGAAAAAATAATAGGTAATCTATTTCCCGAAGTCCGTTGGCTTTGGTTTGGAACTTCGAAGTGGAAACAAAACTAAGAGGATATAGACACACATTCAATTCCTTTGTAATATCATGAGGCTACGCACACAAAATGTGTATGTGAACGTCTAAAACATTCACAAGCTAAACGGACTACGTAAGATAGAATATCTGTACCAAACGACCGTGATTGGAATCTAGATGGGACAGTTATTTACGGAGAATTATATAACATCGATTGATGATTAAACTAATTGTCGCAGTTTTAAATGTTTGTACTTGGTTCGTATAATAATGGAAAGGTAATGGTACGGTAGCTGTTCTTCACGAAGGCGCGCCCCACCACCTAACACCAGGAACAATTACGCAACGGTAAATGTAAGTGGTGAAGCGAATCATAAAAACTTATCAGAGTAATCAATCGCTATGAAATCTCGATCTTAAAGGTGTGCACGGATTAGAGGCATCATCGGGCGAGGCACGCACGGCTCGCCCTGTTTCGCCTCAGCCCGAGTCGTGGCTTGACCCGAGGCTGCCATAGCGCGAGCCACAGCCTCGTGAATTGACCAGGTTTTAACAGAAGCAATGAATCATAGAGATTGCCACACAGGTTAACAATTAACTTTGTCGTCAACGTCATATACACTGATTGAAGGACACTTACAGGTTTAAGGAAAAGCATTTTAATCAAATAAATGGCTTGGGATATCAAAATCGCAGAGTAACATTGATTAGCTCTTCAAAACGATCGGCCTCAAGGCATGGGTCTGTGTGTGGTTTCAATTGGCGGCGAGGCTGCTTCTATTCCGTACACACCTTTATGTGAAATCAATTGCACCCAACCTCAATTTAAAAACTGCCTATCACTAATGTACTAACATTACTTGTATTTATGTCTAGCAACCTCTTAAAAGGTAACATCTTTAATAACAATCATCTAAACTCCCAGCTACTTCGAAATCCAAAGATAAAGAAATGTGGTCACACTAAGTACATATCGACATGAACGGCTAACATTTTATACAATGTCATTATCGCGTCATGTCAACGCGAGTATAATGACCAGAGCCCGGATTTTTCATCGCAAAACAAAACACTATCGTAATCTGGCTAGTGATAGAAACATAATTTTATCGATATCGAGTATTATTTATAAAAGCTGTGCTCGAACGAAATCCTGAATATGAAAGTTTACGAGATATATCTGAAAATTGTACTCAAACTGAAAATTATACCAATTACAATGAATTTTATAAATTTGCTCCCTTGGCGTCAAGTGAAGTTGAACGTACATTTAGTATATATAGATAGCGTTATAGTAATAAACGAATCTACATAAAAAACATACAACTATGTATGTTTTTTATGTTGTATAGGTATGTTATTTTATTTGGTCACGTTTTTTATTCTATTACACAATTATCGATATCGACAAAATGATGTTTCTATCACTAGCCAGATTACGATAGTGTTTTGTTTTGCCATGAAAAATCCGAGCTCTGATTATTACGCTACGTTCAGTAAATAGCAAATATCTATAAATGCGGCAAGTTAGGTTTTACAATACGACCTCTGTGCATCGCTGATTGTAACTTTACGCTGATAGTCAAGAACTGGCTACAATTTACATTAGAATTAAAAAGTAACTTTAAGCATAGCTACTTTTGAAAAGGAAGAGGAATCAATTTTTTTGTTAAGTCGTGTAACTTTCGCAGATGTATTCTACAAAGTTATCTCTATCTAAAATGTAATTGGTCACGTAAGCTGCCGGACGGTCAAGTCAAGCGCTAACGTAGATTCCATGCATTTTTAAAATTATCGAAAAGATTTTACGTTTTTGTTATAGTATCTTGTCTAGAGCTTCAGGTCAGTGATAATCGAAGTGACTATTGCATGTTACGGGCACGAGATCATCCTGATAACCTGAATAGGAATATATGAAGAGGTTCAGTAATCGACCACCAGCGTTACATACAGAGTTGTAAGAGGTCGCATTCGACGGTCAGCTATGTAAAACGTCAGTGTTCAACCGTAACGTTTTAACATATGACCGTCAATCACTTTTAACACCTCACGGCCGAAGCGCCCGTCAGGTGTTAAAAGTAGAGCATGGAATATCAGAGTTTTATTTTCAATATCGGTATTTTTACGACATCAAAATTTAAAATACCAGATGCTTTGATATTTTTCCAAAGATCTTAAATGCGTTACAAATCACACGTTTATATTTAACGTTCATAGTTGGTATACGTAGATAAAGGCGTCTGTCGACTGCATCGAAAGCTCGAGTTGGTTCTCGTGGTTTTCATTTGAATCTATCGGCCGTTTAACAACAAAAAAAAACGATCTGCAAAGCCAAGTCTTATCAAATATCAAAACAGCGATATTTGAAAAATTCCAGTTTACAAAAAAAAACCGGAATTCCTGTCAGTTAAAAGTGTTCGACGGTCGGCGCATGTGGGTCAGTGAAAACGGTCAGTGGTGCGAGGTATCTGTGTTCTGCGGTCAGCGATGTAACATAGGCTAGCGGATGTCGACGGTCCTGTCAGCGAGCGCGCGTGTTTCGCCGACCGGCACACCCCTAGCGTTTACCGTTGTTGTAAGACAGACTGCGCAGAGGAGCTTTGAAGTTGGCAGCGGCCTGTTGCTGGATTTGGTACGCGAGCGGATGGATCTTGAATCCGTATAACCTGAAATAAAACAATGTCACGCGTTATATGATGCCGGTTTTACGGTGCGGTGTGATTTCAAAACAGCGCGCGGTTGTTTTGATGCGTGGCGCTTATCGCATATAGAACTGCGAAATATTCCACCTTAAAGTATTAAGGATTTTTCGAAAAACGACCGCATGTTGGAGAAACCGAGGAGAGTGGCCAATTCTTCGCGTATATTGCAGACGTCCTTTTGTTAATTTTGAAACTCGAAGTTTTAGTGCCAATCATACATCGATGTACAGTAAAACCGTGTAAATAGAAGTCAGCTGTCTATATAACACTTGCACTTATTTGTATGACAATAACTAGTTATAACCGGATATTTGCATTCCCTACTGGGGTGTTTCTCATTTGTATGGAAAAAATTGACTAGTTTTAAGAATGGACCATATTTAGAAGTTGCACTAAATTACTACTTAGGAGATTTTAAATGTTCATTACTTTTTCTAAAAACAACAAACAATAACTAACTTTCATATCAACTTATGTCAAACACTAATGATATTGACCACCATCACCATTTCTTTCGCCTGCGGCTTTGAAAAATAGGTTACCATGAAAATTGATTCCAAAATACTCGTCTTTTAGATAAGTAGGACGAAAAATTCGATCTAATTAATTAAAAAATGCAATGTGTCAATAATGAAATACCCTATCTAGAGTCTGAACAGCGAGACGTGACACAAGCATCTGTTTCTAATTCTTCACATGGCAATTTTACCAATGAAACAAGCTGTCACTATTACCAGCTAGTGATATTCTAAACCCCCCCCCCCCATTTTGCATTACCACTCACTGGTCAGGCTGTCAGAAATACCCAGACAGATTTTAGAGACAGAGTGAAAGTAGACATCCGAGTTTTATTATCACCTGTTTTACTGTACACCTAATAAATTATAAAAAGAAAATAGTTTTTCAATTTCACGTTCAAATTTTGTTTGTGCTACAGGTCGCGTCAAACTTTCAAGTAACCATTTCCTTCCACTTATTATTACTTATTACCCCTGCCTACTGGAAAGAGGCGTGATGATATGTATTTATGTGGGTTTACCCTTGAAATATCGACAAACGTTTAATCGAATTTCAGTTCAAAGGAATTTTTAAAACCCCGATTTTTATTTCATACTTTTCGAACCTAGATTTCTGGCATTGTGTATGTGTGACATATTTTGGAATAAAACAAATCGGTTCTGACGCTCGCCGGTCGCTGCCGCGGCACGCTCGCTGCGCTCGCTGTTAGGTCGCAGTTCATCTATTTTATGAATCGTTTTCGATGAAAAGTTTGTCAAGATATCAAGGGGACAGATTTGGACAACACTATGCCAAATACAAAACATGTCACTCGCACGGTCTGCCGAGAAACTGTTCTACCAGTTTTGACAAAAGTTTCTGTGAGATCTAATTACCGCTAAGGTTGACATTATTCACTGTCATAATATTATTGCGAGGGAAAATCGAGCTTGTTGTGTCATGACGTGCAGATGAATATCAACCGGAAGGTGGTCGACCACATTCTTGGCCAGCTGTACCTCGTAAGGCCCATTGTGCAATAGGACGTCCTTACATATTCAAGGCAATAGGGAATATTCATAACTTTTATTCACAGCTTTTAAAAGCTGATGCATATAACAAACAATTGACTTTTTTTTTTTAATACTTTAAACATTTTTTCTATCTCTTTCTAGCAAAACTGAATTTAACATGGAGTTAACACGGCCGATGTGTCTAATTAACAATTTAAAACGATTGTATCACCCGTATTTTCCGGCAGACTTTAATTCCACTTAATTGGTGATCTGATCTCTTTTACGGTATTTTCATATTTTATCGCGAAACGCGATTTATAAAATCATGCATATTCCCTACCGGGATGTCTGTATCGATAGAGGGTATACGCGAGCTCGTCTAGGTTATACTCTGTCTAAACAAATCAACGAGAAACGCCACAACCCCCAGAATCGGCAACTTCACAATCCTCATAAACATACGTCGGGGTTTTCGGTGCGGGAACGTTTGACATTAGTCAAAGATGTACTCTAGTAGGTTTCTACGTCATGAATAATGAATTGAATTAATTTAAATATGCACCTATTACAACTGTCGACGTGGAAAGATCATTCAGTTTGATGAAATGGATATTTACAGCAAGACGCCGCAGATTAACTGTTCCAAATATAGAAAAAATATTAATAGTTTATTTTGAAAATCGAGCCACCTGCTAAATTTACTGCAAGTAATTAATTAATGTTATTTTTATGTTTTTTAAGTTTTGGTAGTAAAGCTAAAGTATCTCCTACATGAGTTAAAATAAAATTGTATCATAGTGTGTAGGTATACAATTCGCAGAGAGGTAGTTATTCATTCATTAGGCATAATATGTTTTTTCTCAGACTGGCCTATCTGTTTATCTCTACTCTTTCTCAAATCATTCCCGCACCGAAAACCCCGATGTATGCTCATAAAACAACATACGAATGAAATACAGGCGTGTTTGAACACACCTCGTTTTTCAGCAGAGAACTGTATTTATCTTGCGTCCGTCAACATCAGACTACAGTCCCGACCAAAAAAGACGTTTGTGTATGCATTCGATCAGATTTTTGTCTAGATTTAATTACCATGTCATTAGCCTGCTTGATTGTAGCGTTAAGTTTGACGCGATCTGCAAACATTTGTTCATTTGCCAATGAATAAAATTGAAATGTCCGTCTGTGATTTCAAAATAAATGATAAAACCAAGTTAATTTGATAATAATAGGGTGCCTAATTATCAGACATCGTAGATTTTGTAGCATATTTATTGTGGTGGTAACGTTTATAACGTTTATAATGTAACGTTTTGAAAATTGGTTCTGTTATCTACTTATAAAATATTGATCTTAGAAAAAAAATTTTTTTTTTTGAATTCTACAATCCTTTGTCAGAAGTATTGTCATAATGACATTCGAGCAAAGATCAGAAAAAAGGTACCCTCAACCCCTCAGCCCACCCCCTACCTTTGAGGACTTTTAATATGTCCATCTGGATACCGCAAGAACTGTACCAATTTACAAAACTACACGAATTATCACCCATGATAACCCATATTCGTTTTAATTTGAACGGGGAAATAAATATTTTTGTAAAAAAGACGTAATTGTAATAACAAAAAAAACAGGAGACAATCACATAAAAATCGACCTAGTCCCGAACTAAGCTCTAGGCTCGTTATATCGATGGTCTAGAAGACAAACGTGCTAATTACAAAATTTTGATATTTTGACATTTTAATGCCAAATGTATTAAATGAAGATGCTCTACCGTTTGCACTTACCCAAATATCCTAATTCCGTCTCTTTCTTCCTAAACTGTAGGTGTACACTTATAGCAAGTGATGTCATTTTTATGCCAAATAAAATAATTATGATTATTTACCATCAATTTAAACTACAAAAAATGTTAAATGGATTTATAACATTTCGCTTGCATTTACCACGATAGACAAATAAGCTAAATGTTTTTATTATTTTTGTCATTTGGTCAATTTAGATTCCCAATTATATTAAAAGATGTTAATCTTTCCAAGATGCCGGTAGACAAATGGTTTAAGTGGTTTTAATACTACTGAACACTCGTCAGCAAATAGTAAAATATATTACATACAATACACGGAAGTGTTAAGTGAACATTATGTATTAAGTTTATGTACAAACATACTAAGTAATGTCCTTTTTTACTATTTTGATGTTTTTGTTGATACCTTGGGATATTGATGTTCAAGTTAATGATAAATAATTAAAAAGATAAATACCCTAACCAAATATAGGCAGTATATACACGATTCCAATGTTCAATTTTAAGTTATAGTATCTAGAACTTTTAAGTTAATAAAAACAGTCCCCCTGAAAAGTTGATGAGTCTGTAATTATCACGTTTGTCTTCTAGACCATCGATATGGGTACTAGACAACAATGTAACTACTTACATAGAAAAACAAATACTAATAATAGAAAATAAACTCGTGCCCATCGAATTCGAAAAAAAAAAAGACAGGTGAAAGCCACAGCTGATTTCAACGTTACGTCGCAAATACTCTAGTCTATTTTGCACTGTATCTGTGACAACCATAAGCGTCGATGGCAGATGGCACACGACACCTTTAGGTGTTCTCGGCGTTCAAAAGGTTTACAGGCTTGTGGTCATTTTGTTTTTAATGGCTAGGAATAAAGTAGACCGCACTCGGTTTATGCAGCGTGCGTTCAACCAGAAAACGTTAACTTTGAGTATGTCCACAGGAAAGACGGTAAACTAAATCTGTGCATGACCGCTGGCTATTGCGTCGTCATTGGTTCATATATGATATACATTTAAAATTAAAGTAATATAGAACTAGAAATGGATTTGTATAGGCAGTCCACTACAGGGCGGATTTTTATTTTGTTGTGATTGATGAAAAAACCTCTAATTGGTGAATCAACTTTCGAGGTACTCCATTTCATTTGCAGCAACTAAACTTTTCTGTCGACATGTGAATATAATTGTACGTACAGAAAGGACGATGGGTAAAAATGTCCCCACCCACCAACAGTGATGAAACATGTGCCAGTTTATAGATCTTGGCAATATGATGTATTTTTTCTATGGCGACGATCACCATATGTATGGGGTTTTCTTGAAAAATCATAATCTTATCGTATGGAACTATGGAATTTGTTTGAAAATGAACACGTATGTAGATTTGCTTTGCCTGGCCCTTTGTTATCATTAAAAAAATCCCATTGATTTTGCTACGAAGATAAGTATTTTGTCTTTTATTGGGTCCTAATGTACATATAGACCTGCAGCCCGTTACTGTTGGAGGGGGGGGGGACGGGGTCCATACAAAATTGCCCATCACCCTTTAGTAAATATACTAATGTCCGTCATCCTTTTTTTTTATCTTTCTCTTTTAAAGAAGTGCTGTGGAATACTTTTGAATAAATAATTTGCACACTAGAGGACGCTCGCGACTTCGTACGCGTATAATTAGTTTCCCTCTACGCCCCTTCTTAAGGGGTGAATTCCCTAAAATACTTTCGTAGTGCTCACTTACATCATGAAAGGAACCTCTGTACTAAATTTCAGTACAGTAGTTTCAGCTGTGCGTTTATATATAAGTCAGTGAGTCAGGTTTTTATTTTATATACCTATTAGTATAAACGAAAATAAATTTCCAGTTAAAGAACAGTTTTGTCACCGAAACTAAATTCTTGATTAACGATGGATGCGAAAAGCACAAGACCGGTCTGAGTGGAGAGCCTTGGGGGAGGCCTATGTCCAACAGTGGACGTTTTTCGGCTGACATGATGATGACATACATTTTTGTAACGAAATTGTAAGTTAGACATCATTTAAGTGACATTTAAATAGCATGTTTCTACATTTATTTTGGTTAGAGGTTAGAAGTTAGATAATCTATAAATATTAAAAACGGACCACCAAATTTACAGACCTTACCCGTTAAACACCTCAAATATTTTTAATCTTCGAAATAACCTGGTAACTCTGGGGAAAATGCATATTTTCCATACAAAACTAAGGGACAACATCGTCCCCTGCGTTACAAACTGTATTTTTATTTAAATCGAATCATTCCAAATCATTTGTGTTTTAATAAGCGTGTAAGCCACGGCGTTAGCAAATATATAGTTTTTCTAAAGACATATAATTTGTGAAACATGTCGATAATGGGGAGTACCTTAAAAGTTGATTCACCCTAATGTCTGCATAGACCTTATTTTTAGGGCATAGGGGTGTCTAGATATTTTTGTCACCTTGGGAACGTAAATATATTTATGACCTTGACTGTGCCACTCAGTTATTTATTTTTGGAATGGAGTAAAGAAGCACTTGGGCCACTTCACGGTATGTAGAATCCGAGAGACTTGCATTTTCTAGAATACAATCTTAAAGACTGCATTTGCTATATTTTTACAATATTTTTATAATTTTGAAAATAATATTATTTGACTGAAAACAAACGAAAACAAAAAAAAGAAAAAAGAAGATACATATTGTAATATAAAATTAAAACATAAAATATTTAAAATATAACGATTGATAATGTTTAACAATAACATAATAATGTACATGTTCATTCTTTGTCGTACAAGGTAAAAACAAATACAACAGAAAAACCAAAAGGCGAACTCATACCTGTAACCCCTTAAACGTCATGACAAGATCTGTGTTTAAATTTTTGCCACCTTATTGTTTTTTCAAGGTTATTTTTCGGAATCACAATCCGATGAACTATGTATTGTTCTCACCTTCGTCGTGCAAAGTGTTAGACATTTAAAAAAAAATAGAACAGTCACGCGTGCAACGGTCGTGCTACAAAATGTTCGATGCCTGCTAATCACGCCAGCTTGTAAACTATTTTCTTCGCGCCCAAACTACGTGCTCCGCCGAAAACAACCACACGATTTTGACCTTTGGAACGCCTTACTTCAAATACATGCTGTGCAAATTATAACTTAATTCATACGAACTTTTAAGCTTTAACTAGTGTGGCCGATATGGAATGTAATGTAACCGGTTATTAACCGTCTTTGGCCTTAAAATAACCGGTTAAAACCGGTTATAACCGGTTTTTTGCATTCCCTGGTGGCCGACGCTGGCAAGACTTTCATTTGTCGGCCTGAGCCGTCTGTAGCGTTCAAAAGGTTACTAACATAGGCACTTGGGAATCAACTGCATCATGCTATGATTAGAGATCTGATATTCAGGAGTTGACATCGCTAAAAGGCTGGTTCGGACTGAATGCAATTACCGGTTCTTAAACGTTTATATATGAAAATATTTTTTGTTTGCATTTCCTATTCGGACTACATTCGTAATTTACCCAAGTCGTTGGTAAATGGTGTAACTAAGAATTTTAATACGGAGCAAAATGCACCTTGCTGTTAATAAGTAGGAAGTGGGTGACAAGTGAAAATACCTCAAACTCAAGAAATTTAAAAGCCTTTTAGCTTTTTTTGATTCATCAGTCGAGACGGAGAAATTAAACGCCCGTAATTTTGTAACAAATTCTGTACGGGAAATTAATTCAGAAATACAGGTGAGGAAAAAAACATGATGAGTGAACGTTCAAAAATCCAATAAATAATTTCAATAAATTTTCACTTGGAGCGAGAACTCTTGAGATCTAAGATGGAATATGTCTATGCTCCAAGTTGTTATAGATAAATTAGCGTCCGAATATCCGATCTCTAACTATGAATAACTGTCCCAAGATGCGCTATGTCAAACTAGTAGTGTTGCCAATTATAAATTGCGCTTTAAATAATTCATAGTAAAACTTTAATCAATCCTAAGTATCGCATTATTCATGACAAAAGCTATCTAAATGTATGCCAATAATAACTTTCCTCTACATAGACATTATTTAATAGTATTACGCCCGAACCGTGGCAACACTGTTTCGTTTGGGGGCCATTCTTTTTATTCATGCCCTATTTAATGAAATCTTAGATATCTTGAGATTATTATACAGGAGCCCAATGTTAATTCTTAACCAGGTCTCACTTTTTACTGTAAATTTACCTGATATTTTTGTTCTTTTTCTATATAACACAAGAATTAGCTGCTCACATAACCACCGCGTCACCAGTCTCCACGTCCCCTTGCGAATAACGCCTGCGTTACTATATCAGCCTTGCTTTACGCAGCCCCACACAATTTGGTATAGAACAGTATTCAGGTACGTAGATCAGAATCTGGAAATCGTGTGCATTTCTAATGTAATCTAATTTCGTTGAAAATTACTTTGTACAAACGTCCACGTTAAGTGACGTTTCCTTAGGCATGAAAAAGAAGAATGGCCCTAGGATCACAATTAACCTTACCTACAACAACAATAATTAACAATTAATCAAGTATTATACTTACAACTGAAATTACACAATTTTGTTCCTTCTTGCAATCTAACACGACTTTAAAACAAAAACACACGACGCTGTTTTCATGAGGTCAGCTGAACGTGCGTTCGTCGAAAGCGAGCAGAGGCCTGATTCTACATTGACTTTCCACATTGCTATCGTATTGTCAACGATTTATTTATTCCAAAAACAGTGTACATTTAAATCCTCCATGCATGTAACAACTAAACGACACGCACATGTTCACCGTCATACCTTCATCCCCGGAGTTACAGAATTACCAACAACTTTAAAAACTTGTTGTTAATTCTGTAACCACTTTTTGCACAATTAGGCTAAGATGTTTACCAGCGTATATTAGTGACAGGTTGCAAGCCCATCGCCTAAAAATACTACAAGCCTTTAATCCCTTAGTCGCCTCTTAAGACTTCCACAGAAAGGCATGGAGTAGCACTATAACCCGGCTACCCAAGTCGCGTAAATTCATGGAAGCAAAAGCACGTTTTCAATGTTGTTCGTTCCTTTTTTTTTAAATCATTTTGGCAACAATTAAAATAAGTACACGATCACACATAAGGCACGGGGGACGCTCAGTAATCTCGTTGGCATCCCTTAAGTACAGATCTAAAAACAAGCAACCACAGCCGCATTACGAAACTTTAACACAAAAAGGTACAAATTGACCTAGCCCCAAGTAAACTATTGACTCGTAATAGACAAAGATAAACATACGCATGTACCTATATACAGTTTATGTCTTCCATACGTACATAAAATTTAACTAACGAGTTTTAAGAAACTGTTAACGATTTTATAATAAAAATATAACAGTCACGCTTGGTAATTTAAAGTAAAAAAAAATTGACGATTTTTCGGTCAGCAATGTAATGCAATTTTTTTTTTACTTCTGCCACGCAAACGTAGATTCAGTTGACAACTTGTTACCGATACATTGCGTGCCGAATTAATTTGTATGAAAAAATAAACATGATGTTAACAAAGGATATCAAATTGTGTACATTGGGTCTTATACTTTCAGCCCTTAAACAATGTTCTGTTCTGGTCACTGTTCGTATGGAAGACACACTGTAGAGAAATACACTAAAAACACATTTAAAACAAAACAAATACTGGCCGTCATCACGCAAATATTAGCCTACCACTACCAACTAGGCTTAATGCATTCGCAAATAACATATCGTCCCTTTCACAAACCTCGTATCTGATCGAATATTAAGATAGGAAAAGCACTCGTGTTCCCTAAAGAAGAAAGACTAGTACGGTTGATTCTACTTTGACACTCGGCAATTCTCGAAATTCATCGGGAGAGATCGGAAGTGCAAATGATACGAGACACATTGCTGCATATTCATAATACCATGTGTGCACTTAACAGAGTAAACCAGTAATGTAGACCTGCCACAATTACATTTACAGCAGACCTATGAATAACACAGATGTGGCTTGATTTATTTATTATATCCAAACGCTCGTTTCCCAAAAATGGACTCTCAGTTTGTAAAATAGAGTTCTTGTCATACAAATAAATTGTGTTGCGGCGTAATTACTAAAACACAAATATTAAATTAGCAAATGTAAATTACACATAATTGCATTCTAAGCAAATTCCATTGATTTTGGAAACTAACCCGTAACATATGTAATAAAAAGTTACATACATACATACATAAAATCACGCCTGTTTCCCAGAGGGGTAGGCAGAGACGACTTCTTTCCACCTGCTACGATCCTGACAAATGTCTTTCGCTTCTTCCACATTCATACATCGAGTCATGCACGCACGTCGGTTTCGGGTCAGCTTTCTCTCTTTCATCATCAAACATACTTCATCTAATAATTAGAATAGCAAATACTGGAAATAATCGTACTGTACCTGATCGAATTGTTAGATATGAAAAGCACTCTTGTTATAAATAAAGACTATTTTCCTGTTCAACTGTTCGATCGGATACGAGGTTTAGAATTTATCACAGAGAAAGCAAACGCTCAGCTTACGGCTACATTCTCAGGACGGCCAAAGCGTTCCCAACCTTGACCGTAATATGCCTCTATGGGCCAGTACGGACAGCATTTGAATTGCAACCCAAAATGAAAGTTCCAGTAGTGCGCTTGTAAGTTGCAGTTGCCGTGCAGTCCTTTCGACCTCACACCGACTGCACGTTTGGTTTGCAGTTCTGATGCAGTTGCGTCAACTGCAGCAGGTCTGCATTGCAACCGTGCAGCTCGCTAGCAGTCGGTGTGCGGTCGACAGGACTGCACGGTTGTATTTAAGTTTTGATGCAGTCACGTCAGTTCAAATGCCGTCCATCTGTAAATTCACCAGTTTATTTTTCTATGCACAGTTCTAAAGCAAGTACAAACAGAACAGTACTTAATGCCTTTTGGTTTCCAACACGCATAGGATAAAGGGTTAGGAAAGTTGAGGTAACAATTGAAATTTTAATAAACAATGCAGAGGTCTTCTGCATTGTTTATTAAAATTTCACAATTAAACACACGCATACATAATAATAATTTGTTTGTCCGTGGAGGCATACTTCTATAGTATGAACAGTCCCATCTTTGGTTGTTCTTGGTGTCTTGTAGAACCCAGACACATTTACCCACAGATTTTTTTTAGCATATTTATCCTTTACATTTGAGTGCATGACCTTAATACATAATGATAAAGTGTTTCAATCCAATTTTTTTTATGGCATAGGGAAGGCTTACGAGCACACAGGCCACCTGATGGTAAGTGGAAACTGTGACCCATAGACATTCGCATTCACAAGACTGCAAGCCTAAGACTGCAAATGCGCTGCCAACACTGAGGACTAAGATGGAATGCCTCTATGCTAGTCATTACACCGGCTGTCTTATCCCCAAACCGGAACACAACAATGCGAACACTGCTGTTTGGCGGTAGGTTAATGGATAAGATGGTGGTAGCGATCTGGACGGACCCCGCACAAGGTCCTGACACCCGCAAAATTTATGAACTATGTAATAGTAAATGATATTTGTTCACAGCATCAATAAAAGCTGATTTATGTAACACAACAGTTGAGAAACAACATATTTCGAATAGCTATAAAAAATAACCAAGATTTTTAGCGCTCGTGGCCGTAACACCATAGTAGCGATATACCAGATAGCCGGATGCACCACATTAATTTAATATCAGATTCCCATAACACCACATTTTCTATTCACCTGCATCGTTTATTACCACATTTTCAGAAAACTATATTCGCAATGCAAATGATTCCATTAATACAACATTCCACTTATATCAGATTCCGAAAATACCAGACTCGCTAAAAACAAAATACTGGATACACCAGTTAATCAATTTAGCGGATAGCTTAAATACCATATTGCCAGTTTACCGTGATCCCGACACACAGGTAGTTCAACATATAAAATTCCAAAAATACCAGATTAAAAAAGGCTAAAAGTACGATCAGGAAAAAAACACGTAATTTTCATTATCCATTGATTGTCGAAATATTGTTTGAATTTAGTAAAAGGTTCAGTGTGTGGAAATTATGCGATGACAGACAAATATGCTTCTGGAATCAAATTTGGTGGGAGCAAAGCCAAAACTGTCAAAATATGGGTTAAATGGATTCCTATTCGACACTATTAGAAACCTCTAAGGTTAATATATTTTATAACAGTAAATTATTTATTCCACAGTCTTAATAGTTTTCTTCTTATCGAAACACTTTAAACATAAGTGGTCAGTGTAAAATAGTTCAAGCAAAAACGCCAAAGAGTTAATAAATAGGCAGGTACATTAAAGGCCAATGCTACTTAAATTGTTGAATTGTTTATAAGATATATCCCTAGTTTTGCTTGCGCCTGACCGTACATCGGAAATTTTGGGTAAATGGTATTATGAAAGCGCGGGATACTGAAAATCTGGTTTTATGTTAATCTATTGTTTAAGTAATCAAGTATTTATAACATGAATGCGGTAATGTGAGGTAAAGTTGCCTCGAAAATATTGTATTATGAAAGTCTGTTTATTTTAAAATGTGTGATCTTGAGAATGTGGTATTAACGGAAACATGATGTATTGAAAATATGGTAAATTTGGAAATCTGATTTTAAAGCTTATCGGTGAATAGAAAATGTGGTATTATGGGAATCCGATATTAAATTAATGTGGTGCATCCGGCAATCTGGTATTTCGCTACTATGGTGTTACGGCCACGAGCGATTTTTAGCAGTTCAAAATGATTGCATCCCCAATTGTAATTTTAATTTCACTTTTGGCAATCACCGTAAAATGTATTTTCATATTTTGTTCAGAATCGATAAATATTTCCGTTTGTTTAAATTCATGTTGATAAATTAACTCTGAATAATTACAGGTCGTCAAACAATGGAAGCATATTCTAGATGCGAACGAACCTAGGCATTAGTTAAGAGTTAGGCTTTTTCAAATCTATGCCTTGACGAAAAATGAACTTAGGCATTGTATAAAGCTTTAGAGGTAGTTTCTCATGAGATGTTAGATGTAGTTAATTGTCGGTGAGAACTCCTAATCTCAGTAACACGGTTGGCAGTTCGGTTGTTAATATAGTAGTAATTCGCGGAGACCACAATTTTCGTGTTCTAATTTATACAACACAGAATACAAAATTCAAAAGAAATTTAAATTTGGAAAAGACATGTGCGTAGAAATATAAAAGTTACTTGGAATAAAATATATTTCATATTCAATCAGTTCCCAAATACGGCTAACAATACCTAAACCATTGTATTCATTGCTTAGTATCTTATTTACTTTGGGTATTGCAATTTGCTTACAAAATCTGTTTGTAAATATCTTCATACATAAAAATCAATTATGCGTTGCTCTAGCAAAAACTCTAGAATGCCTAAAATTAAGTTCTTTTTATGGCATAGAGAAGGCAAACGGGCACACAGGCCACCTGATGGCAAGTGGAAACTGTGACCCATATCCATTCGCATTCAAAAGACTGCAAGCCTAATACTGCAAATGCGTTGCCAACCCTGAGGACTAAGATGGAATGCCTCATTGCACCAGCTGTGGAAACATGAACAGCTATTAATTAATAAATTGGATCAACACACTATAAAACAAAGCCTGGAAATAAAAACGTTGTCTGACGAGCGTTTATTTTATAATATTATGTGTGCGTGTGCGTCTAAATGTCTAGTTAGTTACCTGGGAACAAACTGCACGGTCGCTCGCTTTGGTCGGTATTCCGGGTGGACCATGAATACCATGTGGGGGAATCCTGTGCCGAAATAGGCACCGTCGGTGTGGTGGTGGCGGGAGGACTTCGGCGTGTAAACATCCATGCACTTGGGGCAGTATAGCTTCACCATAGCCTCGCCGGGGACATCAGATAGGCCTATATAAAAAAAAATACAATATAACTCTGAGAAATACACGCCATCAAAAATATTTTTTTCATCTACTCGTCGAGACGATTATAACGAGCTCTAACACGACGGTTTTATCGTGTGTGATTTTGGAGTTCCTATGGCCACCCTGAGTCTCCATCATCAGATCAGCTAAATGGTACTATATTATTGCATTGTCATCAGAGCTAAAGGTGTATACAAAGAATGATGAGCAGCAATGTATGGAACCCAGCCCAATCACAAATAGAATTATACCGTATGTAGGCTTATTGACTATTTGCTGTAATTGTTGTAAATAGTAAAATCGGTTAAGCGTGAGTCGGATATATGGAAAATAACATGGCAACGCATGCGGGGCACAGCCAGTGTAGTAATAAACGTTGTGTGTGTGTGAATATATGAAGGCTGATAACTCTCTTCTCCGGGGTTTTTGTAGTTTGTCCCCGTATTACAAAATGAAGCTTATGTAACTAGCTTTCACGTGGGGTCCCATGAGATTTGTATTGGTTATATGGGCCAATTTGCCCATCATTCTTTTCAGCTTCATCGGAAACCGGGAAGTCTGTCAAAATTAACTTGCAAGATTTGATCCTAGAAGACCCTGATTTCGTAATATCCAAATCTTCTAGCACCCCTTTTCCAGTATAAAACAAATTCTATAAGATCCATTCCCGTTTATATAAGTCATACAGTTTCGCGTCATATTTCCATCCTAAAAGATCCATCTGGTTAAATATCCAAATACTAGAAGATCCGAATCATTTAGAATTCAAATTGACAGTTTTTTCTCTGACGTTAAGTCATTGGATTAAACTTACGTTATAGGAATGTGGAAGTCTTAGAAAATTGGTATTTAACGACAGAGATATTTAAAAAAAGTATCGTGTTTGGAAATTTATAATATTATTATGTTGTAACGAATTTTTTGGAAAATTTTCTTTTTCTTGAAATTCAATATTTTGGCAAATATGTTTTTAACCCAAACGGACGTACGCGGAAGTTTATTTTATACAGTAACGGGCGTTTTCGGAAATGAAAGTTCTGGGAAATATATGTATTTAGCTAAAGGCCGTAGCAGGATAAGGGAAGAAAAAAAAGGCGTTTTATGAAGGGCTGTTTTTTTTTCTGTGGTAAAATTGTGCCAAGTTATGTTGGAAAAATTCCTGTGGTTAAGCCGGGAAAAAATAAAATCCGAATTAATGAAATATGATTTTTCTCTAAAACAATTAGACCATATCTTTTTCATTTTTGGTTCATTAAATCCTTACTAATATTATAAACGCGAATATTTGTATGAATGGATGGATGTTTGTTACTCTTTCAGGCTGCAATGGCTGGTCGGATTTGGATGAAATTCGAAATGGAGATAGCTTATACCCTGGATTAACACAGGCTACATTTCATCCAAGAAAATTAAAAAGTTCCCGAGGGAATAACGATATTCGGAATCTACGCGGACGAAGTCGCGGGCAGAAGCTAGTACTATATCTATGTCCTGACCGCAAATTGAGTCTCCATAATTGACATGTCTGTATAAAAACACGTCAGTCAAAATTTCACTACCTTTTTTTTCCGTTTCTGGAAGAACGATAGACCACTCTAAATGTGATTTCTAAAAACGCCTATTTAACCTTCTATACATATAAGTTTGATGGTTAAAAACAAAAAGCAACAGAAGCGGCAAAATATTAAAAAAAAATCCTCGTAAAGAAGTAAAAAAAGACACTATTTTTGACATTTACAAATATTATCTCGTGAATATACTTACGTCAGTTGTTGCCATTTCAACTTATAAAATAAAAAGATCCTTAAGGGGCATCTAAACGAGCAACATTTTCACGGCAATGTGTGGCCGGCAATTATACGCATCTTCTAACATATGATGTACGAGTAAGATAGCACTAGTTGCCGGCCACAAATTGCAGCAAAATATGGCCCGTCCCTTTATTCTAATTATCGCAATAGCGGCAATGTGTGAACGCCACCTCACCGTCCGCATATTCACAACATTGCCTTGTTTATGATTCGAATCCTAAGCCGTTCGGAACATATTCGATGAAGCATCGGCATTTTTTCTGGAAATATGCCGGGATTGGGCTTCCATTATTAATATTTTCAGAAATGACTTTCAGAGTGGTCAATGCTTCAGGAATTAAAAAAAAAACGCGTTTAAATTTTGACTTGCGTGTTTTTTACAGAAGTGTTAGATGGAGTCTCCATTTTCTGTCAAAACATGCATATAGATAATATTTAATTAACCAAAATGAAAATAATTATGGTATGATAAAGTTTAATAGTTATAGAGAAGTCATATTTCATGAATTCGGATTTTAATTTTTCCCGTCTGAACCACTGGGAATTTTTAAACCAATTTTTGGCACCATTGCACTGTTTGATTCATATAATGACTTGTTTTTTTCTATAAAGAAATATCCGGGAAAAAAACAAGTCATTATATCAAAGGGTATTTTCCCTTCCCTTATCCTGCCTTTCATGTTTTGAGATATGTACCTACCTATCTAAACGGTAAATTGACGTTTCGGTATTTGGATTTTCTGGGAAACAGAGCTTTCAGGTATATATTTATGTTTTAATACATGGATGTCTTAATAATGAGATGTTTGTCAACCAACGGACATTTTAGGAAACTGATCTCTCGTGCCTTCGACGACGCGCTGGCCTAGTTGGTAGTGACCCTGCTACGAAGCTAGCGGCCCTGGGTTCAAATCCCGGTAAGGGCAGATATTTGTGTGATGAGCACGAATATTATGTTCCTGAGTCATGGATGTTTCCTATGTATTTAAGTATATATTTCTCTATATAAGTATTTATATCGTTGTCTAGTGCCCATAGTACAAGCCTAGAGCTTAGTTTGGGACTAGGTCAATTGGTGTGACATTGTCTCGTGTTTTAGGTTTTTTATTTATTAAACGATAGACAGTACTCCAGACAGTATTCAGGATCTAGGTATTCTATTATAATCGCAAAAATATCAGCACGTCTCTTGCTTAACACATATTATTGCAAAGTGGCCAGTAACCGGAGGGTGGCCAGTAATGGGCGATTTACAGTATGACTTATAGTACACGGACAAATAATACGGGTCAGAGTGCGTTTTTCATACAAACGAGGCTATTTCGAAGCCTTGGTTAATCGCTAGCGGTTGTTTTGAGTGAGTTTTAATGGTGGATACTGCGAGGTTCAATAGAGGAGGTCAAAAGTTCTTAAGATACCTAACTGATCGCACAATCAGTTAACATCACAGCGGGAGAGTTTGGGTCAGCACTTAGATTTCCTTACATTTTATTGTCATTTTAGATGTTTTTCTGAACATGCACTATTCCGGCGTTAACCGCAGATTCATTCACTTGGGTATCCTAGGCACTCTGGAAGTCCTGTATCGATGCTCGAGGTATTCATCATCACATTTCACTAAAAGCATTCCCTGGCGAGGAACCAAGGCTTCGAAATAACCTCTTTAGTATGAAAAACGCACTCTGACCCGTTTTATTAGTCCGCGAGTGTATTAGGGTGGTCTGAAGTTGTATGTAGAAAAATAAAGTATATCAACAGGTATTTCCAACCAGTTATGACATGGATGCCTTCAAGAGCCTATTCTCTAATTGTCAGCGAACGCACCGACAACTCTTGTGGAGTTTATGGGCGGTGGTGATTGCCACCAGGTAACACGTGGTCGCGAACCTCCACCTCTTGATAAAGTTTGAATTGTTTATTCGTTTAATGGTTGCCTGAAACATGTAGCTCTCACGCCCAACATGTTTGCTATGATATGCAAATTACAACTTAATTGATATGAAACACAGTCCCTTTTAATCTTGAAAGAAGACAGTGGCGTCAGTGGCAAGACTCTGTCTGTGGCGTTCAAAAAGTTAAACTCGTTTTTTTAATTGCTAAGAGAAGGCAAACGAGCACACAGGCCACCTGATGGTAAGTGGAAACTGTGACCCATAGACATTCGCATTCACAATACTGCAAATGCGTTGCCAACCATGATGACTAAGATGGAATGCGATGCTAGTTATTACACCGGCTGTCTTGTCCCCAAACCGAAAATCAACAATAGGAAAACTGCTATTTGGCGGTAGGTAGGATAAGATGGTGGTAGCGATCCGGACGGACCCTGCACAAGGGCCTGCCACCCGCAATACCGTACAGTATTTTCATGTATTTTGGAATAGCAATATTGAATACATTCGTTTTTTGGACCACCCTACTGTATACGTATATTTGACGCAGCGGCTGTATAGATATTAATGACTTCGAGTATACTGTTCTATGATTTGCACTCACCGAGAGGAAGCATAGGGTGGCACTCGCAGTACACGCGGGGGCAGTGGCCGAAATCGCCGGCTTGGAATTTTTCCAACATTTGCCCTATGCCCCTGAACAAGAGAAAAAAACACAATAAGTATAATTGTTTACAAAACAATGAGCTTAAGGGCGGGGCTTCATTGAGGCGGAGAAGAGCGGACCTGTGCCCAATAGAAGGCGCGTGCGGTCACGTCGAGCGCGCCTTGCGGGCGTTAGCTTAGATTCTATTGGTTAATATTGGCACAGCTCAGCTCCGCCCCACTCGAGCAGCACCCTAATACAAGTTATGGTCATCGCAAACTCCAACTCCCCGGCACCTGATCAGCACCGCCTCAGTTCAAACTGAATATATTGTTCTGGTGCTTATTACGACTCTAATGACTTCACCCACATTTCTTTTTTGTCGCCTTCCTATGTGTCGTCCCCAATTCCACATGGTCCACTGTCCTGATTCGTCCACATTTTTATTACAATCAGGAGCAACAATACCGGGTCAGATTGCGTTTTTCATACAAACGAGACTATTTCGAAGCCTTGGTTCCACGCCAGGAAATGCTTTTGGTGAAATCTGATGATGAATACCCCGAGCATCGATACAGGACTTCCAGAGTGCCTAGTATATAGCCCTATACCCAACTGAATGAATCTGCGGTTAACGCCGGAATTGTGCATGTTCAGAAAAACATCTGAAATGGCAATAAAATGTAAGGAAATCCAAGAACTGACCCAAAATCTCCCGCTGTGGTGTTAACTGATTGTGCGATCAGTTAGGTATCTTAAGAACTTTTGACCTCCTCTATTGAACCTCGGAGTATCCACCATTAAACCTCACTCAAAACTACCCCTGGCGAGGAACCAAGGCTTCGAAATGGTCTCGTTTGTATGAAAAACGCATTATAACCCGGTATTTCTGCTCCTGAGTGTATGTCAACTTCTTGTCATCATCATCATCATCACATGTCCTTGTTGTGAACTGGTCCCTATTCTGATCTTAGAAACATAATAGACCATTATAGAACTGTAGGCGAGATAAGATATCGAAATAGAAATGTGAACAAGTTAGGGAGTTGACAATTGTAAGCAGGCGACATGGAATTGTGGACGACGTAGGAAGGTGACAATAAAGGAATGTGGGTTAAGTCATTCTGAGCCCTTCTAATTATGTGACCTATTTATACAAATAAGTCGATTGAAGAGGATCCCACGTTTGCCTTCAAACCCCCTTTCAAAGTAAGTTCAAAAGAAAATAACAACATTCAAACGTGCTAAAAATAGGCTGCCGAGAAATATTCTAAATGTTTCTTTTGGTTGCGCGTTCTACTGGCGTCAGAGCTGCTTTACCTTTACAGGTTTCTTTAATATTTAGAATCGTTCAAATTTAATAAGGCCAACATGGGGAGGAATCAGATTCTACGTAGGTTTAACCAATTTGATTTCGTAATGGCATAGTTGACGTAACGTCGCCGGTGCGAAAACGAACAACACTGGGCCTCAATTATTCGAGGTAAAACAATTATGCGTTATCGTTCTGACAGTAGGTGCTATAACCATAACACATCAAAGACATTATGGTTCGTGTAAAATAGAGACCCTGAATTGTTTTTGCTACGGCGATAACAATCTCTCTCTATCTCTATCTGTTACTATGTAATGCGATACAATAACTCTTTAAAAAATCTGACAACACGTAATCTAAACAGCTGACCCTGAGGGACTTGAAATTTGAAAGGAACATTCCGTAGCTGCCCTAAAGGTGTCATTCCCCAGCCGACCGCATACAGCAACGGCTGATGTCCGATCGTAAATCCGCACGCAGCAGACGATGCCTCAGCGACGCTCTCGTTGCCGTCTACGGTCGGCAATCGTAGGTATTTCAAATAGAAACCTACAGGGTTATTGGTAAGTCCTAAGTGCATTTTTGGAGAGCTAAGAAAACAATTAAGTTTTTAAAATAATCTGCAAGCCAAGTTTCATAACGTTTTTTTTTGTTTTTAAGGCATTTTAGTGGAAAGCGATCGCAATAAATATTGAAAAAAATTCGTATTCCGTCTCGCTTTTTTAAATTTGGACCGATAATTGTTGTTTTAATATTGAAAAATAACCAGTGTTTAATCGTTTTTGTAAATCAGAAGAAAAAAAAAGATTTAAATTGATACTTTTTTTTGTACTTAATAAATTTTTCAAGTTGAATTTCCGACTAATTTAAAAAAAACTTAAAATCGCGATAACTCAAAAATGGTTCACTTGTGCATAATGCATATGGGGGTCAAAATTATCGAAAATAGTCACCCCTATCACCTCCTAACGGGAATAGGTCGACTTACCAATAACCCTGTATAGTCACACATGCCGTAAGCCGTCTGCGATAGGCGTCACTACCAGGTCTGCGTTGCGATTATTTATTATGCTTTTGTTTTTTCGGTAAGTGATCATCGCGACCCATAAACACCCGCAACACCAGAAGAATCGTAGGTGTGCTGCCGGCCTTTGAGAAAAGAGTAGGCTCGTTTTTAAAGGCCCCCCAAGCCGTATGGGTTCCGAAATACAGACGCCTTGAGCTGATTCTACACAGATAAGGTGCGCGGCAAAAAGTAGTGGCGGCTGCCGCGGCCGTCTGCGGTCGCTTGCGGAATAACACCTAAGAAACTCTTTCCCTGTCCTTTGCTAACCTGTTAGTCAATATGTAGCGGGCGTGGATGAGGCCATACAGTATTTCAGAGGCTTGCTCTACGAGATCCGACTGGTTAGGATTATCGTCCAAGTCATCATCTGAAAGAGAAAAAAAAAACATCAATCACGGCCCAAACAACTTAACTACTATGAACGTTTTTAAAGTCGAACTATGACCATTTAAAAATCATCTTTCATCATTTCTCATTTTGAATGACCATTCAAAGTTTGCTTAGCGAATATTAAGCTGTTGTACGCAAATGCATTCCCCTGCATTACACGACTGACCTTTTTATTATGTTATCAACTCACAGTACTAGAAAATATTAACCGTTATAATTTCGTCTCCAACCGCCGCCGGCGGTAATGGATCAACTGACACCGAACGGTCCAATAGCAAAATAATAATTGAGACGTAGTTAGCAAGCCTGGCCCGCAATACGGAAATTAGTTTACACTCGCAGTAAATGTACGTGTATTGGGTATTGTCCGGGCATTCAATGTCCGGCAACGTCCGTAGTACTGGATCGACGCCCGGGATGCGTGTATAATTATATGTAGTTGTCAAGGCCACGAGCATTCAATTGGGTGTAGATTAGCACGGTTTGCATTTCCGGGCATCGTATGGACCAGATCGAATAACAAGATAATTGGTTATGCTTGAGAAATTTCGTGTTTGACGTGTCTCGGATATTATATTGCCATTTGGTTTTATGTAATTCTAAGATCAGAATTGACAAGAGGATGTGTTCATAGAGGTATGTCTGAAAAGTGTTGTACCTACTAGTGGGATCCGGTCTGTTCACGCTTGCAAGAACCTGTTTTTCAGTTAGTTATTTCGATTATCGTTCTTGCAAATTGCAAAATTGAGCTTACATTTGAAATGAAATTTAAAATAAATATTTATTACTTTATTACCTTGTTATTACTTTTAAGTATTATTGTATTTTGTTATGGGAAAAAATGACCCTCTGCTGGAATTTCTTGCGGCGCTTCTTCTGCGCAATGGTGGTCTTGTCCGAAGCGCTAGTAGATTCAATCTACATTACCGACGCGTAAAAGAGCACACATGTGGCCAATTTACTGAATGTGTTTTTTTTTAACAGGTCTAAAGGTTCGCTAATGTTTTACCAAACAAACTTTCAATTCGCAAAGACGTGCTTCCCTTCTACTTAAATTTATGCGAAAAGAAAGTTTGGGAAAAATGATAGGTATACTTTGTCAAATAATGATTTGGTAACAAGTCAGGAGACCTCGTTGGCAATTGGCAGAAATTTTCTCTATTTATTGTCTACGTAAATAATGAACGAGGTATGGTTTCACAAAGCTTACACATGATTTATTCCGAAATGCCTTTCCCCCTGCTGTAAATGCATTTAATTTGCAGTACCCATTAATTACGGAAAATGCGACACAGTAAAATCACGAATGACGAGTAACTGGTGAAATTTGCTACGCGGTATTATCTTTACTGACAGTTACCCTTACCACGAGTCACAATTACTGTACTCGCCAGGGCTCAGGGCGACTTCGTCCACAGTCCTAAGTTGTCACATTCCTAACTTGTCTACTTTCCTATATCGTCACCTTCCTAACTCGTCCACATTCCTATACAGTCCACAGTGCTAACTCGTCCACATTCCTACTGTGTGGTCAACTTCTTCAATATTGTGTGGCAAAATTTTATTATGGCATAGAGAAGGCAAACGAGCGCACAGGCCACCTGATGTTATGGTAAGTGGAAACTGTGACCCATAGACATTCGCATTCACAACACTGCAAATGCGTTGCCAACCCTGAGGACTAAGATGGAATGCCTCTACGCTAGTCATTACACCGGCTGTGTTATCCCCAAACCGAAACACAACAATGCGACCTGCTGTTTGGCGGTAGGTTAATGGATACGATGGTGGTAGACCCTGCACAAGGTCCTACCACCCGCAAAAAATACATCTGACGAGTTGGTTTAAATCATTAACGCTAGAGTAAGGAAAATGTAATTAATGGTACGGGTACAGACAGATGTAATTCATTAATTTAAGTAAAGTGACTAGTAAAGACAATTTAATCACGGGGCGTACAATCGAAATGCCAATGCTGTATCAAACTTGTATGAAATTCGCGTTGTTTTCGAGAGATCTGTCCCTACCCTGCGGGATTATGGGAGATTTAAGGATGATTTCCACCAAACGGCTCGCATCGCATCGGATCGGAAAGGATACGTACGGATGCCGCGGCAGCCGTACGGCTCTATTGAAATTATTATTGTCTACTTATGACGGAGTCGATCGCGCGTCGCGGCATACTTACGGCGACGTACGCGTGTCGCGGAAGACGCCCGCGGTCGAGCTGTTGTGCGCAACTTGCTAATGTAGGTAGACTTAAAAACAGTACACATAAGATTCAGTATCGTTTAAAGACTATAAAATTCTTTCCGATCCGATCCGATGCGGGCCGTTTGGTGGAAATATTACTTTATTCGTGTGGATAAAACATATCTGAGTGTGGAGTGACTGATGCTTCATCCACCGCGTTAAACGCGACAATAATAATGCCCTAATACTAAAGATTAATGTGGTTATAAATAGAGTATTCTAGTTCTAAGTTCCGCCACGGAACCAGCCGCGTTTGACGTCAGTTAATAAGCCGGGGGAAAAGTTTTTACGAAACTCACATTCAAACCCCAACTCTCGCACGGAATATTTGTGTGATGAGCGCGAATAGATTTTCCTGCGTCTTGGGTGTTTTCTAATGTATGTATTTATTTCTCTAGGTAACTAGCTGTTTCTGTGCCCACATCGTTCGCCTATGACACTCGCAAATAACATGGCGTTCTATTGGTAAAAGAATTTTCAAAATTTTATTTGAACCACTCGTGACGCATCTTGAGACGGGCATTACATTCGAGAACTCGAGGACCATCTACTAATACCGTCCTATGACTTCATCAAGCCCAACATTTATAAAGGTTTAAAAATATTACGACAGAGTTTTATTACTTTCAAGGGGTTCAAAGTCAATTGTTTACAGGAACCGAAGCAACGTAAACGTTTATAAAGCCATTTAAATGTTTTTAACAAACTTCCACAAAGGGAGTAAACTGTGGGACGAATCAGAAAAGAAGGACTTTCAGTAAAGAAAAACGTGTACCGAGTATTTATTACCTAGACAAAGTTTAGTGATCGCGTTGATAGCAATACACCTTAGTCAATCTAACATTCTACAACAATAAGGTTCAGTTTCCTAAAAGTTACAAATAACATGACATTGACGACATCGAGCATATTTTTCTCGAAAACGTCACGACAAATCTCGTATCTGATATTTCGAGACGTAAGAGTTTCAAATTAATATACACTCGCGGACAAATAATACGGGTCAGAGTGCGTTTTTCATACAAACGAGGCTATTTCGAAGCCTTGGTTATTCGCCAGGGGTTGTTTTGAGTGAGTTTTAATGGTGGATACTGCGAGGTTCAATAGAGGAGGTCAAAAGTTCTTAAGATACCCAACTGATCGCACAATCAGTTAACATCACAGCGGGAGAGTTTGGGTCAGCACTTGGATTTCCTTACATTTTATTGTCATTTCAGATGTTTTTCTGAACATGCACTATTCCGGCGTTAACCGCAGATTCATTCAGTTGGGTATCCTAGGCACTCTGGAAGTCCTGTATCGATGCTCGAGGTATACATAATCACATTTCACTAAAAGCATTCCCTGGCGAAGAACCAAGGCTTCGAAATAACCTGTTTAGTATGAAAAACGCCCTCTGACCCGTTTTATTAGTCCGCGAGTGTAAATATAAATCACGAAATATGAGATACGAAGTATTTTCAAAGCAATGACAATGACAGACAAAACTTCAACCTGATTCTTATATTCTTTTCCATATTCCGTAAACGTTCAAACCACAATTGTCCTTTAGAAAAGTTATTTACGTACGGTATATCGCATGCGTAATGATCAATCTCTTCGTAATGATCGATCGATTTTATCCTTGAACATAAAATCTGTCTTTTTACGAATATCGCTGATTACTTCACTAGAAAGTAATTTGAGGGAAAAATACAAATATTATCTATTGTGCTGCCCAACGATTTAAAAATGTTAGAGGGCGTATGTAACACGTGTGCCTGTGACCATAATATACGCGGCTTTCTTGTGGCGCACTCGCTTTCGCTCGTGCGCACACAATAGCGCCTTGTATACAATGGTCAACTTAGCACACTTGTATCATAATGTACTATTTCAGCAGTGATACATTTACAAATTATTAAATTCGTGTGTTTTTACATATAACTCAGAATAATTGTACGCTCGCAATAGGCAACTGTTGATGCTTTTGTCATTTTACTGTCCATCTTTTGCACACAGTAATTCATAAATACTTAATTACTTACTTACATCTCATCTCAGGGCGACTTAGTCGACAGTCCTATTTCGTCACCTTCCTAACTCGTCCACAGCGCCATGTCGTCATTATCACCTTCCTAACTCGGCCACATTTCTATGTCGTCAATTTCCTATCTTGTCCACATTCCTATATCGTCCACAGCGCTAACTGAAGTTAGCCACAGTCAGCCACACGATATTGAAGACGTTGACCACACAAAAGGAATGTGGACTAGTTAGGAAGGTGACAATATAGGAATGTAGACAATTTATGAAGGTGACAATATAGGAATGCCGACGAATTGGAATAGTGGGCCATATGGCATTCGTCGTTCGGCATTCGTCACGTTCTTAACCCGTCCACAGACGTGACGAATTTGGACTGTGGACGAAGGCGCCCTGAGTCGTCACCTTATTAAGGCGGTTCATAATGAGAAATTATTACTGGTGAAAGGTTCTCATCTTTTCGCGCGTTGTGATTCTCAGAACTGTGGGCACAGGAGTTCCGCGCAAGCTACCTTAGTTTTGCCGAATTGCGAACGTGAAATTTGTGCGAATAAAATGTCTTAATGTGCTATTTGCCTCCAAAAACATTATCCATGATCGCGTTTTGTTTTTATAATAGTTTGAATATTGGCGACACCAGAGACTGATACTAAGCGAAGCTCACGCGACTTCTACAGTTTTTTTCGTGGTGATTTCTCAGAGCAATACAACTGAACCACACACATTTTTACCAACAACAAACACCGGTTGGTGCCAAACAAAAGTGGCCTTGAAAAAACGTACACGAGTGTTAAAAGGAAATATGCAGCCTTATTTCTTACTATAAAACAAAGTAGCTTCCCGCCGTTTGACCCTTTATACCTTCACCCAATAAAAATGTTAGTAAATGTTATTGATACTATGAAACAAGATGTGTAAAATTAATAAAATTTTCTCAAACATGCTCGGAAATAACGGTTTTCCGATTGAAAGACAAGGACGGAAAGAGCCTCATTTTGCTCCTAGGAGTAAAAAAAACCATATGAAAACACTTTCCGTCCATGTCTATATTTTTCTTAAAAATGCTGTCAATTTGCATACAAAATCAAAAGGACCAAGACAAAAATTCCAAACAGCCAAGGTAACTGCTCGCTTTTTTAGCACAGTGCGTGTGTTTCTTTTTGAATTTGCATTCCAATTTCTATGGTTAGTATTTAAAAACAATTGACAGTCGGTAACATTCGTTCATTCTGCATAATTAAAGTACTTGCTTTTTAAAAATGTATTTGTATTATTTCCTCACATGTTTGAGAAAAGCATTATGCCTCGGCGGAAACGAGGATTTCCTGACTCGTATTTTAGCTGGCCTCGGTACTGCTCGGCCCGCTAACCACCTCGTCAGGAAAACCCTTACTTTCCGCGCCTAGGCAACAATGTACTATTATTGTTCACTGCATGAGACCTGCACAATCGGTATCTAAATAGAAATAGTGTTATTTCGTTATTCAAAACATCCGGCTTGATTCCCGAGCTGAGTACAAGTTTTTTTATCTGATTTCCTTGTTACCAAAATCGATCGACATGCTTCCCAAGAACAGATCTTCGTTTGTATTATAGTTTCGGACTCTCTCATACCGACCTATTCAAATGTTACAGCTGAATAGTCAATTCATATGTATGTAATTATTGTTTGCGCTCAATGTAGGACTGCATGGTCAACTGTAACCCCGTTCAAACATGGCAGCGGTTGTGTTAAACAGTTGAGTGCGTTATAAACATCACTTAATAACAAAGTTGTTTTACAACTTGATAAAAGAGAACAAATGGTTTAATTGTTAAATTATTTAGTCACTATATAGTCCTCAAAAATTAATTTCAAATACGAAATTGGTGACAGATGACACTGTGAAAACTGTCCCAAAGATGAAGTTGACAATATAGTAATACTTTTCAACGAGCATTTCTTGTGTATACACCGTGGGCCCGAATAACCCGACCAATTTTAACAATCGATACTAGAGCCTATTTGTAGAATATAATGGGTATAATATGTAGTCCAATAACGCATAATTTCCGAGATATTCATTATTTAAAAAACAATTCCATAGTTAATTTAATTTGAACTCTGTCACCTTAACCTAAAGCATTATTTAATAAGAAATTGATTAATTAATTTATGTTGTATGTGGATGATATTGCTACTTACAACATGAATCTTTCTTAGTAAATAATGCTTTAGGTTAAGGTGACAGAGTTCAAATTTAATTAACTATGGAATTGATTTTTAAATAATAAAAATCTCGGAAATTATGCGTTATTGGACTACATATTATACCCATTATATTCTACAAATAGGCTCAAGTATCGATTGTTAAAATTGGTCGGGTTATTCGGGCCCACGGTGTATATATAATCTGAATCTCGGAAGCAGCTCCAACGAATTCGATGAAAAATTTTAAAGTAAGGGGGGAGAAAAATCGATCTATCAAGTCGTCATCTTCGGGAAATTTCGTTTTCAACCCGAGCGTCGCTCGGTCTACCAGGTACTTGTAATAACCACTGCATATCTAAATATATAAAAGAAACTGACCGATTCATCTACGCACAGCCCGCACCATAAGGTGTAGGGGTGCAGATAGGATTTTCCCAAAATCGACCCCCAACGGGAAGAAACAGGGGGACAGCGGGAAGCTAATCTCAAAAAATTCTGAACAGTTTCCCTTGCGGTTTTTGTCATTAGTTCAATATATTTCACGGGAAAGTGTCTGGTGTTACAGGAAACTCATACAAACCGAACCGCAGCGGGGGCGGTTCGGTTGTTCCGTATTTAGCTAAAAAACTCTGTTTACGCTAAATAAGAAGTGACGTAATCAAGCCCCAGAAACCAGGTTAATTTTTTTAACCACGACGTCGTGTCGTGTTGAAAAGAGGCAACACGGTAAAAATAAAAACCACGTGTTTGATCTGTTATCGTATTGTTAGTTGCTATTTACTTGAAATGGCCGCCGAGTGAGAAACGATTCTGGAACGGGTCAAATGTTTTTACTGTTTAGAATAGAGGCGCATAGATCATTTTAATTACGATCCGCTCGAATCGATATTATTTCGGTTCTGATCAAAAACCAAATAAAACTGTTCCTGCTTGAAACAACGGTTAATTTCGCTCGGTAATTTCGCTGCTTAAATACAAAAGCGCCACAAATCAAAAACAAATATAGTTTGATTTAAAACTGAAAGTATATAGCATTCCGATTTCAAATGCAACACAGACACATTTTGTTTTGCGTCGCTTTTGTATTGAAGCAACTATTTGTTCACACCGTCATCGTGTTCTCTCCGCTCCTACTCTTTTCTATTGGCTACATTCTCACGTGCTCAGCTTCAACTCAAGCCGTCAGTCTTATCATTTTAGTCGCCAAACCATCTAACTGCAGGCATAATTTTTAATGATCTCTTTTACAGTATTTTTATATATATACACTCAGGAGCCAAAATAACGGGTCGGTATTTCGAAGCCTTGGTTCCTCGCCAGGGAATGCTTTCAGTGAAATCTGATGATGAATACGCCGACTATCGATACAGGACTTCCAGAGTGCCTAGGATACCCATCTGCGGTTAACGCCGGAATTGTGCATGTTCAGAAAAACATCTAAAATGGCAATAAAATGTAAGGAAATCCAAGTGCTGACCTGGTTGTGCGATCAGTTAGGTATCTTAAGAACTTTTGACCTCCTCTATTGAACCTCGCAGTATCCACCAATAAAACTCACTCAAAACAACCCCTGGCGAGGAACCAAGGCTTCGGAATGGTCTCGTTTGTATGAAAAATGCACTCTGACCCGGTATTTTTGCTCCTGAGTGTAGTTATTATTTAAAAAAACATGCATTATTCCCTATTGGCCGTATGAATTGCAATCTTAAGTTCCAAAGCTAGCGATCAACTCTTGGCCGTGCGGCGACCGGACGCCGTATCATACGAGCGCTTGCTGATCAACGAAGTCACCTGCGATTTTTATATTTTTTATCTACTGTAAACGAGGGAACGAGTTACCTAGCCGCACGGCTGTCGTCAAACGTGTAATTGAATTGATGACTCGAACTTAAGCATCAAAATTGTGAATTTGAATAGCAAACGTAAACATGTTAGATGTGGCGATGGGAACGTTGGGAACCATGTTATATCGTACGTTATTTTCGTGTAGGTACTCATTTCGTGAAGAGTGGAATTTAAATTAGGATTCATATCATTTCTTTAAAAAACAAGTGACTAGACATGTATTTTCCGTCACACATTGATTAGTACCTATTATTAAGCCTATATTTTTTCAACGATTCAAGTTTTAATCGTGGCAGCTGTACGAAATTATACTTTGATCGTCATTTGGGTTTCAGCTGTCAATGAGAAGTCAATACGAGAAGTCGCTGTTTTAAGAAGTCGACATTTTAAAAAGCCGTCAATTCAAGAAGTCGTCAATTCGACGAGTCGTCTTTTTTAAGAAGTCGTCATTTTAAGAAGTCGTCTTTGACCGCCGAAAGGGTCAACTCAATTTGTTTTGAGTTTTAAATTTTAAACCCTTGAGCATTCAGTAATTCCGAGTTTTGACACATTTTCCTGCTTAAGCTACTCTCGTTTTATATAATGCTAGGTCAAGCTTTATAATTGTGTAATATCATAAGTAGTGTTTAAAAAAACAACTGACTGTTGATTTTTTTGCGGCGCTTCTCAGCACTGGTCTCTTGCGAAGCGCTGGTAGATTTTTGACGTGTAAAAGTGCCAGTGAGGTGTTTTTTTTATCGATATGATTCAACTCTATAGGTATATCTTGACTTATAAAGGTTAAGAGATAGAAACAGAAGCGTTGCCGATGCTTGCGTCGTCATGGAAGACATGGAGCGAGGCGTGTGTCAACGCGTCGTGTGGCATGTCGTTTTAATGTCTGGGCTTCTTCTTTAATGTCTGAAAACCTTTTTACACGACTGCCGAGGAGAGTAACGTGTTTATCGGTCTATATTATGTATGTTTTGTTCCTTTGAGGCGCTCTAGAACGCATGGATGGATTTTGACGATTCTTAAGGGGCTTCTAAATCTAGCAACATTTTCACGGCAATGTGTGACCGGCAACTATACGCATCTTGCTCTAACATACGATGTACGAGTAAGATAGCACTAGTTGCCGGCCACAAATTGCAGCAAAATATGGCCCGTTTAGAAGCCCCTTTATGGCAATCGATTCGTCTTACTTTTGAGAGTCAATAAAGTTGACTGTATTTTAAATTCAATACGGCGGCAGCTAGACGCCATTTTGTAAAGTCGACGAATTATAGCAAATGGGGTATCATAGGATTTTAGGTTTCTTTTGTCATTTTTCATTTTGAATAATCATTTTGGGTTTTTAACGATGGTAAGCAACAGTTGGACTTTTTGTTATTTTAAGGTTTGTCTCAAGCATATATGTTTTTTTTCTGAGACCAAAAATATTAGACAAGGAATATAATCAGCGTTTGTTACGCCCGTGTTCTAGTGGTCGGAATGACGTCATATTGTTTGTAACCGCGTGACGTAGAAAAGACCATGTGGCGTTTAAGCTCTTTAGCCATTAGCAGAATTTTGTTCATACCGTCCATACCAATTGACTTGCCTTAATTAGTCACTTTTATAACCTCAAATGCATCTTGGCTAAAATGGCCGTTTTCTGCTGAATAAAGTTACCAGCAACTGCATATAGCACACAATATTCCTGGTTTTACATCCTGGATGGCTTTATTTACGACATATTGTTATTATAACCGAAAAGGTAGCATTTAGAGGATAATTGTTTACTAAATAAGACAAATCAATTGGCATGACCTTTATATTTCCTCGGTAAATAACCTCTATAAGCATGTTTTAAAATACCTTTATAAGAGCCCCTGTACTGAATTCGCAGACAAATCAAGAAACATTTGGAACTTGTTTGGCAATCCCGGGGCCAGTTACAAAGAGGGTTGTAGGTCTTCCAATTATTTGTGGACTCAAAAGGGTTGTGAAATTTCAAAAGGTTGACGCAGTTGCCTTAACCCATTATAGCTTAGTGGTGCCGTTTGGCACCCTACGTCTTGGTTAGAATTTGTGCAAGTCAAAATAAATTGAAATAATCAAACAGTGCAGGCTATAATAAGGTTTTAGCTAGCATTATTAGGAGACCGGCTGTAGCCCCAACAAGAAACTACAGGTCAAGTTAAGTGAAGTATGTAGTTGTATACTATACCCATGTGGAATTTATGTCAATTTCAAATAGAATGCTGAACTATCTATACATTGTTACAACTACATGAAAGACGGGTTTTTTCTCAAGTTTTTTACCTTATGACTGATGTAGTTAGTAGATATTTACAGTATATGCGATAGTGTATTTGGTAGTGACCCTGCCTACAAAGCAATTGGCCCTAGGTTTGATTCCCAATATGAACAAATATTTGTGTAATCAGCTTCTTAGATATTTTCTATGTACTTAAGTATGTAAGTGTGTTTATTGTTTTCTAGGACCCGTAGTAAAAGCCTAGAGCTTACTATAAGACTAGGTCAATTTGTCTGTGTTTCCCTGATATTGATAATTATTCAATTATTTGTTCAAATAATTGGCCAAACAAACACAACTTACAAACCATGTTTTGATGAGTTTCATGTGGTGATAACAAAGGAACAGCCATACATACAGCTAAAAAAATCAAGGAAAATACTAATGTTTCCTGATTTATGTGTTGCTATTGCCATTTTATCTATAGCTTAGAAGTATTATCTCATTCGAAAGCGTTAAAATTCGTCGAGCTGCCATATTGTTGGTATGATGTTAACCAAATAGTTCAATCAATATTATCCATCACTCACCAGGTTCCAAGTCAAGGATCATGTCAAGGGCTTGCCGGTAATGCGGCACTTGTTCGTTGAGCCCCGTCAAGTTGAATTTATCGTTTATATAGTCCTCATCCACCTGAAAGTAAAATAGATCAGTACACGCTTCTTATTATCACCGCCACGGCTCTCAATAGAAACTCACTCACCTCGCAGAAGAATTCATTGCCGCGGAGGCCACAAAACCAAGATATCCAGGAAACTTCCTCGGAACTACTCATCTTTCTAAAAAATACAATAAATCAATACCCACGACGCCTGACTGTTCGTACTTCAAATGTGCATTCCTATGATTTCAGCAATGACTTTTGCTTTTTTACGAATTTGATCACTTTTGATAGTAATACGGAGTTCGTAGTTCGATTAAAACGATCGATTTGGTGAAAATCAACGTTTTGAACAGTAATTTTGTGACAAGAAACCTCACCTTTTGGTTCCTTGATTAGCCACGCTTAACGATCTCCTCTCTGGGAGAAAATCCATTCATTCACTATTTTACCGCAGTGATGCGGATATCCACATTTTGTCTATGCTTGCGCGCGCACAGATAAACTATAGTGAAATGTTTCATGGGCTTTATGGCAAAAAAACCTTAAAAAATAACTTGCAATTTTCGTTATGTATGGCATATGATAATAAAAATATAAGCTGAAATGTATTCTTATTCATCGTAATTAAATAAAAACGTTATCTAATATAAAACAAAATTACACCGGCATAGATTATAAATAGTTTTTGTATAGTTTAACCCAAATATTATTACGTGAGACGTGTTGGCAAAAATTGGTACTCATTGCCCATATTTTTTTCGCTATAGTTAAATATATTTTTTCTCTTCAGATGCTCTTAAAGTCCTTGTTTATGCTGGATATAGGCTACATTAAAATCGCATTATAAGCCCTAGTGACTAAGACAATTAACCTACAGCTAAACGGACGAGGGGACTGCATTTAATAAACTTGTTATTTGAATACATTTACTTTTCTTTATTTGCCTTATATGAAGCATCCAACAAAAAAAATAGATAGTAATAAAAAAATAATTACAAAATCCACATATGACTTGGCAGTACTGCGTTCAATCTAAGTGGGTGAAAAGGAGAGGATAAAATGGTTTCTTTTATGCCCTTGTTGTACAATGTACTATTTCTTGTGCTACTATCTGACTTTTTTAAGTTTGCATTAAAGAAGCCGGAACTGCTCTCTTTTTTTATTATTTGACAATATAGTTTTTTATAAGGATCTAATTTAATACATTTCATAATTTAAAGTGTTTTAGTTATTAAAAATAGTAGATTATATCAAAGTAACCCGCCTACTAACTAGACAAAATGGCGGAGCTATTTAGAAACACGACTTTTTATTATCTGTGATCTGTTTCCAAAGTCAAAATAGACTAACGTCATGGAAACAATATAAACCAACAATCGCAATGCGATATATACATAAATATTATTCCAGAGTATTATAAACATTCGACCATCGCTTATTACCTAGATCTCAATTAACTGCATGACCCTTGTTTCTAGACTAGATTTTCTTAAAACAATCACATTAAATTTGTCGAAATCCGATTCCATATTTCCAATCATGAGTTTCTAAATTTTGTTGCATTCGTTTTGAACCTCTTCGAAAACGTCACCACACAATACAAATTACAACACTTAGTACACATAACTCAAGAAATAAACGGTCTCTTAAATGTATTAATTTCAACAAAAGAAAAAAAAAGAAAGAGAGAAGTCTTCTTCTTCTTCTTTTAATAATGGCAGCCCAACGCGGTGTTTCGCAGTGATTTCGCCAGTGTCAAGTGTGTACAGTAAATCAGTAAATAGTATAAATCAAAAGTACAACACTGGACATCTTACAATCGGCCATCTTCCCTCCCCAAAGGTTACCGGAAGACTCCCAGCCAGAATTACAGTCCTTTTGTGAACAACGCAAACTTAACATACAGCTATCTTTGAATATTCAACACACACACACTATGTGTCAGCTAGATATCTAAATTGTACTTATAAGGTAAAACATTGTACAAGTTTTTATATGTTTTATGTAAAACCATAATCTAGGGTAATTTGGACCGCATTTAGGGGCCAAATTAAAGTCATTTCTTAATTTTATTAAAAAATACATCTGTGTAACATTTTTTTTGTGTTCTAACCATAGGCATTGGTTTTGAAAGCGTATTCCTTGAAATTGTTATTAATTTTTTTATATATTTTTTTAAATATGTATGTCCCAATTGTGTATGTATTACTGCATATTATATCTAATGATTAGTATTGGGCAGGTCTGATAATTTGATGGACATCATATTGGACAGTGAAACTTGATTGAACGAACGAGTGAATGCTTATAAAAAGGAATGGTAGAATACAAAATAAGATGTCAAACAAAATAGGAAGAATATAACGAATCATGTTTTCTGTTCTGCACGTATTGCTTCTGAACGCCTTATCTTTTTTTAATGGCCTGACTTAACCTATTTTCATATTCTAAGCCTCCACGGACAGGGGCATAGCTCATCATTAAAAATACAAGTTACTATTATACCTACTGTGATTTTACTATCATTACAAATATAACGGCCCAATTCGCAGAAATTTTCTTTAATGACATAAATAAATACCCAAAAGTATTGTAATGCTTGTTATTAGTTAACTACTTATAGAAGAGACAATTGTTGAAACGAAAACTCTTAAAAATATTTTTTAAGTGTGAACCACTTGGCTAAATATGCAAGCATTTAGAACATTACTCTAAAAATAATACCGTGAAAAATTTGAAAGACACTTTGTTATAATATTTATAATCAATATTCGAACTAAAGCCACCCTCACTCGGCTTGGGTGGCCAAACATCTCGTGTCATTATGGTTTGTTTTAGTCCCTCGTTGAACAATGTACTATTTTGCGTTTTGTTTCTGACAACTAAGGCGCGTTTTTAGATATATTCCTAAGTTCATTAGCATTCAGAAAATTCAGAAGACGGAGACGGTCAGCATTTTGAATTACAAACAATGAATTCTCTTAAGTACAGTCGAGTTCATAAATATGTACCTACCTATACACTTTAATACCTTGTCACTTTAATCTCTTTGACAATTCATGTATAGCAGTTTGCACAGTCATTAAATAGGCAAGGTACTAAGGTGTATATATATTTACGGACTCGACTGTACCTGTATTATACACTACTTGTTGGTATTACACTGTAATTTTTTTAAAACAAAACTGTCGAGAATTTTGCTTCTAGTCGTGTTTTCACGTTAATCAGTTAAGAAAAAAAAACAAGTTTAATATATCCAAAACCAGACTAAAAGTCGTGAGGGTTCTTGAGCTCGCCAAAGGCTCTCTGTCACTCGTTGTTGGAGACTAAATCGAGTGAAAAGGATGGAGCTAACGTAATTTTGAACTTCGATTTTCAAAGTAGGGCTTTGGATTGCGGAGCACTATCGAGTATTACACGCGGCCTGTTAATTTGACAGCCTAAAACTCAACTATATTTGCAATAGCAAATATCTTGAACCGCCATCGGTTGAGTATATATATATATATACAGTGTGCAGCCCAAAACCGGGGATAATATTAAAAACAGGGGCTCTATAGATCACCGGTAATTACATTATAATGGTCTTACCTAATTAAAATCAAAACTTAACTTTCAGTTTTTTTCTAACAATATTAATCGCAAATTCAACGTAATGCAAACACCGCTAAATCTACCGCGTGTTGTCAATGGCACCCTGTACTCAGACATACCGCGTACGAAGTGACCAAGCGACGATATCGCGACGGGAAAATACATTACCTACGATTTTTAACTTTGTAGGCTGTTTTCTCCAAAATTATAGACTGTAATTTTTGGCTACAAAGTACGTTACGGAAAATTATAAAAAAATAGCTTTGAAATGTACAGACTGAGTCCTTTATTATGACATTTACATTTTTTAACCCCCATTGAGACCTGTTTTTCGATGCGGGCAAGCAAATTATAGAACTATGTCAAATTGGTAACTTCTATAGTTTCTGAGAAGTCACACCATAAGGGTTCCTATTTTACCAATTTGGAACGGAACCCTAAAAGCGAGTGACTGTTGCTCAGTTTCATGCGGCGTTTCTTCACAGCAGTGGTCTCCACTTGGGATGCGCAGGTCTGGTTCTTGACGCCTAAAACTGCCCGTGCGGCCTACTTATTGAATACATACCTATATTTTATGATTTTTTAAATCTTCAAAAAGCAGTTTTACCTATATGTATGTAATTATGTTTGTTTGTCCCTTTTAGGCGCTCTAGAATAGAGAGATCTTAAGTCAATAGATTTGTCTTAATCTTCCGAGTCTTACTAAAGATATGACAATAAAAAAACGTCGACTAATATGACAAAAAGGCGATCAATAAATCGGTATTAAAAAAACATCTTTAGGTTTCTTTCGTGATTTTTCATTTTTGATGGTCATTTAGGATTTATTACGACCTAAAGTTGCTTAGTAACAGTTGAGTTTTTAAAGATTGCTTGTTTTAGATTTGTTAAAAATACAGTCTGTACTAAATATGAAACGAAACCGTATGCAATATCAACGCTGATAAGAAGGTAAAACGTAAATATGTTGGATACCATAGAAAAGGCGTAACTCGTTTGAAATTGGCCAACAAGAGTACTGTAACCGTTACGTAAGTAGGGTGACTGCTTAGAAACAATAGAATCATTGCGATGTTTGTTTGTTTTCATTTAATACTTCCCAGCTTTACGGGTGGTTTATTTTTCGTATGTTTTTCAACTTATTTACTACACGAAAAGGTTCACATTTGTTGCACCCGCAGCATGAATTGTCACTGAATTTTTACCTCTTCGTGTAGTAAATAAAGTATATTTTGAGTTACATGAGCGCGGAGCGTCGCGCCGCGTCGCGTCTCGGTATGAGGCAATAAGGTTATATCCAAACTTAATTTGGCACCCTGTTTAAACCGCCAAAACACACTTTTCGGTGTTTAAGATTATTTGTTTGTAGCCAGTCAGTTAAAAAACCGTAGGTATTTCATGAATCTGCAATAGTTAATTAAAAAAATGTATTAATTTAGATTTGTTATTATTTCGTGTTGAAACATTTTAAATAATAGCTTTCATAATAAGATTCCGTTACACCGAAAAGCAAGTATTATGAATTTATAGTTAACTCTAAAATCCTTGTTCACAGACACAGTAGCACAGACCGAATAGAAGGTACTATCGAATGCGATTAGGGTGCGGGAACTCGGGAAAGTACGGGTACGCGTGTACGTGTAGCAGCTCGGATAAAGCCAGACTCTCGAATGTCTGGACCTCGAGCGCAGAGACTCGAATATTCACCGCGCAGCGGCGAAGATTAGTAAACTCCCTCTCACTCACCCGCGCCTTAAGCCTTCTTTATACTTAGCCGACGAATTGCGCGCGAAAGCCAACACGACGCGAACCGCGAAGTGTGGGGGCGTTTCTCAGATTCGCGTTTTGGTCACCGTTTTTTGTCGGTTTTTAGTTATAGGCGCGGTCTTTACTGTGAAACCTCCGAGAAATACAGCGAGTCATGGTTGATGGTGCCGTGAAATATCGGCAACTTACCGAGCTTCACCTCGGTTAGCGTATTCGAATATTTGAGCGCAGAGTTACTCGAAAGTCTCGAGAGTAAATAGAGAGAAGGCGATGGAGCTAACGTAACAGAACTTTCTAGGTATACTTGCTTAGTCTAAGATTAGACGTATTTTTTTAAATCCAACTACAGAGTTTGATACTAGAAAAGTCGAAATGGTTTTCGAATTTTCATACATTGTTAAAGACAGGGGTATCTCGAACAATTCAGTTAAGTATCCATTATTAACAGACTACAAAAAAGGAGGTTTTCAGTTTGACCTGTATGTATGTATGTTTGTCCGCGATTATCTCTTGTGTGGCTGAACCGATATTGACGCAGTTTTCAGAAAAGTATTTGTTACACTTAGGACTTAGGAGGTTTTGGAAGCCTTATCACCACATCTTCTTTTTAACCACAACGTTCTCTTATTAAGGTGCCAGCGCACGTAACGGTGAGTCAAAAACGGCGCCATGTTGTTACATGTGTTCTTTTGTTTACGCAACGACACTGTATAAGTGTATATTACGCAGCGGTGGGGTCGCGCCTTTGCACTGTTCCTAATCCTATAATCTAATCTAACCTAATGCTATCGCGGCAGAATCAGCAAAACGCCGCAAATATGCAAATAGGTACAGCTGATAATTGCATATCTGCGGCTTTTGCTGTAGAAACTCTTGGACCGTGGGGCCCGGAGGCACGGAAGCTTTTTAAGAATTTAAAAAATAAACTGATTCGTGCCTCAGTCGACTATAGTGCTGATTCTTTCCTCGGCCAACGGCTAGCAATAGCTATCCAACGAGGAAATGCAGTCAGCATTATGGGCACCATTCCCGGTGGCAGTGGCCTAGGGGACATTTGTACATATATTTACTTAGAATAAATTATTTTATTTTATTTTAGTATTTAGTTTTGCTTACTTATGTTTTTATTATTTTTCTGTTATTTGTTTTTCTTTTTTTAGTTACTAAAAAAAAATACAAACCTAACCTAAAAGTGCCGCCGGCAGCGCGGCAGGGTCAAGCGTGTCGAGGAGTACTGCTTTCTGTATCTGGCTCTTGATCCAGCAATCTAGCGAGAGTCTCTTGAGGTGGTCACAACTCTTCGCTTTAAAACCGTTTGCCGAAACAACTATCGGGACAATGATCGTCGAGTCAACATGCACATTGCAACATGTGACGACACGCTGGCCTAGTTGGTAGTGACCCTGCTTACGAAGCTAGCGGTCCTGGGTTCAAATCCCGGTAAGTGCAGATGTTTGTGTGACGAGCGCGAATATTTGTTCCTGAGTCATGGATGTTTTCTATGTATTTAATTATATATTTCTCTATATAAGTATTTATATCGTTGTCTAGTAACCATAGTACAAGCCTAGAGCTTAGTTTGGGACTAGGTCAATTGGTGTGGTCACCTCGTGAGCCAAGGTTCTTGTCATGCGGGATGGTGACGTCGACGAGCACTGCCCGGCATTGAGATCGATCTGTCAACACGATATCAGGTGTATTGGCGACAGATAGTCCTGTCCGTGAAGACAGATCGATCCCAATAGAGCGTAGCACGACCACTTTAGAGAACTAGCGCCGGTGTATACTTATAGTACGGCACTTCAGACTCAGCCAGACCATATTGAAGAGCAAGTTGCTGATGGATGATCCTGGCCACGAGGTTATGTCTGTGCAAGTACTCGCCGTTGGTCAAATGCGAACAACCGGAAATTATCTGTCTGAGGGCCTGCCGGGGCAACGGCACGCTCGACAAGTATCGACCGTGCCATCCCTCATTATAAACTCGTCAGCAATTGCACAGACATTATTATAATAGCCTTTTCTTTCCTTATCCCTTAAATATTTACATTTCAAATGTGTTACTATTTTTGTTTACATGCTTATATGTATGTAAGTTTAGTTCTATACATTGCTTTGGATAAAGACCCCTTTTTGGGTAAAGGCCCCGCCAGTTTCGTCCATTCCTTTCTATTCTGTGCTTTGCTGGGCCAGAGAATTCCTGCGGTAGACACTATGGTGTGTGCATCCTGGTCTTCCCACTCTTCTTTTGCCAAGACGTCCCTTCCATGACGTGCACGCACGCTATAACCGCCGCGGTGAAGCGAGAGAGGTGTCCCGCCAGTTCCATTTTTGTCTCAGAGCATGTCTGAGCGTATCCGTTAGTTTGGTCCTGTCTCTAATGATTTCGCTATTAACTTAATCTTTTCTGATACCCGCCTGGGGCACGTTTCATAAGGCTACAAATAACAAATTTACAGTCCTTAACTGGCAACACTGCACAAATGGCTGGTCGTCATTGATCGAGGTTGTGTCAAATGCAGCACTAGTAACCTGTGAATTGTAATTGGTAGCTTTATAAAACTGGCCACTGCTCTATTGGTTGTAGTTTATCTATTGTTGGGCTCATTTGAGTTAGAATTATTGAGGTAAATTGTTTATAAATACTCTATAGCAGTCTGATTCAGTGGTAGTTGGCGATATCCTTAGGGGTCAGATGTTTTCCATGGCTTGGGAGCGCGACCAGTTTTAAGTGCCATGTTGAACAGGTGAGCCAGTGCTGCAGCTAATAGATGTTTGCTAAGCTGTAGGGTTCCGTAGTCGAATTAGGAAGTCCGTCTGTCCGTACCCTAGCTCAGAGACTCTTAGTACTGGAAAGCTGTAATTTGGCATGAATATACATATTAGTCACGCCAACTAAAATCTTAAAAAATCTACAAATACTAAAAATCTGAAAAATACCTTCAACGAAAGCGCGTATTTTAATTTTAATTTAAAGAAGAAAAACTATCATGACTAAGTAGACATCATTGGTTTTTTATAAGGGTATTATATCTCTTAATGATTGTTTATTGTTTACTTGTGTCCCATGTATCCACGTTTTACGGTTTCACAGAATTAGCTTAAAACTAGTAATTTTGATACTTCAATCAAAAATCCTAACCCTAATTCTGGTGTCCTAGCGAAGAAAGGCATAAGACAACTAAACTCTTAATAATGACCTAGAAATTATTTTTAAATACCTATTTAATTGCGATAGGTCTTAGATATTTATTTTCATTTTTTTACGTCTGATTGTCGCCATTTAAAATTTTAATTCCTGCCATATCTTTAAGACACTCACAAGATTAAAACAAATATATTGACATAAGAATCATCAAAAGCGGTCCAGGCGTTTAGTTTCTACAGCGTCACAAAGTAACAAACATACATACGTTGCTTTAATACAAAAGCGACGCAACACAAAATGTGTCTGTGTTGCATTTGAAATCGGAATGCTATATACTTTCAGTTTTAAATCAAACTATATTTGTTTTTGATTTGTGGCGCTTTTGTATTTAAGCAGCGATATATAAGCTTATAAACACCTCAACCTCAGTCGGGTTATAAGCGTATGAATTAGAGTTGTTCCGAGCCGACAAGTTGACTATCCAGCCAGATTTACAGAGAGCGACTACTAAAGATACCGAATAATCGGCACTTTATGAAGTACGGGAAAAATAAAATAAATCACCAATAGTTAGGTCGTTCAAGAGTTATATTTCAAGATTACCAAGTACTTTACTCAAGTACCTACAACAAATAATCGTCATACAAAAATATGAAATTTTCATTTTATGATATAGTATAATTACGACTACGGACGGACGCTTTGTCTACTTTTTGTCACGCGATAAACGCAACCAGAATACATACTACATACTGAACCGCTGTTGTCAATCATGTGCTAATAAAAACGTACCCTTGGCAATCATAGATGGAGTTATTTCCGCTCAGGCCTCGAAAATCCGCAGGATATCTATGTCTGTCAAAAGGAAAAACATGTAATAAATTTGGGACCCACGTTAGATCCGAAGTCAATCTGCCATGGTACAACAATAAGATCAAGTTTCCTATAAGTTACAAATGATTTGGCATCTTTGACTGCTTCAAAACATTTTTTTTTTAATGAGTTACATTTGTCGGGGGCCATTTTCAACGTTAAAAAATGGCGGATGTATAGTGTTCAAAGTTCTTTTCTGTTAGTGATTTGGCCTTTTTATGCCTTTGTGTTGCACAGTGATAGAAGACTTGGACTTATTTCTTGTACCTATCTAGCATCTTACTTCTCGTTTCTAGTGGACTCGCAGTGGTACAGAGGTTAAAACTATCTTGACCTCTGTCCTACATATCGCCGTACAACGTTGTCGCCAATCTTCCTAGAGAAGATTGGATTGTATTGTATTGCTATATTGATTTATACTTATATATACTTGACACTGGCGAAATCACTTCATCGTGGAAACGCCATATACCCGCGGGGCAAAGAAAGAAGAAGAAGAAGTCACGTTGGTCACAACACGTTCGTGACCGTACCCACACCTACTGTTATGTACCTTATATACACTTTGTACGACAAGAGCGTGACCGGTAAAATTTTAAGAAAAAATAAGAATTATTTTGTGAAATACGAAAATCAAATAGCTAACCAATTGCACATTCATGCTTTATATTTAATAAGTTGTCCAGTCTCCTGAATTATCTACAATAGCTTGGCATCTTCTAGGCATACTTTCTATCAAACTTTCAGCGTAACTACAAGGTAAAGACCTCCACACGGACTTCAATTCCCGAGTTAGGTCAGCAACTCCAGCTATATTTTTTCCTCGTAATTGAAGCTTCATCCAAGACCAAACATTTTCAATTGGATTGGCGTCGGGTGATTGTGAAGGCCAATCCAAAACATCGATGCCATTTTCAGCTTTCCACGTTGTACAGAGCCGACTGCGGTGTTTGGGGTCATTGTCCTCTTGCAGGATCCAAGAAGCATTATAGCTTGGAAACATCGTTTTAGCAGAGGGCAACAATGCCTATTCATAGATTTTATTCATTTTTTGAGCGTCGAGTGTGCCAGTGAACATGTGCAAACGACCAAAACCCAGTTTTGAGAAGCATCCCCAAACATGCACCTTGACTGGGTGTTTTACGGTCCGTACGAGCACTCTATTCTCCGCCGTAGACCAGGCCCGAGTCGAGTAGTTGGCTGCCCAAAAAGACGCTTCATCAGAAAAAAACATCTTGTTCCGATCCCGGTTTTTATTTTCACTTGCCCATGACAACCTTTTTTTCATATGTTTTTCAGTAAGGAGAGGTTTCTTCACTGTACTTCGATATTTCAATCCATTTTCAATCAAACGCTGTCTAATTGTGGCTAGAGATATATTTAAGCCTTTATTCTTTTTTTTTTTGCCCTGCACGCAATGATTATAGAGGATTTTTCGAGAATAATTGCAAAATCCGTTTATCCTGAACAGAGGAGGTCACTCTAGTTATCCCGCGTTCTGGTAAGTCGTCTACGTTTTTTGTTTCGGCATATCGCTTCACCCACTTAGTCACAAACGCCTTCGACTTATTCATATACTTGGCGGCCTGATCACGTGACATTTTGGGTCTCTTCGGGTGTGAACAAAGGAACACTGCTTTTTATCGTGAAGCAAACGCGGCACTCATTTTGGAAAATGAACTAATATTGGCGGGAAACTGTCAAAAGTTTTTTTTTTTTTTACATAGCATTGTAGTTAGATGACCACTCTATTCAGCCAGTACTTTTTTTTTCCGTGCCACATTCATAAAATAAAAATTATACTGGTCACGTTCTTGTCAAACAGACTGTATAACGAGACTCCTTAATTTCGTTATTATGTACAGTGGCAGAAGCCCTATTTTGAAGACCGAACGTACCTACGTTAGCTCCATCCCTTTGTCACGACTTAATCTAGAATGAGGAGTGACAGGGACGGAGTACGTTTTTTTTCAAAAGTATGAAAACTCAAAATTTACAAGGCAGTTAATACTTTTATACGGTTGTTTTACTTGTTTTAGACTTTATGTTAACCATTAAACCAATTTAATTTAACAAATTTGATTAATAACAACATAAATGAAATCTGTAGTGGGAGTTATCGCAATTTACTGCTGGCAACACCAACGGCGACCATCGCCTCTCGTCGCCGCATCGGGGAATTCAGGGATTCCCCAAAAATTGTTTGTATACTGAACGTTCACATCTCGTCGCGGCATCGGGGATTTAAATAAATCACGAAGAACCGTTATTGTGGCATATTTTTGTTCATCTGAAAAAAAACCATGGTGCCAGGTTTTTTTTCAAGTTTTTTTTTCATTAATTTGAAAAGAAACATTTGGTTTTTTTTTCTATTTGCAACCCTAGTTAGAACCATGTTAGAACTATGGAATCGACCAATCGCTGCGCTGCGGCAAATAACGTCGAAAACAAGTTTTATTTAAAATTAATGATCAGAGTCTAACGTCATCTGTAGGTATACATATGTGTGTAACTTATAGTTGGTGAATAAATGTATTTCTTGTTCTTCTTCTATTTTCAAAACAGTGCTACAAATTTAGCTAAAACCGGCGAGTATAATATGTATGTAGCTTTCGTATGCCAAAAGGCGCGTCATGAATTCCATGACGGATATTTTACCACATTGTAAACTGCTTGTTGCCTGTGACGAAGAAATAATTCTATAAACTCAATTATCGATGATATTTCCATATAGTGATCGCTCTAAGGTTTGTTTGTAAAAACAACATTTTATTAAGAGTATGCAAATGATACAAAATATTAATATATGTTGTAAACGAATTGTTGAACCTTCACTCATTCAAAAACTTCACTCAATCGACCAGAATTTGATTCAAATATTCGTTCGTTAAACTCCTCCATCTCGGCTGATGAATCAATTTCAGGTTGCCAAAAGTGTACACATAATCAATGCTGAATACGATCCCTGTCTGCCATTTAATAATAAATTTACATAGGTACTGCGGACCGAAGTAGTTATTATGTGTTTTAACACGAATTGATAACTCAATTTTAGGATGACGCTTCGTAAAGGTCGCCGTGAAAATTGTTTGAGAACGACCCGACAGCGCTTCCACAAGGTGGACCGCTGTGCCCGATTGCATAATAAATTACAAGCTGATCGTTTTAGTGGTTGTGTATGGAGCTCTACTAATACAAAAGGCTTGTACTTTATTATACAAAATGCCCCGTGAAGGTCGCGCAAATAAAGCCGATGGACGAGTGTAGCAAACCGGCCCTCGTGGAGATCCTTGGGGCCTATATCCTGCAGTGGACTCATGATGATGAGATACGTACAGATCCGGAGCAGACGCGAAGCGAAAGACGTTGTTTTCGTCCTCCGCAGGGAATCCCCGGAAAGGACTGTTAAACGAAAAGCACTATTATAATTTAGCTAAAACCGGCGAGTATAATATGTAGCTTTCGTATGCCAAAAGGCGCGTCATGGAATTGCTGCATATTTTACCACATTGTCAACTGCTTGTTGCCTGTGACGAAGAAATAATTCTATAAACTCAATTATCGATGATATTTCCATATAGTGATCGCTCTAAGGTTTGTTTGTAAAAACAATTTTTTATTAAGAGTATGCAAATGATACAAAATATTAATATATGTTGTAAACGAATTGTTGAACCTTCACTCATTCAAAAACTTCACTCAATCGACCAGAATTTGATTCAAATATTCGTTCGTTAAACTCCTCCATCTCGGCTGATGAATCAATTTCAGGTTGCCAAAAGTGTACACATAATCAATGCTGAATACGATCCCTGTCTGCCATTTAATAATAAATTTACATAGGTACTGCGGACCGAAGTAGTTATTATGTGTTTTAACACGAATTGATAACTCAATTTTAGGATGACGCTTCGTAAAGGTCGCCGTGAAAATTGTTTGAGAACGACCCGACAGCACTTCCACAAGGTGGACCGCTGTGCCCGATTGCATAATAAATTACAAGCTGATCGTTTTAGTGGTTGTGTATGGAGCTCTACTAATACAAAAGGCTTGTACTTTATTATACAAAATGCCCCGTGAAGGTCGCGCAAATAAAGCCGATGGACGCGTGTAGCAAACCGGCCCTCGTGGAGATCCTTGGGGCCTATATCCTGCAGTGGACTCATGATGATGAGATACGTACATATCCGGAGCAGACGCGAAGCGAAAGACGTTTTCGTCCTCCGCAGGGAATCCCCGGAAAGGACTGTTAAACGAAAAGCACTATTATAATTTAGCTAAAACCGGCGAGTATAATATGTAGCTTTCGTATGCCAAAAGGCGCGTCATGGAATTGCTGCATATTTTACCACATTGTCAACTGCTTGTTGCCTGTGACGAAGAAATAATTCTATAAACTCAATTATCGATGATATTTCCATATAGTGATCGCTCCAAGTTTTGTTTGTAAAAACAACATTTTATTAAGAGTATGCAAATGATACAAAATATTAATATATGTTGTAAACGAATTGTTGAACCTTCACTCATTCAAAAACTTCACTCAATCGACCAGAATTTGATTCAAATATTCGTTCGTTAAACTCCTCCATCTCGGCTGATGAATCAATTTCAGGTTGCCAAAAGTGTACACATAATCAATGCTGAATACGATCCCTGTCTGCCATTTAATAATAAATTTACATAGGTACTGCGGACCGAAGTAGTTATTATGTGTTTTAACACGAATTGATAACTCAATTTTAGGATGACGCTTCGTAAAGGTCGCCGTGAAAATTGTTTGAGAACGACCCGACAGCACTTCCACAAGGTGGACCGCTGTGCCCGATTGCATAATAAATTACAAGCTGATCGTTTTAGTGGTTGTGTATGGAGCTCTACTAATACAAAAGGCTTGTACTTTATTATACAAAATGCCCCGTGAAGGTCGCGGAAATAAAGCCGATGGTCGCGTGTAGCAAACCGGCCCTCGTGGAGATCCTTGGGGCCTATATCCTGCAGTGGACTCATGATGATAAGATACGTACAGATCCGGAGCAGACGCGAAGCGAAATACGTTGTTTTCGTCCTCCGCAGGGAATCCCCGGAAAGGACTGTTAAACGAAAAGCACTATTATAATTTATCAAATAAAATGAATTGAATTGAAGTTACAATTTATTGTATATCAAAACGTCATTTCAAATAGTGACGCCATTCTGCCATGGTAACACTGGTAAGTGGAGGTTACTTTTATTTATTGAATAATTTATTAATAACACAGCACAATGACGTAACATTTATTGCACAAAAGTCATTTTAAAAGGTATGTGTATGATCGCACTAGGATTGGCACTTATAGCTGACAAACCAATAATGGACATTTAACTCATAATTCAAAGGCGGTCGTAAACAATGTCGAAAATTGATTGTATAAAATAAAATGAATAACCGGTATCTTCTGTAAAATAAGAATGAAGTGTCTCTTATTGATTCTTCTCCATAATCAGCCCAGTTTTGAAAATAGACGCTCACTTCTTCTTCTTAAAGTGCCTCTCCAACTTAGTGAAGGTTGGCTATCAGCTGTTGGAACTTGTCCCTATCCTTATTCCACCAAAACTTCGACTCCAGGGGGCAAAATATGGCTGCGTATATTTTTTGACACGTACGAAAGTGACAGATGCTTTATGCACATTTTGTCACGCAAAAGCAACCATACTGGGCCCGCTGGTAAATAATGTATACGTCATCGCAGCAGTGACAGTTTAGGTAAGTAAATTAATTTAGTTTGGAATTCCCGTTGCCTACTAATTATGTTATGAATGAATCTTGTGTGATGTGATGAACGTACAGATGTAGCGAATAATGTATTTCCATCGTTTTTTGTCGGAAAAGTTCGTTTTTATCTTGCTGGCTCAGTCAACTTTAGTACCCACTGATAAGCTAATCGAGAAAGCAAGATCAATACGAAGTTATCCGACAAAAAACGATGGCAAAACATTATTCACTACATCTGTAACAGCCTCTAAGAACGTAAGAGCACTCTGTGTTCAAAATTTCGACATTTTGACGTCACCCCACCAAAAGACTCCAGGGGCCCTAATATGGCTATTTATTGCGTTACATTTTGTCAAATTTTGCCACGCGAGAAATATAACCGAAATAGGCCCGCTGGTAAATGAGCCATCCTTCTTTTTCAGGACTATAATAATAATATACATTAAAAAAAATCGTAGATATCTTGAGATTATTATACAGGAGCCCCACGTTAATTCTTAACCAGGTCTCACTTTTTACAGTAAATTTACCCGCTATTTTTGTTCTTTTTTAATATAACACTAGAATTTGCTGCTCAAATAACCACCGCGTCACCAGTCTCCACGGCCCCTTGCGAATAACGCCTGCGTTACTATATCAGCCTTGCTTTACGCAGCCCCACACAATTTGGTATAAAACAGTATTCAGGTACGTAGATCAGAATCTGAAAATTGTGTGCATTTGTAATGTCATCAATCACGGTAAAGGACGTTTTCTTAGGCATCAAAAAGAAGAATGGCCCAAATAATGTTTGTACGTATTCGCAGCCGTGACACTTTTGGTAAATATATATCCGAATTTCCGTTCCCTACCAATTATGCTATGAATGACTGTGATTTTATGAACGTACCGGGGACGAGCATTTGCGGTAGCGCGCTCGCCGACCGCCGCACGGGCCGCCCTGTAAAAGTAAAATATACGTAAGTATTTTAAGTCCCACATGCTCAGACATATTAACCTGAATGTTTTTAAAACATCCAGCGAAGTTCTGAGTTCCAGGCCTAGGTAAAAAAAAACGCGAAAATATGAAATATTACATAACATTTTTTTTACTTTTTAAAACCATGTTTGGACTAGGATAGAGAACTAACTTCAAACACTCACGATATCATATTGGATTCCCTCTATGTGGCATAACATTTACTGGCCGAAAATGGTTTTGAAATGAAATGAAATGTAATGAAACAAACAAAGGCATAAATAGTATGGCACGTTGTAAAAGGAGCCGACAGCAAATGCTGCGCTCCCGAGCGCGGGCGCGGGAGCCGGCAGCGCTGGTTTTCAGTCCGCTCCTGCTCTCTCATGCTAGCGATACAGTATAGATATAGCTGGCGAATAATGCATACGTATTCGCAGCCGTGACACTTTTGGTAAATATATATCCGAATTTCCGTTCCCTACTAAGTATGTTATGAATGATTGTGATTTTATGAACGTACCGGGGACGAGCATTTGCGGTAGCGCGCTCGCCGACCGCCGCACGGGCCACCCTGTAAAAGTAAAATATACGTAAGTATTTTAAGTCCCACATGCTCAGACATATTAACCTTAATGTTTTTAAAACATCCAGCGAAGTTCTGAGTTACAGGCCGAGGCAAAAAAAATCGCGAAAATATGAAATATTACATAACACTTTTTTACTTTTTAAAACCATGTTTGGACTAGGATAGAGAACTAACTCTAAACACTCACCATATCATATTGGGTTCCCTCTATGTGGCATAACATTTACTGGCCGAAAATGGTTTTGAAATGAAATGAAATGTAATGAAACAAACAAAGGCATAAATAGTATGGCACGTTGTAAAAGGAGCCGACAGCAAATGCTGCGCTCCCGAGCTTGCCGGGAGCCGGCAGCGCTGGTTTTCAGTCCGCTCCTGCTCTCTCATGCTAGCGATACAGTATAGATATAGCTGGCGAATAATGCATACGTATTCGCATGCGTGACACTTTTGGTAAATATATATCCGAATTTCCGTTCCCTACTAAGTATGTTATGAATGATTGTGATTTTATGAACGTACCGGGGACGAGCATTTGCGGTAGCGCGCTCGCCGACCGCCGCACGGGCCGCCCTGTAAAAGTAAAATATACGTAAGTATTTTAAGTCCCACATGCTCAGACATATTAACCTTAATGTTTTCAAAACATACAGCGAAGTTCCGAGTTCCAGACCGAGGCAAAAAAAATCGCGAAAATATGAAAAATTACATAACATTTTTTTACTTTTTAAAACCATGTTTGGACTAGGATAGAGAACTAACTCTAAACACTCACCATATCATAATTGGGTTCCCTCTATGTGGCATAACATTTACTGGCCGAAAATGGTTTTGAAATGTAATGAAACAAACAAAGGCATAAATAGTATGGCACGTTGTAACAGGAGCCGACAGCAAATGCTGCGCTCCCAAGCGCGGGCGCGGGAGCCGGCAGCGCTGGTTTTCAGTCCGCTCCTGCTCTCTCATGCTAGCGATACAGTATAGATATAGCTGGCGAATAATGCATACGTATTCGCAGGCGTGACACTTTTGGTAAATATATATCCGAATTTCCGTTCCCTACTAATTATGTTATGAATGATTGTGATTTTATGAACGTACCGGGGACGAGCATTTGCGGTAGCGCGCTCGCCGACCGCCGCACGGGCCGCCCTGTAAAAGTAAAATATACGTAAGTATTTTAAGTCCCACATGCTCAGACATATTAACCTTAATGTTTTTAAAACCTCCAGCGAAGTTCTGAGTTACAGGCCTAGGCAAAACAAATCGCGAAAATATGAAATATTATGAGGGCTGATTGGAAAGTTCGCGGCCTGAACATTAAAAAAAGTATATTTTAAAAAAAAACTGCCTCCATTTTGAACTGTCATTATTCAGTTTTCATCCCGCGAATTTTTATTTGGAAGGCAATATTTAATATAAATTTTACGTCTGATTTAAAAATACGTGTAAACAGATTTTTCATAATGGACAATTTGGAGCAACGTGCTGTAATTAAATATCTTCATAAAAAAGGATTGACTCCGAAACAAATTTATGAAGATATGCAGTGTTCATTGGGGCAATCCTGTCCATCATATACGATGGTAAAAAAGTGGGCAGCTGAATTCAAGCGGGGACTAGTCAGTATCGCAGATGACCCTCGTCCCGGAAGGCCAACCACTGCGACCAATCCACATAATGTGACAATTATATGCGACATGATAATGAAAGAACGACGATTAAAAGTAAGAGAAATAGCGGACATCGTGGGCATATCCTATGAAAGAACCCAAAACATCATAGTCAACGAATTAGGTTTTTCGAAGGTGTCGGCGAGATGGGTTCCAAAGCTCCTTACAGTGGAACAAAAAATCACTCGTCTAACAATTTCACGCGACTGTCTAGACCTGTATGAAGCTGACCCTCAAGACTTTTTGGACAGATATGTTACTATGGATGAGACATGGGTCCACCACTACACGCCCGAGACTAAACAGCAATCGAAGCAGTGGGTTCGTGCTGGAGCTCCGCCTCCCAAAAAGGCAAAGGCCATTTTGTCGGCGAATAAAGTCATGGCATCAGTCTTCTGGGACGCAAAGGGAGTAATAATGGTTGACTATCTCCAGAAAGGTAAAACTATAAACTCGGACTATTATTGCGAACTGTTACGGCGATTACACGAGGAACTGAAAGTAAAAAGACCTGGATTGCTGACAAAAAAGTTCTCTTTCACCAGGTCAATGCACGTGTGCACACGTCACTAAAATCGATGGCAGAAATTCACAACTGCGGGTTTGAATTATTGCCCCATCCGCCTTATTCGCCCGATTTGGCACCGTCGGACTTCCATCTATTTCCAAACTTAAAAAACACATGGGCGGTAAGAAATTTTTGACCAACGGCGAGGTCCAAGCTGAAGTGGACACCTGTTTTGAAGACCTGGAGGAAAGTTTCTTCAAAAGTGGTGTATTGGCTTTGGAATCCAGATGGAATAAGTGCAAAGACCTCTACGGGGACTACGTAGAGAAATAAAAATATAAAAAACAAACTAAGGATTTGATTTCATACTTAGGCCGCGAACTTTTCAATCACCCCTCGTACATAACATTTTTTTACTTTTTAAAACCATGTTTGGACTAGGATAGAGAACTAACTCTAAACACTCACCATATCATATTGGGTTCCCTCTATGTGGCATAACATTTACTGGCCGAAAATGGTTTTGAAATGAAATGAAATGTAATGAAACAAACAAAGGCATAAATAGTATGGCACGTTGTAAAAGGAGCCGACAGCAAATGCTGCGCTCCCGAGCGCGGGCGCGGGAGCCGGCAGCGCTGGTTTTCAGTCCGCTCCTGCTCTCTCATGCTAGCGATACAGTATAGATATAGCTGGCGAGTTTTCTGTATTACTTATCACCAAGCATTATCATTAATTTCACGAGTAGTTAAGTCTTCACCAGGTTTCACTTTTTACTGTAAAATTACCCGCTATTTTTTTATTTTTCTATATAACACAAGAATTTGCAGCTCAAATAATCACCGCGTCACCAGTCTCCACGTCCCCTTGCAAATACCCTGCGTTACTATATCAGCCTTGCTTTACGCAGCCCCACATAATTTGGTATAAAACAGTATTCAGGTACGTAGATCAGAATCTGAAAATTGTGTGCATTTCTAATGTCATCAATCACGGTAAAGGACGTTTTCTTAGGCATCAAAAAGAAGAATGGCCCAAATAATGTTTACGTATTCGCAGCCGTGACACTTTTGGTAAATATGTATCCGAATTTCCGTTCCCTACTAATTATGTTATGAATGACTGTGATGTGATGAACGTACCGGGGACGACCATTTGAGGGACCGTCGTCCGCGATAGCCGCCAGGCGGCAGCTGGCGAAACGCCTGTCACAACATAAAGCACGTAAGTATTTCCATTGTTTTAATAACGATCTTAGCCTTAAACATTTGACGCGCTTTGTGGATGATTAATAGTATACACTCAGGAGCAAAAATAACGGGTCAGAGTGCGTTTTTTATACAAACGAGACTATTTCGAAGCCTTGGTTCCTCGCCTGGGGTTGTTTTGAGTGAGGTTTAATGGTGGATACTGCAAGGTTCAATAGAGGAGGTCAAAAGTTCTTAGATACCAAACTGACCGCACCACCAGTTAACACCACAGCGGGAGAGTTTAGGTCAGCACTTGGATTTCCTTACATTTTATTGCCATTTTGGATGATTTTCTGAACATGCAAAATTCCGGCATTAGCCGCAGATTTTTTCAGTTGGGTATCCTAGGCACTCTGGATGTCCTGTATCGATAGTCAGGGTATTCATCATCAGATTTCACTAAAAGCATTCCCTGGCGAGGAACCAAGGCTTCGAAATAGTCTCTTTAGTATGAAAAACGCACTCTGACCCGTTATTTTTGCTCCTGAGTGTATTATGCAATTAGTGAATAAAGGACGGATTTATATCGAGGAAGTGAAGTATACTAACGACTGAATCATGACGCGGTTAATTCAAGTGTTACAATCCTGAGCGACGCGAGTGATTCACGGCCCTCGATATAAGTAAACCCGTGTTATTCAAGAGTTCCATACTATACTTTATACCATGACTATGAGAAAAAGAAATATTTAAGCGAAAATATGCTGTATAATAGGTTATGCAGCATTTGATGGATGTCGAATATGGGTGCGTTCTAAATTCAAACACCAAAATGCTTCAATCTTTTCAGTGATTAAAATAAGCTTTTTATAGGGGGAATGGTATAACAGTTATTCATGTAATACACGAGTGTGGTCTTATGAAACGAGCCGTAAGGCGAAAACTTTATCTACATGCATATCATACGTTTTCCACAACACGTACAATATGGCCTACATTTTCAAGTTGTAGATAACTTTATTTTATGTTCTTCGGAACTATTCGAAATTTCGAAACGAATGACTAGGCGCCTCTATTCTAGGCGGTAAAAGGGAAATAGTATTAATATGGTATTGTTTTTACCTCAGCCGCCATCACTGTCAAGGTAATAAGAGGTATCCAACTGTTAACAATACGATACAGGTATGGTTTTCACCGGGTTGAATAAAGGCCATCTGTTATCGTATTGTACCATTGATAGCTCTTATTTACTTGACAATAATATCGACTGACGTCAAAACAATACCATAACAGATCAAAGACGATATGTTTTGTACCTTTGTACTTCAAAATCATAGTTAGAACGTTACGCTTGCTTCGTCACTTTTCATCGACTTTGGTACGATTGGCGAGTGAAAGGGACGGAGTATCCATTAGCACGACTCGTTGATTGTATACGTAATCGCAACCGTGAAAGTTTTGGTAGATATGTATACCTACGAGTTACCGGTCCCTACTAATTATGTTATGAATGATTGTGATGTGATGAACGTACCCGGCATGCGCCGATGCGGGAATGTCTTTCAAGATATCCGGCAGGTTGCAGCTGGTCGAACGCCTGTCAAAACATAAAGCACGTAATTATTTTATCCATTGATTCAATAACGATCTTAGTCTTAGAAATTTGACGAGCTTTGTGGGTGACTATGCTTTGTGTGTGGTGAGCTTTATGCAATTAGTGAACAAAGGACGGATTTATATCGAGGGCCATAGATGAGTCACGAGCAAGTGAAGTATACTAACGACTGAATCACGACGTGAGTGATTCAAGTGTTACAATCCTTAGCGACGCGAGTAATTCACGGCCCTCAAAATAAACCCGTTTTATTCAAGAGTTGCTTACCATGCTTTATACCATGACTATGAGAAAAAGAAAGATTTAAGCGAAAATATGAGGTTATATAGCATTTGATGGATGTGGAATATCAGTGCGTTCTAAATTCAAACACCAAAATGCTTCAGTCTTTTCAGTGAATAAAATAAGCTTTTTATAGTGGGAATGGTATAATAGTTATTCATGTAATACAAGAGTGTGGTCTTATGAAACGAGCCGTAAGGCGAAAACTTTATCTACATGCATATCATACGTTTTCTACAACATGTACAATATGGCCTACATTTTCAAGTTGTAGATAACTTTATTTTATGTTCTTCGGAACTATTCGAAATTTCGAAACGAATGACTAGGCGCCTCTATTCTAGGCGGTAAAATGGAAATCGTTTTTGACCTATTATGGTATTGATTTTGAATCGGACGCCATCACTGTCAAGTTAATAAGAGGTATCCAACCGTTATCAATACGATACAGATATGGTTTTCACCGGGTTGAATAAAGGCCATCTGTTATCGTATTGTCACCATTGATAGCTCTTATTTACTTGACAGTAATATCGACTGACGTCAAAACAATACCATAACAGATCAAAGACGATTATGTTTTGTACCGTCGGGAATAGAGGCAGTGGGGCTACTTCAAAATCATAGAACGTTACGGTTGCTTCGTCACTTTCCATCGACTTTGGTACGATTGGTGAGTGAAAGGGTCGGAGTATCCATTAGTACGACTCGATGGTTTTATACGCAATCGCAACCGTGACAGTTATGGTATTTATGTATCAGAGTTTCCGTTCCCTACTAATTATGTTATGAGTGATTGTGATGTGATGAACGTACCGGGCACGGGCTTCTGCGGGACCGTTGTTCACGACAGCCGCCGGGCGACAGCTGGCGAAACGCCCGTCAAAACATAAAGTACGTAAGTATTATATTAATTGATTCAATAACGATCTTAGCCTTAGAAATTTGACGAGCTTTGTGGGTGATTATGCTTTGTGTGTGGTGAGCTTTATGGAAATAGTGAATAAAGGACGGATTTATATCGAGGGCCATAGATGAGTCACGAGCAAGTGAAGTATACTAACGACTGAATCACGACGCGAGTGATTCAAGTGTTACAATCCTGAGCGACGCGAGTGATTCACGGCCCTCGATATAAGTAAACCTGTTTTATTCAAGAGTTGCATACTATACTTTATACCATGACTATGAGAAAAAGAAAGATTTAAGCGAAAACATGCCGTATAATAGGAGGTTATACAGCATTTGATGGATGTCGAACATCGGTGCGTTCTAAATTCAAACACCAAAATACTTCACTCTTTTCAGTGATTAAAATAAGCTTTTTATAGGGGAATGGTATAATAGTTATTCATGTAATACACGAGTGTGGTCTTATGAAACGAGCCGAAAGGCGAAGATTAGATCACACGAGTGTTTTAAGGCCTTAATATGAGTACAGTCGCATACAAAACTTTATCTACATGCATAATTATCATAAGTTTTCTACAACATGTTCAATATGGCCTACATTTTCAAGTTGTAGATTAATTTATTTTCTGTTTTTCGGATCTATTCGAAAGTTCACTTTTCATTGAGAACATGAACATGAATTTCTCACTAAACATAATCACAACCAAATATGGTTCCTTTTAAGATTATGTTCGAAATTGAATGTGATAAAAGCTTTGGCCACACATACCGTAATTAATACATAAACATTAAGATGCAACCACAGACACAGGTTTACTAATACAGGTTATTTAGTTATCGTTTCTGAACATATAATGGGGATGTTATGCCATGGATGTAGGTAAATTTACCTAAGACGATCGCAACTAGGAGCGGCACACGACGTTACCCATGGGTAGTCGTCGTAATATCTACAACAGAAACACGTGTGAAATCTACCTATCGACTCGATTAAAAAAGGTTTTTAATTCAGCGTGTTTATTTTTTTTATGTATGTTCCCCAGTTACTCGAAAACCACTGCCACGATTTGATATTTGTTTGTTGGTTCTATTGTCACTAAGTCAGGATCTAATGATGGGATCGAGGACAAATCAAGGGAACTCCTCAAATATTATAGACACATATCAAATATTCCCTTTCAGTATTTTTCACTGTCAATCGTGCATTAGCTTTTGAAAAGTACTATATGGTGAAGTGGCCATCAGAACTCCTTAACGGTATCTACTTCAAGGAAGGCGATACAATATCTCGATTAAGGTACCTAGTTGAGCGACTATGACGAAGCAAATTTGACATTCCTGCGGCGTTGCAAGCGGTGAGCTTGAATTGTTCTAGATTTTCTCATTTATTGAAAAGTGGGACTACATAACAAATAAGATCATTAAAAAGTATAAAATAAAATAAAAGGATAAAAAAACAAAAATCCGCCTTCAAAACGACATCGACGTCCAATATTTTAAACCAAAAGCCAAATACAGTTGGACTGACCTACCATTAGTAGTTTACGTGACGGTTGCGTAATGCCAATTACGCAGAGTCGCGTACAATACTTTATCTACACACATATTATAAGTACTCTAAGATGGGTTCAGAAGTCGAAAGGCAAATGACCTGCATTGCTACCAGCGCTACCTGTAACATATCTAAGTACCTACCAATTTCACCAAACGATGTTAAATTTAATCAATGTTAATCAATTGTTGTCTACTTGGATAAGCAGAATTTTCATAAGTGGCACAATAAACTCAACAAAGAAATGAACTAAATGAAATCAAATTACGACTTACGATACGACGAATTGACAACAAAAATGGCGGCAAAAGAAACCTGTCATGTGTCACGAATATGAATGGTTTCTTTTTAAATCATATGATAGACATACCTACTAATAAAGTCCCTATTCTCATGTCGTTCGAAATTCAAATATCCTACGATATTGTACTAAAAAATATAACGAGTTGACGTTCCAATTGATCCTAGAATTGGACCTATTTAAATTGTGTTAATTTTGGAACATGTTCCAAATTTGAAACTCATAACCTTACCAAAATCTATACTGTTATAACCATTACAGTACAAATTTTACCTACTACCACAGACAAGAAACTTTTCATAGTAAAATTAGTTGCAATAATGCTGGTCATTTCCTACGGGTTTTGAACGCATAAAAGAGGACTTACGATATGTGCGTAGATAAACCATTTTATAAGTTAGATTTTGCATTTTTGAAGACGGGCATTTGTTTTTATTGTGATAAACTTACCGACTCTCAAAACAAAAAGTCTGTCATCGATCATCATCGGTCATCGATTGAATAATCTTAGCCTTAAGGTTCTGTTACACATGGTTATTACTAGCACGGAAGGTTGCTACTATTGAACAAATGCTATCTAGTACTCGTATTAAGAGCATGCTTTTTAGTGCCTTGCTGGCTAATTGTTAGAATTAATAGAATAACAAAGATAATTGTTTTTAACGGTAAGTATAAACAATAAGATAATAGTACATTGTGCATCAAGGGTAGTATGAAGGGAACTACTAACGAGAGTGTTAGGCTTTTAATGACTCGAGTTAGTAATCCCCTTACTGCCTGTGATACATACAATGGTTTTCATCACATTTGCGAGGAAAATCACTTTAACTCTGCAAAATATAAAGAAATAACTTTTGACGAACGGGAACGTAAATGGAAACGATATTTTTTTTGTGACCTCTACCACAGATAATAACTGCGTTTAGTTTCGACCTGGATTCGAGCCAGATTTAGCCAATTTGATAAAAATGTATAATTACTAAAATTAATGATAAATGTTGATATAAACTTGAAATAGGTAGGGGAGACCTAGGCGGGTTGACACAAAATTTACAATTCAGGTCATAACTGCCTCACTATACGTTTTAGAACTATGAGACTTATATCGCTAGAAAGCAAATTTAATACTCTAACAATTGATTTCAGTTGAAGTGGTAATTAGAAGTTATAATTATTAAAAAAAATACATTTTCTAAATCAAGTCAGACTGTTTCAACTCTCCTAGTATAGAGGTAAGATGAAACAGATACCTGGGTAAGTTGACACATTAGATAGATGAAGCATTTTAAAATAAAAAAAGCATATTTAAGTGAAAAAAACCTTTTAATGTTAAAGAAACGGCCTCTGTCATCAATCAACAGTACGATATATTTACTTATAATATTTTACCTTTAATTATAATTAGTAAGGCACATTGCAAGAAGGTTTATCCTAAATACTTTGTCAAATTTTAGTCTTTAATGTAGCTAAGACTATTTAATCAGGTAATAAACTTTAACACAATGAAGGAACATCTTTGCGATCTACAAACAAATAACTTTTGTAACTTAAAATGGTCTTCTCTTTATGACCTTACCTACTGGAGACTACCTTCTTTGTCGTCTAATTTCAAGTAGGCATTTTTAACCTAAATTTACAATAATCAGTCGTTTTCTTGTACCTTAGAAATATTTAAATCTTAATTACCTACTAAAAATACTTATAGTCTTCCATCTCACTAAAATTATAATAATATACTTGAACACTTTCTTTGAGATCAACAAACAAATAACTGAAATAACTTAAATACTTTCTTCTTATGAAGTACCCACCTATGAAGTAGTAACCTAAGACTCTTTGGGAAACATAAGATATTTGCAACATATTTTAATTTTGTATTACTTTGTTGGACTATTTTTAGTAAGTAACACAGGATAACAAACTAGAACATTATACTTAATAAAAAATTGCACAAAGAATTAATAGATTCAATCCAATTCATAAATTTCCGTACTGGATTCGCCTGTATTTGTCTTCCGCACGTTATTATTTGGCATTCTAAACAAAACAAGAAAAGGTTTAAAAAATTACCGAGGTGAGTTGCAACAAGCGAGGTGGGTTGAAACAAGGTGTTTCAACTTACCTCTCCATTGAAATTTACGGTTCTTATCGTGTCATTGCGATTATAACCTACATGCCGTTAGTTTACCTAAAATATGAAATATGCATGTAAAACTTACTTAATCATGCTTTAAAAATCATCTACACTCAGCACAAAATCGGTTCATTACATTTAGAGAAACAGTATCGAAAAAATGATAAAAAAATTACTTTTCGCACAATTTTGACCTCCGACGCTGTATCTTCGTAACCGTTCACCTGGCGGCCGCGACGTGTACTGACAAGTCTACTAGACCGAGCTCAAGGTTTGAAATGCGTTGTTGCTATACTTCTATTCGCTACAGTTCCCGAGATATTGGCGTTGTGTCAACTTACCTTTGTTGCAACCCACCTAGGTCTCCCCTATAAAATAATGAAGTTTTCAACACACTTGCTCAAAACGACCTTTTTATTCCACCGATTTTTGGCTCATAAACCTAGATATTAAACACGCGTGCTTTTTCAGTATATTACGCACAAGTGCCTTTAGTTTATCACCCAAACAATTTACATTTGTAGCCTAGTACCAAGTTGTAAGTACGAAGAAGAAGCGATATAATTTAGTCGGGTTATACCTTTTTTTTTCTTAGCAACAAACTGTTTTTATGCGGCAAATAACATTATCTACATATTTATTTCAATAAATTGGTGAAATCAGCTTTATTACTAAAAAATAACTCAAATTCATTAAAATCATTTAAATTTTTCTGTAATTTGTATTTTAAACATGAATTATTACATTTTAAATTTGGCTGTTGGCCGATCTCGTTCGCGCCTTAGCCTTGCGCGCGCATCGGTATCGCGGCAAGAAAAAAAAACAACGCGCCAGCCGCCATTTTTCGTAAATAATTGACGGCTGTGACGAAAATAGTTTGGATTAATTATTGTGAAGTTTAATATTAACGAAAATGTCTTCTTTAAGTAAAGAAAATGAAGAAATTGTAATTTTACCAACTGTTTTAATAATTAATTAAAATTTGACTAAATGAAGAGTCTTGTTTTTTTTCGCAAGTGTGTTGAAAAACGTCGTATGTAACACGTGTGCCTGTGACCATAATATACGCGGCTTTCTTGTGGCGCACTCGCTATCGCTCGTGCGCACACAATAGCGCCTTGTATACAATGGTCAACTTAGCACACTTGTATCATAATGTACTATTAATAAAGCGTATAGGTTTTGTGTAATGCAAGTTAGTCTATAGCTAATTTTTAAAGATGAAATTAGAAACTGATTTAATTTTTGGCTGAAAATTAAACCTCCTTAGTCAGAAATGACGTACGAAAGAGTTGCAAATTTTAAAAAGAATGTCATTACTCCCTAGGGATGACAAACTCGCCATAATTCCCGCGGGAACAATTTAGGCCATTGTCCTTCTGTATACAGGCATGGAATAACACCATTTACGAGCAAGTGTGATGAATAAGATGTTTATTCAGTAAGTAGGCCGCACGGGCACTTTTACACGTCAAAAAGCTTCGCAAGAGACCACTGCTGAGAAGAAACGCCGCAAGAAACTCAACAGTCAGTCGTTTTTTTTTAAATTCTACTAATGATATTATACAATTATAAAGCTTAACCGAGCATTATATAAAACAATGAATTTAACATAAAATAAAAAATAAAAAAATTCCAGCGTAGCTTGAGCAGGAAAATGTGTCAAAACTAAGAATTTTCATAGGGAGTAATAAGCAGTAGTAATAAATATATATAATATATATATTTAAAAAATATATACTTTCCTATGACAGTGCAAGACAACCACCACATACAAAGTTTCGATACATTCTCCTACAGAAACCGTGTCCCCTAGACAATATACAATATTTACATATTTTTTATTCCTATTTTATTATTCAGTTATTTAGGGGTTTAGTTAAGTTTAGGCCAAGCATTTTTATCTGTCATAATATAGTCCTCGACCCTAAGCTTTTTTCAAGTAACTTTCAAGAACTAGCCTGGTAGGTTTATTTTACTGTTCAATAGATATATCATACTAAACATAGCCATATACAGGGCGTCCCACGGCTATGCTACTTGGAAGGAAAGTACCTTGAATATTGCAGACGGAATGTTTTACTGAAAGAAAACATTATTTGAATTTAAAAAACAATTTAAACTGCATTCATAGATATTTAAATAATTACATGGTTGAACCGGGAATCGAACCCGTTACACGAGCAAAATAATCACCCTGTAGCTTTATCATACCGATCAAAAGGCTTCATCATAAGGATTATTCTTTGCTAAATAACATAGTGTCAGAAATAAAAGGAAGACCATGAATTTTACCATTTTTAATACAAAATTTATCAATTTATCAAATGCTCAAAATGAGAGAGAGAGAGTGAGAGAATGAATACAAAGTCGCACTCTTTTGATTATTTCGCTCCCTGTCGATTTTTTGATCTTGTTGTGGTGGATATTTTGAATAATATGTTTAAGTTATTTTTATTACAGTACCTACATTTATTAGTAATAGGTACTTATGATTATGTCAGTTGCATGTCCTTACGGCTACGGCCACGTCAGCTTTTAATTTTTCTGAACAATATTCACATCAAATGTTAAAATTCATGGTCTTCCTTTTATTTCTGACACTATGTTATTTCTTCTTCTTCTTCTTAGCCGTTCTCTATCATATTGGTGTAGGCCTCCTTCAGATTGCGCCATCTAAGTCTGTTTTGCGCCACTTCCATCCAGTTCGTCCCTGCAGTTTTCTTGACGTCGTCTTTCCATCGCATCTGTGGTCTTCCTCTAGGCCTCTTTTCTCCCCAGGGCCTCCATTCTAAGACCGCTTTGCCCCACGAGCCATGTTTACGCGCTATGTGTCCCGCCCACTGCCACTTCAGAGTTGCTATTCGTTGAACGGCGTCAGTGACCTTACTTTGTTCTCTGAGCCAGGTGTTGGTCTTACGGTCTCTCAGCGTAGTTCCCACGATCTTCCTCTCTACTTTCCTCTGAGCGACTTGTATTTTGTTGATACTCTCTCTTGTGAGGACCCAGGTTTCCGCTCCGTAGGTAAGTACTGGTAAAATTAAAGCAAAGACGACACGCTGGCCTAGTTGGTAGTGACCCTGCCTACGAAGCTAGCGGTCCTGGGTTCAAATCCCGGTAAGTGCAGATGTTTGCGTGATGAGCGCGAATATTTGTTCCTGAGTCATGGATGTTTTCTATGTATTTAAGTATATATTTCTCTATATAAGTATTTATATCGTTGTCTAGTACCCATAGTACAAGCCTAGAGCTTAGTTTGGGACTAGGTCAATTGGTGTGACATTGTCCCCTGATATTTTTTTTTTTTTTAAAGTCCACTTTTGCGTAGGCGGCCCACATGAGACGTATGCGTCTATCTATCTCGTTCACTTGATTTTCCTTTCCCATCCTTATTTCCTGACCCAGATAAACGTACTTCTCTACCTTTTCGATGATGGTTTGGTCTACTTTAATCGTAACAGGTGTGGTATCATTAGACATCACTTTTGTTTTGCTGAGATTCATTTCCAAACCAACATTTAGGGAGGCTTCGTTCAACTCATGGATCATGATTTGGAGTTCATGAGGGTTGTCACTTAGAAGAACGATATCATCTGCGAACCTTAGGTTGCTCAATCGGGCTCCCGGTAATTTAAGACCACGTTCCTCCCATGAAAGTTTTTTGAAGACATCCTCCAGTACCAAGGTAAATAACTTTGGGGAAAGAGTGTCCCCCTGTCTTACGCCTCTTTTGATGTCTATTTCATGGTAGCGTTATTTTGGATGTTCTCAATAAGCCTCGAGTACCTATGATCTATGCGAGCATTCTGTAGTGCCTCAACCACTGCCCAGGATTCCACACTATCAAACGCTTTCTTGTAGTCAATAAAAGCTACCCAGAGAGATGTCTGATACTCGGTAGCTTTTTCTATCACGGTTCTTATTGTCATAATGTGGTCCATGTTGTTAAATCCGCTTCTGAACCCGGCTTGTTCGGGAGGCTGATAGAAATCGAATTTATAGGGTTAGACGCAGGGTGACGATTTTGGTAAGCAATTTGTACAGATGGGATAATAGACTTATCGGGCGATAATTGTTAAGATCTGCTTTGTCTCCCTTTTTGAATAGAAGTATCACACTGGCAGACTCCCATTCATTTGGGATCTTACCCTCTTCAAGACATTTGTTGAACAGTTTGTTAATAAAATCTATCACCGACTTTCCGCCTCCCTTAACCATCTCGATTATAACCCCATCCTCGCCAGGAGCCTTGCCGTTTTTCATTTTCCTTAGAGCGGTTTCGATTTCTGAGTTGGATATCTCCGGTATATCTTCAGATCCAACATTCATAATCCGCCTACAATGCACCTCTATTGGCTTTGGGCTTTTGGATGAATAAAGTTCCTGGTAGTCCGTCACACACAGCTTTTAAAACCGACATCTAATCACAGCACCAAAAGATCCAGAAGGCTATCATATCGTCTGATACAAAATACACGCAGAAGGTTTTAGCTTTGAAACGCCTAACGAGTTACATTTAGAACTCTATTGTCTGTAGTCTAAGGTTTAATATAACGTAACTATAAGATACGTGCGCCCGCGACGGTCTGATGACTTATTTGGCAGATCTTGCTTCTGAAAGTACCGTTAGGTGATATTAGTGTTATTGTGACACAATGATACTTCAATTATTAATCATCATCATCAGCCCGGGGGCGTCCACTGCTGGACAAAGGCCTCCCCAATTATTAATATTATGTATAATAACAGCTTCAGGGCGCTGTTACGGCTACCCCGATTCTGCAGTGCCTCCGCCATGTTTACGGAAGCCCGAATGGATGGTTTCCATGCTATCCTGAGGAAAAAAGTAGCATCCCTCCTAGGTAGAATGAGGTGTAGCAGTAACAGCATCGCCTGAAGATGATTGCGGGCAGGTTTGATTGTCCCTTAGTGGTGGGCCTAATCAGACAAGTAAAATCAAATTTAGATCTTAAATTTTAAGTAGAATTATTTGTAAAATACTTTTAGTGTTTTTGTGTTTGGTATTTGTCCTAAAATCGTCTTTGTAAGTGTAATTGTTAACTAACCCGATATGTAGTAGTTTTCTATCCGATACCACATTCCCATCTTTGTCACGGCGTTTTGTGATCTGTTGTTGACCTAGTGATATTGCTTTACGGAACACTTTGGGGCCTTTGTACTTTTCTATGATGGCTTGAACAGTTCTTTCTCTGTATTCCTCAATATCACTTTCCACTCTCTTTCTCACTATGTTATTTAGCAAAGAATAATCCTTATGATGAAGCCTTTCGATCGGTATGATAAAGCTACAGGGTGATTATTTTTCTCGTGCAACAGGTTCGATTCCCGGTTCAACCATGTAATTATTTAAATATCTATGAATGCAGTTTAAATTGCTTTTTAAATTCAAATAATGTCTTCTTTCAGTAAAATGTTCCATCTACAATACTCAAGGTACTTTCCTTCCATGTGGCATGGCCGTGGGACGCCCTGTATAACCACAAACCATCATATTGATTGATGATTGACTCAATCAATTGACACGTTTGGTGGCAGAACCTGTTTTAATCTGATTGTACAAAAATACGATTGCGCAAACAGATTAAAGGTCTATAGGGGGCCATAGAAATGTCACGAGCTATGAATGTTTATTGTGTGATGAACTTACCGATTAGTTCCTGCAGGACCGGCGTTCAAAATCGCGCAAGGGCAATGCACGCAGCATGCGGCACCTCTGTCAAAACAAAAAGACCTTGAGTATTTTTTCTTGAAGTTTGCGCAATCACTTTAGTTAAGTTTGACAGAGTTTGTGTCATATTGTGTAATTGTGCAGTTTATCTGTAGTAGTGACTGTTCAATTTGTTTTTGGTATTTAATGATCCTGTCAATACCACTTCTAAGCTACTATTCAAAATAAATAAAGTCGGAAAATTGTGGAGAGAATTATTATAGGCTGGTAATTTAGTTTCTTTTTTATGGCATAGAGTACGCAAACGCGCACACAGGCCACCTGATGGTAAGTGGAAACTGCGACCCATACACATTCGAATTCACAAGACTCCAAATGCGTTGCCAACCCTGCGTACTAAGGTGGAATGCCTCTATGCTAGTCATTACACCGGCTGTCTTATCCACGAACCGGAACACAACAATGCGAACCTGTTTGGCGGTAGGTTAATGGATAAGATGGTGGTAGAGATCCGGCTGGACCCTGCACAAGGTCCTACCACCCGCAAAGTTTACTTTTCAATGGATAATTCTTACTAACCACAGACCGCGGTTTTGCGGGTGGTAGGACCCTGTGCAGGGTCCGTCCGGATCGCTACCACCATCTTATCCATTAACCTACCGCCAAACAGCAGTGTTCGCATTGTTGTGTTCCGGTTTGGGGATAAGACAGCCGGTGTAATGACTAGCATAGAGGCATTCCATCTTAGTCCTCAGGGTTGGCAACGCATTTGCAGTCTTATGCTAATGTCTATGGGTCACAGTTTCCACTTACCATCAGGTGGCCTGTGTGCTCGGTTGCCTTCTCTATGCCATAAAAAAAAAAAAACGTCATATTGGTTGTTGATTGACTCAATCAATTGACACGTTTAGTGGCAGAACCTCTTTTAATCTGATTTTACTAAAAATCGGTCCATAAACGAAGGCGTTATCCGCGATCATAAAAAATATATACTTACGGTTGAATTGAGAAACCTCGTCCGTTTTTAAAAAAATACGATTGCTCCAACATTTTTAAGGTCTGTGGGGGCCTTAGAAATGTCGCATAAACTTACCGACCAGCGCCTGCACGGCACGAGAAGCGTTCAAAAACGCGCAAGTGCGGTGCGCGCCACATACGCAGCGTTTTCCAAAACAAAAATGAACGATAGTATTTTTTCCATTGATTCAATAACGAAATAAGCCTAAGAAATGTCACGTGCTAGTGTGATTGTTATATTGTTATGATAAATGTACCGCAGTCCAATGGCTGTCAAATGTATCAAAACGAAAAGTAGGTTGTCTGTTTAACTTACGTTTGGTTCACGTTTATCTAAGATTTAACAAGGAAAACCACCTTTGGAAACTAGACTTGATTTTTTGAGATTATCGTCTACATATTAGGCCTCATCATTGCGTTCATTAAAATGTTATACACCGTGTTTTTTTTGATTTACGATAACTTCGGCATATTACTAGGTATATCCATAGAAACTAATTGGTACATTAGATTTATAAATACTGCGAAAAAAATTTTTTTTTTCGGTTTAGTACAAAATAATGAAATCTTTTATCTTTGGTCACTCTAAAAGGGCCTTTAGAGTTAACTAATAATCAGTGTCAAATACGTCTATGTTGGCGTGACATACACACACAAGTAAAGATAACCCTTGACAGGTACAAGATTGTCACTTTAGATTGACGCGTATACAAACCTAACAATTAGAAACTCTTTACTTATAGATAAGAGTCAAAAGTATGAAAAGAAAATTGTTGTTATCAATTAAGAGCCTTTTACACTAGTTTAACGTGATTAACTTATCATTTGTCTGTCTTGGGGACATTAACTTTGTTTGACCTAAAGAACGTTCCCTTAAAGTTATCGTAAATCAAAAAAACACGGTGTATATGACACCGACACCCATAACTAAGACACCTCATATTACCAAAGGAAATTCGACAAAGTAAGTACCTACATGCGGATGTGCGGATACATGCCATGCCAAGATGCATTGCGCGAACTATAATTATCTATTCGTTTCGTTTTTAAACTAATCGCGTCACTTTTAGATGACGTGATGCGAAAAGTCACGATCTAGCCGGGACGCGATTAGTTTTAAAAACGAAACGAATAGAAACGCTAGCAAGCGTAATGCATCTTTGCAGGGCCGTCTGGCGTCTGGACGCCCGATGGGAGAAAGTGGAGGGTGGTTATTTTAAATAACGCTTTAAATAGGTAATATGCATGTTTTTTTTTAATTTTTCACCTTTTTCACGTTTCGTAAAAGAGGCGACCAAAGTGAAATTAAAATCGGCCAAGTAATACGTTAAGTTTTGCTAGAACAGATAGGAACAAATCTTTGTTGGTTTATATTTCGGTTATTTCTATAGTTATTCAAGTGTTTGTTACATGAATTAGCTTGTGTTGACGCTGTGAAAAAACGTCATGAATATTCCCTATTATAAAACAGTTATTTTTTTTACTAAAGCGTTTTTTTTGTATTATAATATTATGTAAGTATATACGATACCTTTGAACAATGAACCTCGGCCTCGGCGGCGGCGGAGGCTGCGGTATGTATGACATACCGGGCTCCATATTGATATCGAGATCTGCCACACCAGATCTTTAAAAAAAAAAAACATATAAGCAAAAAAGTTTTTCCCAAGCATGCTCGGAAGGAACGGGTCTTCGATTTTTACTTTCTGGCAGAATCTGACAGAATCAGGTTATGTGTCAAACAGTGCCTGACTAATTTGTTTACATCTGTGGCATTTTCAATCGGCACAGGCTTTAGAGTTATGCCATTTTTAAGGTTCCGTACACAAAGGTTAAAAACAGGCCAATATTACTAAGACTCCGCTGTCCGTCTGTCACTAGGCTGTATCTCATGAACCGTGATAGCTATACAGTTGATTTTTTTTACAGAAGATGTAATTCTGTTGACGCTATAACAACAAATACTACAAACAGAATTAAATATTTAAGGGGGGCTCCCATACAACAAATGTATTTTTTTTCATTTTTTGCCCATATTTATAAAAACAACAGGTGCACACTTATACTGGCTTATATTTTGGTTATTTTTCGACCTATTTTTTTTTTTTCTCAACTGTTTGCACCACGAATCAGCTTTTATGGAAGCTGTGGAACAATTCATGAATACACCCTATTATGAAACGCGGTATTTTTAAAGGTATTTTATTGAATCAGATTATATGTATGTATATACAATACCTTAAGCTGCTGACCATCATCGGCAGAGTCGGCGACGGCGGAGGTGCCGGAACGATGTTCTGCGTCTGGGCACCTGGTACGGGCTCGCTGTCAACATAAAAAAGCACGTAAACAAAGAAGGTTTTATTATAATATCACTCGTTAAGGATAAAAAGCTTTGCCTTTTTAGTCTGGTCCAATTGAAACTGGCAAAGATGTAAACAGAACGCACCAATATACTCTTACTCTGTAATCACGTGCTTTTAAAGATGAAGTGAGTTCTAGCAATTGGGATTGTTCATATTTTTACAATTACTCTAATTCGAAATCCTTAAATTAAGTTTTCAAAATATTTATTTATTTGAGATATTTCGTCAAAATTATATTTAACCTTTGTTCGACTTTCGTTTTCGGCTTGCAGCCCTCCTAGGTGTATCTTGCAGGTTAGGCGAAAACCGCTTGAAATAGTCTGTTTAAACACTATTACAATAGTTTTTTATTTAATTGTTGTAATTTATTAAAAATGCCAAGCCAAAGGACCATGGGCAGAAATGTCCCCCCCCACCAACAGAAATGAAACATGTCACATTTAATATATCTCAGCAACATTATGTATTTTTACTATGGAGACGATCACCAGATGTATGGGGTTTTCTTGGAAAACCATAATCGTATCGTATGGAATTTGTTTGAAAATGAACACATATATGGATGATTTGCCTTATTTGGCCCTTGTTTTCATTAAAAAAATCCCATTGATTTTGCTACTAAAATAAGTATTTTGTCTTTTTTTGGGTCCTTATAAACATAAGACATGCATCCCGTTACTGTGGTGGGGGGGGACAGTGCCCATACAAATTTGCCCATTGTCCTTTAAAACAATCATGTCGTCCATAAAATGTCTGCTAAATAAAAAAATCGAGTCAAACACAAAATAAATTTAAATTTCGAATTAGAATATATAAAACGTGAGTTATTTTTATTGGTCAATACCAATTATGTATTCACTAGATCTTAGCTTTCATAATAAGTTTCTCTTTTTCTTTTTCTTATAACTCCTTCAACCAAATGTTTTCATTTGTAATTTATTCCTTCCTTTATCTTTTTGAAGCATGAAATGTTTATTGTACTTTTTGCTCAACCTGGCTTAGATACTATAAATTTTTATTTTATTTTTTTCTCATGTACTAACTTGTTTTTATTTATTATCGATTTCTTTATATTTGCTTAATTTAAGGTTGTGGCAATAAAGATTATTCTTATTCTTATAAGTTTAAGATTAAATAACTATTAAATTTTAAATAAAAACACGCTTGACCAAAATTCATTTCTTCATGGTCCACCCACATTTGTTGCGATATTACGTATTCTATATTTTATTCATCCTCGTATCTAACGTGTGTTGATGTTTGGCTACGGAAATTACGTATCTCTCCATCTACATACATACATAAACTCACGCCTTTGTTCCCAGACCCATTTCAATAAAAATATAAAGTCGTCAAGGTCACTAGAGATGTCAAGAAACTCGACCGTATTGTTGTAGAATGTCAGATTCTCTTTGGACCTTAGGTGGATAAGGTCCCTCGAGGAGGGAACCCCAGATCACATTTTTTTCAATTGTCCCAAAATTCCAGTTTCTCTATATAACTTTCTTCCTGATTTCATCGTTCGCCCAGCTAGCTTTAGTTATGTCCTCACTTTTGTAAATACTTCATTTGTATATATTTTAGCCAAGTTTATTAACGATTTTAATATTAAGTTGTAAGTTGTCATTTTAGTTTTAGTATTATGTAGTTGTAGTTAATGCACATAATTTATTTCATTTTTAGATTCCCCAACTGATGAATCAGCATCTGTTTCTGGAAAAGCATTTTCACCGACCACGTGTAACTTCCAACCTTGACACTGGCAGAATTGTCTCACTGGACAGTAGCCATCTAACAAAGAATTGAACTTGAACTTGTTGTAGAATGTCAGATTATCTTTGGACCTGGTTGGGTCCTAAATTTTAATTATAAATTGTACAATATTTAGAAAAATAGAAATGTACATTCTTTATGCTCACCCCTGGGCGTCATCCTCCCGCCCATTATTGGGCACCGCCGGCAAATCCTTGGACACGAAGCCTTGGGGCGGCATTAGCTCGCCAAGTGGCTGCAACCTGAAAACAGGGAATATGCATGTTTTTTTTTAAATCGCATATCTTAACAAAATATGGAAATACCGTTAAAGATCACCAAGAGTTACATTAAAATTAAAAATGTTTATACCAGCATTTCAAACTGCTAATAAGACAGATGCGATATGCACTGTGACGTGACGAGATTTTACTGGTACATAATAAGCTCCCCTTAAGGTACGAGTGCTGAGGTTAGGTTAGGTTTGGTAATTACATGCAGGAGTACCTTAAGAGCTAAATATTAACCCGTAAAATCTCGTCACGTCACAGTGCTATGTAAAATAAACCACCGTTATTAGTTTGTGAATTTTATTATCAAATCTTACTACATACAATAACTCTAAAACAGTTCTGACAATTTATTACAAATGTTGAATGCCAAACGAAACACCATTTTGTTGATATCCATATTGAACGTAACGTAACCATGGTAACCAAATAACAAATCGATGGATATTAACCATCTATTTCTATAGTAATTAAATTTGCCGAAGATGAAGACTTGACAGATCGATTTTTCGCCCCCGTAAACTCCTATATTTAGATTTCATCGTTGGAGCCGTTTCCGAGATTCAGATTCTATTTATATAAATATATATTTACATATACGACTTGTTGAGACGTCCGTACAGTCAGGAAACTTAATTCCTGGACCACTTCGGACTATGTCAAAGTGACACTGTAAACAAAATCATTACAAGTATGGCCCGTATTAATAAACTGATCTCAACTCTAATGCTCGTCTCGAGATGCGTCAAAAATGACAGTGTTCTATGGTTTGGCGTTTACTTAGACGTATTTCGCGACGGGCCTCACAGTCAAGATGAGTTTATTAATACGGCCCTATGACATATTTATTCCAAGGTGGTCAAGGAATCAATTTCCCCGTACGTCTCTAATCTACTCGGTAAAAACATATTGATTTTTAGATGAAAACCCCCAAAAGCAAGAAAAGCCCAAACCAAAAACCCCCATAACGGACGGACACAAGACATCGTACAGCGTACCTTTAATATTTGACTTTTTGTTAGTAATTCCCTAGTAATAAATAACACATAAGTAGAGGGAAAAAAAACAAGGCAATTAAAAAATATCAGTTACTTAGTTAGCCCCTCTTAATTAATATTTATTTTAAGTCAATGTAATTTTTTTTTTAAGTGAACACACAACTAAATATTCTGTGAATGTTTCAATCATCCACCTGTTACCGTACCGAGCAAAAAACATTAAAAAAATCACATTTGTTGAACGCGAGCCGCCCTGAAATATGAATTTTATCCATTTTAGTGCCTATTTGTTATAGCGGCAACAGACATCGTTTGTAAAAAAACAATCTAGCTATCACGGTTCTCGAGACAGCTTGTGACAGAGACGAACAGAGTCTTAGTAATAGGGTCCCGCTTTTACCCTAAAAAACAACCCACTGTCTATTACGGTTCAAAAGTTACAGCTCTTCTTAGTTACGATATAAAGGCGGATAATTAACGCTTACTAATAAGGTCCCTTTGGCAACGGAAGCCTAAAAAATCATAACAAATTCTAAAATTATCCCAACTCATGTCACTAATCGCTTTGTTAACAAAAAACACACTGTACGCTTGTATTCCGATGTTTCCTAACCCCCGAAATCCCTACCTAAAAACGAACACAAGTATAACACATATTAAGTCAGAAGAATAGCGATTCAATTGTCTAGAGCATGTAGTGCATTGTAAACAAACACCCGTTTGGATATATCCCTTTTTTAAACGAGTTAAGGAACCAATGTGAATTGGTAAACAAATATATATACACTCAGGAGCAAAAATACCGGGTCAGAGTGCGTTTTTCATACAAACGAGACTATTTCGAAGCCTTGGTTCCTCGCCAGGGGTTGTTTTGAGTGAGTTTTAATGGTGGATACTGCGAGGTTCAATAGAGGAGGTCAAAAGTTCTTAAGCTACCTAACTGATCGCACAACCAGTTAACACCACAGCGGGACAGTTTGTGTCAGCACTTGGATTTCCTTACATTTTATTGCCATTTTAGATGTTTTTCTGAACATGCACAATTCCGGCGTTAACCGCAGATTTATTCAGTTGGGTATCCTAGGCACTCTGGAAGTCCTGTATCGATGCTCGGGGTATTCATCATCAGATTTCACTAAAAGCATTCTCTGGCGAGGAGCCAAGGCTTCAAAATAGCCTCTTTAGTATGAAAAACGCACTCTTACCCGTTATTTTTGCTCCTGAGTGTATATAGAAGTCACGATGCAGGAACAATAGAATTGTTTGCACATTTGTACGGCTCTGGTAAAGAAATCGGGGATTGCTTGGCGGGCTGCGGGAGCGCCGAGTCCTAGAGAAGCCTGCTAAAACACCAATTAGGTTAGATGCGCCCGTTTTTACAAAGCAATATCAAGCAGGTTTGAGTTCTTGGAACAATAATTGAAGAAAGTCAAAGAAGAAAAATTGAAGATCTGGAAAATATCTTGATTGAAGGCACATATAACATATTTAAAATGAAAACTATGCTGCTTAGGAACGTCTGTGGCCTAGTGGCCGTAAGGTACGAGTTCGAACCCCCACGGTAGCCATGTTTCGTACAGTCAGCGTCATAATACTTTGTAGCATCCAAAGTAGCCAAATAGTTCGTTACACGCCCTTGTTACTACGGTAATAATGACGTGTAACGAACTATTTGGCTACTTTGGATGCTACAAACTATATGACGCTGACTGTACCAATGAGTTTTTCTAACTTAAGTGCATTACCCAAAGTTCTTACGGTGAATGAAAATCATCGTGAGGAAACCTGCACATTCGAATAGCTGCGTGTGTAAGAGGGTAATTGCACAGAAGATCCTAAAGGGTACTAGTATGTGCCGTGCCCGGCAATATTGCCCAGCGTGGGAATCGTTAACGTATAATTAAATATTCTCACAGTTACAAATAGAATGTATTCACTATTAAATAATGAACCTATTGCAGTATCTTTTTTTTTTTTTTTTTATGACAGAGAAGGCAAACGAGCACACAGGCCACCTGATGGTAAGCGGAAACTGTGACCCATAGACATTCGCATTCACAAGACTACAAGACTAAGACTGCAAATGCGTTGCCAACCCTGAGGACTAAGATGGAATGCCTCTATGCTAGTCATTACACCGGCTGTCTTATCCCCAAACCGGAACACAACAGTGCGAACACTGCTGTTTGGCGGTAGGTTAATGGATAAGATGGTGGTAGCGAACCGGACGGACTATGCACAGAGTCCTACCACCCGCAAGCAATCTTTATTATTATTCCCAATTCTGATGGCGCTTTACGATTTATATAATCATGATTTTAAAGATAAGCTCACGACTACAGGATTTTATATTTGAAAGCAAGTTTTCTAGCTGTGGTTTTTAGCTCAGTTTCGTGAAAATCGGTCTTGCCGTTGAGATATCAGCTCTGCTAGAATGGGTCACTATTACCTATACTTATCTAATAGATAGTTATCAAATGTTTAAGAAGCCCAGGGTGTCAGCGTATCTATAACTGGGCATTCACAACTGCTCCAACAAGCCGAACAGAGCAGCGCCGCGCCAAAATCGATCCGTGAATGTCGAAATTGTAGAGTTTAAATGTACTTGGCGCGGTCCGTTGACTTCCAAATGGACGGAAAGCCAGCGTCGCCATCGTGAATTGCGAAATTCAAAGTTGTAACTTGTAACACGCCGCGGCACTGCTCCATTCCAAATGGCGTCGTCGTGAATGCGTACTCTGGCTGCCATTTTCTAAATGGCGCGCCCGTGAATGTTGTTAAAATATTACGCCCAGCCAGTTGTAAAACATCAGTCGCCAAGACAAACGGCGCGTCCGTGAATGCCCAGCTTTAGATTCATTTCCGAGCATGTTTGACCAAGTTTAATTAAGTAAGTTATTACGCTTAACACTTTGGACTCCACTTCACTGTACACGGGTCCTAATGGGCGCTGCGTTCTGAGATGCATTTAATTGACAACATTTCATTTTGGTGACACCTGCAAATTACTATACGAATCGAAAGGGTTTTGCCTCCTGAACACGGCAAAATACTTGTTGTTTCTTTCTTTCTTTCTTTCTTTCTTTCTTTAGATTTATTTTTCTTGATTTACAAAATTACAAGTTAAAAAAAAAACGAGTTTTACCAATACTATGCCTGAATAGATATAATACCATTGCCATTTCACGAGAAAAAGCTGTCATACTTCAAATTTGACATTGACACTAATTTTTTTTTAATACAGATTGGACTTACGTAATATGTCCATTGTGTCGTAGAAATGAAGTTACGCATTTTTAGAATAAGTACATCTTAATAAATTAATAATAAAATAATTATTCATTCTAGAGAAAATTTAAAACTATTAGTGTCTTCCTCCTTCCAAACAGTATCTATAAAACGAATAAAATTAAAGTCTTGAAAATATGAAATCTTGTCAATATCAAAGGTAATTTACAAGTTGCAACGGCCGAGTTAATAAAAGGAATCCGGTCATTGGTGAAATGGAGCCGCGCGCAGGTTACGTGTTGCAATATCTAGGTACTGAAACAGGAAAGTGCGCGTAGGACTCGCGCACCGAGGATAATTGAGTTGTCATCCGCACATGACACGGTCACCTCAATTCAAAATTTGGACGGCAGCTTTTTTTTATGGCATAAATAAGGCAAACGAGCACACAGGCCACCTGATGGTAAAGTGGAAACTGTGACCCATAGACATTCGCATTCACAAGACTGCAAGCCTAAGACTGCAAATGCGTTGCCAACCCTGAGGACTGAGATGGAATGCCTCTATGCTAGTCATTACACCGGCTGTCTTATCCCCAAACCGGAACAACAATGCGAACACTGCTGTTTGGCGGTAGGTTAATGGATAAGATGGTGGTAGCGATCAGGACGGACCCTGCACAAGGTCCTACTCCCTTGAAATGGTTTTGTTTTTTGTTGTCGATCAACGTGAAACATTTTGATTCCCTGAGATTCTGAGAGTGTCGAAATACACGTTTTTGGCGGCATAAACGGCCGTATCATTTTTTTACATCAATGTAGAAGTTCGATTTGTTCACGTTTTTCACGTACACGGAGTAAGTATATAGTTTTAATTTCAACTCGACATCTCCACGCGTTCCCAGACAGACGGACAACAAAGTGATCCTATAAGGGTTCCGTTTTTTCGAAGACAGCTTAGAAATAGCTTCGGTGTTGTAATTGTGTCTCACTTGGTCTCATACACTCTAAGAGCGAGTGAGAGAGAAGTACCAACCCGAAGGTTCTAAGTAATAACAGACTACCACGAACGTTAATTTGTGACCCATTTTAAGAAAAATATGCTTGAATTCGTCAATGCCACTAGAGATGTCCAGTCATTTGTAACTTATAGGTGCTTATAGGTATATGTATATATTTCTACCGTATTATTGTAGAATAGATTGTCTTTGGACCTAAGGTGATAAAAAGATAAGATAAAAGATAGAAGAAATTTATCCAGTATGTAGGCCGCTCGGGCACTTTTACACGTCAATAATCTACCGGCGCTTCCCAAGAGGAGACCACTGCTGAGAAGAAACGCCGCAAGAAACTCAGCAGTCAGTCATTTTTTAAACATACTTCATATTACAATGGTACTACTTAGTCTAGCATTATATGAAGCTACAAGTGTTAAATTAAATATAATATAAAATAACAGTAGTTCAGCAGGAAAACATGCCAAAAATCTTACGGGAGAGAAAGATAGAAAAGACAAAAATAAAATAAAATAGAATCAACTACTTATGTGTATATGAGATGGTGTAAGATGACCACCTAAAAGTTTCGATATGTTTTCCCGCATCAACGGTGTCCCCCAGACAAGAAAAAGGATAAAGCTTTTGCATTTGAACAAATTATTATTGACCAAGTAAGACTTGAGTGGGACTGTACGATATTCAGAATACTCAGTAATACTCAAGTCACCGCACAACGTTACTAACCAGTTTCCCGAAATATTCGTTTCCTTGAACGTGTATTTCCATTGTTACGTTGGCTTTGATAGTCGCTTCGCAAAAAGACCTGTCCCCGACATATGCAAACAAGTCAATATGCTATATTGTGGTATGCGTAAAGTTCTATAGTTAAAATTAAATTTGATATTTAACATTATATTTATGTGCAACAATTATTATTAAGCTAAAGCCCTCTCTTAATGTTGCTGTGCCGAAAAGGGTCCATAATTAAGTTATATATTTATTACTGTAATAGCTTAAGTTTAGCCTTGCCAACACATAGTGGAATGCAATAAATGTTTGAGTATTCGAAAGTGCCTTTTTAGGGTTACGTAGTCAAACTAGTTTTCCCCTTTTTAGTTTAGCCATGTCCGACCGTCCGCAGTCTAGCTCTTAGTACCAGAAAGCTGTAATTTGACATGTATATTCGTCACGCCAACAGAGTGGTAAAATAAAACACTGTTTCTTTTTTATTGTTTACCTCTACACGTAAGTGGGGTTGTGTTTTTTTTCCTCGTCTACGCAATAGTGTGGGGTGTCGTTGGATAGGTCTTTCGGGTTTGTTTATGGTATATTAAGCTTTAAAGCGATATTTTTTCTTAGAGTCAAGTGTCCAGTGTACAGCCAAAACTCAAAATACTAAAAAAGAAACTTAAATTAAAACACATATAATTAATTTAATAGGAAAGCCTAGAACAAGGGTGTCTAACTTGACGACGCAAGTCCGGTATCTTACTCCCAAACACCTTGTCCCGTCCCTTTCACTTGCCAATAGTACTGAGGTCGAGGGAAAGTGACGGACGAATAAAGTTCGAACTATAACTTTGAAGTAGCCCGGTGGCCGAGCTACGTGACAGTGAGCAGGACCATAACTAAACAGTACATCTATTTGCTGTCAAAACACACGCGCCGTCATAATATATAACAGATTGCCAGTAATGCCACCATACCGTGAATCGTATGTATGTAGGTTACGTCGGCCACCTCGGCAACGAGGATAGGTTCAATAATGCGGAATGAAGTAGTTTCTGTAAAACCTCTTCGCATGGTTGTAATGTGCACTCTTTAGTGTGCCATTGCAAACTCAGGTTGTCATTTGTTTTTGAGGTACCTTCATGGCCACTGTACACATTGGGCCAATGCGTTGGGCCAAGGCAATGAGCCTAAATATGGAATCAGGTTTACAAATTGGCATATTGATCATTTTGCATTAGCGCTTGCATAAAAGATCCTTTGATGTGTGCACGATAAACCGACACCAGACGGGTGGCCGGACAGGGTTAGTCGCCAACCACAAACAAGCCAATAGCGCAGCCAAATAGTTATGTACACGTTGGCCCAATACAGTGGCCCAACGCATTGATTCCGGTCGTCAGATTGCGACTCTGTAGCAAATTTAATATCTTGCTTTTATAAAGTTTATTTTTAAGCAAATGAAACCCTACGCAATTAATTATTTCTGAAACGGAAGCTGAGCCTTGGTAAAGCCATGGTGTATGAATGGTATAATCTATTTAAAAATGGCAAGGATTCAACTAGCGATGACCTTTGCCCAGGAAGGCCGATTGAGGCGACAACGTGAAGAGGTGAGATGAGAACAAATAAAGGTCAATTTGCAAAGGATAGGGATATTAACAGTAGCAGTAGTCGGACCAACCTTAGAAAGCGCAATAAATTAATTGGTTCTTTTACAAATCTTAAAATAGTTAGAGACGGAACACAGCATATGGCTGTGAAAATATATAATAAGTTACCTCTAACAATTAAACAGATTGTGAAAGACTCGGTATTTAATATTAAGTTAAATAATTTTCTAATTTCCAAATGTTTTTATAATTTACAAGAGTACTTTGACATTGAATAAGAATAATTATAAAATTGTATTTGTAACTCCAACAGCAGCAGAGGACCGATCGTTGTGGAAAACCTTGGGAAGGCCTTTGTCCAGCAGTGGACGTCTTGCGGCTGATAATGATGATGATGATGATGATTTGTAACTCTCTCTCTATGTACCTAAGTAACTATGTGTAACTAGACAATATAAGAAAGCTAGTATTGTAAGTATTGTAAGTTAATTTGACAATTTGGCTAAGCAGAGTAATTGCAGTGCCCTTACAGGGTTTATGTTGATCCATGTAATAGTATTTAAGATCTTTGTAACTACGACATAAGGCAATAAAATATATGACTATGACTATGAGATGGTTGAAGAAGTCGAAAAAGTTGTACTCGTGCTCGTCTTAAAAAAACAGTTATCTGCATTAGGTGGCGGATCAGGTAGTTCTATTTTGAGGATCCTACAGCGACCCATATACACCCGCAACTCCAGAGGAATCGCAATCGCCTTCGAGAAAAGAGTAGGCTCGTTTTATGACGGAGCTCAAGTCGTATTGGTTTGAAAATACGCCGAGAGCTGACTCCACATATATACTTAAGCTGCGTGGCAAGAAGGCTCTCGAAAAACGTACGGTACTGGATGACAAACTAACATGATGGTAGTAAATTAATAATTAATGAGCCAATTCGTCCAAGTATTTAAAAGATTATCTCCGTCTAAGCGCTGTCTAATTAGTACCTATTTTAAAATCCCATTCCTGTTCCCCATTTCTGTTCCCCTTGCATCATCTAACTACAGGCAGAACAGTTTTCTTATTCGCGCGAGTAAGAATATAAACAAACTGTCAAAAAAGTTCGACATTGATGTCTTCAATACTAATACCCAGACTCTAAGATGTGCTTTAATAAACAGTTACTTCGAGTGAGCGTGTCCCTCCCCTTACCTTCTCTCAGTTTTTTTAGTTGATAATCCCTACCCTCCCCACCCTTTTACCCTTCCTGCGTAGTAGGTATTATCTAGACATTATTTAAGCTAAGTGATGTATGTATTTGGTTAATATTAATAATCCCAAGTCGATGCACTTGTATCGGCTTAATGCGAGGTAAATTATTATTGATATTGTGTTTCTATCGGCGAGAACCTGTAATTGGCTTTCTGACTATATGTACATTTCTAGTGTATTTATTTAAGCTGTTGGTTTTCCTTATATAAATAAATAAATAAATGAATAAATAAAATGTTTCTATCTTTGTATTTCTTGGCCTCGTTGATCTCTTTTAAGGTATTTTAATATTTTGTTGAGATTTACGATTTAATAAATCCATGCATATTCCCTATTATTCAATATAAACCACCGCATTTTGAACAACCAGGCTAAGATTAGCCAGCGGACATTGGCTAGAGTATTAGTGACAAGTTGCAAGCCCATCGCCTAACCGTATCACTACACAAAGTTCGACCATAGTTACCTATGCGTGGCTATCTTAAAACAATTAAGGCGATAACATTCAATTGTACGACAAAAAGGTATCCTTAAAAGTAACAAAAGCATATAGCTAATTTTCATCGCACAAAGGTTTTATAGAAAACTTGCAGTCCGGGGCCGGCGGGTGTAGTTTTTTTGCGGAATACTTACGACAAATTGTTTACGTCCTAATCGTATTCTGATATCTCTATATACGTACAAAATTTCATAAGATGCGGTCAAGCCGTTTCAGAGTGGTTTTGTTACGAATACTAGGAACGAGACACGAGAATTATACTAGGATATAAATATTACTAGGAATAGAGAACGCCAGCGACTTCGTAGAATTATTTTCCCGCTGCTCCTCGTGCTTCTTCCCGTCGGGGGTCGATTTTCGGGAAATCCTTTCTTACTGCGCCCCTAGATCTCATAAGGAATCTATGTACCAAATTTAGACTCAGCGGTTTGGGTATTTGCATTGCACCAGGCTTTTATGTCAGGTCAACCTTTTTTTAATAAAATAGGATTGAGTTTTTAAACATGTGTCAAAATAAAATGCAATGTAAATCAAAAGCACTAAGGAGTATTGATATCAACTTCGAAGCAAATCACCCCCAAAATAACTTTCTTCCCCTTTTTCACCCCCTAGGGGATGAACTTCAATAAAATACGGAACACGTGTGCTATCAATTCTGTTAAAGAATGTTTATGAAAAATGTGAAGTATATTGGACCAAGAAATCACGTTATCCCATACAAACTGCCCCCCATTTTCACCCCCTAAGGGGTACAATTTTGAGATTGTGTTATCTGTAGTAGTGATTGCTCAATGTTTTTTTAATCTGTGGTTCAATGATCCTGTCAAAGCAACTTGTACGCTCAAAATAAATAATGATGGAAAATTGTGGCGGAAATTGTTTTTCACATGATGAACGCCAGATGATAACTAGTAACCATTTTTAATAGATGAATCATACTAACCATAGCCATAACCATAGATCATAGATCATAATGATTGATGATTGACGTAGATATATTATAACACTAGATTCCGTGCCACCAGTTGACAAGCGTACCACCTGTTTCTTCTGTACACCACAGCTGGCCACCACTTGCTGATTGGTCAATACCTGACACGTGAACCCTACTAAATTACAGCGAATAGATAGAATAGCTAGTCGGATAAAGAATTAAGAAAAAGTATCACTTCATTTAGTCGGATTACTGTAGTGGTTCGCTATCTGATCGCCCATCGTTCTGACTTCCAAAATAAAGAAAATATATCAAATGGAGTACCAGTTAACAGTGTTATATTAAAATATAGTTCCAGTGCAATGGCCTGTGTGTTTCGTGGGCGCAAATCCCGAATGGGAAATAAAGAAACTAACGCTCAAAATATAAGCTTTTTCAGATGAGTGATGTTTTACAGTTACATCTGTTGAGTTTCTGTCATAATGCGGCCGTTTTGCAAGTATAATTAGAAACATTATCATGGTCTGACACCTTGTAATGAATACAAAGGCACTATGTGCAGAAAATGTGCTTGTGCATTTTTTTATTTTCTTTCGGACGCAAACAATAGTGCTTAATAAATTAATATCGATAACTAAAAATTCGATATTTTGATTGAGTAGGTACATGAGTAAATATCTAATTGGGTATGTGTTCAAATATCAAACACTGAACACATTCTAAGTGACAAAACCGATGCCGAACAGTTAAAAGGCCGATGTTTTAAATGTCGAAAGTATTTGTTGGGTATGTATTTGAAAGTAGAAAGTTACAACATATAAAGTTTGTTATTCTAAACGTCCGGTTTTTGTGTGTGGTGAGCCTTTAAGACATAGGCATGGTATAATTCGCATCTTCGATAGGACAAGGGCACAATCTTTAGACATACATTTATAATCTGTGGGCACAATTCGCCTTTTAGGTTATGCGTACATTATGCCCTTGTTCTACCGAAGGTGAGAATTACTGTACATATTTGGATCGTTCGTTATTCATGTTCAATATTTTAACATCGCTGTTTTAATTTCATTATTATCATCATCAGCCCACTTCCCTCCACTGCTGGACATAGGCCTCTCCCAAGGCACGCCACTGAGCTCGGTCTTGTGTTTTTTGTTTCTTATTCATCATTACTAAAGATAAACGTTTTATTTTCAAATATGAACTGTAAAAACTGTATAAATTTTTAATACACGACAAAAAAGTTAATCTCTCAGTTTACTTTTCGAAATAAGGTCAATAATCAATTGGTAATCAATCACTATTATTATTGAAAATACTGTATGCCTTTTAATACGAAAAAAGTCTACACAATAAGGCACTGAGGATTTACAATACTTTCGACTCTAAGATAAAAGAATTCCGCGACCTTACAACTTCCGAACGTAGACTGAAGGCATACTTCATTGATAGACCATATTATTCTATTAAGGAGTATTACACTAATGCTTGACTTAGTTTTTATCTGTACTTAGGTATATTTATTATTAAGCTCTTATTAATTTAAGTGATAGAATCAGAAATGAAGATATCCGCAGTAGAACTAAGGTTACCGACATAGCCCGAAGAATAGCTAAACTGAAGTGGCAGTGGGCGGGGCACATTGCTCGCAGGACTGATGACCGATGGGGTCAGAAGGTTCTGGAGTGGCGTCCGCGGACCGGAAGACGAGCTGTAGGTAGGCCTCCAACAAGGTGGAGTGACGACCTCGTCAGGATCGCGGGACCGCGGTGGATGCGAAAAGCACAAGACCGGTCTGAGTGGAAAGCCTTGGGGGAGGCCTATGTCCAGCAGTGGACGTCTTTCGGCTGACATGATGATGATGATTAATTTATGAACAATTCATTAAATATGTAATTTGTATATGATTTAAAATGCAAATTAAAATGTTTTTCTCATTCAATGAACTGAATTATTTTTATTGCATGTATATTTAATTGATATTACGTTAAATGTATATTACGCATTGCCAAATGTATCCTAAGCATAATTTTAATCCTAAAACCGTATTTGCATGCATTTTATGATTTAAGCAAATAAATCAGTTGATTGATTGAATGAATCACCTAATCGACAAACCATACATCACTGACTGCAAACTTACTCACACTAATGCAGAGTGACATTCTAACACACCTAAATAGTGGTACACTTTTGAAATTCAATCGAAAGCGGTCGAATATGTCGGATTCCGACTATGACTCTTTTTAACGAAGGGCATTTGTATCAGGTAGTACAAGCTATTCTATTAGCTGTTTTTATACTCCATCTATGCTTTCCTATAGGTAAAAAACTTAAGCAAAGCTCCTCTTACACGTACCTAGTTGTAAACAAAACTAATATGGGATTTACGTCAAATTTCAAATATATAATGTCGTATGTTATACACCGTGTTTTTTTTTATTTACGATAACTTTAAGGGAACGTTCTTTAGGTCAAACAAAGTTAATTTCCCGAAGACAGACAAATGATAAGTCTAACGGTTTTAACGATATTTAATTTTTAAATTTAATCATCTAATCACGTTAAACTAGTGTAAAAGGCTCTTAATTGATAACAACAATTTTCTTTTAATACTTATGATGACTCTTATGAGTAAAGAGTTTCCAATTGTTAGGTTTGTATACGCGTCAATCTAAAGTGACAATCTTGTACCTACCTGTCAAGGGTTATCTTTACTTGTGTGTGTATGTCACGCCAACATATACGTATTTGACACTGATTATTAGTTAACTCTAAAGGCCCTTTTAGAATGACCAAAGATAAAAGATTTCATTATTTTGTACTAAACCGAAAAAAAAATTTTTCTTCGCTGTATTTAAAAATCGAATGTACCAATTAGTTTCTATGGATATACCTAGTAATATGCCGAAGTTATCGTAAATCAAAAAAAACACGGTGTATGCATGCAACAGGAGCTTTACTGTTTTTTACATATACTTCTATGATGATTGACTAAATCAATTGACACATGAAGGAGAACCTGTTTAAACCTGATAGTGCTGGATTGTACACAAATACACAGCAGACACATTATATAGGGGAAACTGTTGTACCCCGGACATAGTTTTACCTCGGACAGTTGACAATATTTAAAGTATCCCGCATTCTTCAAAAAGAAATATATATGTCATTTGAACCATTATCTATTAAAATGAAAGTAAAGTTAGCACGAAACTCGAGAGCGGCGTGTGCGTCGAGAACATTACAAAAATATAAAATTTGTTACAGAAAATGAGTTTTTACAACTTCATTACAAATTCGTTTATTTAGTGTTTCGTGTATATATGATAAAACTGAATAATGCATGCTAAAACTAGATTAAATAGCTATCAGATAGTGCAGTCGTTTCATCCTAACTTTTAGACGAAGTGCGTTTACAAAGGTAACTTTAAAAAAAATTGCTTTGTTTTACCTTGGACACCAAACTTACGTTGTACCTTGGACTACGGACCAAGGTAGAAAAGTTCCAAAGTGTTCTAATTCTTACATTATTTTGCATTTTTTATGATAAGTTAAATATTTTTTACTATTTCAAATTGTTGATTACATTTTTGTTTATGTTTTTAATTGTTCTCAGGGAGATTTTCCATTTGTTTTAGGAGAGTGGGAAAATATGGCCTTTTTTTGTAAATTTTGTTAAGGAACCTATGAAAAGGTATAAAAAGTCTTCGTCCGAGTTGCCTTTTGTATCCTTAATAACTAAATAATAGATGATTATTTTCTGTTTTCTTGGCAAAAATGGTATTTGCCCAAGGTACAACACCGAGTGTCCAAGGTAAATCAGGGGTGTTGTACCATGGACACTTTTCCCTTTTTTTTCTATCTGCCTGTCCCGTCTAAACTAACTAAAGGATCGTTTAATATCATATCCCGGAATGTAGTACAATAGTACAACTTTACATATTTGCACATTTGGCAATTCTGAAGCATCTCGTTTTTTTTCTAAAAATCAAAGAAATGTAAACTGTCCGCGGTACAACAGCTTCCCCTACCTACACAGATACAAAACCACACGTAATTTATAACTATACTCAGGAGCAAAAATACGTGGTCAGAGTGCGTTTTTCATACAAACGAGACTATTTCGAAGCCATGGTTCCTCGCCAGGGGTTGTTTTGAGTGAGGTCAAAGGTTCTTAAGGGTGATTCTTAGAGGTCGTAATTTTTGTCTTATTCCTGTCGTTTTTTTTTTGCTTATTTGAGTAATTATGTGATATTCTCGGTATTTAAATTACTTAAAAATAAAACAATGTGCAATTATTCATTGTTGTCTTAATCAATTCAATAAATCACAATATTCTTATATTCAGCCTTATTTATTAAAAATATATGAATTTATATAAAAAAATAAAGTACACAAGTCCGCATGATACCAGTCTGTGTATGTAAATATTCTTAAAACAAATAAAAATTAAACTATTTCAACAAAATAGTTCAGTATTACTTATAAAAAAAGAAACAAATATTTAGTAGCATATTTTTTTACTTATTGTTAATTTTAATGTTTTTTTTTAAATTAATAATACCCATTTATAATCGGCCTTAATAAGAATACAAACTGCACAAGGTTTCATAATCCGACTCAGTCGATAAGTTTCCAAAACTTAAAAAAAACATAAAAATAAAGAAAAATTTTGTTCTAGGAGCCATTAAAATGTAAACAATAGGAACAATAACCTTTTTGGTTTCAATCACAACATATTATAATCATGGCACTTATAATAAGACTTCGATTAAATAATCATTTAAAACTATCACTAGTTTTTTACTTAAATGTAATTTAAATGACCTTTGTATTTTAATGAAATATTTTAATTTAAGAATACCCGTTTACATATATCTAAGCCAATAAAAAATAATGGTCACAGTCCGACTGATAGTTTCGGGGAAATGTTTGAATAAACACATAGGTACTTACAAATTTACAAATAAACATACAAACATACACCTATATTTTTTTGTATATTTGTTTGAAAGCCCTAATAGATTATCATATGTGAATAAATTGCAATTTCAATAATATTACATAACTAAATACGTATTGGATTGATACCATAATTTTTTGAAGCAGGTTACGACTGCATGAGTCTCTAATTAATTACCTCCTATCTATAACGAAATATATAAATTAATAACAAAAAAAATGAGTTTCAGTTCTAAGTATGGGGAACCCCAAAAATTTACTGGTTTTTTTTCAATTTTTGTATGAAATCTTAATGCGGTTCACCGAATACATCTACTTACAAAGTTTCCATAGTAGGTATAGCTCTTATAGTTACGGAATAAAGTGGCTGTGACATACGGACGGACAGACATGACGAATCTATAAGGGTTCCGTTTTTTGCCATTTGGCTACGGAACCCTAAAAATCGACCGATGTCCCAGTCAAACATGAATATCAGTAAAAAACAACCTTCTAAACTAAGAGTTAATTGAACTAAACCCCCGGACTTGGATTTCCTTACATTGTATTGCCATCTTAGATGTTTTTCTGCACATGCGCAATTCCGGCGTTAACCGCAGATTCATTCAGTTGGGTATCCTAGGCACTCTGGAAGTCCTGTATCGATGCTCGGAGTATTGATCATCAGATTTCGCTAAAAGCATTCCCTGGCGAGGAACCAAGGCTTCGAAATAGCCTCTTTAGTATGAAAAACGCACGCTGTCCCGTTTTTGCTCGTGAGTGAACTTGATTGCAACCCTTTTGTCGGACAAAAATAAAAGGGCTCTCGTTTGTACATAGCCCGTTCAACATCATAAATTGAATAAGTGGAGTGGGCACTCCGCGCAACGATCACTATTTCCTACTTTCAGACTTAATTAGCAGGAGCGGAGAGTCACTTAACTGGACACAATGAAAAGGCTAACACGTAAAGTGATTTTGTAAAACATGCATCTATTTTGGTTCTCAACGTTTGGTCGAATGTACCGTTTCATTTGGCAACCCACGTTTATTTATAACTGTAAATATATCAGGATTTTTATAAAAACTAACCTAACCTAACCTATAGGGTCTACGCGAAGGTACAGAAATAAATCCTGAAATATTTACAGTTACAGAAATAAAAGTGGGTTGCCTAATGAAACGGTTGGGAAACAACGAGACAATGTGAGTGGTTCGGCTAGTTTATAACACGATACGAATGTTAATTAATGCGTAATTTGTAATTATGTACTGGGGCATAGTACATTATTAGCATACACCGGATTGACGGGGGCAAAAATGTACCAGTGCTAGTGATTCATTAAATATCGACTAAGTTTATCGACAACTTTTTTCGTGACATATGGATCTTACATTTCTTGCAAAAGTAGGTCGTACCTTTATCTTCTATATTTGAATGATCAGCTTTCCATTAAGATAAACGATCTTTTTTCTTTCGAGGCATTTTTAACCGACTTAAAAAACAAAAAGCTTCTCAATTGGTCGGAATGCTAAAGAATACTGTTGTACTGAATGTATTTGGTATTCAATGTAATTTTAATGGTTGTCAAAAAAATTTCAAGTCCAGAGTCAATATCAGATACCGGTTGTTCATAGTTGCGATAAGTACTTATAACTAAAAGACGTTTGTATAATTAAAAGGTATTCAAACTTGGTCATTACTTATGATAATGATGATTAAAAATTGCTTGTTATCGATGTCGATAAACTTAGTCGATATTTAATGAATCACTAGCACTGGTACATTTTTGCCCCCGTCAATCCGGTGTATGATTATTATAGCTATTAATTGGGTTTGTTCATATTTTGGCCCATTTCGAGGGATTAAGTTTATAAATCCTTTCTGCATTATTAAGTTTTTGAAATATGTATTTGTCTATTTCGGATATTTCGACAAAAGTATATTTGCGGGTGGTAGGACCTTGTGCATCCGTCCGGATCGCTACCACCATCTTATCCATTAACCTACCGCCAAACAGCAGTGTTCGCATTGTTGTGTTCCGGTTTGGGGATAAGACAGCCGGTGTAATGACTAGCATAGAGGCATTCCATCTTAGTCCTCAGAGTTGGCAACGCATTTGCAGTCTTAGGCTTGCAATCTTGTGAATGCGAATGTCTATGGGTCACAGTTTCCGCTTACCATCAGGTGGTCTGTGTGCTCGTTTGCCTTCTCTTTGCCATAAAAATAAAAAAATAAAAATAAAAATTTAACCTTTGTTTGACTTTTGTTTTCGACTGGAATCCCTCCTAGGTATATCGTACGTGTTACTATTACAATCACCTTTTATCATTAGATATCATTTAAATCGTATGCTATTTACAAGAAAATGCCATTCCAAAAAATTAATCATGTCATCCATAAAATGTCTGCCAAATAAATAAAGACATTAAAATTGAACTATAGGGTCAAATACAAAATTAACGAAATTGGTCTCTTAAAATTACCTATTCTTTTGAATTAGAATGTAAACACCGTGACTTATTTGTTTTGGTCAATGCTAATTAATTAAAAGTAATGGCGGCCGAGTCAAAGTATAACAATAGAAAAGAGATCCTACATTGCTACCACTGCAATTGGGACCGAGCGCGACGACAGCGCCACGTGACAGGCGGCCATTATGGACAATATTGTCACCGCTGTCAAACAAGAAGTAAGTAAATATTGTGAAAAATATTAATGAAATCTTGTGTTATTTTACTATATTACACAATATTGGACAATGGTAGTCAGTAACATTATTGCCAATTTTAATACTTGTATCAAATGATAACGTACTTTAAGTAAAATTTTAGAGGTTAAGTAACTTACTTTTTTTTTCTTACGGCAAATATCCACTTATTTCTTTGGTCTCGTTTCCACAATGGTCTTGGAAATTGGTAAAATTTACAGTCGCTATTCTTCTTGGTGTTATTAAAATTGGTGTTTTTGAGATAAAAATATGGTCCTGGTAAGATCTGTTATCTTACCAGGACCATATCTTTATCTCAAAAACGATTAGAAAATGTTTACTGCAATATGGATTTGACAGCTCAAGTCAGCGACAAAAATGACAATTTTAGCCGTAGCGAGCGCTGTGATCGTTTAGGCTACCCCCTCCACCCGCTTTGCACTCTGCCAATACTAGAATTCGGGCCTAGGTATTTAATTTGCCTTGGTTACGGCGGATGTCACAAATTTAAATACTCAAAAGTTTATAACTCCACGTCGTCAGGCAATCCCCGTTTCCCCCGAGGCATATACAATCCTCTCCTCAAACATTTTTTTATCGCATTTAGAAGGCACGCGAGCACTCAGGCCATCTGTTGGTACGTTGGACCTGAGATCAAAAGACATTTGAAATCTCAAACTTGCAATCCTAAGGTTTCAAATGCGTTGCCAACCCTGAGGACTAAGATGGAATGCCTCTATGCTAGTCATTACACCGGCTGTATCCGCCTACCGGAACAAAAAACACAGCTGCTAGGCGGTAGGTTAATGGATAAGATGGTGGTAGCGATCCGGACGGACCCTGCACAAGGTGTTACCACCACTAATACCATTATAAGCAAGGAGCGGAATTTTCATAGCTAAAATCAAACGTCAAGCTATTGACCAAGGTGTTTTATCGACTATCGATGATTAATTGTCACTTAGTACAACATGTTTTGGGTAATGAAACTAAACCTACAATGGGGGAGGCTTTTGCCCTGGAGTGGGAGACTCTAAAGTACCAAAAAAAAAGTGTATTAAAAAAAATCCATTAATAAAACTGGAACTAGTTTTATTTTGTTACAGTTTAAATATAAAACCAATACGGAAATTTTACACGGTATAACTGATAGTAGACTAAGCTTCTTTAAAAAAAAAAACAAAGTCTATATCTCTACTAGGCCTACTTATAGTTTCATCTTGTCTGTAGTAAGAAATAATCTTGACTATTTTTTTGTACATTATCATGTAAACTTGAGTTGAAGTAACGGGAGCATATTTGTAGATGCTCGATGACGGCGTTTTGGTTGTGCATATTAACTTTTTGCTTTTAAATCGGCATAATCGCGAATATTGTCATAGTCCGGAATCGTATCTAGTAAAATCGATAACTGGAATAGTCGATAAAACATAATGGTCAATCCCTCTTGACGTTTGATTTTAGCTATGAAAATTCCGCCCATTGATTATAATATTGGTTCGACCAATTCAGTCTTTTTTTGAAAATTATGATATTGAGATGGTTTCACGCACAGCCACCGCCGCGGCCGCAGACCCCGCCGCCGCCGCAGTCCCCGACACACCCACAAGTTGGGTGAATGGGATGTTGTTCAATGTTACTTGCAGGGCAGAAAATATCGCAGCGGACAGGAATGAGTTTTTTCTCAAACATGCTATGTAATGTCGGCGTTATGTTAGTTATTTTAGGCTTCAAAGTGCCACGTTTCTGACGGAACAACTCGAGAGAACTGTAAAGGAATTTCATACGAAATTGAAGGCCTAGGCCGGGAAGTATTTTTTTTTAAATTTTAATTTGGCTGTGGTGGCTCTGTTTATGAAAAGGCTAAATAGCTGTTCTAAACATTCACTTTACTTATTCTGTGACTATACCTACAAGTCCAGTTAAAGCTAAGTTTGCCCCTGGTTTATTAAATCTGCTATTGCTATTGAGATATGTAGATCGTTATTTTCCGGACAGCCCTTTGACAAGACGCAATCGGCAAACGTTATTGATATCGAGAACACATAGAATTGATGTACAGAACGTATAGAAACCGTCGCGTCTAGTGCTTTGCAATACCTAATTAAGCGTTTTAAAACGAAGATATTTTTCACGCCACTGCTCGGAAATGTGGCGAAAGATGGTCTGTTCTTGGTCCCCAAAACAATCGATAGTTGTACATTGAATGAGCAGACCTACTATGAATTTAAACAGACCAATTGCCTGGCCTGTTCCATTGACCAATAACATCGGTCCGCTGATCACTAATTCGACCAATCAGAACGCACTTTGTGCTGCATATGAAATTAAATTAGCCAATGAGAAGTCGTTTTATTTTTTAATAATATTCATCCCTTCACGGATAGGCAAAGGAATCAGATTAAATACCGCCATATATGTCTGCTTTTAATTATCTGAAATAAAGTTTTATAAGATTTTTTTTTTATTTCCTCGCAGTAGTCGTGAAAAGCACTGTGTTAAGCCTCGGCCGAAAGTGCAATAGATGGACTCGTACTTTAGAGGGCCTCCGCTACGCGTCGGCCCTCGAACTAACTCGTCCATCTATTGCTTACTTTCTAACCTCTACAATAATGTACTATATTGTACAGTCCGTGTGTATTTAAATTACGTGGTGGTTTGAAAGGTTATGTTGTGTCTTTAAGTGAAGACTGGTGGTTCCAGTGGCCTGTTTTATTATGCAAATTACACAACGACGACCAATGACGACCAGCCATTTGAGCAGTGTTGCCAGTTCAAACCTGTAAAATGGTTGCTTTATAAAACGTGCCCCAGGAGATTACGCGTTGAAAGCTATTGAAAGCTTATCAACGTGCTTGTGAATAGTTTGAGCGGTTCAAGCTTTCCCGATTTACCTATGCAAATATTCGGGTTGTAATTGCTCATGCAGAAAGGATTTTTATTTACTATAACAATGCATTCATTTCTGTTTGTATGTAGACTTTATTATGTATTTACAGAAATCAACAATAACACAATTAAAACTACTGAAGCTACTCAAATATTAAATATATAAATAATAATCACCACTATAAAAATAACACCACCTCTAGCAGGTCCGCTCGCGGCATGGTTCCAAAGACACTGGCTGCATTACCTCTGGATATCTAGCCCAATCCTTTGGGGGAGGTAAGCACCAGCTCTAGGATCTCCGGAGGAGTCTATGAGCTGGGAAGACAGGGCCTTAATAAAGCTTTTTATATCAGACGGCCAAGGTCCCATAGTCTCCACTGCAAGCGCCACAAATTCATTACAATTACATTTTTGAAGGTTATTGCTTCCATCGAGAGTATCGATGTTTCCGCCTATGTCAATAACGTCACAAATTCGTAATTAATTAAATGCTGAGTATGTGCGGCGTGTCACGTCCACGACGACAACCTACGGCTAAGGCTAGGCCAGTCTCAAATTCAATTACCAAAGCAGTTTCAATTCTATTCTGATCGTAATGAGGTTAATATTACAACAGGAGTGGCTAACGTCCTTAACGTGTGTAGTGTACGCGCCGCAGTTCCAGCTGTAAACCACAGACCTAAACAAAATACGGACGTAACCATCCGTCCTAATTAAACCAGACCGTACTTTTGGACTCTAGTCCGGACATTGAACGGATTTAAAAAAAAAATGGCCACCGGCATGTTGTCAGACTTTATAAATTCTTAAATAGTAAGCCTAATCATGAGTGAAGCATATAAAATGGCTATCTGTGTGCGTGAACTGACGTCTGACGTAAACTGTCATTCGTGCTGTGGCTCGGCGGCAAGCCGAGGCCGACTTTGCATGCTTCACATCTTACAACGTTACGTCCGTATTTATTTTAGGCCTGGTTTTAAACGTTGAAGTCTTACAACAACCCTCTTTGTGCCACGTTGATTGAAATTTCGGATCCCGCCCACGTGACATATGTACTGGTCTATTCCTCGCTACAGTTATTATTAAACAATTTTTACCGCTTCATTAAGGGGATTGCGAAATTGTACATGGAGAGAAGCCATTATTATTGCGGACGAAAATATATTAAGTCGATTGACATTGAACGCTAGCATTTGATTTCATTTCCATCTTTATTGGGCTTTAATGTTTTTCACCAAAAGGCTCGCATCGCATCGGATCGGATCGGAAAGAGTACGGTCTATTAAAACTATTATTGTCTTTGTCTATTCAAAGACGGTGCCGCGGACGCAGCATACTTTCGGCTACGATCGCGTTTTACGGAAGACGCCCGCGGTCAAGTTGCTGTGCGCGGTTTGGTAATATAGAGCCGTATTAATAAACTCGTCTTGTCTGTGAGGCCCGTCACAAGATACGTTAAAGTAAACGCCCAAACCATAGAACACTGTCATTTTTGACGCATCTCGAGACGAGCATTAGAGTTGAGATCAGTTTATTATTACGGGCCATAGACTTTAAATACTGTGAACATTAATATCGTTAAAGACCATAAAATTCTTTCAGTTCCGATCCGTGGCGGGCCGTTTTGGTGGTAGTTAATTCGACGCCGTGGAGACTTTCTACATCTCCCTTGTTTTGTGTTTTTTTTTTAAATTATATTTAATTCTTTATTTTAATTTGACATTTGGAGACTGTTTACATCTCCGAAATTGTATTATTTATTTTAATCCGACATTTGGATATATTTAATTATTATTACTACTGGGACCTGTACATCCCTGTGACATTTAAATTGTGTAGCTTAAGTTTAGTATTGTAATAAGTGATTTATTTAGAAAAAAGGCTTACTGTTGAGTTTCTTGCGGCGCTTCTTCTCAACAGTGGTCTCTTTGGAAGCGCTGGTAGACTCAGACTTGTAAAAGTGCCTACAGGGCCTACTTACAAAACTTTTTAAAATAAATAAATAAATAAATAAAACAAACCTCATTGCCTTTGACTTATTTCCGTATTAACAACATTTTGATAGCTATTTTTTTTTAAAGTAATGGCGGGCCAGTTAAAAGCAGCCTAAGGCCCGTTGGCACAACCCCAGGTTAAATTATTCAAGAATGTACCCGATTCTACAGTGGCCTCTAAACTTCCTAAATTTATTTTCACATCGCCTATTCGGAAAGGGGCCTTTTCTTCCCTGCTAGGAGGGATCAAATCTGGCACTATTCTGCTCAAGGACATTTTGTTGCCAACTTTGATAATTATTGTTAAATTCGATAATTTCAGCATTTTTCGAGAGTGTAAATAATTAAATTTTCAACACACTTGCTCAAAACGACCTTTTTATTCCACCGATTTTTGGCTCATAAACCTAGATAAATATTAAACACGCGTGCTTTTTCAGTATATTACGCACAAGTGCCTTTAGTTTATTAATCCAAACAATTTACATTTGTAGCCTATTACCAAGTTGTAAGTACGAAGAAGAAGCGATATAATTTAGTCGGGTTATACCTTTTTTTTTCTTAGCAACAAACAGTTTTTATGCGGCAAATAACATTATCTACATATTTATTTCAATAAATTGGTGAAATCAGCTTTATTACTAAAAAATAACTCAATTTCATTAAAATCATTTAAATTTCTCTGTAATTTGTATTTTAAACATGAATTATTACATTTTAAATTTGGCTGTTGGCCGATCTCGTTCGCGCCTTAGCCTTGCGCGCGCATCGGTATCACGGCAAGAAAAAAAAACAACGCGCCAGCCGCCATTTTTCGTAAATAATTGACGGCTGTGACGAAGATAGTTTGGATTAATTATTGTGAAGTTTAATATTAACGAAAATGTCTTCTTTAAGTAAAGAAAATGAAGAAAACTTATTATTAACTCCGCCGGACATAAGTAAGTAACGAGGCGAAAAACGCGCGCGATAGCCTTTTGCCATCAAAATCGAATGAAAAGTATTTAGCGGCCTATGAAACATTTTTAAACTGTTTTAATAATTAATTAAAATTTGACTAAATGAAGAGTCTTGTTTTTTTTCGCAAGTGTGTTGAAAAACGTCGTATGTAACACGTGTGCCTGTGACCATAATATACGCGGCTTTCTTGTGGCGCACTCGCTTCCGCTCGTGCGCACACAATAGCGCCTTGTATACAATGGTCAACTTAGCACACTTGTATCATAATGTACTATTGTTACATCACTGAGATCTTTCATTTTCCTCATAGGTGATGTGATAAGCTGTATGTGTCGCACGGTAGGATTAACCCACCTTGGGCGTTAACACTTGAATCCCTCAATACGCTCAGCAGTCTATTTTAGAATCCCTCGCTTGAGCCTGCTTGTGACGTGATCGTGATATAACGTGAGATCTGGTTGAGCCTTAATGTGGGACAGCTGTAAAATAAGAAACGAAAAGATATCGTGTTTTTAAGGCCTACTTACCTTAGATTTCAATTTATATTTGCACCGAAAATTAGCATGGCCCGGTTCTCAGCAGGGGGGTTTACTGGGTTAGCTTCATCCATCGTACTATCTTGAAGACAGTTTTACCCCGAAACACGTTTGTCTTCAAAGTTATTAGCACGCTATTGTAACGTAGTGAATATCGAAATAACCTCTGATACACGTACTTTGTAATCTGGTTTATTATAATCCAGAACAAGTTGAAACAAATCAACACTGATTAGGAAGATGTCACCGGATTTAAACGTGTCACGATAAGTTTGCAGAAAGCAGCGCTTGAAGCCACAGATCCAGAATCGAATGACACAGTACCAAACCAACCGTCATATGGATATCAACTCAAAAACAAAAAAAGATAAACGATGTATATTCAGTAAGTAGGCCGCACAAGCACTTTTACACGTCAAAAATGTACCAGCGCTTCGCAAGAGACCACTGCTGAGAAGAAACGCCGCAAAAAATAATAATAATACAAAGTTTCGATACATTCTCCTACAGAAACCGTGTCCCCTAGACAATATACAATATTTACATATATTTTTATTCAGTTATTTAGGTGTTTAGTTAAGTTTAGGCCAAGCATTTTTATCTGTTAGATAGTCCTGGACCCTATAGTAAGCTTTAGACATCAACGACTTTTTCAAGTAACTTTTAAGTAATGGAAATGGTAACTTTAAAACTGACCTACCAATCATCACTACATAGTATAAAACAAAGTCGCTTTATCTGTCCCTATGTCCCTTTGTATGCTTGAATCTTTAAAACTACGCAACGGATTTTGATGCGTTTTTTTTAATAGATAGAGTAATTCAAGAGGAAGGTTTATATGTATAATAAGTTCTGGATCATGAACGGGTGTTACAGAAAACTCAAATAAACCGAAGCGAAGCGAGGGCGGGTCGCTAGTGATTTATAAACCTTACGGACACGAAATTTTTTAATAGCAAACTTTAGACCATTATGCCACAGACCATTGCTATGTTCAATTTAAGACACAGAGTTGCCATATCCAAGCGATAACAGTCTGACAGCTCACTGATAGCTGTCACTTGACGTAACGTTCCGTTATTACAAATCATCGAATCGGAGGCCATTTGCAACGTCAAAAGATGGCGGATGTGTAATTTGTTTTAGTTTTTATTTTTGTGTATATAGGTTTTCAAAGTTATTTTTTGTTAGTGATTTGTACTTTTAATGCCTTTGTGTTGCACAGTGATAGAAGACTTGGACTTATTTCGTGTAGCCTGGCAACTTACTTCTCGTTTTAAGTCGACTCGTAGTGGTACAGAGGTTAAAACTATCTTGACCTCTGTCCTACATATCACCGTACAACGTTGCCATCAATCTTCCTAGAGAAGATTGGATTGTGTTTTATTACTATATTGATTTATACTTATACTAGCGACCCGCCCTCGCTTCGCTTCAGTTTATGTGAGTTTTCTGTAACACCCGTACAATATCCAGAACTTATTATTCCTTCCTCTTGAATCACTCTATCTATTTAAAAAAACCGCATCAAAATCCGTTGCGTAGTTTTAAAGATTTAAGCATACAAAGGGACATAGGGACAGGGAAAGCGACTTTATTTTCGTTTGTTAGGCCTCTACCTCAAAAGCATAAATTCCTTGTAGCGGTTCACCGAATCGCTTTTCACCTCGAACGTATATTTAATTTTCGCGTTGTGTCTCGATCGTTTACTGTTTTAGTCGTTTAAGTTTTAGTCGCTTTTCACGTTGATCGTGCATTTAACTATCGCGTTGTGCCTTAATCGTCATATTTTTGTCGATATATAAGTTTTTGTCGCATTTCACCTCGATCGTGTGATACATTTTCGCTTTGTATCCTAATCGTCTAATTTAGTATTAGACAATATCTTTAGTCGCAATGTACTTTTTCCATTTTTTTGGCCAGGTTCAAGCTCCGTATTTTCTTACAAATATTGAATTGTATAATTGTAATAATTATTATTGTATCCTACTTTAATGTCACGGTACTTCAATTTCGCAATGAAAGAATATCATCTAATATTTATTAGTCACAAAGATAATATTTAAATGACTTTGATAACATTTAAGACATTAAACTACAGGTATTAAACGCGTTTTAAAAACAATGTTACAGAATTTTAGTGCGAACATCAATTAACGCGGCACATTAAATAGAGTCCCAAACAAACATCGATCGCGACGAAATGCGTCTAGGGTAAAATACTACAAGAAAAATTAAATGCTACATATTAATTATATTAATGTAAAAAGCCACGCGAAACATTGCTCCAAGTAAAAGATTCTATTGAAATTTGGTTCATTCGAGGTGAAATGCGATTCTGTGAATTGCTACAAGGAATTTATGATTTTGACGTAAAGGCCTAACAAACGAAAATAAAGTCGCATTCCCTGTCCCTATGTCCCTTTGTATACTTAAATCTTTAAAACTACGCAACGGATTTTGATGCGGTTTTTTTAAATAGATAGAGTGATTCAAGAGGAAGGAATAATAAGTTCTGGATATTGTACGGGTGTTACAAACGTTTATTTTAAAGTATGTAGTGATAGTGATATACTTGACACTGGCGAAATCACTTCATAGTGGAAACGCCATATTACCGCGGTAGTAGCTGTCCAAGTCGCTGCGGGGCAAATAAAAAAAAAAAAACATCGAGTCGAACAAATCATTCATTTGACAGCTCACTGACACGACCTTTTGCAGAGGATGCGACATAATCTACATCTACACTAATATTATAAAGAGGAAAGATTTGTACCTATTTTTGTATGTTTGTAATGAATAGGATCAAAAAGTACTGGGCCGATTTAAAAAATTCTTTCACCAATAGAATGCTACATTCTTCCAATTTGACATAGACTACATTTCATTTTGAAAAAAATTAGGGATCCTTGGTAAAATTTGAACAATGTAACCGAAGGTGTAGAAAAATGAGTGTTAAAATGTCTTTCGTCGAATGCGCTGCCGAAACTATTAGCGATAGAACAAAATAATGTACAACAATATTGAAGAACATCATAATGTCTACAAAAAACTCCGGAGTAGCATATGACCAACTATTGTAGTTATGTCACTACAACAACTTTTTTCATTTTAAACATTAATGAAAATGCTAACCAAATTCAAACCATGCTATTTATGTGTTTATATTAATCCTTATCCAAATAAATTATTTTATGGTCAAGACCATTTAACTACCTATAAAATAGTTTTTAAATTATTTAAATTGGACTTTCCATTCAAAAGATATTACGAATTAAAAAATTCAAACAGTAAACAAAACCGCCATAGCGCCGTGGCCGTTTGCGATGCAGTCAGAAAAGCGCGCCGGGCATCGCGGCTGGCGGGGTGGAGGAGTGGGGCGTGCACGTCTGTAAGATAGGTATTCCTTTTCGGTTGTATTCGTTATTGTCAGGGCAAGGTTTGTATGAAAGAAAAAAAAACCACCGGGAAAGTCGGAAAGTTGCAGCGGGCGAAGCCGCTGGCGGGTCACTAGTCTGTTATATTAACATGTTTTATGTAGTAGGAACGCATGTGACCTTTCAACTAACTAATCAACCATTAACAGTGAAATAATGATTCGGATACCCGTCATGATCAATCATTCGATTATTTATTAGTAAATCATAGGTCCAGGTTTCGAACTTTTGGTGCCAGTGACGTCAATTTGTGTATAAGTGATTAAATACCATTCGCATGCGCGTCGGATTTGCGCAATTATTCTAATATGAATTTGACCATTTTATAGTATTATTTGCTAATATTCAGAGTTTGTAAAACAATCATTCATTACAATGATGCTTGTAGGTTTTTTTTACGATACTGCAAAAATAAAATACGTTGAAATAAACGTTTCTCGTATGACACACTTTATAATTCCACTCCTTTGAAAAAAAAGTTAAGTCCGCAGTAATAACAAGTATAATTTCCCGAGCATATTATAAAGTAAACGATTAAATCATAGGGATGTTTGGCAGTGAGTCGTCCGTCCTGCATGAGTAATCTACGCATAAATTTACCTACGCTTAAAAAAGGTGCACCTACTGTGCAAAAATACTGTGATATTGTAAACTATTTATAATTATAATGTAATGATGTAAACCTTTTTCTTGAAAAAAATATACCTTGCCGAGTTTCTTACGCCGGTTCTTCTCGGGGCAAAGGTTTTATTTTTCGAACCGGTGGTAATGCTTTTTGACATTCATAGGTGCATTATATTATGCCTAAATTGAAGAATAAAGAACTTTGACTTTGACTTTGACTACTATTACGGTTCAAAAGATAAGCTCTTTGAAGTTAGGAGTTATTTATCAGCGATCAGTGCAGAGCTCGGGTGACAGTAGTGGCAAATATTAAATTGTTTCAATCAAGAATCAAATATAATCAAAGACATTTAGAATTAAGTAATAATGTTGATATGGCTGGTAATTAAATAACTATTTCACCAAAAACAACGATTCCAGTCTAGTCGTTATCTACCTCTACTTTTAAGTTATATCTTCTGTATTGTTTGTATCGTTTTTTGAGGTGTTCATTAAAGAGTGTATTAAATACTTTAACAAATCGAAAATACAGAAAATATTTTATTCTATGCATAATGAAATGAAAGGATAATTTTATTTATTATTTATATAAGGGATAAATGATGAAGTTAAAAGTGTGCTGTTACATTTTCAACGTCAACATGATATTACATTAATTTAAACGTCAACCATAATACACGTTCTGTCGCGAGCGTGACACGCAGACTATTCGTGTGCGTTAATTAATTATAAAACCCTAGTAAATATGGCAAAATCTACTATAGAAACTTTAGAAAAAGTGATAAAAAAGTTCCTGTCACTGATAGAAACACAATTAGGATGTGTCCTTAAATATTTAAAAAGACTAGAAGATAAAATAAACAATTTTGAGAATACTCAACGTACGTGTGCTAAGTGCCAAAAAGCCAGTGCAAGCGAACCTCACCCGAACGGATCGGACGGCACGAAGACGCGCGATAAGATTCGCGTGCCGGCCGCCTCGAGCAAGACGAAGCCGGCCGCTACTGCCGACCGTACGCTACCCGCTGCCGGCAACCCACGGCTTTGTTCTCTACCCGCTCAAAGGCTCAAATTAACGCAACCACATGGAGCGTTGTAATTACGCAATATGGCATGAAAACCATCCCAAACCACAGCACAGCACGACAGAACGATACTATTAACGAAACTGATGACGTTGGAACCGACAGCAGCGATCAGCAGCCGTGGCAAACGGTGTCCTATCATAGGAACCGTAAGACACCAAGACCGCAGCGCTTAACCATAACCGGCACCGGACCGGTGGATAACGAATTGAGAGCCACTGAACGCATTAAAAGAATACATGCGTGCTTCTTCAAGCACGACACAACCCCTGAAGCCATCCAGTCGTATATGGCCAAAAAGAGCGGAGACACAGCATGCACAGCGGCTAAGTTACAACTAAGACACCAACATTACGCATCGTTCGTGTTAACGGTGCCCGACAGCAAGTTCGAGTACTTTATGACCGCCAACAACTGGCCACCGGGTACAGAGGTGAGCGAGTGGTTTCGTCGCAGCGCCGGGCGTGCGAGCCGCGCGCCCCGCCGCAGCGCCACCGCCGCCGGGCCCGCGGCTGGACGCGCTGACTTCGCGGATCAGCAACGACACCCTCACAGTTTGTCACCAAAACATTAGAGGTTTAAGTGCTAAAACAGCTAAATTAGAAGTATTATTATGTGACGACCTCGAATGCGATGTTTTAATTTTGACCGAACATTTTTTACGTAATCATGAAATTAAATCTGTAACTCTACCAAATTACGTTCTTATGTCATACTATTGTAGACCTACTATCGAGCGTGGTGGAAGCTGCATCTATGCTAAATCCAATATAAAAGCGGTAAACAGGCGTGACTACTGCGAACTGTCTCGCGAGCAGGTGTTCGATGTATGCGCGATCCATCTGTTAGACGACAACATATTAATAGTGGGTGTATATCACTCAAATTTAACAAATCATAACGAATACCTAGATCTGTTTAACAGTTTACTAACAAAAATTAATGATGAAAAATTAACAGCCATTATAATGAGTGATAATATTGATCTCAAATTAACTCCGCAAACTCAATGTACGTACGCTTGCATCTGCTGAGACACTTCCAAACTCTTTATATAAATGTAACACTGTTATCTTATCTAACTGCGCTCGCAATGTAAAGCGAAGCGCGCTCCCTTACTTAGTTAACTTGTTTTGTAAACCTTTTATACTCCTACATACCAATTGTAACTTTATAGTTTTGCGATGTATCAAATGTATCAATGTTTACGCTCATTAGCTTCGATTTTGTATAGTTTATGCATGTTATATATCTTTCTCAAATAAGTGAATTATCGTATCTTGTTTTCCCGCTCTTGTTTGACACAAGCTTATTTTTAGAACGCCTGAGTGCCAGCCTTTTTAGCCAGACTGCCATAAAGGGTTATTTATTAAGTGCGGTTTTGCGGCGGTCATTTTATTACAAACCGCAAGCAACTAACTGGGAATTAAAACGAAAGTGACAAGTTAAAATAAAGGACAATGGGCAAATTTGTATGGGCACTGTCCCCCCCCACCAACAGTAACAGGATGCATGTCTATATGTTTATAAGGACCCAAAAAAAGACAAAATACTTATTTTAGTAGCAAAATCAATGGGATTTTTTTAATGAAAACAAGGGCCAAATAAGGCATATCATCCATATATGTGTTCATTTTCAAACAAATTCCATACGATACGATTATGGTTTTCCAATAAAACCCCATACATCTGGTGATCGTCTGCATAGTAAAAATACATAATGTTGCTGAGATCTAATAAATGAGACATGTTTCATTTCTGTTGGTGGGGGGGGACATTTCTGCCCATGGTCCTTTAATATGAAAAAGTTATTTAATGTGTAACTGGTGCTTTATTCTGAAACTTGATAATAAAACTTATAAAAGTAGTATTCGGTAGTTTTACCAAAGAGTGGCTGTATAAGATTTTACCCAGGCTCAGTATAAACTTGGTTTTTTTAATTATACAGTGAGGCTGTATAGGTTTCTGCTACTGCACAAGTCTAAAGACATAGTTATTTTTTCAAATTACTTTTCTTCACTTGCAACCCGCTTTTAAAATAAACAATGGCCTACTTTCAGAGTATGAGACATGAAAAATATTTTTTGCCCTTGCGTTCATTTACCGGGGTCTTTTTTTTTTTGTTATTTACTTCAAAAATATGCATTTGTAGAGGAGGGATTTGTACATAAAAACAGGTATTTTTATACATGTTCAGTGCAGCCAAGCTCGCCAGAGCAAAAACTACCTACGTATACATATTTTTTTATTTTGTTATGTCGTGTCTAGTGTGTGAGATTAGAGTCTGGCAAATGAAACATGACAATGAAAAAATGGCAACACTGTAGTGTCGTCCCTTTCAAATCAATCTAAGAAAAAAGGGACGTCACTACAGTGTTGCCTTTTTTTCATTCTCATGTTTCATTTGCCAGACTCTAATTCGTTTATTAAAGTATACGAAAGAGGTTAACGCTTATATGAAGTTCATTAAAAAACCTGTTTCATCTGTGTGTGTTTTCTGTGTTTTGTTGTGCATCGTGTATCTGTCCATCTTTTCTATCATGAACTTGTTATATACCTATACCTCGTTATTGTATTATTTTACAGGTTGAAATCATTTTACAATTAAGGAAAAACGTTTTCACAGCGAGGCAACGATTGTGTTGTGTGCAGGTCTGACAGTATCGACAGGCCTCCCCGTTTCAGCTATCTATTATTTTAAAGTTACGTGAGACAGGATTACAAACAATTTAATTTAAAATAATATTTTTTCACTTCTCATGCTCTTAAAATATTACTTTACTGTCTGGATTAAAGCTCTCTATTAAGGGATGAAAGTTATTTATCCTACGCTACTTGTTACGCTCAATAGCCTCTTCAATACTTTTAGTATTGAATCGGCGTTTATCACGCTTCAGAGACTTCGAGATCTGTCTGTTGAGCTGCCGATAGCGACAAGCGTCACCAGAGGACTGCAAAATCCCTGGTTTTAGTATGGTGGATCTTGAAGAACTTAGACGCGAATATTGAAAGATAAGTTATAATTCAAAATGAAAAATGATCAAAGCAACATAAAGATGATTTTTAAATGACTTGTCATAATTGGTCGACTTTTTTTTTACAATGTGGTCCTTGGGCGCCACCGGGCTTTTTTGAATAAAATCGGATTTAGTTTTTAAACATGTGTCAAAATGAAATGCTATAAAAGCACTAAGGAGTATTGATATCAACTTCGAAGCAAATAACCAACAAAATAACTTTCTACCCCTTAGGGGATGAATTTCAATAAAATACGAAACACGTCTTCCATCAATTCTGTTAACGAAGGTTTATGCAAAATTAGAAGTAGATTGGACCAAGGAATCACGTTGTCCCATACAAACTGGGCCCCCGTTTTTACCGCTAGGGGTAGGAGTTCGTAAAAGCCTTTCTTATCGGATGCCTACGTCATAGAAAGAACACCCCCTTCAAGTTTCAAGTCTCAACGATCAGCGGTTCAGGTTGTGCGTTGATCCGTTACTCAGTCAGTCATTCAGGAGTTCAGGACAAAGCATTTTACATGCATAGATTATCTATTTATATAAGCTGTTGCCCGCGACTCTGTCCGCGGAGAAGAATAAAACATAGTCTATGTTACTCAGGTGTAATGGAGAAAGAAGAATAAATCCAGTCCTCCTCTCCTCGTTATAATATAGTACCACACTTTATATGACATGTCCTTTAAAAGTGTGTTAAGTACTTAGTTTTGCGGTCCAGTGTACTATTGTAGATGTAGAAAGGAGAATGCCCATATAATGCCTGGAATGTACAAAGATGTCCCATATTTCAAAAAAAATGTCGTAATTGATTATAACTAAACAGATTAAATAGAAGTCTGTAGAACTCCGGAGAAACAAACACTAATTAATTAGTATATTACTGGAACATCCGCTGCCGGTACGGTTTTATCTTTCGTTACGTCGAGTTGCCACTTTATAACAAAACAAATAATGATGATTTTCTGCTATCACTCACGTAAAAAGTTTTATTTATGCATGACAATTGTCGCTCGTTTGTCTTAGCGAACAAAACAGGTCACAGTTAAATATATGAATGATCGTATTGGGAGCAAATTGGGAGTCTAAAAGTATGATACATATACACCACTGGCAACAAAAAGATGAAGTAGGTACTAGTAGGCATGAAATTGCCTTTTTCTGTCTACCTCCTTTTTAGTTGTTTTGACATAATGACGTACTCACCAAACTTGACATTGGTGAAGAAAAATAAAAAGAAGACATAGTGACGTTTCTGTTGTGTATTGTTTCGCCATCGTGAGATTTTTTTGCGATGGAGCCTTAGATTTCGCGCTGTTGAAAGTATTGATTGTTGATTGATACGTTTCCTTAAGAAGATGAATAATTGTATTAATTGCAATATCAACGTGACGCGACTGTTACGGCATAATTTATCGTCGCAAAGTGATGAAGTCCGTCAAGTGATACACGAATGGATGGATGGACAAACCGTTTGTATTTTACAAACACGCACGCACGTTTTTTGTTTATATACACGATAGTGTCATCTATGTCGTTCTTATATTTTAACATTCACATAGATCTGAGCGACATCTATAGTCGTTTTTTTAAGTCAACATAACCTCTTTCATTGTAAAAAAAATCTTAATAATAGCAAAATCCCAAGTTTTCAAATCATTTTTGAAGTAGTTTCAGAAACCTCAATTTTTTTAGCGTATTTTAATGTATCATTGGTTCTTGTACATCTCAGGCATTTCCTTGTATGGGCGGTGGGCATTCTCCTTTGTGATTTATGAAATAAAAATTACAATTTAATCATGAAATGTTAATTTTAATTATTTTCCTATGGCATAGAGAAGGCAAACGAGCTCACAGGCAGTTACCTGATGGTAAGTGGAAACTGTGACCCATAGACATTCGCATTCACAAGACTGGAATCCTAAGACTTTGCCAACCTTGAGGACTAAGATGGAATGCCTCTATGCTAGTCATTACACCGGCTGTCTTATCCCCAAACCGGAACACAACACGGTTAATGGATAAGATGGTGGTAGCGATCCGAACGAACCCTGGACAAGGTCCTACCACCCGCAAGTAACCCCGTATTGTAATGAAAGTTTACTGCGTTTATCGCGTGACAAAATGAGGATAACATCCGTCAGTTTTTGACACGTTAAAAATCTCCAACAGGTACGTTGTTCTGACAAGCAAACACCACGATGGCTTCACCCTTTTCCCGACAAAACAGTACAAAAGTTGGAGCTCCACGGAAACGGGGTCGCGGCGAGACTTGGTTGGCGAACTATCCAAGAGCGTCCGTGAGGCGGGCCTTAAGTTCGGTGTCTACTGTTCCCTCTACGAATGGTTCAACTCCGACTACATTCTGGATAAGAAATCAAATTTTAAAACTATAAAGTATACCCAAGTGAGGGTATGGGCAAAAGTTAAACAGTTGGTCAACAAATACAAAACACAGCATCAAATTGCATCAATCTATAGTAAAACCAAGAGTTATCGCAATGTAATTAACCTAAAATCTCTCGACATGAGACTGGATTGAATCCAGAGACTGTCGGCGTAGTAAATAAGGGAAACACCTGGATCACTTTAAACTTTTTTGTATAATAAATACCTTTGTAAACCAGTTATGGAGTAGTTATTCCTTTATTATTATCATGTTAAATTTTCTTTTGGCCTAAAACGGAATGCATTTAACCATTAATTATATTTACTTACATCTTAATCATGTTTGCGAACCCATCCTTATCATTCTAGCATCGCAAAATAACATTTGAATTAGAATTTTACCATTTCAATTTTTAGCAGCTCCATCAGTATTTTTGTACTGCGCCAATACGAAACATTTCAATTTGACGTTACATTGTTTTCTGTGAAAGAATCGGGCTCTTTTTTTTCAAATTTTCATAATTGTTTATAAGCTATGGAATTCTTCCTTGTGAAATAGGAAATTAGATAAACTAGTTTTTCTTTTTAGGGTTCCGTAGCCAAATGGCAAAAAACGGAACCCTTATAGATTCGTCATGTCTGTCCGTCCGTCTGTCCGTCCGTATGTCACAGCCACTTTATTCCGTAACTATAAGAGCTATACTATGGAAACTTTGTAAGTAGATGTATTCGGTGAACCGCATTAAGATTTTCATACAAAAATAGAAAAAAAACAATAAATTTTTGGGGTTCCCCATACTTAGAACTGAAACTCAATTATTATTTTTTCATCAAACCAATACGTGTGGGGTATCTATGGATAGGTCTTCAAAAATGATATTGAGGTTTCTAATATAATTTTTTTCACAACTGAATAGTTTGCACGAGAGACGCTTCCAAAGTGGAAAAATGTGTGTCCCCCCCGTAACTTCTAAAATAAGGGAATGATAAATGTAAAAATAATATAAGATGTACATTACCATGCAAACGGTTTGAACGAGATCTAATAATTAGTTTTTTTTAATACGTTATAAATCGTAAACCGCATTTTACCTTTCATTCAATCAACTACAATATAATAAAGAATAAAGAAAAACATTTATTTAGATATATAGTGGTACGGAACCCTACGTGCGCGAGTCCGACTCGCACTTGGCCGGTTTTTTTTTATATATTTTTACTTCGGAACGGTATCAATATGATTACATAAACAAATCCGGCATCCCCAAATTACACGAAAACGATACAAAACTTGGACCAGTAGCTCAACCGGTGTAGATATAAAGATAAAGTCGGCACTCAACTCAAAAATCAATCACTCCTGCCAAATACCAATCCTGCCAAAGGAAATCTTTCGTTCACAAAACGCCGTTTCATCTGCTGCCACTAAGACGCAATGGAACTCATGTATCTTGAAAGAAAATCGCATCTCTGACACGCACTCTTCATTCAGTGCAGTAGGTGTGTATTACTAACAAGAGTAACAAGTAATAATGCGCCCGCCGTCTAGGTATCTGCCTATATATCTCAACGTGATTTCAACATAACTTGCACTACATGGCGCGCTTACTACTGAACTTACTGACTCTAAATTTAAATCTGTCGTAAAACAAAAACTAATTTCCCGAGCATATTATAAAGTAAACGATTATATCATGGATAGGGATGTTTGGCGGTGAGTCGTCCGTCCTGCATGAGTAATCTACGCATAAATTTACCTACTCTTAAAAAAGGTGCACCGCACCTACTGTACAAAAATACCGTGATATTGTAAACTATCTATAACTATTATGTAATGATGTAAACCTTTGTCTTGGAAAAAATATACCTTGCCGAGTTTCTCGGTAATGCTTTTTGACATTCATAGGTGCATTATATTATGCCTAAATTGAAGAATAAAGAACTTTGACTTTGACTTTGACTTTTCGATCTACTACAAGTTGATACGCCCAACGCATTCATCTGAATTTGCAGCCTTGGGTGTGATTCTCTCAAAAACGCTGTCTGACGAATGAACGAGTCAATGTACAATCCAGCGCCCGATCCGTCCCGCCGCGTGTGTTAATGTATCCATATAACTCCAAGTTAAAACCGCCGCCGGCGTATGCCGTGAGGTTGCCGGCTGCGCCACTTCATGCCTTTCTGTTTAAGTCTTAAGAGGCGACTGAGGGATTAAAGGCTTGTAGTATTGTTAGGCGATGGGCTTGCAACCTGTCATTAATATACACTGGTAAACATCTTGGCCTGTATGTGCAAAATGTGGTTATAGAATTAACAACTTGTTAGAGTTGTTGGTAATTCTGTAGCTCTGCCTACCCCACTCTGGGATGAAGGCGCGACGGTATGTATGTATGTAAAACACCCGCCGAGCTTCCGAGCCGCTCGGCGCACGACCCGCTCCCGCCCGCTGCGTGAATTGCGCTCAAGGCTGCCTAATTGAGAATGAACGCGTTAAAATTAGCGTTCATACTAATTAGTATGGACGCCAAAAAATGGTTCTTTAAATGCTTCCTCTGTGGAAACTACGATGTGTACAAACGTATTGTTGTATACCATTTTGAACCTCGTTCAATCAGCTAATGAACAACGTTAAAACGTTGTCGATTTGTTCAGTAATATTTGTGTGGAATCGTACGAGATGTGAGGCGATATACGAGGGCTAGGGGCTGGGGGAGTCAGTCAGTAGAATACACAGATTTACTCACAATCAACTAATGGGCGCGTTACCTTTTATATGGAAAAGTTGTAATTCATAACTAATTTAACTGTTGTTATCTTCTAAAATAACGAATAAGAAAACGATGCGTGCAACAACGATCCAAATACAAATACAGAAAAATCTTTAAAGTCGTTTGTCTTGATTGGCCACTTTTTGAGATACAGTAGTTGGTGCCTGACACGACATGGAGTTCCGTTCTACCCATGTCCCTGAGGGTTAAATGGATTTCATCATCACTATCACCATCATCATCATCACCACCACCATTATCATCATCATCATCATCATCATCATCATCATCATCATCATCATCATCATCATCATCACCATCATCATCATCATCATCATCATCATCATCATCATCATCATCATCATCATCACTTTTGTTATTTATTTTAATTTTAAGTAAATTATTGTGATAAATATTTGCACGCCTGTATGCAGGTTGAATACATTGGAATGATTACATACTGTCAACTAAGTTTACTATGTTCTAGCCAATAACTCATTTTTCATTTTCATTTCAATTTGCACAGTTTTTCTAGATAGCTACGTTATTAAAGAAACAGTTTACAAATTGTGATTAAACTCAAATAAAAGCTCAGTTTTGGTGATCGATATGCTTGTGGCATCCATTGACGGGTGGTTTTAACATTATTGAGACGAGAGCTTTTGCAGCGGCGCAATGTATGTACAGAATGTGAGCTAACGCGCCAATAAAAGAACGCCTTAATTACACAAAAACCCGAGCCAGCGCATGTCGGAGCATGCTCAGTGTGATTTCGGAACCCGCTAAGTGCTACCAACATAAAAACCACAAGGAATAACTGTCTTTTTCTATTCAGTGGCATACGGTGCCGTTTTAGATGATTTTAGTAGGTTACATCCGCTTTCATTGAAGATATTTTTCAGATTTTTAGTTTTTGCAGTTTTGGCTGTGTGTGTGTGGGGGGGGGGGGGGGGGGGCAGTTATTTGTGATGAGTGCGAATATTTGTTTTTGAGTCTTGTATGTTTTTTTGTTTGCTTAGTTTGGGACTAGGCCAATTCTTGTGACATTGTCTCTTGATAAATTTATGAATGTAACATCCCCAAAGCATTTTTTTTTCGGTAATCATCACTTTTTTCTTGAGTTGTTATGAACTTCATATAAGCGTTAACCTCTTACCAATGCTTTAATAAACGAATTAATATCACACACAGGACATAAAGAACATTTTATCGTAACAAGGGACTAAAACGAGCCATAATGATAGGAGAGGTTTATAGTTCGAGTGTCATTATGGTTGTTCACTTTGAATGCGTGGAAAAAAACGACATTCTATACAAAATTAGGTACAATTTAAAAAATAAAAAGGTTTTAGGTAAAATTTTGCGGGTGGTAGGACCTTGTGCAGGGTCCGTCCGGATCGCTACCACCATCTTATCCATTAACCTACCGCCAAACAGCAGTGTTCGCATTGTTGTGTTCCGGTTTGGGGATAAGACAGCCGGTGTAATGACCAGCATAGAGGCATTCCATCTTAGTCCTCAGGGTTGGCAACGCATTTGCAGTCTTAGGCTTGCAGTCTTGTGAATGCGAATGTCTATGGGTCACAGGTTCCACTTACCATCAGGTGGCCTGTGTGCTAGTTTGCCTTCTCTTTGCCATAAAAAAAACAACATTGATTAAAAAAAAGTTTCTTACGAAATTATTCCGCGGTTTTTTTTTTTCTTTGTAACGTGACGCTTTGAATGCTTGCATATTTAGCCAACAGGTTCAAACTTGAGAACTGTTTTAAATCTAATTATGGACCATGCGTTATAAAATGAATTGATCCTTAAGATAATTAAATAGATTCATATTCGTGATCATCAATCGGGTTACACGAAATAAATCGGCGACATTATCCAAACGGCAGTGGAGATTTTTTACAGCTCGCTTTTCTTTAGACTCGTTTGATAGTTAGGTAGACGGCAGTTATTGCTACAGCCTCCGCGGCAATTTGCACTTTTGTAGTGGTAATAATAAAGTCTAGACTCACTCATCGTGAAGACTATAGCGTGGAGTTCCCGCAATGGCACTGGAACAAAAACCAAAAAAACAACAGCTACCCCGCGCTCAAAGTTAATTTCGTGAACATAGCTCGGACAGGTCATCGCCTAACAGATATGGAAATAAATTTAAGGGTATAATTAGATATTAGGTAGATACTGATACGCGTGTCATAGGCCCGTATATAAACTGATCTCAACACAAAAACTCGTCTCGAGAAACGTCAAAAATGACAGTGCTCTATGGTTTGGCGTTTACCTTGACGTATCTTGTGACGGGCCTCACAGTCAAGATGAGTTTATTAATACGGCCCTAAATGTGGCACGATAGTGCTCCTACTGTGGAGCAAAATAACTAGCGATGCATCCGATACCGATACCGATACCGATATATCGGCGATACTTCGGGTTAGCCGATATATCGGTATCGACGATATTTTTATTACCGATTCAACGATACTTTTTAATTTAAAAATGTAGTGTCAACGAGCGATTACTTTGTATTTTAAACAAAAATCTTATCAATGTTAATTTTAATTACTAAAATTTTTAATTATCTAATATTAACCTATGTATCTACTTCTTATATTAATAAAAATAAATCTGTCTTGTGATTTATTTATTATACCTTCTATTTTTGAATTCACAAAAAGCTTATCGGTATCGGTATCGCCGATATTTTTATAAGAGTATCGGTATCGGTATCGTATCGGCGATGCTTCCCTAAAAATAACAAAACGTTAAAAATACGATCACAGATCGAACACGATATGGTTTATACCGTGCTGAATGGACGCCCTGGTCAAAGACGATATAGTGTTTTGTTGGAAAAGCTTAGAAAGGACGGCTTTGCTTTTGTGAAACGAGGATGAGAGCCTTTTCTTCCTTGGAGTAAAATAAACATGTGAAAACCCACCTGCCTGCTGTGATATTGTATTTAAAAATCCTCTCTGTTGCATATTAAATCGGAACTATTGTGAGTGGGTGCAGTGTTGGGCTGCGGCCGCTGCGGGGGCGACGATTCATTTTCTTTGTAAAAATATTCTCTCTGATTTTATCGAAAGCTTTACAAATACAATTAAATCCTTACATTGTTTGAGAAAAGCAATATATAGTCAAGACTCGAGTGCAATGAAAGCGCGTTACTTTGTACGTATGAATTACCATAGAAAGTGACCCGATTCCATTGCTCTTCAGTGCAGGTATATGCCTCGACGGGGGGGATTGCCTGACTCATTTTAGCAGGCCTCGCGAAGGAACGGCCCGCCAATTTTCCACCTCTGGCGATTCAGTATTTTCCGGGTCTGGGCATAACTTCCCTATAATATGTTCAGAAACGATCAGCAAATGACCTATATTAAACCTGTACTTATCTGTGGTTGCATCGTAATGTTTAAATTACAGTATATGTGGCCAAAGCTTTATTCACATTCAAATTTCGAACATCTTAAAAAATAGGAATCATATTTGGTTGTGATTATCGAATTAGTCGATTTGTAATTTCATTTCATTTAGTGAAAAATTCTTTTTGAATACTATTTTTTGAATCTCGAATATACAATCGATTCACATAATGCGGGTAAGAACCCGCATGTCATCGGTCCCTCGTACTACGAGCCTCTACCTGCCAAACTTAAAAATTTACAATCCGACGAAGCATTTAAACATCAGCTGAGAAACCTTTTATTGAATAATCCGTTATACTCCGTGGATGAATATATGAAAATGGAAATGTAAATTTATTATTTTTGTTGATATTTATTACTTATTGACCATTGTACATATTTTGACATCGGATGAATGACCATTATTAGATGTTTAACTTTTATGGTTTTAATTTATGAATTATTATTGTATTCTATTCTTTGATTATTAATATTTATGTTTTGACGATCTCAATGTAATTTCGTATTTTTTGACATGCAATGCAACTAATATTGTAATATTACATTGACAAATAAATAAACTAAACTAAACTAAACTAATTAAAAGTGCATAAACATTAGAAGTACCTACCTAACCTACGGTGTCGTGTGAGTCGTCCGCGCTGCGCCGCACCGTCATTTGTTTCGAACTTTCGAATAGTTCCCAAGAACAGAAAATAAAGTTCTGTACAACTTGAAAATGTTGGCCATATCGTACATGTTGTAGAAAACGTGTGATATGCATGTAGATAAAGTTTTGTATGCGGCTGTACGCATAATTAGGCAACAAACACTCGTGTGATCTTATTATGAAACGAGCTGAAAGGCGAGTATATTAATTGCTCTCATTATGCTCCAGTTACATATTAAGTAACTATTACTTAATAGATTCTCGGCATATGGGCCTGCACTCTAGGCAGTAAAAATATAATTTCTGATATAGAAACCTACACCTTGAAACGTTTTCCAGCTCAACTACGCATAAGGGTTTTACTCCGTTGCGCCCGCTGCAAATTTTCGAGCCTCCAGTGGTTTATTTTTATTTTTTGGGATACAAACCTTGTTCTAACAACAAAGACTTCAACAAAAAAAGAACACAATATGTTGGTGATTCATTTTTATATATAGATTTATAGTTTTTTATACTAATTTAATTATTGAGAATTTAACGGCGGACAAATGTTATATCCTCAGTTATAATAATAATATTGCATGTAAAAAATATTCGTCGAATTTTGTTAATGTAACAACTACCTACCTAATCTTCTTTGTAGGTCACTCAAAATATTGATAAAGTTGACTAAATTTAAGTTATTATATAGTTTTCAACAAAATGGAGAACGGACACGACAGAGTATTAAGAATAATGGGTTTTTTTTTTGGTACTGTTTAGTATCTGTTAAAAATCGACGGATGTCCCAGTCAAACATGAATATCAGTAACCTCTGAAAAAAAATACAACCTTCTAAACTAAGAGTTAATTCAACTAAATCGGACGTCAAAAATCAGGGCACCCAAGAATCTTTCAAAATACGCAAAGGATTTTAGTGCTATTTCCATCAATAGAGAGAGTGATTGAAGAGGAACGTTTGCATTTATGAAACACTATGTACTTTGCACGGGTTTTTCCAGAAATCCCGCATAATCCGAAGCAAAGTAATTGGCCGCCCGCTGTGTACTGTGTAATCGTTTCTTTTAATAAAATTGAAACAATGTTTATTTATGGTATCAAAATAAACCAAAGCCTTCGTTTCATTTTTTTTCTGATTTAATGATGCTTTGGTAAGGCTTTGATATTTGTCAAAGAGTCTTGGGTAAAAACTGTTTCCGTGCAACACGTCACTGCGACTGAGAACAAAGGAACCGATGCACAAACGCGTGTAAATGCCAACCGGATGGATTAGAAGCCTGCACCGGAAGGTGTAAAAACTAGTTTTCGCCAGAATTCATTTAGAAATGGAGTACTGGTTTGTTATGGAGTCAAACATAATGCAATCCTTAGGGCAACTGTTGCTATAACCAACTTTTATTACTACATAGTATAAAACAAAGTCGCTTTCCCTGTCCCTATGTCCCTTTGTATGCTTAAATCTTTAAAACTACGCAACGGATTTTGATGCGGTATAAAAAATTCGGAAGAACACGAACTGCCTAACACAAGTTACATACGCTGTCTGACCTCCGAAGGCGTGTTCCCTTTTTCATTTTCACTTTTTACTAGGTACCGAAATTTTCGAAACAATTATAGGAGACAAATAAACGTCACCGTCACAGATTATTAAGGTACTTATGTATAAAATAAACGTGATGCAATAAACAAATGAATGTAATACATTTTGAAAATAGAAAACAAACGAATATAAATTCATGCCAGCCAGCAGCATAAAACAAAGTCGCTTTCCCTGTCCCTATGTCCCTTTGTATGCTTAAATATTTAAAACTACGCAGCGGATTTTGATGCGGTTTTTTTTAATAGATAGAGTGATTCAAGAGGAACGTTTTTATGTATAATAAGTTCTGGATCATGAACGGGTTTTACAGAAAACTCACATAAACCGAAGCGAAGCGAGGGGTCGGTAGGAAATCATAAATGATGAAAATGAAAAGTGATGATTTTTAACGCTCTAATTTTGTTATTCCTAAACAAAAATTCAATACGAGCACACATACCTAGTTAAGAATTAAAATCTATATCTAAACTTAACAATGAATCCATATTTTGTACTAATATCAACCGAAGTGTTTCTGAGCGAAATAAGTAAATAACATAACATACCTCGGTGTGGAGCACCCCACGTTTTAATTTAATTTAAAAAAAAAAGTCAATCATGAAAAGTTTTAGAAAAATGTGCAAATCATTTGTAGATTTCGATTTGAAGTAACTATTTGCACGTGAAAACTCAAGCTAGTGAAAGTCGTGTTTTACCATTAACGTCTTTTAATTGGACTAATCTTTCCGCTAGATCTGCAACTTTCTATAATAAAACATAAATGCACCATTTAAAGTTTGACTTGAATAGTAAAACCACAGAATCTCAGCACATTCGGCCAAGGCTGAATGTCACAGGTAATATAATTTCACCCAGCAGAATTGAATTCCAAGCTTGCAACCGAAAGATAATTGTAAGGACCAACCAGCCAAGTGGAAATTGAAATCAGAACCAGACTCCCGTCTCCAAGTCAACGTTTGTGCTAAAAATTAATTACCACGTCGCAGCTTTTGCTATTTGTATAAATATTACTACTAGTAACGTTATATTTATTCAAGTAGCAAGAGTAACGTTTCAAAATAAACGGACATTTCTCTTTTATAAGGGTCGTTTTCAAAAAAAATGTAGGTACATAGTTAAGGGCTTTAATTAAAACAAAACTTAATTGATTCCTTTGTGTGACGAAAGTTACCCGTATAGTTTGTATGACTAACTTTCGTTACACAAAGGAAGCGATCGTGATTTTGTTTTCAATAAGCCTTTAATTATGTACAATTTTTTTGATAACGGCCCATAAATCATACCTCGATATTATAATGCATTAAAATAATCTTCGTATAAAACAGTAGCTTCCGCCGTCTGTTTGCTTAGCTCTTCTAAACTGCCCAACAGATTTTAATACGGTTTTCTTTAATAGTTATAGTGATTCTAGAGGAAGCCTTTTATGCATAATAAACTCTGGGGGTACAGTAAACTCACGCTAGTTATCTATAAAAATCACGTCGCTTGTATGGGAGGAGCATTGTATATTTTTCTGTGAATATTTCAAGGCTTACCTGTTGCCGATATTCATATCGAGCAAAAAACCACGTTTATCTATATAATCACGTTTGTTGCAAGCGAGCTCCACTTAAATATCTGTTTTATTCTGTTTTCAGTTGTTATAGCGGCACGGTTCGTGAGTTATATACAGCCTGGTGACAGACGGTCAGACGGACAGTGGAGTCCTGGTGATAGGGTCCCGTCTTTATCATTTAGGTACGAAGCCCTAACAATGTGTAAAGTTAATTTAACTACACTACACTGTCTGTCGCTGAGGCCCTGTAGCTCTGCCACAGACATTACAATCATTAATATAGTTATCTAATAACTTTTACTATTCCAACACGTGGAGAGAACGAACGTACTTTAAAATCGACATTTTTTTTCATGGTATAGGAGGCAAACGAGCTGACGGATCGCCTGATGCAAAGCGAATATAAAATATAAAATAAATAACATACACATTAAATGAATAACGCAAAATGCACCTACCTATACTTCAACAGGCGTCGGGGTTGGTCGCCTGTTGCTGCAGCCGGCCGGCCGTGAAAATGACGGTAATGCCACGTTGCGTCATAATAAACAGCAATAGTTCGAAAAAACGACGACGTTGAATCGATTTTGCACGGAAAACGGAACATTTTCTTCTCTGTGTGTCCCAGTTGGTAGAAATAGTGACACGGTGGGTTTTCATGTAGACTCGAGGTGTTTACGTTATCTATGCGTATTTATATTTGTTTCAGTGACCCCATTTGCCTATAAAATAGGCATCCACATTTAGTGCACCACAAAAAGGTGCACCTACTGTACAAAAATACCGTGATATTGTAAACTATCTATAATTATTATGTAATGATGTAAACCTTTGTCTTGAAAAAAATATACCTTGCCGAGTTTCTTACGCCGGTTCTTCGCGGGGCAAAGGTTTTATTTTTCCGGTGGTAATGCTTTTTGACATTCATAGGTGCATTATATTATGCCTAAATTGAAGAATAAAGAACTTTGACTTTGACTTTGACTTAGTGAGGTATATACAATTAGCAAACTTGTTTAAAACAGTATTATTTAGTGCTGCAGTGAAAATATTTAACCACTTGGCCGAATCATTAAAGACTTAACATTTTTGTAAAGCTTACCTACGAATACGTTTACATTTAACATTCAAATTCATTCCACAATATTTTACAATAATAATCAATTTGTAAAGTTTATCCTTGACAACTTCAATAGTTATTTGTAATGATTTAGATTGACGTAGATATTTATTATTCTTGGCTCCTAAGAAATAATAATGTATTCCGGATGCGTCTCCAGATATTATTATGTGATGAATCTATAACGATTCGCGACCATTGTAAAACTCTCATTCACACAATAAAATATATGAATTAAATTTGAATAACTTGAAGACGCGTCGAGGTTAAATATGGACGGTTGTATGTTATACCCAGTTACATCACCGCCTTCCTGTTGCTATCGGAAACGCATCCTTGCTGCCGCCGCCGCACTCAGAGACTGCAATTAAATGTAATTCTTGTTTGTGTTGCCTTATTCTATTGCTGTAGCAAAAAAGCACAGCAGCACTTTCAACTTTCAACAATCCGTTTGTTAGTCCTTTACCTCAAAAGCATTTATTCCTTATAGCGGTTCACCGAATCGCTTTTCATCTCGAACGTATATTTAATTTTCGCGTTGTGTCTCGGTCGTTTACTTTTTTAGTCGTTATAAGTTTTGGTCGCATCGTGTGGTAAATTTTCGCTTTCTATCCCAATCGTCTAAGTGCAAGTCGCAATGTACTTTTTTATTTATTTTAGCCAGGTTGTAGCTCCATATATTCTCACAAATATTGAATTATATAATTATAATAATGACGAGAACCTCGCGAAGGCTGAGAAGGACAAGCTCAGCAAGTACCTTGCTTGACTTGGCTCACGAGGTGACCGCCATGTGGGATGTCCCGATAGTTGTTTCGGCAAACGGTCTTATAGCGAAGAGTTTTGACCAACACCTTAAGAGACTCTCGCTAGGTGGCTGGGTCAAGGGCCAGATACAGAAGGCAGTACTCGACACGGCACGCATTGTGAGGAGGTTCCTCTCTCTGCAGCCCTAACCACCGGTAGCTTGAGCCCTGCCCCGCTGCCGGCGGCACTCGTAGGTTAGGTTTTTATAATATTTATTTATTGTATTAGTATTGTTATTTTACTTTTATTATTAAGTATTTATTGTAAAAAGCTTAACTTACTTACAGAAAAATTTATAAATATCTAAAATAATAACAATGTATCCTACTTCAATGTCACTAAACTTCAATGTCGCAATGACAGAATGTTATCTAATATTTAGGATAAAACTACACGTGCGTCTGGGGGAAAATACTACATGAAAAATTCAATGCTACAAATTAATTATAGTAATGTAAAAAGCCACGCGAAAAATTCCTTCAAGTAAAAGATTCTATTGAAATGTTGTTCATTCGAGGTGAAATGCGATTCGGTGAACCGCTGCAAGGAATTCATGCTTTTGAGGTAAAGGACTTAAAAGGAACAAAAAGCATCTGTTTTATGAGTTTACAGAACTATTTAACCTGCGTATAATTATAAATATAATTAGCTAGCTTTTAATTTGGTATCCTGACATTTAACAAATCATCATTTGGCAAACAATGTCAGTTTGCAATCTTTCATTTCGCAAAAAAAAATGCTTAAACCAATGGAGGCCATTTGCAACGTCAAAAGATGGCGGATGTATAAAAAAAAAAAAATCTCAGTTTTAAAAAAAAATCTTTCCTATGACAGTGCAAGACAACCACCACATACAAAGTTTCCATACATTCTCCTACATAAACTGTGTCCCCTAGACAATATACAATATTTACATATTTTTTATGCCTATTTTATATTGCGTTGCTAGCCAGGATGCATTATATTATCGTAAAAAATAATAATTAAACGTAAGTACAGTATTTACGTAACCAGACCGATCTAGGGCAAAGGTCGCGTCGCGTATGTAAACGCGTATGCAGAAAGGGTGTCATAAGATTGACGTGAGTATCTGTGCATCGTGCTCGAACTGATTTGGACGCATTTTTTTTTACTTGAAAGCATTTTATCTAGCGGTGGTAAAATTTTAGACTGTTAGTGTTAACCCGGAGGACTAAGATCGAATGCCTCTACGCTTGTAATGTCACCGATTGTGTTATCCCGCACCGGGACACAATATGACTGCTGCTTGGCGCGGTATTAAAGATAAGATGGTGGGATTGATCCGGACGGACTTTGCACAAGGTCCTAACACCAGTAAGTGCTCTTAATAAGACATGTGTTAAGGTGTTAAAAGAATTGTAAACCGACGCTTAAGCTGTGTATTCACGACCGCTCCAACAAGCCGTTGCGATCGTTTAAAAGTTTGGCGGGGTTAATTGGATGTCCAAATGGACGGAAAACCGGCGCGGTTCGGAAATCCGAATGATTGTTGAAATTGAACAATCGAACACGCCACGCCAAACGCCACGCGCTCCGCGTATCGAAATATAAAACGAATATCGTTTGCCTTTGACGGATTATTGCAGCACATCAAACGTGACTTTTGAATCACAAGAGTGCAGCGCCTTATAAAGTCGATCCTCTTCGATGTAAAACGGCAATTAGTTTTAGGTTAGGTTAGGTTAGGTTAGGTTAGGTTAGCGGTTAGGTAACGCGCAATCCGAATGATTGTTGAAATTGAACAATCGAACACGCCACGCCAAACGCCACGCGCTCCGCGTATCGAAATATAAAACGAATATCGTTTGCCTTTGACGGATTATTGCAGCACATCAAACGTGACTTTTGAATCACAAGAGTGCAGCGCCTTATAAAGTCGATCCTCTTTGACGAAAAACGGCAATTAGTTTTAGGTTAGCAAGTAAACGACATCTCATACGAAAAAAGAAAACGGTCAAGATTTTTTTGATGTCCAGGCTATTTTTAAAGCTCTTTCTGATACTGGCGTTTTTTAATAAACTAGGGCACGTTTTCAAATCAAGATTAAAAGTTAAACCGCGCAATAAGATGAACGTTGCAAAGCTACTTACCTCTACTTTATAGATTACTTGATATTGATAACAGAAGAGCAAAGACTAGGAGTCTTTTGAATGAACTTGTTACTCTTTATTTATTAGTAGTAACATTTTGTGTTTATTTTCTGAGAAAATAAGGTAACGAAATCCGTTAGGGGGTAAGTGCAACGCCTCATGGTCTTTTCTGCGTCACTGCTTAAAAAATACCTACATATTATTCCGACCAGAAGTCTAAAACGTAGCCAACAGCGATCACATTCAATTGATATTCTGAGAAATAATAAAAATAATGAAAATAGTAAATTATGATTCGATTTTGGAACATAACTCTACACCGTGTTTTTTTTGATTTACGATAACTTTAAGGGAACGTTCTTTAGGTCAAACAAAGATAATTTCCCGAAGACAGACAAATGATAAGTCTAACGGTTTTAAAGATATTTCATTTTTAAATTTAATCAGTTAATCACGTTAAACTAGTGTTAAAGGCTCTTAATTGATAACAACAATTTTCTTTTAATACTTATGAGTAAAGAGTTTCCAATTGTTAGGTTTGTATACGCGTCAATCTAAAGTGACTTGTACCTGTCAAGTGTTATCTTTACTTGTGTGTGTATGTCACGCCAACATAGACGTTTTTGAGACTGATTATTAGCTAGGTAACTCTAAAGGCCCTTTTAGAATGACCAAAAATAAAAGATTTCATTATTTTGTTCTAAACGGAAAACGATTTTTTTTTGCAATATTTAAAAATCTAATCTACCAATTAGTTTCTATAGATATACCTAGTAATATGCCGAAGTTATCGTAAATAAAAAAAAACACGGTGTATAAGGGCGCGCCCAGAAATCGCCGCCCTTCGTGATATTTGGTGATTATAAGGCTACCAATTCAAGAGCACGTGTCGTGTAGTTTGAGAACTAAATATGAATTAAGTTAGTAATTAAAACAGCAATAACCCAATTAAAATGCTTTTGATTTAAGCAATGGTATTATTAGAATAAACACGCTCAGAGCGGATTATATTGATATAAGAAAATTATTAAGTAATTTCGTTAGATGTCTTCTCGGACAAAAATCATCGTGATAATTTGTGATATTTTTCTGCCCACACACACTCCTAAAACGATCATATGATTTTTAACGAGCCCTAAGCATGATTACTTACTATTACAATATCATATCAAAACCCACTTTTGTAAATGTCTACCAATGTTATGTTTACAGCTATCCAGGCTTATAGCTCACAGCATCGTTTCAAATGAAACTGAAAACCAGCCGGCTTACAGGTGGTTGGTGAATGAAATATAACAGGAATATTCTCACCGATTTTTCCAGCCACAAACAGCCTTTACAATGCAAACCACACATTGATAAACATGCAGAAATACACAGATGCACTGCCTGATATGACCTTTCCATTTTCAGAAGCTTATATCATTGATTTAAATGTGTATTTCACTACTCGCGCCCTTTCAATACTGAAATGACAGATTACAGAGTTAATTGGTAATTAACTAAGGTAGTTTTTAAAATAAAAGCAGTAGAAAGAGTTGTGATGTTTTAAAAATTACCCTTTGAAAGTTCATTATTTTTCTTACGTATTAAACTATTGAGTTTAATTGTTTGTTATAAAATGTATGATACCACGACTCACAATTTCATTGTTATATATAAGACTCACTACCCGAGTAATTTGAAGTAAAAAAACACGGTCATAGGCAGCGTTGCCAGACGTTCCGATGGCGGGACGTCCCAAATTTTGAACCATAATTTAATCTCCCGCCCGGGCAGGCGCAGTCCAGCTTTTCGGGGATAACTCGACCGTGCGTGCAGCGTGCTAAGGAAGCGCGGCCGAGTGGCACAGACAAGAGTGGAAATACTAAAATAAATTATCTATGCCTATATTTGTTATCTATTGTGACGTACAAACGTAAAAGTCAAATAGAAAGATTCATATTTAAAAACTTCTGATTATATACCTACGTTTATTACCGTGTCCCACTTTCGAAAGACACTTACGAAAGACTCCCGCTTTATTCACTCAAAAAGTTTCGAAAGCCCGGCTTGGTAAAAAAAACGGTCAGATAATATATGAAAACAAATTTAGCCTGTAGGTATTCGTCCGAAAATATAGGCGCGGGGCAAAGAACGCGGGCGGGGTCACCTCACAGGCGCCAAAAAACAGACATGTCTCCGCCTAAACCTGCCTTTATCGAAAGTACCTACTAGCAAGCCGCCCTCGCTTCGCTTCAATTTATGTGCTTTGTCTATAAGACCCGTTAATAATCCAGAATTTATTATACGTAAAAACCCTCTTCTTGAATCACTAAGAGCCGTAATAAACTCATCTTGACTGTGAGGCCCGTCGCTATAGTGGCCGGCCGTTAAGAAGTCAATCCTGACAGCTGTCATCGCAGTACAATTTATAACCTATTCTTGGGTTTGAGGTTATAATTTGTACTGGAATGACAGGTGTCAGAATTGACTTCTTATCGGCGGGGCACTATAGATACGTCAAAGTAAACGCCAAACCATAGAACACTGTCATTTTTAAAGCATCTCGAGACGAGCATTAGAGTTGAGATAAGACTTTTATTTGCAACGTCAAAAGATGGCGGATGAATTGTTTTAGTCTTTATTTTTGTGTAAGTATTTAGGTGTTCAAAGTTCTTTTTTGTTAGTGATTTGTACTTTTAATGCCTTTGTGTTGCACAGTGATAGAAGACTTGGACTAATTTCGTGTATCCTGGCATCTTACTTCTCGTTTCAAGTGGACTCGCAGTGGTACAGAGATTAAAACTATCTTGGCCTACATATAACTCTGTCCTACATATCACCGTACAACGTTGCCACCAATCTTACTAGAGAAGAGTAGATTGTGTTTTATTGCTATATTGATTTATACTTATACATACTTGACACTGGCGAAATCACTTCATTGTGGAAACGCCATATTCCCGCGGTAGTAGCTGTTCAAGTCGCCGCGGGGCAAAGAAAACAAAAAGTTTATTAACACGGGCCTAAGAATCTCGAAAACCGCATCTAAATCCGTTACGTAGTCTGAATGATCTCAGCGTACCCCGACGAAAATGTAAAGCGCTTTAGTGCTTTCTCATAATAAGCTTCAAACTGAACTTGAAATGACAAATATGGCAATAATACTGGCAGTCACAATAAGAAGGCTCTACGTACAAAGGGACAGACGCCGCGACGGGTCGCGACTTCGTAAAGAGGTAATCTGCTGATTTTTTAAGTAAGATTGCTCATTAAGTGCCCAGAAAAAAGGGAGTTATTGAAATTAATTTTATCAATGTCAGGTAATCAAGGCTTTTTATAAAGAAGAGTGTACCCTAATGAAAATTGGCATTATAGATACAAATTTTAAATGACTGTACTGATTGACTTTATCCCAAGTAATGTTTTATACGGCCATCATTTCAATGTTGCTAGGATTCCGTATTGATAAAAGAAGTTAGTATTATCTTTTACTGTTTCATGTAGTTTGTAATAGCTATTCTAGGCGGTAAATACCGTACCGTCTTCGATCTGTTATCGTATTCTCAACGTTTTGATAGCTCTTGTTGACTTTTTTTTTTTATGGCATAGAGAAGGCAACCGAGCACACACCTGATGGTAAGTGGAAACTGTGACCCATAGACATTAGCATAAGACTGCAAATGCGTTGCCAACCCTGAGGACTAAGATGGAATGCCTCTATGCTAGTCATTACACCGGCTGTCTTATCCCCAAACCGGAACACAACAATGCGAACACTGCTGTTTGGCGGTAGGTTAATGGATAAGATGGTGGTAGCGATCCGGACGGACCCTGCACAGGGTCCTACCACCCGCAGTGATGGCGGCCGAGATATAAAAAAACGATATCGTATACCGCCAAAGAGTCCTTATTCCATATTCTAAGGGCCTGTTGTTTGATTATGGTAAAACTAACTAATCGTTAAAAACTATAATCATGATTAAATCTCACGGAAATGTGTAATATTTTCAATACCACTTTCGAATTTTAACCCTTAGTTAGCGATCTTCGATAATAGATTACGCATTTATTCAAAACTGAGGATTCAAATTTTAACGTGACGTCACAACTCTATCCACGGTTTTAAATATAGGAACGAACCATAAAAGCTACCTACCGCAGTGACGCGATTGGTTTAAAAACAAAAAGATAGGAATAATATAGAAATAGGCCTGAGGCCCGTATTAATAAACTGATCTCAACTCTAAAGCTCGTCTCCAGACATGTTCTACTGTTTGGCGTTTACTTTGACGTATCTTGCGACGGACCTCAGTCAAGATGAGTTTATTAATACGGCCCTAAGATCGCAACGCCGCTTATATCGACTCAAAACTTGAGTCGATACAAAACGAAACGTGAGTAGCGCCGAGCGTTTGCAATTTTGCATATTGGCTTCGCCTACGACGGCTGCACGGCTGGCGCGAAATGCGTTATACATATATCGCCGGTCTCTTTCTTTAGTGAGCTTTTACGGACCGGATAAACGTGACGCATGATTTAATTATTAATATTACATTAGTTTAGTTTAGTTTATTTATTTATCAATGTAATGTTACAATATAGATTGCATTGCATGTCAAAAAATACGAAATTACATTGATATCGTCAACAAAACTTTAATACAAATTGATAAAATAATATTAAAATAATACAATAATATAATAACACTCAAATAATCAAAAACAACAATGATAAACAAGCAATAAATGGTCGGTTTCCGATGTCAATACACAAAACTAATAAAGGTCAAATATCAATAATAATTTTACAATTTAAGTTGCATATATTCGTCGACAGAGTATAATGGATTATCCAATAAAAGGTTTCTCAGCTGATGTTTGAATGCTTCGTCGGGTGTTACATTTTTAAGTAGTATAAGAAACCTTGAATAAAACCATCAAATACTAAATAGTAGCTACCTACACTATATAAAACAGAGTATATATATTATAAATTTACACCATTTATAACTCAAGAATGGGTTGAATCGGCTAGTCTTTTGTAAAACAGCACGACACACACACACGGACTCACATGCATTCACACGCACTTAGACTCATGGCGCCCACAGGCGCGCAAGTTACTTACTACGTAGTACCTTTTAATTAAAATGAAATTTTACCAAAGCTTTTACCGAGAATTCATTATTTGCAAGTAGCTCTATTGACAGACACGGTGCTTTATAACAAGCGGAGATGTTGATGAAAATGAATTTCTGAGAGAAACCTACGCAAAACGAGGAACGCAGCTAGTTTTCCAAGAACGAATAGTTCGGATGTACACCGCTAGTTTGAAGGACTTGCTCGAGGAAAATTCAGAACAACTTAATTCCATAATTACGTGATTAGCATTACGGATACACGAGCATGCCTTTCATGTTTTGGATTGACGTCATTTCTAGATTCGTTTTACTTAGTATTGGTAATCGGAGCGGTTTCAATAAGAGATTTCTGATATTTTATGTATTACTAGCGACCCGCTCTCGCTTCGCTTCGGTTTATGTGAGTTTTTTGTAACACCCGTACAATATCCAGAAGTTATTGTACATAAAAACCTTCCTCTTGAATAACTCTATCTATTAAAAAAAACCGCATCCGTTGCGTAGTTTTAAAGATTTAAGCATACAAAGGGACATAGGGACAGGGAAAGCGACTTTGTTTTATACTATGTAGTGATTGGACTGACTGCTGTAGGTACTCAGAGAGATTTTGAATACAATTAACTCGTTTCTCTGTACGAGGGGCGGCTGATAAGTAATCTCCTTGCTCAGAAAAATGTATAAAAATAATGCTGGCTGGCATGAATTTATATTCGTTTGTTTTCTATTTTCAAAATGTTTTACATTCATTTGTTTATTGCATCACGTTTATTTTAGACATACCTTAATAATCTGTGACGTTTATTTGTCTCCTACAATTGCTTCGAACATTTCGGTAGTAAAAAGTGAAAATGAAAAAGGGAACACGCCTTCGGAGGTCAGACAGCGTATGTAACTTGTGTTAGGCAGTTCGTGTTCTTCCGATTTTTTTATAAAGTTTTGGTCGACGCTTTTTAAATTCCGTCGGCCGTCACCGATGAAAATGTAACCAGGGTGAAAAATAATTTTAGATTACCGACGAGAGGGCTTGACATAGCGGTATTTTTGAGAACCGGTACTATGACCTTGATGTGAAACCGGTACCAGTCTAGGTACCGGTATTTTGTAAGCAATACAGGTATTCATTAATAGGGTATAAGTACCTATAGGTATTGTACCTATGAGGCAAGCGCCAAGTGGCCTGCTGGTCGGTCAGTTTTGAGGCACGCTCACATAATATGAGGTATAATTATCGATTAAAATTTTGTCATTTGGATTTGTGTTTTCGATTATAAATAAGTAGGAATTGCAGGTTTTTTCCATTGACGCGACGGCGACGGCGAGGTAAGTGTAATAACACATTTTACCTATCTACCTAAACCTACTCCTTCAGTGGTTTCAAATTTTGTTAACTAGTCTACCTATATAAATACAGTTTATGATACTTAGGTATTTAGGTAAATAGTTGTTTTTTTTTAAAAAGTACTTGTCATGCATTGTTCGCCGTTAGGTAGGTATTCCTTTTGGATTTAGGTTCATTTTGACGCGGCACTGCCAACGGTATCATTGTATGATGCGATGGACTGACCAGGGTTACTTGGGTAAGTTGTACCAGAGCGTAACCACTGAAAAAGTCTGTAGTCTTCTGTAGATGTGTGTCTTACATACATGTATGTTGATCATGATGATGATGATGATGATTATGGTGATGATGATGATGAAGATCATTAAAGGAACAGAAATTTTATACCGCCAGTGCATACCGCCCGCACAACGAAGCGAGCAATTAAAGACATTGGCTTCGAAAACATTGACCACCCTATAGTCCAGATTTAGACCCCTGTGACTATTTTCTGTTTAGTTCTCAAGAAAGATCTCAGGGAACGAAGGTTTATGACTGATGACGAAATGAAAGCCGCGGTTACTGACTTTTTTGACGACAAACAGAGATTTTTTTTATGGCTAGATTCGATATTTGAAAAATGTAACAAGTGCATTTATTTAGCAAGAGAATACATTGAGAAATGTAAATAAAATAGCCACGACCGTCTTTTGTTTCATAGTTAGGTTTTTTTTATGGCATAGGGAAGGCTGACGAGCACACAGGCCACCTGATGGTAAGTGGAAACTGTGACCCATAGACATTCGCATTCACAAGACTGCAAGCCTAAGACTGCAAATGCGCTGCCAACCCTGAGGACTAAGATGGAATGCCTCTATGCTAGTCATTACACCGGCTGTCTTATCCCGAAACCGGAACACAACAATGCGAACACTGCTGTTTGGCGGTAGGTTAATGGATAAGATGGTGGTAGCGATCCGGACGGACCCCGCACAAGGTCCTACCACCCGCAAAATAGGTAGGTAGATTACTTTTCAGCCGTCCATCGTGGGGTCCCGTACGCGAAGGGAGTCTAACTATCCCTATCAATCTGCCGTCGCAGTCCGTCCTTCCATCCTAACCATAAACAGCTGTAGGTTATCTTTTGAACCGCAATAGATAGACGGTTGATTACTATTTAGTAATAAGTTGTTAGTGTTATTTATTCTAGCGGATAGTGATATAGTTATGGGGATCCCAAAAAACGTATTTTTTCAACACATCTTTTGTTGTCTCGTAAAAACAATGACTAACTTTCCTGTCAACTTATATCGAATACTAATCATATTTACCATTATCAGTTATCACCATTTTGTCCGGCTGTTGCGTCTTTGGAGAATTACTAATCATGAAAATAACCAATCCCCACATACCAACTAATCTTCTAAATATATAAAAGGAGAAACTGACTGACTGACTGACATATCAACGCACAGCCTAAACGGCTAAACATAGGCACTTGAAATTTGGAAGGGACGTAGCTTAGGTACCGTAGAGGTGCACTAAGAAAGGAATTCCCGAAGTTCCCACGGGAACGGGAATTAGCGGGAAAATCCTTTTGTATGAAAAATCTAAACCGCGTAAGATAGATGATTGAAATTTGGCATGCACGTACCCTAATGAACGTAAAGCTTACTTGCAACGCGATATTGCAAAATTCCCACGGGAACGGGAGTTATTGGGAAAAAACTTTTGTATGTAAAAATCTAAATCACGTAAGATAGATGTTTTCAATCTAACATGCATGCATACCTTAGTAAATATAAAGTTTAGTTATGGCTGCATTTTGAAAAATCAAGCTAGCGGGAAAAAAATATTGTATTAAAAAATCTAAACTGCATAAGTTAGATGCTTGAAATTTGACATGCATATACCTTAGTGAATGCAAAGTTAAAAATTCCCCTGGGAACGGGAAGCGAGTTAGAGGCTCCTTATAAAATAACCTCATTTAAAAATAATAAAATTAAGCATTTTTTAACCTTTCTCCCACACTCACAAAGATCTCTCTTTTATAACACACCACGCGGACGAAGTCGCGGGCAAAAGCTAGTTTTAATATAATTATGAATACCTGTCTTTTAGATAATTAAGACCAAGAAATCGATCAAATTCAAAATGAAACACCCTACTATGCTTAATAACTAATGGTTCTGGCAAAAACATAGCATGAGGAGCGTATAACAGACGATAAAAGCAATCAACAGGTAGGAAAGGATAACGTAAGAAACCAGACTTCTCCCAGACGGTAGACGCCACAGACATAAATACACATAGATAACGTAAACTCCACAATCTGTATACCAACCGCGTCACGTTTTGCTACCAACAACTGGGACACATCAATTTAATTATTTTTTCAACACACTTGCTCATCATCATGTCAGCCGAAAGACGTCCACTGCTGGACATAGGCCTCCCCCAAGGCTTTCCACTCAGACCGGTCTTGTGCTTTTCGCATCCACCGCGGTCCCGCGATCCTGACGAGGTCGTCACTCCATCTTGTTGGAGGCCTACCTACAGCTCGTCTTCCGGTCCGCGGACGCCACTCCAGAACCTTCTGACCCCATCGGCCATCACTCCTGCGAGCAATGTGCCCCGCCCACTGCCACTTCAGTTTAGCTATTCTTAGGGCTATGTCGGTAACCTTAGTTCTACTGCGGATATCATCATTTCTGATTCTATCACGCAAAGAAACCCCGAGCATAGCCCTCTCCATAGCCCTCTGAGTGACTTTGAGACTTTTTACAACAAACAGTTTTTATGCGGCAAATAACATTATTTACATATTTATTTCAATAAATTGGTGAAATCAGCTTTATTACTAAAAAATAACTCAATTTCATTAAAATCATTGAAATTTTTCTGTAATTTGTATTTTAAACATGAATTATTACATTTTAAATTTGGCTGTTGGCCCATCTCGTTCGCGCCTTAGCCTTGCGCGCGCATCGGTATCGCGGCAAGAAAAAAAAACAACGCGCCAGCCGCCATTTTTCGTAAATAATTGACGGCTGTGACGAAGATAGTTTGGATTAATTATTGTGAAGTTTAATATTACCGAAAATGTCTTCTTTAAGTAAAGAAAATGAAGAAATTGTAATTTTACCAACTGTTTTAATAATTAATGCACACAATAGCGCCTTGTATACAATGGTCAACTTAGCACACTTGTATCATAAATATCATAATGTACTATTTCCTCAATCGCTTTTTTGGACTATAGCAAATTATTATAAAGTAATCACGCAACGATTTTTCTTAATTTCCACTGCCGAGCCTGCAGCATTAGCGACGGCCAACGGCTCAGTCCGGATCGTACGCGCGAAATACTCGTAGATGCATTTGCGTTATACATAGATAACGCAAATGTATGCGTATTTTACATCTGTGGTAGAGGCTTTTGTTATAAAACCTCGTGATGAAACCTTGCCCGCTATTCAATTATATAGGTAAAACAATACTGTTTTCGACGTGTTATGGTTTTGTTATGGACTTTTCCGTCACTACTAACTTCCTAACTATAAAGAGCAGTATTTTTGAACCGTATTAGGTAGCAGTTCTTTTTTTACGTTTGCGTAGCCCAATTAGGAATCCTTATAGTTTCGCCAATCCGTCTGTCCGTACGTCCGCAGCCTAGCTCAGACTCTTAGTACAAGAAAGCTGTAATTTGACATGAATATACATATTAGTAACGCCAACAAAGTGGTAAAATAAGATATGTACAGGTGTAGTGCATAATTGTTTTCCTTCGTATTTTCACGGAAACGTACGAACGTGTCATGCTACTTCAGTCAACCTCAGTACTTTTTGTACTGTGACCGACTGAAATAGCAAGACACGTTCGTACGTTTCCGTGAAAATACGAAGGAAAACAATTATGCACTACATCTGTACCTCCCATACACGTAACGTGGGGATGTAAATTTTTTTCTCGCCTACCCCGTGTTGGGTGTCGTTGGATAGGTCTTTCAAAAATATTTTCCATAAACCATAGGCTAACTGCGCTTCGATTTTGTCCCCTAAAATAGAGGCGTTGAGTTAAGCCGCTGCGGCGCTTGCTTGACGGGGCGTAGGTCAGCTAACTCCAGGTGCTTTCGTCAATTCCTTTGTTTATTTCTGCGCCACGATAAAGGCATTGATGGGCCCAGAGAAGGATATATATACACAGCATAGGTGACCTAAGGTGGAAGAGATAACTGACCCGGCCTACGAATCTAAACCTGAATTTTGAACTCCATAGAATGCTGACGTTTCTTGGTCTTGATTGATTGATGACTCTGATCATTGTTATTACAAATCTTTGGACTTCTTTTAACCTTAATTTTTCTTTGTTACAAATGTATTTTATGTACTTAAATCATGTTAAATGCTATTGAAAGTCCTATAAAGTCAGAATGTGACAGCTGTCAGAATTCTACGGAATTAAAAATGAAGGTTTAGCGAATCCCGGTTAGTTGAAGGGTATTTGTTCCCGAGTCATGGATGTTTTCTATGTATTTAAGTATATAATTATCTATGTAAGTATGTATATCGTTGCCTAGTACCCATAGTATTCATTTATTTATTATTTTCTGCCCGCGACTTCGTCCGCGTAGATTTCGAATATCGTTATTCCCTCGGGAACTTTCCGGAATGAAATGTAGCCTATATGTTAATCCAGAGTATAAGCTATCTCCATTCCAAATTTCATCAAAATCCGTCCAGCCGTTGCAGCGTGAAAGAGTAATAAACATCCATACATGCAAACATTCGCGTTTACATACTCGTATAGAATATTGATTGTAATGAAACGTCCTCGGTGGAAAAGCTCCGGCGGATTAAAATATGTTTCAATTTTGATTGGCTAAACAATAAAACGGAATCAACTTCAGTAATATTGTAAAGTGGATTTGATTATTTATTTGCATTGCATAAGCTTCGCAAACCACTGAACCGATTTTAAAAAGTGTTTCGCAAATACTATCCTGCATTATCTCTGATGAACAAAGGCTATGTTTTATTTTTCTGCTTTGTCCTTGTCTAGTACAAAAACAAAACCAAACTGTGCCCGTTGGAAGGTTTTTTGCTGATAGGGGTTTCGATCATTTGTGTTAAAATCAGGGCTCGGAAACGTTATTCAAAATAACGTTTTAAAAACGTTTCGAACCGTTCTTTGTTCAACATTTTGTTCGGAACGGAAACGAAACGAGAACGTTATCAAAAACCGGTTTAATCCACGGGACGCGGCCGCGCGCGGCGTTCGGCTACAAAGCGGCGACAAGCATGAACTTGTTTAGTAATGTTAGATACTACCGAACCCAGCAAATGGAAAAAAAACGGTTAAAAACGTTATATGGATCAAAAAATATTTAAATTTCGTTCTTGTTCAAAAACGTTTTCTATAACGTTATTTGCGAACGAAACCGAAACAAATCGTTCCTTAGGCATTTAAGACGAAACCGTTTCGAAAAAAATACCGTTTTCCGAGCCCTGGTTAAAATGACTAGGTACCATCGCCTACACTGTTCACTGTCCATTGTTATGTCTTTTGTAAGATCAACCGATGTACAAGAGTGTTGCTGTTTGTACTTAGTACCTACTGTAACCAGGCAGATAAGTTAACCCGACACATAGCACGACCATAGAGGCCATTTGCAACGTTAAAAGATGGCGGATGTGTGATTTGTTTTAGTTTGGTATTTTTGTGTATTCAGGTGTTCGAAGTATATTTCTGTTAGTGATTTGTCCTTTTTACGCATTTGTGTCGCACAGTGATAGAAGACTTGGATTTATTTTGTGTATCTGGCATATATCTTCTCGTTTTAAGTGGACTCGCAGTGGTGCAGAGGTTAAAACTATCTTGACCTCTGTCCTGCATACTTGACAAAGAAGAAGAAGAAGAAGAGCATGAAGTTTCTGGCTATTGACATTGTTGACAGCTGTAAAACAATGCCAAACTTAATTATTGCATGTGAAGGAATAGTAATTATAGCATTGTTTGACTGCTTTCCATTAAGTATGTGTTAATCTCCATTCCCAAAAGTTCATCCAAATCCGTCCAGCCATTACTGCGTGAAGGGGTAACAAACTATAAATACACACACACACACACACATACACATACGACACACACACAAACACATATTAGTAGGACAAGTCTGGAAAAAACCGGTTTACGCTGGCACAGCCAGTTGACAATCTCAGGGTCAGTGCGACTCACGTTGTTTGTAAGTTGAATGAAATAGCCATCTCAATGTAATCAGAATGCACAAAGCCAAATCATACCCCGAGGCGAGGGCAATAAGAACTAGCTTTGTGCTGCAGGTAATTAATTACTGCACAAAAAGGCCCCGCATCCCCCCAAAAAATCTAAGCCGACCCCGCGTGGGGGCGATCTCATTCGATTCGCAAAAAAATACATGAAAAATGTCAGTTCACCCCCCTATTAAATTTTTCCCCCCAGCCCATAGGTCACCCCTAAATTTTTGTAGGGGTAGATCCTCATTTCTATTACCAAGATAAACAGTTTGATTTATGTACCACCACGAACGTTAATTGGTGACCCAATTCAAGAAAAATATGCCTGAAATCGTCAATGTCACTAGAGATGTCCAGTCATTTGTAACTCCTAGGAAACTCAACGTTATTGTTGTAGAATGTCAGATTGAATTTGGACCTAAGGTGGGTACCAATTTCAAGTTCTCAAATGTACATAATTTACCGACAAACTGTAGTATTTACTCTTATCTCTGGTTTAATATTCCTCATTGGACGAAGAAAACATAGAACGCTTTTCAATGAGCTAATTAATGAGATAAGTTTTATTGGTTAGCATCTAGCTTTTTAAATAAATAAAATGTCATTGCGGCAGGTGATCTACATTACTGTTTTAAACAGTCATGAGTACACTATGATTATTATGAATTTGCAGCAATGTGTGACGAGATTCGTGACTTTTCACAGCTATTCATGTAACGAACAGTTGAGAGTTAAATCATTTTTTGAATAGCTATAAAAACAAACAAATGTAAGCCAACAAAGTATTTAACACAGAGTTCGTAATCGGATTTCTGTCTAATTAGCAGATTAAAATGCTTGCATCTTCCGTATTGCATGGCCGTTTATTTTAATTTCACGTTTATTTTGGTTGAGATGCGATTTAAAAAATCCGTGCATTCCCTATTCGTAACCATACATACACATAGCGTCACGCCTTCATCCTAGAATGGGGCAGGCAGAGCTACCGAATTACCAACAACTCTTAACAACTTGTTGTTAACTATATAACCATATTTATCACAAAGCCCTTCGCCTAAAAATACTACAAGCGTTTAATCCCTTAGTTGCCTCTTACGACTTCCACAGGAAGACATATTCTAGGCCAGCAGCAAAACAATAATAGTTTATGTAACCCCAAGCGCCCACAAAACGTGATATTATTCAGAACTTCAGTGCAATCCAACCAGAAAAAGTTATCAATAGGAAGGAATTAAGCCTATTGATCGTGACACAGACCGGTCGATCAACAGGTAGCGTACAGCGAGTTCATAGATATCCATGCACGTCAGCACATTGGCAGTTTAATTGTAGTGGTAACTCGTATATTGGCAGTTTGAAACTTTGAAACCCATTCCAAAAAAAACCCCTTGAAAGACTAATCACTTCATTTAACTAGCTCAAATAACTTTTTCCCTTCAATGGATAACCTGTTGTTTGACTCACCTAAATGATAAATGTTAGTTACTGGGTTAGCGCGTTCCCTTTAAGGAGAATATTCTACAGTACGAGTAGCTTCACTTCACTGCTGTCTACTATCTATAATTAGTTTTCCGTTTCCCTTTAGGAGGTGAATTTCCAAATCCTTTCTTAGTGCTCAGTTACATCATGAAAGGAACCCCTGAACATCATTACAAGTTTCTAGGTACAGTAGTTTCAGCTACGCGTTACTAAACTCAGTGAGTCAGGTGTGCCTTTTATATTTAAAAATAGATTTTCAGTTTGTATTTGCGCGGCTTGCCGGAGTATAACAGGATTATGGAAACGAAATGGGAGTGCAGAGTTAATTCTATCAAAAGCTTTCCTAGCGGTCAGTGTCAATCGATAATTGACCTTGTTGGATTGCCAATTCCTAAACCCAACGGGGACAATGTTATGGTATCGAGATAATTAAATGCGTAGCTTCTGTGTGTTGTTCCAGGTTATAAATTGACGGATACTCGATGTGGGGACGAGAAATCCCTAGCACAAAGGCATCTTATTCCTCAGGGTTGGCAATGTCACACCAATTGATCTAGGTCCAAAGTAAGCTCTAGGCTGGTACTATCGGTACTAGACAACGATATACATCATCATCATCATGTCAGCCGAAAGACGTCCACTGCTGGACATAGGCCTCCCCCAAGGCTTTCCACTCAGACCGGTCTTGTGCTTTTCGCATCCACCGCGGTCCCGCGATCCTGACGAGGTCGTCACTCCATCTTGTTGGAGGCCTACCTACAGCTCGTCTTCCGGTCCGCGGACGCCACTCCAGAACCTTCTGACCCCATGGGCCATCAGTCCTGCGAGCAATGTGCCCCGCCCACTGCCACTTCAGTTTAGCTATTCTTAGGGCTACGATATATATATATATATATATATATATATATATATATATATATATATATATATATATATATATATATATATATATATATACTTAAATACATACAAGACATCCTGGACTCAGAAACATTCGCGCTAATCACACAAATATCTGCCCTATCTTCGTAAGCAGGCTCACCAATAGTCCAGCGCATCGTCGCAGCACTGGCAGTCTTAGTTTCCATTTCCTATCTTAAAAAAAAGCTACTGTTTATAGTATCAGGCAGTTAATGGTGGTACCTAAGCAAGAGTACAAGATGCTGTGCATTTAGACGAGTAATTATTCACAATATTCCCCAAGTAACAGCGGCAGAGTAACTAACTATGCCAACAGAGAGTGGATGACGACAGAGATACCTATCTTCGTTTAAGTAATTGAAGTGGCTCGTTTAGAATTGTTACTAATGTCTTGGTGTTACTAGATAGGATGCCTATATTTCCTCGAGGTTTTCAATGTGTAATTAACCAGCAGTAATCAGTAATTTGAGTTAATATTCCAATTAACGTAATGGCGCAATAAGATATCCTTCACTCGAACTACGTAATAGTTAGGTACTTACTATAACTTAGAATTAACTAAGGACTGTTCAGTTTACTAAGCGGACATACTTAATTCAATTATAATCCTTCAACTAAAAAAATACTGATAGGCAGTGGCTGGTTATAAAAGAAACATAGACAAGTCTATCAAGTGTCGTATTTTTTTTAATTGTCTAAATATTTTTCACGGTGGAGCGAATTAATATTAAAGATCGCAAATGAATCTTGCAAAAATGGTGTACAGGCCAATATTCACTGCGGAAAATTGGGAATGAGTTTAAATGTTCCAAGTCAGCCGTGTTTCAAATCATAAAAATTTTTGGAGAGCATCATACGCTCGACGATTTACCAAAATCGCGGCGGAGAGGTGGCCCGGCAAACCCAAATGTCGAAGAAAAAGTCAAAAAAGTACACGTCCGTTCGTGAAATATAAGAAGCAAAAAATGCCGAAGAGTAGTGCCGAGCAAAAAATTCGGTCCAAAAAAAAGATGCCGCAATTTATACGATATTTTGCTGCAAAATAAATCTCGATGCATTTTCATGGACGACGTAACGTACGTGAAATTTGACACCAGTACGTTACCGGGGCCCCAGTATTAAAATGCGGCTGTAGGAGAAATTGTACCCGTTTCCGAAAAAACCCATAAAAATTAACAAATTCGGGAAGGAAGTCCTAGTATGGCAGGCAATTTGTTCCTGTGGCCTCAAAAATACGTCTCATTTTGCAACCGGAACTATTGCTGGGGAGATTTATAGAAATGAATGCATCACAAAACGGTTACTTCCTATTAGGGAATGCAATTAACCGATTAAATGTAGCATCGGTTAATTTACCGGTTAACACGAAATTTATCGATTAACCGATTAATAACCGGTTAATTAACCGATTTATTCTTTTGCCTAAAACATATGGTTTCCTTTAGGTTATTTAACATGAAAACTTGTGAACAAAGGCGTGTAAATAAAACAGACGTATTTATTATATGAAAACGTTTCAATTAGTGATATAATTATTTCTTAAATTTTAGATTAGAGATCAGTATTTAGACCACCAGTATACTAGTTTAATTTCTACACATTTAGGACATTCAGTATCTTAAAAAAACAACAACAGTATAATAGAATGTTACTTATGGAGTTGTATAATATAAAAAATAGTTCCCCTCGTAATATCTAAATAAAATTATCTTTAATATAAATCACAAAAAGGAGTATATCCTTAATTCTTTCTTAAATAAAACAAGAAACAACTAAAATGTTATATTTATTTATCAGTCTTTCTAATCTAATCAAAATTTAAAATCTTTGAAATAACGTAAATCACAAAATGGAGTACGACATTAATTATTTCTTAAATTCTACAAGTTTAACAATAGTTAAAAATGCGATATTTATTAATCAGTGTTTCCAATAAAATCCAAACAAAATATCTTTAATATAAATTACAAAAATGTGAATATTGCTTAATTAACGACATTAATGATCTTGTAAAAATCAGCATCAAGTAACAAAAAAAAATAGGACTTTGTTTAAATAATTTAAAAATCTCCGATTTACCATACCAAATCAATAACAAAAATCTTAATTTACTTACACCAATAATTTTACATATTATGTATGTATGTAGGGACGTTGGGTGTAAAAAACAGAATCATTTATTACTATTCTTTTTTATCGCTGATGTTGAGCCGCCTGAGCAAATTAAAACTTTGTCACAATGTTTACATTTTGCTTTCTGACTATCAGTCGATTTCAAGAAGTGGTACCAAACGCTACTCTTGCTGCTCTTAGGACTCTTTGAAATTCTCCATATTAAACACCACATTCTGTAACAAACATTGAAAAGGAAAATAAACTTGGATTCTCATAGGCTAAAAGTAAAAATACATTTTATCGAGTAAAGAAACTCAACTCAATAGTTACATTAGAGACATTATTATAACTTAACTTACCCTTAATATACGTAACTTGTAAGATTTGTAAGACTTGTAAGCAATCCATCCAAGTTCGAAAATCACACGCTTGTAAAAAGTCAATTTAATAACAAAAAGTCATCAAAATAACACGCGTTTAACTGCTTATGTAACCACTAACCACTAGCAAACCAAACTTCACTCATAAACGTGTAACCGGCCGGTGCAGTGCAGTGCAGTGCAACATATCTTCTTTTGTTAGAAACAAAATAATAAAAGCGACACCAACGTTATTTGTTTCATTTGTGAAAATCATTGATATTATGCATAATTGCGTATATTGCGCGATGTTTGTGTAATTTTAATATATATTTAGTTTAATTTGTGTCGTCTTTCTAATAAAAACTTAACAAATAAAGCTTTTTGCAGATCACTTCTATTAACCGGTTAATCGGTTAATTTAAAATTTTAACCGGTTATTTTTTTTGGCATAAATTTTCGATTAAAATCGGTTAATCGGTTAACCGATTAACCGGTTTGCATTCCCTACTTCCTATATATAGAAAGCACAGTATTCCCCCTTTGTTTTGGCCTCATCTAGCGAGTGCTCACTATGCTGGTGAGACTGTGGTGCTATTAAATTAAAAAAACATTTTGTTAAGAAAGAAGACAACCCACCAAACTGCCCAGAGCTCCGCCCCATCGAGCGATACTGGGCCACTCTAAAAAGATACTTGAGGAAGGATCGCCGAGAAGCTAGTACATTGACAGAATTTAAACGCATATGTTTTGCTGCTTGTAGAAAAGTATCCAAAAGCGATGTGCAAACATTTATGCGAAGAATCCGGGCTAAAGTCAGAAAGTTACCGTTGTAATTAATTCTTTTTTTCTTGTGTTATATATTACTTTATTTTAATATTGTAAATAAATATTTGTTATAAGAAATCCGAAAATGACCCTATTTTTGATGTCCGCTTACTAAATTGAACAGTCCTTACATATCCGGCGAAATATTGCTTCTTCGAAATTGGTCACATAGGCCAATTTTGTTATATTATAATATTTATAATGTAAAGTTCCTTAGGCAATTTGCAACAAAAGATGGCGGATATGTAATTTGTTTTAGTTTTTATTTTTGTGTATTTAGGTGTTCAAAGTTTTTTTCTGTTAGTGATTTGTACTTTTAATGCCTTTGTGTTGCACAGTGATAGAAGGCTTGGACTTATTTCGTGTATCCTGGCATCTTACTTCTCGCTTTAAGTGGACTCGCAGTGGTACAGAGGTTAAAACTATCTTGGCCTCTGTCCTACATATCACCGTACAACGTTGCCCCCAAACTTCCTACAGAAGATTGGATTGTGTAAAAATCTGTTCCCTATTCCGCGCTTCGCTTGGGTGGCTATAGTTTGAGTGTCATTATGGTTGTTTAGTCTCGCGTTAAACAATCTACTTTTCACTTTGAATGCGAGGAAAAAATTTACAGTCAGTGCCGGATTAACCACGTAACAAGAGTAGTAAATGCCCCGCGCACCCACGTCTAACCTCTAAAATGCTAGTCTGGTAGATCTCCTGTTTTTGTACTTAAATCATTAAATTTTGTTGACGGTAAAATGAATAATCCAGTCGATATTCTCCAGCAGAATAACCTAAAACAAACCGCCACGCAAAATGGGCGCATATCTAAGTCGCCCAGTAGCGGAAAAGAGCCCGCCACAACCTGTAATCTAAAACAAACCACGGGTCTCTATTGAATTTGCTACGAAACCTAAAATAAAAAAATAAACTAAAAACTACGGATTGAGCAAGCACGGCTCAATCCGTAGTTTTTTACTTTTTGTGAAGTGCCGCTTTCAATTCTTGCATATTTAGCCAACAGGTTCAAACTTGAAAACTATTTTAAAACTAATTGGACCACGCATAATAAAATGAATTCATCCTTTATATAATTATATAGATTCATATTCGTGATCATTAATAGTGTTTCACGAAATTAATACATTTTTGCACAGTGTCATTATGAGGTTATTTTCACGTCCAAAAAATGTCTATACAAATTCACTGAAAATGGAGATAATCCACCGTGATTGGACGTATTGGGGCGTCCAAAGTGAATAAAAAAAAAAACTTTAATCCATAGGGATTAATAACGAGCTTTATAGTCCCGATGTGCAGAGAGTAAAGTAACATTTTAGGAGCATGAGAAGTGAAAATGTAGAATATTTATGACTGTGCCCAAACTTAAAAAGTATGTGATTGTGAAGTGAATAATACCGACTATAAATAAATGTGATTTTCTATTTTATTAATGTCTTGTTGCAGTGTCCTTGCAGAGTTTATGTTGAAGCTACCTTTGTACGGCTAATTAAATAAACTGACCGTTACTGAGTTATATTGCGATAGCGAGCGCGTATTATATCTGTCCTTATTTATCTTACGCAATCATATGTCCAGTCGGTCGATGATGGCTGACGTTACGTGATTCGTGGTACAGGGCCTCTATTTAATAATGTAAAAAACATATCGTTTGTGAGCTGTTGTCGTGTTGTAACCGTTTTGATAGCTCTTATTTACTTGACAATAATGGCGACTGTCTTCGACCAGTGTGTGTTGCCAGTGATGACTTATGGATCAGAGACTTGGCCGCTGAATGTGGGCCTCATAAATAAGCTCAGGGTCACTCAGCGTGCAATGGAAAGAGCGATGCTCGGAGTTTCTTTGCGCGATATGATCCGTAATACGCCAGAGAACCAAGGTCACCGACATAGCTCGGAGAACTGATAACCGTTGAGGAAGAAAAGTTCTCGAGTGGCGGCCCCGCACCGGTGGACGGAGTGTTGGACGGCCTCCCACCCGGTGGTCTGACGACCTGGTTAGGATCGCGGGGAGCCGCTGGATGCAAGCGGCTCAAGACCGTGACTTGTGGCGCTCTTTGGGGGAGGCCTTTGTCCAGCAGTGGACGCCCCCGGGCTGATGATGATGAATGGCGACTGACGTCAAAACAATATCATAACACATCAAAGACGACATATTTATTACCGTCGGGAATAGTGGCCCGGAGAGGCGATTTGCAACGTCAAAAGATGGCGAATGTGTAATTTATTTTATTTTTTATTTTTGTGTATTTAGGTGTTCAAAGTTCTTTTCTGTCAGTGATTCGTACTTTTAATGCCTTTGTGTTGCACAGTGATAGAAGACTTGGACTTATTTCGTGTATCCTGGCATCTTACTTCTCGTTTCAAGTGGACTTGCAGTGGTACAGAGGTTAAAACTATCTTTCCTAGAGAAGATTGGATTGTGTTTTATTGCTATATTGATTTATACTTATATATACTTGACACTGGCGAAATCACTTTATTGTGGAAACGCCATATTCCCGCGGTAGTAGCTGTCCAAGCCGCCGCGGGGCAAAGAAAAAAAAAATAGTGGCCCGAAAGCTGTCAGTACAGAAGATGTCAACACAGGGCCGCCATTTTGTGAAGTTCACGTTTGTATTGCATTCTCGATTTCAAATAAAACCGTTTCGAACTCCTGAAAGCTTGTTTACATTCTTTATCTCGTCTCGTTGGCCTTACTTAACTGTATTTTTAAAACGTCATGTACCTACAGACCCTAGTCGATTTTATTCCCTGCATCTGACAGCTTAGTGCAATACAAACAGCGTTAAAGTGACATTAGCAATAACGTGTTCCGCTACTTACGAAGCCGACGAAGTGCCCTAACAATGCACATCTGTGTAAGTTTCATCTTTCCGTTTTACTTTTTCCCGACTGTGACTAAAGTTAGTTTGTAGAATTAGTATAACTAATGTACTTACATATGTTAAACACAATATTTGTATTGTTTATGATTAAAACTAAAATAAACAAATTGAAACAACGCAAATTACTACCTAGTCGGTCCTTAAGTTCTGTCACAAAGGTTTAGTCAAATAAAACTAACTTCAGTTTATTTTTTAACCAGTGACCCGCCAGCGGCTTCGCCCGCTGCAAATTTCCGACATTCCCGGTGGTTTTTTTTTCTTTCATACAAACCTTGCCCTGACAATAACGAATACAACCGAAAAGGAATCAGCCAAATCGGTTCAGCCGTTCTCGAGTTTTAGTGAGACTAACGAACAGCAATTCATTTTTATATATAGATTTCAAAGCATTTAAAAATTGGAAGCTTAATGAATGTTCATTTTTAAGACCTAATAGTCATTCCACATAGTTTCCGATACGATCTTCTAACACTCACGGCCGGCACCGATTAAAATACGCACGAGTTTTCTGAAAATATCACTTTTTAAAAACGCTTTAAAGGTTAGTTTTTTTTGACTAAGAAACTTTTTTGTTTAATATTGTAAAGCCTCTCATCTGTGGGTATGTTTAGAGATCAGCATTATTTTCTCAACGACACTCAAAAACCAGCTTAATGAAGCTCGAAGTTTGGTCTGTTTTCGTATTGCTGCAAATTGATCTGAAATCGTAGGGTTTATTTAATGAGTCATGAAGCTTGACTGATTTATAAGCGGATCTTTAGTTGCTTGGAAATACACTTGTGTCAGAATTTAAAGGAATTTTCACACCACCTGCTCGACAATGCCAAATTACATATCATGCAAACCTTACGCAAAGCAAGTCATTAAAGCCCTTGGCTTTAGCCGGGGTGTAATGTTGTACTGAATCTCATTATAACCCGCTGGGTTGTAATATTTTCACTTTTCATAGTTCTTATTACAATGGCCTTAAAGTCTAATTTCGTAATAAAAGATCAACTAATACTCGAAGGCCGGGCGCGGCGCCGCCGCCACCGCCACGTCGAACCTAATTTGAAAAACGAACATTTTCTAAAATCGAGCTGGCCACGGCAAGCTGAATGGAACACATTTGAAATTAAACAAAAGCCGCGAGTATTGTAAGACGCTGCAATAAAATACATTGGTACATACAATCAATTTTCACTTTTAATTTTAATTTACTATAATAAAACGCTGTTTTTAGTAGACTCGCTTTTTTATTGTCTCGCAAAAGGTGAGAAAAGTAGAGTACACTCCTCGGGGATAAAGCTGTTTTCTTCTTGGGCGCGCTTGAACCCCTCACTGCACTCAGGACTCTTCTTAATTCCCTCGCTACGCTCGGGAATTAACTCGTAACACCCTCGCTGCGCTCGGGAGTTAAATCTGGAGTCCTTCGTTACGTTCAGGATTCAATATCGCGCCCGTGACATAAAACTGTGCTTTATCTCCTCGGTGTATAATCTACTATTAAAGGACCTATGATTCCCTGCCCCGAATGGAATAGTACTTAAAGCCCGTGCATCAAATGATTGCAATAGTAAAGAATACAAAACACGCTTCTCTTTATTCTATATAAAATAAGGTTTTGATTGATGTACCGCGGGTTTATAAAACTGTTTTATTTATGTTTTAAACTACGAGTTTTTAGTACCGGAAATACGTGTTTTTAATACCGGTTTAGGCAAAATGTAACAAAGGTGAAACTAGTTTTAGTTTCGTTTGTAGATTGTATATCTTGCTTATTTTCAAGAAAATAAAACACATAAATGCAAATCTTTAAAAAATGAACTCGTTTGGAGAGTGTTCCGTACGGTTCAAAACAGGCTTTCCTGTAATCTAGGTAAAGAGCAAATTTCAGTATCGTATTCAAATAAATAAGATGAATGGTTTCGGATATAAGCGGGATATTGTTTCGAATGGAATGTTTCACTGTATGTAAATATGTAAACAACACCTAAAGCTTGATTTTGAGAAATTACAGTAGGAATGAGTGTATACACCGTGTTTTTTTTGATTTACGATAACTTTAAGGGAACGTTCTTTAGGTCAACGGTTTTAAAGATATTTAATTTTTAAATTTAATCAGTTAATCACGTTAAACTAGTGTAAAAGGCTCTTAATTGATAACAACGATTTTCTTTTAATACGTATGAGTAAAGAGTTTCCAATTGTTAGGTTTGTATACGCGTCAATCTAAAGTGACTTGTACCTGTCAAGTGTTATCTTTACTTGTGTGTGTATGTCACGCCAACATAGACGTATTTGACACTGATTATTAGCTAGGTAACTCTAAAGGCCCTTTTAGAATGACCAAAGATAAAAGATTTCATTATTTTGTTCTAAAGTGAAAAAAAATTTTTTTTTGCAATATTTAAAAATCTAATCTACCAATTAGTTTCTATAGATATACCTAGTAATATGCCGAAGTTATCGTAAATCAAAAAAAACACGGTGTATAGTTTCCATTATTCAACTATCAGTTCTGTTACATTTTGTCTGAACAAAGTAATATATACCTAAGTTTAATTTGCTTAATAATAGTTGAATATATGATTTAAAAACCAATCTCCACCGACCACCACCACCACACGACGAAGCATTCAAACATCAGCTCAGAAACCTTTTAATGGATAATCCATTATACTCTGTCGACGAATATATGCAACTTAAATTGTAAAATTATTATTGATATTTGACCTTTATTAGTTTTGTGTATTGACATCGGAAACTGACCATTTATTACTTGTTTATCATTGTTGTTGTTGATTATTTGAGTGTTATTATATTATTGTATTATTGTAATATTATTTTATCATTTTGTATTAATGTTTTTTGTTGACGATATCAATGTAATTTCGTATTTTTTGACATGCAATGCAATCTATATTATAACATTACATTGATAAATAAATAAACTAAACTAAACTAAACTAAACTAAAATTAAGCTTATCTAGCACTCTAGATAAACCTTAACGACGAAACAATCGATTAGGTATAAAAATTCGACCCAAAAACTGTGAACTAATGGTATAAATGTTTAAAAAAACAAAAAACCGCCTTCAAAAATGCAAAAAATAACTTCTTATAAAATGATAGGTACCTATACGTAGGTCAGTCCAACTGTATTCGGCTTTTGTTTTAAAATATTGTGGGACGCCGACTTCAGTTGGACTGACCTACCTATAGGTACCTATCATTTTATAAGAAGTTATTTTTTGCATTTTTGAAGGCGGTTTTTTGTTTTTTTAAACATTTATTTTATTTAATACTTTTTAGTGATCCTATTTATGCTGTTATGTAGTTCCACTTTTCAATAAATGAGAAACTATAGAAAATTTCAAGCTCGCCGCAAACAACGCCACTGGAAAGTTACAGTCATATTTCAACAAGTAAATATTCTTCGTTGTAGTCGCTCAACTATCTTAATCGACATATCTTATCGTTATCGCCACCCTTGAAATAGGTACCGTTGAGGAGTTCCGGTGGCCATCTGTGGTCTTCATCATCAGGTCCACTTCACCAAGTGATACTTTCTGAATGCAAATGCTAGACTTGTTACTAAAAATACTAAAATCGCTTTATGTATGCCTACAATATTTGAGGAGTTCTCTCAATTCCTCACTGATCCCCTCATCAGATTCCGATTTGGTGGCAATGGGACCACCTCGGAAGTATACCCTATCAAATCAAAAAAGAATTTTCAAAATCGGACCACAATTGACGGAGTAATCGGTGAACATACACAAAAAAAAAAAAAATACATACAGTGGAACGTATAACCTCCTCCTTTTTTTGAAGTCGGTTAAAAAGAACCAAAAGGTGCCGGTCAAACTCAGACGTCTTCGTATCGGGCAACATTCATACAGTGAATCAGAAACCAGGCCAGTATTGTGTTTAACAGGATCAATATATGCACAGTTACGTAATTAAACATTGAGGTTTAATATTTCCCATCACAAATAATACATTTCGTACCTCACTCGAATAACAATGGCGCTCGGTAAGCTGATACACAACTTCGTACGTATTGTCATTTACATTGTTCTTTAGTTTATTCGTGAATTACATTTTCATATCAAATTTTAATTGTATCTCTTATGTCCGCCATTTGCAACGTCAAAATATGGCGGATGTGTAATTTGTTTTAGTTTTTATTTTTGTGTATTTAGGTGTTCAAAGTTCTTTTTTGTTAGTGATTTGTACTTTTAATGCCTTTGTGTTGCATAGTGTAGAAGACTTGGACTTATTTTGTTGAACCAAATAAATAGTCTTCAAGAATTCTGTGATATTCACGAGCGGACCCTGCATCGTGTTGACGCCTTAGAATATGAGCTTGCCGAAGGCCAACCAGAAGCAAATAATAAACACTTGCCATAATGAGTGCCTGGAGAGCAGCTGGGTTAAAATAAGTTGTGTTCACCAAGATTACCGATTTAGATCAAATCGGGATTTCAATACCAATATATTTTCACTTTAGCAACATCAACTACTCCAACATCTCTGCAAGGACACTCCGTCAAGCTTTGATGGCAGAACTCCGCACTGAAGCTTTGAGGCGAAATGAATCCCACGTCCGTATCACCCCATGGGCCAATGGCAAAGCTTGCCGTGAGTATGCTGTCTGCCATCTTGAAATGTAGAAATGTAGTTAATGTTATATAATGTATAGGTTAAGGCGACCTGGGGCACTCTTAGAGGCCGTCGCGATGTCTCGACGATGCGGTAGCCTAGTTCGGCAACTGCAGGAGCATATAGAGTGCCATCAAGCCGATAACACCCAGCGGCTTTATGAAGAACTGGTGACATCAAAGCAAAAGCGACGACAAAGCATCATATCTTTTGCATCAACTGGAGATTATTACAACTAATCTAATTCTAAAAACATAAGGTTTTCAAGCCGTTCTGCATTATTAAGTTTTCGAAATATTTATCTATTTCGGATATTTCGACAAAAGTATATTTAACATTTATTTGACTTTTGTTTTCGGCTTGAAGCTTCCGCTTGCACAAACATCTGCACTTACCGGGATTTGAACCCAGGAACACTAGCTTCGTAGGCAGGGACACTACCAACAAGGCCAGCGTGTCGTCATATCCTAACCTAACACTGCTGTGGCTACACAACGTGTGTATTCCATACGATCCTAAATTTAAACATACGATAGATTTAAGCAGTATTAAGCGTTTGTTAGTCCTTTACCTCAAAATCATAAATTGCTTGTAGCAATTCACAGAATCGCATTTCACCTCGAATGAACAAAATTTCAATAGAATCTTTTACTTGAAGCAATATTTCGCGTGGATTTTTACATTAATATAATTAATATGTAGCATTTAATTTTTCTTGTAGTATTTTACCCTAGACGCATTTCGTCGCGATCGATGTTTGTTTGAGACTCTATTTAATGTGCCGCGTTAATTGATGTTCGCAATAAAATACTGTAACATTTTTTTTAAAACGCGTTTTGTACCTGTAGTTTAATGTCTTAAATGTTATCAGTCATTGAAATATTATCTTTGTGACTAATAAATATTAGATGATATTCTGTCATTGCGAAATTGAAGTACAGTGACATTAAAGTAGGATACAATAATTATTATTATAATTATATAATTCAATATTTGTGAGAAAATACGGAGCCTGAACCTGGCTAAAAATAAATAAAAAAGTACATTGCGACTAACGATAATAACGATAATAATCTAATACTGAATTAGACGATTAGGATACAAAGCGAAAATGTATCACACGCTCGAGGTGAAATGCGACAAAAACTTATTGAGACACAACGCGAAAATTAAATATACGTTCGAGGTGAAAAGCGATTCGGTGAACCGCTACAAGGAATTTATGCTTTTGAGGTAAAGGCCTAACAAACGGTATTAAGTGGTACAGTAATAAATGTTAATAAATACTTTCAATAATTAAGCGTGATTTTTTTTCAAGTTTTCCCGGCCAGCAATGTAATGCAAATGTTGAGTTGACAATTTTGAACGGCGGTTTGGTTTAATTTAGGTTAAATTTGAAAAAATATCTTTGTTAACAGCCGAAGTTAATAATTGCTTGATTTCTAAATTATTTATTAGATATCGCTGTATTATTATTTAATTATGTTATTAAAGTGCTTATGTAGACGACTTGGTTATTTAAATACATTGCGTGCCGAATTAATTTGTATGAAAAAAAATATGTTTTCTTTTGTTAACTTAATGTACCAATTTACGTTAATTAGGGTCTTGTCTATATGCCCTTAAAATATAGGATCGTATGGAATACACACGCTGTATATATTTGAAATAATCATTTTTGTTAGGAACATTTTACATAATTTCTCAACGAACATTGACAAGCCAAAAGCAACCAGGAGCACAGGAAAACTCAAAAATACATATGGTATAAAATTATTCAATAAAATTTCAAACATAATTACTGAACTTACTGACTTTAAATTTAAATCTGTCATAAAACAAAATACGACCTCGGAGTGACAACCTCGTCAGGATCGCGGACCGCGGTGGATGCGAAAAGCACAAGACCGGTCTTAGTGGAGAGCCTTGGGGGAGGCCTATGTCCAGCAGTGGACGTCTTTCAGCTGACATGATGATGATAAAAAAAAAACAAATTTCCCGAGCATCTTATGAAGTATACGATTAAATCATGGATAGGGATGTTTGACAGTGAGTCGTGCGCCTGCATGAGTAATCTACGCTTAAAAAGGCATGTGCAAAAATACTGTGATATTGTAAATTTATGTATGATGCAAACTTTTATTTGCAAAAAATATACCTCTCCGAGTTTCTTACGCCGGTTCCTCTCGGGGCAAAGGTTTTATTTTTCGAACCGGTGGTAATGCTTTGTGACGTTCATAGGTGCATTATATTATGACTAAAATGAAGAACAAAGAACTTTGACTTTGACTTTTGTCCTGTTAATATTGCTTTACGTACAAAGTCTAATTACAAGATGTTTAATTACTCACTAGTAAAACTGTATCTCCTCTACAAATACAAACATGCCTGATTATATTTTTCTACCAAGTAAAATTGATAAACGTATTTTTTTTTTAAACGCAAAGGCGCTGGGAGCTTTTTGCGTGATACGCTCTCCCGTCTATATTGCATATGCACTAATTGAAAAAAGATTGCTGTTTTCAAGCAAGATTGGACAAATTTTCTGTTCAATTTCCCCGGGCTTTGTATGGATTCCTTCAAATATACACGCGATTTGCCTACGCGAATAATTATTTCAATGGTATTACAGAATTAAATAGGAATCTATCGTGTTTTAACGTAAACATTTATTAATCAAAGGGCCATGAATTTGTTCATATCATGTCTGCCGATTCGACAATTTGCGTTTTTTTTTTTAAATTTAACCTGGTTTGCTACGCTTGCGACCTCGTTCGCGTAGAAGTTTCCCGCGACAATCATTCTTCCCGTTGGGAGATTTTTGAAAACTTTAGACTTTCTCAGTGCAGCCCTAGGGTACCCCTGGAATTCTTCCCCCAAAGGAGTCAGTTGTTTTTTGGCCCACTAGAAATAGTTAAGTTTATTGATTCGCATTTGTATTGAGATTCATAATTTAATAGTCATATTTATCGGCATTCCGGTTAGACACGGTTTTAATCAAATTTTAACCACAGTAATTAGAGGTTAAGAGGTAGCAAATCGACGTATGTTTTATTTTTTATTCCCCATACAGCAAAGAATTGCTCCTTTCAAGTCCCTATGTCTAGTTGTTTTTGGTAGGGAATGAAAATAACCGATTTTAACCGGTTATTTCATACAAAGATGGTTAATAATGTCAGCTAGCCAGTTAGTACAAAACGAAGTCGTTTCCCGCCGCCTGTCCCTGTGTACGCGTTAATTAATTCAAACTATGCAACGGATTTTGATGCGGTTTCCAATAATAGAGTGATTCAAGGTGTGGAATGTGAAGTGCGGCTACACACACACACCACACACTTATGCACATACTCGCTCACGCGCTTCATAAATACCAAAGTTTTGTTTTGTACATTCTTTGTTTATTTATACACAGGTGCAGTGGACCAAAACTGTTGTCTACCATCCCACGGTTGAAGTTCATTTGCACGTCATGATACAACAAAATTGATTTTCTAGCAATAATAATACGACAGTGGCCAGTGTCAACCTTGGAGATAATTATACCTCACAGAAACTTTTGTCGAAACTGGCAGACCACTTTGTTGGCCGTGCGTACCTACTGTTTCACTCTTAACAGATTTCATTAAGTTTAAGTTCTTATGTATACTTTAAATAATTAGTTTTATTTCTATGCTTGTTTTGCTTCTGTTTTATCCCATTTTTTAAGTTTAAGTTCAGTCGCCACTTATGTTATTCTAATAATGTAACTCAATTTGTTGATAGCCCTCGCAGACGTCCAAGATACAGGCCCAGTCTACAGGGTTGGGCAGATTAAGTGTCCTAGTTAAAAAGAGCCATAAAATTAAAACAAGGCAGAAAATTTAAAAAAAAAACGCGTTTTTATTTTTAGCGTACTCTATACTTAAAAAAACTAATTCATAAGTTCAAATCGCTCGCCATCAGCTTTAATAACTTGACCCATTCTTCCATAGAATGCATTGCACGCGGCACGCACTACCTCGTCTGGTATTTCATCCCATATCTTGACTAATCGATGCTTGAATGAGTTTAGATTCATGCCCTGTGTGCTCCCAATCTTGCTCAGCATGTAACCCCATATCGAAAAGTCCAAAGCATTCAAATCCGGCGATGATGCAGGCCATTCTTGCCAAGGTATAAAATCTGTCAAATTTGTTCTACACCAGCCTTGAGTGCGTTTAGCTTTGTGAGATGGGGCACTATCTTGTTGGAAGCAGTAATAGTCGTTTCCATATATTTTTGAGCATTTTCTAGCAAATGACCCTGTAACACGTTCTGGATGTAATAGTCTTGGTTAATTTTGACACCTCGATCAATAAACAGCTGCGGTAACTTGCCTCTAGGCGATATCACACCCCATACCATGACAGCTGATGCACTCTGGAACCGTTGTACGGCTAATTTGTCCACAGGAATATCCTTCAATGAAGCACCATAGACACGATCGTTTTGTTGGTTGTGACTGTCTTGTAACTGGAACATCTTTTCATCGGAAAAAATAATATCATCGCCGTCGTGCCAAGCTAGCAATTCCCTACATTTTTTCACTCTAGCTTTTTTCAGGGCATCTGATAAGCCATGAATTTCTTGTTTTTTGTAGGCCTTTAGCCCAAGATCATATTTTAAAATACGACTCATTGTTCGACGGGATATTTTCATATCTTTAGCAAGTTTGCTTGCACTTCGAGCTGGATTTCGTCTAATACGCTCACGAATATTTTTAATGATATTTTTGGTGCGAACAGATGGCTTTCTCCCAGGTTTGGGCCTGATTTGTGAAGATCCCGTTTCTTTGAATCGCTTGACGGTCCGCGATATAAACCTTAAATTGATATTTAAATGTTTCAGCGTCTTCAATATCTCACACGGTCGGTATTTTTTCTGGTACAAATCGCACACGAGCTGGCGTTTCGCGTCCATTGTTGAAAACAATATAAAAACAAAATATATCAAGCTGACGTGTAGAAATCATAAAGAAGATTAAATTGTCAACAAAAAAAAAACGAAGTGAATAAGAAGTTAAGTTATATTTAAGTAAAAAAGCCATAGGTACACAACTAGGACACTTAATCTGCCCAACCCTGTAGTTTGGAGTCTGACAGATACTTCATCTAATGAAACATGTTTTAACACGTTCCCTGTCCGAGTGCTCCCTAAAATGGGTCATGCACCCGCTTTTCAGGAGTCCGTGCTTCCAGAAACTGGAAGCACACTTGGACGTGTGACGTTATCAGATTATATTGTACGGGACAATTAATGTGTAAAATATATAAATATCAGGGGACAATGTCACACCAATTGACCTAGTCCCAAACTGAGCTCTAGGCTTGTACTATGGGTACTAGACAACGATAAACTTACTTATATAGAGAAATATATACTTAATTAAATACATAGAAAACATCCTTGATTCAGAATCAAATATTCGCGCTCATCCCACAAATCTGGCCTCCTAAGCTAATAAGCCGTATCCCAAATTCAATAACCAAAGCAGTTTGAATTATCTGCTATTAGTAATAGGGTTGATATTGCTACTGGAGTTCTATCTGAGTTACTGCCTTTTGGCTTAGCAGGGCAGAAATATCAGCTCTTACCGGGATACCCAACTACCAACCAACCAAGGCGTCACGTTAACAAATAAACCATTTGATTTGATATAAAATAAATAAATAAATATCCGGAGACAATGTCACACCAATTGACCTAGTCCCAAACTAAGCTCTAGGCTTGTGCTATGGGTACTAAACAACGATATAAATACTTATATAGAGAAACATTTACTTAAATACATAGAAAACATCCATGACTCAGGAACAAATATTCGCGCTCACCACACAAACATCTGCCCTTACCGGGATTTGAACCCAGGACCGCTAGCTTCGTAGGCAGGGTCACTACTAACTAGGCCAGCGCGTCGTATATGAATTGAATTCCTTCCAATAACCGCATTATAATCAATCCTTTCGACGCACTGTCATTTGATGTGGTCCATCAATAGGTATCGATTTTGACAATTGGTTTAGCTCTTGGCTTGGTTAAGGGTAATTACTTAGAGGTAATTAGATTCACCATGCGCTTTCAGCGAATATAATATAGGCGTTTGCGGTATTTGCTAAGCTGCCAGGCCATTCATTTATTAAACCAACGAAATCGTTTGAATCTGGCTGCTAAATATTTTTCCAACTGTCATCTATATAAATAGTAAATACGTCATATACGTCGTGTAAATTTTATACGATCAAATATTAAAAATGAACGTAAAGATTCAGATTCAGATTTTATTACTCAATATAACACAGTATAAATTAGATTACATGTCAAATTATATGCAGTTACATTGAGATCGTCAGAAATAGAATTAAATTGTAATAGTAAAAATAGTAAAAGTCAACACAAAAACAAAGTACATTACAAAATTGAATAAAATAGAATAAAATAAAATAAAATAATAATAATTAAAAGTCAAACTAATTTACAAGTCAAGTTCCATATACTCATTTACCGAATAGAATGGGTTATCCAACAAAAGATTTTTAAGCCGGCGCCGAAACATACCATAAGTTAAGTACATACCAATTGACTTGTCTTGTTCAGTAAACACTTATATAGCCTCAAAATGCATTAACGCCTAAAATAAAGATAAGCTCATGAAAAAACCATCCATAACGTAGGATATTGGTGAGCAAAATGTGGTCTCTAGTTGCTGTATTCAGGAATAAACGGCCATTTTATTAATTGGTTATTAATTGTTTAACGTCGATAGGTTAACTGTTGGTTGATATGTCAGAGTATTTGTGAAACTCGCTGTCGCAAAATAGCCTTTCCACTCCTTAATTTAAAGTAGGTTAATAACTCAAAAAAGTTTAGCGTATTTAATTTATAAAAGGTCCACCGAACAGCAACTGAGCAGCCATGCGTGATTCTGATTATGCACACTTTTGTTTGTATGCCGTTTACCAATATCGGAACTAGTGTTTTTTTTGTATTCGTAGATATAAACTCTTCTTTTATAATTAAATGATTAATTTAGTGTTATTATTGGTTTAAAGGCAAATAAGCTGATGGTCAGCAGTCCTCAGTCACATTAAAGCATGCATCCATTTACTTAGGTATGTCAAGGGCAGTAATATCTATACAGAAATCGCGCCAAATATACACGGACCTTATTGCCAGTCGCATATATAGGTTTATAGATATTTTCTCAAACATGCAATGGAATGTTGGCGCTATGTTAGTTATTTTAGGCTTCAAAGTTGCGGGCGGAACAACTCGAGAGAACTGTAAAGGAATTTCATACGAAATTGAAGGCCTAGGCCGGAAAGTATTTTTTTTTTTAACTTTAATTTGGCCATGGTGGCTGTGTTTATGCAAAGGCTAAATAGCTGTTTTTTTTTTTAATTTACTAAGCCGTGCATCCAACAAAGCGTTTGCATGTTTATTTGAAGTACCAGGAGCGCACCGCAGAGGTAATTAGGAGGTTAGCACGATGCGGCGAGCCCCGCGCGCGCCACCAGCGGGCCGGCGGGCGGGCGTACTGAGCACTGTAGGTTACTTTTAATGTTTATGCACTCCTAGTACCTATTTGACATTGTAATTTTTGTTTTAATTATTTTCATGAATTATGTTTGAGAAAAACACTATACATACTTCGGCGGGTAATATGGGGTTGCCCGCCTCAGACCTATATCCGGCCTTGCTTCGCTCGGCCGTCTATACAACTTCGGCCGGCAACCCCTTTTGTCCCGGCCTCAGTAGTAATGTACTATTTTGATGTCTTGGTAACATATATATATATTTATAGCTTCGGCTGTACCTATCTCACTGTCCGTCCAGTTCTCCGTCTACCCGTCAAATCACACTTTAATACGCACATTGAGAATCAAACCATCACTAAACAAAATATATAAGAGTTCGAATAATGACAATATTGCCATCAAAATGAAGTTGGATTTCAAATAAAGTATTTTTTTGTTTAGTGACGGTTTGATTCTCAATGTGCGAATAGCCGATTTTAATGGCACCGGTTTAATAACATTTATTGAAAAGTATTGCATTCGTACGCACTTGTATTAATTTCAGTTCGTGTTAATATGAAGATAGGAAACTACATATATTAAACGATATTTATTGAAGAGTTATTTACAAATCCATACGTACGTACGTAATTTCATTCCCAGAGTAGGCAGAGCTACAGAATTCCCAACAGCTCTAAAAGTTTATTGATTACTCTGTAACCACATTTTGCACAAATGCTAAATTGTTTACCAGCGTAATGCGTATTATTATCAGGTTGCAAGCCAGTACCACAAGCTTTTATTCCCTTTGTCGCCTCTTACATCCACGGGAAGACATTGAGTGGAATGGATGTGTCGGAGTTATTTATAAACAGCGTACTGGAATTTACATCAGAATCATGACAATTTCATAATTAGTAGTGATATCATACCATCATACGAGAGAAATAGCTGGTTCTTAGTCCAAATCAAAGTCAAAGTGTTTATTAGTAAACATAGGTAAAACTAAAATGGTGTTGGAAATAGTACATTGTTGCCTAGGCGCGGAAAGTAAGAGTTTTCCTGACGAGGTGGTTAGCAGGCCGAGCAATAGCGAGGCCTGCTAAAATACGAGTCAGGAAATCCTCGTTTCCGCCGAGGCATACATAATGCTTTTCTCAAACATCTGAGGAAATAATACAAATACATTTTTAAAAAGCAAGTAATTTAATTCACATTCGGTTTCACAATTATATTATGCAGAATGAATTAATGTTACCGACTGTCAATTGTTTTTAAATACTAACCATAGAAATTGGAATGCAAATTCAAAAATAAACACACGCACTGTGCTAAAAAGCGAGCAGTTACCTTGGCTGTTTGGAATTTTTGTCTTGGTCCTTTTGATTTTGTATGCAAATTGACAGCATTTTTAAGAAAAATATAGACATGGACGGAAAGTGTTTTCATATGGTTTTTTTACTCCTAGGAGTAATTCGTTTTTTCCGAGCATGTTTGAGAAAAATATATGATGGTGGAACACTAGGTGTTGCCATGTGGCGTACAAAAACATGATGAGAATTTCTCAAACTTATACTAGTGTCCTACGCTAATATAGAATATTAAATTATGAAAAATAAAATAAAAATCAATATACATATTACTCGTCGAAATTTTCGAGTATTAAATCTGAGACCGAATTTAAACATGTTTTCACAAGCAAGTTATAGTACCTAGTTTACATAACGAAGGGCATTAAACACGAGTGAGATTTTAATAATAACATCACACAAGTATTTTAAAGCCTAATTATGTACAGTTACATACACTAAAGTCAAAGTCAAAGTTCTTTATTCTTCAATTTAGGCATAATATAATGCACCTATGAATGTCAAAAAGCATTACCACCGGTTCGAAAAATAAAACCTTTGCCCCGAGAAGAACCGGCGTAAGAAACTCGGCAAGGTATATTTTTTTCAAGAAAAAGGTTTACATCATTACATTATAATTATAAATAGTTTACAATATCACGGTATTTTTGTACAGTAGGTGCACCTTTTTTAAGCGTAGATTACTCATGCAGGACGGACGACTCACTGCCAAACATCCCTATCCATGATATAATCGTTTACTTTATAATATGCTCGGGAAATTAGTTTTTGTTTTACAACAGATTTAAATTTAGAGTCAGTAAGTTCAGTAATACTACGCTACGCACTACGTTATCTACCCACATATCATAAGCCCCAATGCATTCAGGAGCCGCATATTATGACCGGCATCGCGGCGTTGATCAGGGCCACTAGCAGTAATTATTTTATGGCGTTAGTTGCTTGGTCACGGACATCAGGAGGCGTCGCCGAAATATCCATTTCATTTTGAAATCGAACAATTTTATACAACAAAGCAAATTTTAACCGGTAATGGCGGTAATGAAAAGAATGAAAAGTTTTCTGCCAGCTGTCATAGTTTTTTTTAATTCTTAGACATACTAGAGTCGTGTCCAACTATCATATCGTTCGATATCTTATTTACGTGCGACATGTGTCAAGTTGCAAATTGACAATCTGTTTGTCATCTCGACTGATATTAGAAGAGATATCAAATATATATTTTTTGTTTTACAGAGATGTTCGAAATTTGAATGAAATAATATTATCGAAATCGATGTTATTGTTTAGCAATAATATTTTTACAGATAAGAAATCGGTTCTAACAAAACAGTCTATCGTTGCGGTGGTTTCTGAACGCATCATGGAGTGTACTTATGATATTTGGATAGATAAAAAAAATTGCTGGTAGGTTTCTTAATGTCAAGGGTAACTTATTATATATCTTACTTAGGTATTCTGTGTGATATCAGATGACCGTGGACGTAGTAGAAATTGTTGTATTTGGTACTACCTATAATTACATTATAATTTAATTGGTATCAATATAGTTTGCACAACAGAACGTAAACAACTCGATACAAAAATCTGATACTACTAAAACAAGATACTGTAACAAAGTTTGTGACATAGTGCTGCTGGAATCTCGTTAAAGATTCTTTGTTCTTTGATGGAACAAAAATGGTTTCCACAGTGCCAATAAGGTAGAAAATTCTTTTCAGGACATTTTACATTTTGCTTTACCTAATCTAATTACTAGGAAGTCACAGAACCTTGATTATCAATATCGATCGATGTTGTTTGTTGTTAGAGTTTTGACGTGCATGATAAGAATAACAGTGGAAGCACTTGGGATTTGACATTAAAAGTTTCCCCAACTTGTCATCGCTCACCGCTTGGGTTGGAACATCGTGGACAAACTAAAGATTGAATAAAGTGCTGTTAAATTTCTTGGATTGATCTTGTTCTTGCTTGGTGAGTTAAGTTTGTACGGTTACCCTTATGGTGATACTTCATTGTCTATCCATCTGTCTGTCTGTCTGCATGTCACAGCAGGTTTTCTCAGCAACTACAAATGCTATCAACTTGTAATTTGGCAGTTGTACAACTTGCTTGCCGGCATCTGCTTTTAGAAAAATAATAATTAAATGACCGCGCAGTTGGTTTGCAGTTTGGTTTGCAACTTCCACCCCTCTGGCGAATGAAATCAGGCAGGAACAGAGTATGAGCTATCCTGCTCCTCCGCCTTGGCAAAGTGTACCACATCCATCCAGATAATCCCAACAAATAATCGTTTCTATACACTCCCCCTGGACACAAAGGCAATTCTTATACTTAGAAAACCTCCACCAATTGTTCTGAGCGGCAAAGAAGATATCAACGAACTTACCAAATTAATAGAAACAGCAAGCAACAAAGACCAGTACAGACTCAAAATTATAAGCAAATATACTCTTCACATTCTTACCAACTCAACAACTGAGGAGTACAAATAGATTATAAGCCTCCTAAGAAGCAATGGCCTGACAGGGCACACATTCACGCCAAAAGACTCCAAGAGGTACAGAATTGTTATAAATAATTTGCACTATACCACACCTCATGAAACAATTATTGGAGCAGAAATTGGCGAAATTGTCAATGCTCGATACGGCCCGGAAAAGAAACCCACTTAAACCTTCTTCCTCAATATCGAACGAAGTGTTAACAACCCGTCGGCCAAAGGCATCTGAAATATTTTCAAACAAGAGAGCGCAAATCTAAAAGCATAGTGCAATGCCAACGGGGCCAGCAATAGTGGCGCTCGAAAAATACTTGCTTGCGTCCATTTAGATGTGTGAAATGCGGCGAAGGTCACAAAACCTCAGAGTGCCAAAAGAAAGATCGATCAACACCAGCGAAATGTGTCAACTTCAAAGGCTGTGATGTACCCAGCTGCCACAACCATTCTTCCGAAAACCATCAACCCCCTTCCCCCCTCTCTCTCAAAATAGAGATATCCACGGAACCACGAAGGCCTAAGACCAATGCCAACGCAATAAAAAATGGTACACCACAATCTAACCGTGCTAGAAGATATTCTTCTCAAACAAAGCGAAAAAATTGACCTCTTAATTCAACAAAATAGGTTCCCAGTGCCATTTAGCACTCGTCGATAAGCTAGCAAAATGATTTCCTTAAAAATAGCCACATGGAACATCAATGGTATTTCTCCTAACACTAGTGACCTATAGACGATCACCCAATAAGCCTGATGTCTGCTTAATTTCCGAAGCCCTACCCAAAGAAGTCGAATTTGCATCCGATGATTTACCGTGTATATCACTCCTTACCCCGATGGTATAACACAAGCAAAAAAAAGACCAAAATTTACCGCAACGCGCTATGCAAGTCTATGTAATTTATATTATTATCTCAAGTTATTTTGTTGTAGTCACTCTCGGAAACTATTCACTACTTAAGTTAGTTTATACCTTGATTCATAATTGACAGTGTTTGTGGCCTGATAGGCCACAAACACCAGATAACCAGCGCTAAACCTAATATAAAGTGCTTACGGCGAGATTTGACTACGAAGTTAACGAGTGTTCGACCCAAACCCATAAGCGCCACGATCTGCATGGCGCTTACGCTCTTTTGACCGCGGCCCAACGATCAGTTAACGCGGTACTTCGTTAGTTAAACTAAACTCTGTTCTCGGTTCACCTTCATAGTTTGTGAGAAATAATATTTGTGTACAATGGAATGTGTAAAATGCTCCGTTATTGCCAAAGTAGAGGATCAGATGAAATGTACTGCTTGCTCGGGGCTATACCACTATGCTTGCGTCGGTTTAACAGAGACTGATTTTAAAAAGATACTCCCAATGTACAAATTAAAATGGAAATGTCCATCTTGTAAACATACTAAAAAGGGCAACAGTTACCACTCCAGCCCGGTCGCTCCCAAGGACCATATACCTATCGATGAGAGTAATCTGTCCCACTCAATTATAAATATTGATGCCAGGTCAATAATGGCCCATATCGACTCCAGGTTCAACATACTGCAGAGCACCATTGAGTCATTTAAATCGGATGTCACCGAGCAGCTCAATAAATTAGCAGGGACAGTGAGCGCCGGGGAGATAAAGATCAACGACCACGAATCAGCTGTAAATACAGTAACGAACCAAGTTATCAAGCTGGAATCCGAGCGGGAATCCTTACTTTGTGAGATGATACAAAAAGGACGATTTCTTATCAGCTATTCGCAAAATGAAGAATCTTACGGCTGGCGATGTGGGTTTTTCAGGGAGCAGGTCCAATGAAAGAATCTATGTCAATGACCACCTGTCATCTTACAACAAGTCGTTACTGCAAAAAGCTAAAAACATAGCGAAGGAAATAGTACATTGTGTATTAAGGGCGGTAAGTAAGGAATTACGACAGAGGCTCTAGTAGAAGCCCGAAGTCGAAGACTGAGGGCTTTCTGAGTCGAGGTTCGTAATTCCCGAACCGCCCGTGAAACATACAATGTTTTTCATCACATTTGCGAGTAAATACATGAAATTATAGGGCAGAAAAAACTTATTTATTAAAATTTATAACATGTAGCGAGATTGCAATGAAATTACTGTTTAGATAACATTTTAAAACAATTTTTCAATTTCGTGTAAACGCCTTGCTTGAACTTGCATGAACGGTGTGCTGCGCTATAAATTAAAAAAAAAATACTTACCGACCTAGGTTTTCATGAAAAAAAAAGGTCGAGGGTTTTATATGGGGCTTACGGCCCAGTTAACCTGTATGTTTAATAATAATAATAATAATAATTCATCGAATTTGCAACTTTCTGAGACAATGACTCTCAGATCTCTCTCCGAAGTTGAAACCTACAAATATCTTGGTATGTCACAGTCTTTGGGTATCGTGGTGGGCGATGTCAAGCAGTCAGTGAAGGAGCGCTTCTTCTGTCGCTTGACAAAAGTTCTTAACAGTCTTTTGTCGGGTGGCAATAAGGTGCGCGCCTTCAATGGCTGGGTGATGCCGCTGCTCACATACTCCTTTGGCATACTAAGATGGACTCAGACTGAGCTGGATGCTCTGGATAGAAGAGTCCGTCTACTGCTTAAATCACATCGCATGTTGCACCCGCGCTCATCTGTTATGAGATTGTACATCCCGAGGAAATGTGGAGGTCGAGGCATTTTAAATGCTAAGAATCTCCACAACCGCGAGGTGTGCAATCTCAGGGATTATTTCCTTAACAATGAGTGTAGGATGCATCGCGATGTGGTTGCAGTAGACAGGAACCTCACGCCTCTCTCCTTGGCAAACGGGAACTGGCGCAGACCAACGGTGTTGAGCACTGAGGACCGCAAGAACATATGGAAGAGCAAGGAGTTACACGGACGCTTCTACCGGGCCCTAACCAGGCCTGATGTAGACTTTTTAGCGTCCGTGAACTGGCTACGTTTTGGTGACCTTTTTGGGGAAACCGAAGGTTTTGTCTGTGCAATTGCTGACGAAGTCATAATGACGAACAATTACCGGAAGTATATTCTGAGGGATGGCACGGTTGACATTTGTCGAGCGTGCCGTTGCCCCGGCGAGTCCCTCAGACATATAATTTCCGGTTGTTCGCATTTGGCCAACGGTGAGTACTTGCACAGACATAACCTCGTGGCCAGGATCATCCATCAACAACTTGCCCTTCAATATGATCTTGTTGATTCTGAAGTGCCGTACTATAAGTACGCACCGGCGCCAGTTCTCGAAAATGGTCGTGCTACGCTCTATTGGGATCGATCTGTCATCACGGACAGGACTATTGTCGCCAATAAGCCTGATATCGTGTTGGCAGATCGATCTCAACGCCGGGCAGTGCTCGTCGACGTCACCATCCCGCATGACGAGAACCTCGTGAAGGCCGAGAAGGACAAGCTCAGCAAGTACCTTGACTTGGCTCACGAGGTGACCGCCATGTGGGATGTTGACTCGACGATCACTGTCCCGATAGTTGTTTCGGCCAACGGTCTTATAGCGAAGAGTCTCGACCAACACCTCAAGAGACTCTCGCTAGATGGCTGGATCAAGGGCCAGATACAGAAGGCAGTACTCCTTGACACGGCACGCATTGTGAGGAGGTTCCTCTCTCTGCAGCCCTAACCACCGGTAGCTTGAGCCCTGCCCCGCTGCCGGCGGCACCCGTAGGTTAGGTTTTTTATAATGTATATTTTTTGTATTAGTATTGTTATTTTACTTTTATATTTGAATGTTTATTATAAAAAACCTAATTTGCAGAAAATTTAATAAATATCTATGAATAATAATAATAACTTTATTCAACAAACAACTAACTAATACAATTTTAGTAGGTAAGATAACTTAGTTACTAAAACACATCTATCAGTTGTAAGTTACATTCTAAGAGTACAATGATGTCCTTTACTCCCCGTACTAGTTAAAAACTGTATCACGGTGGAGTAAGATTCGTCATGCATACAATTTAGATATGACAAACCAGTATTACAAACCAGTTTAGATACTGTTTACGTGAAAGTGTGATGAAATAGTACATTAGATAACATTTTAAAACAATTTTTTAATTTCGTGTAAACTCCTTGCTTGAACTTGCATGAACGGTGTGCTGCGCTATAAATTAAAAAAAAATATTTACCGACCTAGGTTTTCATGAAAAAAAAGGTCGAGGGTTTTATATGGGGCTTACGGCCCAGTTAACCTGTATGTTTAGATACTGTTTACGTGAAAGTGTGATGAAAAGAATTATGCCTACTGCTGGGTGCGCAATTGTACAGTGATGGTGCGTCTCGTTCGGATAAATCACCGGTGATCTACATCACCTCAGAAGATAGTTTAAAAAAAATAACCTAAGAAGTGTTATTTTGCATGAAACGTTCATGTTATCATTTCTACCTACTGTAAATGACTGGCATTCTCTAACTAAGTTACTGTTTGTTTTAACCGTGAGTGTTGCTGGGAAGATCACGCGGTTCAATCTCATTTCTTTATTATTATTTTTTATGGTTGTGTATGGTGTCATATATGGAATATCGGTGTCTCAGATATATAACTATTATTATTATGATTATCTTTATAGCACTGACGCGATTAGTATTAATGAGGCTCGTACGATATGCCCTTATCTGCGCGTATTTATTATAATAAAACTAGTATTTTTGGCTCAGACCTTTGTTATGTACTATACTGTGGTTCATGCGGATCGCCTGAAATATGTTGTTCCTCGATGTGATGTTGGTAATGGTGTCGTTTATGTCATGGTTGGTATTCATGTTATTTTAATATGGCCTATGAAAGTGGTAATTGTAAACACGATCGCTGTGTGTATAATCAGTTATATAATATTAGAATTAATATCTATAAGTAATTGCTCCTTTCTTAGTTAAGTGTTTATGAAGATTAATGTTTACTATCAAAATGTTCGCGGCTTGCGAACTAAGACACACCTTCTCTTCAGAAATATTAAATAATTATGACGTCATATGTCTGACCGAGACCTGGTTGCTGCCTGGTATATCCGACGCGGAATTGTTTGACAATAGGTACAATATCTACCGAACCGATCGAGACTATGAGTGCGTAGGGGTGAGTCTGGGCGGCGGGACACTCATCGCGGTGCGCCGACCGCTTAGTGTTAACACGCTTAATACAAGCATTTCTCCAATATTACCCGATGCTGACATAACTAGTGTCACCATGTCATGTCTGTTGGCCTCGGGCCGATTTAAGAGGCGCTTTCATGTGTTTTGTTGTTATTTCCCCCAAAACTCTAATCAGGTACATTCTCAGCTAACATTTTTTGAACACATTTCCAACTTATACATGGAATGCCCGGATGATGCATATATTTTAACTGGAGATTTTAATATTAGGGATGCGGTATGGATACCCGGTCCCACCGATGCAAATTACATTTTGCAAAACCCTTCTGTCGGCACATTGGCCTCTCAACTATTTACCTTTATATGTTTTACAGGATGGAACCAGTTTAATGGCATTCATAACGCAAACGATAGATGTCTGGACTTGATTTTTGCCAATAATACTTGCTATGTTACACGCGTTGATCCTCTTTCCCTCCCAGAAGACTCTCATCACCCTTCACTAATGTTAAATACAGATCTTGACTGTATGGAACCCTTGCTCTTCACCACGAGTTTCTCGACGTTTTACTCTGCTAATTACGACCTTATTAATACTGAACTATCTAAAATTGACTGGGACTCACGTTTGAACATTGACGACTTTGAAGTAGCTGTTGATGATTTTTATAGTTTTATTAATGAGATTGTTGATAAATATGTCCCATCTAGAATAATTACTGAACGTCACAAATACCCCGTCTGGTTTTCTCGACACTTAATTAAATTAATAAATAAGAAAAAGAAAATCCATAAAAAATGGAAGATATATGGGAGGCAAAGTGATTATAATCATTTTTCAACAATAAGACGTGAACTCAAACATGTAGAGATCGAATGTTATAATTTATATATTTCTAGAGCAGAAAAACATGTCAAATATAGCTCTAAAAAATTCTGGACGTTCGTAAAGTCAAAACAAAGCAATAATGCAATCCCTGACTCCATGTATTTGGATAACCAAATAGTATCGGACGGACAGGGCATGGCTGATGCTTTTAATACCTTTTTTCAATCAGTGTTCGAAACTGACACGTCTTCTTATCATGTTTCAATAGTCGCAGAAGGGGGAGAAGTTCTTATTAATACTGTTAGCATTAACCCTAATATAGTTGTAAATTATCTGAAACGACTTGATGTCTCTAAAGGTAGCGGGCCGGGCGGACTTCATCCCGTGTTTTTAAAACGGTGTGCAGAACAATTGGCTTTACCATTATCTAACTTATTCAATGCTTCGTTAAAAAAAGGAATTATGCCCAAAACCTGGAAAAAATCACTAGTTGTCCCTATTCACAAAAATGGTGACAAACATAGTGTCAAAAATTATCGCGGTATTTCGAAGTTGTCTGTAATCCCCAAACTGTTTGAGACGATAGTTTACGACCGCCTTTCTGAGGTCGTCAAGCCTCTTCTTACTCCGCATCAGCACGGGTTTGTAAGGGGTCGTTCCACAGAGACTAATTTGTGTGAGTTCCTCGATACTGTTCTCGAGGCTATGAGTAGCGGCTTTCGGGAGGATGCGGTGTATACCGATTATTCAAAAGCTTTTGACAGAAGTTCTCACACCTTATTAATCCATAAACTTCGATCTGTCGGTATACACGGTGACCTCTTGAGGTGGCTCGAGTCATATCTCCGTAACAGAACTCAAGCTGTAGCCGTGAAGGGTTATTTGTCAAGTTTCATACCCATCAGCTCTGGTGTTCCTCAGGGATCACACCTAGGGCCACTGTTATTCAACATATTTATAAATGACGTGACCGACTGCTTACAGGACTCGCATATTTTGCTATACGCTGATGACACAAAAATCTATAAAATTATTAAAGATGAACAGGACTGTTTCAAACTTCAAGATGATTTAAACCGTCTCGGCCAATACTGTATAGATAATAAGTTAGTTTTAAATATTGATAAATGTTGTACTATATCTTATTCTCGCAAAAGGAATCCTAATATATATAACTATAAATTGTTTAATGTTGATCTCAAAAGGGTATCTGAAGTAAGGGATCTGGGAATACAACTCGACCAAGAATTATTGCTCTCATCTCGTATTAGCAAGATAACAGCGAAAGCCTATTATAGGATGTTGGGATTTATTTTTAGGGTGGGTAAGGATTTTAAAAATGTTAGTACTTTCAAACTTTTAGATAATGCACTCGTTCGTTCTCAATTAGAACACGCATCCACTACGTGGAGTCCACAATATAACTGTTACATTGATGCTATTGAAAACATACAACATAAATTCGTGAAACGCTTGATGTATAAATTTAAAAATGCCAATTTCCACGACATTATCCCATTGCAAAAACGCAGGGAACACAGTGATCAAATATTTTTATATAAAATCATTAATAATATTGTTGATTCTCCATACCTCCTTGGCCATATATCTCTAAAATGCTCATGTGCTTGAAATGCTTGAGAACTCGCTCCAAAAACCTATTTGCTACAAAATTCTGTAAGAATAATTATTCAAAAAATCGATTTGTTATCAGGGCGTGCTCGACCCATAATTGTAAGTACAACCATACCGACATATTCCATGATACTTATAACAGCTATGTTAACGCTATAAAAAAAACCGTGTGATAGGCTTAAGTACATATTTTCATGTTTTTCAATTAATTACTTCGTTTTGAACCTTGCGTTGGACACAAAGCGCAGGTGTGACTGACTTTGTGAATCTGATTCCAAATGTGTGTGTACATTAGTGAAAACTTCGTTGGCTAGTGAGCTACCCATTTTTGTCATAACTTTATGTACGCGTATGCTGTTTGTTTTCCTTAATAAAGAAAAAATAAAAAATAAAATGCGGAGTCAGCAATAATTATTAAGAATAGCATAAAGCACAGATTACTCGAACCACTTGCTACCCCTCACCTGCAAGCAACCCTTCGTGTGGACGACCGCGCCCGTCCTCTAAACCTCTCTGCAATATACTGCCCAGGCCCACCACGACGCATCAATAATACCGTTTCTTCTTGTCACTAGGTAACCTTTTTGTAGCTTGGTGGTTACTGGAACGCCAAGCACTCACACTGGGGGCCAAGACTAACGGTAACCAGGGGTCGTGAATTAAAAAGTAGTGTTTATGCCAACAACCTAATCACTCTATCTCCCGGGGAACCAACATATTGGCCAACAGACAGCAACAAAACACCTGACTTACTGGATTTCTTTGTAACAAAAGGCATATGCAAACAGAAAACCTTAATTGAATCATGCCTCGATGGATCTTCAGACCACACTCCAGTTATCCCTCCCCTAAGTTCGTCAGCGTTATCTCGTGATATCGGCAACCTCCACCTTAGTAACGCGAAAACTGACTGGGAATACTTACGAGAGTTCCTTGAGGCGAATATCAAACTTAAACTTCGTCTTAAAAGCCCCGACGACAAAGACGACGCGTGTCCCTACTTCACGAACCTGATACAAGTGGCTGCCTGGAGTTGAACCGCTGAACTATGGCAAAAATCACACGGTATTCCGATCCCACTAGTAATCAGAAGTTACCATCGCAAAAGAAAAGGAAATGATGACTGAAAATCCTCATTCATGTTCAAGAGAGAGCCGTTGAACGTTATGTTTCTCACGAGTCAAACCGTACCAAATTAAGAGAGCAAATTCGACGAGAAAGGACAGATTTGTGGGAAGGAAATTCTTGGATTTTGCACCGTGGTAATGCGCCTGCGCGAACGAGCAACACCTTATTCAACAGATATGGCTCCAGCCAACTTCTTTCTTTTTTCTAAACTTAAATTACCACTTCCTGGCACTCGTTTTCATTCGGTAGAAGTCATACCTAAAAGAGGATTCGCGGCGAGAACTGAACGCAATGCCGGAGAACGCCTTTAGAAATGTTTCAATGATTGGATTATTCGGGGGCGTATTTCTGAAGGAGCATGCTTTGAACGCAATAACAAACCAATCGGAAGAATAACTAACATTTTGTGCATTATTTACCTTTTCCCGGTACTTTCCTGACAGAGTAATGTTTCTGTAAGATTAATTTGTATGTTCATTTGGCGAATAAACTCGTGCAACAGACAGTTCACTTGTGCAACAAACAGTAAGATATACCTAAGAGGCTTAAGTTGGCCTTTGTATAGTTTGTTGGCGTAAGATGGCGAAAAGGCACTTGAAACCAACGATTATCTATTATAATTGTTATGAAGGTAAACAATAACGCAGGTAAATTAGCGGAAACACTGAACCTGGCTGTAGTACTGAGTATACTGTGAATAATAACCTCCGTAGTTTTACGTTGAATGCCGTTTGTCTGGCGAGGCATTCTAAAATAATATTTCTTGCCTACTTTGATTTTAATCTTAAAAGGAGAATATAATAATATAATAATAGATTATAAATATCAGGGTCACACCATTAGGCAGTCCTAAACTAAGCTCTAGGCTTGAACTATGAGTACTAGATAACGACATGGCAGAACAACGTTAGGATGTCATTGATTAGATAAGAAAATAAGTTATAAACACGAGAGGCCATTTGCAACGTCAAAAGATGGCGGATGTGTAATTTGTTTAAGTTTTTATTTTTGTATATCTAAATACACAAAAATAAAAAATAATAAAATAGTTTTTATTTTTGTAAGTACCTATATCTAAATACACAAAAATAAAAAATAAAACACCAAGTGTTCAAAGTTCGTTTCTGTTAGTGATTTGTACTTTTAATGCCTTTGTGTTGCACCGTGATAGAAGACTTGGACTTATTTCGTGTACCCTGGCATCTTACTTCTCGTTTCAAGTGGAATCGCTGTGGTACAGAGGTTAAAACTATCTTAGCCTCTGTCCTACATATCACCGTACAACGTTGCCCCCAATCTTCCTACAGAAGATTGGATTGTGTTTTATTGCTATATTGATTTATACTTATATATATACTTGACACTGGCGAAATCACTTCATAGTGGAAACGCCATATTCCCGCGGTAGTAGCTGTTCAAGTCGCCGCGGGGCAAAGAGAATAAATAGTACATTACTACAGAGGCCGGGACAAAAGGGGTTGCCGGCCGAAGTTCTGGTCTGAGGCGGGCAACCCCATATTTCCCGCCGAAGTATGTATAGTGCTTTTCTCAAACATAATTCATTAAAATAATTAAAACAAAAATTACAATGTCAAATAGGTACTAGGAGTGCATAAACATTAAAAGTAACCTACAGTGCTCAGTACGCCCGCCCGCCGGCCCGCAGGTGGCGCGCGCGGGGCTCGCCGCATTGTGCTAACCTCCTAATTACCTCTGCGCTCCTGGTACTTCAAATAAACATGCAAACGCTTTGTTGGATGCACGGCTTAGTAAATTAAAAAAAAAACAGCTATTTAGCCTTTTCATAAACACAGCCACCATGGCCAAATTAAAATCAAAAAAAAATTACTTCCCGGCCTAGGACTTCAATTTCGTATGAAATTCCTTTACAGTTCTCTCGAGTTGTTCCGTCTGAAACGTGGCACTTTGAAGCCTAAAATAACTAACATAACGCCGACATTACATAGCATGTTTGAGATAAAGTTATAAACACAAAACCAACTGTTTCAAGCGTATTATCAATGTTGAAATTTCATTAGATTTTGTTTATTATATTTAATGTAGGTAGGTACTAGGTATATTAATTAAAGCTCATTTTTGTATAACAATAAGGATTGGCTCTGATTGTTGAAGGATGATGACTGTGACGGCCGTATTTCGTAGGTAATTTGAATCAATTACTGTCCCTACTCACGAGCGAGGTATTTAAAAAAGACGATCTATAATTTAAATAGCAGACGGCACGGCGTCGCTAGGTTTGTACCCAGTCGCGTGGCAGAAGCGGCAACATGTCTCGAAAATATCGTCTTCTTTTTATTTCAGAAGATAAAACAGTTATATTAGTAACGCATAACAACTTCTCCATATAAGAGCTGTAACGCGCCCTCACTGCAACAACGCTGCAACTTGAGATGAATTAGTTGGGCATATCAACTTGCAGTAGATCAAAATACGTTTATTTATCTACTGTAACTATTAGCTCTACTGCATTTTAACTTGCAGGAGGCATGCGTGAGTTTTTTTTTTTTCAAGATACATGAGTTGGCATTTGACTACTCGCCAAATTCGCCTTTAAAAAAGTGTTTTAGTAGGGGCCATGGAAAATATTTTGACATTTTAAATTTGACACCTGTAGGGCGTAACTCAGTTATCTAAAGATTTCGCGTTGCACGGCAGAAGTGTTTTTCTCGTCTAGGAAATAACACGAAACTATTTACATCGCAAACACACGGTTACGTATCAGAAAGTCTAATGGATTGGTTTGTTATAAAACAAACCTAACCTAACCTAATGAGTTCAATACAATAGCTTTATAAAAAATCCTCGTGCCCACAACGATAACCTTACCGATTGACGTTTTCAAATACAACAACAGATGGTGTTCGAAATTTAAACACTACAATCGATTTTAATTGGTTCCAAAATCAACCCTGTGTGTCACCACACTCCAACATAATACGGTATTTGACTAATGTCAAATGAACTACTTTTTATGGAACATTATTCGCTCTTCACTTCACATCAAACGCTTCGTTACTATGGAATTTATAGGGATTACTGACTTGTGGGTGTGTTTATTGACGGCCTCGTCAGGATCGCGGGACCGCGGTGGATGCAGTGGACGTCTTTCGGCTGACATGATGACTGACTTGTGACGTCGTAATGTATATTTGTTGTTAATGATAAAACACTTTTTCACTGTTTTCAAATAACCTATTGCGCGCGAGCTCTGAGGAATCGGGGTTGCGAATGAAACAGACCGTTTGCGCCGCGCCCGCTCGTCGCATCGTAGCCTTCCTCTCCCAGGACGTGGAGTACGCCTTATTGCCTTAAGCTGGAAGGCATTCACGGAAGCGTCCTTGTTCTCGGCGACAGATGGAGGGTATACAACTGGATTGGTATATATTTTGACCACATTCACGGGTGCGCCTTTCCATGCCTGTGGAAAGGCGCACGATGCGACATTGGACACTGATTAGAAAATGGCAGCCAGTGAAGCGAAACGACGAAGCCATTTGGTTTGGCGCGGAAGCGTGGCGTGTTCCAACGTTGAATTCCGACATCCACGACAGTTCTATCCGCTTTGCGCGTTCGCACGTCGCGCTGGCTTTCCGTCCATTTGGGAATCCAACGGACCGCGCCAATACTTTTAAACCACGGTTTTACTACGCTACAGTATTTCCATTCACGGGTCGATATTGGCGCGGCGCTGTTCTATTCGCCTTGTGCGAGCGGTCGTGAATGCCTAGCTTTAGTTGGGTATATCATTAATAGAATATCGAAGCTACACGCCGAGTGAACGAGGGATCGCTTCACAGAATCACACCATTAAAGTCACACCTATAATATTGACTGCACTAAATCCTCACGTGAGCTCATTTTGAGACTCCTCGAAGCCCGCGCGGGGACTATATATTGCTGCGACTCTTACGTCTCGTACGACATTAAAATCATCCTCGTAGTTAACACTCTGAAAGACCGACCTTCGTCCTTAATTGGCTTTTTGACGAGATGAAGCTATCGTTAACTTTTACTTAAATACTTATCCATAAACCACCGTTTCGTTTAAACTTGTTGGTGACAGAATGTTGGCATCAACTACGGAAATATACGATCATATTTGTGACGAACTTTCCGATGTTAATATCTAGAATGAAGAGCTATTTAATTTTCAGGCGGCGCGCAGTTGCAGCGTAATTAACTGACTGCGTTACAAGTATATATAGGTATAGCTGCTCGTGCCCAGTTCGTTGGGGAATCAACTTTATTTTTGGGTTAATATAGCCTATGACACTCAGAAATAACGTGGCTTTCTATTGGTAAAATAATTGTCAAAATCGGTTCAATAGATCCAGAGATTATCCCTTACAACGTCACAAGCTTTACCTCTTTATAATATAAGTATACATTTAGACAGTAGCTGTATATATATATATATATTTGCGGGTGGTAGGACCTTGTGCGGGGTCCGTCCGGATCGCTACCACCATCTTATCCATTAACCTACCGCCAAACAGCAGTGTTCGCATTGCTGTGTTCCGGTTTGGGGATAAGACAGCCGGTGTAATGACTAGCATAGAGGCATTCCATCTTAGTCCTTAGGGTTGGCAACGCATTTGCAGTCCTAGGCTTGCAGTCTTGTGAATGCGAATGTCTATGGGTCACAGTTTCCACTTACCATCAGGTGGCCTGTGTGCTGGTTTGCCATCTCTATGACATAAAAATAATAATAATAATAACTTAACATCGCAGAAACAACTTTAGGTACCAATACCAATCCACACTCGCATATTGCATATTCTAGACTATGTAAATCGCACAAACTTACTATACACCCTGTTTTTTGATTTACGATAACTTTAAGGGAACGTTCTTTAGGTCAAACAAAGTTAATTTCCCGAAGACAGACAAATGATAAGTCTAACGGTTTTAAAGATATTTAATTTTTAAATTTAATCAGTTAATCACGTTAAACTAGTGTAAAAGGCTCTTAATTGATAACAACAATTTTCTTTTAATACTTAAGAGTAAAGAGTTTCCAATTGTTAGGTTTGTATAAGCGTCAATCTAAAGTGACTTGTACCTGTCAAGTGTTATCTTTACTTGTGTGTGTATGTCACGCCAACATAGACGTATTTGACACTGATTATTAGCTAGGTAACTCTAAAGGCCCTTTTAGAATGACCAAAGATAAAAGATTTCATTATTTTGTTCTAAACGGAAAAAAAATTTTTTTTTGCAATATTTAAAAATCTAATCTACCAATTAGTTTCTATAGATATACCTAGTAATATGCCGAAGTTATCGTAAATCGAAAAAAAACACGGTGTATACAGGCGTAGGTACGTTAGAAAATCATACACTTCAGACTACCCTTACCTGCCAAGATTATACGCGAACGCTCTGCCCCTCTCATTCTGTGCGGGACGGAGCATTCGACTCTTTAGGGAGTTCGTTGTGTCCTTATAGTATTCGAGTTCATAAATATATGTACACTTTAGTACCTTGCCTTTCTAATCGCTGTGACAATTCATGTGTGGCAGTTTAAACATGACATTAAATAGACAAGATACTAAATGTACACATATAAATAAACTCGACCGTACTACGCTCGGAAACATTATTAAAACATTGCAACAAGACCGTTTTTATTTTGATTTCGCTCGAACAGAGTCGAAAGAAATTTGATCGGAGTGCAAAATATAACTCCCTGCACGAAATAACGGTAAATATCGCTCGCTAAGTTGCCCGCACCGCCCACTGCCCTTTCCTACTGCATTTTCACTTGCTCAGCTTGTTGGCAGGCCTCATTTTAAAACATTACCTAGTCACCAAGTAAAGGAAGAATCAAAAACGGAAAAAAATAATTAATTAATCCTAGCTCGCGAATCTATTCCGCTCTTAGCGATCCTGTTGCGGATAGGCAGGAAAATGAGAAAAGGCGATGTATAATTAGCAATTTTGAATCTATGAGCGATCTATAAAAAACACGTATGGTCGCTTAGGTGTATGAAAGAGAACTAAGTAAGGGCAGCGCGCACACATGTATGTTACCGCTCACACATAGACACAACTATTTATTGATTATAAAGTAGTTTAGCGCTACATGCTAACAGATGGCGTTACAGGTAAGTGATTTTATATTTATTTATTAATCTACTGTTAACTATGGTATAATATTAAGGTAATATAATGTAAGATTTTAGGTTAATTTTCCTAGGCTAAGTTTATTTTACAGGTAGGGCCGCGACCACGACATCTAGCGTCAACATTCTCCCCCGCAGTGCTGCTTCAGCAGCACTCATCTGTAATGGGAATGCGTGCAACACGAGCAGCGGAGCGTTTCAGCACACCTGTCTTGGTCTTTACCATGACGACTCTGACCTGACCATCCTTGCCTGCGTACGTCTCAAGAATGACACCTCGGGGCCAGGTGTTTCTAGGTCCATCAGGGTCTACAACAAGCACTAGGTCACCGACCTTTAGCGGGGTACGATCTTGACGCCATTTGCCTCTGGGCAACATCTCAGGCAGTACTTCTTGGACCCATCGTTTCCAATACATGTCAGCAAATCGCTGTGCTATGCGCCACTGTTTGCGTAAAAACAAATCTGTGTCATCAAATACTCCTGGTATCGGCAAAGGCGACGGCGTACCAAGCAAAAAATGATTTGGCGTTATGCTCTCGTCGGTACCTGGCTCAACTGACACATGCGTAAGGGGCCGATTATTAACGATGCCCTCAACTTCGGCGATCAAGGTAGCCAGAGTTTCGTCGCGCGGGGCTCGCTCCTTTAACACCACTCTTAAGGCCGTCTTAACGCTTCGAATAAGGCGTTCCCATGCGCCTCCCCAATGTGGACTTGCCGGTGGTATGAAGGTCCAATCAACTCCTTGTATTGCCCCAAATCTCTTTAAGGACTCTTCATCGATTTCTTGAACGGCCCGTTTTAACTCGACATCTGCTCCCCTTAGGTTAGTACCATTGTCCGAGTATAGATGCGCAGGCCATCCGCGCCTTGCAGCCATTCTACGAAGAGCCATAATCAACGAGTCAGTGGTGAGTGAGTTGACTAATTCTATATGAATGCCTCGTACAGTAAGACAGGTGAACAATACCCCATATCTCTTTTCGTGGCGCCTCCCGACAGTGACATCCATTGGGCCAAATAAATCCAGGCCACAGTGAGAAAATGGGCGCTGGTGGTGAGCCATTCGACCTGCTGGTAAATCTCCCATTTTAGGCATCTGTGGCTTCGCCTTTTGAATTCTACAAGTCATACATTGGGCCGCAACAGTTTTAACCGTCGGACGCATTCTAATAAGCCAGTACTTCTGCTTTAACTGGTTTACAACCATTTCCTGATTTGCGTGTGCGGCCATTATATGATAGTGCCTTACAATCAATCGCGACACCTGGTGACGGCCATCCAGAATCACGGGATGCTTGGCATAGTCAGGAATCCCCGCAGCAGCGCCGATTCGCCCCCCGACGCGAATTACGCCATTCTCATCGAGAAAGGGTGATAGCGAATTTAATCTGCTGCTGCGTTCTATATTTTTATTATCTTTAATTGCAGCTATCTCTTTAGCAAATGTATCCATCTGGGCTTTCCGAATCAATAGGCGTTCAGCCTTTCTCATAATTTTATAATCCGTGTCTCTAGGCCTGCCGCGGCGGCGGGCGTCGCATATGTTAATAAATTTCAGGACCACAGTTGCAGCGCTTAGCAGACGTAGCCATGATGAAAATCTCATTGGATCCGGCACAGGTAAGTCAGAATCAAATACTGATATCGTATGTATTCTTTCTAAGTCCTGTTCATTTACTTGTTTATTTGTTTCAGGTTCAGCAGGCCAGCGATCGGTGCTTAAGTACAAAAATGCAGGGCCCTGGAACCATTCACTGTTAGCCTGTAAATTACACGAATGACTTTTCGTAGCTGCATCTGCTGTATTTATGTTTGAAGGAATGTAACGCCACTCGGAAATTTTGCTCATTGAATCGATCTCACCTAACCTATTTGCAATAAAAATCTTATAATTTCTGTCCTCGTTTCGGATCCAGTGTAAAACAATAGTGGAGTCCGTCCAAAAATATTTAGCAGCGGGCACAATTCTGTGCTCAGTTAAAATCACTGTCGCTAAGCGGCAACCGAGTAATGCCGCCTGGAGCTCCATTCGAGGGATGCAAACTGGTTTTAGGCTAGCGACTCGGCATTTGCTGGCAATAAAGGAAACCTGCACGCTCTTATCAGTGTTTACTACGCGCCAGTAAGCAACGCACGCGTAAGCGGACAGCGCCGCGTCACAAATTATGTGTAATTGAATGTTTGTTTGATCATTAATTGCAGTGTGAAAGTACCATCTCGGTATTTTTAGACATTTCAACTCTTGCATCTGTAAAATCCAGTCACGGAATGTTGTAAACAGCTGATCGGATATTTGATCATTCCAATTAATACGCAATTTCCAAGTCTCTTGTATCATTATTCTTCCTCTTACAGTAAAAGGCGCCAGCAAACCGTAAACATCGAAAATTGACATGACGATTCGTAGTAATTCACGTTTAGTCGGTTTCCGCTTTAAAGTTATTAATTCATCAGGAATGCGCTTAAGGGACAAATCAAATCCAAGTGTATCATTTGTCGGACACCATAATAAACCAAGTGTTCGCTCTGTTTGGTCGTCGCAATCGACTTTGAATCTTATGGCATTGGAACTTAAAGTCTCTTTTGGCAAGTTTATCAATACATCTTGTTTATTGCACGATAAATTGCACATCTCGAACCCGCCCGATTTGTGTATCTTTAAAACATCGTTGACTATCCTCGCTGCACTTTCACTGGAGTCGTAGCTACTTATCATATCATCCATATAGTGTGACGTCACAATAGCATCTACAGCATCGGGTATCTCTGACTGAAACCTGAGCGCATTTTTATTTTTAACGTATTGCGCAATAAACGGTGAACACACGCCGCCAAAAAATAGCGCAGTCATCGCACATACTTCAACAGGTTTACTGCTGTCCTCCCGCCATAAAAATCTTAAAGCATTTTGATCCTCTTTGATAATTTTTATACGCAGGAACATATCCTTGATATCGCCAACAATACCGACAGCGCCCTCTCTGAACCGAAACATTATGCCCAATAGGGATTGAAGTAAATTGGGACCCTGTAGTAAGAAACTGTTAAGAGAGCTACCCCCAGAAGTCGAAGCGGCATCAAAAACAACACGCAGCTTTTTCTTATTGGGGTTGTCAACCCCAAAATGAGGAAGATACCAAACTCGGGAGGCGGTTTCATCTGCCGTGACTACGCGTGCGTAACCACTGGAAAACAAGTGATTTATTCTTTCTCGATAACGCGCAGCGTAGCCCTCGCATAACTTCATTTTACGTTCTACAAACATTAACCTCTTAAGCGCAGTTGAGTACGAGTCAGATAAAGCGCAGTCACTCTTCCAAGGTAGACCAACTTCCCATTGCCCATTCACTAATTTAGAGGTTTCGTCCAAAATGGCTATTGCTCGTAACTCGCTTTTATTTTGCCGAGGTTTAGTAGTAATGCCGATAGAATCCAAAGTAAAAGAATTGCGCACTAGTGAATGCAAGTCCATCAACATCTTCCTCTCTTCAGAGTGCTCAAGTAGCTCAATATTATTATTATATGTGGTACATACATTATCCGTATCCCCTGACAAAGACGCCAAAGCCTGGTAGGTCAAGGTCAGCACATCAGCTGTAGCGGCGGGGGCGCAGCCATGCGCCTGCGCGACGGAGGGCGCGCGGGGCGCGGGGGCCGCGGGCGGCTGCGCGCGCGTTGATAAAAATGCTGCGTCATTCTCGAGACGGGCGGCGGCGGCGACGGATATATTGCATACTACACCGTGAATGCACCATCCTAGCGGCGTACGCGTAATGTAGGGCCTGTTCTTGCTACCTCCGATCATATCAAGCGGGGCAAGTAAGTGATAATGATCTTGACCGATCAGCATTTGCGGTTTAATATCTTCACGCGGTATATAATCCTTGAAACTTTGTAAATGTCTGTATTTATCCAAATTAACACAGGACATTTTTTGTACCGGTAAATTAAGCTCGTTCATCTTTCGAGCTCGGATAGGAAATGAGTCACCATTAGAGTTCGTAACCGTAAAGTCCACTATTTCACTTGTACACCTTAACTCCGTCTTGTCCCACGCTCCGCGCACTCGTAGTGTTTCACTGCAGCCATGCAGCCCAAGCGAGTTCGCGAGATCAGCTGATAACAGTGATAAGGTAGCGCCATCGTCGAGTAATGCGTGAACTATAGCTTGACCGTTAGGCCCGTAGACGGTGAGTGGTACCACCTTTAACAGTACCTTAGAATTTGGCATAGTAGTGTTAGTAACAATTTCACTCGAGTCCACAGCTTCTTCGACACTCTCAACCGTATTGTCGTCGGTTGTACTTATACATTCACTTATGTTTACACTTTGGTTTTTTAACTTATAATGCAACAGTTTGTGATGGTTTTCGCCACAATTATCCACGTCGCAAGCACGAGCCGAGCAACTGTCTTTATCGTGTCGTAAAAGTAAACACTTAAAACATAGTTTGTTGGCACGAACAAATCGCCAGCGGTCACGTCGCATAGCTCGCTTAAAACGCGAGCAATCTGGTAAACGGTGCACAGATAGGTTGCAGAATCGGCACCTATCAACTTCTGCGCTGATCAGGACAGGGACAGGTGCCCCTCGGCGTTCCTCAAATCTTCTTCTATAACCCTCCGACTGGCTATGAATGTGTGAAACGCCTGCTGAGGCCACTTTTGTAGCTTCGTTCATTAAAAAGTCCGTTAACACTTCGAACTTTGCTCTGTCACTATTACAATACTGATAAGCGTAGTCTGACCATCTGTGTATGAGATCGCTGGGGAATTTGGAGATAACAGTAGTTATAAGCTCGGGGCTTCGTAAATACTCTGATTGGTTCATAGCCAAGGCGGCCACGGTGAAATTCTTGATTTTAGTGGCAAAATTGACTATTTCATTGTGGTATGCTTGAGGCAGCGGTGCCATTTTCTTGATTAGCAGCACAATTTTATTTATTACCAACTCGGGGCGGCCGAAACGAAGCTCCAGTGTTTCTATTATTGCTTCTGGGCTGGTGTTTCCGATTAGCATTGACACTACCGCATCCCTAGCCTCACCGCGTAGACATTTTCGTAGACGATATACGTTTTCAGTGTCACTGAATTTACACAAAGTTGATGACTCCATAAAAGCTGCTTTAAATTGCATCCATTCTATAGGGTCCCCAGAATACAAGGGTAAATCTTTTGATGCAGCATACTTTAAAACCATTTCATGGCTTGGTAACGCGGAACTAGAAACGGTTATAGCATTTTTTAATGCGTCAGCCAGTTTTTCTATGTCGGTAGGTTGTCGCTCGGGCTGCGCTAGCGGCGCGGGTGGCTTATCGCTGGAGCCGGCAACCGGTTTGTCGGCGCGGCAAACAGCTAACTCTGGCACATCTTGATTTAATTCACGTTGACTATGCTCGAGCCAAGCTTCAACCTTCTTCTTTCCCGAGCTCTCTGTACAATATGACTTAAGACTTTTATGGGACTCTGACTCGAGAGCTGCTATCTCTGCTGCTAATCGCTTGTCGATCAACTCGGTTTCAATTTTGGCTTTAGCCTCAGCAGCGTCTAACTCCAGCTTCATCTTTCTAGCCAGCAGCACGGAGGACGAAGTAGACTTTCTAGAAGGTTCGTTCTTAAAGGTACCCACGGTGTGCGGGCGCTGCTGTAATTTAACAGGCAACTCGGAGCCCTTGTTCACCACACGTTCAGATTGCACCTCGGCATCGTGTTTCTCCATCTGTTTGGCACGAGCTTCCTGTTCCTTCATGCGTCGCGTACGAATACAACTGCGCGGCGGAGTAAAAAACATTTAGCACAGCCAGTCCTGCATCCAGACTTGGTTCCAGATCCGGTTCGAAGGACCACTTTGTTGCGGATAGGCAGGAAAATGAGAAAAGGCGATGTATAATTAGCAATTTTGAATCTATGAGCGATCTATAAAAAACACGTATGGTCGCTTAGGTGTATGAAAGAGAACTAAGTAAGGGCAGCGCGCACACATGTATGTTACCGCTCACACATAGACACAACTATTTATTGATTATAAAGTAGTTTAGCGCTACATGCTAACAGATGGCGTTACAGGTAAGTGATTTTATATTTATTTATTAATCTACTGTTAACTATGGTATAATATTAAGGTAATATAATGTAAGATTTTAGGTTAATTTTCCTAGGCTAAGTTTATTTTACAGGTAGGGCCGCGACCACGACATCTAGCGTCAACAGATCCTTTAAAATAAAAAGAAAAAAGATAAAAGACATTTATCCAGTAAGTAGGCCGCACGGGCACTTTTACGCGTCAAAGTATCTACCAGCGCTTCCCAAGAGGAGACCACTGCTGAGAAGAAACGCCGCAAGAAACTAAGCAGTCAGTCATTTTTTAAATATATTTCATACTAGTGACCCGCCAGCGGCTTCGCCCGCTGCAAATTTCCGACTTTCCCGGTGGTTTTTTTTTCTTTCATACAAACCTTGCCCTGTCAATAACGAATACAACCGAAAAGGAATCAGCCAAATCGGTTCAGCCGTTCTCGAGTTATAGTGAGACTAACGAACAGCAATTCATTTTTATATATTTATATAGATATATAGATTACAATGGTTAGTACCTTAGTCTAGTGTTATATAAAGCTATAATATGAAATTGAATATGATATAAATTATCACGTGTTCAGAATATTCACGAGAATGGTAGGGGGAGAAAAAAAAAAAGAAAAAAAAAAACTCCTGCTTATGTAAGAATCTGGTTTTAACCATAATTGATCTGTTTTATAACAGTGCCCAAGCCCTGGATACTCTCACACACACAACATATCGCAACCATACGTACCATACCTACTTCTATATCATATCACAGATGAAATTTCGCAATCGTAAATACATCGCACGTGACATTTCGCATTCGTAACATCGCATAGTTCGCTAATCGTAAGAACATCGCAATATCATATTCAATGTAATCAGCTTCTGATCTATATTGTATTGAAAAAGATTCTAGAACTCGTACAGTTTTGCCACGTCCGCCAATCTGTTCGTTTATTAGGCTTACTTTTCAGTAACTAACAATGTCACAGAGTAAAAATTGTGCTTACAAACCACGGTACCTACACCACCCACGCTTGGGTCTTAAATACCGCGCATTAAAACCAATCATGAAATAAGTGAAATAATAAGTTTCTGTGACTTTCATTTTTGCGACCAGCTTTGCCGAGTATACTTTTTTTCCTCTCAGACATAGTCGCATATCAAGACGAAACTAAAGAGCCGCAACTCGGCCGGTAGGTACATAATTATGTATGTCGAACAGATCACGTCGATAGCTTCCAACTCCATCAGATCAGCTCGATGGTAACACAATACTGCATTGTCATCCATTTACATAAGAATGAAACCGGGAAGTGGGTCGCACTTGCAACATTTGACCATAGCTAAGGAAGTTTGTGAAAACATGCCTCCTATTCAAACATGTAGAGCAAAGATTTATCTCGCTACAATATGTGAGATGTATTTAAATCCATTAGGAGTAGATCTTACTATCAATTTTAATATTTACTGGACCGTTCATGGAAAATTATTTGTTCCCAACACCTGCAACCACCACAAATACGAAGTAACAATACGGACACAAGTATAGTACGGATACAAGTAACAATATGCGCCACAGTTTTTATTATTCACCTGGAAATATTTCGATACCAAAAGACTTATTGATTCTCGGGTGTCGTTGCGCGGTCGCATCAAATACGAATATAAATTCATTTCTGCTGAAACATCGTCATGGCACGGACTTAATTAAAATATGGACGTAACCTCGTCTAATCATAAGAGAAGCATGGAAAATGCCTGGTCTGTGTGCGTGCACACGTAGACATGATTGTCACTCGTGGTGTGGCTCGGGCTCGGCGTGTGATTACTATATTCACGTACTTGTAATCAAAAATAGGCGTTAATTAAGTTTCTGAACGGCGTCGCTAGGTGTAGAGTCTGGCTAATGAAAGATGAGAATGAAAAAATGGCAACCCTGTAGTGTCGTTCCTGTTTGGTTAGTTGGTTTTGCAAGGGATGACACTACAGTGTTGCTATTTTTTTCATTCTCATCTTTCATTTGTCAGACTCTATCAATGTAGTTTTTATGTAAAGTTAAAGAAACAAGTGTAATATGCGTTTATATTAACTGTCACAGGAATCATCTTGGATACAACAGAGTGTAGTGTATGTGTGCATGCTGTAAGTCATGTAAAACGAACGAATGTACTTTTCTAAAAGTTAAAATAAATGTTAACCTCTAAAACAAGTTCGCAGTAAAGTGTTACAGTTACAGATATAAATTTTAATAAAGCGGTTTTTTTACTGTTTTCGTGTAGGTACCCTATATTTATTACGCCAGCACAAATGTTTTAAACAACAAATTAAAATGTTAAGAAGCTTTTCTCTTTTAGTTCCTCTTTACTGCGATCAGGTGAAATTAAAATATTTTTTGACAGATGTCATTTGACAATTTTAGTGATGCCGCTAATTAATACCGCCTTTTTGTTTTTAAATTATCGATGAGGTTTAAAAATGGAATGTAATCGATTTAGTAAGTAGTCTGTTATAAATTTGTTAGCTACCTAATTTTGTTCTGTTGGTTGGAACAACGTTCGCAGATCGTTTAAAAGATAATTTGTATCTGTTACAAGCGCAATAAGATGTGAAATATATTAGAATATGAACGGAAATGCGCCACAGAACAAAAGAGATAGACTGAGTGACGGAGCCCACCCTAGGGCATCAAGATACGATTTCATTGTGATTACAGAGTACGAAATTGACGTCGATTGCGAAATTTCAAATGTCGGAATTGTTATTTATATTATGAACACTATGTCAAATGAAATAAGTTAGTTAAGAACTAAGCTTATTAAAGGTATTAATGTTTGATTTGACGTTGTTCTTAATTTTTTTTTATATCATTTAAGACCTAAGTATTTATGATTTGGTGTGCCGTTGCGGGGTGCATAAATATACAGAGCTACAAGTATATACAAAGAATGAGATTTGTCAGGATCGTAGCAGGTGGAAAGAAGTGGTCTATGCCTAACCTATCCTCCTGGGAAACAGGCGTGATTTTATGTAAATATGTATATATTTTTAAATAAAGATTTTCATTTTGTTTTCAGGATTTCGTCGTGGCAATCTCCTTTTGGTTTTAGAAAGGACGGGAATACATTGTAAATTTTTAAATATTACATTCGACATTCCGAAATGCTCCATTTTTACTGGGTGAGTCGTCATAGTTTTCTAAGTTAAGAAACTGATTTAAAAAAAAAAAATATTAGTTTCAGATTTGCCCACCTCGACTCGTACGTGGTCGTTTTTAAAATTTGAACATAAAAATAAAAAAACGTGCCCGCCATAATAAAGTTCATGAACGTAATTAAGTCTGGTAGATCTGCTTCCCACAAATGCTGGAAGTGAATCTCAGCGCCACCAATTTAAACCGGCCGCCATCTTGAAACGTTGGAAATACCTACCAGCTATCTCTTTGAATAATTATAATGGTTGATTCGATGAACAGATTCAGATTCAGATTCAGATAATTATTGGTAAAAACACGTTTCTACAAGTCATTTTTCATGGGTACATTATTTATGTCTACATAATACTAGGTTACTAAGTTATTTAAAAACTTAATATTATAAAATTGAAATTTATATTTAATTTTGTTTTTATATAAAACAATAGCACTTGAAAGTAGGTCAATGTTTGCATTATAATTATACATTTTCAGATCCGGTGTCTAATTTATTACTATTATGTATGGGTTGATGTTCCGTTTGTAAGCATTCGTTTATACTGTAACATGCTAGTTCAAAGTCATTGTTTTCAATTTGTTAAGAAATATTGCATCAGTGGCTGATTTTTTGATAGAAATAGGGATACAGTTGTATATTTTTGGCCCGATGACGCTGAGTGACCCTCGAGACTTCGCCAGGCGCCGCCGGGGGGGCACGGGAGGTGCTGCCGGCGCGACGGCACACTGTTGCCCTGGCCGTGGCCATGCGTCACATAGTTGTGTAGGTTGGATCTGACATATCGACATGCGACTAGTATACAGGGCGTCCCACGGCCATGCCACATGGAAGGAAAGTACCTTAAATATTGTAGATGGAACATTTTACTGAAAGAAGACATTATTTGAATTTAAAAAACAATTTAAACTGCATTCATAGATATTTAAATAATTACACGGTTGAACCGGGAATCGAACCCGTTACACGAGAAAAATAATTACCCTGTAGCTTTATCATACCGATCGAAAGGCTTCATCATAAGGATTATTTTTTGTTAAATAACATAGTGTCAGAAATAAAAGGAAGCCGAGATGCGCTAACTAGCATTGTATTCGTTTTGAAAATCGCGTAGATAACGTGTTTTTTTTTTTTTTGACATAGAGAAGGCAAACGAGCACACAGGCCACCTGATGGTAAGCGGAAACTGTGACCCATAGACATTCGCATTCACAAGACTACAAGACTAAGACTGCAAATGCGTTGCCAACCCTGAGGACTAAGATGGAATGCCTCTATGCTAGTCATTACACCGGCTGTCTTATCCCCAAACCGGAACACAACAGTGCGAACACTGCTGTTTGGCGGTACGTTAATGGATAAGATGGTGGTAGCCATCCGAACGGACTCTGCACAGAGTCCTACCACCCGTCTGACGTCATCTTCCAAATAGATAAGTTGCGTGGCAAAATGGCCCCCGCAAAATGCACGGTGGTCCAATGGACTTCCAATGCGTTTGGGAAAGTCATGTAACTAATCATAGTAGGTTCGCTGGTTGTTTTATTTGTTTTTACAGAGAACATAATAATACTCACTGTAAAAATTGTAAGTACACCTAGTAATTCAAAGGTTATTAAGATCAAGCAAAAACCAAATTGGACCCCCTTAAAGGAGGGTGGGCAAATTGGCCTATATGACCAATAACAACAAGCGATATGTCACCGGATAGGTAATTCTAAGTTGTAAAACTATTTCTACGTCAGGTAGTTCGAAAACTTTGTGTGATAAAAGTTATCGCCGTGCAAAGACAGCGGTGTTTCAAAGTAATTATATGCAAACGTCGTCTACGTAGGCGTCCCGATGTTCCCGATTAATAAAATATTTCTCACAGTTCTTTGAGGTTTCCCACTACACTAAATCGTTGTAGAATTAAAAAGCATATCCGATGATATAGTGCTTATTGTTATTGGTTTCTAGGCCAGTGTTCATAAATTTCTGCCCATCCTTTGAAGCTGGATTTTGTTTTTATTTATTGTTATAGCGGTAAGAGGAATATACAATCTGTGAAAATTCAACGGTTCATTCCGCCTAACCAATTCGAGCCCCGAACTCATGCTGTACCAATATTTAGTCTTTGTTTCGCCCCGTGTTGCCGGGTTACAATATTGCCACTCCATGTCTTCCTGACGATGTCATAAGAGGCGACTACGGAAATAATAAAAGCTTGTAGTATGTTAGGCGGTGGGCTTGCAACCTGTCACTAATACGCTGGTAAACATGAGCCTTATAAAATTGTGCAATATGTGGTTACGGAAATATCAAAATGTTTTTAGTGTTGTAATTTGTTGTCTGCCCACCACTCTGATATTACAGGCGTGTAGGTTTTTATTCAGGGTTTGTGCTAGGTATAATAATACTATATTTGCCGTATTTACGATTCAACAAAAATAAAAATACGTCGTGAAATTAAGGACTATAATATTATAAGCTTGGAACATTTTATTATTAATTACAAATATTAATTAATTAATTACAATGACATTACATTTAAAAGTTAAAGTTAATACTAAACTTATTTATAATGAAATAAAATAAAACTAAGCTACTCAAATATTAAAAATTAAACATAAACACCACTATAAAAAGAACACCCCCTCTAGCAGGTCCGCTCGCGGCATGGTCCCTAAGACACTGGCTGCATTACCTCTCTGGATGGCTAGCCCAATCCTTTGGGAAAGGTAAGCGCCAGCTCTAGGGTCTCTGGAGGTGTCGATGAGCCGGGATGACAGGGCCTTAATAAAACTTTTCATGTCAGCTGACCAAGGTCCCATTGTTTCCACCGCAAGCGCCATAAATTCGTAATTATTTAATAATGATGAATATTTGCGGCGCTTGATGGTTTGGGCCTGTTCAGCTGCTGCACCGGCCCGATTACGGGTTGACTGGACGTGAGAAAGGGCGAATGTATCAACACACGTCGCGTCCCACACCAGTGCCCTACCTAGTTTCCACGGCACCAATGTAGCTCCGTCTGGTCGCTTGCCATCGTCTCTATGCAAACCTGCTGGTTCCAGGACAGCAGGCACAGAGACAGTGGCAAGCGAACGACGGATCAGATCATTAATTGTGCCGTGGCGGTACAAACGGCCAGCACTTCTAAAACATGAAAGGCCAGCCCAGTCATCCCAGCTCACTCACTTCCTTCCCGCACGTACAAGTATGAGGTTCACAGATTCTAGCTCCAAGCCGTAAGCTTATTGCAATTCGCAACCAGCTTGGGTCCAAGACTGTGCCTATATTACGGGAAGGAAGAGCGTGGAGCCAGTGGCCTGATTCGCCTGCTGAGACAGCGAGGAGACGGGCGCGATCTAAATCGTCCGAACTATTTTGTACAAGAGATGCATGAATTGATTCGAGGCGAGGTGTATCCCATGCTCTTTGGATATGCCTCTTGACTCGCATATCCACTCCGGGACAAGACTCACACCAAGCATACGTCTGGCCTCCAACAGGTTCGCAATCTCAACGTCAAGTACTTATCTGTGGAAGATTTAAAATAATACTGACAAGAGACAACGAACCATAAGCGGAGGACAGGAAAGCCGGCAGTGCCACGCTAGAAGAGCATCGAATACCAAGTCCACCGAAACGAATTGGGAGAACCGCTTGAGTCCAAGACCTTAAATTAAAATGAATGTTTAATAATTTAGACAGAGTTGATTGATCTATTGAAGCCATGATGTCTGAAAATTTCCAAAATTGACAACTCCGTAATAAATAAATGAACTTTGGAGTGAAAAGACAAAAACGAATAATAAAAAGCGCCATGTGGGGATTTATTTCGTACAAAAGGTCAGAAGTATTTTTAAAAAGGTTTAATTTACAATTTATAATGGGATTGATTGCTTCGTCAAAAATCGGTGAACCTAAAAGTGTTAAAGATGAATTTGAATGGACCGAAATGTTGGGTGAAGCTGCGTTAAAATTAGTGACGATATCTTTTTTTTTTCTAAAGAAATGTGATCGGGCACATACATTTCGCACTTAGTAACGTTTAAGGAGAGGCCTATATTAGAAAATTTAGTGATGATCGTATGCAGGTCTTGTAGTACAATTGACGCGTCCCCGCCAAGGGAACCGTCATCAAGGTACCTACCACAGATTGAATTTGGAATTTAGATCTGAAATAATTGGATGAATGACTAAACTAAAAATTACAGGCCCGAGTGGGTCTCCCTGTTGGCAACCCATGCATGAAGATATGATTTTGTCACCGAATAGTAATATTGATGGTGCCCCATAGCATTGCCACAAATAGCCGTATAATTCTGGAACTTATTTTTTGACAGCAGCTAGAAGGGCACCACGATCTACCGAATTAAAAGCATTTTTGACGTCAATTTTTAGAAAAACTTCATAGTCCGGACGGCTTAGAAAAGAGCGCGCAGCGTGGACAGCTGCCTCACAACCTCCTTCGACGCCGAAACCCAGCTGCCGAGGTTTGAAAATGTCTGACAGTCTATTACGATATTTTCGGCAGCAAAGTTTCGACGCCAAACGCCTAAAGGTGCAGCCGACGGCAATCGGGCGGATACCACCATCTTTTTTGGCTAGAGCCATAAGATTGGCGCCATAGAGGAGCGGGACAATCTCGACATTCACGCGACCTGACAACATAAGTTTAATGTATACCCTTTGTTATTTTATATTCTTTGTAATTAAATCCGCCGAATTAACACATTTAATCTGTTTTATTGTGAATTTGCTCAATCAACCTTGCCCTCGCTTCGTTTCGTTTTATGTAACAACCCGTAATTATTATTGTTTTTTACATAAAACCTTAATCTTGAACACATCTATTGCTGATAACTGCATTAAAATCCGTTCCGTAATTTAAAAAAAAGACAGCGGAACCGACTTTGTTTTATTACTATGTAAAGATACAGATGAAGATTTTAAACGGCCAGTAAAACTGCCATATTTTACTATTTTGAAATATAAACCCACTATCTATTAGGGTTCAAAGGAAACTGGAACTTAACGTTATCACGGACGGATGAACAGAAGAAGCCGTTCAAATAAATATAAAATATACCTATACAAAACCTCCATTATTCAATCACGAACCAGCCAAAACTGTAGTCACATGCAATTAGTTTCAGATGCACGGGGCGTGCGGCGCCCACATGCCACCCTCCACCCACCATAATGGACTTTAATAAATAAAATCCATTGTTTACTCTTGACAAACATAGGTATTTAATTACATACATACATACATAAAATCACGCCTGTTTCCCAGAGGGGTAGGCAGAGACGACTTCTTTCCACCTGCTACGATCCTGACAAATGTCTTTCGCTTCTTCCACATTCATACATCGAGTCATGCACGCACGTCGGTTTCGGGTACTTAAGATTCGGCCCTTTTCCAGTATTTCTCCGATTTGATTCGAAAAAGTACGCCTAGGGCGGCCTCTTCCGACCCTTCCACTCACTTTCGCTCTGTATATCTCTTTCGTCAATCTTCTTTCATCCATCCTTTCCAAATGACCGAACCATCGAAGCATGCCCTTTTCAATCTTAGTCACTACATCTTCTTTTAGTCCACATTTCTCTCTGACCTTTTCATTCCTTACTCTATCAATCAGTTTCACACCACACACACTACGCAAAGAGCGCATTTCAACTGCAATTAATTAATAAACTATAATTATGGAATATGGCATGGCACGAAATGGTTGAAACTCAGCGTGATCCTGGCAGAGCCAGTGCTGGTGTTCCGTCGTGACAATTTGGTGAAGACACGGCAATGAGGCCACGATCGCACACGAATTTACAAAACACGAATTAAAAAAAACTGATAAAACATGCCTCGCAACTTTATAATTACTTTAAGCCTTAGCAAACAAAATAAAGCAAACCTTACTAGTAGAACCTTCCAAAACGATGAGTGCTATTTGTAAGTAAGGCATCGAAGGCCCGTCTTAATAAACTGATCTCAACTCTAATGCTCGTCTCGAGATGCGTCAAAAATTACAGTGTTCTATGGTTTGGCGTTTACTTTGACGTACTTTGTCGTGGAGACACACTTAAGCTACGCTTAAATATTTTTTATTTTTTGTTTTATGTTAAATTCATTGTTTTCTATAATGCTAGGTTAAGCTTTATAATTGTATAATATCATAAGTAGTATTAAAAAAAAAAAACGACTTTCTGTTGAGTTTCTTGCGGCGTTTCTTCTCAGCAGTGGTCTCTTCCGAAGCGCTGGTAGATTTTTGACGTGTAAAAGTGCCCGTGCGGCCTATTTACTGAATAAACATCTTTAATCTTTTTATCTTTTTATCTTGTGACGAGCCTCACAATCAAGATGAGTTTATTAATACGGCCCTTAGACGTTCCATTCTTAAGACTACAATTTGAAGGCTGCAAATGCGTTGCCATTCCTGAGAACGAAAATAGAATACCTCTATACTAGTAATCACCGGTTGTCTTATCCCTACGCTACGCCGGAACAAAACTACCGTTACGACGATTGACGCTAACGATCTAGATGCATAAAGGCTTCACCACGAAACATGTGGTGAAAAATAATTTTATCGAATTCTACTAACGATCGTTGAAACTATGATGTAATTAGTTACGTAGGTTACCTATTTAGGTAACACTTCTAAGTACAAAAATAAAAACTAACTCATGCGGTGTGAAATGTCTTACGATGAAATAAAAAATCACGCTTGTTGAAAGCTCTCTATTAACTGTTTTATAATTTTACAATGTTTCAGTTTTTACAGGATTTTTATCACTGTATATCAAGGCAGATATTTAAACGTACCTAATCATTAAAATTTTCATTTCAACAAATTTATAATCGAGATTAATACGCGTTATTATAATCCCGGATGAGCTCACACATAACAACGTTACATTGAATTCAAGTTTAATTCTTGTTGAATTACCAGTTAAACTGTAATTTTACTACCACGGTCGAATACGAAATAGTTATTTTCATAATCGTGTTAAAATAGAGAGCTTTTTAGTCGAGTACCGTGTTTGTGGCCTAAGTAAGGTACGAGATAAAAAGCTTGATTATGACGCTATTGTGAACAATACTTTTAGTACATTCATTAAAATTAATAATTTAAGTCATTAATACAATCACCACCACATCGACATTTGTATCAAACCACGGCGTCCGTAATTGTTGCAGTACTGTGCTGTTCTGTTGGCTACAAATTAGCCAATCACAAACCGTAGTTATTTTTTTTTTATTCCCTGGATACAGAAGCAGGTTTAAATAGATTTTTGACAGATGACGCGACGCTGCTACGTTCCGAAACGCCATAGATTGGCAATTTTGTATCGGATCGAGTCTCCTTAAACAAGGACATAATTATATTATTGAAATACGAAGTTCTATTTTCAATTTTTTTTCAGTTGTCATGAGCGTATCGAAATGGTTATTTCGGTTGTTTCGGCAGTGTCAACGATGAAAAGAGTGACGTTGCAGTATTCTCTATGAAATCTTAATACACAGATTTTAATCGACGAGTACAAAAAACATATTTATCTTCTACAATTACTGGTTACGTTTGGCACATATACGTGTTGTTTTTCTAGCAAAGCTACACACGACACCACTCGAACACATCTTTTTATAATACGCTAGGATTAGAACTTTATACGACCTCTATACCCTAAATATTCCCCCTATTCCCATTACGGGGAGAATATTGAAAAATAGTTTCTTAGCGCTCACTTGCATCATGAAAGGAACCCCTGTACCAAATTTCAAGTTTCTAGGTACAGTAGTTTCGGCTGTGCGTTGATATCTAAGTCTGTCAGGTTTGCCTTTTATATATACATATATAATATATAAAGATAGATTAAGCTATAAGTGTGACGTCTCTTCTATAATCTTGACTTTGACGGAATCATCAAACCGTTCAAACCAAATTGATTGATAGCTTATTTAACAAACAATTGTCGTTGTGTTTGCAATCGCGTGGTATGACAGGTATATAAAATGAATATCCAATATTAACTAACTAAAAAAATCGCTTTAGGCGACTAATGTCTATATTGAAGAATGACGGGGTTAATAATGCCCCGAGTATAAAAATATCGAGTAATAATAACGACGAAATATAAAAATGACCAAGTATAATAATGTCGAAATGGAATTAAGACGAGGAGGTATAATAAGGGATAGGTGGAACAGGGGCTAGGTAGGTTTAGGTTATGTTAGCTTTGCACAAGGCCCGGAGGGCCAAACCACCCAGAAATAGGAGCTACGCGCGAACGGAGCTCCGTCGACACTGTCTAATTGATTTGAAATAAGAGTGTCGACGGAGCTCCGCTAACGCAGAACTCCTATTACTGGGTGGTTTGGTCCTGCGGGCCTGCTGCAAAACTAACTTTTTTTTTTTATTTTATGTTAAATTCATTGTTTTATATCATGCTAGGTTAAGCTTTATAATTGTATAATATCATAAGTAGCCTATTTTAAAAAACGACTGACTGTTGAGTTTCTTGCGGCGTTTCTTCTCAGCAGTGGTCTCTTGCGAAGCGCTGGTAGATTTTGACGTGTAAAAGTGCCCGTGCGGCCTAATTACTGAATAAACATCTTTTATCTTTTTTTATCTTTTTAACATGACCCAAACCTACCTGTCGTCATTTTTATACATCGACAAAATACAGATGGTCATTATTATATGTCGACATTTTTATGCATCGACAAAAATAGTTCTAGTCTTAGTTATTTTTCGACATTATATAAGGTGACGATATTTTTATACCTCGTCATTTTTCAATATAGACATTAGTCCCCTAACTCAAAAAATCATAATTATGTAGCATTTCGATAGCAAAAGATTTCATACTCAGTTATTCAACTAGCAATTAGCTTTTAAAGCTCGCTTCATAAGCTCCATTAGCACTGTTTATTTAGTAGATTATAACAAACCTTTACTCTTGAAATAGGAAATGCGCAGTGATTTGCTAACATAAATACAAAGTACAAAGCTCGCGTTGACTTTCAGTAAGTTAAATAATTTATTTTACGCATTAGCTTTTGCCATTACCTAAGTTTAGTGTTTGAAATTACGAATTGCGACTGTCAAGAGCCACTAAAAGATAACAAACAATGCATATATACTAATAATAATTTGCTTACCACCTCCAGTGGTGACTGCTCGGGTTCGAGCGACGGATGATCAGACCTAAAACAAATGGAAAAAATAATTAAGTATGAAAAACAATGATAAAAAACCAAGCGTCCTAATGGCACTGTAGTGATTAAAAACAAGATTATTTTATATGCTATTTTATATCCACAACCTGATTTAGGTTTGGAATATTGTTCTAATCAAAATCAAAATTATTTATTTGTCAGAATACAGTATTATAAGGTATTGGATATACCCTAGTACCCTACAAAGCCTACAACGTCACCAACTACGTTACCACTTTATAATATTAGTTTAGATTAAGACTTGCTGTTCCCGTGCCCACTTCGTTAGGAGATTAACGTTTTTTTTGGGGCTAATATACATATAGCCTATAGATAACACTCACAAATAACGTGGCTTCTTAAAGGTGAAAGAATATTTGAAATCGGTTCATTAGATCCAGAGATTACCCCCGACAAATACACTTTACCTCTTTGTTGTATTAAGATAGACAGATTAGTTAGTTAACTACGTCGTATATATTTTCTATCACTTTTTATTGCTGCCAAGACTCAAGAGTACTGATATTTAGATTTATCGAAAGGATGTTAAGCATGCTCGTGCAAGTATAGTACATTGTTGCTTAGGCGCGGAAAGTAAGGGTGTTCCTGACGAGCTGGTTAGCAGGCCGAGCAGTACCGAGGCCTGCTAAAATACGAGTCAGGAAATCCTCGTTTCCGCCAAGGCATACATAATGCTTTTTTCAAACATGTGAGGAAATAATACAAATACATTTGTAAAAAGCAAGTAATTTAATTATGCAGAATGAACGAATGTTAGCGACTGTCAATTGTTTTTAAATACTAACCATAGAAATTGGAATGCAAATTCAAAAAGAAACACACGCACTGCGCTAAAAAAGCGAGCAGTTACCTTGGCTGTTTGGAATTTATGTCTTGGTCCTTTTGATTTTGTATGCAAATTGACAGCATTTTTAAGAAAAATATAGTCATGGACGGAAAGTGTTTTCATATGGTTTTTTTACTCCTAGGCGTAAAATGAGGCTCTTTCCGTCCTTGTCTTTCAATCGGGAAACCGTTTTTTCCGAGCATGTTTGAGAAAAAGTGCATTTCTTATTTGGGTTCTTTAACCTTAAATTAATTTCCTCAAAAGCTTTATGAACATTAGATGCGATACCTTACTGCACTGTAAGGTTTGAAGCATTTGTAGCAATGTTCAGTGTGTAAAAAACTAATATATTCTCTACCGAAACCAGCAATTGTTTAAAAATGTTTACTATTTCGTTTATAGTTAGCAGAGCCCGGATTTTTCATGGCAAAACAAAACACTATCGTAATCTGGCTAATGATAGAAACATCATTTTATCGATATCGAGTATTATTTATAAAAGCTTTGCTCGAATTTAATCCTGATTATGAAAGTTTACGAGATATACAGTGTGTAGATGGTATACGGGCGTTTATTAAAACTGGACATAGATTAAGACTCATCATTAACAGAAAAAAATATGTTGATTACGCTAACGTATACACCGTTATTAATTTTTGAACATACTATCGACCTGACGAGGTCGTCACTCCATCTTGTTGGAGGCCTACCTACAGCTCGTCTCCCGGTCCGCGGAGACACTCCAGAACCTTCTGACCCCATCGGCCATCAGTCCTGCGAGCAATGTGCCCCGCCCACTGCCACTTCAGTTTAGCTATTCTTCGGACTTTTTCGGTAACCTTAGTTCTACTGCGGATATCATCATTTCTGATTCTATCACGCAAAGAAACCCCGAGCATAGCCCTCTCCATAGCCCTCTGAGTGACTTTGAGCTTCCTTATGAGGCCCATTGTTAGCGCCCACGTCTCAGATCCGTAAGTCATCACCGGCAACACACACTGGTCAAAGACTTTTGACTTCAAACACTGCGGTAATTTGTACGTAAAGGTGCTGCGAAGCTTCCCGAACGCTGCCCAGCTGAGTCGGATACGACGAGTGACCTCTTTCTCAAAGTTGGACCTACCTAACTGGACCGTTTGTCCCAGGTAAATATACCTAGTCGTCAACAACTTCGAGCGCAGAGCCTCCGACTATCACGGGAGTTGGCGCGACATGGACATTGGACATGAAATATTTTAGGACATACTTTCATTCTATCAATTATTTTAATTCATACGGTTTTTCTACCAAACGTTAATTACAACTTTTTTATATAACGAAAATATTAAACACTATAATTTAAAGAAAAAAAAATTTATTGTTTGACAAATACACTGCAACTCAACATACCTCTTGCTTTTAATATTCTTATATCTACAATTATGGCTATCATTAAAAGGCAAAACTTAGTGGTAACGGAGGCGGTTACGGGGGGCAGAGCCTCCTGCCGCCTGCCTAACCAAAATACCCGTACTATAGACGATAAATCTAGATCAATAGGTTAGGTTAGGTTAGTATTGCGTCAAGGCCGAAGGCCTTAACTATCCAGAAATGGAAGCTCCGCGGAGCGATAGGAGCTCCGTCGACCCCGTCACATCATACTCGTACATGTCTATATTTTGTTTGAACATTGAGACAATAGTATTTGGACATGGACTTTGTACGAATGTTTTTTATGCTTCCTACCCGCTTTATTTGTGTTATTATATTAGTACGCCGGCACAGTTTATGCTCTGTAATTTTCGCCTTTAAAAAAGTGAGTTACTTCAAATTGTATTTGTTGTACTGTTATGACCTACAACTTTTGACCTAAAAACATTTATAACAAGTACAATTATTACCTTTGGCATTATGAACTTAAATTATTATGACATAAATTGGTATGACTATGAATTTTATGACTCCCAACAGAAAGACCCGCAATAATTGTCATTCCGATGTACAATCATCAAAATTATGACTAAAAACATTATGACTATTAATATGTTTAATGTAAAACGACTTACATACATACATAAAATCACGCCTGTTTCCCAGAGGGGTAGGCAGAGACGACTTCTTTCCACCTGCTACGATCCTGACAAATGTCTTTCGCTTCTTCCACATTCATACATCGAGTCATGCACGCACGTCGGTTTCGGGTACTTAAGATTCGGCCCTTTTCCAGTATTTCTCCGATTTGATTCGAAAAACGACTGGGCAAACAATAATCGAAACTTTAACTTGATGGCAGTCAATAGAGACCTGCCTAAATGTGCTCAGTAGGGGTTATACTAACCACAGTTAAAAGGAGCGCCCGTATACCATTTACACACTGTATCTGAAAATTGTACTCAAACTGAAAATTATAATAATTACAATGAATTTTATAAATTTGCTCCCTTGACGTCAAGTGAAGTTGAACGTACAATTAGTATACAGGGTGTCTTGAAACTCTTGTGATTAATTTTAACAGTAGATAGGGTGGATTATTTGGATCATCCCTACATTGGTAATTTTTTTTTAAGTTAATGTTTGACCGAGTTACAGACTGATTTATCATCGCCTTTCCTGACGATGCCCTCAGTGTGCCCCATCTTAACTAATTCATTCATAATTATGTGTCACAACGTATTGTAAATAAACAAACTGTTCCCTCTGAAAAATGATTGTGATCATGGTCAAAGCTTCCATGGGGTTCATAAAACTAAGACTTTATTCTGTAGTATGAACGAAAAGAGGGTCTCTATTAAGGATAAGGGCCTAATATGTAAATAATTTAAATATGAAACTTACGATTGCGATTTTTAATCACACTCACACAGCTAAAATAGCACTTTAACTTTAAACTTCTTTTACGAGATCACGAATCATGGATTTATTTTATTCATTTGTACCACTATCAGGGATAATTACCAATAAAAACAGAACAATTAAAACGAATCACTACGTTGAGACTGTGGTTTGACAATTTGACATAGTATTTTTTTAAATCTTGTACCATTAAAACTCTTTATGAAAAGAGGTTTAGGTTTCTTTTATTAAGGCTTGGTCAAACACACGGCGCGAAGCACCGCCGCGGCCGCGCCGCGCGACCGCGGCGGCTTTAAATACATGCTAACAGGTTAGCGACGTCAAACAGACTGCGTCCCGCCGGCATCGCGCCCATGTTTGACGTCGCTAACCTGTTAGCATGTATTTAAAGCCGCCGCGGTCGCGCGGCGCGGCCGCGGCGCTGCGTCGCGCCGTGTGTTTGACCAAGCCTTTAAAATAAAATCGTCCCTACACGTAACGTTTTATCAGAATTACATTTAAAGCTGGTGTCATATACGTTGTTGAAAGATATTCGGATCCCAGAAGAAAGAGAAAACATAATATTGCTTCGTAAGAAGAGGTCGACGTGGTGACACTACAGTATTCTTAAGAAGCAACCATCATTTAATGGTGGTCATTTAGTTGGGAGTAATAGTTTATTAGTCAGAAGGTTTTGGGTAAACATTGGATGATGTTACCAAAATTCCACTCCGACAAACACCCTCATTTTTTACAAACCTAAGTTACCGACTTGCTATACCTTTGCCACCAGTGCTTGATGATCTACATTGTCTGATGCTATTGCTGACATGCAAGACCCCTCTACTCAACTGGCATGTCTGACATCAAGTTCAGCCCGTGCCTGACTAGCGCAGCTATTATGCTGCTGGGTTTTGTCCCTTTGTGAAAACATTTAAGCATATTGATGGCTTCCTCTACCTTGCTTATAACTGCATAACGTTGGGCCAAGTCTGTAGATTTACCTTGAGTGTTCGTGTGCGTTGGTGAATTGGTCATGCTACTCTCCCGTATAGGTTCCATTCGCATAGCATAGCGTGGCTGTAAACCCTAGTAATAGATTCAAGTACTGAACTTAAGAAAATGGACACACGCATGCACAAGCGCTTTCTAATTTGAAAGAATAGCCTTGTTTAAGGATCTATTTAAAGCATTTCATGATTAAAAGGATTATAGATATTAAGAAAATAAAAAAATATACGGAGACATTTTGTTATTATCTGTGATCGGTTTTTAAAGATGGACGTCATTCAAACAATGTAAACAAACATCACAATATAATACATTTATTATTATATTACAGAGTATTTTAAATATTCGACCTTTTCCTTATTACCTAGACTTCAAGTAATACAGCAACTTCCTGCATGACCCTTGTTTCTAGAGTAGATTTGCTGAACACAATCACATTAAATTATTGATAAGGGCTTCCACACCTCCAATAATGAGTTTCTATAATAAATGATTATGCCGCCCCGTGATCAACCAAGTGGAAAATCTCACCACAAATATATGAGTGATATTTATCTCACATAACTCGAAAGTGAAATGGTCTCATTAATATTTTAATTTAATCATATAAATATGGTCAATTTGTAAACAAATACATTTTACATGACCACAGCTGTCTTCGAACGTAGGTGTCAGCTAGATATCTACAATCTATATACTTATAACGTAAAATATTGAGGTTTTATATGTTGTATGTAAAGAGGTTGATATAGCTATATTTTCAAATATTGTTGAAAACAGGTAACGTGTATTGTCTCCCAATTGGTTCGAGTAAATATAAACACTGCAGTGTCGCTCAACTTTTTCTTCGAACTACGGTCCTACTACAAAAGTCATAGTGCAAAATCACGCTAAAAACATAAACAAATATATTAATGAAATAAGTTAGTACCTATACTCGTTTTTTAAACGGAATATAATAAATAAAATCGGGTTAAAAGGTATGACTTTTTAGTCAAGGTGTGAGTATTTTTCTTATTAACCTTTTTCGATCCATATTGACTGCCCTACAATTTTTAGTGACAGACATAAAAATAGTTGCTCTATGGTGAAAAATAATGTCATAAAATCGTGGTTCGTTAAATAAAATTCTATGAAGTATTGAAATAATAAATGCAGTAAGTATGTTGCACTTTTCTGAACTGCCAAAAATGTATTCTAAGTACTTAACAATTATTTAAATAAGTATTGCTGTTATTGTTTTAGCATAAAGGCGGCATGCATGCCGTTGACGAAGGAAGGTGAATGAGATGTTGAGGAATATAATTTACAGCAGTACCCGAGGTATCTTACTTAATAATATTATCCTACTATAATATTGTGTGTGCGTGTGTTAGTTTGTTACTCCTTGACGCTACATCGGCTCGACAGATTTGGATGAAAATCAGGATGCACATAAGTTATACCTTGGATAAGTTAAACATTCCCGTGGGAATTTCGATAACCGAATTTGACGCGGACGAAGTCGCGGGCAGAAGCTAGTAAATTATAAAGTTGGTATGTTTGCATGTTTGGGTGTATGTATGTTATTCAATCACGTTTCAACCACTGAACGGATCGGGGAGAAACTGGGCACACAAATTATACTTCAATAAAGGTGGAGGTTCCATTGTATGTTCACCGGTTTCGCCTTCAATTATGGACCGATTAAAAAACAAAAATTGTTTGATACAGTAGGTATACTTACGAGGTGGTCCCATTGTCACGAAATCTGAATCTAATGAGGAGATCCCACAAGAATTGAGGGAAATGGTCAAATATTATAGGATTACATATGGCGATTTTAGTATTTTTAGTTAGTAATGCAGCATTATTTGCATTCAGAAAGTGTCATTTAGTGAAGTGGAACTGATGATGAAGACCACAGATTCCTCAACGGTACCTATTTTATGGCTGGCGATAAGATATCTCTATTAAGATATTTGAGCGACTATAGCGAAGAACGTTTAATATGATCTATGACTATGTTCCCGCGGCGTTGCTTGCGTGGAGCTTGAATGTCTTACAGTTTCATATTAACTAAGAAGTAGGACTACATAATATCTTATTATGATCACTAAAAAGTATAATAAGTAAGTGTTTAAAAAAAAACTGCCTACAACCACAAAAAATAAATTTAAAAATATTATGTACAGGTAAGTCCAACTGAAGTCGGCTTTTGGTTAATATTGTGAGTCGACTTCAGTTGGACTGACCTATACATACATACCATTTTTAAAGACGTTATTTTTTGTCTTTTGTAGGCGGTTTTTAGTACCTAGGTAATTGCGATAATTAATTCTACGCGTTCGGACTTGCAGAAGCTAATTCAGAACAGTCTGCATGCCAAAGCCTTTGCTTTACAAAATGTGGAGCATAGGTAGTTAATTTTGATCCATTTTCATAAGCTATGGGCTCCTAATAGATCCAAACTTTCGACTGTTGAAGCGCTTATTATAGTATTAAAGATTATATGAATGATGACAATGCTTGGGACTGATTATTATAATTTTTTTTTTTTTTTTGCTATACAATTTTATTATTAATGACCGTAGAGACTATATACATCTCCCTGTACGATTACCTATTATTTTAATATGACATCTGGAGACTTTACATCTCCAAAATTGACCGTGGAGACTTTCTACATCTCCCTTATTTTATTTTTTGTTTTTTTTATTTTTATAATTGTATTTAATTTTAATTTGACATCTGGAGACTCTTTACAGCTCCAAAATTGACCGTGGAGACTTTCTACATCTCCCTTGTTTTGTGTTTTTTTTTTAAATTATATTTAATTCTTAATTTTAATTTGACATTTGGAGGCTGTTTACATCTCCGAAATTGTATTATTTATTTTAATCCGACATTTGGATATATTTAATTATTATTACTACTGGGACCTGTACATCCCTGTGACATTTAAATTGTGTAGCTTAAGTTTAGTATTGTAATAAGTGATTTATTTAGAAAAAAGGCTTACTGTTGAGTTTCTTGCGGAGCTTCTTCTCAACAGTGGTCTCTTTGGAAGCGCTGGTAGACTCAGACTTGTAAATGTGCCTACAGGGCCTACTTTTAAAAAGGCTTGTAGTACTGTTAGGCGATGGGCTTGCAACCTGTCACTAATACACTGGTAAACATCTTAGCCTGATTGTGCAAAATGTGGTTACAGAATTATCAACAAGTTTTTAGGGTTGTTGGAAATTCTGTAGCTCTGCCTACCCCACTCTGGGAATGAAGGCGTGAGTTTATGTATGTATGTATGTATGTAGGGCCTATTTACAAAACTTTATAAATAAATAAATAAATAAAATAAACTATCTTGGCCTCTGTCCTACATATCACCGTACAACGTTGCCACCAATCTTCCTAGAGAAGATTGGATTGTGTTTTATTACTATATTGATTTATACTTATATATACTTGACACTGGCGAAATCACTTCATAGTGGAAACGCCATACAGAAACGACAAAAAAAAATGTATATCCAAAGTTAAAGTTGGCCAAAAGGCAGGAAATCTTGGTTATAAGGGAATCCGGGCTGAAAAATGATGCTAAAGCCTATTGTTATTGGATGAATACAGATAAATTCAAAATCCGTCAAAACATTACAGAAACTCACAAATAGATTATCCATCGTTCACCTTCATTTTCCAAGTTTAATTAACGATAAATTCTAAACTTAATCGATTCAATTTTGCACGCCATGGGCGGCATGTTAAATGTTACAGGACGTAGCTATTGTCAGGCGGAATCCAATCTCCGCTGGCTAACACTCTCGTTAGTAATTCCCCTTCATACTACCCTTGATGCACAATGTACTATTATAAGCTGCACGCAAAATAGGCGCATACCTAAGTCGTCGAGTTGCGGAAAAGAGCCCGCCACAACCTATTTTATAAGCTTTATTTTTCTTTTTTTGTGTCGCATCTTGAATGCCAATTTTAAACCAGTTACGATTATTAAAAAAAGGGCTGAAATTTGGTAAAATATAAAATGTTTTTACTCTGTATCTGTAAGAAAGCATAATGTGCAGCCGATAACATGCAACGTTTAACAGCTGGTCTGATGATGAAGTTGAATGGTACGTACCTACGTTGTGGCATTTTATAATATTATACAGATGCAGATAATAGTAATATTTTCACACCACCTGCTCGACAATGCCAAATTACATATCATGCAAACCTTACGCAAACCAAGTCATTAAAGCCCTTGGCTTTAGCCGGGGTGTAATGTTGTACTGAATCTCATTATAACCCGCTGGGTTGTAATATTTTCACTTTTCATAGTTCTTATTACAATGGCCTTAAAGTCTAATTTCGTAATAAAAGATCAACTAATACTCGAAGACCGGGCGCCGCGCCGCCGCCACCGCCGCGTCGAACCTAATTTGAAAATCTAACATTTTCTAAAATCGAGCTGGCCACGGCAAGCTGAATGGAACACATTTGAAATTAAACAAAAGCCGCGAGTATTGTAAGACGCTGCAATAAAATACATTGGTGATGTGATAACTGGACTAATGTCTCAAATATCAATTTTCACTTTTAATTTTAATTTACTATAATAAAACGCTGTTTTTAGTAGGTAGACTCGCTTTTTTATTGTCTCGCAAAAGGTGAGAAAAGTAGAGTACACTCCTCGGGGATAAAGCTGTTTTCTTCTTGGGCGCGCTTGAACCCCTCACTGCACTCAGGACTCTTCTTAATTCCCTCGCTTCGCTCGGGAATTAACTCGTAACACCCTCGCTGCGCTCGGGAGTTAAATCTGGAGTCCTTCGTTACGTTCAGGATTCAATATCCCGCCCGTGACATAAAACTGTGCTTTATCCCCTCGGTGTATAATCTACTATTTCTTTTTTTAGGTAAATTAAGGCGTGCAACACGACTTTTATATTTTAAAAAGGAAACAGAAGAACGAAAACAATCATTGAAGGAAACGGAAGCTAAATCTCAAAATTCAAGAGAAGAGAATAGTAACATTAAGTTCTTATTTCATACTAACATTATAAATACGTAGCTCAGAATGCGAAAGTTTGCTTTTTTTCAGCTTTTAGTTTAACTTGCATTGTTGGTATGTATGTAAGTTGTCCGTTAAAATTTGCAAGTCAACTTTGAGCCAGTTCCCGTTAATGGAATGGGCTGAAACTTGGACCTCATATGTAAACCCGATGACAATGCAATATTATGGTATCTAAGAGCTGATCTGATGATGGAGTCGGAAATTGGCGATAGGATTTCCGCTATATTTAACGTAGATCCACCGTGTTGGGACTTTTAGTATAATATGATGATGATGATGATGATGATGGGTAGGAACGAGACGCCCGGCCGGAGTAGGCGGAGGAGGCGGAAAATATCACATTTAAATCGCTTAACCGCTCCCGTGTTTATTTATTACATGTTAACCAGTTGACAATGTAACAATTACCTAATAATAATTATTGAGGCTAATCTGATGACTGATGATGGAGTCAGAAGGTGGGTGCAGAATATACAAGGTTCTTAATGGTAGGTAGCTCACTGAGTTTGAAGTAGCGTGAACTTCTTTTAATATGTTCGTTAGCTTCTTTAATCCACCATAATTTCAACAAGCAAGCAGAGATGTTTGTAAAGTAGCTTCCTACATAGTTTGGTCCTTATTTATATTATGTTTCTGTTTCAGGCAGCTACGTCGGTGTATGTAACAAACGAAGTCAAAGTCAAAGTCAAAGTTCTTTATTCTTCAATTTAGGCATAATATAATGCACCTATGAATGTCAAAAAGCATTACCACCGGTTCGAAAAATAAAACCTTTGCCCCGAGAAGAACCGGCGTAAGAAACTCGGCAAGGTATATTTTTTTCAAGAAAAAGGTTTACATCATTACATTATAATTATAAATAGTTTACAATATCACGGTATTTTTGTACAGTAGGTGCACCTTTTTTAAGCGTAGATTACTCATGCAGGACGGACGACCCACTGCCAAACACCCCTATCCATGATATAATCGTTTACTTTATAATATGCTCGGGAAATTAGTTTTTGTTTTACGACAGATTTAAATTTAGAGTCAGTAAGTTCAGTAATACTTTTTGGAATTTTATTGTAGAATTTTACACAATTTCCCAAGAATGATTTTGAAGTTTTGGCCAGTCTATAAAAAGTGGTTTTGAGCTTTCCTGTGCTCCTGGTTGCTTTTGGCTTATCAATGTTAGTTGGGAAATTATGTAGATTCTTCCTAACAAAGATGATTATTTCAAATACATATAGCGACGGCAGTGTTAGAATATCTATTTCCTTGAAGAATTCCCTCAATGACACACGCGACCCCAAGTTATAAATAGCTCTAATAGCCCTTTTTTGCAAAATAAACACTGTACCGATATCCGCAGCCGATCCCCACAAAATAAGACCGTACGTAATTATACTGTTAAAGTAAGCGAAGTAGACCAACCGTGCCGTCGCTACATTGGTAAGCTGCCTTATTCTCCTGACTGCAAAAGCAGCGGAGCTCAACCTACTTGCTAACGCAGTTATGTGGGAACCCCACTGCAATTTCGAGTCTAATGTAATACCTAGAAAAACAGTTGTTTTTACAAAGTCTATGGTTTCACCATTAAGTTTAATATTTGAGGCTAAGTTTATATTTGATAAACGAACTCTACCATTGGAAATGTATACATATTTTACTTCCACAATGCTGAACTGACTGAGATACTTAGACATACTGTAGATAGCATGATGTAAAGCCCGTTTAACGCACAAAAGTTAGGTTAGGTTAGGTTTTACGTCGTACCACAGATTCAATAATAGTTACTACGTCGTACCAAGTGGTCGTCTGAACACGCAGGGAACGTAAAGCGGGCAGACTTCGGCTGATGATAACGCTACGTGAGATTCTTCGGTATCCGTAGATAGATAGTTCCCGAGGGAATAGCGATACACGACTTGAATTCGGACGGAGTCGAAAAGCTTGTTCATAAGTTTCTATCAACGTAGACAAACTATTCCATTCAGCGTCACGCCCTATGATACGAGTCTGATTTGGTTTAGTTGGCAATATGTTTATGACTTTGTACAACCTCTGTTATCTACACCGTGTTTTTTTGATTTACGATAACTTTAAGGGAACGTTCTTTAGGTCAAACAAAGTTAATTTCCCGAAGACAGACAAATGATAAGTATAACGGTTTTTAAGATATTTAATTTTTAAATTTAATCAGTTAATCACGTTAAACTAGTGTAAAAGGCTCTCTTAATTGATAACAACAATTTTCTTTTTATACTTTATATGACTCTTATGAGTAAAGAGTTTCCAATTGTTAGGTTTGTATACGCGTCAATCTAAAGTGACAATCTTGTACCTGTCAAGGGTTATCTTTACTTGTGTGTGTATGTCACGCCAACATAGACGTATTTGACACTGATTATTAGTTAACTCTAAAGGCCCTTTTAGAATGACCAAAGATAAAAGATTTCTTTATTTTGTAGTAAACCGAAAAAAAAATTTTTTTTCGCAGTATTTAAAAATCTAATGTACCAATTAGTTTCTATGGATATACCTAGTAATATGCCGAAGTTATCGTAAATCAAAAAAAACACGGTGTATAAGTGTACTGTGTATTACTAAGCATACTATTCTTTATTTTATCTAAACGAGCGTCCCCACTGAGAGCATTCGCATGCAATGAGCATTCGGCGCGAACTTTGAGTGGTGTGTAAGCTTTTTAACGGTCGGCTCAACGTCCATACCACTCGAATATTCACGCGAACGCTCTCAATGGGGACGCTCCTTTATAAATATTCTTATTCTTTTTTTTTTTTACTGGGGCTGCATACAACACTGTATAACAATATTTCTTTACACGTGTTATGGTAGGGTGCCATCTATTTGGCATAATTTTTAATGTCCGAAACGTATTAGGAATAACAAGTTTTGCATAATTTATTTACGCCGAATCTTAAATTTGCTGAAATTTTATTTGGCATAAATCTATATTATTCGAATGATTGTTTCCGCGGATGATATGTTAGCATAATATTGGTACGCAAGAATTTCATTATGCATAATGTTAATAGGTTAGAGTTGTGTCCAGACGCGAAGCGCCAAAGTACGCGGAATAGGGTCTCCGCTTCGCGGAGCCCCGTCGACACCGCCCCAGGCAGCGGGACATATGGTGAATCTCCTCGATCAGGTCATTATTAGGTTATGTTAATATTAAATAATATGAATAAGTAAATAAAACAAAAATATTTACTTATCATCTATTATTTGTTATATTACACACCACTCAAAGTCGCTCCTTTAGATAAAATAAAGTATAGGTAGTATGCTTAGTAATAACATACACAATACAAATCGATTTTCTACATACTTACAAAGAAATGTACCAGTTTGGGGTTGCTGTGGACTCTCCCTAGCAACCCCAATGGTTAATTTGAGAATTTGTTATTTGTTAAAACATAAAAACCCTGAACACCGAATTTAGGTCAGGTACTAGGTATAACCAACATGGAAAAAGTCGATTTTATTCTGTCGACATGTTGAGCAAAAGCTTTATTCTCTTGATAAAGTACAGCATACGCTCGCAAAACAATAAAATGCACAAGTGTTTTAGTTCAATTGTGCTCTCGAGCTACGGAGGTACATTTAAAACGAAGTGTGTACATGTTGGGTACAACAGCGTAATGTTTTAATTAATCATAATTTCTTAAATTCAATGTTGGGGGTTGCTGGGGAGATAGTCCACGGAAACCCCAAATTCAGTACTCTCGATCTATGGAGGTACATTTAAATATAGTGCGTATTAATTCAGTAAATATTGGGTACAACAGCGTGACGTACTAATAAATAACAAATTCTTAAATTAATATTTGTAGCTGCTGGGGACATGCTCCACAGCAATCCCAAACTCAAACAATGTGTACTCTCGCATGATCTACTTGATCGAACTTCTGCTACTGAAAAGTTGCACTAGTTTGGTCAACCGGACTAACAACCGGACTACTGCAACTAGACTCGTTTTTATATCAGGCCCGAAGATCCAAAAACACTCAAAAACAGGAGCTCCGTCGACGCTCGGGCTCGGGCGCTGTTCCCGTGAGTTTGATTTTGAAAGAGAATTATACGCAAAATCAGTCGTGGTGTGACTACGGGTGAATAAAATGAACCATAGTCACACCGGTGTGGTAAATTGGTGGGACTACGGATCAGACAAGGATCTATTGAGGTACATTTATTTTTAATAGGTACAAGTTTCATTACATATTGTGTACATTAGCGTTATGCTTTAAAATAATTTATAACAGACAGTAGGGTGTCCAAGGAGCATGACATGCCTATAGTTCCTTCGAAGGAACATTCAAAGGAACTACCGCGAATAATCTGACCCTTTTTAGTTTACTGGCCGTACTAATGAGTTCAAGATATTGTGCTTAAGATGTTCTTAAGGCATTTATTTGTGTTTTTTTTTTTATTATTATTGAAGCTTTGGCTACTAGGCCATTAGCTTAAAACGAAGACAACAAACCAGTAAGTCTTATTCTAATAACATAAAAGTACGCCTATACAAATACCTACCTATTTACAAAACAAAGCATAAATTTTAACAGAATAATTCAAACATTAAACTAAATAAAAATGAGACTAAAGCATTTATTTGTGATGATCAGTCCACAGATTAGAACACAAGGTGCCACAGAATAAGTGCTATTAAACTATTAAAAGACCTATGTTTGGCCTTTTTATTTATGAAATTCATAGTAGAGATATATGGCGTAAGAATGAAAGGTAAGGGCATCTATGGTATTCTTTCATTCTTACGCCATACGTAGGACGTCAAGGTTTGAATAGATCTGTCTTTGGTCTGTCTGTAAAGCCCACAGACTTCCAACAGGTCCATTCTCGACCTTCAATTTGACGTTGTGACCGTGATATTTGAAGGAGAAAAAACAGCGCATTTTCTGTTCCATTTCCTCTTCAGAATCCGTAATCTAAAACGCAGAGAAAGATAGCTGGTGGATATTTTAACTAAGGGCCGGTACAAACCCTTCCGGGTCATGGCTGCTCGTATGACTGAATGTCCAAATGGCTCGAATGTGTAGGTGTCAAAATGTACAAAGTTTATTGGTTATGATGTTGCGGTGGCAAAATGACAAAAGTTCACATTGTATTTATGTTATATTATGCTTGTGTCAGAATGTTAACATGTAAAAATGCATTTACGTCAAATTATGTCAGAGATAAAATATATAAATGTTACAACATTTTAATGCCTAATCATGTAATTGTCTAAATAACTGAGTCTTATAATGGCAAAAATCTATGTACCAAACTATGAATAATTGGGACTTGGGACATACTTATAACTTATAGGTAAATAATAAAGACCCCCATTATTTTCGACCGGTGCTTCCCCATGGTCAAACTAGATTTGTCAAACTGACTTCAGACTTGAGCTCCTGTTTCTGGCTGGTTTTGGCCTTCGGCCATCTGAAAATGACTGACGAACCTAACCTACCTACTTTTTCAACCATGGTTAGTATTTTGGTGATCAAATCTAGGTGCACTTTTTGCAGTTTGACGAATATAGTTTGACTACGGGGAAGTTTGATTTTCACGTCATGTATCGACGTACCCGATCTATGACTAGGTACTGCAAAACAGGAACGACAGATGAAAGTCGATAAATTAAATATTAATAACTTTTCCCAGGTGTAATATTGTCCCAATCCTAATTGTTTATTTCGGTATAAGAACGCTATTCCGAGAAATGGTTTCTGAATTAACATAACAGGTTGTAAAAAGTTTGTACCTATATCCCAATTCCGAGGTGTCCACTGTCACAGTCAGCATCATCTAGTAAGTAGCAGCCAACTGACTTTACAGTCAGCATCATATAGTTTGTAGCATTCAAAGTAGCCAAATAGTTCGTTACACGTCATTATTACCGTAGTAACAAAGACGTGTAACGAACTATTTGGCTACTTTGAATGCTACAAACTATATGACTCTGACTGTACCTACGAGGTAAAAGGAAATAAATAAAACGCCAAATTTTAAAACAAAATTGTCTTACAATAAACAAAATGTTGGACCTACTCTCCTTTTAAAATAACTATATAGTACTATATACATTATTCTCCATAAAAAAAACTTCACTTGTTAGTTGTTACTCTTCTTAGCCTAAGATAATGCTTAATTGTTGTATAGCTTTTCATCGCGTTTAAGCTTTGCAATGCATTTTAAATAATTAAGCGGACTGATTTCTTGGTTTGCCAGTTGTTTTAACAGATCTTTCATCTTCCGATCAAAAACAATATCACACTTCCTACGTTTGATGTTCTCGAATAGTGCGTTTTTAATCTTTGTTTCCTGATACTTTGCTTCCTTGCGTAACAAATGAACAAATGTAAATAAGTTTGGCTTGCACCGCAGCCTCTTTATAAGCCGACTGTGCCACCCTTCCAAACTATTATTGGTTCGGTGGCGTTCATAAGCACAGCTAATTTGATCAATATAATTTTTGGACAGCCATTGCTTGACAAAGTATGTTTCAAATTTTTCTATTGCGTCAGTTTTCTCTGAAATACTATTCGAAATTTCTGTCCATCCAACAGTAAAAAGTGTTTGGGCAATAGTGGTAAATATGATGCTAACTCTGCAAGTTTCCGTCCATCTTTAGTCTGTTGAAGTTTTAACATCTCTGCTTTTCGCCATACGGCTTTATTAAAGTGGTAGAAACATCCACTTAAGTCACACTCTGGGTAAACTTCTTTCATGGCATTAATTTGTGCCTTTTCAAAATCTGATTTATAATTTTTGATGACAACTTTCAGTTCATTTTTCATGTATGAAAATAAACGTATGTAAGTTTCAGTTTTTCTGTTTGGCATTAAAGCATACAGCACTGGTACAATATTGGTTCTCTCTTCCGTGCTGTTGATATCCAAGTGAATCGTAAACAATTGATCCCAAGGTACTGGAGCTGCTTCGAATGTACCGTCTCCAAACCAAATTTTATCATCATCTTTACAATATACATATTTTTGTACAAAATTTGTGCCAAATAGTAAAATTTTTTCACTCGTCCCATCTTCCCACAGTAAAAAGTTATCCTTTAAAATTTTCGGTAATATCACTTCTTCTAATGAAGTAAATGACGTTTTCGTAACTTCCAGAAAGTTTTTTCTTGCTCGATGTAACGTCCGTTTTTTACTTTCAAATATTGGCATCGTTATCGAATCAGCAGAATCAGATTCCTCATTTAGAGAAATAAAACTTTCTTCGAATATTTCTTGAACCGGTTGATAATTTTCACACACTTTTCTTTTACAAAGTTGAGTGGCAACGTGAATCTTATTTTTTGATGACGGTGGATTACATGTATGCCCAGTTCTACGTAATATTTTAGTTTTGGTGATTTCCATTGTCATTGACGCCGCACAGGAAAGCCGATTAATACACTTCCAAAGAGTAGTACCATTTTTGTTCGTCACTCCCAAATTATATCTGTGTATATCGTAGAGTAATGTCTGGTTACCTTTTTGATTTGTACTAAAAAATAACTGCTCTTTTTGTTGTATCTCCATTTTAATATTACGGATATTTCTTCATCTACACTGCTAAGTCCGTAAAGGATGAAGAGAACTTATCTGACAACCAAATGCCAGTATTCTATTGTTTTATCATTTATTTTCAAGAGGCATGATTTATAGCAGTACTCAAAAGAGTTTTTAATGAGTATTTACGGATAAATAACTCCTTGATAACAAACAATACATCATAAGTATTAGTCATTATGACACTGATACAAACTGTACATTTTGACTCTCATTCGGCATATCAAAGATGTTATTCTGATTTTATACATTCTGACACTCGATCGTTCTAACACTTATACTTTGTAACAAATAGTATATTAGATACTGGTTCGTTCTGACAAATAATCTTTATGACTATTAATGTATATAACAATCGTTCTTTTAATCAATCGTTTTATATGTCTGTTGTACATTTTGACACTCGTATTATTTAGCACATAGGCAATCGAACTATTTGGACATTCAGTCATACGAGCAGCCATGGCCCGGAAGGGTACAAACGGACTGCAAACTGTCAGTTCGAGGGCAGTTCTGATACAGATGACGTAACTGCATCAAAACGTACGTTCCGTCAACTGCACTTGAACTGCCATTTTGCAGCTAGGTTGCAGTTCAATGCTGTCGATCTGTACCGGTTCTTATAGTCCAGGTTCTATGTTAGTAGGTACTAATTCTATGGGGTATGTACCTACCACGTTGATTTAAGTCTATCAGAAAAGCAGGGTTTACAATGGGAGTCTTAAATGACATAAGCAAATCAAGTTCGCAAAAAAAATAATGGATTTTTGAACACTTACACGGCTGGCTATGGCTACAGCTAGACAATTTTTTCTTCTTGTATTGCGAAAACGAGTAAGATGTCAGTTTATTTATTGATTTATGAGGATTTTATTTGTAAATGTGTAAGATGTTTGAGAATGTGTAATAGTATACGGATGTTAAGTGTGTATATCCTGTGGCCTTTATTTCGAAGAAACACATATCAGTGCGTGTGATGTATTGCTTGTTCGGTGTAAATGATTTTAGGCTAAGTTAGTTTTAGTTTTTAAACTTAGGGTTGCGCTGAGCTGTGGACGCCGGCCCGAGGGCCGTCGTGCGAGCTCGGCACACGCTGACGCGCCGCCCTTTTGCCACAATGATAATGTCCAGGGCCTCTATTCAACACGGTGGGGAGCTGTTACCGTATTGACACCGTTTTGATAATTCTTATTTACTTGACAGTAATGGCGGCTGACGTCATAACAATGCCATAGCGGGTTAATTGCGGTATCGTTTTGTACCGCCTAGAATACCGGCCCAGTCGAGTGTTTTATTTTTACTTTAGATTTCTTAGTTTTAGTTCTTAGTTTCTTTTGTATTTTTATATTATTTTCTGTGGCAATAAATGTATTTTCTTTCTTTCTTTCTTTCTTTAAGATCATTTAGTTTTGATCGTATACTTCGGCACAGGGGAAAGTTTGTGTAAGGCTTCTTACAGACAAGCGGAATTTAGGCCGACAGGTGGTGACGGCTGCTGTAGCCTCTGCCGTTGGCAACATGCCGCTCGTCTGTAAGAAGCCTAAGGCGACTAACAAGCGGCGGCTGGTAACTGTTATTTGTTGCTCTAAGCCTGGAACATGGATGGATTGAGTATGTACTACTTACGCATATCGGTTCCATGGCCTGGGATCACATACAAATTATAATCAAATATGCGACGGCCTTTATATCCCGACTGTTAGCTATGTACCGCCATGAATGACCATAGACATCAATACGGACGGCAATAAACGGATCGTTTATTTCATGTCCATCTGAACTTTTTTAAGTCTATGACAGTAGCTATTTATCAAAGAGTTGAACTTGAACTTGACCATGAAGTCTATGAATTTATGGTTGTCATTTCATCAGATGTCATGTTAAACTAAATTTTAGATTTCCAAGTCTGAATTATTTTTGCTTAAAAACAATTATGTGGTATATTTTAGAGTAGAAAGAAATGGTAAATGTTCAGATCTCAACAATCTCAACATCCCTATGAAACGAATGATACAATCAGGTCTCGGCAGTGCATATTCCAAGAGATCTAGTGATCATTTCATAACCCGCTAAAATGTTCAATTACAAAAACGAAAATACAGTTGGTAAGTTGCATTTAAATTAATCTTTTTTTATAATGTTAACTTAATTTTAATTTATATGGAGCAAACTGTTTCCATACCATGTAAACAACGAATGGTCTCAGGTCATTGACCTCGAACTTGGAATTTTGACGTTAGTTACTACGAACGTTTGGAGTAGAGTAGTATCAATGTCAAAATGTCAAGGTCAAGATATCGGCTGCGACACATCAAGAAACAATATGAATATAATTAAAAATTCTTTATTTTTAATACTAAAATTATTATATATATTATTCTTATTAATACTAAACTGTTCAACTATTTATCCAAAAATAATAATAATAGGTAAGACCAGAATACGGCAGTTGTATGTGTGTGTGTTTGAGTGTGTGTGTGTGTGTGTGTGTGTGTGTTTGAAGGTGCACGTGGACGCAAAAACTATGTCGGTGAGAAAATAACCCGGAAAATTTGAGCGTGAAGAATATCTCTTGCAAACGAAGGAGAGTAGAAGTAAAAAGTATTTAACTTAAAACATTTAAAACTCTCTCAGATTCACTGTAATCCCCGCTAAGCAAACGTCTGAATACGCTTCTTGGCTTCAAAAACACGACAGTACCTTATATCACACGCCCCGAGAATTTCATTGTAAATATGAGGAAAAAGGAACGATTTAAACCTTCCAGCAAAGTTACACGAGAAAAATAATTACCCTGTAGCTTTATCATACCGATCGAAAGGCTTCATCATAAGGATTACTATTTGCTCAATAACATAGTGTCAGAAATAAAAGAAAGACCATGAATTTTGTGAAATTTTGTTCAGGAAAATGTCAAGCTGACATTGCCGTAAGGACATACAACTGACATTATCATAAATACCTATTACTAATAAATGTACCCACTTAAGAAGTACGCATCATTTTCCTATTATAATTTAAGTGCATGATAAAATGATAAAGAGACACGTAATTAATAGGTACCTGGTTGTATGCAACAAATCGAGCCGTATCCTGAGCCGAAAGACGCGTAAATTATTTTTCATCATTTCATTTATTTACTCGCAAATGTGATGAAAAACATTGTATGTTTCACGGGCGGTACGGGAATTACGAACCTCGACTCAGAAAGCCCTCAGTCTTCGACTTCGGGCTTCTACTAGAGCCTCGGTCGTAATTCCTTACTTACCGCCCTTAATACACAATGTACTATTGTCCATCGCATTTCGGCTGGCTGATTATAAAGAAATAATTCATAAATGTGTTCTATTTTCAAACTGTTTCTGTTGTTTTCACTGTGCGATTTTAGCATTGTGTTGTGATTTGTTTACATTATAATTGCGTATCAAAATAATGTTGATTTAATCGAAGCATACTTTTTAAACCACAAAATCATAACATTAGCCTTACAATGGCACCGCGAAAGATATCCTGATAGAAATACACCATCTCGATTTATTATGAAACGGTTGGTGGATAATCTGCTAAATTTGGGACGTTTCGATCATCGCTTACCACAACCGCGGCACCAAATCATAAACACTGACGACGAACTCTAAATACGTATTATTCTAAATATCCACCACAACAAGATCAAAAAATCGACAGGGAGCGAAATAATCAAAAGAGTGCGACTTTGTATTCAACAGGAAGGGACTAATTTTGAGCATTTGATTGATTGATTAACTTTGTATTAAAAATGTTAAAATTTATGGTCTTCCTTTTACTTCTGACACTATATTATTTAGCAAAAAATAATAAATCCTTATGATGAAGCCTTTCGATCGGTATGATAAAGCTACAGGGTAATTATTTTTCTCGTGTAACCGGTTCGATTCCCGGTTCAACCAAGTAATTTAAATATCTATGAATGCAGTTTAAATAGTTTTTTAAATTCAAATAATGACTTCTTTCAGAAAAAAATTACATCTACAATATTCAAGGTACTTTCCTTCCATTGTGGCATAGCCGTGGGACGCCCTGTATACAACTAAAGTACTTCCTAAAGGCGTAATGGCAGATAACATTCAAGGTTCACGCCCGCTAAGAAGATTAGTTGGAGATGTAAATAAGTGCGTCTTCGGAGGTTGCACATCCACTGATTCAATCTATTTTCGCCTTCCAACTTACACAATGCCGTGCTTTTGTGCAGGTTCAACTTTTATTTACCACCGGACGCTAGGTTATGTCGGGACCACATTGATGCCGGTCCAGAAGATTGGGAAATTGTTGTTAGTGCTGACTATACACGAGAGGACTTTAATGAAATTCACTCTCAAGACATCCTAAATATATTAAAAAATGTGTTAATGTCTGTCCATTTAACTGTTTGGTCCGCATTAGTATAGATAAAACTTGTGCATTAATAATAGTAGATTGTTCAACAAGGAACTAAAACAAGCCACAATGAAACGAGATGTTTAGCCACGCGAGCGAGCTTGCGAGCGAGGATGGCTGTAGTTTGAGTGTCATTATGGTTGTTTAGTCTCGCGTTAAACACTCTACTTTTCACTTTGAATGCGAGGAAAAAAACGACGTTCTAAACAAAATTACAACATTTATTATAAAAAAAGTTTCTAACAATTAAAACTAACAATTAGGTATCTTAACAACGTACGCTCAATACAAGTTATGAACATCTATTCAAAATACAAATAGGAAAAAAAGTTCCGCGGTTTTTTGTAAAGTGATGTTTTAAATGCTTGCATATTTAGCCAACAGATTCAAACTTGGAAACCATTTTAAAAGTATTGGACCACGGATAATAAAAGAGTTCGGCCTTAATATGATTAAATAGATTCATATTCGTAATAATTAATCGTGTTTCACGAAATTAAATCCTTTTTTTTAAATATTTGCACAGTTGTCATTTTGAGATTATTTCGACACCCAAAAATATGGTCCATACACAATCACTGAATATGGCGATAATCCTCCATTCACAAACACCGTGATTGGTTGTTTAGGGGTTTCCAAAGTAAATTAATAAAAAAAAACCTTTAATCCCTAGAGATTAATATAAGGAGCTTTAGTCCCGATTCGCAGAGTTTTAAGAAGCATTTTAAGAGCATGAGAAGTGAAACATATAATATATGTTACACTGGTTTTCCTTTTTAATTTTAAATGTAATAAAAACCTAATAATAAAAATCAGTATGAAATTGTATATTACCTAAAAATATGTACACAAATATATGTACATATTAGTACAATTGGGTAAGTAAAGTTTTTGGAAGAGACGTAAATTTTTTTTTCGATAGTCGTCTTCCTGAAGATCATGCAACTGCGGCTCTTTTATTTTTATTTCCTCTAATATTTTAGAAATCTTTTTTTTAGTTATGAAGTTGACATTTGTAAACTTTAATGACCGACAAACTTGTTGCCTTCGTACTTAATGAAAAAGAAAAAAAAAACTGTCATTTTATCTGTCCTCTCATTGTCAGTTTCGATGGAGCCATAACCTATAAAAATTGAATTGAATTGAACTTGAAATCAAAGTAAGTTGCATTTTGGGCAATTCATCCCCAAAGCATGGCACCAAGTCGCTTGCAAAGACGGTGGTATGCTCAAGTACGCCGAGTTCGGAAAGTCTCGACTGTATTTTTTACAAGAAGGTACGAAGCATCTGAGTAAATCTTTGTAATACCTACTCCATTTCCAAAGTGGGATTGCCGGAATTCATCGCGTGGATTGTACGATTCAAACGTGCTCTCGTGGCTAATTATTTCTAAAACACTGATCACAACGAACGCAAGCAAACAGAAAAGAGCCGTTGAATTCAATCGTTTGTTTACTTTGATTTGACCACAGATTATAGGATAGATTTGACTTGACAATGACAGAATTATAGAAGTGACAGTTTTTTTTTCTTTTTCATTAAGTACGAAGGCCACAAGTTTGTCGGGCATTAAAGTTTACAAATGTCAACTTCATAACTAAAAAAAGATTTCTAAAATACCTATTAGAGGAAATAAAAATAAAAGAGCCGCAGTTCCATGATCTTCAGGACGAATATCGAAAAAAAAATTTACATCTCTTCCAAAAACTTTACTTACCCAATTTTTATTGTTACCTATATTTGACGGCTGTCATTTCGATACTTATAACCTAAAACGCGAAAAATGTATTTAGATGATAGCTGTCAAATATTGGTTGTAAGAAAAACTGTACTGTAGTATATGTATGTTCTATTGGTCAGTTACTTAAACATTATTGTAGTAATTATCCTGACTTGTGCGTCAGGAAATCCCATTCCTATTAACATTGCCAATTATATTGTAGTTGTTTTGTTGGTAATGTGCGAGGCAACTAAAGTTCCTACTCCAAAACCGGGTACTGTGGTAGAAATTTTCTTTCCTTGGGTTAGTATCAAGTGGTCAACAGCATCAACACACCTAAAAATCATTTGGGTAAATTTGCAGATAGTCGAATATGTAATCGGTCTATGAAGCAACTCGTCATAAAATTATTTCGTCTACTGTCATATTATCAACTCGTCATAAATACATGTGGTCTAAAAAGCCGGTCGCGAACAAAGCAACTCGTCATAAATACATGTGGTCTAAATAGGCTCTATTCCCGACGGTAAAAAGCATATCGTAGTTAATTTGTTATGGTATTGTTATGACGCCAGCCGCCTTTACTGTCAAGTGAATAAGTGCTGTCAAAACGGTGACAATACGATAGCGGATTAACTACGATATCGTTATAACCGCCGGGAATGAGGCCCCTGGTCGCAACCAAAGCAACTCGGTGTGGAGTGTGGTGCAGGATATGAAATATAATTTTGTAGTTTTTTATAAAATTTGTTAATTTCAAATTGCCTTAAAATAAATAAAGGAATACTAACAACCCTGTTTTTTTGCCAAAAGTATAATTAAAAGAAAGTGAAAGAAAAAGTAACATTTCTCTCAACAGTTTATTTTTATATGACTTAACAACGAAACAAAAACAACGTCCATAAAAAACTAAAATAAATATTTTACTCTTACGCGTCATTACACAATTTTAGTAAGCCAAGAGCCTAAAAATGTTTAGATGTTTAAATTTTTCTTTATGTGACATCATTAACAAAAACTCGTGTGCTGAAATTCTCCCCTGTTCCAAATTGTTTAATTGCTCCTTATACCTGGCATTAAATATCTTATCTTTCCTCTTTCTTTTGTTATAATTGAACAAATTCTTTCTCAATCTTAGGCCGTTCAGCTTTGATTCCCTGCACAATCTTTGCAGAAAATAAATTAGAGTTGGTTTTGGGGTACACGGGCATTTAGCCGACGGTGCCACGACTCCACACGATTCGTTGTTCGATGTCTTTAATTTGCACAGCTTGAAAGCAAAGGGATGACAATTGAAAACTTGTCAACTAAATGTACTTCTAATATTATTCAAATATCCTTCCATAAGTGGCCAGTCAATTCCAGATAACAAACCTATTTATAAAATTTGTGACGAGTTGCTTTATTGACCAAATACTTTGTAACCTATTTGCGAATTCGTCTAGATGATCTTAAGACAAGTAGCTAAAAAGACCGGTTACATCTCGGACAAACTACTTATTTGTCCGGTTGATTTATGACGAGTTGCTTCATAGACCGATTACGTATTCGACTATCTGCAAATATACCCAAATGATTTTTAGGTGTGTTGATGCTGTTGACCACTTGCGTTTTTGACCACTTGATACTAACCCCTTTCCTTTTACATTACCGGCACGTGACCTAAATTTTGTACCAGGAAATAAAAAATCCTTTTACATAACCCAGTTCTGGAATAGGAATTATTTGACCTTTAACATTAACTTACTGGTTATGTAACTTGTTTATGACGGAGTACAAGGGTAAAAATGACATTAAATAGAAAGTGAGTAGGTACCATGAGTAGTACTTTTCATGTCGATGCCGTCAAAATGACGAAAATTAACACACAGGTGCTCTGCTTTCATTTGGCAGTTGTTTAACGTATTAACTGGTAGTAATAAAAAAAAGCGGTGAAATAATCAGTTTTTGATTTTCTAAGAACTTTCAGTTTGACCCTCGTAGTTAAATAAAGTTTATTCCCAATCGAAATACGGATCACGGCAGCATCATACTTATTTTTCACCGCAATAAAGAGACTATTTTTAATGCGTAATAACGGATATTTAAGAGGTTCATAAAAATGACTATTGATCGTACAAATCACAGTTTAATATATATTTTTTATATAACATTCTATACTCTGATAGCCAATCTTTACTAGTAAACCAATTTCAATTAGCTAAGATTTCAGGTTTTACTGGAAATAACTTACAAAGTCAAAAATGCCTTAATACTCCGTAATTCCGTACTCTTACCTTAGTTCTTTAAAATATTCCCATATTAATCAGTGATTACTGAGTCCAACTGTTTTTGCACGAGATCAACTGTTATTGTCATTTTTCACTTCACAAACACTTAATTTTTAAAAGGGAAATTGAACGTAATCCACTTCGTATTTTGTATATTTATTGCTGCAAATAATAATTATTTTATATAATCCAACCGTTTTACAAACTTTTTTTAACACCAGACACTCATTAACCGAACGCGGACTTGGTAATAATGTGATGGTAAGTTATCGTATATTCCGATGTGCAGAGGCCACTGACAAAATACGTGCGCTCTCGCCGGCAGACCGTATCACTCTAAAATATTACATATACTATCACGCAAATGGCTAGCTCAGTTCTTTGGCTTTGTTAGTACTAACGAAAAAATACTGTTCCGGGTTCGTATTTGTGCTCCTTTGTCTTTTTATTTTTAACCAATTACTTGAAAAATACAGAGGTATGAAATGAAATAAAAAAGGATGTTGTTATGAGTTTGATGCTTGTGCCTGAGTGCGTGCGTAGCGGCATCTTAACTCACACACAGATGGGCAGTGTTGTCAGGTCTAATCTGAAAAAGTCAGAAGACGTAATGCCAGAAAAACAGGAGATTGAGAGAGAGAGAGTGAGAAGTCGAATATCTTACCTTAAATCAAGTTTCTTGACTTCAAATATAAATTAATCAGTTTATCTATGCACATAATTTTTGTCTTTGATGAATATTTTGTTTTCATGTAAAAAAAAGCATACATCAGATATACACAGGGGCTCTACTTTAAAATCCGTAATTTGAACTTCGTCTATTGCTATCCCTTTTGCTCTCTAAGCGTTAATAGTTCGCAAGAAAGCGACTGGGCGATTCGAAGTTCGAATTACAGGTTTCAAAGTAGTAGGCCAGATTCCAACTCGAGCTTCGAAAAGTTATCGGAAGTTTGGTTTGAAGATGTTAGTTTTGTTTTGATTAACGCTTCACACTCGATGACACATGACAGACAGTGCGACAGTCCTACTGGTCCTATTAATTAAATTGAATTGACGCTATTGGTCTATTTGATGACAGACACCTCGACCAATTCAACGAAAAACGAAACGTTGCAGTTTACGCATCCGAGTTATAAAGGTCGAATAAAATGTTTAAAAGGAGGAATATTCCAAAAAATCAGGAGATTCTCTATAAAAATCTGTATATCTGTAGACCTACCCTGAAATCTGTAAATCTCCTGATAAATCAGGAGACCTGGCCACACTGAAATGGGTCCATACCGACGCGATTTAATATTAGTAGTAGGGAAAACTGACATAGAGAATATCAGGCGTATTTTCCGAGTACAACCTTTTCCCTGTTACCGTTTCACGCGTATTATTTCGTGTTTGCGATAAGCGTGATTCACCATGACTGTATTTGTCCCATTTAAACTCTAGTGTTTTTAAGTCAGCCCACTTTTTAATTTTACGTTTTACAGGATTTACAATTAGAATTCAATGCGTGTTTGTCGGAAGCCATTTTTGATGGCGTTTTTTTTGTGCACCCGACTAACGCAGAAACCGATGCTTTGAAAATCGAAGTTACATCTGTCGCTCACTGTCACTCGTGATTCGAGACTAAATCGAGAGAAAGGGAGCGCGAGCTAACGTAATTTCGATTTTCAAAGTAGAACCTTTATCTTAGAATAATTTATATGCCTACGTCTCTCTGCTAATACGATCTACTAAGGGCCAAAATCGGCCGGCGGAGTCCGAGATACCATTAAATTACCTGGGTGATTGACGCAAACGAGCGTAATTTCTTGAATTGTGTGTGAGGCGCGTAGCGTCTGCAGCTGTGGGTTTCATACAAGTCTTCGGTTTACACAGAGACCCTTTGTATGCAGCAGAAAGTTGTCATGCGTTCTTGTATGCGTAAGGAAGAATGTACCCAGTACCCACCGTATTTCACCGTTTTTTTTTCGTATAAGACCTATGCCACACGAGCGTTGCCGTTTCGTCGCGATTCGTCGTCGCGACGCTGTGATTTCAACATAGAGCGACGCAAGTGTTTCAATTAATCCTATGGCATGTCGTACCAATATAATTTATATGTTAGAAGTTTTAGAAACCGGCGACGACACAATGTACAGGCAACTCTCGCGTGGTACCCATCTGAACCTGCCAAGTTACAAGGAGTAAATACAACAGCGATATATATACTCTTACGTTGGTCTTCCGGTAACCTTCGGGGAGGGAAGATGGCCGATTGAAAGATGTCCGGCTTTTACTTTTGGTCTATTTGATAACAGACACCTCGACCAATTCAACGAAAAAAGAAACGTTTCAGTTTACGCATCCGAGTAAACATTTGATCTATATTTCACCGATTTACTATTTTAGGGCTACCTTTATACCCTTTACTGAGTGGTACTTGGCAGGCTTTTAACAGGTCTTAATACAGGTTCAATTCTTCTGCAGTCTTCTTCTTGTTGCGTGTCCACCACATATGCGCCTCGTCCGTCGGTCGGACCACCTTGGCTAACAAAAATGCCATAGCTCGTAGGTTAATACATACATTTCATCACGCCCGTTTCCCAGAGGGGTAGGCAGAGACCACGTACTTCCACGTGCTACGATCCTGACATATCTTTCGCTTCTTCCACATTCATACATCATGCATAAGCTTCGGGTTTGCACATGTCTACCACTCAAAAGAACCCCGAAGCACCTTCCAAGTGCTTACAGACAACACATCAAGTGCAACGAACACTCGAAGACTATTTTTATAAACATGTTAACGAACGAGTTAATTATCTCTAATGGACCAGTCTTCTATGATTGCCGATGATCACCTGCGACCCTGATTTGTCCCATCCAGGTACGCATCAAAGGGAATCTTGTACGGTTGCCGTTTTACAAACTACTACGGGCGATAGTGTGGATGCTGGCACGATCACCGTGCCGATTATAGACGATCAGACCATCAACGATCCCCGCCGGTAGTGACGAGTTGCCGCACATTAGGCAACCACCAAACGACCACTAGTGGTTCAGTCAAACCACTATAAGCCGCCAACAGTGGCTGGATCCGGCTAGATAGCAATAACCAAGTATTAAACATTGGATTATTTGACAGTTAAAGTTATCTATAATACTGTGGAATACTGGAGATATTAAATACTGTTCATTTGGTGTGTGCGCTCACACTACAGCAGCTCGTGGCTCGGACGCAGCCACACAAACGCTCAATTTGCGCCAATGCTGTACAAAATATATGAAAAATCACGACCGTAGGCTTGGCGGCCTTCGCTGTGGTCGCCACTAGTGGCCAAATGTGCGGCAGCTCTGAAATATCTCGAGCGGTGGTATGGAACAAAGGCAGATACCCTGCATTATTTTTGATGCGGGTCCTGCCCGGTACGGAATCGCAGACGCATCGTATCCGTACCGTTTTTATCGCATGCCCTCCACACCGCTGCGGTGTCGTTGCGTAAACACAAGAAATGGTCTTAGTAACACCATGGCGCCGTTAAGCAGCGGTGCGGTGGGCACGCAACGCAACATGCAACGTTACAGTATCTTCAACATTTTGAGCTTGTAATGGCTGCCGAAAAACAATACCATAACACGTCAGAGGCAATAGTTTTTAAAGAGTTTAACGTTCGCGTGACAAAATGTGATTATTCAACTATCCAGAGTCGGAACTGGCGGAATCGATGGTGATGGTCAATATATATAAGTGGACAGGGAAGTTAGTTACCGTTTGTTGTTTTTGGAAAAATACATTGAAAATCTGCTCCTCACATCATAAGTGGTCAATTTGTGCACCCCCTATTTATTTTTTCTTTGCCCCGCGGCGACTTGAACAGCTACTACCGCGGGAATATGGCGTTTCCACAATGAAGTGATTTCGCCAGTGTCAAGTATATATAAGTATAAATCAATATGGCAATAAAACAGAATCCAATCTTCTCTAGGAAGATTGGTGGCAACGTTGTACGGTGATATGAAGGACAGAGAGGTCAAGATAGTTTTAACCTCTGCACCACTTGCGAGTCCACTTGAAATGAGAAGTAAGATGCCAGATACACGAAATACGTCCAAGTCTTCTATTACTGTGCAACACTAAGGCATAAAAAGTACAAATCACTAACAGAAAAGAACTTTGAACACCTAAATACACAAAAATACAAAACTAAAACAAATTACACATCCGCCATCTTTTGACGTTGCCAATGGCCCCACATGCAGCCCCTAAATGTTGTTCTTTCACCTTGACATCTGTTTTGGCATACAAATGTGAAACTAACGCATGTTTTATCCACAATTTGTCGCGCGATAACCGCAGCCATATTGGGGGTTAAGATTCAAGCTATAATACATATCGTCGCTGCCCTGTCATCGTATTGTCAACGTTTCGATAGCTCTTAGGAACAGTAGAGTCCATAACTTCCATAAGTGTACATTTTTGTACGTTATCACCAATCGTTCTGACAATTCATTCAATAGACTAGGCGCGCTTGCCGTCCCCGGGCAAGTTTAAATGGAGCGAAGCAATTTTCCCATTCAAAGGCTAAGGGAACAGGTTGTCGGTTTTTATTCCCCCGCGGGATGTCCGATTTTAAAGGAGATAGGCGAAAGTGGGCCTAGCCGTTACAGGAATCTAACTAAAACAATAATTAATGATGTATTTTTTAACTACTCTTTGTGAAGTATCAGACTTTTTTTCTATGGGATTTAAAATATAACAAATAATAAATAACATTGTTGATTTCTGTTTACAATAATACGCCGTAGTAGGACATTTAAAAAAATTGAGGGTAGAAGTACCCTCCATAACATAATAATTATAAATGTCAGTGGCATTCGCTGCGTTTTCTGCCTTCTACGATATCCATTGTTTCACAGACCAAATGCATACTGAACCATATTGTAGCCCTTGGAATTTTTATTCATGTTCTTATAATAATATCATGTTGCATATGCTTAACATCTATACCATGATTATTTGATGCTTTTTTAAATATCACTTATCAGAAGTATTCATCGAAGTCTTTTTTAACTACTTACTTTGGTTCATATGGAGAACCGTCCATATCTCTGCTTTTCCAAAGACCAGGCCCATAATTTTTATCCTGTAAATATCCTACATACTAGTGATCTACAATACGGCCTAAAAATCATTAGTGTAACGGTTGGGCCCAAGCCTCTATGGATGTTCGCCGATCTCCTTTCTATTTCTAAACCATCTATGGCTAGATGTTGTATTTACGGGCTAAATTTGATCCTGCTATCTCGAAGTTTGCGAGTGTGAGGACAAACGAAAATCTGAATCGGGGAAGCGTGTTAGAATGGACAAGGTACTAAAATGTATACTTTTGAACACTATAACCGAGTTAAAAAACAATATTATAACAGTTGAAAGGCCGTACAGTTTCGCAGAGTTGAATATAGACCATACGCAAGATGTGAAATGGAACTGTGACAATGTACAGAATTAATATTACAGGTAAAGTTAAACACGACAGCCGAGAAAGTGGTCTACCAGTTTTGAAAAGTTTCTGTAAGATCTAATTGACACTTGTCACTGTCGTAATATTATTGCAAGGCAAAAGCGAACTTGTTGTATCATGACGTGGATGAACTTCAACCGTAGGGTGGTACACCACGTTTTTGCCCGACTGTACAGTCGAGGCCTGGTTTATAATTTTATCTGGGCACTAGATATGAGGATCTGCCGATTCCTACCAAATTTTAGGGGTCCTACCCCCATGGAGGTTATGGACAGGGGAGAGATTATACTAGGCGAGTGAAATGTCATTTTTCACGTGTTTTTTTGCGCCGAATCGAATGAGACCGTATGCATTGCATTTAGCAAAAACAATTGGATGTTTTTACATTAGGTACGTATGTAATATCAACAATGAACATGTTTTGGCTGATTAAATCCTACTTTTGAAGGCAAAATATTGATCATATGAGTATAGGAATCGTGTCATTCGGCTAGAAAAAATACATGGAAAATGAAATTTCACTCGCCTAGTAAAATTTCGCCGCTGTCCATAACCTCCATGGGGGTACGACCCCTAAATTTTGGTAGGACTCGGCAGTTCCTCATTTCTAGTGCCAAGATAAAGTTATAAACAAAGTTGATGTACTTTGCCTGCAGAACATGCTATTTTTACTGTATTATTATGGCAACAAGCGCTCAAAACGACAGGCAGATTACATCAATCTTATACATTTTGATAACAGTAACTTTTGCATGCATCTATCTTGTCTCGGTCCACTTTTTATATGAAAAAGGAGGCAGACCAGCAAGCGAGTCACCTGATGGCAAGTGATCATCGCGACCCATAAACACCCGCAACACCAGAGGAATCGCAGGTGCGCTGCCGACCTTAGAAAAGAGTGGGCTCGTTTTTGGAAGGCCCCCAAGTCGTATTGTTTCGGAAATGCAGACGCCCTGGGCCTCTATCCAACACGGTAAATACCATACCACATTATACAGTGTGTATTTGGAAGTGTGGATCAAACGAAGCAGGTCGATAGAGGACGTCTAGACCTATCCAATTCACCCCCATGTATGTTTAGCTATTTTTACTAATTTGAGATATTGATCATACTAATCTGAATGTTTGTAATTTTCCCTTTCGTCCATGTCACGAAAAATCATTAATTTCACGTTTTATTTCACAAGTTTTTTAGTGGTATCTTACATTGTTAGAATTATTACGAATCAGCGATATTTAAAAACCTATTTGCTCGTTTTTTTTTAAAGTAATCACGTAAAGTTTGTATCTCCATACTTGGTGTTCCAGTGTTTGGTTTACATTTTATATGGAAAAAAACACTATGTGATTACTTTTAAAAAAACCGGGTAAAAAAGGGGCAAATAGGTTTAAAAACTTCGCTGATTCGTAATGAGAATGACACTAATTATGTAAGATACCACTGCAATATTATGAAATAAAACGTGAAATTAATAATTGTTCGTGACATAGACAAAAGGGAAAATTACAAAAATTCAGATTAAAATAATTAATATCCCCGAAATTAGTAAGAATAGCTGAACACACATGCGGGTGAATTGGATAGGTCTAGACGTCCTCTATCCACCTGCTTCGTTTGATCCACACTTCCAAATACACCCTGTATGTATATAATGCAGTAAAGAAGCTACGAACAAACGCTCGAAACGACGCAAGCTAGAGACCGCTAAGCGGATATGGCAGTGTTGTAATGGTTTCCTTTGCATTATATATTATTTCTTCTTTTTTTAGTTATTCGACAGATTGTTTCCAAAATCGATATCTAGGGAACTTTGTGGTCTTCGACAACGGATCCACTGAAAAATAAAAGTTGCCGCCATCTTGAACTTTTTAGTTACTTCGTCTGATTAATTCCAAAATCGAAATCTGGGGAACTTCGTGAACTCCGACAACAAATCCGTGGATAGAATGGGAAAATGTAGCCGCCATCTTGAACTTTTTAGGTATTCGTCTGATTGCTTCCAAAATCGATATCTGGGTAACTTTGTGAACTCGGACAAAAAACCGTGGGCAGAATGAGAAAAATAGCCGCCATCTTGAAATTTTTAGTTATTCGAGTGATTGCTTCCAAAATCGAAATCTGGGTAACTTTGTGAACTCGGACAACAAATCCGTGGATAGAATGAGAAAAAGTAGCCGCCATCTTCAACTATTTAGTTATTTGAGTGATTGCTTCCAAAATCGATATCTGGGTAACTTTGTGAACTCGGACAACAAATCCGTGGATAAAATGAGAAAAAGTAGCCGCCATCTTCAACTTTTTAGTTATTCGTTTGATTGCTTCCAAAATCGATATCCGGGGAACTTTGTGAACTCCGACAACTAATCCATGGACAGAATGAGAAGAAATAGCCGCCATCTTGAACTTTTTAGTTATTCGACTGAGTGCTTCCGAAATCGAAATCTGGGGAACTTTGTAAACTCTGACAACAAATCCGTGGATAGAATGGGAAAAGTAGCCACTATCTTGAACTTTTTAGTTATTCGTCTGGTTGCTTCCAAAATCGATATCCGGGGTTCTTTGTGAACTCCAACGACAAATCCTTAGACAGAATGAGAAAAAATAGCCGCCATCTTGAACTTTTTAGTTATTCGACTGAGTGCTTCCAAAATCTATATCTGGGGAACTTCGTGAACTCCGACAACAAATCCGTGGGTAGAATGGGAAAAAGTAGCCGCCATCTTGAACTTTTTAGGTATTCGTCTGATTGCTTCCAAAATCGATATCTGGATAACTTTGTGAACTCGGACAACAAATCCGTGGACAGAATGAGAAAAAATAGCCGCCATCATGAACTTTTCACTTATTCGAGTGATTGCTTCCAAAATCGATATCTGGGAAACTTCGTGAACTCCGACAACAAATCCGTGGATAGAATGAGAAAAAGTAGCCGCCAACATGAACTTTTTAGTTATTCGACGGATTGCTTCCATAATCGATATCTAGGGAACTTTGTGGTCTCCGATAACGAATCCACTGACAAATAAAAAAAAGTTGCCGCCATCTTGAACTTTTTAGTTATTCGACGGATTGCTTCCAAAATCGATATCCGGGGAACTTTGTGAACTCTGACAACAAATCAAACAAATCCTTAGACAGATTTAAATAAAAGTAGCCGCCAACTTGAACTTTTTAGTTATTCGTCTGATTGCTTCTAAATCTATAGGTATATATCTCGGAATCTGTGTGGTCTGCGACAGCGAATCCATTGACAGATTGAGAAAAAGGACCCGGCATCTTGAACTTTTTCTCAATATGTTAACGGATTCGTTTTCGGAGACCATATAGATCCCCGGATATCGATTTTGGAAGCAATCCGTCTAATAACAAAAAAGTTCAAGATGGCAGCTACTTTTTTTTTATTTGTCAGTGGATTCGTTGTCGGAGACCACAAAGTTCCCTAGATATCGATTTTGGAAGCAATCCGTCTAATAACAAAAATGTTCAAGATGGCAGCTACTATTTTTTTATTTGTCAGTGGATTCGTTGTCGGAGACCACAAAGTTCCCTAGATATCGATTTTGGAAGCAATCCGTCGAATAACAAAAGAGTTCAAGATGGCGGCAACTTTTTTTTCATTTCTAAGTGGATTCGTTGTCGGAGACCACAAAGTTCCCTAGATATCGATTATGGAAGCAATCTGTCGAATAACAAAAAAGTTCAAGATGGCGGCAATTTTCTTTTATTTGTCAGTGGATTCGTTGTCGCAGACCACAAAGTTCCCTAGATATCGATTATGGAAGCAATCCGTCGAATAACAAAAAAGTACAAGATGGCGGCTACTTTTTTTATTAATTTGTCAGTGGATTCGTTGTCGCAGACCACAAAGTTCCCTAGATATCGATAATGGAAGCAATCCGTCGAATAACAAAAAAGTTCAAGATGACGGCTACTTTTTTTTTATTTGTCAGTGGATTCGCTGTCGGAGACCACAAAGTTCCCTAGATATCGATTATGGAAGCAATCCGTCGAATAGCAAAAATGTTCAAGATGGCGGCAACTTCTGACGTCAGAACAATACCATAACAGGTCAAAGACGATATGTATTGTACCGTCGGGGATAAAGGCCCCGATTGAAGGAAAGCCTTCGAAAAACGCACGGTAGCGGATTTCCAACGATCAAGATAGACTTAATGCGTTTTCTAATAAGTTACATTACCACCATAAAATACAAATACATACACCATTACGACATTAGGCGTTAGAAAGGCTAGCACTAATTATAACATGTTTTGCTTCTCCTAGTTGTATTTTTACCATTATTTTAAATTATTTCTTAAGTTATATACGATGGAACAAAACAGTATTATTAGGTTTATTAGGTTGTTAATTTTTTTAACCTCTCATTACACAAAATCATTTTAATTATTTGTTACAATAAAAATAGGCCACTTACTTAAGAAGATGAACCTAGTTAAGTTCAGTTTAGTTCAGTCTAAGTTGAACTCAGTCTTATTTAGATTTAACCTTTTCGTGTAAACTAAGCGCCTTACGGCGAAAAAAGAGCCAGAAATCAATCACTTTTTTCCAGATTTAATATTCTTCCCAGGTATACATGCAAAATAAATTTTTAACCTTTTCCGCAATACTGTGCGCTTTTTTAAGCGATTATAATTAAATTGCAATCTATACAGGCATTAATGTAAATGATATAGATGCGGTCAAAAGGTTAAAAGTCGAAAATAATCTAACAAACACGATTTATAACTTTTTTTATAAAAACCTTTTAGCGACTAGACTAAATTAAATTAATTATTATAAAAATCCCGGCATAAGTTATTAAAAATATGCAAAAGTATACCATAACACTACGGTCCAGTCTCAAAATTTAATTTTAAGACTAGATAGAGCTGGTATGCGTATATCGCATCGTTGTACACAAATGTAGTATTTAACTATGACTCTAGTAAAGAGTTTCGGAGGTGACAGGATCATTATCAACATTTATAATCTCATTTAACAATTTTCAAAATCTTAGCTAATAAATCTCAAAACGAAAGACAAATAAAACATTTACGAACAAATGAAATATTATTCCATATTTTCTTGCGATCATGTTAAGGTAATTTAAACAAAATTTTGGAATATTATGAGGAACAAGACATGACTTTCACCGTCATCCCCGAAGGTCCTTAAACTCGATTGCCAAAACAATCAGAATAAGGTAAATATTTCCTCAAAATTTATCAGCCGCGGCAAATAAAAAACATACTAAAATTTAAAACCCCCAAGTAGACATTTCCTGACATTAATTTATAAGATAAAAACATTTCCGGGTTGCAACTTGGTGCGATTATTTTTTCAAATAAGAATAATAAGTCAAGTTTTTTTTCACACATTGAAAAATTACATAATAACGTAACATTTATAAAATTGATTCGCACCTAACCTAATCCCACACACATATAATAGTTTATACATAACCAAATATCCATATTTTTAGCGTAACATGTAACATTTATCCTCCAATTACATCGAAAAGCACAAGTGCTCATTTGTACATGTTTAGAAAGCAAAAGCTTATATTAAATAAAATTGTTTAGACATTCAATTCTTATATTTTCTACTTATAGGCAACACTTGAACTTGCAAAAGATGTAAACAAACCATACGAACCAATTCATCAAGATTACTCCATGATCACATATTTTGAAAGATCCAGTCCAGCAATCGATATATTTTCATATTAAGTTTCAAGATGAAATAACTATTAATTATACGTTAGTGTTAATAAAAACACGTTTGGTTAATATTTGAGGTTATGTGTCAAACAGTACTAACTTGCTTACATCGTTCACAAGTTCTATTGACAGAGATTTTAGCGTTACATTTAATAGATTTGCATACGCGCTAATTGACATAAAGGCCGATGGGCGTAAATGTCCCCACCTACCAAAAGAAAAGGAACATTTCTCAGTTTATAAATCTTGGCAACATGACGTATATTACCAGAGCCCGGAATTTTAATAGCAAAAATCAAACGTCACGACATGTTTTAGGTAATGAAATTAGACCTATGTGGATAGCTTTTGCCTTGCACACTTAATAAGCTGCAAAAAAAAAGTTAACAAAATTATACATTAGTGTAACCTTCATTCAAAATTACAGAATCTAAATCTATATTTGTACTAATAATATTTTCTTCATCTTGTCTGTGGTAATAAAGAATCGTCACTATTTTCTATACATTGTCATCATTTCTGGTCCCGTTTCCATTTATACGATGAGAAAGAGCGTTCTCCCTCAGTCGAAGTAACAGGAGCATATTTGTAGTACATACTCGATAACACCCTATTGGTTGTATTCACTTTTTTCTATTATAATCGGCATAATTGCTAACTAGTAAAATCGATAACTGGAACAGTCGATAAAACATCATGTTCAATCCCTTCTGACGTTTGATTTTTGCTTTGAAAATTCCGCCCCTCGATCACTATGACCAGCGTTTCTTCGAAAATCATGAACGTATCGTATGGAATTGGGATTGTTCATATTTATACAATTACTCTAATTCGAAAACCGTTTCGAGGAATAGCGTTTTAAAGCCGTTCTGCATTATTTCGACAAAATAATATTTAACCTTTGTTTGACTTTCGTTTTCGGCTTGAAGCTCTCATAGGTGTGTATGCGGGTTAGGCGAAAACCGCTTGAAATAGTATGTTTTAAAAAACTAATAACAATCAATTAATTGTTGTAATTTATAAGAACATGTCAACCTAGATTTCAAATAATCATGTCGTCCATAAAACGTCTGCTAAATACAAAATTAATGAATACGATCTCTTAAAATGACCTATTCTTTCGAATTAGAATGTAAAAACCGTGAGTTATATTTATTGGTCTATCCCTATTACGGTGATCCAAAGTAGTATGAAGAAAAATAAAGTATATCAAATCATTCATTCACCTTATTGTAGGTTAATATAAATTGGGTATTTATGTGTCGAATTTAAACTTGTTATGTGGCCGCCTAAAGCGTTTAGTTCATGCCAAAAAGATCTATCTCATACACGATATCTAGTAAATTAGCAAAAGCTAAAAACAAAAGTAGAATATTGTTTGCCTACTAAGGCAACTGGGAATACAGTCTCATGATCTGTCCAAAGACTTTCTCAGTCGATATCTTTGTTAGATTTGTGAAGCTCTATACATTTTTATGAAACAATCAGTATGGGCGACCTAAAGTTAAAAAATTTAGTACTTTTTTTTTGGGTCTGAACCTAATAAACGTATTGACATGCATCCCGTGACTGTTGGAGGGTGGGAAAGTCCATAGAAAATACCTCATCACCTTTATCAAGCTCATATTTATGAGGTCCTGGTGAAAAAGGGTCGACTTAACTCATAAACAGGGCTCGGACAAGTCATCGCAAACAATCGCAAGACGGCAATAGAACAAGATCAATAGAATCGCATTATGTACAATATTATTTGATTATATTTTTCAATGACATTTATTACTGCAACCCAAAATTGACTATACATGTGTGAAGGTATTTCCATTAACATTTTTTTTAATGCTGATGGTTGCATTGCACATACGCAACCATTAACTTCTGCATTGTCTGGAACAAACCGATGACAGATATGCGACTAAATAGGTCAAATTTTAAATTATAAACTACGATAATAATATATCAGCTTTAGATAATAATAAATAATAAATTCAAGTCGCGACTCTATAATAGTCTTGTCCCATGTCCATATCAGTTTCTGCGATGACTTGTCCGAGCCCTGCTCATAAAAAAAGGACATACATGAACGGAGTATAGACTAGACTTAAGACCCTTTGCACTAGGATCCCAGCGCCATTCCTAATGATCATTACAATATCAGTCAAAATTCATATAACTGCCGTAATACCAAAAGCGCCTAACTGCATGGTAATGGAATAAAATTTGAATTTTAACATTTTAACAAAATTTAATGGGGATTCTTTAGAACATTTCAATTAACTATCACAAGAATCTAATATTACAAAGTCTATAATTTTGGAGAAAAGAGCCTACAAAGTTAAAAATCGTACGTAATGTATTTTCCCGTCGCGATATCGTCGCTTGGTCACTTGGTACGCGGTATGTCTGAGTACAGGGTGCCATTGTCAACACGCGGTAGATTTAGCGGTGTTTGTTTTACATCGAATTTGCGATTAAGTTTGTTAGAAAAAAACTGAAAGTTAAGTTTTGATTTTAATTAGGTGAGACCATTATAATGTAATTACCGGTGATCTATAGAGCCCCTGTTTTTAATATTATCCCCGGTTTTGGGCCACACACTGTATTTGTTATTATTGTAAAATAAATAGTTTTGATTTTATTTACGAAAGACGACAAAAATTAACGTAACGTATGTACGGAACCCTCTCAACGCGAGTTCCACTCGCACCTAGCCGGTATTAATTGTAATTTTCCTAAATTAGTGCACTTAAGGTCATTGTTATATTATTTTAAATATTCATTTATATTTATTTAATATGTCAATTCGATGTAACGACATTATATACCACTACAAAGAACGAGAAATTTGTACCATAATGGTAAGGCTACTAAACAGTACTACCCTTACAGCGCATGAGTCTTACTTACACATGCAAGAACTAAAACATTAAATTAAAAAATATATGGCTCCAATGCAAATATATCTCAAATACGCAAGTACTCTGAGAAGTTTGCTAATAAATCATAATTCCACGGCAATACTTCAAATAAACAAATTCAACATTAAAACTGACATTACAAAATATCGATGGGACACATGAATATTAACAATATTAACCAAACGGGTTTATAAATTATTAAAAAATATTGAATTAATTTCAAGTTGCATTAGCATTAGTAAAGTGGTACTCTTTACTCGACTGCGGCGAAGCCCAAAAGGATTATGTTTGACCTGTATGTATGTCCGTTCCTATGTCGGCTTGATTTTGATAAAAGTTGGAATGTAAAATTTCATCGACTTTTCTAACCATCGACAAGTTTAATCTTCTATATTAATGACTTAACATTAACCTCTTTGATTAGTGAGTTGCATCATTCAAAGTAAATCGCATGGCATTTAACTAATTCCTATGTTAAAAATGGTTAACAAATGGATAAAGAAGTATCATTTTCTCACTAAAAACGAAAAAAATACAGCAATATATTGCTCTACATGTATGGTTAAGTTAAAAGCAACTTAAAACGGTTCTGGCCTCGAATGTCCAATTCCTTAAATGTCCATTTTCCTCGAATGTCTAATTTCCCGAATGTCCATTTGCTCGAAGGTCCAATTCCCGGAATGTCCATTTGCTCTAAGGTCCAATTCCCGGAATGTCCATTTGCTCTAAGGTCCAATTCCCGGAATGTCCATTTGCTCTAAGGTCCAATTCCCTAAATGTCCATTTTCTTCGAATGTCTAATTCCCGAATGTCTGTTTATCGAATGTCCTATTCCCTGAATGTCCATATCACCATGGAAATAGATCTACGGCTACAACAACGGGTACTGGGTCTTATGCGTTCATGGAAATGTACATTTACCACTCATTTAACTTACTTTTTATCTTACTGACAGTGAACGGAAATAAAACATGGAAAACCTATTAATATATGTAGGTATAACTCTATAGATAATAGTGATACTGGCCATTCATTGAAAATAATAAACATGCATTAGAATATGTCATTTAATTTAGTGCTGTCAGTGTCAGCAAAATTATCTCTTACACTGATGGAAAAATAATGGTTTTCATTCTGATTATTAAAATTTAAAATGGACGTTAATTTCATAACCAGCCGTAAAGGTAAGAAACTTTTATTGTGGCGTGGATTTAGATACAATTTAAGCATAACAAATAAAAAAAGTGACACTACGCTATGGAGATGCACTAACCGATCAATCTGTAGTGCCACGGTCACGTTAGCGTCAGATAACATGATTATAAGGCAAAAAGAACATACATGCTATCCAGATGTAGCTCAGAATAAAATTGATATCGTAGTTGACAAGATAAAAAAAGATGTGTGCGAAGATTTGGGCCCTATACAAACTATTTACGAGAATAATTTTAACGAGTTTCTCAAGACCGAAGACAACAAGAAATTGGCTATGTATATACCGGAATTTACAGAAAGGAAAAACTCATGTTACAGTGCAAGGAAGAAATTTTTGGGCGTTGATAAACTAACATTTAATAAATTGGAGGACGTACAATTATCTGGCAGCTTGCTAGACAATTTTTTAGTATGTGAAGACGGATCCGAAAATAAAATTTTAATATTTACATCTCCGTTATGTAAAAACATCATAAAAGGCTGTAAGGGTACATTTCTAGCTGATGGAACTTTTCATTCTGCACCGAAGCCATTCGCTCAAATGTATGTGCTACATCTGGATTATAATTCCACCCCGGAGACCAAAGGTATTTTACCAGTAGTGTATGGGTTATTACCCAACAAAAAGCAGGAAACGTACTGCCGTTTCTTTCGGTTATTAAAAGAAACACTTGGCTTAGATATCACTGTATTTAAATGCGACTACGAAAGAGCCCAAATAAACGCAGTGCGAACTATTTTTCCAAAGGCAGATATATCAGGCTGCCAATTTCATTGGAGTAAAGCTATTTGGAAAAGATCTAAAAAGTTAAAATTTAATAAAAGCATAGAAGGCCGAAATACCACGAGGATGACCGCCTTGTTGCCGCTACTGCCTGCAAACAAAATTAATAGAGGGTGGTCTGAAATCAAAGATAGTGCTCCCCGAACAACCGTAGGAAAACGTTTCCTAAAATACGTTACGGACCATTGAATAAAAAAAATTACGCCCGAAATGTTTAGTTGTGCACATGAACCTCAAACCAGAACAACCAATAGCTTGGAAGGGTGGCACCACAGAATCAATTTAAAGTTGCCTAAAACCCCCAACATTTATTTGTTTTTACAGTGTCTAAAAAGAGAAGCGACTCACTTTGACAACAAAGTAATGAGAACAATTATTGTCGAGCCCAAAAAAAATAGAAACCGAATTGACATAGCTTTTGACAAAAAGTATTTAAAGCTGTTGAGAAGCATTCACAAAGATAAAATAGAACCTAAAGCGTTTTTGAAAAAGATTATATATTTACGACTTATATTTAAGAGAAAAAATAAATAAAAATTATCCACTAGGGAACTATGTCAAAGTCATGCTGATATATATAGTAAGGTGTATTATTTTTGTGAAATGAAGAAGTATGCTTTTTTTTTTTACAATAATACTAATTAGTAGATATTTTAGTTGTCCAAAAATGTTAAGCTAATACCTGAAATGTAGTAATACTATTTACTATTATACTTACTAAGGAGTATTTAAGTTGTGTAAAAATATTACGTACTCAATTAGTAGTTCTTTCCCTAATAAAATGTTGTTTGAAGAAGTCGATATATTTTTTTTGCTATAATATTGTCCCACATTTCGTCGAAGTGCCTACAAAATTCGCTATGTGACTTTTCAATCCATTGTGGACTTTATTTCAACCCACAGGCTCAAACAGCGGAAAGCTTATTACAGTATTTCAAGATTTTATCGAAAGTAGTTATATGACGACTATTCAATGCTCCTCCCATAATTGCCACTTGGGTTTACATCACATAAATATTTTGTTTTATAAATTATATTATAATACAAGCTATTATTATTAGTGCGTCTGCTTGATATGTGATTCTATACACATAGCAATATTTTCGTATCAGTTTGAGCCATGCCATGGGCAGCTTCCGATGGGCCCATAGATATCTAAATATAAGAATTACTTCAGATATCTATGGATGGGCCCCACTTTTTTGGGCTGATTGTGTATCCTATTCTCTTATTCTATATCAATGCTTTAAAAAATGCAACTACTTATTATAAAAAATCTGAAAATAAAGATAAAAGCCATGTTTCATTTTCGTAAAAAATATTTTTTTTCTTAATTTTCTACAATTTCGTAAATAAACGGTTTTTAGTGTCACCTGAATAGTAGGCCAACAATATGTGGCGAATTTCGTAGGCACACGGACTATTTGTTACTCTACTATACGTCCAGCCAGGTTCTGATGTTTCATCACAGACGAAACGGTCAATTAGGTCATTAGACATACAAAGATTGGACGTACAGGGAATCAGATATTAGACATTTGGGTAATTGGACGTACGAGGATGAGGCATTCAAGGAATTGGACATACGGGGATTGGACGTTCAGGTAATTAGACATACAGGGATCGGACGTTCAGGTAATTAGGCATACGGGGATTGGTCGTTCAAGGAATTGGACGCACGGGGACTGGACATTTAAGGAATTGGACATTCGAGGCCAGAACCCTTAAAACTCACATAGTTTTTATCTAGAATTCATTATAGTACTAGTTTTGAACATCCCATTGACAATCCACAATTATTATTATTTTTTAAATCATATTTATTGTTCCTGTTCATTACCATTCGAGGTCTATTTTTGTTAATAAATACATAAAAAAATGATTCGCTTCGTAAATATAACTTATCTTTAGTCGATAAAATTAAACGTCCCAACTCTATCGACGTGTGATTTCTGCCATGAAAATTCCGCCCTCTGTTCATTCGAAAAATATTTTTTCAGTCCGATTTTATCAGTCAGAAGACACAGTCGGGTGTATATCTTGATTTTAATATTTAATGCAACTATCTCCGTTTAAGACTGCTTTATTCATACACCGGATTGACGGGGGCAAAAATGTACCAGTGCTAGTGATTCATTCAATATCGACAACCTTTTTCGTGACATTTATGGATCTTACATTTCTTGCAAAAGTAAGTCTTACCTTTATCTTCTATATCTGAATGATGAGCTTTCCATGAAGATAAACGATCTCTTTTCTTTCGAGGCATTTTTAACCGGCTTAAGAATCAAGGGTTCTCAATTCGTCGGAATGCTAAAGAATATTGTTGTACTGAATGAATTTGCTATTCAATGTAATTACTATGGTTGGACTCGGGTCCAGAGTCAATGTCAGACACCGGTTGTTTATAGTCGCGATACGTATAAATAAAAGAGCTTTGCAGTTTGCACATAATGAAAAGGTATTTAAACTTGACCATTACTTATGATAGATAATGACGATTAAAAATTGCTTTTTATCGATGTCGATATACACTCGCGGACTAATAAAACGGGTCAGAGTGCGTTTTTCATACTAAAGAGGTTATTTCGAAGCCTTGGTTCCTCGCCAGGGAATGCTTTTAGTGAAATCTGATGAATACCTCGAGCATCGATACAGGACTTCCAGAGTGCCTAGGATACCCAACTGAATGAATCTGCGGTTAACGCCGGAATAGTGCATGTTCAGAAAAACATCTAAAATGACAATAAAATGTAAGGAAATCCAAGTGCTGACCCAAACTCTCCCGCTGTGGTGTTAACTGGTTGTGCGATCAGTTAGGTATCTTAAGAACTTTTGACCTCCTCTATTGAACCTCGCAGTATCCACCATTAAAACTCACTCAAAACAACCCCTGGCGAGGAACCAAGGCTTCGAAATAGCCTCGTTTGTATGAAAAACGCATTTTGACCCGTATTATTTGTCCGCGAGTGTATATGAGGTTATGTTGAGTCGTTTTACCACGGACATAGAATAACTTAGAATTCAACATTCACCGGGATATTGCCTCCGGACTCGTATTCGGACTGGTCGAAAAGCACCCGCGCCTATGCCAGAAATCTTACTGAAACAACGGCGTATAATCTTTTAAATAAAGCGCATACTATGGCTTAACACGATTTAAATAAGTTAATTTTAAGTCTCGTAACCCATAACGTCGTAACATCGCAAGTCCAAGTTGTCATTTCGTGCATGCTTTCCTTTTTCTAACAAAATCTACGGTAAGGTTAGGCTAGGCTGCCGTGAAACCAAAAGAGGCTAAGTGCATGGTGCAGTTGCTGCAACAGCGTATAGAATGCTTCTTTGCTACTACATCATTATCACCAGGGGTCGTAATTTTGATGCCGATGACGTCAAAATGACGTAATTTTACATACAGGGTGCTCTGCTTTAATTTGGCAGATGTTTAACTGGTAGAAAAAATAAATAATAAGAAACGGCAAAGTGATTATAGTTAAATACAGCTTAATCCCAATCAAAATACGGATCACGGCGGTATCATATTTTTTTCACCACTTATTACTAAAAATGGCAAATTGAAACAATTTTATTTTATGAATGTCAATGCGATAATTGTATTTATAACTATTTAATCGTATAATTTTTTATTACAACATAAAAACTATTTTTTTTAAATGATGATGTTACTCGATAATTTTAGCCACGGTCCTTCTCAATCAGATAGTTTAATTTACGTGTTAGGTATAAAGCAGATATTTATTATATAAACTCATTTTTACATGATTGCCGATTAATGGTTAATAATTACAATAAAACCATTTGGAATCATACTCCATGTAGCGTGACGTCATTTTTGCGTGAACGGCATGAAAATTACGGGCCCTGATTATCACTATGGGTTACAATTAAGGTACTCGCCAGCGAGACGAATGCTCTGTCCTCTGTCCTAAATTCCGTGTTTGCAGTATGGTGGGAGAAATGAAAATTCGGACAGACGATGCATTTAGACAGTTTGGATTTCCGCAGAGACCTAACTATATTTATAAAATTAAGTATAAAATTACCCTCAGGTAGAATTACAAATTAAAAATGGATACGTACAAAGCGTACTCAATTCTCACTGTTATCGGAACTACTGAACATAGAGGCTACCATATTGTCGAATTCGGGTACAGCATCTTCGTACATCTTGAGCTGTTGGGAGAGGTTGTCGGAATCCGTGGAGTGTTCAGTTAAGACGTCCGACCATTCGTCGGTGGCTGAGCGAAGCTGGACGCATTCTTGGTAGAAGTTGGCCAGCTCGGTTATTGGACTGCCGTCGGCGAAGGGGAATTCCTGGGAAATAATAGTAAATACATTTTATTTATTCATTTTGTCTGTGTCAAAAATACAAATTTGAGTACAAGAGGTGAACTTAATGCCCAATGTAATTCTCTACCAGTTGAGCTTTAGGCAAATCAGTTTTATTTTTTGTAGGCGTTGCAATATTGTACGAACGAGAGCTTCGACAATACAATATACATGGCGACATAGGCACATGCAAATAAATACATACGTAAATATATACATTTTATGGGAAAATAATTATTTAATTTATTCTGTTTTTAGTATTTGTTGTTATGGCGGCAAAAGAAATACATTGACTGGAAAAAATCAATTGTCTAGCTATCACGGTTCATGCGATACAGCCTGGTGACAGACAGACGTACAGACGGACAGCGGAGTCTTAGTAACCCTAAAAGAGTAAAGACCCCCAAAAACAGCTTATCCCGATTTTTTTTAATGGAATTTTATTTGTGTTTGGATGCTGATAACTGATAAGACAATTAAAAATATATGTAGTAAATATGAAACTCACCATGAGGCCGCTGTACTTCTCCCCTTCCTTCGGCTTAGGAACTTCTATGGCCTTACTCGTACTGCAGTGCGCTACTTCTGTCTCCTGCTTGAACTTCTGCGCGTCGGCGAGCAATTTCATTTTCTGAAATTGAGAAACAGTAATTTTTAATTGTGTTGCTTTGTTAATTCACGATCAGATCGCGGGTTTTAAGCAAAGGGCCAGGTCGGGAGACTCAGGAGTACCCTAAACAGACATTGTATGAAGAGATGAGGGTGGAAGGGTAAGAGGCGAGATTGTATGTATGTATGTATGTTTATTAATTGTCCCGCACGCTTTTGTTGAGGACTGTAGGCGGTTTAAGAAATAAAACACTCAGGGTTCCGTAGCCAATATGTCAAAAAATAGAAACCGTCCGTAGGTCACCTGCTTTTAGTCTAAAACTACCAGATGAATATTGATGAAATTTAATTTGTAGTCTTTCGTAGTTAAATACAATAATAAATATATATATGGGGCTCTCCATACATGTAAAATGTGAAATGAAAAATTTAAGACTTCTAAGCTTTTTTTTTTAAGCGAATATTGCTCGGAAAGAAAATATAAAGAAAATTACAAAGTTGGCGATTAATAAATACTTTCAATGCAAATTATTGTTAACACGATCGGACATACCGTTTTTGAGTTATTGCCGAAAAACTGCGCTTGTCAACAATGGGACGTAAGTGCCATTAAGATACGCTCTTTTGCTGGTGCAGTTTTCCGAATCGCATTTTTTAGTGTTTCGAACCAAAATGATAAAAAAAACACTTATGGCGTAACCTCTGTCTGTATGTCACAGCAGTTTTTCTCTGAAACTATACAAACTAAACTTGAAATTTGGCATAGTTGTGTAACTTGCTTGCTCGCATCTGTTTTAGTAAAAGTGTTTTTTTTTTCTAAAGAGGGTAAAATTGAAACTGATTTGGTTTAGGTAAAGTGGGGCAAATGCGTCTAACGGGTAAGTCTGTCTAACCAAAATATGGTTTGTCACACGTACGTTGATTCTTTTATCCCACCTGGCTTTATAGCCGTTTGCTATATGTTGTCATAAGAAAGGTCTCATTCTGCACATTTCAATCTTATTTTTTTATAATTATCCGTGACGTACGTTTTGATTTACCTATGGCCAAAAATTTACAAACAATGATGAGATTTCTTTAAGATAGATTTTTGTTTGTTGTAATGAGAGGAACTCTACTCTACTGTATAAGAGGAACAGATTCCGGGATCAGTGGCCTTTACAGGGTGACTGCAATTGAGCTTCTATTAGTATAGTGGTATGATAATTATAGTTTACTATTACACTAAAATAATATTATGTTTCCGAAACTAATAAAAAATTATGGTCACCCTAAATTTTCATGTTATAACCTATTTGAAAATCAACCAATTTGACAAGTAAAAATTGAGTATGTAGGGTAGCCATGATGCTGAATAAAAAGATTTCTTTTATGATCATTTAAATAATAGTTTACTTTGTTACTACGTGACCCCGCTGGCATCCCGTATTCTGTCAAAAAGGAAAAAGAAGTGGGTGGAATCTGTACGATAATTAGACGAGGAGCTGAAGTGAAAGGTCAAGGAAAAATATAGTCGAGGGGAAGGGAGCAACATGCGAAAAAGGTGCGAGAGACGAGCGTATGAAAAAAGAGCTGACACATTCGTGGGAGAGGGATGTGAAAGTGAAGCATATTTTGTAGATTTTCCCTAACTCCGGGAATTATTTATTGAACTTACATAAATATTACAATCTATCTTATTATATAACTTACAAAACATATAGGAACTTAAATAACAGAGTTTTGGTTCATGGGGTGTGTGAATGATTTACATAAAATATTTTTAAATAATATATTAGTGTTAAACTTATATCATATAACCGTTATCTATCTGTTTTCATGCTGTATGTTTATGTACGTAAGTATTTAAATAAAATTATGTTCTCGTTCTCTGTTATTCCACGCAAAATGGTGGTATAGTAACTATTACTCAATAGGTTCACTATTCTTATAATTCTCTCTTGTAAAACATACAACTTATTTAATCTTGATTAACTGGCGATTTATTTTAAGAATAATATTTACACTCTTTGGTAGAATCCGCCGTTACAAACTTGCTTAAAACCATGGACATTAATATACTAGCGTAATAGACAGTCCCCTATTTCCCTCGTCGACAAAACAGACATGTTTTAATATCCGTAACGTCGTAATGTCTTAAATTTTATCCAATTTAAAAATAATCTTCGACAAACGACACAAATACTGAAATACACTGTCACCAGTGTGACGCTATGTGACTCTACGAGCTCTCAAAATGGTTTATCCTTAGGCCCACGACAAAGTCAACTAAAGTCAAACTACACTATTCAAATTCAAATTCAAATTCAAATTAATTTATTTCGAATGTCTTAGATTCATAGTTGTTAGTAACATACTTTCTTATAATCTACTTGTTAGCACATTAACAATTATTTGCGGTAAGGGGCATGCACACCACAACAACGGATCATGTAGGGACAGTCAAACCTGTCCGCGATCATTGCGAGGATACTGTTGGGGCTGGCCCGCACTCTGCGCACCAGAGAAGTGCATCGCTTGCGGAGTGTTGCGTAAAAACAGTCAACCCTTGCCTCCGCGAACATTCCCGACGCACTACAGAAGCTAGGCAGACCCAACAGTACCCTGAAAGCATTATTAAATTGGACGCGAAGTGCGCGAAAAGCTTTTTGGGTGTATTTTACCCACAGGCTACTCGTGTACAGAGACGTGCAGTACGCTCTAAACAGGGTGACCTTCACCGCTCCAGAGCAACGAGTGAACCTGCGGGCTATCATATTAGCCCTCACTGAAAGCGCCCTTCGCTCCCTCTCCATATCGTCATCGTCTTTGAGGTCCTTAGTAAGCCAGTGCCCCAGATATTTAAATCGGTATACCCTTTTTAAGGGGACACCCTGTAGCTTAAGCGGAGGCACGCTAGATGGGCACTTACCACTGGCCTCAAACACCATGATCTCACTTTTTCTGACATTATATTTTAGGCCACATCTGACGGCAAACTCCTCACACGTCCGCAACAGTTTCTTGAGCCCACACGGCGACGCGCTCAGCAGCACCATGTCGTCTGCGTAACTGATGTTATTGACGCAAACGTCGTCCACGTGACAGCCGACATGCTGCATGCTAAGCGCGACGATGAGTTCATTAACATACAAGTTAAAGAGCGTGGGTGAGGTGAGCCCCCCTTGCCTCACTCCGCATTCCAACCTGTATGGTTCCGAGTACGATCCCGACCACCTAACTACGTTGACCTGGTTCGCATACCAATATCTAAGCATATTTATTATTTCTAGAGGGACCTTCTGCTCCTTAAGTTTCGTCCAAAGGATGTCATAGGAAACCAGATCAAACGCCTTCGATAGGTCGAGAAAACAGGCATATACTGGTGTCTTTCGGTCGGTATAATATCTGACGGTATGCTTTAAGCTTAAAATAGCACTCTCTGTCGACAAACCGGAACGAAACCCAAACTGATTGTCGTGCAGTTTCACTAAATTATTTAAATGAGCGTTAAGCATACCATCAAATACTTTAGCAATGATTGTAGCTAATGAGATGGGTCTATAGTTAGTTTCATCAGATGCATCCCCCGTTTTATTTTTAACTATAGGCACCACGACAGTTTTCATTAGCCCTGCTGGAAAATAGGAGTGACCCATACAAAAAGAGTAAAACATTGCGAGCACTCTCGCTAAATGAGGCCCAGCGTGCTGAAGGTGCTCAATGCTAAGGCCGTCGTGACCCGGAGACTTGCCTCTTGTTGTACCATTAATAGCCCGGGTAACGTCTTTGGCAGAAAATCGAATCTCCAAGGTCGATCTCGGCTTCTCAGCACTGGACACCGCCAGCGATGGACCGAGAGTGGAACTATGACAGATGTCCTAAATTCGACTATAGTTTTTTTTTTGTTTCCTTGGTGTTGCCAGCAATAACTGGATGCAAATGATTGTTTCTTAATTCAGTGTTGTTTTTTGTTAGGTGTCACTTTCCGTCTCTTCACCTAGCGGTTCCAACGGAAGACCAGTGCTGGCTTTACGGCTAGCGAATGCTGAGTTAGGACCGTTTCAAAAACAATTTCTCTTTCTTGTTCTATTTTGTATTTATGTGATGTATATCTTTATCTTTCTAATCTATATTTAAGACATCGGGCCTTTTCGCGTTCGCACTTGTATTCGTGCCGTTGCTCTCGGTTACACAGTCACTATGTATATACGCTAGTATATTAATGTCTATGCTTAAATCTATGACTATTATTATGTAACAGTATTGCATTGACGATCTGGTGAAGATCGCGGGAAGCCGATGGATGGGAGTATCACAAAACCGGCCGTTGTGAAGATCCAGCAGTGGACGTCTTTCGGCTCATATGATGATCCACTATAGTTTTGTACACAACATTATCACTACCACTTTTCACTATAGTCGGGACCTATTCGTTCCGTCACAGATAAACCAATTAATTTACCATTCTTCTTCTTCTTCAAATTCCACTCAGTCAGTTGGCTGTCAGCTCTGCATACAACTTCCTATCTCTCGCCAAACGGAACAGCTGTTCAACCGTGGCGACGCCTGTCCAGGTCTTTATGTTCCCGAGCCATGACATCTTGGGTCTGCCAACGCTTCTCTTCCCCTCAACCTTGCCCATAACGATAGTCTGAAGCAGTTGGTATCGCTTGTTCCGGAGAATATGACCCAGGTAGGCTACTTTTCTCCTACGAATGGTTTGCAATAGTTCACGGGATTTTTTAACTCTGCGCACCTCTACATTTTGTCACTCGTTGAACCCAACCAATTCTCAGCATTGTTATAATTTACCATTGTTATACCATAATCACGTACTACTGTTGAAGTTTGAGCACAGTCATATAATTTATTTATACACTTTATCACTAGAGGTATTTATCACCATTTAATATCATATTTTTAGATGAAAACCCAATGGTTAATAGATTTGATTGATGAGATTTTCGTATCTTTCGTACCCAGCATAATACGATCATAATGATGAATATATATTCAAACTTTTTAATAAACTAATTAGAGGTAACATTATTCTCATCACTATTTCATCCTCTATCTACACACAACATTAAGAAAAAAAAAACACATATTTTTAGATAACTTTTTGATGCCAACTGTCTTTTTTTTTTATAGCATACGTGATGGTAAGCGGCATCTGTGACACTACCATGTGAAGACTACCATTTAAAGACTGAATCCTAAGACCGCATGCGTGGCCAACCGTGAGGACTAAGATGGAATGCCTCTATGCTAGCAATGTCTGCTTGGCTATAAGGATGTTAGCCGCCTTCATTCCCTGGATATTTGGTGGTCAGTACTAAAGTTTTACATGCGGGCGACCCTCAGTCTACTAGGATCCATTGATAGAATCCATTCAAGTGACAAGTCAAGTGGACATTTTGTACATTCAAATCCGTTAATGGAGTAGTGGGCTTTAATGTACGTTTAAATCGAGACGTTTAGTTTTTAATCTGTTGGGATCCATCAATGGATCTAAATATGAAGTCTACAAAGATCCATGAATGGATTGTATGGAACTTTTTATATCCTGGGATCTATCAATGGATTTTAGTATACTACTGCCAACGAATATCCATCAATTATTGGATCCAAGTGTATTAAAAATTTAATAAACTCCATTGTGGGATACTCATATACATGTGTACTAAGATCCATTGATGGATCAAAGTGTAATTAAGAGTGCAATGAATCCAATGATCCAAGCGTATTAAAAAATGAATTTAAACATTAAAGCCCACTCTACTCCACACACTTCATTTGTAATGTGCCAATCCTAACCCTTCATATTAGGCTTCGGATTTTTCATAGCACGGTTTGACTACTAAAGACTAAAAAGAGATAGAGTCGAAATTCTTATTAAAAGGAAAACGTAGAAGTAGTTTTTTAAAATAATTTTAATATCTACAGCATATTTAAGAATCGTAAAAATCTGACTAGTTTTAGTTTGAATACAATTTAAAAAACTTAAAATAGGCAAAACAATATGATACCGTATAGCAAAATTTTCATTTTATTTCATCCTTATTTTCTTTTTTTCCCGACTTGGCCACACAGCCGACGTAACAACAAGAAATTGAGAACTTGTGACTGCTCACGCCTAATGCCACGTTGCCGCTAGATGGCTCTGTTATCAAGAATAGTCCGATAACAGGTGGTCATCACAGGAGACCAGATCTCTCTTTAATAACCGAGCTAAGAAAACTCCGAAAACTACTTGTGTCATTCTACTTTTCACTGTACATATTTTTTAGCCAAGTTCTCACTACTATATCTCTATTTCAAAAAAACGGTGCTGCGTTTTCTCAGTGGTCTTTCAATAGACGTTGATGTCCACTGAGTTACCAGGATTGTGATTTTCTGACTATAACAAAAGTGTACACTGAAAAGTAGAATGGCGGCCTTATTCCTAGCACTGAAGGCATACTGACAGTGTCTCTCTCCTGCTCGGCAAGCAGCCAAGCCAGCGGAGGCTCCGGCGGCAGCTGTTGATTCAGCATAGCACGCAACTCGCGCATCTTATCGTGGTCCACGAAGGCGCCTGCTGTTAGAGGTTTGTTAAGGTCGATGCTTTTCTTCTCTGTGTCACGCCTGGAAAATATATACGTGTATCTGTAGAAACATTTATTAGACGAGTGGTTCGGCATTACTCATTAAAAACTTTTTCTCAAACATGCTATGTAATGTCGGCGTTATGTCAGTTATTTTAGGCTTCAAAGTGCCACGTTTCCGACGGAACAACTCGAGAGAACTGTAAAGGAATTTCATACGAAATTGAAGGCCTAGGTAGGGAAGTAATTTTTTTTTAATTTTAATTTGGCCATGGTGGCTGTGTTTATGGAAAGGCTAAATAGCTGTTTTTTTTTTAATTTACTACGCCGTGCATCCATCAAAGCGTTTGCATGTTTATTTGAAGTACCAGGAGCGCAGAGGTAATTAGGAGGTTAGCACGATGCGGCGAGCCCCGCGCGCGCCACCAGCGGGCCGGCGGGCGGGCGTACTGAGCACTGTAGGTTACTTTTAATGTTTATGCACTCCTAGTACCTATTTGACATTGTAATTTTTGTTTTAATTATTTTAATGAATTATGTTTGAGAAAAGCACTATACATACTTCGGCGGGAAATATGGGGTTTCCCGCCTCAGACCTATATCCGGCCTTGCTTCGCTCGGCCGTCTATATAACTTCGGCCGGCAACCCCTTTTGTCCCGGCCTCTGTAGTAATGTACTATAAAAACCCATCTGCTGCTTGGATTATGTCGTCAAAATAATTCACCTCCGAGGGATGGGGATGAGCCCAAACAAAGTTCCGAAGTCAAACTTTCTGCTCTCAACTTTTCCATCCACATTTATTCGTTGCCAAGACTAATAACTGGACCCCATTATCTTGTCTAAGTGACCTCTCTATTTTGTAGGGTTTGTCCGCGGACCGGAAGACGAGCTGTAGGTAGGCCTCCAACAAGATGGAGTGACGACCTCGTCAGGATCGCGGGACCGCGGTGGATGCGAAAAGCACAAGACCGGTCTGAGTGGAAAGCCTTGGGGGAGGCCTATGTCCAGCAGTGGACGTCTTTCGGCTGACATGATGATGATGATGATGTGTGTAAACAAAGCACCAAAACAGGCTAATTTTGACAATCATTAACAAAACAAAGGCCACAGAATAAAAATGGCGGAACAAAGATTGACAGCTGATGCGAAACGTTAAACGCTGTACACCGTGTCGCCGCGATCCGCGAAATCACGGCGAAGCGATGCGAAACTCATACAAAATTTAGCCGTAAGCTGTGATTTTTGATTTAAAAAATAACACGTCAATATCCATCTGATTTGGGGCTATGCTGCCGTCCAACCAAAGAATGCTAACTGCAATGAAGTAGTCGAACCATTCTAAAACTCTATGGTAACCACATTCATTTTAAAATGCTTATAGGTGGGCATTTCTATTTAAGGTTGTACCATTTGGTTTAGGTAGATGCCATTATTTTTTATCATATTTTAGCTATTTTATATTGTATATTGATAGTAAATATACTGTAGTTTAATAAAATACAAGTTGTTTCCTTATTTTATTAATCTAAACCTGTTAAATATGTTTAATTATGTTCAAGGTAGTGTTTTTTTTGGTCCAGTTCGTTACAAATTACTTTTGGTGTAGAAAATTAAAGACAACTGTAATTGAACTAAGTTTACTTTATAAAATACAGTACAGAAATAAAAAAACAAATTAAACAAACATATACCCAATAACTTATAAGGTTTTTTAACAAAAAAAATATTTTAACCTGTTAGTTACGACATGTGACTAAACAGTAACTTATTTTTAGTTTTATTGTCCCTTTTTTGGATTCTCGTTGGTAATGACGAAAACAAAACATAAAAGAAATAAAATATGTATTTTTCCTTATCAAACATGACAATTAACCCTTAAAATTATTTAAAAGAAAAACAAAAACATATCAAAAATTTAGGGGACAGTAACTAAGTAGACACCCACGTAACTCAACGGACAAAGTAAAGGTGAGATCACAATAAATACACAATGTAGAATGGTGAATGTAGGTAGGCACAGTCACCCAATAAAAATGTTAAGCATACTTAGAACTTTATCATCGTGAATGTCACTGTCCTTGTCATGCGTGCAATTTGATTTTCTGTTTGAAGTTTCCTATGACAACATAGTAAAATGCTTAACATTTTCGTTAGGGTACTGAACATTGTTTTTGAATAAATAAATAAAAAAAGATCAGTAACCTAGATAATTTATTTTTGCTGTAAGTCTATTGTATTATAATTACCCTCTTAAAAGGAGTGTATTTGATAAAAATTATGACCTTATATCTACAAAAATCTATGTATGTTATCATATGATAAAGAGTAAACATCTACGTATTTGTATATTTGAAAGGTAAACTAAAAAAGTACTAAATTGATTCTTAAAGTTCTTTCATCGGTACGGTCGCTCGGTAGGGACTTAGCGTATATTTTATCTCGGAATTCTATAAGGTATTAATTTCCAAGGGAATGGCGATAAATAAATGGGATCCACACGAACGAAATCACCGGCAACCATCTAGTAACTCATATAACGAAAGGCTTAAAATTAAAAAAACTTCCGAGATATATCATCAGAAATCAGCATTATAGTACTAATTTTTTCACATTAATTAATTATGAAAATCATTAACGGAATAACAAATCCTTTTCATTAAACAATCATATAACTCACACAGACAAACCCAAAGGTTTAAACTAGTTACGAGCACTATGTATACGGCCTAATGTGTCCACTTAGTTACATTTACTGGTCCACCTACACGTTACAATATGAAATGTCACGCACAGGACGTAACGAATTCACATCATAAAATATAAAAACAGTTATAATAAATTAACACTAAAAGTTAACTCTTATCTGTAAAAATAATAAGAAACTACATAAATCTTGGCTTGATTAGGTATTTTTTCTATCTTCATTACTTTTTATTTAGGTAACAAATAATGATAACTAAACTGGACCAAAAGACGTGGTAAAACTCACCTGAACACCACACAGCACGCAGCGGGGGTTACACTGATTCCTTCAACGGCTTTCGGGCAGATTAGAAACTTTATCTTTGGTAGTAAGGTTGCTAGGTAGCAAGTAAAATTACGATTTTGGAAGTATTTTTCGTATATTACTTAAAAATAGCGTAACTAAGGTGGACGTGTCCACCTAAGGTATTTAAAGGGGACAACGTTTAAAATTTAAATTTGAATGAAAATAAAAGTAATTAAATATATATATTACCAAAATCACATTGCCTTAAGTCAAAACTAGCCGAGAAATGTATCACTTGGTTGACCGTGGTATAAAAAATCTGTGCTATTGTAGTTTGAACATTCATAATATGTAAGGGGACAGTATTGGGGCTCACTGTAGGTATATTTTTAAATGGATTTTTTGATATATCTGATAAGATTTACTCTTTAGTAAAAAAAATAACTAGGAAGTTGAAAACGTAAACTTTGAAACAAAGTAACATTCATTGGTATTCCTAATCCACACCAAAAAATAATAATTAAACATGTCAGGAGACATCGAAAAAATGGCGGGTACAACTTTAGATAGAAATGCCCAGGTACTATTACTATGCACTTAGCCGCCTTTTTTGGGACGGCGGCAGTATGATGCTAAAGATTTAAAACCTTTTTGTCGCAGGTTAATTACAACGTATATTCGTAATAGCTTAAAAAAAACAAATGGAGGCCATTTGCAACGTCAAAAGATGGCGGATGTGTAATGTGTTTTACTTTTTATTTTTGTGTATTTAGGTGTTCAAAATTCTTTTTGTTAGTGATTTGTACTTTTAATGCCTTTGTGTTGCACAGTGATAGAAGACTTGGACTTATTTCGTGTACCTGGCATCTTACTTCTCGTATCAACTGGATTCGCAGTGGTACAGAGGTTAAAACTATCTTGGCCTCTGTCCTACATATCACCGTGCAACGTCGCCACCAATCTTCCTAGAGAAGATTGGATTGTGTTTTATTACTATATTGATTTATACTTATATATACTTGACACTGGCGAAATCACTTCATAGTTGAAACGGCATATTCCCGCGGTAGTAGCTGTTCAAGTCACAGCGGGGCAAAGAAAAAAAATATGCACAATGTGAAAATATCAATAATTTGCCTGGCGAAAACACCTATATCACCATCTTAAGATAAACACGGTTTCACTCTCTATGGTAACTCCATACAAAGTGATCCACTTCCATTGCTCTTCAAGTATAAAACAAAGTCCCTTCCCGCCGTCAGTCCCTCTGTATGTACGCTTAGATCTATCAAACTTCGCAACAGATTCTAATGCAGTTTTCATCTATAGATAGAGTGACTCAAGAGGAACGTTTTTATGTAGAATTGACAACATTTCATTTTGGTGACACCTGCAAATTACTATACGAATCGAAAGGGTTTTGCCTCCTGAACACGGCAAAATATTTATTTAGATTTATTTTTCTTGATTTACAAAATTACAAGTAAGTTAAAAAAAAAATCGAGTTTTACCAATACTATGCCTGAATAGATATAATACCATTGCCTTTTTCACGAGAAAAAAAGCTATCATACTTCAAATTTGACATTGACACTATTGACAGATGGATAGATACTTAGAGAATTACGTCAGAACTATTTACCGCCAATACCCACCTAAATACAAAAAGAAAAACTTTTTTTTTAATACAGATTGGACTTAAGTAATATGTCCATTGTGTCGTAGAAATGAAGTTACGCCCTTTTAGAATAAGTACATCTTAATAAATTAATAATAAAATAATTATTCATTCTAGAGAAAATTTAAAACTATTAGTGTCTTCCTCCTTCCAAACAGTATCTATAAAACGAATAAAATTAAAGTCTTGAAAATATGAAATCTTGTCAATTCTGGATTATCGGGTGTTACAGAAAACCATACAAGCCGAAGCAAAGCAAGGGCGGGTCGTTAGTAATATTGAAAAAATTTGAAAAGGTGTTGTTTGACGACACGCTGGCCTAGTTGGTAGTGACCCTGCCTACGAAGCTAGCGGTCCTGGGTTCAAATCCCGGTAAGTGCAGATGTTTGTGTGACGAGCGCGAATATTTGTTCCTGAGGCATGGATGTTTTCTATGTATATAAGTATATATTTCTCTATATAAGTATTTATATCGTTGTCTAGTAACCATAGTACAAGCCTAGAGCTTAGTTTGTCCCCTTATATTTATTTATTTATTTATTTGTTCGCTCTTGTTTAAATTTGGTACAGATTAAAGTTTGGAAACGGACATAGACAAAAAAAAGCCCGACCAAGATAACGGACACAACGCACCAGAATTCACGAAATAGTTCCAACTGAGCGATAAGTCAGCTGGTCTTCCGTTGGAACCATGGAACCATCAGATGAAAGCACGAATAAAAACTATGCAAATTGAGAGCAAAATGTCGTCAATATAATGAGTTATCTTGTATACAGAGAGTCCGGTATGTACAGTGAAATAGCTTACAGGGCTTAGCTTAACTCAGAGTGTTAAAAACATGAATAATAAAAATCGCTGTACGCTGGACATCAATTTCGATCCACAATCACAGTTATTAGATTTTTTTAATTACGTTAGCTGTGATAGAAAGCTGATTAAATTCGCTAAAGACCATAATAACGAAATTAATAAACAATATGCAATTTTTTTTAATTTCCCAAGTGACTTACGGCAAGTTTGACATGGCACGGTGTCAAAAAATGCATCAAAACCAGTAATGCTACTTTCTTAAGAATTTGCCTGTCTTATGGAGATTCTAAAATTATAGCAGCGAAGTTATTATGAAGTTTAAAAAAACGACTATATCTTCAGTTTAAAATGAAGTCAACTGGGTTTAAATGTTTTAAAAGACGTTTGTCTGAATGTGTGAATGTGACGTCATGTAACAGGTCAGCGTCATCATGTCAGCCGAAAGACGTCCACTGCTGGACATAGGCCTCCCACAAGGCTCTCCACTCCAAGGCTGTCATGATGTCATGATGATGAATCACGTACTTTAAGACATCGCGTGACGTATACTTATAACTATTAAAAATAAATTGTAAATTACAACCGATTAGCAGAAAGATTGAGGTTATGTGTCAAACGGCACTATGTTTACAGCTTGTCATTTCTATGGATCATAGATCGTCTAATAGAAACAAGATAACTAACAATAGTCCTCATGAATGAGAACGCAGGTAAATTATGTCGCAAAATAAATTCATTGTTATTCCATTTTCAAATATCAACATGACAATAGAGTAGCTATTTTCGCAGCGAATGCAGATGCAATAAGTAGAATGTGGTAGGGGTAGATTCTAATCGTGTGCGGAACCATGATCTAGCTGTTTAGCTACCAGACAATATTGTTCAAATACTATAAGACATACTATATATAATTGTGGCGTCAATTCAGTCCATCATTAGTCCCAGTGAATAAGAGTACAAGTCGACGTAACTCATATTAAAAAAGGGTATAAACACCAACGGAGTATATTAGGCTTGTACCCTTTTTAACCGAGTTCAAAAAACCGGCCAAGTGTGAGTCGGACTCGCGCACGTAGGGTTCCGTACCACTATACATCTAAATAAATGTTTTTCTTTATTCTTTATTATATTGGAGTTGATTGAATGAAAGGTAAAATGCGGTTTACGATTTGTAACGTATTAAAAAAAAACTAATTATTAGATCTCGTTCAAACCAATTTCCGGTGGAAGCTTGCATGGTAATGTACATCATATATTATTTTTACATTTATCATTCCCTTATTTTAGAAGTTACGGGGGGGGGGGGGGACGGGACACACATTTTTCCACTTTGGAAGCGTCTCTCATTCAGTTTAGAAAAAATATATATTAGAAACCTCAATATCATTTTTGAAGACCTATCCACAGATATCCCACACGTATGGGTTTGATGAAAAATAATAATTGAGTTTCAGTTCTAAGTATGGGGAACCCCAAAAAAATATTGTTTTTTTCTATTTTTGTATGAAAATCTTAATGCGGTTCACCGAATACATCCACTTACAAAGTTTCCATAGTATAGCTCTTATAGTTACGGAATAAAGTGGCTGTGACATACGGACGGACAGACGGACGGACAGACATGACGAATCTATAAGGGTTCCGTTTTTTGCCATTTGGCTACGGAACCCCAAAAAAGGAGGAGGTACTAAATTTTTTCGTTGTTTGAATGGGTATACTTTCTAGTTGGTCCCATTGTCAACATGTTAGCATCTGATGATGGGATCTTGGAGAAATCAAGGGAACTCCTCAAATATTATAGACCTATAGCGCTTACGGTATTTTTCACTGTAACTCGTGCATTTGCTTTTGAAAAGTACTATATGGTGAAGTGGAACTGATGATGAAGACCACAGATGGCCACCGGAACTCCTTAACGGTACATATTTGAAGGGTGGCGATAAGATATCTCGATTAAGGTAGTTGAGCGACTATGACCAAGAACATTTAATTGTTTAAATATGAATATGACATCCCCGCGGCGCAGCTTGCGGCGAGCTTGAAATTTTGTAAGCTTCTCCTTAATTGAGAAGTGGGACTATATAACAGCATAAATAGGATCACTTTAAAGTAGGTCAGTCTAACTTTAGTCGGCGTGCTACAACATTTTAAACCAAAAGCCGAATACAGTTGAACTGACTGTGTAACTTTTCTCACTTGATCTTCTGGAGACTTATACCCTTTTTCACTAGGAAGGACCCTTCTGATCAATCTTTGATGACGTCAGAATGATGATTGATTTGAACGGTTACACGATCACCAAGATAAAGTACGACTGAACATCGGTTACACGCTAATTCCGGCGTCAGTTCAGTCCATCATTCTGGTTAAAATGGCGAGAGAATGATCGTGTAACCCTGATAAGTATAGACGCGTACAATTCCGAAGCAACTTCTAGGAGCAATGCACATAGTTCGCTTGGCAGGCAAGATATTGGTTAGCAACGTCACATTGACAAGGGAAACATGTAATACTACATTATTTAGGAAAGTAGGGCATTGCCTGACGTGTTGGTTGGCGGGCCGAGCCTTGGCGAGGCCTGCTAAAATCCGAGCCAGGCAAACCCCGTTTTCGCCGAGGCTTATATAATGCTTTTCTAAAACATAAGAGGAAATGATAGAAATATATGATTATATGTAATTTTACTCTGCACCCACCCTCAAGTTGGGTGTACGGGATTTTTTTCATGATCCTTTCGATTTCATATACAATACAAAACAAAATGGACATGGCCGGAAAGTGTTTTCATACGTTTATTTTACTCCTAGGAGGAAAACGTGAACGAGAAAACCGAGCCTGAAATGTTTTTACACTTTAAACGAGCTTTTTGACAAAATAAATAAATTACTTAATCTTTTAATATGTAAGGAAACTTGTTTAGTTATCCCTCTGAAAGAACTTTTTTTTTTTTATGTCATAGAGAAGGCAAACGAGCACACAGGCCACCTGATGGTAAGTGGAAACTGCGACCCATAGACATTCGCATTCACAACACTGCAAGCCTATGATTGCAAATGCGTTGCACACCCTGAGGACCAAGATGGAATGCCTCTATGCTAGTCATTACACCGGCTGTCTTATCCCCAAACCGGAACACAACAATGCGAACACTGCTGTTTGGCGGTAGGTTAATGGATAAGATGGTGGTAGCGATGTATATTGTTAAGCAATGGTTAATAGTAGTCTAGATTCGTTTTAGTAACTATGGTAACATTTGCAGGCTTATATTTATGGTTCAACAGGTGAACTGTCCATTAACTGAAACATCTTTTGTTATACACCATGTTTTAAGCCAATAAATAAATATTATTATTATTATAACGAGGCACTTCGCGTCTTCGTTTTTCAAAAGAAAGGCCATCCATTCCGAGCATGTTTGAGAAAAAATGTTTTCGCTTGCCGCATATGAAGCCGCGCAAGGCATACAGCCACCGATACAAACATAAAACAACCCCTCTTCTATTGTAAGCGGTTAAAAAAGTATGCACGTGCGCATTCAATTTTCCCCATTTTAATTAGGGGACCGGGATAGGAAGCCCTAATCATTCATTTATAAGGGGATCATTGTTGCACAATGAAGGGTGGAATAAATCATGTTTTGGAACGACTTTGATATACGGTGTGCATGTATAAATGAACTAGAGATGTAATATTTACTAACATATCGTCGCTTTACTTTCTCAACCTCGTATCTGATCGAATAGTTATATAGTAAAAGCACTCTTGTTCTCTAACGATAAAGACTACTTTCATGTCTAACTATTCGGTCAGATACGAGGTTGAGAAAGTAAAGCGACGATATATGAAGGGTCCACGGAAAGAACATGTCTAGTCACTTTTTTTTTGAAAATGAGTTCTGGATTTCGATATGTAGAGGACAAAATGAACTATTACCTACCACTTAGTTTCAGATATAAATATTCATATAACTTGTTTTTTTTCTCTCTTAAAAAAACCTCTACACGAAAATTACGTACAAAATGACACGGTTCCCAACTTTCAAATCGCGATATCTCAAAAAGTTACTAATGTGGCTAGACATGTTCTTTCCGTGGACCCTTCATATAGTTTATTGCTGTGACGAGCAGTCTTAGATGTTATATGGCAATGAGAAGACACGAGAGCACTCAGGCCACCTGATGGTAAGTGAGATCTGAGACCAATCTCAAAACTGCAATCCTAAGGCCTCAAATGCGTTGCCAACCCTGAGGACTGAGATGGAATGCCTTTATGCTAGGTTGTTTTATCCGGAACAGAGCACGAACGCTGCTGCTGGGCGGTGGGTCAACGGATACGATGGTGGTAGCGCTCCGGACGGACCCTGCACAAGGTCCTACCACCGCGATAAAGTGCTTTCGGAAACTTTTTGAATTTTTCGGGAAGATAAGCCTGCGTTCGTCACGTGACAAATTGTGGATAAAACATCCGACGCTTTCTGACACGTGTATAAGTACGAGAGTGACGTATACTTTATCCATATCTTGTCACGCTATAAAAGCAACCATACTAGGCTAGGTAATGTGTTTTTAGAGTTCCCTACCCTACCCTATAACTAAGACTTCACTGTCCGTTCTCTGTCACCAGGCTATATATCTCATGCATAGACCCCGTTATCTTGTCGCACTGTCATTACTTTTCAGTAGAGCGTGAAAGTTTTTTTTATCGACTATCTTAATGTCGATACTGTATATGTCACTGATAATTTCGAAGAGGAGTCACTAGGTTCTATTACTTTTGTATAAAATTATATCTTACTAATATTATAAACGCGAAATTATGAAGAATGTATGTATCCGGATGTTGGTTACTCTTTCACGCAAAAACTATCGGACGGATTTTGGTGAAATTTGGAATGCAGACAGCTTAATATTGGATTAACACATAGCCTACCTTTCATGTATATGTAACTTAAAAGGCGAAAATTCAATTGCATTATATAAATATCGATATCAAGAAGGTCGATAAAAAAACATTCACGCTCTACTGAAAAACAATTTCAGTGCGACAAGATAACGGGGTCTACTCATAATATTCGATAGCTAGACAGTTAACATTTCCACCGATATATTCCTGTTGCCGCTATAACAATAAATACTAACAACAGAAAAAAAAGGGGGTCTAATACAACAAACGTGATTCGGCAAAAGGTAAGTAGGTATATACAGTTTGAAAATAAATAATCCTACACATCAAACGTGTTTTTTTTTGCCGTTTTTTTGGCTATAGATAAAACTATCAAGTAAAGCTCCTCTTGCGTTTAGTTGTAACACATCTGCATACACCTTTCGACATATTATCCATTATCCTACCGCCAAACAACAGTGTTCGCATTGTTGTGTTCTGGTTTGGGGATAAGACAGCCGGTGTAATGACTAGCATAGAGGCATTCCATCATAATCCTCAGGGTTGGCAACACATTTGCAGTCTTAGGCTTGCATTCTTGTGAATGCGAATGTCTATGGGTCATAGTTTCCACTTACCATCAGGTGGCCTGTGTGCTCGTTTGCCTTCTCTATGCCATAAAATATAAATATATATGTATATGTTTTGTACACAACGACATGCAAGGCGAGCTTTCTTAAGTTTATCACCTATACCTACTGTTGTATACGAGTCACACTTGCCCGGTTATATGTATACATACCTCGGATGCTCTGTGGGAAAGTGGTCACTCTTGACCATTATACTTCCATGGCTGTTCAGGACCTCAGCTGCCTTCAACCCGTCTGCTGGCAGAATCGTCATGTTTGTGCGGTAGAGTACCCCGATAAGGATCGCCCCTATAGGAGTGTTGAGCTCGCTCACTTTGATCTCCTTGTGGTCGCTACCTGGAAAACAGTTGGGATCTGTCAAAATGGCGACCACTGACATCCTGGTTTCAAAAACAATGTGCCAGAAACCAACGTCAACAAGTCAAGGGCTGATTAACCGTATGTATGTTCAGCGATTTGATCTAGTTTCGGAGATTTTGATCGATTTAATGTCACGAAAGATCATTAATTTCATGTTTTATTTCCATTGGCATCTTACTTAATTGGCAGAGCCCGGATTTTTCATGGCAGTCAGTTCAGATAGTGTTTTGTTTTGCCATGAAAAATCCGGGCTCTGTTAACTAGAATCATTACGAGTCGGCGAAGTTTTCAAACCTATTTGCCCGTTTTAAATCAGTTTTTATTATAGTCATCACAAAGTTGTTTTTTTTAAAAAAAGAGTCTAAGAAAAAAAAGGAACAATGCGTTGTGAATCAGTTGTTTTGTTACATACATACATACCGTCGCGCCTTCATCCCAGAGTGGGGTAGGCAGCGCTACAGAATTACCAACAACTCTAACAACTTGTTAATTCTATAACCACATTTTGCACAAACCGGCCAAGATGTTTACCAGTGTATTAGTGACAGGTTGCAAGCCCATCGCCTAACAATACTACAAGCCTTTAATCCCTCGTCAGTTACGAGTTCCACAGGAACGCATGGAGTGGCACTATTCTAAGCCGGCCACCACACGGCACGGTCGGTTGTTTTGTTTGTTATTAATATTACTGTAGTGTTGTGTGAAAGTTTTTAATAAATAATTGTGTGATATAAATTTAATGACTGTAAAGAAAAAGAATCCACTTGAAAAACCAACTTTGAATAAACTCTTTTTAAGGGTTCCGTACCGAAGGGTAAAAGCGGGACCCTATTACTGTGACTCTACTCTCCGTCTGTCTGTATGTCTGTATGTCACCAGGCTGTATCTCTACACAGTACTAAAACAACAACAAATACTAAAAACCGAATAAAATAAATATTTCAAGAGGCCTCCCATACAAAACGTGATTCTTTGCCGTTTTTTGCTCGATTTTAATAACGGCAACAGGACAACATTAAATTTGGGCTCCCATACAACAAACGTGTTTTTTTTTATAGATAATGGTACGGAACCCTTCGAGCGCGAGTGCGACTCGCACTTGGCCAGTTTTTTAATAATCGCAGTAACATACCCGTATAACTATTTATATCTTAATCGTTGCACCGTAATCGGAACGCAATACATCGCAAGTATCAAAACTACATAGGCAAGCACATCATTGATCGTTGAACATGCCAACTGTATTAGGTGACAAGCATTTCCAATGGCGTAAGGCGACACTTCAATTGAAATAATTCCGTCTCTATTCCGCTAATTGACAGATGCAATTTTGATTGAGAATGACCTCTCTACTTCGCTATTCAAATTGGCCGACTTGTTTGAATCTTGCAACGCACTAACAAAGTGCATTTGCCCGCAACGCGAGATAGACTGCGTTCGGCATATTCGGCTGGGCGATATGTCATGCGCGGAGAACTCACAATCTAAGGGCGCTTACCCACGATGGGCCCTAGCGAGGATGCATACTAACTATCGTTTTTAATGTTTTTATCCACACCAATCGCGTCACTGGTAGATGACCTTGACCATACATCGGGGTTTTCGGTGCGGGAACGTTTGACATTAGTCAAAGATTAGGTATTGACTTGAAAAACAGAATGTACTCTAGTAGGTTTCTACGTCATGAATAATTAATTGAATAACATAAAACAATAAGTAATCATAGATATAGGTACTATAAAGTCAGTATCAACCTCTTCAAACTGCTCCAAATATTGAAAAAATATTAATAGTTTATTTTGAAAATCGAGCCACCTGCTAAATTTACTGCAAGTAATTAATTAATGTTATTTTTATCATTATCTCAAAAGTTTTGGTAGTAAAGCTAAAGTATCTCCTACACGAGTTAAAATAAAATTGTATCATATTGTGTAGGTAGGTATATGTTTTTTCTCAGACTGGCCTATCTGTTTATCTCTACTCTTTCTCAAATCATTCCCGCACCGAAAACCCCGATGTATGTAGATGACGTGATACGAAAAGTCACGTGATCTACCAGTGACGCGATTGGTTTAAAAACGAAACGCTAGTTAGCGTTGTACATCTTGGCACGGCCCTCAAGAAATTTCTAGAATAGAGGCCATATCCGTTTCGTTTTTAAACCAATCGGGTCACTGGTAGATCACGTGATACGAAGAGTCACTTCATCAAGTATGAGTTAATTGAAGTTGCCAATAAAATGTTAACAAACTGTTTGACAATCATCATCATCATCATCAGCCCGGGGGCGTCCACTGCTGGACAAAGGCCTCCCCCAAAGAGCGCCACAAGTCACGGTCTTGAGCCGCTTGCATCCAGCGGCTCCCCGCGATCCAACACTCCGTCCACCGGTGCGGGGCCGCCACATTGAATTTTCATCAAGTATAGATCAAGTGCTAAAATCATTGCTGAGACCTCGCTTGATATTTAAGAGCACGCAATTATCGAGTAATCATGGTGAATTGGTTCGTTTGCTTGTGTTTACGCCTTAATTTCAACTGGTGCGAACTGTACCAGTAACGCGATTGGTTTAAGAACGAATCAAACAAAAACGCTAGTAAGCGTAATACATCTTAGCTAGGGCTTGAGAGGCCCTGGGTGCAAACGCTACTGGGTCGTTCTTCTTTTTTACCAACAATGAACAGAAGCATTACTGTTTTTAAGATTTTTGAACCATTAATTATGATTTAAGAGACCGACTTAAAAAAAAAAGAAAAAAAATCGGGCTAATTAATGCTTCCTAAGTCGGCATAAGGGCAGGAGAATGATGATGAATTCAAAAATACATATCACACTTTTTTACCTATTGATTTGACGTATTCAGAGATGCAACGGATAGTTGTTTGGCCGGATACCAGATACCAGATATTCGGCCTGATCACCGGCCGAATATCCGGTATCCGGCCGCCGAATATTCGGCCAGTCAAACGATACCTACATTTTAGTTTGGCGGTGGGCGCGTCGTGCAGGTTTCAACCTGTTACGTATTGTTCGCGCGGACCGTTTTCTAGGCAAGAAACGAGTTTTATTCGGTCATTGTACGGAACTATTTCGTATGCAGTACATGTGCGCCCGCCTATTTTGCTGAATAGATAAGTTTTTTTTGTTAATTTGTTGTTGTTTTCTTGTATACTAACCATTTTTCAAAGTTAAATACCAAGCAGAATCACTATTCGGTATCTGGCCGGATAGTGCGCAACTATCCGGTATTCGGCCGGATAGTAAAATAATGGCCGGATAGGCCGGATACCGGATAGCAACCAGATATCCGTTGCATCTCTACATTATATGTACAAAATCCGCGTATAAATATGAAAACTAACATTTAAAAACGACCGTGAGTAGCCGCCTTTATTATCCATTCCGAGCGCTTTACGTACTTTTAATTAAGTGCACACGTTCGGTACAGTGGACTACAAACACATGTATCATAATTCATATGCAGGCTGAAAATCAGCGCTGTGGCTTTACCGTGGCACACGCTGAGCCTGAGCCTTTTGCCACCTCAATCTCTGCATTGTTTTCTTTTGTTTGGATTGTATGTTTGTTAGATGGGTGGTAGATTTTTTTTGTTGTGAATGTCTCAAACTGTAATGTAATGTACCTGGAATGTGTTTATGCAATGTGGCAATAAATGTTAATTTTCTCAAACATGCTATGTAATGTCGGCTTCAAAGTGCCACGTTTCCGACGGAACAACTCGAGAGAACTGTAAAGGAATTTCATACGAAATTGAAGGCCTAGGCCGGGAAGTAATTTTTTTTTAAATTTTAATTTGGCCATGGTGGCTGTGTTTATGAAAAGGCTAAATAGCTTTCTTTTTTTTAATTTACTAAGCCGTGCATCCAACAAAGCGTTTGCATGTTTATTTGAAGTACCAGGAGCGCAGAGGTAATTAGGAGGTTAGCACGATGCGGCGAGCCCCGCGCGCGCCACCAGCGGGCCGGCGGGCGGGCGTACTGAGCACTGTAGGTTACTTTTAATGTTTATGCACTCCTAGTACCTATTTGACATTGTAATTTTTGTTTTAATTAAGTATTAAGTCCCGGCCTCTGTAGTAATGTACTATTAATTTGTATCCACAGGAGCGCTAGCTTCATTTATAAGCAGCTTGGCTAACTCACTACAAAAAGGCCAGTGTTTCGGGTCGAAAAAAAAAATCGATTAAAGGAAGAGGTAAACAATAGGCGGTGTTATCGCTTAAGAGCGATCTCTTCCAGATAAGCTTTAGGTACAAGAAAATTGGCATGTGAAAACCTAGCATTTATTATATCACATTCATTAAGAAATAAAAAGTTAATCCGCGGTAATCTTGGATGTTGGCCCTGGAAAAGGACATACATACACTCAGGAGCAAAAATACCAGGTCAGAGTGCGTTTTTCATACTAAAGAGGCTATTTTGAAGCCTTGGTTCCTAGCCAGAAAATGCTTTTAGTGAAATCTGATGCTGAATACCCCGAGCATCGATACAGGACTTCCAGAGTGCCTAGGATACCAAACTGAATGAATATGCGGCTAACGCCGGAATTGTGCATGTTCAGAAAAACACCTAAAATGGCAATAAAATGTAAGGAAATCCAAGTGCTGACCCAAACTCTCCCGCTGTGGTGTCAACTGGTTGCGCGATCAGTTAGGTATCTTAAGAACTTTTGACCTCCTCTATTGAACCTCGCAGTATCTACCATTAAAACTCACTCAAAACACCCCCTGGCGAGGAACCAAGGCTTCGAAATCGTCTCGTTTGTATGCAAAACGCACTCTGACCCGGTATTTTTGCTCCCGAGTGTAGTTATTTAATCTTAAACAGAATGTAAAAGTAAGTCAAGCGTGTACATCATTAAATATACCTTACGCGATGCCCAAAAGTACGTGATCATGGCAAACTGTTCCGTTTGGTTTTGTTTACATCTTTTCTGTCTTTCTTTTCTTTCTGTTGACCCCGACTTAGTTCTACTGCGGATATCATCATTTCTGATTCTATCACGCAGAGAAACCCCGAGCATAGCCCTCTCCATAGCCCTCTGAGTGACTTTGAGCTTCCTTATGAGGCCCGTTGTTAGCGCCCACTAAGGTTACCGCCATAGCCCGAAGAATAGCTAAACTGAAGCGGCAGTGGGCGGGGCACATTGCTCGCAGGACCGATGGCCGATGGGGTCAGAAGGTTCTGGAGTGGCGTCCGCGGACGGGAAGACGAGCTGTAGGTAGGCCTCCAACAAGATGGAGTGACGACCTCGTCAGGATCGCGGGACCGCGGTGGATGCGAAAAGCATAAGACCGGTCTGAGTGGCAAGCCTTGGGGGAGGCCTATGTCCAGCAGTGGACGTCTTTCGGCTGACATGATGACCCCGACTTTAATATTGTCACCAACCAATCTGTCACTGATCTTAGCGCAATTATGCAAAATGTGGTTACAGTAATCATCAACTTGTTTTTTTTAATGTGTATCACTGCCTAGTCTGGGAATGAAAGCGTGAGGTTATGCATGTGTATGTAATATGTTTACACCGTATTCAAAGATTCCTTATCAGAAAGAGAGGCCATACACCACCTATACTTTAATTGTATCTGGGGCGTCGAACATTAGACACGTCTGGCAATAATGTGGTAAATTTGATACTACCTTTTTTTTTTCATAATCGCAACATTAGTTAAAGTGGCGCGTGTGTAACAGCCTTCTTTCGTGCGAAAACAAACTGGTAAGCGTGTTTTGTCTTGATTTTTAAGGTAATAAATCTTGTCTTGTGTCTATGTTAACCTAAAAGAATAACATCTATCCTATTTTTAGGGTTCCGTACCAAAATGGTGAGAACTCGTTGTTTGTCCATGACTTTAGTATAGAAAAAAAAAAAACTAAAAGGTTTTTAGAATGGAGGGTTTAAAAATTATTCAGTTGCGCATAGGCACTACGGTTTGGACATTGTGGATACCTCTGCAAGCTAACTAATTAACATCCATATCGTCGCTAATGTTCAAATAATTGTAATAAAACAAAAACTTTTTTCCCTTTATGACGCAGACTAGGTAGGTACTTATATAATGTAGCTTAATTCAAGACCCCAGTGATTAAGATCAACAATGGTACAACAATGTAGAACTATATATTTTGAACCAGGTCATATTAACTCATAATCAGAACCATTAAAAAACAAGATGGCTGACATACACCGCTCCTTACTCCCTGTACCCTGTGGGCGCCATGGTAAACAGTTCGTTTCAAATCAGTTCAAAGAACTTGCTGAAACTTATGATGATATCACCCACAGATGGACATTAAAGTCATTAGCCTCAGAAAGAGTGGTACCTCCTTCGTATTTTCACGGAAACGTACGAACGTGTCATGCTACTTCAGTCAACCTCAGTCCTTTGTGTACTGTGACCGACTGAAATAGCAAGACACGTTCGTAAGTTTCCGTGAAAATTCGAAGGAAAACAATTATGCACTACAACTGTATAAGCACATACCTCACATCGGGCACGTATTACCAACAGCGGTCCATGAAGTTACTGGGGAGACCCCATCTTACTTATTAGTTGGTCGAGAAAGACCCGTTCAAGGAGGGAAAAGTAGTCAGATAAGATAAAGAGACATTTATTCGCAAAAGCTTTATCCTGCTTTTTCTTGTCTAGGGGACACCCTTGATGCAGGAAAACATATCGAAACTTTTATGTGGTCATCTTGCACGATCTCATATACACATAAGTAGTTGATGTTTTTTTTTCTTTTTTCTTTTCTCTCTCTATCTCTACCGTAAGATTATTGCCATGTTTTCCTGCTGAACTACACATGTTGTTTGATATTATATTTAATTTAATATGTGTAGCTTTATATAATGCTAGACTAAGTAGTACTATTGTAATATGAAATATGTTTAAAAAATGACTGACTGTCGAGTTTCTGGCGGCGTTTCTTTTCAACAGTGGTCTCCTCTTGGGAAGCGCTGGTAGATTATTGACGTGTAAAAGTGCCCGAGCGGCCTACTTACTGTATAAATTACTTTTATCTTTATCAACAATACAAAATTACATCACATAAATACAAAAAGAACAAGACACAGAGAAATTCTTGCGAAACGGTCCCAACTCTGCATTCGCTAGCCGTAAAGCCAGCACTGATCTTCCGTTGGAACCGCTTGGTGAAAAGACGGAAAGTGACACACTGAGTTAAGAAACAATCATTCGTTCGAGATAATCTCTGGGGTCTCATTCTCCTCTGTAGTCGTCTGCAAAATGGTGATCCAAAAGATAAGATAAAAGAAATTTATTCAGTAAGTAGGACGCTCGGGCACTTTTACACGTCAAGAATCTACCAGCGCTTCCCAAGAGGAGACCACTGCTGAGAAGAAACGCCGCATGAAACTCAGCAGTCAGTTTTTAAACATCTTCTTCTTTAAATATATAAAAGGAGAAACTGAGTGACTGACATATCAACGTACAGCCGAAACTACTGTACCTATTAGAAACTTGAAATTTGGTACAGGTGTTCCTATCATGATGTAAGTGAGCACTAACTAAGGATTTTCCGAAAATCGACCCCCAACGGGAAAAAAAGGGGGAGTACTGGGAAACTAATTCTACGCGTACGAAGTCGCGGGCGTCCGCTAGTATTTCACATTACAATGGTACTACTTAGCCTAAGCATTATGTAAGCCTATAAATATTAAATTATATATAATATCAAATAACATGTGTTCAGCAGGAAAACATGCCAAAAATCTTACGGGAGGGATAGAGAATGATTCAAAACAGAATGGAGTTTATTTGGCCGACGTGCTACATAACTTCACAGTCCATATATCGGATCTCTCTGTCTAATCGCAGTAAAATAGTCTAGTGTCAGTAGGGCTCGCTCTGATTGGATTAGAAATCGAATTCAAATCGGAAAATAATAATACATATGTACCTACGGTCGGCCAAGAAATTGGTGTACCACTTTTGAGAAAAGTTTCTGTGAAATCCAATTATCGCTTTAAGGTGGACTTCCGACCAGCGCGGCTCCGGCGTCACTAACGCAACGACAGTGACGCGGCGACAGAGCGATAGTATTATACAGTACGGAAATGTATGAGGGAACGTTCGAGCGCAGCGTCACTGTCGCAGCGACAGTGGCGCTGCGTCAGTGACGCGCGGCCGTAGCGGCCGTGCAATGCTCGCGCAAGCACTGTCGCGTGGGTCGCTGCGAAAGCACGTAGTTTTTAGGTTATTATCGAGTTATTTTCGAGAGAATATCTAAAAAATGGACGTTAGTAACATATTTACGGATTTAAATGCTTATTTATCAATATGTTATAAGTGCCCTCATCCTTTCGACTTTTGAAAAGTGGGTCTGCTGGGCTTCGCTCCATACTATAGTAGTAACGAAGCAAAAGATCATCATCCTCTTCTTCTTCTAATAATATTTTTTTAATTGATCTGTGCTTTCCTACTGTACCGCACAACCGTCAGGTATGGACTAATAACATTGACTGACGCCAGAGTCGCGCTGCTCGGAAGCCAATCTGCGTCTAAGCCGCTGCGACAGTGACGCAGCGGCTTAGACGCTGCGGCCGTTGCGATAGAGCCGCGCTGGTCGGAAGTCCACCTTGGTTGATACATGTCACTGGCATAATATTATTGCAATGCTTCAACCCCCAACCACACACACACATTTTTGGCCGAGCGTACTTAACGGTACGGAACCCTCGGTGCGCGAGTCCAACTCGTATTTGACCAATATTTCAAAGTACAGACGAGTTCATAAATATGTAAAAAAATAATGTATGTAATATGTAAATCCTATTCCAAATCCTTCTCGGTGCATTCTGTTAGGTTGTGGAACCGGCTACCAACTGGCACAAGGCAATCACAAACAGTAGATTCCCTAAAAGGCAAATTAAAGAAGTTCTGGCTTGACTCTCTCTCCTAAACATAAAATATCCTCTAGGTTAATAAAATATAGTTTATGTATGTACATTTAAGTATTAATATAGGTGTATTTCTGTATCTATTTATGTAGGTATTTGAATGTATTATTGTTATTATTATTATATAAATATTTTATTTATACAGGCTTTATTGGTTAGGTAATAATGTTCTTCTAAATAAGTTTGTACACTTGCTTACTCGATGCACAAACTTTCACTTTCTCAATTTCTCAAGGGTTAGCTGGAAGAGATCCCTCAAAGGGATAAGTTCGCCTTTGTACAAACTTTTCTAATAATTGTATTGTTCTCGTTTTTCTTATGTACAATAAAGTATTTACATACATACATACATATGTATACACTTCAGTACATCATCACTTTCATCGCTGCGATAACTCTTATATGGCAGTAAGAACATGACATTAAATAGGATACGTATTAGGCATGTGTATAAGATACAAACAACACTGACCTAGTAAGTCAGCATCGGGCGCTCCTCCATAGATCTTATGATATATCTGATACGTCTCTTTATTCTGTGACCTTGACATTTTGTACGCCGGGGTTATCCTCGAGATGCTCAACGTCGATTTCAGCATGACGCTCATCCTGTAGTAAATAGTCGATATGGAGGTCAATGGTAACTCCATGGAGGGAGCGAGCTTGACTGTCCACAGTTCAAGGACCATTTCATCACCGTCAACTGTTTTCAATGATATCTCTATGCAGAGGATGTTTGTTAGAGCGGTGATGATCTCTCCGTTGAGAACGCGTTTCGTATCGCAATTTACTGTCGGCTCGTCTGGTATTGACAGGTTGAACTGGAACAAAATAATTGGTGTGAGTAATAGCTAAACTGAAGTGGCAGCGGGCGGGGCACATTGCTCGCAGGACTGATGGCCGATGGGGTCAGAAGGTCCTGGAGTGGCGTCCGCGGACCGGAAGACGAGCTGTAGGTAGGCCTCCAACAAGATGGAGTGACGACCTCGTCAGGATCGCGGGAGCGCGGTGGATGCGAAAAGCACAAGACCGGTCTGAGTGGAAAGCCTTGGGGGAGGCCTATGTCCAGCAGTGGACGTCTTTCGGCTGACATGACATGAATAGCAGCTTATGCAACTGCTACATAATGAGTCGTTAAAACACGAGTGTGGTTTTATAATAAGATCACACGAGTGTTTTAAGGCAGTTTCATTGCCAAGAGCTCTGATTTTCTTACTAAATGGACTCGCCTAGCGGATTGGCGTGCAGTTAAAGTATAATTATGTAAACTTGCATACATTACTTTATCTACACACATAATATGACTTACTACAATAATGGCGGCAAAACAAACGCGAGGAATGTTTTTTTTAAAGCACAGATTAACCACTAAAGTTCGAAATCAAAATGTCGTACGATATTTTACTAAAAAATATACCAAGATGACGTTTCTATCAATAATACAATTGGGAATTGTATTAACTTAACCTACAATAAAGTATTATAATATTCAAATTTTCTTTGTCATTTCTGTCATCGCTGTCACCTACTACCACAGGTAATGCTGGTCATTGCCTACGCGTTTTGAACGCATACAAAAAGACTTATGATATGTGTGTAGACACAATTTAAGTTACATACATACTCACACCGTCGCTCCCAGAGTGGGGTAGGCAGAGCTACAGAAAAAACTACAACTCTAAAAACTTGTTGATAATTTTGTGACCACATTTTGCACAATCGGCCGAGATATTCACGATTTACGCGACTAACAACCCCAGGTGAGGAATGAAGGCTTCGAAATAGTCTCGTTTGTATGAAAAACGCACTCTGACCCGGTATTTTTGCTCCTGAGTGTAGTTCAATGTATCCAAAGAACAGTTGTAATAGTTATTAAGATTTAGATGCCGTCTTAACAATTGATATTGAACACTTTGTTTATCCAGGCAGCAGCCAGGCAGGTAAGGAACAATGACGAAATGATGTTTATTGTCAACAAATATAAATGTCGGTAATGAAAATTGACGGAGTGTATAAATGTCGAGATGTAAGAAAGGACCTAATATAAAAATGTCGAAATGGAATTAAGACGGCGGACAGCGGAGCTCCATCGACGCTCTTATTTCGAATCAATTAGACAGCGTCGACGGAGCTCCTACTTCTGGGTGGTTTGGCCTTCCGGACGTGCTGGAAAACTAACATAATCTAACCTAACCTAACCTAAAATTGGCATTAGTATACCTCTGTCATTTTTCAATATAGACATTATTCCCCTAAAGCATATTCACCAGCGTATAAGTGACAGGCTGCACGCCCTAACAGTACTACAAGCCTTTATTCCCTACGACGTCCACGGGAAAACATGGAATGGCACGATTCTAACCCGGAAACCGCTCGAAGTTATACGAAAGATAAAAATGTCTGATATTGACTCATTTTTAATAAAATAAAATAAATAAAACACGTACATACATACCGTTGCTTCAATACTAAAGCGACACAAAACAAAATGTGTATTTGTTGCATTTAAAATCAGAATGCTATTTACTTTAAGTTTTAAATCAAACTACATTTGTTTTTGATTTGTGGCATTTTTGTATTTAAGCAGCGATACATACAATCACGCCTCTGTTCCGTAGAGGCACAGACCACTCCCTTCCACTTGCTACGATCCAGACCAACTTCCCTCGCTTCCCCCACTGTCATAAGTCTCTTCATAACCGTGCGTACATTTAGAGTCTCCTGACCTGGCCCCTTTCTTAATACGTTTCCGATGTGATCGCGGAAATTAAATAAACAAAATAAAATATATGTACATATAAACAAACCGATTTTCATGAAACCTAACTAATAAGAAAGATCCCGAAAAAGCCGCTCTCTTTTTTTTTTTTTAAACCACTGCCGTGCTATAGAAATATCGTCGTAAGGTTGTTAAGCAGTTTTTTTTATGATGTGAATATTTCGCTCAGAAACGTGTTTAAATTATGCCCCCCCTCCCCCCTTTACCTTTTAAACCGTATGTCCAAAAAATATGAAACTATCATAAAGGTATCGCTTGATAAATACTTTCAACTTAAATCATTTTCAAAATGATCGGGTACACCGTTTTTGAGTTATTGGCGTTAAACTGCGATTCTCAACCAAAGGACGTAAGTGCCATGAAGATACGCTCTTTTGCTGATGCACTTTTTCGAGAAAGTTTTTGTATCAAAAAACATTTCATGAACTGCTTCATTTCACAATTCATTGTAAAATTCGCTTTTTTCCAAATATATGTATAAATATATCAGGATTTTTACAAAACTAACCTAAATCTAACCTATAGGGTTCTACAAGATGGGCCTGAAGTAAATCCTGAAATATTTACAGTTTCGTAAAATAGCGTTTTTAAAATTATATGTTTGTGAAATGAATCAGTTTGTGAACTGATACCGTTTTGGAGTCCACAGGGCACACACATCGATTTTAATAATATAGATAAATAGCTGAATAGAGTGACTATTCATGCCCCGTGTCACTCAGTGTTTTTTTTCTGTCACATGCGACGTGCCTTGATTACTTAAAAAACCAAAAAAAAAATTGTCAAACTAGCAACCCGCCCTCGCTTCGCTTCGGTTTCTGTAAGTTTTCTGTAACAGCAGTAGATAATCCACGGAAAAAAAACAAAAACAAAAAGCAATGTTTCCGCCCGGGATCGAACCGGGGGCCTTCTGCGTGTTAGGCAGATGTGATAACCGCTACACCACGGAAACCTTGATATACAGCATCGAAATTATAGTTCATATGCCGAAATCCAACGACAACTTAACAGGTGCATAGTATTAACAGTTGTCAAAATGTATGAACTAATCGACCAACATTGATTATTAACAATATAGTTAACGTTGAAAATGTCAATAGCAATTTTACCGTGTTGAATAAAGGCCCTGGCCTTATGCACGCACGCACGAAGCGAAGCCGTATTCACGTGGCTATATTCATATTCATCCGTATTATATGAGTATGCCCAAATTATTTGACATTTGCTATTGGCATCCATGTATACTGCCTACAGAGAAAAGGCACAAGTGCAATTAATTCATAGAAGCATATTAAACTCTGAACGGTTGTAATGAGGTTGGAAGTGCAATACAATTCATATAGATGTGACTATTTTCCCTTGTGTGTAACTAACAAATGTGTGGACACATCAAAAGTGGCTAAATACACTTTTTTTTTTAACTTGTTTGTACTATCGGATAAATAATAAAATTATCTTCATTATATAACACAGAAAATCATATATCTTTGTAAATTTTTAATATAACTAATTTAAAGTACAGGTACTTATTCAAACTTGTTTAAATCATCAAACTAGCTAAATCCATTTGAACCAATCAGAAGGCGTAATTGTCCCAAGATGGCTGTCAGTTTACTTGGAATATCCAATACAATTATTTCAAATAGTTTAATCCATCACATTTATTCAAACTTAGCCAAATCCAAATTTAAAATCCATTTTTTACGCAATATCCATCTTCCACAATCAAAATGTAATAGGCTTTTCATTTTTTATGTATTCCGTCAGATTAAAATACTGTTCTAAGCATCGTAGTAATAAAATCAGGATCAGAAAAGGTTTTTCACGATTATCTCAAAATAAAGTTTGATGGAGTTAGCCACGTTTGATATGTATCAACACTAATTTATTAACGAGCATGATGCACTCAACTGACTTAACTAGTAAGGCGCATTTTGCTTCTTATTAAAATGTAACTTACAGTTGCAGTTTCATATACAAATATGCAATGTTAAGTTAAAGCTGACCTGCCTACCAAACGTCTTGAAATATGGTTTCACGTTCGGTATGCAGTCCACTATTTCGTAGGGATGACAATAGATGGAGTAAATGCGTTGCAGTCTGGAGGCCCTGGGTGGGAAAGAGAAGTGTTGGCAGGCCACCAGCTCGATGGTCTGATGACATTAGAGAGAATGCTGGCCCTCTATGGACCAGACTAACTCAAAACAGGGCAAAATGGAAAAGAATTGGAGAGGCATATACCCAACAGTGGGCATCTAAATAAATGCTGTGGAAGAAGAAGAAGATGCAGTCCACAATAGGCAATATGCATGGATTTTTAGAGTCCAATACCCAAAGGGCAAAAACACCCTGCCAGATGGAAGTTATTAGCAAATAACTCAAATTACTATAAGTTTGTAATGCCTGTGGCACACCATTAGAATCGGCATGAACTGGAGATGCATTTAGGAAATTGGAAGAATTGTAATCACATTGTTTTTTGTTTTTATTTAATTGTGAAGTTGAGGTTGTAACATTTATTTATTGATTTCTGAAACTTTGAGAGAATCATTTTTTTTTCCGGGGCCTCTACGGCGTAGAGCTGCTACGAACAAACTACGTTCTGTCTTGTACAAGAAAGGCTAGGCCCTACTACGGAAAATGGCACATCTGCTATAGGAATTGTAGTGCAATTCCAAGCTTATTATAACCATTGAGAGTTTAATATGCTTCTATGAATTAGTTGCACTTGTGCCTTTTCTACACACGAGGGTTGAGTTACAGTTGCAACGTTCAGCCAAAGTCTCCTATTCTACTGGGTATAACCATATTGCCCTTGAAGTTGTATCTTAATGTTTTTAACTTTGCCATTACTGTCAAGCAAATAAGAGATATCATAACGTTGGCAATAGAATAACATATTAAAGCAATTGTATTTATACCGAGTAGAATAGAGGCCCTAGTAGAAGCCATAAAAAAAAAAAAATGAATTATACTTACCTATGACAGTGCAAGACATACAAAGTCTCGATACATTCTCCTACAGGAACCGTGTCCCCTAGACAATATACAATCTTTACATATTTTTTTAATGACTAATTATTATTATTCTTAGATATTTATTACTTTTTCTGTAAGTTAAGTTTTTTACAATAAATATTTAAATATAAAAGTAAAATAACAATACTAATACAAAAAATAAACATTATAAAAAACCTAACCTACGAGTGCCGCCGGTAGCGGGGCAGGGCTCAAGCTACCGTTATTATTATTAAGTTATTTAGTTGTTTAGTTTAGTTTAGGCCAAGCATTTTTATCTGTTAGATGGTCCTCGACCCTATAGTAAGCTTTAGACATCAACAACTTTTTCTACTAAATTTTAAGTACTGGAAATGGTAACTTTAAAGCTGCGTCAGGTAATTTATTATAGAAATGAATGCATTGACCTACAAATGATTTATAAACCTTGGGGACAGCAATTTTATTTTTATTTCTTGTATTCAAATTATGTATATCACAATTCTTAACAAAAGACTCTTGATTTTTAATGACCTAGATAAAAAATCTCATAAATAAGTTGTGACGCTACTGTCAAAATACTAATTAATTTCTTTAAATAGTAGTCTTAAGGAATCACTGAAGTTAAGGTTATATATAGAACAAATGGCCCTTTTTTGTAACACAAATATAGACAGTATTTCAGCAGCTTCGCCCCAAACCAGAATACCGTATGACGTAAGAATATGAAAATAACTATAATAAACTAAGTGAGGTGTCTGAACATTGGTAAGTTGCCTGATTTTCCTAGCAGCATAAGCTGCCGAATTTAATTTACCTGCTAGTACTGCCATATGGGGACTCCATTGCCAGTATTTATCTATAGTTATCCCTAAAAAAAGTGCCTTATCTACCATTTCCAAACACTCATTATTTAGAAATAAACTAGATTCTACTGGTCTAACATTAGGCAAAGCGAACCTAACACATTTAGTTTTTTTAGCATTGAGTAGCAAATAGCACCTAGCATTTATCCTACTGTAATCGACAGAATTTCGGTTTACGTATATTTAGCATATATTTATCTATATAAGTATATGTATATAAGTATATGGACTCGGTTGATTTATGTAAGATGTAATCTGAATTTTAATTTTAATTTTTATTGATTCACATGTTATGATCTTATTTGGTGTCTGACTGACAGGTGGCTTCATTCAAATATGAAAGTGTTGTTCTTGTTAAATAATTGCTCCAGAGCATTAAATCCGAAGTCAGTAACAAAATCCTAAGTCGCAATATGCAGAAAAAATTGCAGTTAACTACAAAATACTCGTATAGGGTACGTTTTTAGATGAATAGTTTTTGAACGTCGTTCATAATAAAAGTTACTTTTCTTGTCCCTACTTTACCTTTAATTATCCCCCAACATCATCTCAATTGGGTTGAATTCTGGGTGGTAAGGTGGAAGACGTAATACAGAATGACCGGAGTCTCGCAGTATTTGATCTAACTCCTAAGTTTTCTTTGTGTCTTTATGTTTCTTTATTATTTTGTACAGAATTATTTTAGTATTTCTTTTTGGGTATGGTATTTAATGTTCATCTAACCAGGCCAGCAATTCTTTTTTATTTGAGTTTTTACTAGAGCTTGATCCACCTGAACGTTGTGATAAAGAGCGTTATCCACGACAAGGACGCTTCTGGGTTTTAAGTTTGGTAATAAATGTTCCCTCACCCATTTTTGATAACTTGCAGCATTCATGATACTATGGTAATCTCCAGACTTCTGGTTGGATTTGAATGTTAGCAGAGCATTTTCTACAAGCCCTTCCTCTGTACAAGCATGAAACGCTATAAGTCTTTGCCCTTTTGATATAGGGACTCTAACGCCGCTGTTGCTATTGTCAGGCCATGCATTTGGCGTAGTATGAGTGCTATGTACGTACGTCTCATCAGTATAAACAATAGGCCGGTTTGGTCTTTATATTCTTTGTCAGATGCACCCTGGGCATTGGCTGAGACTTTCTATATTGACTTTGCGTGGATATATAAGTCAGTGAGTCAGGTTTGCCTTCTATATTTATATATTCAAAATGTTTATAAGATTATATTTATATATTTAATAACATAGCATTTACTTCTTATCGGTCTAGTACTGTAATGTTTATGTTTATCACTTGATCATAGATCAAGACCTTGTGCTGGTTATTTCAGAATCATAGCAACATAAACAATTATAAGTATAGAACTCTAAGTTTCTAGACAATTGTAACGTACTAGAATTTGTCCTCTTTTGTAATGACTTCTTTTTATGGAGAAATTTATACATATAATTACAAATGATGCTAGAGCCGAACATCCATACATTATACATACGTACAGACAGGATGTCAAAATCATTACTTTCTTTGCTTTGCCTTAGGTAAATACAGAATTCCTGACTTACTAGCTCAGCCTAAACCGTTCAAGCTAAAAACCTGAACTCGCAGGTGATGTTTTTTAGAATGTCGAGATATTTGGTTTGTTTTTAAACTGCATGTAAAGCAGGCCGACCATTAGGGAGCTACCATGCCACGAACAGACACATGTTAAGGTTACAACAATAACGTTGAGCGTTACAAAAATAGTTTTCTTGAACAAACACTATCCTTTGTTGCAATCCGGAGTAAGACATTCATTTAATAGAATCGTTTAAGTAAGATAATATCGTCTTTCTTTGTATAGGCAAACTGTTTACTGCACAATGGAAAAAGTATGATAAAGAAAAATTATCACAACAATAACATGCCTAGATTAACAGATAGGTAATAAGTAATAATATAGTCAAACATATTCTTACCCATTGAAGATTCACAGGAGACGTAGAAAGGAGACTGCTGCTGTCCACAGGTTTCTGTGGCGGAATAGCATGTGTGATTCTCTTCCCATCGCGACTTTGCACAACGATTTGCGCAACTTTTAAAGTCAGTATTTTAGTGAACTTATACAAGCGAGCCCGGTCGCTTTCCGCGGCATGAGAGGCCATGATATTTATTATATTAAACAAATATCATTGTGCTATTTACGCAGTTCTGATCAGCCCAGCAGGCGGAGATAAAACACTTAACACAACATATTTATAATCCGGACCACTTTATACACACACGCTAACACACAATTTAATCGGTTATATAGTATATATAACTAAAAACCAAAAGGGACTTTTAATAATAATAAAATCGTTGATAAAATCACGAGGGGTAAGTTCTTTTCTTACTGAGAGGTTACACACGGACACGAAAATTAAAATATACAATGAATGTAACGCTTGAAAACGTTTCTCATTGGTTATATCAGCTGTCTAGTATCTGTGTCAAGGTACCTGATTGGTGGAAATGGTGCAGTATGTTATTCGCACAATTATAGCCCTTATCAGTATTAAAAAAATTGACAACATAAGGGCTGCCAACTGTAAATTCTGGTTATTTTTGTTCGAGTAGTGTCGGGACGCTGACTGTACTATCAAAATATAACAAAGAAATAATTCTGTAAGTATAGTTATATTATATGCGAACGACAAACAGTATAAAAGGTTATCAATACAAAATACCGTGGGTGCAAAATGAAGATGAATTACTTATACTTAATATCAGTTAAGTAAGTAATAAATACTGGCATTGCACTGCGTGAGGGCCTGGTCTGTCCAGAGTTACCCTCCCACGGTCGCTTGCGCCTCCGAATTAAGCACAGTCATCTCTTGTCCTACGTAATTTATAAGTTTTGGCTGGCCTGAGCGTTATATTAATTTAAGGGTTGCCGTACGCAATACCCTTAGCCAGACACCAACCGGATGCGTGGGCAGTATGGTACACACCCTGATTAGCCTAGGGCTCCCCGTCCAATGTCCTTGGCTCGCAAATGTACATTGTACAACAAGATTGGACTAGGTATAAGTAATTGAGGAGTTTACTATGAACGCTAGTTTCCTAACAATTTCACACCCAATGTACTATCAGTCGACTTCAAATATAATGTGCATCAAAACACTAACCAAAATCATCTCTAGGGGCTCCTTTTCTCCTTCTCCTCGCCAAGGGAGTGAGGTGAGCACGTCTTTTGGCGCCACATGCTGTCAAGGCGCCAACACAAGGGATAGAATAAACGTAAAATCAAAGCATGAGCAAAAGCAAATTCAAATTCAAATATTTTATTGTCATATTGTGATTAGATACAATGGACTTAGGTCTAACCAGAGATTTAATATCTTAAACTTAAAATCATTCTAATAACTTAAATATACATTATTTATGAGCTTGTCCAATTCCAAATTATTTGTAACAATAAGTTTATTTCAGTGATATTTACCTACTCGTAATCTACATATTAACAATACTTGTCATAAAAAAAATCGGGTACAATATAATAATTATATGCTATTATCACAGCACAATTTAAATAAATTATGTATCGGAAACTGACCATTTATTACTTGTTTATCATTGTTGTTTTTGATTATTTGAGTGTTATTATATTATTGTATTATTATAATATTATTTTATCATTTTGTATTAATGTTTTGTTGACGATATCAATGTAATTTCGTATTTTTTGACATGCAATGCAATCTATATTGTAACATTAAATTTATAAATAAATAAACTAAACTAAACTAAACTATAAATTCAGGAAAATCAGTTTTCTGAAGGACTTCAGGTAGTTAATTGAAAATCTTAACAGACTTGTGAAAAACACGTTTCTTTTATGTGTCATCTTATGGTTCTTTGGATAACACAGATTAAATCCGTGGAATTGAGACTCTGAGAAGCTTTTCTAGGATTTGAGGGTTGAACTTGATATAAATTCATGTAAATAGCAATGGTCCAAAAAAAAAAAGTCAGTTTTAGGTAGTGACACTCTCACGAATGTTTGGGCGCGTCTTGCGTGTCACACGACACTCCCAAGAACGAAGCAGCGTCTAGCGGGTGACGTGTCCACTCCAGGACCTTGGCCACGGCACGCACCGCTGCATCTCGCAGGCTCCGCCCTTCCCTGGGGTATCCAATAACGTTCTCTGATACTATTTTATGTGTGCGAGGCTCCAACATGATTATTGCTCTCATGGGTCTGTTTGATGATATTTTTTGTGAACTCAGTCTTGCGGTATTAGTATTGGATACTTCATGTCATAGCTCCACTTTGTATATGTTATGGAAAAGATCTAAATTCTTAGCCAGGTTATTTCATAATGTCAGCCGAAAGACGTCCACTGCTGGACATAGGCCTCCCCCAAGGCTTTCCACTCAGACCGGTCTTGTTCTTTTCGCATCCACCGCGGTCCCGCGATCCTGACGAGGTCGTCACTCCATCTTGTTGGAGGCCTACCTACAGCTCGTCTTCCGGTCTGCGGACGCCGCTCCAGAACCTTCTGACCCAACGGCCATCAGTCCTGCGAGCAATGTGCCCCGCCCACTGCCACTTCAGTTTAGCTATTCTTAGGGCTATGTCGGTAACCTTAGTTCTACTGCGGATATCATCATTTCTGATTCTATCACGCAGAGAAACCCCGAGCATTGCCCTCTCCATAGCCCTCTGAGTGACTTTGAGCTTCCTTATGAGGTTATTATTTATTACTTCTTTATTAATTATTTTCTTCCTGGCTGTGTATGTCTGAATCACAGAGTTCCAAAGGTTCTCCGCGACCTTCATTAAACTCCATCTACTCGCATGGGTCCACTCTGTGTTCCATTAGCTCTTCTGGTCCATCAACCAGGGCCAGCAGAAAGAAAGGTCATGTCATGTGTAACTCTTAGTTCCTATTTTCTGGCCAAAGGATACATCCTTCCAAAGGAACTCTGGGCCCTTGTACCAGAGCTCCAACTTCTCCTTGAAAAGTTCTGGCCTTGGTTCGATGTGGAGTGAATATAACACATCTCCGTGTGGGTATGATTTCGCTTGATCTCGTTTACTCTATTTGCTACTAACGGTGGGAGTAATTTGTTGGACCTCATTTATCCAAGAACTACTTGGCTGTCCGTTAACAGATATTCTTTCTGTATTTGCAGGTCTAGACAACTCCTTGCTTCCTAGTTGGGATGCTAGTTAGGAAGGTCACTCCTTACGTATTTCAGAAGCTTGCTTCCTATTAGAAATCCTAGTAATTCCAGTTAAGGTATTCTTAATTCATTCTTATCCTGGGTCTGAGACACATGAAACTTTGCCATCACAAAGGATACCATAGTCAGCTGCTCATCAACAGCCACCATGTACACTACTGAGGCATAAGCATTTTTGGATGCTGTGAAACTGTGCAAAAAGTGTTTGGTATCCTTCATTGACGAATCCGTCCCTATGTGCCTGGGAACTTCTAAGCCAGGCACAGTTATCATCTCTTCTACAATTGCCTAGAATGGATACATTTTGGGGCAACCCGCATCCCATTTAATCATGGACAACTCTTCCCCTTTTCCCATACTGTGTAACCATATGATGTGGGAGGTAATGAAGTGGATGATCCATTTTCTTGTTCAAATTTGGATCAATGTTTTCTATAACACCTAGTTCCAAGATCGCCTTCAAGATGGTGTCGTATTCGTGAAGAGTTTCAATATCCATCCTTTTCAGTATGCCCTTTAATCAATCAAACGCCAAGCCGACATTTGATGGAAGTTCTGGTGGGTATTGAATCCATGGCCACTTCACTAGGTATCGTCCGTTTTATTATTGAACAGGCTCGTTAAAATGGATGTAGTCTCGAAAAGAATCGTTTATATAGTTTCCAATGACAGTCAATGTTTCTTAGTGGAAAGTCTGGCTCCGTTAGTAGACCGAATGTTTGGCGACGTCTCGCGTGTCGCGCGCTCGCGCGACATCTCATTATTTAGATAAGAAATTATTGATGTTATTGTGTTACGTAACCACAATATCTATAAAAATATATTCGTCTTCTTTCATTAATAAAATCAAAATTATTTACTTTACAATAATAACAAAAATATATTTGAAATGTTCATAACGAGCCCTTTCATTTGGTACAGTAAGGTATGCAAAACTTTTTTTTAAATTTTCCAATTCATTTGTACCCCGGAAATTACCGTTATTTAAAAAAAGAATTAGTTTGCACGCCTGTATTTGAGTCATCAATTTACATATGTGTACCAAATTTTGACTCAATCGGTCCAGTACTCCAGTAGTTTCGGAGCAAGTTGGTTGTGACAGACGGACGGACAGACAGACGCACGAGTGATCCTATAAGGGTTCCGTTTTTCTCATTTTTTTTACGGAAGCCTAAAAACAAAAAAGTGAACATAGGGTATGTCACTGTGATGTCAAATAAAGAGTAGCTATGATGTCACATTTGATTTACCTCTGTAAATAGTTAGTATTTAGTACTTATGTGTACAGTTCATTTAAACTTCTCACATGTTAATATAAAATTGCATTTAAAGAATATACACGGTGTGGCCTGTAACAGGAGCAAAAAATTAAAACGTAGATTCTACTCCTCAAACTACGCAACGTTTGTTTGACGACTTTGAAAAAAAACTTGCGGTTTGAATTTTATTACATTATAAAGTTAATTCGAACACGCAATGTACTATGAAATTGGTTATGTCTGTAGAGTGACTACACTGACAGGCGATGTCAATTAGACGGAGTTTTAAGTACATTGAAAATACTATTTACTTTGTTTGAAAAATGAACAATCTAAAAACTTTATGATTTTAAAAAGTTGCTAAACAAAAGTTGTCTAGTTTGAGGAGTAGAATCTACGTTTTAATTTTTGGCTCCTGTTACAGGCCACACCCTGTATATCTATAAAACAAAAAAAAGGTTTACGACTTCTTTGGTCAGATATTTTTAATCTGTTACGGAGAGTCTGGTTTAATCTGTTACCGAAACAACAACATCAATAAATTAAACAATTGACAATTGACTTATAGGTAATTTACATCATGGACGCCTGATAATAAAAAAAAAACCGTTGAACACCGATACACTACCTACGTAGCGAGCACATTTATGTTTAAATATGACTATGTCTTTTTCGGCTTTTGGTTTGAAATATTGTGGGACGCAGACTTCAGTTGGACTGATCTACCTACCATTTTATAAGAAGTTATTTCTTGCATTTTTGAAGGCGGGTTTTGTTTTTTAAACATTTATTTTATTTTATACTCGTTCGTGATCGTGATCCTATTTATGCTGTTATGTAGTCCCACTTCTCAATTAATGAGAAACTATAGAACATATCAAGCTCACCGCAGGCAACGCCGCGGGAATGTCATATTCATATTTAAACCTAAGTGTGCTCCCTCATAGTCGCTCAAATATCTTAATCGAGATATCTTATCGCCACCCTTCAAATAGGTAGGTACCGTTAAGGAGTTCCGGTGGCCATCTGTGGTCTTCATCATCAGTTCCACTTCACCATATAGTACTTTTCAAAAGCAAATGCACGAGTTACAGTGAAAAATACCGAAATTGCTATAGGTGTACCTATAATGTTTTATATACCTCTTTTTAGGTTTGTTAGTGTGTGTAATTTTGTAGTCAGTTAAATAATTTGAATATTAATAGTTTAGGTTATATCTCTTCTGTCGGGCGTCCCGATGCGCACACGTTTTTTTAAATAATTAATGTTTAGTCTTAACTATTTGTGAACATTATTTTTAATTTCACAGTATTTTTGATACTCAAAAAAGGCCAGAAAGGGTACAGCAGCCACAAAGAGTATTTCTACTCTACATAGGAACATATACTTCATATGCCGTAGGTTGGAAGTCTTACCCGCTGAAGAATAAAAGGAAAAAGTTCTGTTGTCCAGAAGTCTCTAGTTTTCTCTGCATCATCAAAGTCAATATGTTCGTGAATTTTCCCATCACGGTCCACGTTAAAATAGGCGACCTGCTTGCCTAGTATGGTTGCGTTTGTCGCGTGACAAAATGTCACTCTCGTACTTATAGGTGTCAGAAAGTGACGGAAGTTTTATTCACATTTTTTCACGCGATAAATTTTAAATTAATACGTTATAATAATATGTTAATGGTGCCTAAAACCTAACTGACGCCGACTCTGTCTTTAATTCAAATCATACGGTTTTATTAGCCGTTTGCCAATGTTTTAAATACAGAATTATAATAATAAAGCGCTTTATTCTGGGATTAGAGATGATGCACGCGTTTCTATCATTCATTATATTATAAAATGTCTCTAATCTCAGTGCGCCTCTTGGCATAGGCCTCCAACAGTTTCCACTGTGGTCTGTCCTGAGTTACCCATCTCCTCCTTTGCCAGTAGTCATTATGAGCTCGTCCTACTATCTTATGCATTGTCTTTTGAAACTGCCTTCCATCATTTTCCTTGTATCGCGCATCATATGTCCGGTCCAACTGCACTTTTGTTGCTCTAAGCGCTGTATTTCTGACTCTGTCTCGACGTTTTGTGCCGATTATACTGCGTTCCATTGCTCTTTGGAATTTGGCAAGTTTGGCTCTTAGAGATTTGGCGAGTGCTCATGTTTCGCACCCGTAAGTTAAGCATGGAAGGATACATGTGTTGAAAGTTTTTCTTTTTACTGGCATGCCCCATGCTTTGGCTTACAATTAAATTAGCCAATCATCCGACCAACCATCCATACTTGGTCTTTATGGATTCCTTTAGGTTTAGATAAAATTATATTTCTAAATGTTTTTTTCTTACAGAATTTTCGTTTAGATATGTTAGTTGTTTAGTCGTAATCGTGGAACCTGTAAAAAAAACCACGGAACTATAGATGGAGCTATTTGTTTTCTTAATTTGTGCTACGAGAATTCAAATGGAAAAGAAGTTCATCTTTTCCAGACGATGCGAGGATTTTTTATTCCAGGTACAATCACGAATGATAATTTGTGAGTATTGTGAGCCATTTCGAAAATATATGCTTCATATCGTCAATGTCACTAGAGATGCCAAGTTATTTATAATATAACTTATAAGATACTCAACCTCATTGTTGTAAAATGTTGACTGTACATACTCTAAGAGCCTGTTTCACAATCGACGAGTAATAGTAGATTGTGTCACAAGGGAGCAAAATGACATATTTAAGGCGAGGGCGTACATTGAATCCTGAACGAAGCGAAGGATTCTACAATTGAATCCCGACCGTAGCGAGGGATTCTAAAATAGAATCCTGAGCGATTCAAGTGTTAACGCCCAAGGTGGAAATAATTTTGCCACCGTGTGACACATACTGCTTTTCACATCACCTATGAGGAAAATAAAAGATCTTAGTGATGAGACAAATTTAATTATTCACACATTCTAGAAATTCTAACAACAATTATTAAATTTGGCAACAAAATGTCCTTGAACAGAAAAGTGCCACTTTGATCCCTCCTAGCAGGGAAGAAAAGTCCCCTTTCCAAGTAGGTGATATGAAAATGCCATTTAAAGCCAGCTCTCTTTTGTCTATTTTCAAGTGTAATAAACAGAAATGGCTAAATTTAACTGTCAAATATGTTTTACTCGTCGATTGTGATACAGGCTGTATTTTATTTGCCATCTAAATCGGACGAACCACGAAGCTCAATTTGGACCTAAACAAAATATTGTGCCAGCACTGCACACCGTCCAAACCCTAACTCCAAACACGCGGCCAAATTTAGCAATATATATTCGTAGGAATAACTTGAGCCACCCCGCCGAAAGCACGCCTTTTTTACACAATGATGGTTAAACATTTAAACAATCAGCTCGGATGGACGACTGTGTACACATTGCCAGCGTTAAAATATAAATCAATAATCGAGGGCCCGTACTACGTTCGACTTGGTAGATACAGCATCCATCGCAGTCGCACTTACAAACTAGATAGAATGTGACTTCAATCATTTGTCTACGTCGATGAACGTGATTACGCCCCTGTTGGCGCGGGTTGCATCAATTTCCGCTCATATGAGGCTGTATTTACTTGTCAATTAGCACTGTATTCCGTTAGTATACAGTTCCATTTTATAGTGACGTTTGCCCATAAAGCAAATGTGAAGTTTGACAAATGAGTCTTACTCTCGATAGGGTTGCCGCCTGGGATTTATTGATTTTCGTCCCGGGCCGTGAGCGAGTCTCGTTCCTTTGTGCAGGAGCTAAAAAATCACAGTGCTTGTAGTGTAGATAAATCTGTAGTGAATTAACATTTAAATTGATCCCGAGAACAATGAAGACACTATAAATGATTAATCATAAGTAATTAGTAGTGTTTAGACATTTCAATATTTAGTTATTCATTTTTATTAATTTCTGCTGTATTGGACCAGATATTAGAAAACGAGTGGTGAGTCATTTGTTTTTTTAAATAAGGTAAAGGCACCCAAGTGGTCAGAATATCAGATACCAAGTAGTCGGCGTTTTGCTTCTTTTAATTCTTGAAAAAACTTGGTAGTCTTTTGAACGAACAAATCGCCAGTTGATAAAACTTGATTCCCTATTGATCAGAGCACGGCGCTTGCAGTCGTTGGATGCGAGCGGTGCAGGACCGGTCCTGGTGCTCCCCCATGGTCTGGCCTTAGGGGAGCCCTATGTCCAATAATAGACCCCAAATTAGAATAATGATGAATTAATTATTTCAATGAACAGGAAAAAAAGAAATTCTCGTTGAAATAAAAGCTGTTCAATTTGCCTCGTCCGCCATTTTAATGCAAGTATTGATTTTGTCCTGTCTGGGAAGAGAAGCTTTATTTTCAGTTAAACATTGTTTAATCAATCATACATTTACAAATTAAGTGTACAGGTGTAGTGCATAATTGTTTTCCTTCGTATTTTCACGGAAACATACGAACTTGTCATGCTACTTCAGTCAACCTCAGTACTTTTTGTACTGTGACCGACTGAAATAGCAAGACGCGTTCGTACATTTCCGTGAAAATACGAAGGAAAACAATTATGCACTACATCTGTACCCACACACCTGAGACACTTTTCCGCAAAAAAAAACAAAGCTTACGTTAAAATTACCGGTCCCGGTGCTCCCCCAAGGTCTGGCCTTAGCGGAGCCCTATGACAAATAGACGCCAAAAATATAATAATGATGTATTAATTATTTCGGTGAACAGAAAAAAAAGAAAAGCTCGTTGAAATAAAAGCTGTCGGTTGACTGTGTCGAAGCGTCGTCCGCCATTTTATTCCAAGTATTGATTTTGTCCTGTCAGGGAACAGAAGCTTTGTTTTCAGTTAAATATTGTTTAATCAATCATACATTTACAAATTAAGTGTACCTACACACTTGAAACACTTTTCCGCAAAAAAAAAACAAAGCTTACGATAAAACCAACGGTCCTGGTGCTCCCCCAAGCTCTGGCCTTAGCGGAGCCCTATGACAAATAGACGCCAAAAATATAATAATGATGTATTAATTATTTCGGTGAACAGAAAAAAAAGAAAAGCTCGTTGAAATAAAAGCTGTCGGTTGACTGTGTCGAAGCGTCGTCCGCCATTTTATTCCAAGTATTGATTTTGTCCTGTCAGGGAAGAAAAGCTTTATTTTCAGTTAAACATTGTTTAATTTATTAATTAATTTATTTATTTATTTATTTACAGTGACAGTTACAGGCTTATAGTAAAAACCAAGGCGCCTTTTACGTTAACTTATTTTAACACAAACAAAGAAAAAAGAAAAATATATATATATACATCTAAAACCATATAAAATATAAAAAAAAACAAAACAAAAAAAAAAAGTAATTAAGTAGGTACCTATCTCAACTACTAAAAAGAATTAATCAATCATACATTTACAAATTAAGGGTACCTAAGCATTGAGACACTTTTCCGGAAAAAAAAACAAAGCTTACGATAAAATCAACGGTCCTGGTGCTCCCCCAAGGTCTGGCCTTAGCGGAGCCCTATGACAAATAGACGCCAAAAAAAAAAAAAATGTATTAATTATTTCGATGAACAGAAAAAAAAGAAATTCTCGTTGAAATAAAAGCTGTCGATTGACGATGTTCAAGCGTCGTCCGCCATTTTAATGCAAGTATTGATTTTGTCCTGTCAGGGAAGAGAAGCTTTATTTTCAGTTAAACATTGTTTAATCAATCATATATTTACAAATTAAGTGTACGTACCTAATTCAGACACTTTTCTGGAGAAAATATCAAAGCATGCTTTAAAATAAGCCCTGCTCTGACTATAGGTACCAACAAAGGTGAGCGCATGGATATATAGAGTCATAGGTGACCAAACTGTTCCCTACCCGATCCCACTGGGGGCTGAAGGAATCCGTTGGAGCATTAAGGGCCTTGGAAAAAATAAAGGGGGCGCTGAAGCTGTTTAGGGGGGCTTAAATGAAATTATAATGTACATTTTTATAAATTTACCGAAATTCTTACGACACAATTGACTTTGCAATCAATTTTAGTGCTTTCACAGCGGTATCATGGTATAATTTGGCTCCTGGTCATATCAATATAGACTTGTTTCCGCAGTCCCAATAATATTCATGTTAATCCTTGTACAGAAAAATAATTAAATTTGTGACGTACCTTTGTTCCAAAGTCAATCTGACATTCTACAGCAATAAGGTTGAGTTTCCTATGGATTACTAATGACTTGGCATCTCTAATGATAATGAAATCTTCAGGCAGATTTTCTTTGGAATAGGCAACAAATTAACTCCCGTGGCCGTACCATTTTTCTCTTTGTAAAAATAATAACTTAGTACCTACCTGCCTTTATATTTGGAAATGTTTTTTGGTTGGGGGGGGGGGGGGGGGGCGTGGAAAAAAAGGACAAGCTAAAAACATTGGGGACCTATGTATTATATTAGGTATTAGGTACAGTCAAAGGGATAAATATATATACGTTGCCAAGACGTATGTATACACCTTTATGCCACTGGCAATAAGGTCCGTGTATACATATTTGACGCGAGAAATCTCAATCCAAATTCAGTAAAATCTGTTACTGCAGCCGAGTTCTGAGTTACCCGTGTGACACAATTTGCCCAAAAATAAATGTGTCCAAATGTAGTGTGTAGTGTATTTAACACTATTTCTGGTCATTCCGGGAATGGGTAGTCAATTCGTCCACAGAATGAACAAAAAAGTACACAGAAATCTATTTCGCGACATATGCTGCTCTGTTTGTTCTTGTCTGCATGCAAGGTTGCTCTGTGTTCATTGTATGGCGGTAATTCTCCAGAAAGACATTTTTGTCCTCGCACTTCAAAAATATAAAACAATTGAATTTGGCATATCTTACATGTTTTGATCTTGAAAGGTACTTGCACTGAGGTATTCATTAGTTTTCAACTACATATTCAATAACCTTCAGAGAAAGAAAAAAACAAACGTAGTCTCCAACACACGAGGCGTCCCACTTCTAAAATTTTATCTGCCCTGGCTCAGGGGTCAGGTTTTATAGGGGAGAAGTAGGATGAAAGAGCCAGTTTATTAAATAGGGCCAAAAGATACAGTTTGAATAAAAAATACAGATATTTTTTGTTTAATTGTAATAATTTTCATATTTTCATAATAACAATTCCAACAATGATTAAAATACTCGTACCCCTTTCAATGTGTCTTTTGGCTTTCATAACTAATTGGCATTGGTATTGAAAGGGCCACTAATGGTTTAGAAAGAGCCTCGTATTAAACACTTAAAGTTTGTCTGTATAAATAACGTAAAATAACAACTGTTGCACTGTATTAAAAAACATAATGACGATTTAAATAATTTATAATTTGTAATAATCAACATTTTTTACAATTTATTGAGTCTAACAACAATTTGAAGTCATTCCTAACAACTGCTATGAATTTAAAGTATTTTAATTATTAATGATTTGCTAAACAATAAATAATATCTGTTATCAAACCTGAGATCTAAAAATATTGCTTAATAATTAGCTTGCAATCGAAAATATACAACCTTATCGGTTTGCGTTAATCGACTTTTTTTCTGGTAATTTTCGATAATTTGGGCCCGGCTTCTCCAATTCTTAATGCAATTCCTGAATCAAATAACTATATTAAATATGAAATAGAAGTTATTAAATCATTATAACTTTTCGATTCGCTATTTAATAACAGTGTTATGAAAGAGCCAGTTATTATGAAAAAAGTAGCTCTTTCGAAGCCCGTTCAACAGGCTTTTTCATAACTTTGGCATTAAAAAAATATAATCTTAAAAACTATAACAATATTTACAAGCCCAAATACATGTTTAGAATAAAATACCAAAAAACCAAGTACTTAATTGAATAAAAATACTTACTCATTAGTGCCTAAAACTTTGACTCTGATAAATGAGTGAATGACTGGTAAATCAGTATTGCCACTTAAAAATAAAAACCAGTGCAATTTGGTTTGGCTCTTTCAAAACCTGGCTCCTACATGCAATCAAATCTAATTTTACTGTGTTTCAATTAGATTGATGACATGTAGTGACAGGTATGACAATTAAACCTTGATTTTTAATTCCGTAGAATTCTGACTGCTGTCACATTCTGATTTTTCAGTATTCTCAATAGAGTCTGGCAAATGAAAGATGAGAATGAAAAAATGGCAACACTGTAGTGTCACCCCTTTCAAATCAACCTAAGAAACAAGGGACGACACTACAGTGTTGCCATTTTTTCATTCTCATCTTTCATTTGCCAGACTAGTATTTAACATGATAAGTACATAACATACATAACATGGATTTGTTACAAAGAAAAATTAAGGTTAAAAAAATGTACAAAGATTTGTAATAACAATTATCAGAATCAACAATCAATTAATCAAGACCAGGAAACGGAATTATATGGAATTAAAAATCAAGTTTTAGGTATTGAATGTAGTATACACTATTCGTTATTAACTTAGCCACAATGTGTTTTGTATTACCAATTTGAAGTCACTGTACTTAAGGAGCTGGGAATTCAATCCGTGTTCTAAAACGGTGTAATTTTTTTTGAAATTCGTTTTTCATTTTGTATATAGGCATGTCTTTGTTCGACATAAATAGGTATAAACCTAGAGTATTATAAATAAATAATATGTTTAATGTGCTGTTTTATTTGTGACTGTCCCCTGGTTATTATTTATTTATTACTGTACTGTGAGCCGAGAGCGTTTCTACAGACACCGTATCTTTTTATGTTGGTCTGACGCCCTGCTCGGGATATATTCGTGTGTATTTCAAAATACGAGGTTGTATGTACGATGACTTAGTACGCGTATAATTATTGTGCCGTCATTTCCTTTGTCTCGTTGGCGGCTTCGTGAGAAGCCCTTTCTTAGGGCACTTACGCTATTGGACTCTAAGAATATATTGCCTGAAAATTGTATATTATTCAGCGTTTTAGACTGCAGCTATGTATGATTTGTCAGTCACTCACTGTCGTCTGATTTATATCCCGTATGACGATTCTTTATGAAAACTGGATGACGCCCTAGGGACGCCCATCCTAATGCGCATGTCACAGGCGTCACAGCGCATGCGCTATAGGGTTGGGAGAGTCCAATATGTACGCCACCGTCACTTTGTCGGTGAAAATCAATACTGCAGGTACAGTTTTATTACATTGTGCGGGTCTACCATTTTTTAAATATCACTCAGTTTTGGTTACCAGTCAGTATTAAAAGATATTTCTGTCTCTTTATATTTGAAGTATCTTCGTGGTTTAGTTTTAGTTAATTCAAATCAGTGTTCTTCTGAATACCGGCGTTACGACTTGCCAGCGGAACAATGGCGAAAGGAGCCTTTTAATATAATGTATGTACAGTTTCATGTCTTTGTCTTTAATCTGTTTTTGCTTTACACGGATTTTCTGTGATGTTAATTAAATGTATCTTTCTTTCTTTTGCGTTTAGAGACGGGTATTTTTTTTTAATATAACTATATAAAGACAACTATTTATATAATATTCATTTTGGTCCACTGGGATATCGTTGAAAGAATAATTTCATATCATTTTTTTTTCATAATGACAGCTTTTTTCTGATAAAAAAGTAATAACACATGGCAACCCTAAATACAATGAACCCTGGAGGGCATGAACCCTGGAGGGCACACCAAGATTAGGAAAGAGGAGGGCTTATTGATTAAGCGCAACCATAAGTTTATTAGTATATTAATATTATGACCATTATTAATTATTATTTTTAATACAACAAGCAAAATTCCAAACAAAAGTCGTTTATTGGTGAAAATAGTTGTATGTATTTGTATAGACCGTTCAACATTCTATATTTGAATGTTCACGTAAATACCGTATTAGTTTTGTACACAACATGCAAGAGGTAATTTAGGTATAGATGAATTATCGAGAACATGGCATTGCATTTTTAGTGGTTGTACCGTTTGCAACAAAAGGAGAATAATTTTCCCTTAATTTAATAAAATTACATACCCTTAAGAAATGGAATAAGTAGTAGTCCTCTGTTTTTTGCTTTTAGTCGTTTATCATGTTCTTCATCTGAGCTGTCACAAGTATTGATTATAAGACACAATGTTATAAACAGTAGAGAGACAAACACCTGTAGCTTTTTCAACTAACTGGGCAGCGGTGTAAGGGGAATTTAAATTTTTCTTCGGTTCAAGTTCAAAATATTTATAATAGTTAAAATAATTTGCTTACTTTGACTCTCAATCGGACCAAAATTACTCACTGCCATATTTTTGAAAATTATGTAACTTACACTTAATCGTAAGGGCTGACACAAAATTATTCTTATAATTGTGAGAATACAATAAAATCATACGTAAAAATATATGCACAACGTAAATAATATTCTCAATTTGACACTGACTTTATTTTGGTATTTACTTCTTCAATATATAACAAACCTCTTTTTATGCTGATAGTACGAGAAAATAGAAAGTTCAAATATAGAATGCCTGTAAATATACAATACTACTACATATGCAATTCCATGCTCTCGTTAATTCATCTATACTTAAGTTTTTCCCCTATACCTATAATGACATACAAACTTTTAATAAAAAGTCGTTAAAACATCGACTACTGGTGCCTTTACCTTACAGCTTAACAGCAATGTAAGAAGTTCAACACACAAACGCAAAATTGGTTAAATCAAGTTTTATTATGTTAATTGTTGTAAAGCTACGTTGTTTGAATAACAGCTTTTTGTACTAAGCAGATAAGAAGTCAGTAAACGCATTGACAGCAGTACACAGGGTGGAAACAATGGATGAATTTATTAATATATAATAAGTTGTGAATCGTTTTGGTAAAATAGCGAATAACTAAAAAATATTAATGGTTTTCATGGAGGTTTTTACTTCTAATTCCTAGTGTTCATTGGAAAGAGTTTACCTTTATTAAACTTCCTATACAGTGTGTGGCCCAAAACCGGGGATAATATTAAAAACCGAGGCTCTATAGATCACCGGTAATTACATTATAAAGGTCCTAATTAAAATCAAAACTTAACTTTCAGTTTTTTTCTAACAAACTTAATCGCAAATTCAATGTAATGCAAACACCGCTAAATCTACCGCGTGTCGTCAATGGCACCCTGTACTCAGACATACCGCGTACCAAGTGACCAAGCGACGATATCGCGACGGGAAAATACATTACCTACGATTTTTAACTTTGTACGCTGTTTTCTCCAATATTATAGACTTTGTAATATTAGATTCTTGTGATAGTTAATTGAAATGTTCTAAAGAATCCCCATTTACTTTTTTCGCCCCGGTTTTGGGCAACACACTATATACTAGGATCTATAATAATAAAAAAACATTTTTATTAGTACCTACGTCCAATTCTCAGCTCGTAACCTAAATAAAACTGAGAAGGCAGTATTTAATTTTAAAAAAAAACTTTTTTTAAAGTATCTCCAGGATTTGAGGCTTATCACAGCCCATTAGATTGTTTCTACCCTGTATAATTGTTTATCTTTATAATTTATTTATTTGACGAAGTTATTCTACTAGTACCAAAGGAAGCAGCTAACGCAAATTTGGCAGTCGAAGCATTATTTAGGGTCACCAGTGGCCAGCCTGAGACCACTAGTCGACCTTATATGAGTGCGAAGAGTGGGAAATATATTTCGTTGTCCCACTCATACAAAAAATAGGCAGAGGCCGACTACCAGGTTGGTGGCTGACTACTGGTGACTTTACCCTATACTCAATTGGTAACAATTAAATTTAAAATGCTTAAGTATTCTATTACTGTGCAGATAGCCGCCTTTTTTGGAGATAGAATAGAAGCTATCCGTCCACATCTCGATATGAATAGGTAGCTAATACGACCAGATAGCTTTGTGACTACATCTAGATCTGACTAACATCTCAAAAAGTCTGTCTCTCTTATCTTATGCCTATCTGAGCACCGCATGGCGGGGCTCCTATTCCTGAGTTTGCGTTTCGGGCATTTGAAGTTATCTAACGAACCTAAGCTACCAAGTAACGTAAAGTGGTCATTTTGCAACTCGGGCTGTTTGAGATGTCTCAAAGCGATCTGGTAGCAATGCGATCTAGGCACAAAGCGATGTTGTCAGATCAAGTATTCACAAAGCGATCTGGTCGTAAAGCGATCTTGGCATAAAGCGATGTTGTCAGATCAAGTATTCACAAAGCGATCTGGTCGTAATGCGATCTTGGCATAAAGCGATATTGTCAGATCAAGTATTCACAAAGCGATCTGGTCGTAATGTGATCTTGGCACAAAGCGATGTTGCCAGATCAAGTATTCACAAAGTTATCTGGTCGTATTACCTACCTAGTCATATCGAGATGTGGACGAAAAGCTTCTATCCTGCTTTGGAAGATTACGGCAGTAATTTTCAATATGAAATAAATGCCTTTCTAGCTATTTACAACAACAGGTAGCCCTCCTTTCAACCCTCAAGTTGTAAAAACGAGGTTAAGAAAGAAAAATACCGTTGGCGGGTGCCGATCTCGCCGACCCAAAATTTTGGGCTCATTTATTGGTGGAAATCATGAGAAAGCGGAATTGGAATGAAAAGTAAGTTCAAGTTTGAATTTACGAAATACGAATCGCTCGGATCATTAAAGTACCTATGGTTTGTGCCAATTGAATTTGGCAGAGAGGTAAACCTAACCTAACCTAACCTAACCTAACCTAACCTAACCTAACCTAACCTAACCTAACCCAAACAGCAGTGTTCGCATTGTTGTGTTCCGGTTTGGGGATAAGACAGCCGGTGTAATGACTAGCATAGAAGCATTCCATCTTAGTCCTCAGGGTTGGCAACGCATTTGCAGTCTTAGGCTTGCAGTCTTGTGAATGCGAATGTCTATGGGTCACAGTTTCCACTTACCATCAGGTGGCCTGTGTGCTCGTCAGCCTTCCCTATGCCATAAAAAAAAAAAACCTAACCTAACCTAACCTAACCTAACCTAACCAAACGAACCAATGTACCATTAATAATCACGTGCTTTTAAAGATCAAGTGAGGTGAGGTGAGGAGGAGGAGACACTTGATCTTTACTTTCACATCAAGTTTAAGATGACAGCTATTATAAATAAAAACACGTTTTAGTATTGGACCTTGTGTCAAAGCAGTACTAACTTGTTTACATTTTACGCAATTTCAATCGACACAGACTATAGATCACCCGAACCATACTGCCGCAAGCAACAATCATACTCAGTACCTACAGATTAAAAATCAAATTCTAAGACTACCGCGGTCAAAGTTTCTTTTTCAATTACTATCATATATTTTGTTGTTTACCGAATAAGGCGGCTAACGACAATGAAGCAGTCAAAGTATTATATACGCTATTGTTAACCATTTTAAATTTAGAATGTCACTCGTTACTAGAGTATGGCAAACGAAAGCTGTCCACAAAAAAGGGCGGCAATTCAAAAATCAGCAGCTGGATAAGCTGGATTAGGCGATACTAAACGTAGTTGATATTATTTTATTTGACAGAAATGTTAAATGATTGTTTCTATCTATCAACTCCGTTTGTTTAGTGTACAGACATTGATATCTGCTGCAGATATTTTGAATTGCCGCCCGTTCTTGTGGACAGCTTTCGTTTGCCAGACTCTATTTCTGTAGCCGCCTTCTTTGTTAAGAATAAGAAAAAGACTTTAATTGCCAATATCTCACAATTTGGTTTTTAATGCATAGCGTTGTTAATGTACAACGCGATAACTTTTAGTATTGGTAGTAGCCCTCCCTACGAATCTAGGGGTCCCGGGTTCGATTCCCGGTATGGGCAAATGTTAGTGTGATGACAAAGAGTATTTGTTGTACACGAGCAAGAGTTTCGGACAAGACAATTTGTGTGAGAAGGTCCTCGAATATTTATATGCAGGTGTCGAACTTTTTAGTCTGCCAAAAATCTGGTCTACCATGTTGATGTTCATTTGCACGTCATGATACAACAAATTAGATTTACTCATAATACTCATGCAATAATACACTCAGGAGCAAAAATACCGGGTCAGAGTGCGTTTTTCATACAAACGAGACTATTTCGAAGCCCTGGTTCCTCGCCAGGGGTTGTTTTAAGTGAGGTTTAATTGTGGATACTCCGAGGTTCAATTGAGGAGGTCAAAAGTTCTTAAGATACCTAACTGATCGCACAACCAGTTAACACCACAGCGGGAGAGTTTGGGTCAGCACTTGGATTTCCTTACATTTTATTGCCATTTTAGATGTTTTTCTGAACAGGCACAATTCCGGCGTTAGCCACAGATTCATTCAGTTGGGTATCCTAGGCACTCTGGAAGTCCTGTATCGATGCTCGGGGTATTCCTCATCAGATTTCACTAAAAGCATTCCCTGGCGAGGAACCAAGGCTTCGAAATAGCCTCTTTAGTATGAAAAACGCACTCTGACCCGTTATTTTTGCTCCTGAGTGTACTCGTATAAGGTGTATTAAAGCGAAAAAGTCTTAGGTAGGATTCGAACCTACATCTCGTCTGGCTATCCGGACCAATGCAGGCGCATTACCACCTACGCCACCAAGACCCTGCCAAAGATCCACGAAATTAGTGATCGCTTGCTTTTTCATACTCAGAGGGTACGCTGGCCCACTCATGTTTGAATTTGCATTGAAATTAGCATGAGTAGGATATCGCGTTAATATAATTTATACGTATAATTATTTAATTTATTTTCAGCGCGGAAAACGGCCGATTTTTAATTTCACTGGAAACCCTGGAGGATACAATAATCGCAATCATCCTGGAGAACCAAGATGATCTAGAGATGGAGGGCGACGAAGCTAGGGCGCTTTCCCCTATTAGCTGGGACGACTTTATGAGATTGCATCAAGTGAGTAGACATTGGTGGAATCGAAACCATCTATCAGTACCCGCTATCAGCCAAACCAACAATTTTTGGTTTTATTCACCTGTGTGAATTCATGCAGCGGGCGTTGGAAGGTGGCGGGGGTTTTAACATGACTCGCAGCAGTGCACTGTGTGAACGCGAGGACCCGCGCGGGTCCCGCGATGGACACGACATGCTCGGTGCCCGACCCGCTCCCGCCCGCTGTGTGAATTGTGCTTTAATATGTCTGTCGTCGTATCTCCATCTCAGGCTCCAACTGAACACCAGCGCCGAAGATCTTCCACAAGCTGAGCTGGTTGGAGTTATCGGCTTTAGCTATACTTTTTTCTTTACTACTTTATTCGCCTGGAACCAATCACGCTAAGTTATTCGTGTTTGCGTTTGTTTAAAATTCGTTACAAGTATGTGCTTTTGTTTAAGATATTTTGTTTTTTTGTTTAGGTAGTTTTGGCTATAGGGGGCGACACTTGACACGTAACAATAATGAACACTTTAAATCTTAATATTTCATAAACGAGTCCCTTAAGCGAAAATAGTTTCTACAAACCCAACGTTTTTGAAAGAGTTACGTATCCAACGACACCCCACACCATGGGGTAGACGAGAGAGAAAAAACATCCCCACGATATCAATCAATCAATCAAATCAATTTATTCAATATAGATTCATACAGAACACTTTTTGAACGTCAAAGATCATTTACAATATACAAATAAACATGTTAACTTACGAACATAAATGCTGTTTTCACTAAGTCAAAAAAAAAAAAAATATAATATTAGAACTAGGAGGAGAAATATATATATATATATATATATGTCAGGATTATACAAAACAAATTCAAAAACCTATGTTTTTTAACTTGCTCTATACAATCCCGACATATATTAAATAAAACTGGATTATATAAAACAAATTAAAAAACAGAGTATGTCAGTACAAAAAGAGAAATAAAAAAACTGTATATAAATAAAATATCATTTAAAGGCGTCTTTGTCATTTATGAAATCATTAATCGTGTAGTAGGCCTTGCGAACTAAATGTTTTTTTATAAACAACTTAAATTTATTTAATGACAAACCTTGTATATTTTTGGGAATTTTGTTATAAAAACGCACACAATTGCCCATAAAAGATGAACTCACTTTATGCAGACGATAACGAGGCACAGCAAGTTTATCCTTATTAGGCGTAGGAGCAAGGTACCATAAAAAAAAACTTCAACATTTTTAAGTATTTTACCGCTTTATTGGTAAACAAAAGTACACTCGTATTCATGCCAACTAACAGCTTTCTAGAACTAATAGTCTCTGAGATAAGCTGCGGACGAACACGAAACAATCAGCGTTCCTAGCTTGAGTATGGAACCCTAAACAACGATGGGAATGGATTATTCACTCCATCTTTAGTAACATCATCCTCATGTTTTCAGGACGACGTATTCGTCCCAGGGCTCTATGAAAGCCCCCCCAGCCCCAGGCTGTCCTCACTGACTAAACGTCAGCATGAGCATTGCATGGCCGTGCTATGCCACAAAAAACGTCATTTACTTGGCAATTGGTACATTCGTCGTCCGACCCTTGAAGACTATGCTGTTTTTGAGGTTAGTGGTCTTATCCCGAATTCTTTTTTCAACTTTCATTATACAGATATAAAACTCACTACACCATTAGGAACATAACGTAATAGATTAAAAGCCTTAAGACAATTACAGGTGTAGTGCATAATTGCTTTCCTTCGTATTTTCACGGACACGTACGAACGTGTCGTGCTACTTCAGTCAACTGAAATAGCAAGACACGTTCGTACGTTTCCGTGAAAATACGAAGGAAAGCAATTATGCACTACATCTGTACTTTATTTTTTATTGAAATAAACATTTAATTAAATATTCAGGATCATGGCCACCCCACATACTCAATTTCTTACTCGTTTGTTGGCCAATTTTGCAAATACGTCTTAACATGAAAACCATGGTGACCATAATTTTAGTAATAACTAGGGAAACAATATTATTTTAATAAAATGCTAAACTTTATTTCTTTAAAAAAGTAACGACTTATACTAATTGAATCTCAATCATTTACTGAGTTGGGAGGATTAAGTTAGGATATATTCATTTATGTCTAGTGTTTTGTAACAATTACCGCCCCTGCACCACCAACTACACCTATTCAATTACTCTTTAGGAGGTCAAAGAACTATACATACAAGAACAGCGGGAATACATAGAGTGGGCTCAAATTCTATGGATAGAAGGACAAAACCTCCGTGCCCTTCAGCCCTCGGAGTCGATTGATAACGTATACAGGGCAGAATTCGATGTGCGTGTGAGTCAAGTGACAGACTTCCCAGTGAAATACGACGGAGCTATTAACATCTCGCTTGACACTGGCGGGGTGTTTGTAATGACGCGGCTGGAGACATTCCAGGATGTAAGTATTATGTACATTGTGTAGTTCAACGTTACAACGTTATTTTCCAATAAAACAGAAAAGTAAAATAACCTGTCAAGCGCCTATTGGAATCAAATCAGCGCGAGAACAAATCACAGTTTTGATATTTTTTTGGAAGTAAAGCGACCCTTATGGTGAGACTTTGTTCGTTGTCTGCCTGTCTGTATGTCACAACAGGTTTTCTCAACAAATGCTATCAACTTGGAATTTGGCATAGTTGTAGAACTTCCTCGCCCGGAACGGCTTTTTAAAAAAAAAGGGTCTTGAAGGGGGGTTGTATATTAAAAGTGGTTTGATTATATCGAATGGGGTATATTAAAGAGAATTGAATGGATTTTTCGTGATGTACTTTATTTATACCCAAAAAAGTATAAAAAATGATCGTTTACTCCGAAGTTATTTATTCAAAAAAAAATAAAAAGAATCCTGACGTATAGATAATTACTTATTTTCTATGGGAAATTAATTAATAATTATATTATTTACAGTTTGTAAGAAATAACAAAACAACTTTGAAAATCTGTATTAAATTTTAGCAAAATGGGCTTAACCATAGAAAATAAAGCTCATAACAAAATCAGAATTTTCTTTTGTGGTTTGAGCGTTCAAACATTGCTGCCCATTTTCCTTTGACTGTTGTGTGGTTTACCGTTTTTACAATAAACATAAATAAAAAAACATTGAAAAAAAAAACAATTATTGTGTTCAGTCAATTTAATACAATTTCTATTTTTTTAATGTAATAACTTCTCAAAAAGCATATCAACCCACTATCTACTCGTATTACAGTTCAAAAGATACTGCAAAGAGACAGCGTAGGGATATTGGTAGAGACAGTTAGACACCCATCGGAATCCTAAAAATTTTACGCCGATCGGCGTCCGCGGCGTTGTTAATTGGTTATTAAAACATGGCGAATATTCAGGTGAACACATCCGACCTGCCGCTGCTCGAATATTCCGACACGATCAATGAGCGTCTGATCCTCAGACCCACAGACGTTATGCTCAAGCCATGCCCAGTTCATCCCACGCGGTTTGTCTTACCAGGTAACTTTTGATCCCGTTATCTTGTTACAGTGACGTCGCTTTTCTTGCATTGTTTGAATGTTTATTTTATCGACACGTCATGTCATGTCCAGACATATAAGTTTTTGCGGCACGTATAAATCGTCCTAGGAACTTCCGAATTTGTATGTACTTCCTTATGAGTGTTATGACTTTGAGATGAACATGCAACTTGCATACATTACAATCAGAGTTGGGCAAAAATTATCTATTTACGAAAAACCGGGAAAATAAATAAATCATCTTTTATTTGAAGTAACTAAATAATCCGTCATTTGTTATTTTGAAATTTATCTAGATCAGTTTCATTTTTATTATAATATCAATGGGTACTTAGTGATCGCTTGGTCGTATCTACTATGAAATGTCACTTGGAAATAAGTTGAAACAGTTAATTCAATATCGGAAGGAAGTCTAGAGACGACTAAATCGACGTTCTTGACACAAAAACTTGTCTGGTCATGTCACTGACATGTATGAGAGTGAACGCCACATCTCAAAAATGAAACAATTTATTTGTATATTTTATTTGAGGAGATCCAACATAGAACTCAAAATAAATACGAAATGGATACGATACTTGAAATTAATAAGAATTAAGTACTTTGTTTACGAGAGGCTTCTTTCGATGCATGTTTTTGCGCTTGTTCCACAATATTCCCCGTCATCCAGGCCAGACCACCGTCACGGAAATGGTGGCAACAGATATCCACATGCAGCTGGCGGAGTACGCTGGGGCCCGCGGGGTACCGTTTGTGGCCCGGGAGTCAGCCCTGCGCTGTCTTGTGGAGAATCGCTACTGGGCTGTCACAGTGTCGGTCTGCGCCGTCCGCTGGAATGGTGAGTACCTAGTTAAAATGATTTGTTCAATACAGCTGCCTGGTTATCGGTATTTGTGCACAAGAGCTTCATGCGATACGAAGACTCACGTGATCTACCAGTGACTCGATTGTTTTAATAACGAAACGAAATAGAAACGCTAGTTATCGTAATGCATCTTGCCTAGGGCCAACCCATCTCAAAGTACTTATAATATGTGTGTAGATAAAATAATGTTAGTTGCGTTTCTACACGACATAGAAAGGTCAAATATGATTTCTGAACGAAAGAACTCCTTTGGCAGGATTAATCTTTGGGTTCCTTTTTAAGTTTAGATACTAAGACAAGTTTGGTAACATTTTTAAGTAAATCAAAAATGTACAATTCAATTCTGAAGATATTTCAAAAAGAGTTAAATATAGTTATTACAGTGCAATTGACCCCGAGACCCTCAAGATGAGGCTGAATTGGATCCAGAGGCATTAGGCGGAGGAAATGAGCCACCTGGCCCACTTTAAACTTTTTTATGTAATGAATACCTTTGTAAACAAGTTACGGCGTATTTCATCATCATCATCATCATGTCAGCCGAAAGACGTCCACTGCTGGACATAGGCCTCCCCCAAGGCTTTCCACTCAGACCGGTCTTGTGCTTTTCGCATCCACCGCGGTCCCGCGATCCTGACGAGGTCGTCACCTTATCTTGTTGGAGGCCTACCTACAGCTCGTCTTCCGGTCCGCGGACGCCACTCCAGAACCTTCTGACCCCATCGGCCATCAGTCCTGCGAGCAATGTGCCCCGCCCACTGCCACTTCAGTTTAGCTATTCTTAGGGCTATGTCGGTAACCTTAGTTCTACTGCGGATATCATCATTTCTGATTCAGTTAATTCACTGTTATTGTTAAGTTTATTTCCTTTGGTATTATGGCACGAATTGGCCTAAAACTGAATGCGTACTTATATTTGTTTACATCTTTATCATGTTTGCGAACCCATCCACAAGACCGGTCTGAGTGGAAAGCCTTGGGGGAGGTCTATGTCCAGCAGTGGACGTCTTTTGGCTGACATGATGATGATGATAAGTTTTGTTGTACTACGCCCATACGAAACATTTTAATTTGACTTGGCTAATTTTTTTTAAAGAACTCATAATGAGGCTCTCTAAAGCATTTTTTTTTCAACATTCATAATTGCTAAGTTATGGAACCTTGTGAAGTAGGAAATTAAAGAAACATTTTTTCTTTTATTTAATATGTTTTTACTACGGAACGGTGTCAATATGATACCATAAACGAATTCGGCATCCCCAAATCTTAACCGATGTAGATATAAAGATAAAGTTGACACACCCCCCACTCAAAAATTCACATCAAATTCTTGGTGACTCCACTTCTAAAATCCATCCTTGGGTCATAAGGACCAATCCTGCGAGAGGAAATCTTTGGTTCACGAAATGTCGTATATAATCTGCTACAACTGCCGCTATGTATAATTACTTAATTAGGCCTTAAAACTCGTGTGATCCTATCGTGATCTGTCTCGTGTTGTAAGACCTCTCATTATGTAAGTAACAATTGTCCCTCCGGTCGACTTTGACCACTTCCTAACTTGTCCACTTCCAAAGTTGCCCACTTCCTATTTTGTCCAGTTCCTAACTTGTCCACTTCCAAAGTTGCCCACTTCCTAATTCGTCCAGTTCCTAACTTGTCCACTTCCAAAGTTGCCCACTTCCTAATTCGTCCAGTTCCTAACTTGTCCACTTCCAAAGTTGCCCACTTCCTAATTCGTCCAGTTACATAGACTACTAATAAATGTTTGGGTGTTTGTGTCAGATGGTCAAATCCGCAACGTGGTAGTGCTGGGAAGCGAGTTGGCGTATAAGACGGAGGATCCTATGAACAGGACGTTCCGAGCGTTCAAACGAATCCTCGACAGCGTCTTCGTACCGTAAGTGAAAATTTGTGCACTCACATTGAGTTCCGGCCGATAAGTTTTCTCACCCCTTATTTATAGGTATTCAAATTTTAACAAAGGACGATGGGTAAAAATGTCCCCACCCACCAACAGTGATGAAACATGTGCCAGTTTATAGATCTTGGCAATATGATGTATTTTTTTCTATGGCGACGATCACCATATGTATGGGGTTTTCTTGAAAAATCATAATCTCATCGTATGGAACTATGGAATTTGTTTGAAAATGAACACGTATGTAGATGATTCGCCTTGCCTGGCCCTTTGTTTTCATTAAAAAATTCCCATTGATTTTGCTACGAAGATAAGTATTTTGTCTTTTATTGGGTCCTAATGAACATATAGACCTGCAGCCCGTTACTGTTGGAGGGGGGGGACGGGGTTCATACAAAATTGCCCATCACCCTTTAAAAGCATGTCTGTTCATGCTCAGTGTAGGGTTCCGAAGCCGTTTCTAAACAAAAGCTATCTCAAAAACAACAAGTATTATTTAATTCTCTATTTAAAGTTATTTAGACGATTTTAAGAGGTACGAGTATAATCAGTTTAGTCGCCTGTGTTAGGAACCAATCAAGTTTTCATTTAAAATTCGTTATATGTGCTTTCATTTACGATATTTTTCAGATTTTCGGTATTAGTAGTTTTCGCTGCAGAAGGGACACACTTGACTCAAAATAAAATAGCACTTCAAATGTTAATATTTCACAAACGGATCCGTTAATTTAAACATGGGTTTTACAATCACACGGGGACACGAAAATTAAAAAAAAACATCCACACGCTACGTTTAGGGGAGGTATCCTAATATTTTTCTAGATTTCATTTTGCTTTGTCGGTGTGACTAATATGTATACAGGGTTATTGGTAAGTCGACCTATTCCCGTTAGGAGGTGATAGGGGTGACTATTTGCGATAAGTTTGACCCCCATATGCATTATGCAAAAGTGAACCATTTTTGAGTTATCGCGTTTATTAGTTTTTTTTAAATTAGTCGGAAATTCAACTTGAAAAATTTATTACAAAAGAACTATAAATTTAAATCTTTTTTTTTCTTCTGATTTACAAAACCGATTAAACACTGCTTATTTCTCAATATTAAAACAATAATTATCGGTCCAAATTTGAAAAAGCGAGACGGAAAACGATTTTTTTTCAATATTTTTTGCGAACGCTTTCCACTAAAATGCCTTAAAAACAAAAAAAAACGTTATGAAACTTGGCTTGCAGATTATTTTAAAAACTTAACTGTTTTCTTAGCTCTCCAAAAAAGCATAACAAGTAGAAAAATATTTTAAAAAAACCTGAAAAAATAATCATCACAAAGGAAGCGGGCGGAAACAAAAGTCACAAATGCAACTTCAAAAATTAAAATTAAAAAATATACCAAATTTTAATCATACATTTTTTATTTGCTTTTGTACAAGATGAATTTGTTGTTCCTATGCAAAATTTAAAAAAATATTATCTGTACACGTTTGAGAATGCGAGGCCGAAAACTAAAAAATACATGTTTTTTAAGTTTTGTTCGGACGTGACTTCCTTGTTGCTTCCTTTGTGATCAATTTTTTCCAGCAATCTTTAATAAAACTCATTTAATTTTAATAGCTCGTTAGAAAGCTGGAAAAAAGTCAATGTTTTATGTGTAATCTGAACGCCAAATGTATTGGTATTTTTTTCTGTTTTCGTGTAATTTATGTTGGAGTTTGATAAAAAAACATGTATTTTTTAGTTTTCGGCCTCGCATTCTCAAACGTGTACAGATAATATTTTTTTTAATTTTGCATAGGAACAACAAATTCATCTTGTATAAAAGCAAATAAAAAATGTATGATTAAAATTTAGTATGTTTTTTAATTTTAATTTTTGAAGTTGCATTTGTGACTTTTGTTTCCGCCCGCTTCCTTTGTGATGATTATTTTTTCAGAATTTTTTAAAATAATTTTCTAATTGTTATGCGTTTTTGGAGAGCTAAGAAAACAGTTAAGTTTTTAAAATAATCTGCAAGCCAAGTTTCATAACGTTTTTTTTTTGTTTTTAAGGCATTTTAGTGGAAAGCGATCGCAAAAAATATTGAAAAAATTTCGTTTTCCGTCTCGCTTTTTCAAATTTGGACCGATAATTATTGTTTTAATATTGAGAAATAAGCAGTGTTTAACCGGTTTTGTAAATCAGAAGAAAAAAAAAGATTTAAATTGATATTTTTTTTGTAATAAATTTTACAAGTTGAATTTCCGACTAATTAAAAAAAAAACTAATAAACGCGATAACTCAAAAATGGTTCACTTTGGCATAATGCATATGGGGGTCAAAATTATCGAAAATAGTCACCCCTATCACCTCCTAACGGGAATAGGTCGACTTACCAATAACCCTGTATAAATGCCAAGTAACAGCTTTCTACAACTGCAAAAAAAGACTAAGTGTTCTAAGTTTGATTACGGAACCCTAACTAGGGTCTCTACGTTTCCCTGCATATTCAAAAATATGGAAAATGGACTTGATTTAGGGGTGTGAAAAGTTATCAGCATACGTCGGACTATAGGGGGCATTTTCGTGGCATGTCAGAATGATAGGTAAGGTTCGCATATCAATCAATTCACTTTCGAGTATTTGTACTTAGTATTTGGTACCTAGTATTTATAATGTGAATTTCCAAATATTATAGCAACTAACTGCGTTATTTATAAACGTACTTGGACTACACATAAGTCAAAATGGCGAAAAAGTTCGTTTGGCTTTATCCGTCACTCAGACAATTGCAGCTGTGAGAAAGGAACAAAACACAAATGAGTTAACTGGGCATGTCAATTTCTATGAACACGGCTCTAAGGCTGTACGTTAGTTAAGTGTTTTTTTTATATCCTTTAAATTTTAAATACATAGATATGCAAATTAACAAATAGAGCAAATCTTTCTATTGATTAGACTGCACTCTACCAACAAATATAAGTATGAACAACAGTCATAATGACGCATGTCAGCTATTTATTTGTTTTTTAAGTGGCCACTTCAGTGGGCTATCAGTCATCACTTCAAAGAGTATTTACACATTAAAGATGAATAAATGATAACGGGTAACTAATTTAATTAACTATGTTACAAATACTAGGTACATTATAATACTCGTAAGTTAAGATTTTTTTGTAAACCTTACCTTGCTCTCAAACTGCCCCCTATAGTCCGACGTATGGCTATCAGCTAAAGACAAAGTAGTATTTTTGACTGCTACGCGGTTTGAGCGATCCGGCACAAATGTTTTTAATTATTCCCCAGGCAGTCGGAGTTATCCAAGTGGTACGTGCGCCCTAATGACTCTGACACAGGCGGTGCAGCTAGCAACGATGCCACTCTGAACGCCAGTGGTATCTCTTGGGCGCAGAACTATGTTCAGAACAACAATTTGGAAGATCACACGTTATTCATATTTGGTAACTGGCCTTATCTTACGAATACTTAAGTATCCCGGATAATCAATATAATATCACGAGTTTTTTATTTAAATTAGGTAATGATGAGCCCGTTGCGCAAGAGGCAGGCCAGAAAGACAATGACCCTCATGATTCCAATGTAGAGGCATCGCCTGCAAAGGATTCGCGTGAAGAGGAAGCGCCTGCAGACGAATCACCTACAGACGAATCGTCTGCAGAGGAAGATGAAACTCCAGTGGTCAGGGAAGAGGGGCCAAATCCGGGGATTGTGAAGGGTAATCCTGAGGGTATCGACGAATCCTTGTATACTTGGAATAGTATGTTTCTTATAGCAATAATAGCTGATATTTCTTTAGTTGCAACAAATATTACCCTTCAATTTGAAGAAAATACTTTAGTTTATTAGAAAACCTACCTACCTACGAGCAATTCTTGTATATATATATGAAACTTAGTATGCAGGTGTTTCTGGGGCGATAAATCGATCTAGCTAGGTTTCATTTTTAGAAAACATCTATTTGGCAAAAAAAAACCTGGCGAAGCTCGCTCATCCAGTAATAAGCGGAACTGGATGGTCGGCGTTTGCGTCTAAACCAGGAAAAATAATGAAGGGTTTCAAACATGTTCTTTTAGACTTTTTTTAGTTGTAGGTTACTCTGTATTTTTAACCCCTACGCAAAAAACACACTAACCCCTCCCCCCTAACCCCCTCCCTCCTCCTATGCGGGTGGTAGGACCTTGTGCGGGGTTCGTCCGGATCGCTACCACCATCTTATCCATTAACCTACCGCCAAACAGCACTGTTCGCATTGTTGTACCGGTTTGGGGATACGACAGCCGGTGTAATGACTAGCTTAGAGGCATTCCATCTTAGTTGGCCACACTTTTGCAGTCTTAGGCTTGCAGTCTTTTGAATGCGAATGGGTCCCCATTTCACTTACCATCAGAGTGGCCTGTGTGCTCGTATGCCTTCTCTAAGCCCTTAAACAAAAGAGGGGTATTATGGTTTTTTATACGTAAGTTCGCTTTCTAGCTGTGATTCGTAATAGGTTGCATCAAAATCGCTTGGGCAATTCTAGAGATATCAGCTCTTATATCGGCATTTGACCAAAATGGAATAAAGACATATCTATCTAATCTATCTGAATCTCGGAAACCATTCCAACGATTTCGATGAGATTGGAAATTTAGGAGTTTACGGGGGGCAAAAAATCGATCTGTCAAATTGTAATTTTCGGGATATTTCGTTTTAGAAGAGGCAGATCAGGGAAACCAGGTTGCCGAAGGTTCCGGTGCAGGGGGAAATCCAGAGAAGCGAGCTCCAACGGGCGCTGAAGGGAATAAGGCTGAGGGTGTCGAGAAGAAGTGCATTTGCGGGGGTATGTTTGTAATTGCAATTCGAACTATGCATTTTTGACACGTGAGGCGAACCTGTTTGTTCTATCAACCTGGCCCATTTCTTAGGACTTGAATCCAAAACTGAGATCCAAGATTGAAAAAGTACCAACTCGGCCAGCATTACTGTCAAGTAGTTAAGAGCTAACGAAACGTCGACAAAACAATAGCCCGTCAAAAGCAATAAAGTTGTAGTGAATTTAACCGCGTAAAAACGAGGCCCATTTTTTTTGTTTACCCCGCGGCGACTTGATCAGCTACTACCGCGGGAACATGGCGGTTCCACTATCAAGTGATTTCGCCAGTGTCAAGTATATATATAAGTATAAATCAATATAGTAATAAAACACAATCCAATCTTCTCTAGGAAGATTGGTGGCAACGTTGTACGGTGATATGTAGGACAGAGGCTAAAATAGTTTTAACCTCTGTACCACTGCGATTCCACTTGAAACGAGAAGTAAGATGCCAGGATACACGAAATAAGTCCAAGTCTTCTATGACTGTGCAACACAAAGGCATTAAAAGTACAAATCACTAACAAAAAAGAACTTTGAACTCCTAAATACACAAAAATAAAAACTAAAACAAATTACACATCCGCCATCTTTTGACGTTGCAAATGGCCCCCGAGGCCCAGTTATCTAATTGCCCTATTGATTCAAGTTTTGGTCCACAGATACAGTATACGGGCACCCGCCCCCGCGCTCGTTCCGGAAGTGGCAGTTCAAAAGCGACTTCGGGGATGGAAACGATCAAACATTTGATTGCATCGTGCACTGCTCGCATAAATTCAGGGTAAGTCCGACTTTTGAACGAGGGTCCAATTTGGCGGGTTGTTTAATAACTGCGCCATGCTAATAAATAAGAGAATCTAAAGGATTTGTATGTTCATTTTAAAAGCAATTGCCTTTGCCTCGCGACTTATCACCTTTATATTAGAAAAGTTTCCGCACCGCCGCTGGCGCCGCTTCTGCCTTTGAGTTATTACGGAACTCATCGACTGCAATGCATACATACTTAATTATAAATATCACTTGTTTTGTCATTTTAAAATAGGCATTTTCGTTTTTATAAATAAGTTGTAATATTAGGGTCTCGATGGGGAGGTTTTGCTGGAGCCAATCATTGAGTACCAGGCCGAGCTTGGAGCCAGTGAGCAGACTGAGGACAGGCTAAACGGCTTAGCCCTCGCGCTCGCTCTCAGAGATTACAACACTAGCGTTGTGAATGGTAAGTGTATTAAGGAAAAGGGGGGGCAAGTGCATCAAACCAACAATATCTCCTAGAAGTAAATTATTGTTTCGCACTTACCCCGTAGACACACTTGCCCCAACTGACCTCATACATCATAGATATCTCATCTTCTTTATGATGGCCTTAACCCGTTCAATTCGGAATCAAATAAAGTATAATTCTTTATTTGAAATAAATTGATGTGCCGCACAAGGCGACATCAAAGAGTTGTAATGCATGCTATTTAGACGAACGAGCTATTATTTTCTGAGAGTACAACATGACCATATACCATGCCGCGAGATTTGCTTGGGTTTTCCACATCACTTGCTAGACTTGAAGCTGTTATTAGCCATGCTATTTTTTTTCTGTAAGTAAATATTGTATATACTGTAGTAACTACGGCAACCACAACAACCACCTCTAGCTTTAGACATATAGGTAGGGCCAACTAAAGGCTGGATTTAATGAGAAACATTTAGTCATTTTGAAACAACGTATTTTAACCAGCTTCTGCCCGCTTCGCTTAGTATTAGTTATTCTTCCATCCCACGTTGCGGGGGCATGTCAATTATCGTTATTGAGTCGGGAACTTTAATTTTTACCCGGATAAAAAGTAGCCTAACTCTAAAGTTAGGTTAGGTTAGGTTAGGTTACGTTTTGGAGGTTAATACTGGTGAGGCTTTACACGGTATGCTTCCGCAGCTCTCGCAGGAGACTGATGTGTAATGACTGTTCGATGATTTTTGTATGAAACAGCTATTTGGAATAAAACAAAGCAATCACGGACAAATACATTGCAATGATGTCCAAAATTTCTCAGAGCTGTATTAACTAAGAAAGGTTTCATTTTGAGGTTAGAAAGTGGTCATTATGAGACAAATAACTATGGACAGGGTTTAATTAATCACTGAACACATTCAAATTTTACGTAATGATTTTAAATTATTATTATGTGGGTGCACTATATACCTATAGGTAGGCAAGAAACGCGGCACGCCTCAACGCTGTGTATACAGTCAACGGCACAAATATTTGTTCGCTCGCTATATGCACAGGTTGCTAATGTAAAAAGATTGACGAAAAGCTTTATAAATCTCAGTGATAGAACTTATGGTCCAACTAGGTGTGTTACGGTGTGAGACGTCCCGAATGTGATTTTTTAAAGGCTAAGGTGTTAATAATTTATGTTATCTACAGTAAGGATCGACGTGCAGACCGGAGACGTGATCACCATAGAAGAACTGTCCGATGATGAGCTGAATGAGTTGAAATCGCCCGAAAGGCTGGCCGTCGGCGGAAATGCCATTCACTCTGCACTTAACCACTTGCAAGTGTATGAGCCCGGGAATTACCTTCTGGTACACGATGTAAGCAAGCGTACATAACATACCTACATACATACATAAAATCACGCCTCCGTTCCCAGTAAAACCTGGGCAAAATTCCTGAATTATTTAATTAATAATAAAGTTATAAAACATTACGTACACTAATTGTATGGTCACCCTATATTGCTTGAAGTGCACGTTTAATTAGTTTAGTATAGGCATAGGGTGACAATAATTTCGGTTTGAAAATAAATCCTAAATAAATAAAAAGGATTCCTAAAATCATGTTGGTTTCACGAACTTCTAATAGAAATGTAATTGCCAGTGAGATTATGTTTCTGTATACTAATTCAAAGAAAAAAGGAAACACTTGTCGGCTGTCGAGTTCTGACCAATGCTTGTTGTCCAACGTCCGTGAACACGGCACGCCTCCTATTTCTGGGTGTTTCCCTAGAGACCGTTAGGTAACGAGACTTCATTTAAACGAGAGCTTGCCGTTGAACCAAAACATTTGTGAAAAATGTATCATTTCCCGAAATTATTCTCAAAAAGCATTTTGCTATATTTTGTTTTATAGCCGTATCGAAACCGCTTGCTACGTCTATTAGGTTAGATAAAACTTGTGACTACATTAAAAATAAATAAACTGCGACGGGAAAAAATATTTTGGGAAATAAAAAATTGGGAAATTATACATTTGACCAAAAATATTTTGGCCAACCGGAATAGATCCCATTTCAACGCTATGTTATGTTGGCGTGTTGCAGTCGCTCGAAAGTGAATATGCTCTTCTGTACACTGAGGGAAGCAGCTTCGAAGTTCCCCCGCCTGCCCCAGTCTTCACGCGGAACGCATCCTGGAGCGACCTGAGTTCCACCACCGAGGAGCAAAGCAACAAGGGCTACTCAGGCGACGAGGACTGCTCTCGCGCAGATGATTTCTCAAGCGACGTGGACGACGATTGGTCGCAAGAAGTGAACGCAGGACGCTCGCGCGACGCGGACGCGGATTGGACGCTCGAAGAAATCGGGGATTCCCCGCAAGTCGCGGACGCGGATTGCTCGCGCGAAGTGAACGCGGATTGCTCGCGCAAGGAGGAAGCGGCTTGTACGCTCGACGCGAACGTTGCTTACTCGTTCCCCGCGGACTTGGATTGCCTATTTGACGTGGATGCGGTTTGCTCACTCGACATGGACGCGGCTTGGTCGCTCGATGTGGACCCGGTTCGCTCACTCGACGTAGACACGGTTTACTCATTCGAAGTGGACGCGGTTCGCTCACTCGACGCTGAAGCGGCTTGCTCACTCGACTTGGACGTGGCTTGGTCACTCGACGCAAACCTGACGTGCTCACTCGACGTGGACACGGTTTTCTCGCCCACCGCGGACGTGGCTTGGTCGCTCGAGGCGGATGCGGCTAGCTCGCTCGACGCGGAAGTGTCTTGCTCGCTCGACGAGGAAGTGGCTTGGTCTCTTGACGCGGACCCGGATTGGTTTCACGACCCAAACATGGATTGGTTGCGCGAGGGGGCATGGCTGCCCAATGAAGAAGATAATCGCTACACGGCCTGGTGGCACCGCGTGGGCTTCTCCCGCGACGTGAGCTCCTCTAGCGACTTGAGCATTTTGCCCAACGCGGGCTGCTCCTCGGGCAATGCGGCTTCAACCCGAGACGCGGCTTCTACGCGCGACGCGGACTCGACCGATGACATGCCGCCCCTCCCGATACCCGTGCTGGCGCCCATCGTGCTGCCCTATCACAAGTAAAAATTTAATATTGAACTAGGAACTTGCTGCCATTATTTTATTTTATGTATTAAAATAGGAAGCCTGCATGTGAAACATACGTAGGTACTAATACAATGTTGCAGATTTTCATTCTTATGCTATATTACAATTATGTATAGCACACTTATAGACTATCTCAGCATACGTATAGTTTAGTTACTTTTTAACATTACAGGAACACACACACACACATTCAATACGCGCGTCACATACGAATACATGCACACACGCAACCTGCAAAAGATAGATAAACTTATTGGGTGTTGAGAAAAAAATATGTAAACTTTTTTCCAAATAAAAATGGTTGTGAAGATGTCTTTATTTACTCAAACCTACACACTAAAATGAAATCATCAGATCGCTTAGGAAAAAAGCTATTGATACACTGATTTTTGCTTTACGTATCGGTTTTAATATATCATAATCAGGCTTGAAACTTTTCGGTGTACAGTCAAGGGCTTAAATATATATACGCTCCCAAGACGTCAAAAATATCTATACACCTTTATGCCATTGGCAATAAGGTCCGTGTATATTTGACGCGATAGCTGTATAGATATTAATGCCCTTGACTGTACACCGTGGTTCTAAAATCCATGGAGTCATCATAGGTTAAAATATTTTTTTCGAAGATAAAAGTCAAATCATATATTAAACATTTAACATACTTCGCCGTATGTACTTCGTACTTAGTAAACAAAATAAACTAAAATAAATACGTAAAGTGCGAAAAAAAATGTCTTCTTATATTAAATACTATTCGTCTAACATTACTCAAAGATCTGGATTGATCAAAAACTGTTTTGTGTATTAAGAAGGATAATATAACGTTTTATTTTTAGACTTTGACTTCGAAAAAAATATTGTATCACGACGACTCCGCGGATTCTAGAATCACGGTATGCGCCCAAAAGTCCAGAGTCTACCTAATCATAATATTCTTTTAGGTACCGCCAAACCTTGCCCTGTGCGTTCACCTACGCCCCAGAACAGGTCATCCAGGAGCGCGAGACGCCAGAGCCGACAGTGAAGGCTCCGCCAAAGCGTATCCAGGTAATATCTCTTCAGCATTACCGACTGGCTATTTGAGAAATCTTAGAAAACCTTTTCAAATGAGTCTTTATTGCGTAACAAGCACACTACATTGATATTTCCTTGAGATTCTTAAAAAGCTAAAAGGTTAAAGTAAAAAAAAACAATCCTTCCTTAAACGCGGTTTCTTTTTATCATGGCCATATGACAAGCAAGTGGACGTCACACGCAAGTAAACAATAAACAATCATCTGAAGAGATTATACTTTTATGATCTGTGGTAACGTGACGTCACCAGTAAGTAACCACAGCTGCAAACCAATCACATAGCGTTTCTGACACAGATAAAATTTCAAAAATAGAAAGTACATTTTCATTCGTGAATGTCCAAAAAAATATGTTTTAAAATCAAGTGAAATATGCTGTTGTACGCTATTATCTGATAGGATGACCACAATTTGTAGTATATTTTCAATATTGTCAAATAGCCTATTTAATTGACTGATACTAACCCGTCCGACGTCGATCGCGACGTAACTAGCGCCATCTATCGTTAACTATTGTAACTAATAACTGCTTTTAACAATATTTAACAACGTGAATCGATCAGTAACACGCGACTTTATTTATTTTGTCCTTAGAAAAGGATTTTATTTACATAGGTACTTTTTGTTTTTAAAATAAAAAAAGCCCCCTTTGCATAGAACTTGTTATTTCCAATGTTTATGTTTTTTAGACCCATGCGCATCTAATTATGAAGTTTAGGTACCCGGAAAATCATGTCAGACGTAGTCACTTCTTTTCTAAATTGCTATTTTAATCTCAACATGTTGAGTTTGCAATGAACTATATTACATCCAGGAGTCGTACTTTTCATGCAATGACGAAATTTTACTTTTATTTTGCTCTGTTTTCATTTGGCAGGTATTTAGGTATGTATTAAAAGGTACAAAAAAAGCCAAAAGAGCTGTGAAATGATTATAGTTAAATACAGTTTAATCGCCATCAAACTACCTACGGCTCACGGCAGCATCTTATTTTAATTTCATCACTCATTACTAAAAATGGCCAATTGAGACAATTTTCTTTTATTAATGCCAGTTGTATTCACGTTTATTTAATTTTTCCCACTGTCCCGCTGCAGGTATATATTTTTCTATGCGTCAATAGATAACTTAACTCATTTGTACATGTTTAAATGGGGTTACCTTTGTTTCGGCGAAATATGTTTGCCAAATGTATCGTTTCCAAACCGGTTCATTTGCCAACCCGCTTTGTTTTCTGTAACCGTAAATATTTCAGTATGTTATAAAAACTAACCTAACCTAACCTGACGGTTCTACACGACGGTACTAAAATAAATCCTGAAAAAAAAAATAACATTGGGTTGGCAAATGAAAAAGTTGGGAAACGATACATTTGGGAAACATGTTTTTGCCAAACGGCAGGCTCCCGTTTAAATGATTGACGATTATTGGTTAGTAATTACAGTAAAACCATGTGTAGCGTGACGTAATTTTTGCGTCAACGGCATGAAAAGTACCTACGGGCCCTGATTATATCCAAGCTTTAAAATAATCGCAAATGCAGTTTTAATAATGTCTGATAGTACCACCACACGGGATAGTTGACCCACTTTCCACAGTGCGTGTTTAGGCCATTTATCACAAATCGGGTTTAGTCGGTTACACCCGTATATCCAGACAAGGAAAGTATTCTTCTTTGTCATCGTGTTTGACAGGTGACAAGTGCCATTTAGGTTCCATGCAATTTAACTGTTGGCTAACCCGAAGACCAAGCCTGCCAACCTGACAATAGAGTGATTACACCCAAAGCCAAATAATTACAGGTCTAGTTAGTTATAAACACGTGTACGTGTTTTATTGCTCCTAGGGACGTTGATAACGAATCTACTTTAGTCACATAGACATACTACATAACAGAACCAAAGAGGTATAGGAGAAAAACTTAAGTAAAGCTTCTCTTGCTTGTAAATAATGTCGAAGTCTATATGTTACAACTATGCAAGAGGCCATTTACTAAAAAATTTCACCTATACACCTTGCTAAATGTATGAATTGTTAATAACGCATTTTATTTATTAAAAAAAATCCTCTTAGCTGCCAGAGCCGGAGTGGACCCCGCGGAAGAAGGTTGGTTTCCATACAAGATTATGTTCTAGTCGCTTTTGCACGAGAAGCCGGGATCTATGGTATAGTTGGCGAAATATAATCCGAGGCCATCGACAAGATACATTTGGTGTTCGTTATCGATATCTAAAATAGGATTAATGTAAGCTCAATTCCATACACTGTGACAGGTTTCGAGAATCGCTTACGTTAGAATAAGGCAACTTCTAGCCACAATTCGACGTGACGTAACGCTTCTATGAATCAGTACAGATTATATTTCACCAACAATAGTAACATTAATAACCAGACCTCGAATATAAGGGGGAAAAATTACATGACAGCTAGGGACTGCCTACATCGATCGCTCCTAGTTTGGTTTGAAATATTTTTTTATTAAAAGTATGCATATGAAACAAAAGAGCAACATGGTTCTGGTTATTATTTAGTTTAAAAGTAGGATCGAACCTTCACCTGCCATCATATTTTTTTACCTCATTGTGAATTAAGTACTGATCCCATTTCCAGTGCAAGTAAACGATCAGAATTTGTTCCAAATTTTCTGGCGTTGAACTTCAGTGACTGATGAAACCAATTCAGATGGCTAAAAGAGCCAATCTCTGTGGAAGTAAAAGGGGCAAAAAAATACACACAAACAATGCTAGTATCAAAAAGCATCTATAATTTAGTTTATCGATATAGGCGATCCCTAGCTGTCAATTTTGCCCCGTCTATTCCGAGATCTGATAATGACCATTATCCCTAGCTTGTAGCCTAGCCTATAGTCACGTTCAAAGACCTGATGTGACCTTCGTAGGTACAATATGTGTTTGAGTTCGAGGCATGCTTGAGGCTTTATTATAAATTGATGGCTTTCCCTCCTTATTTTTAAACGTGTATTTCGCCAGTGAGTTTTAGACAATCACTATGGACTTATTAGACAAATAAGTCCATAGAGATATCACGCTCGAGGACAATGCTGCCCTGCTACGGAGAGAAGGCATAAGGTCGGAAGTGCAATACAATTCATATAGTAGATGTGCCTTTTTTTCCGTAGGAGGGCAGAATAGGCAATGTTCATGTTTTTTTCACACCTTCTGATGTCTAATTTGCAGTTTAAAATGCTCGTATCATCCGTATTTATAGCCGATTTTAATTTTAATCACTCTTGGTGATCTCTTTTACGATATTTGCACATTTGGCTGAGGAGTGCGATTTAAAAAATACATGCGTATACCCTATTGTTCGGTGAGAGAGTATTTACTCTAGTGGACTAAATAGATGCAGATGCACACAGCTCCGTGCGCTTCTGCCAAGTCCAATTTTTAGGTTATATTTTGTACATACTGATTTGACAGCTGTCAGATCGAGCTGTCCTAGAAAGGCGCGACTATAACCCTGGACTAATTTAATTCACTCATCATTTTTCGACTTCGTCAACGCGCTGGCCGAGTTGGTAGTGACCCTGCCTACAAAACTAGCGGACAGATATTTGTGTGATGAGCACGAATATTAGTTCGTAATTCATGGATGTTTTCTATGTTCTTCAGTATATATTTATCTATATAAGTATTTATATCGTTGTCTAGTACCCATAGCACAAGCCTAGAGATTCTTTTTGGGACTAGGTCAATTGGCGTGACATTGGACCCGATTCTACACGCGTCTAAGCTTCCTATTTTTATTTAGGTGTCGCTAGAACACTTTGCTATTCTATCAGCAACTGTCATAATCAAATGACAGCGCAAATTTGAATCTGACACTTCTTATTTTAGGCGGACTATTCAACTTTACCTTGACATTATGGAATAGCACTTGTTAAATCTGCCGTTTAAACTAAGTCTACAAATTAGACAATTTAGTTTAAGGCTATTAAGCAATGTGAACGTAGAATCGGGTCCAAAGTCCTCTGTTATTTATAATAACTGTGTAGATTTGAAAACTGCTTGTGCGAATCAAACATGTTCCAGTTTGTGTGCATGTTCCAGGTTTAGTTAGACATGTTTACGTGCAAAGTGAATGTATATTACTCAACTGCGACTTAAATATTACGTGTATCGGTTTGTTCGTATTTCAACTGCTACGCAAAGTAATCATTTAAATACATACTGAGTACTTACTTAAGTTTAGTTATTCTATGCGTTGTATGCGGTCTAAAAGTTTGCAATATTGTCACATATGAAGAATATAATAACGAAAATAGTAGGTAAAACCATTCCGAATAAACAAGCATATATTTAAAAAAATAACTGTAAAAATCAGTTCATCTGTTACAATCACACAACTTCAAATTGGTAGTACAAATTCAATGTTTTACCCACCAAGGGTTTCTTTATCCCAGTTTTTTTAATACGGTTACCCTATCACTTTGTACAGTTGTTAAATGTAGGGTTGCCACACTTTGGATTTTTAATTGTTAGTTTTATTAGAATTTTTAAGATGGTCAAAGTAGGCTAAGTTAAACAACTGAGATAAATAGAGCTTTGCGGGTGGGAGGACCTTGTGCATCTACGTCGGGATTGCTACCACCATCTTATCCATTAACCTACCGCCAAACAGCAGTGTTCGCATTGCTGTGTTCCGGTTTGGGGATAATTCCATTCCATCTTAGTCCTTAGGGTTGGCGACGCATTTGCAGTCTTAGGCTTGCAGTCATGTGAATGCGAATGTCTATGGGTCACAGTTTCCACTTACCATCAGGTGGCCTGTGTGCTCGTTTGCCTAATCTATGCCATGCCACAATTAAGTATTTTGTATCACCAATTTGATGTCAACCCGTATAGCTACCCCTTGTGTCAGGCAAGGGTCCAAAATGATCTGCCGATCCAGTCGCGATACTCATGCATGTTGCATGATTTAGTGTCACGTAAATGGGGGTAGGTGACTGAGAGAAATGTATATTTTAAATTTAATCTGTAATAAACAATTAGTAGGGAAGCCCACGACACTAAACCCAGTTCGATAAGACTACCGGATGATATATACACTCAGGAGCAAAAATACCGGGTCAGAGTGCGTTTTTCATACTAAAGAGGCTATTTCGAAGCCTTGGTTCCTCGCCAGGGAATGCTTTTAGTGAAATCTGATGATGAATACCCCGAGCATCGATACAGGACTTCCAGAGTGCCTAGGATACCCAACTGAATGAATCTGCGGTTAACGCCGGAATTGAGCATGTTCAGAAAAACATCTAAAATGGCAATAAAATGTAAGGAAATCCAAATGTTGACCCAAACTCCCCCGCTGTAGTGTTAACTGATTGTGCGATCAGTTAGGTAGGTATCTTAAGAACTTTTGACCTCCTCTATTGAACCTTGGACTATCTACCATTAAACCTCACTCAAAACAACCCCTGGCGAGGAACCAAGGCTTCGAATTAGTCTCGTTTGTATGAAAAACGCACTCTGACCCGGTGTTTTTGCTCCTGAGTATACAGGGTTATTGGTAAGTCGACCTATTCCCGTTAGGAGGTGATAGGGGTGACTATTTGCGATAATTTTGACCCCCATATGCATTATGCAAAAGTGAACCATTTTTGAGTTATCGCGATTTTTAGTTTTTTTTTAAATTATTCGGAAATTCAACTTGAAAAATTTATTACAAGAAAAGTATCAATTTAAATCTTTTTTTTTCTTCTGATTTACAAAAACGATTAAACACTGGTTATATCTCAATATTAAAACAATAATTATCGGCCCAAATTTAAAAAAGCGAGACGGAATACGAAATTTTTTCAATATTTTTTGCGATCGCTTTCCATTAAAATGCCTTAAAAACAAAAAAAAACGTTATGAAACTTGGCTTGCAGATTATTTTAAAAACTTAACTGTTTTCTTAGCTCTCCAAAAATGCATAACAAGTAGGAAATTATTTGGGAAAAAACTGAAAAAAAAATCAACACAAAGGAAGCGGGCGGAAACTAAAGTCACAAATGCCACTTCAGAAATAAAAATGAAAGACATACCGAATTTACATCAACTTTTTTTATTTGCTTTTGTACAAGATGAACTTGTTTTTCTTATGCAATATTAAAAAAAAAAAACTGTACACGTTTGAGAATGCGAGGCCGAAAACTAAAAAATACATGTTTTTTTTTATCAAACTCCAACATAAATTACACGAAAACAGAAAAATTTACCAATACATTTGGCTGACTGAAATTAGTCTGACTAACTTAAAATAAAACTAAAAATCGCTTACTTTTTCCATAAGTTAATGTTGTTATTTGTGTTTACGAGTATAACAGTTAGTTTTAATAGCTCGTTAGAAAGCTGGAAAAACGTCAATGTTTTATGTGTAATCTGCACGCCAAATGTATTGGTAAATTTTTCTGTTTTCGTGTAATTTATGTTGGAGTTTGATAAAAAACATGTATTTTTTAGTTTTCGGCCTCGCATTCTCAAACGTGCACAGATAATATTTTTTTTAATATTGCATAAGAACAGCAAGTTCATCTTGTACAAAAGCAAATAAAAAAAGTTGATTTAAATTCGGTATGTTTATTAATTTTTATTTTTGAAGTGGCATTTGTGACTTTAGTTTCCGCCCGCTTCCTTTGTGATGATTTTTTTTTCAGTTTTTTTCTAATAATTTCCTTCTTGTCATGCATTGTTGGAGAGCTAAGAAAACAGTTAAGTTTTTAAAATAATCTGCAAGCCAAGTTTCATAACGTTTTTTTTTGTTTTTAAGGCATTTTAGTGGAAAGCGATCGCAAAAAATATTGAAAAAATTTCGTATTCCGTCTCGCTTTTTTAAATTTGGGCCGATAATTATTGTTTTAATATTGAGAAATAACCAGTGTTTAATCGTTTTTGTAAATCAGAAGAAAAAAAAAGATTTAAATTGATACTTTTCTTGTAATAAATTTTTCAAGTTGAATTTCCGAATAATTTAAAAAAAAACTAAAAATCGCGATAACTCAAAAATGGTTCACTTTTGCATAATGCATATGGGGGTCAAAATTATCGCAAATAGTCACCCCTATCACCTCCTAACGGGAATAGGTCGACTTACCAATAACCCTGTATATACGATCCGATGTCTAGTATTATAATAAGACTCCCAAGTTTCGTTTATTCTTCTGATTGGCGACGCCTCGTACTTACGAGTAAGTATCTTTTATGATCGATCTCCTCAAAAAACTAAAGCTCAGCTGCATTTATACAACGAAATTACAACTAAAAATGAATGTGCCAGGTTTGCCCATTAATGACGAGACTAAATATATACATATATTATATTATCATCTTATCGAACTAGTTTTAGACTAGTGTCTTGTGCTCTTTAGGTTTCTGGCCACTACACTGTATCATACCATGAGCGTAGTAGGAACGCGAACGTGTCAGACAATTTTTTTTTTTTAATTGAAACCTATGAGACTATGCCCACTAGACCGTTCCGCCACCGACCAACATTTTAATATTAATTGGTATAGATCAAAAATTTGTCTTTTCAAGAGACTAATTTCATTAATATTGTATTTGACCCAATAGTTTTCTGGATGACTAGATTATTTTAATTTTGGCATATTATTTTCTGATAAATTACAACAATTAAATGATATCTAATGATAAAAAGTGATTGTAATAGTGTATTAAAACATATGGGCTATGGAGAGGGCTATGCTCAGGGTTTCTCTGCGTGATAGAATCAGAAATTATGATGTCCGCAGTAGAACTAAGGTTACCGACATAGCCCGAAGAATAGCTAAACTGGTGGTAGTGGGCGGAGCACATTGCTCGCAGGACTGATGGCCGATGGGGTCAGAAGGTTCTGGAGTGTGTCCGCGGACCGGGAGACCGGGAGAGTGAGGATCGCGGGACCGCGGTGGATGCAAAAAGCACAACACCGGTCTGAGTGGAAAGCCTTGGGGGAGGCCTATGTCCAGCAGTGGACGTCTTTCGGCTGACATGATGATGATGATGGATTAAAACATAGGTACTATGTCAAGCGGTTTTCGCCTAACCCGTAAGAAACACATAGTAGGGCTTCAAGCCGAATATGAAAGTCAAACAAAGGTTAAATGTGGCGTTATCTATGAAAAGGGACCTTATTGTCGATGGCGCTTACGATGCACTACGTCACGCGACGTTGTATTTATATCGTTGCATCGTAGTAATGGCGGAAGCGCCATCGCCAGTAAGGCCCCTTTTTATAAATATTTACATTTAAATAATGCAGTAAGGCTTCAAATTAATCCTCTATTCCTCGAAATGGTTTTCGAATACAGTAGTAAAAATATGAACGATCCGATGCCTGATACGTTTATAGTACGGCCATGGTATTTTTTTTAAATAAGGAACGCCGCACAAGCAGCGAGGCGCAGCGCAAACTTTCACTGCCTAAGCGCGCATGAACGTGTTGAGACAAGACCGATAAAATGACAACAAATCTCATATCCGTATTTATTCATTGCAACCAATTGATTATCTGCAAGCGGCTAACAATTTAATTATTTCAAAGTCCAAAGACGAAAATGCATTGGCAGAAGAGCGCTGCGCTTAGGTAATCCAGTATATTATCGAATTTCTCATCGATTTTGCGGGTGGTAGGACCTTGTGCAGGGTCCGTCCGGATCGCTACCACCATCTTATCCATTAACCTACCGCCAAACAGCAGTGTTCGCATTGTTGTGTTCCGGTTTGGGGATAAGACAGCCGGTGTAATGACTAGCATAGAGGCATTCCATCTTAGTCCTCAGGGTTGGCAACGCATTTGCAGTCCTAGGCTTGCAGTCTTGTGAATGCGAATGTGTATGGGTCACAGTTTCCACTTACCATCAGGTGGCCTGTGTGCTCGTTAGCCATCTCTATAAAAAAAAATAAGATAGTACCATTGAACGCTATTGTCTACTGATATCATGTTTTCGGGATATCTTAAACATTAACTGCATAGTTAAATTAGACATGTAGACTACAAAAAAATTGGACGTAGTTCGATGAAATGAAAATCATGCATAATATGTAAGATATTTGAATATTAGGCGGTTAAACTGCGCTTCTCTTCATGCCTCAAGGCCCCGGGAATGTGGTCGATTTGCTTTGCGAAACCAATGCTTCGCAACAATGGTATCTGTATATGGGTTTTTTGTTGTTGCAGTGGACCAAGAAGAAGGGAGGCAAGAGGAATCTTCGTCCGCATTAAACTGACAATGGAATCGGAAAACATCACCAGAAGAAATGAAGTAGGCAAGCATCAACCCGACAGGATGGGCTAGAAACGTTAATATTATAGGAAACTATTATTGTCAAACCAACGACGCAGATCTCCAAGTAGTGCAAACACTGGTTTATCCATATCGGAATAAACCAACAGTAGAAATTAGAGCTTTGTAAATTACGCTTCCTGTAATCATTAATTGTAAGAAGGGCTTGTTTACGGAGACGCGGGGCGTTGGGCGGCGCGGGGTGCGGCTCCACTGAGGCGGAGACGAGCGGAGCGGAGCTGTGCCAATATTAACCAATAGAATCTAAACTAACGTGAGCAAGGCGCGCTCGACGTGACCGCATGCGCCTTCTATTGGTCAATATTGGCACAGCTCCGCTCCGCTCCGCTCCGCTCCGCTCCGCTCCGCTCCGCTCGTCTCTGCCTCAGTGGAGCCGCACCCATCCCGCCGGTGCCCCCGTAGCATAGCCCGCGGCGGCATCCGCGGCGGAACCTTCTAACAGTCTTGTGCTCCGCCAAGGATGCAGCGGCGAGCAACGCTACGCCCCGCACCACGCGCCGCATCACGCCGCGCATCTTCACAAACAACACCGCACATTGCGATATGTTTGTGTTTGCGCGTGTGATGAAGCGCACGCGCCGCCTCTCCCTGGGATGCGGCTCCACTGAGGCGGAGACGAGCGGAGCTGTGCTAATATTAACCAATAGAAGGCGCATGCGGTCACACGTCGAGAAGGCCTTGCTCACGTTAGTTTAGATTATATTGGTTAATATTCGCACAGCTCCTCTCCACTCCACTAAGCTCCGCCTCAGTGGAGCCGCAGCCGACGCGTGCGACGCTGCATGCAACGCAGCGATGCCTTTCGCGGGCCCCGCTTCAAGTAACGCTGTATTTCAATCAAACTCGTGTAAAATCGCTTAGCCGTAAACGCTTTTATACAACGCCATATGTTTGAAGTTAGTGTGGACCGCGCCGCCCAACGCTATGCGCTACGCCCCGCGTCTCCAAACAAACACTTACTTGCGGCGGAGCCCGCGGACGGTATCTTCGCGATGCACGCAGCGTCGCACGCGTCAATATCGGCGGTCCCCGCCACTGCGCCCGCAGCGGAACCATATGACAGTCTTGTGCTCCGCTGCGCGCTCCGCTACACGCTCGAGAGTCCGCCGCGCATGCAGCGGCGAGCACCGCCGCTCTCTACGCGTCGCACCACGCGCATCACGCCCCGCATCCTCATAAACAACGCCGTACATGGCCATATGTTTGTGTTTGCGCGCGTGATGACGCGGTCCGCTGCACGCGCCGCCTCTCTGTAAACGGAAAAAACGCCCGAAGCGCCGCGCGACGCCAAGTCAACGCCGCGCGCGACGCTGCGCGTCTCCGTAAACAAGCCCTAAGAGTGCGTAACTCTCTCGCGCCGTCCGCGCTACGGCGCCGAGCCGTCGTAGAGTTCGCTCGGATGAGCTACGCGGGCTTCCCGGCCGCCGAGCCCTCTCCGGCTTGATCTCCGTGTGTCGGTCGCGAGCCTTACGTTTTATAATATAAGAGTAGCTCTTACTTGAGATATTAACTTAAGTTTTGAGACATTAGACCTCCAGTTATCTGGGTCAAAATTATTGCAAGTGTAACTCCTTTTAAGGAATGGGTCAAGTTACCAGTCACCCTGTATACCTACGTATTTACTCTAGTAACCTTAGTACGAGCCTAGAGCTTGTTTTGGGACTAGGTTATAATCCGCGGCACGTAAGTAAAAAGTGCGCAGAAGTCGATTTTAGGGCCTCACCTATGGTGAAGGCGGGGCGCGGGGCAACCGAACCTGCGCAGTAGCGGCCATGTTGGTTTTTACTTACGTGCCGCGGATTATGTTTTTTTTTTTAATATATGTACGGTCCGGCAATACACCGACAATATTGCCAGTGGCACAAAAGTATATAGATATTTTTGAAGTCTGGGGAACGTATATATATTTAACCAATTGTCTGTACAACCAAATATCAGCTTTCTAAATTACGCGTCCTGCAACCCTACGAATTTTTAGGATAGAAGTATACACGAGTAAAAAAAAGGTTCTAGAAGTTTGTTATTTTAAAAAACATAAATAACCATAATTGGTAAGATTGAATACATCGTCCTTCTACCGCGCCGTCCGCGCTACGCCGCCGAGCCGTCGAAGAGTTCGCTCAGACGAGCTACGCGGACTTCCCGGCCGTCGAGCCCTCTCCGGCTGGATCTCCGTGTGTCGGTCGCGAGCCGTGAGCGTCCCATATTTTAAGATATTAACTTAAATTTTGAGAATCTCATTTTGAGTGTGAGTTTGACTCATATTTTATGATAGTGGATCGAACTTATTATGAGAGGTTGACTCATATTTCAGATAGCAACTCATATTTTGAGAGAAGTACTCTTATTATGAGGTAGTGACTCATATTTTAATATTGTCACAGATATTCTGGGATGGTGGCTCATATTTCGAGATATTATACTCCTAAGATTGTTGCGTTTCGCGTAAAGAACGTCGACTGATCAAATGGCGCCCTCTGGCGTACCTCAACTCACCCAGCTTCTCTGTCTCTTGGAGATTGAGAGGTGCCATTGCGCTCACTTTGATCGCACAAGTGAGACTGAGATAGAGTGAGATTGAGTTAAGTTTTAGTATAGCTCGGAAGTTAAACGCAACAAATTTTTACTACCTATTTCTTTTTTATATTTTACAAATCTATTTTTGATTTAATTCTTACCTAATTCAGAAACTAAAAAACTATATATTTAATTTTAAAAAACTTGAGCTTATATAAAAATTATAAAAATAAGATCATGTGATTTAATTTTAATAGGTATACTACTGCGACGCAGGGTACCATGATTTTACATTAGGTTGAGAACAACCTATAAGTAGGTAGATTATATACAGGTAAAGAAATTAAACATTATAGGATCTCAAGAAATTACAGTTCAATTGGTGCATGTTCATACTTATACACACATCAAAAGTGCCTAGGGATATTTTTTATCCCTAGGACCTTTTGAACATTTCAATATAGGCATATCATATTCTAAGAGCCCACGACAATAAACCTAGTAAGATAATACTACCCATGTGATATATATATATATATTTAGTCTCGTCATTAATGGGGGAACACGAAATGAGGATGCTGGAAAAAAACCTGGCTAAGCTATTATTATTTTTAGTTGTTACTTCGATGTTACAACTAAAAATAATAATTATTATAATAAGACTCCCAAGTTTCGTTTATTCTTCGGAACACGGGAGGGGTAAGAATATATGACAATGCAGTTCTGCAAGCCCCCTGATTGGCCTAATCAGTGGCAGCAGCATGACAAGCGACGCCTCGTACGTATCTTTTATGATCGATCTCCTCAAAAAACAAAAGCTCATCTGAAAGATCGTCAATTTCTGCGTATGAAAAACCACTGCTGCATTTAGACAAAATAAAGTTGTGCCAGGTTGTTCGTATTGCGGCATTGCCATTTCGTGTTCCCCCATTAATGACAAGACTAAGTAAATATATATTTATCTACATTCATGGCTTAAGTTTCCTATAATATGTTCAGAAACGATAAGTAAATGTACATGTTGTAGAAAACTTATGATATGCATTGAGATAAAGTTTTATATGCGACTCTACGCATAATTAGGCATTGAAACACTCGTGTGATCTTATGATGAATCTCGCCTTTCGGCTCTTTTCATAAAACCACACTCGTGTATTAATTCCACTCATTATGCTCCAGTCACATTGATAACTAATGTCACCCGGTGGTTTTATCGTACTAGGTTTACCCCCTTACTAATAAACGTTGAGTAACGGTGGTATAGCTATACAATGTTTTGTCCTTATCTCTCGTTGTGACATTTGAATTTGTCAGATAAGGACAAAACATTGTATAGCTATACCACCGTTACTCAACGTTTATTAATAAGGGGGTTAGTGTCGTAGGGTCCACTACTATTACTACTGAGTCCAAACATCAAAGGACACTGCACGGAAAGTATGGAAAACAAAACTTCGGTGAATTGTGTTAGCAAATATATCTGTTACGAGTCTTGATCAATATATAAAAATACTTGAAGGGCAATGAAATCCTACGACTAGATTTTGAGAAATTTTTTTAGTCAAAAATCATGTGGATATTGGTTCCGTATATGCACAAAGTATCGCTTTAGTTATAAAATATTCAAAATCCACAACTTTCCGACGATTATTTTAAAAACAATATACAAAAAGCAAGTTATTTTTCGAAAAATATGCAGAAAACGGAAATATCCCAATTATTATTTTTTTTAATGCAGACCATTTTTAATTATTTTTATGAATCGCTACAACTTAAAAACTAAACACTTTTGCATCAGTTTCTTTGATAAAGTTGATTAATTAAATGGTTCCTAAAACATGTATTTTTTTCGTCCAAAACTGGCTACTTTTTTTTCTTTCATACATTTTTCTTTGGGACCATAGTCCAGACGATTTTTTAATTTAAAAAAATTCGTAGTATTCTCAATAACTACTCATAGCATTTTATTGCCCTCCAAGTATTTTTACACATTGACCAAGACACGTAACATTATATTCACCGAAGTTTTTTTTCATACTTTCCGTGCGTTCCTTTGTCCAGGGATACTGAGTACCCAAGACTTTTGATGTGTGTATAATTATTGTAAACAAATACATAATCGTATTACAAATTAAAAGGTTACTAATAAAAAATTAAATAGTTGTCAAATACTTCATAAATTATATCATTTTTAGTATTTACTTAAGTCCTTTACACTGTTACATTCTACCATTAGGCACTTTATGCAATTACCTGCGCCTCTATTCTAGGCGGCAAAATCCAAATCGTCTTTGACCTATGGTATTCTTTTTACTTCAGCCGCCATTACTGTAAAGAATATAAGAGCTATCAATACGTTGACCACACGGTAACGGGTCGAAAACTGGGGAGCCATTTGCAACGTTAAAAGATGGCGGACGTGTAATTTGTTTTAGTTTTGTATTGTGTATTTAGGTGTTAAAAGTTCTTTTCTGTTAAAGATTTGTGCTTTTTATGCCTTTGTGTTGCACTGTGATAGAAGACTTGGACTTATTTCGTGTATCTGGCATCTTACTTTTCGTTTCAAGTGGACTCGCAGTGGTACAGAGGTTAAAACTATCTTGTCCTCTGTCCTACATATCACCGTACAACGTTGCCCCCAATCTTCCTAGAGAAGATTGGATTGTGTTTTATTGCTATATTGATTTATACTTAAATATACCTGACACTGGTGAAATCACTTCATTGTGGAAACGCCATATCCCCGCGGTAGTAGCTGTTGAAGTCGCCGCGGGGCAATGAAGGTCGAAAAAAATTTTTATAGAAAAATAAGCTCGTATTTATATTCTTTATATAAATTACTTATCTGTCGGTATCCACGCCGTAAATATGAATCAATTGATAGTCTTACACATAATAATCGTCACGAAAGCAACAAGTAAATGTATTAAGTGTAGGTACTTACTAATTAAATGTCTATGTAGTAATACATCCCCTACCCATTGTGTCAAATCCCCATCCCTCAGTGTAAAGGTGTTTTTTAAATTTAAAACATCCTGACAAAAAAAATAAAAAATAAAAAAAAAAGTCTATGTCGTAGTAGAATAGAATACACATCGTCAAAATATCCTTTTTATAATCTATGTGTTATGTATCTCTTATCACAACGATGTCTATACACCAGTTGCTCATTATACCATATGGTCTTACTTATAATTATGTATAATTAGTTATTAAAGTGGTATGGAAGCAAGCGGACAAATAAATAATTCAATGTTTAGTATTAAATAGTGAAGTGTCAAATACTACATAAACCTGTTTAGATTAGCCAATATATGTCTGTATCATCAACGTAAATATATCACAATTAATAATCGTATACTCATGTTTAGTTGTAATGAAAACAAAAAAGTGAAATATACATAATCAATCAATTTACCTAGTTATATATATGTAAGGTACACATGAGGCGTGTTCTTATTTAAAATAATGTTTAAATTGCTCTTGTAATTATTTTGCGTAGCGTCGTACTAGGGGAGCCCACGACAGTAAACCTAGTAGTTCGATGAGACTACCGGATGATATATATATAATTATTTAGTCTCGTCATCAATGCGAAAAACCTAGCACTTTTTTTTTAGTTTTAACGTCGATGTCTAAATGCAGCAGTGGTTTTTCTTACACAGAAATTGATGATTTTTCGGATGAGCTTTGGTTTTTTGAGGAGATCGATCATAAAATATACTTAAGTACGAGGCGTCGCTTATCATGCTGCTGCCACTGATCTGGCCAATCAAGGGGGCTCGCAGCACAGCATTGTCGTATATTCTTACCCCTCCCCTGTTCCGAAGAATAAACGAAACTTGGGACTCTTATTATCATACTAGACATCGGAGGAACAACTAAAAAAAAATAGCTTTTCCACGTTTTTCGAATTGCTGCATCACCATTTCGTGTTCCCTCATTAATGACGAGACTACATATATATGTATAGTCATTATTTATATAGTCTTATCGAACTAGGTTTAGTGTCGTGGGCTCTTACCCCCTTACTAATAAACGGTGAGTAACGGTGGTTTAGCTATACATTGTTTTGTCCTTATCTGTCATTGTGACATTTGAATTTGACAGATAAGGACAAAACAATGTATAGCTATACCACCATTACTCAACGTTTATTAGTAAGGGGGTTAGAATATAAGTAGGCCTCCACCAAGGTGGACCAGACGGGTTGCGGTCGAAAGGTTGCGGGAACCTGATGTATGTTCATGATGACATGACATGATACATGTCCTTGTGCAAGCCTTGGGGGAGGCCTATGTCCAGCAGTGGACGTGTTTCAGCTTAAATGATAAATTTCAATGTTCTGCAGAATTTCCGCATTATATTTTAATTTGTCTTACCTATTCTTACTTACGGTTCGGAGTCGTGGGCTACCAGAAGATTCTACACATAGTGCCACTCCATGGCTCTTTGTACTCTCTTGTAGATCGGTTCCAAAGGATGTTTGATGTATGACGAATGTCGATTATGGGAAACGAATAAGAACATCCGATTCTTTGCAGGAACTGTTTTTTGTAGGATCCGATTTAGTGGCAATAGGTTTTCAATGCACGCGTTCACAGAAGCGTGCGGTTCCAGAACCCGGCAATTGATAGGATCCTGCAAAAATAAACGTGCTATTTTGTGACTGCAAATCGGTCCCGTCGTCCGATAAATCGGGCGGAAGCGGGCGAGCGTCCAACCAAAAACAGATACTTAGGTGTTCACACGACTCCGGTTTTACAGGACCGGAGGATCCTACAAAACCGGGCGGCCATGTGAATACACTATCCGGTTTTGCAGGATCCGGTAGTAGATCCTGCAAAACCTGTGTGTGTGAACGGACCCCGAACCGTGAGTGGAGATAGGTCAGACACTTGGAGACGAGGGATGCTGGAAGATGGACAAAGTTGGTTTAAATGGTGGCCAACGGATGGAAAGAAGAGGCCTAAGGTTTATTCAGGCTGAGTGGATAGATGGATATTAATTATACTTTTTATAATGTTCTACATTATATCGTTTTATATTAAAATACTAGATTAAGGTCAATGTAATCCAAACTGTAATATGTGTAACGGTGTCTAATAAAAAACAAGCTTTAAAAATACAACTTTTTTTTTTTAATTCCGTACAAAAACAAAAAAACGGAACCCTTATAGGATAGTCTGTCCGTCTGTCTCAGCCAATTTGCTCCAAAACTGACCGATTGAGTTGAAATTTGGTACACATTTGTAGGTATATTGATGACCCAAACACACCTGTGTTTGGGCAAAGAGAAATATATTTTTTTAAATAAAAGTCAGTTTCAGGGGCAAATTAGGAAATAAAAAAATAAAGTTTTGCAATCCTTACTGAGCCATATATCATATGAATCGGCTCGTTATGAGGATCTCAAATATATTTTTGGATTTTATTAACCAAAGAAGACGGACCATGACAATTCGATCGCAAATATTAACACGAAATAATTAAGTAATTGCTACTCCCTAACAGGGCCCATATTAATCTAAATGTACTGTAAACAACTTTAAGATCTGTACAACTATGGTTTGCAATAAATGCTATGAATATGAGTATAATTCGAAATGGCAGATAAAGGAGGGTGGGCAAATTGGCCTATATGACCAATAACAACAAGCAATATGTCACCGGATAGGTAATTCTAAGTTGTGAAACTATTTCTAATGTAGGTAGTTCGAAAACTTTGTCTGATAAAAGTTATCGCCGTGCAAAGACAGCGGTGTTTCAAAGTAATTATGCAAACGTCGTCTACGTAGGCGTCCCGATGTTCCCGATTTTTAAAATATTTCTCACAGTTCTTTGAGGTTTCCCACTACACTAAATCGTTGTAGAATTAAAAAGCATATCCGATGATATAGTGCTTATTGTTATTGGTTTCTAGGCCAGTGTTCATACATTTCTGCCCATCCTCCTTTACTTGCCGATTGGTAAACTGGCCTTTAGTGTCGTGGGCTCTTAGAATATTAATTCATAGAAGCATATTAAACTCTCACAGGTTACAACCTGAGTAATAAGGTTGCATGTGCAATACAATTCATATAGTAGATGCACCTTTTCTCCGCGGGCAGCATATTGGCGCTATCAGCCCAATGGACGTTATAATCAAGTGTCAAAAAAAAATTGACATGTCACTGTGACACCGTTCTATGGTGGGTCAAGGTTCCATTGGGCTGATACACTCGAAAAACATCAAACCCTTCTTCTGACGCAGTCGGACTATAGTAGGTAGGGTCGGGCAAGAAAGTGGTATACCAGTTTTGCCAAAAGTTTCTGTGAGATCTAATTCTCCCTAAGTTTGACACTTGTCACTGTCATAATATTATTGCAAAGGAAAATCGGACTTATTGTGTCATGACGCGCAAATGAACTTCGACCGTAGGATGGTAGACCGCATTTTTAAAAAGGATGCATGCGAAATTTCATTGCTCACAAATTGTCACTGTCGTGCTTATACAAAGTGGCCAGTGGCAGAATTCCGATTTCAAATTCAAATAATTTTCGAACGCAAAGAGCGAGGAGATGGGGGTGGGGGGGTGTTCTAGACTTCGAGCTAGACAGTTGGAAATAAAATAAAATCAGTGCTCACAAATGTAACTGTCGTGCTTATACATAAATAACCGTTATAGCCAGACAGTTGTATTCACATATGATTTGCCGCTATAACAAAAAATCCTAAAAACAGTAGGTAAAATAAATATTTAAGTGGGGCCCCATACAGCAAACGTGACTCGATATTAATAACGGAAACAGATAGACGATTGAAATATTCACAGAATATTTAGTTGTGTATTAACATTTAAAATAAATAATTAAATTAAAATGAAATAAACATTTAAGGGAGACTCCCATACAACATACGTGATATTTGTTGTTAATTTCGTTGCTTCTTTCTCTACAGCTGAGTACCTAGTTGCGCTCGCTGACGGTAAGTGTTCGGGGAAAAAAGCAGTTGGCCTTCCGTTTTGTGTCGGACTAGCTGCAATAGCGTACCTAGTCCGAAGCACGAAGCATCAGTTTCGACTGTGAAGGGTATTCTATCGTCAATGGCGTGCAAAGCTGAGGCCTGAGTTTGCTTCTTTCTTAATCATTTTAAAAGCGTCAGTAGCTTCCCGAGATATTTGAAAACTCTCTTGTGCAACAAGTTAGGTGAACTAAGTACGAAAGGTTAGGTATCCATTTTGAGTAGTGTGCGAAAAGTCCGAGGGCCCGACGTCGATGTAGAGATGCGGTGTTTTCATCTACATACCTAGGTAGTATGACAGACAAATAAGTGACACAGAATATCTTCTTGTTGTTTGTTTTCTTGAACTTTGGCTACTAGGGCCATCAGCTTAATAACGTATTAGAATAAATTAATCAAAAATAAAAGCCTCACCTCTTTTAATCGGCTAACTCCCCCCCCCCCCCCCCCCCCCCCGAAGGTTACCCATAGAATATCTTCTACGCAACCATAAATATTCACCACCATGCAATGGCCCAGATGCACAGTATATAAATTATAATCTGTGCCACGGTGGTCCGAGGCTCACATGTCTATCTATCTATGGATGTATGTTACGCAAGACATACCCTTATTATCTGTGGTCACGCACGGCCTCTCTCTCTCATCTCCAAATAAAATAAATTAGAATCTGCGCGTAATTAATTACAGACTTACGTTTAATTTAAACCGACCTGAAACGTTCTAGCAGTCATAAGTAATAATATAATCTGTGCTAGTGATGGCTCCCTGCCCCGTCCCCCCTACTCTAGAAATTCCTACAAACTGCTACATATTAATCTTTGTCTGCACGCTGACTCAAACTGTTCGTGTGGAATTGATGCCTAACCCAAGCACTGGATCGTTCTTGGCGGCTCTCCATAGAATGATTGTTGGACGCCGCCTACCGCACCACATCAGCATCTGTCGAGGCCACCACTTTGTTGGAGCACCAAATCTACGCATACGTAGGCGTTGCAAGGTGGTGATCTTCACTTTCCATTGACTGTATTATTTTAATATCTTATTGAAACTCTCTGTTTATCAAGTAGTGGAACGTGGTTTCCTGTGAAACTGTGAATAATTGTAATCATTTACGGGTCACAAATTGACTTGAATGATTCTTTGCAAACCTTTTCGCTTAATATAATGCCCACTATAGTTCTTATTTGCTATTAGGGCGGAATATTTTCCATATTAATATCAATAAATATGACTATTACATAATCGCTCCTGTTGAGTTGAGATTTTGAAACACATCACAGGTGTGTACTAGTGCCGCTGTATGTGCGTGAAAACTCAAACAGGTTATCTTCTTCCCATAACATTTGCTGATCTTTTCCGATTTCATTCAACAATTTTCTTGACTAAATTATTTCATAGCTGTTAGCCGTTTCTCGTATGTTAATATTATATTATAATTTATGTGCATTTACAGTACATATTGATCTCATTAGTATATAATAAATGCATTTGTACCCGACAGAGTTACATTTTAAAATAAATTATAATAACCAGGCTGTAACAGAAAGCTCTCAAATATTATGTAGGTATTGAGTAACGGTACCCTCAGTACTGAATCAAAACGACCACAATCGTCTAAAAAGGACATGCCAATTATGTAAATTGTCCATTGTGTGACGATTTCTTAATTGTAAAATAAAATCCATAACGTCGCAACAAGATTAAGTATGTAAAATGTCCAATGTTTTAATCGTTCAGAACGTTAATTAATTAATGTCGCCCGTTAAGGTAAAATGCCAAAATCGCAAAACATATTATGTAACATATGTCACAATGTAAAGAAATTGTGTTTAATAGGTAAAACCTAACTTGATTATATAACTGGCCGATATAAAACATGAAACACTAAACCCTCCTACCTTTTTCTCGCGTGTTATTTTTCTAAATTTTACTAAGATTTGGTGATATCCTTTGTGGGTGATAGCGTTTTGACAATATGTGTTTTGCAAATTACGCTACACAGACTAATTGCTATTTAGATATGCTGCATTATGGATGATATGCTAATGGGGCAATTGAACATTCTCCAGTCCATAGCCTCTGCTATTACTTCTTTATATAAAATTATATTTAGATATTCATAATCTGTATACAAACATATGTATACAAAAGATACTTCCCAGGAAGTTTAACATGTGATGGTGCATTTTGTATAAATAATGTATATATATAAGCGGTCCAGTTTCGTGGCCAGCTTTAGAGCCCCCTCTTTGGGCTTGTTCTTATTCATATATTTATTTATATCTTTGTTGAATTCCTTCCTATGCTTTGCACGATCATCGTCATCCCATTCTATTGAGTGGTTTCCGGTTTGTTGCTTTCCTTGGTTGTATCATGTTTTTTGCTCATCCTTGCGACATGTCCTGTCCCTTGAAGCTTCATCCTGATTGTGTATTCTGCTGCATCATTAATTTTTGTTCTTATTTAAGACTCTTTCAGACACTCTTATCTTTATGCCTAGCATGCTTTTGTGTGATGGCGCATTGCTTGCGTATTACATAATATTTGACAAATCAAATGATCGTGAAAGCTGCCATTGGCCCTCACTAAGGGCTGCCTGGGGGTAGCTCGAGTCACTTCCGGAAGCAAGCACCGCTTTCATATATTATGTAGCCTTCGAATAAGGTATTTAATAAATTTACAACCAATATAGTGTGATTAATCCAAGACAGGTATACCCGTATGGTAATATACTATATAAAATTAATAATAGTATTGTAGTGACAATGGTGTTGTGTCATGTTAACCCCAGTTAAAAAAATGTGGAAATGTTTAGTGATAAGTACCATTATTGTGTGATGAGTCCAAGATAGGTAGGAATGTCCTAATGGCAAAATATTATGACATGTTTAATTATTTTGTCTGAATGTCATTTGGAGGAGGACACATTCTAATTGCTGTGTTGAGACTTTTTATTCGATAATTATATTGTTATACAGTTATACATGATGTTCTTTACAAAACTATTCTTATGATACTACTACTGATCTTACTTAATATTAAATTAACGTTTTGTCTAGTCCAGATTGTTTATGTTCTCAATTATTAGTGTTTTATTTATTCAAATACTTTATTGTACAAAATAATAGTGTATAAAAGGAAAACTTAATGCTACAAGCATTCTCTATCAGTTAACCGTTAGGTGCAATAAAATTATATTCATTTACTTTTAACTAAAGTTCGGAACATGTTGAAGTATATGATTTTATTATTGTATAGTACATACATATTTATTAATTTATCAAAGATAAAGAATGATTTAAATTATTTTATACAAATTTAGAATAAGTTTGTTGTGTAATAAATATATTCATTTCCTGTATTGTTGAAAATGTACCAGGAACATGTTGCATTATAATATGCCATTTTTGTCTTGGTTCTATTTAAACCTACTGACTTAACATAGGATAGGGTTGATAATTCAATGTACATTAGATGTAGTTCTAAATTTTTTTATGTGGGTAAGAAAAAAAAATGACAAAGATAATGGCTTTGTGTAGTTTTTAAGCCCAGTTCAAAAAATGTGGCAGTTTAGTGAAAGGTACCATTATTGTGTGGTAAATATATTGTTACTTGATCAGGTATTTTGTCTGAATGTGATTTGGCGGATGTCGCCTTCTAATAGCCGTTTTCAGACACTCTTTGTATATCTCTATTTTACTATATTTTTTTGATATTTTTTTTTATATATTGTATATTAAACTAAATTTTATTATTATTGGTATCTACATACTGATATTTTTTACGAAACTACTCTTATGAAACTCTTACTGATAATGTAAATTAAATTCTAAATGACCTTTTGCTCAATTATTAGATTGTTATAGTTGTATTATTTATTATGGATAAACAATCCTTTATATTATTTTATACAAAGTGAAATTTAATTTTGCTATTTAATAAATGTATTTATTTCTTATATTGTTCAAATGTTTTAATAGGTAACCCAACAACACGTTCATAGAGAAAAGCCTTTCAAAAAACTTATCACTTCATTTACATGCATGATGGGTCGGGCAGTATTTGAATTACTTGTTTAAAATGTAATTTGTAATTCGTATTTCAAATACCTGACGCCGATGTATTTTGTAGTTAGTATTACAAATACTTATGGCTTCAAAATACATTTTACCGTAAATAAAGAATGATGGGCAAAAAATGTATGGAATCCAGCCCAATCGTCAATATAATTATAACTTATGTATGCATATTGTAGTAGTAGGTAGGTAGGCAGATCTACAGAAATACCTACAACTTTAAAAACTTGTTGATAATTCAGAAGTTTACCAGCGTTTTAGTGACAGGTTGCAAGCCCACCTAACAGTAGGTACCATATTTCCAGGACAACCATACTTTATAATAACGTATCCTACGTTACTTTGCTTCATTATACTTTATAAGTTTGAATATAAAAAAAGTATCGAAAATAGTTTATTTCTGACTTATGCGTGGAATGGATCGAAATTGATGACCGGAACGCAGAATAAGGACTTCTGCGACGGGGTATTCCCACCGTTACCACCAATTTGTTACCACTGGTAACAGCTGGATAAAAAAAACCCACCTGTTATCACTAAAGTACTGTGGTAAAATACCTAATTCAATTCAATTCTTTGTTAGATGGCTACTGTCCAGTGGGACAATTCTGCCAGTGTCAAGGTTGGAAGTTACACGTGATCGGTGAAAATGCTTTTCCAGAAACAGATGCTGAATCATCAGTTGGGGAATCTAAAAATAAAATAAATTATCTACATTAACTACAACTACATAATACTAAAACTAAAATGACAACTTACAACTTAATATTAAAATCGTTAATAAACTTGGCTAAAATATACACAAATGAAGTATTTACAAAAGTTAGGACATAACTAAAGCTAGCTGGGCGAAAGATGAAATCAGGAAGAAAGTTATATAAAGAAGGTAAAATACCTACATTTGGTGATAACTACAGTGTTTTTCAGCTACGATGAGTCCTGTGACAGCTCCTAAAAACGCGTATTACACTTGTTTCTTTAACTTTACATAAAAACTACACTGGTAGGTACACACCTGGCATCGCCCTTGAGAAACTTAAATAATTAATCGCCTATATTCATATACCTCGCATGTGAGTATAGTAAGTGATTGAAATTACGAAATACGGCTCACAGGACTCATCGTAGCTGAAAAACACTACTGCGAAAAAAACCAGTAGTTAGAGGTAACAGCTGGGAATTTTTATTCCCAGTAGTTACCCGTGGTAACAGGTAACTACTTCTGAAATTTCTGAACGTGCGTGAAGTTTAATTACAGTACAGTGTGCGAAGAAAAATAAATAAATTTTGAAGAATACTTTTTTTATCTGGAAATACTTTTATTTTATATTCGTCAGACAGGTATATACAGATGGGAAGACACCTGTGTATGCCTGTTTCTTGGACCTGTCGAAGGCATTCGACCTAGTCTCATACGACGTATTGTGGAGTAAGCTAGAGAGGGACACCAGTACGCCGAGGGGGGTGGTTAGCCTGTTCCGCTACTGGTACGGAAATCAGACTAATCAGGTGAGATGGGCTGGTTCGCACTCGGACGTGTACAGGTTGGAATGTGGGGTAAGGCAGGGGGGGTTAAGCTCGCCTAGACTTTTCAACCTGTACATGGACGAACTGATTGCCCGGCTCAGCAGTACCGGTATCGGATGCTCGATCGGGGGGGTAACCATAAATAATATCAGCTACGCGGATGATATGGTGCTGCTGTGCCCGGCGATCAGTGCCCTTGTCAGGCTTATTCGTGTATGCGAGAACTATGCGGTGGCCCATGGCCTAAGGTACAACGCGAGCAAGAGTGAGCTGATGGTTTTTAAAGGCGGTAACAAAGGAATAAATACGATACCAACGGTCCATCTGTGTGGAGCTCCTCTTAAGAGAGTAACTCGGTTTAAGTACCTGGGGCACTGGGTCACTGACGATCTCAGGGACGACGTTGATGTTGAGAGGGAACGCAGGGCATTGGCGGTGCGGTCAAATATGTTGTCCCGCAGGTTTGCGCGTTGTGATAGGAACGTCAAGACGACTCTTTTTAGAGCGTTTTGTCAGACCTTCTATACGTGCAGCCTGTGGGCTAATTGCTCTAAAAAGACACTGAATGCCCTGCGTGTCCAATACAACAACAGTTTCAGGATGCTGATGGGCTTGCCCCGTTTTTGTAGCGCTTCTGGAATGTTCGCAGAGGCGCGGATTGATAGTTTTGGCGCTGTGATGCGGAAGCGGGCTACGTCGGCGTGGTGTCGCGTACGGGACAGTCCCAACAGCATCCTGCAGCTTGTCTGGGCCTCGCCTGACAGTGTTTTCCTAGCCCATTGGGACTCCATTCATATGGAGTCCAGAACTAATATATATAGGATTTTTTAATATACCCCCTCCTGTATTACCTACTAACATAGTTTTATAAGACTTTTATAACTAACACTATATGGACATCTGTCTGAAATAAAAATTTGAAAAATTTGAATTTGAATATATGTCATTTTACTAAAATAAAGTTGGCAACCTTACTTTCGAGATCCACGGGAAGACATGCAGTGGCACTATTCCAACTTGCTTACCCCATCCAATTCATAACCGAATCATTTGACTTAGGTCTAAGAAAGGATTATCCTTATAGACTTACCGGTAACCCTTAATATTTAACAGCTGATAGCACTAATATTCTTAGCGGTAAACCCTAACTTTCAACCGTGGGAGAATTTATTTCATTTACACATCGATTCACAAGAGCTTGCACGAATGGATTGAATGGGTGAACGAAAGTGTAGAATAACAGCAGCTTTTCGGTTTGAAATTCGAACATCGGTTTAAAGGACGGCACTCACACAGTGAAAGGTGACATTACTTTTATTCATTCCATGCATGCCAGCTTTAGTGAATCAACCTGTACTTGCCCGGCTTGCTGTGCCCTAACAGAGCTTCACTCTTTACTTGCCGAAGCCGAAGTGTGAGAGTATTTTGTGCGTCTGCGTTTGTTAATAATGTTATTATATTAGCAAGGACAGAAATTGATATGAAGAAAAAAGTCATGTTTAAATGTTTTTTCAATTGATCCAAAGAGCTAAATTACAGTATAAAGCACAGCAATATACAGTGTGTAAAGGGTATACGGGCGTTTATTAAAACTGGACATACATTAAGACTCTACTAATCATTAACAGAAAGAATTATTTTGATTACGCTAACGTATGTAATACACTGTTATTAATTTTTGAACATACTATCGACCCGCAATGTATATCGAAGTCCATCTGTCAGGTACGTAATGTTTAATTAATTGCATTTTTCGTTATACATTACGTGTTAAATCATTTTGTATGGTTATTTTTTTTTAATTTAATTTTAACAAAAGCTGCCTAAATGTGCTCAGTAGGGGTTATACTAAACACAGTTAAAAGGAACGCCCGTATACCATTTACACACTGTATATCGTATTATACATGTTTACTGTATTTTTTTATTAAGCAATTTTACACTGCATTTTTAGTTTATGACTTTCTTGGCAGACTTTGTCAATTTAAGCAGTTAGCATCAGTCGACACAATTACTTTTGAATTTAGTTAATTATTTAATCTTTATTGCACAAAGAAATTGGCGAATTTAATGCCGTAAGGCATTTTCTACTAGTTAGCCTTGAGGCAAAGCAAGTAGTGGTGTTAACTCAACTTAAGTAGACTTCGCTGAAACGCCAACAAATTCTTGTTTTATTTCTTTTTTACCCACAAAAATATGTATTTGTCATTGAGTTTCAATTGTTTTTTCACGAGCGGTCGGAACAATGACGCAAAAATGGAGAAAATTGAGTTGAGAGCGGTTATTAAATACTTCTGTTTAAAAAAAATGAGTACTAAAGACATATATGCTGAATTAGTGGGGACACTAGGGAACTCTGCTCCGCCGTATTCCACAGTAGCACGCTGGTCGAAGGAGTTTAACTTAGGAAGAACATCCACTCAAGACGAACATTGCGAAGGCCGCCCTTCTACGGCCCTTACGGAAGATAATGTAAAAAATATCAATGAACTCGTGTTAACAGATAGAAGAATGACTATCAGACATCTAGTTGAGCTCACGGGGATTTCGTATGGCAGTGTTCAAAGAATATTAACTGATGAACTACACATGAAAAAAGTCTCCGCCCGTTGGGTACCTAGAATGTTAACGGCCGAACAAAAGGAAATACGACATAAGATTTCAAAGTGTAATCTTGAAAAATTTCGAGCTTATCCCGAAACTTTTTAGCGTCGATTTGTCACCATGGATGATTCTTGGATCCATCATTTTGATCCTGAGACAAAACAACAATCAATGACGTGGAAGCGACCCAGTTCCCCTACACCTAAGAAATTCAAGGTTGCAAGCTCAGCTGGGAAGATCATGGCTTCCGTGTTCTGGGATGCCGAAGGAATCATAACCTCGAAAAAGGAACCACTATTACAGGCTCACTACGATGACCAGATACAAACATTGAGAGAAGCAATCAAGGAAAAGCGGCAGGGCAAACTTCGTGCTGGTGTCCTCTTTCACCAGGACAATGCACCCCCCCCACAAGGCCGGTGTTGCGATGGCTGCTATTCGTGATGCAGGCTTCGAAGTGCTTGAACACCCCCCATATTCGCCAGATCTAGCCCCCAGCGACTTCTATCTCTTTCCACGCCTGAAGGAAGATCTTAGAGGTAACAAATTTTTGGATGACAGTGAAGTGATGGCCGCTGTGGAGGCATTTTTGACAAGTCAAGAAAAACATTTTTTTTTAAAGGGAATTCAAGGTCTAGCGAAACGATAGTCTAAGTGTGTAAACTTGCAAGGAGACTATGTTGAAAAATAAATTAGGTTTTTTTGCATTTTATGTGCCTTTCATTCTGATTATCATTACTTTTGGATCACCCCTCGTATTAATCCGATTTTGATGCGGTTTTCAGTGATACATTTTATGTTCTTAGATAGGTGTTACGGTGACAACACACCAGGGGGCGCTGCAGTAATTATTTGTTTGTGCGAAACCAAAACAACTAGTCCAATTTTGACACGGTTTCCGTTAGTGGGTTTGGGGTTGATTAGTGAGGATTCTTAAATAGATGTTACGGTAGTAACTCACTAGGCGGCGCTGCAGTAATGTTTTATATTAGCTAGGGTAGGGGCACCAAAAGATGAACGACACCCAAAAGCTGAACACTCGATCGAAATAATCACATAACTAAATCGTGACAAATATTACATAGTTCGGAATTTATTTTTCTTAAACAGCAACTCTTTGCTTACACCTCCATTAAATCTTAACATAGTATTATATTCTTTTTGGCCGTGATCGGTCGTCGTTCTGGAGCTTCCCGCCGAAAACGTCGATAGTATGGGAAAATAGATAAGGACAGTGCTCTCCAAATTTAAGCTTTTAATTACGTATAAAATTCAATAATTGTCAGTCTTAGAAGGATTTGCTTGGTATGTATTCTTGATTAATCACTCTTTTATTGGAGTTATACGATAGGTATTTCTTTTTTCTTGTTAGTTAACGAGAAATATGCCGTTCAAGTAATGGTTTCAAAAATATATACCTAAGCCAATACTTGAACGGTGTTCAGCTACTAGGCAAGGCGTACTTCTTTTAAAGCTTCTTAATAAATCGTACTGAAATGACAGATGGAAAATTTAGAACTTAAAATGATTGTTAAATGTTCTTGTATCTTTAAACCAAAAGATGAACATAGCTTTTGATGTCTAATCCAATGATTTTGGAGTTTTAAATACTATGAAAACTATCACTGTTCAACAAAAACTGTGTACCTAATACTTGAACGAATTAAATTTACTAGTTCATGTTTTGGATTCTATTTCAATATGTGAACACCTAATTGATTTTGTTTGTTCATTTCATAAATTCTGTGTCCTAAAATTGAACTAAGTAAATTCAGTCGTTCAACTTTTAGGCATAGTTTTATAATATGAACACTAGTAGTAGTATACTAGTAGTATTTATGGAAATGTTTACTAATATTATAAATGTTAAAGTAACACTTTTTGTCGGTTTATCTGTTTAAAAAGATAAGTAACTAAGTAGTTTTGCTAATTATTATTGATAAAAAATACTAATTCGTGGTTTTTATGACACAAATAACATAAAAAATAGGAACCTTATGTACGTAAGTAATATTAAATAAATGTAAACTATTAAAAAATAAAGAATATTTCGTTAACTCGCATTTTATTGCTACAAGTGAATAGAATTAAAATGACATAGGTATTTTATTATGTTAGTTCAACTTTTGGGCCCCAACCGTTCAGAATTAGGGCACGCTGTTCATCTTTTGGGCAAATCGGTACATTTTTGGTTTCAATGATTTTTAGAAAAATACGGAGATATAATAACAGGCTTTATAATAGTCATTTTCAATCTAGACTATATACTGTACCATATAAAAAAATTAAATAGGGTAAAATTTGTTACTTTCACTGAATATAAACTGTCTAAAGTTGGTGTAGTCGCTTAATCGTTCATCTTTTGGTGCTCTTACCCTACTACATATTAAAGAAACTCGATAGGTTGTGTTTCTGTAGAGAGTAGTGACGTAGAAACTTCAAAAATTCTAAAGAAATATTAAAAAACAAAATGTAAAAACCAACCGGTTTAAGTGCAAAATATGTATATATGCAAAAGACGAAGACAGCTACAACTATAGATGTGGTAATAACATATTCAACTACATATGAACTTAATAAAAACCCAAGAAAATCCGCCGGGGGCTGCCTTCACTATTTCAAATATCTCTAATTATTACGTAGCTATAAAGCTGCAAAAAATACTTGTTCATTGAATGGCAGCCCCGACGGATATACTTGGGTTTTGTATTAAGTTCATATGTAGTTGAATATGTTATTGTCACGTTTATATATTCGAGAAACAAATAGGTTTGTAGAGGAGTCCTATGAAAACTGATACGTTATAGAAGCTTTCTAGCTTATATGACCGACCTCACGAATTCAACTCTATGCCTACTTATAAAAGCTTTAACCTTTATTATCTCTCGATAAAGTGGGTCTTTTTTTCCTTTTTCGATTACGAGTATTTTTTTAAATGCTGTTTTTACGACTTATGTCGAGAGAAAGAAATGTTTGACTAGCGGACGCCCGCGACTTCGTACGCGTAGAATTAGTTTCCCAGTACTCCCCCTTTTTTTCCCTTTGGGGGGCGATTTTCGGAAAATCCTTTCTTAGTGCTCAATTACATCATGAAAGGAACACCTGTACCAAATTTCAAGTTTCTAGGTACAGTAGTTTCTGCTGTGCGTTGATATGTCAGTCAGTCAGTCAGTCAGTTTCTCCATTTTTATTATTATTATTTATTTATTTAATAATTATGAAAACTAATAATTAAACATTGCCCCACAAAACTGGAGAAACAGAAAGAAATTTAATCAAATACAGCTAGTAAAAAGCCGTATTTGATTAAATAATCTGCAAGCCAAGTTTCATAACGTTTTTTTTTGTTTTTAAGGCATTTTAGTGGAAGGCGATCGCAAAAAATATTGAAAAAATTTCGTTCTCCGTCTCGCTTTTTTAAATTTGGACCGATAATTATTGTTTTAATATTGAGAAATAACCAGTGTTTAATCGGTTTTGTAAATCAGAAGAAAAAAAAAATTTAAATTGATACTTTTTTTGTAATAAATTTTACAAGTTGAATTTCTGACTAATTTAAAAAAAAACTAATAAAAGCGATAACTCAAAAATGGTTCACTTTTGCATAATGCATATGGGGGTCAAAATTATCGCAAATAGTCACCCCTATCACCTCCTAACGGGAATAGGTCGACTTACCAATAACCCTGTATATACTTGACACTGGCGAAATCACTTCATAGTGAAAACGCCATATTCCCGCGGTAGTAGCTCAAGTCGCCGCGGGGCAAAGAAAAAATTAAAATAAATAAACAGATCGAACACGATATGGTTTTTACCGTGTTAAATAGAGGCCCTGGTCAGAGATCGGCTACTAGGAGCACTCATAATTCTGTTTGTGGGTTACTGATATAGGCTGTACATCTGAGAGATAACTTGCTGAAGCCCGGAAAAAAGGTGACAAATACTTTTATCTACATTCATAATCATAAATTCCCTATAGTATGTTCAGACACGATAAGCAAATGACCTATCTTAAGAAACAACTGTGGTTGTATTTTAATGTTAACATTATAGTATTGCATGCCATTTAAGTATCGGTTATCAGTGTGGTTACATCTTTATGTTCATGTTACGCTATAGGTGATATTTTGATAGCGTTAACGAAGTCAATATTTGCGTAAGTTAATGTTGTTATTTGTGTTTACTAGTATAACAGTTAGTTTTGATAGATTTAGTTAGTTAATTTTAAGTTTTGTTCGGATGTGACTTCCTTGTTGCTTCCTTTGTGATCAATTTTTTCCAGCAATCTTTAACAAAATTCATATTAATTTTAATAGCTCGTTAGAAAGCAGGAAAAAGGTCAATGTTTTATGTGTAATCTGCACGCCAAATGTATTGGTAATTTTTTCTGTTTTCGTGTACGTGTGTGTTGGAGTTTGATAAAAAAACATGTATTTTTTAGTTTTCGGCCTCGCATTCTCAAACGTGTACAAATATATATTTTTTTAATTTTGCCTAGGAACAACAAATTCATCTTGTCCGAAGCAAATAAAAAATGTATGATTGAAATTTGGTATGTTTTTTAATTTTAATTTTTGAAGTTGCATTTGTGACTTTTGTTTCCGCCCGCTTCCTTTGTGATGATTGTTTTTTCAGGTTTTTTTAAAATAATTTTCTACTTATTATGCGTTTTTGGAGAGCTAAGAAAACAGTTAAGTTTTTAAAATAATCTGCAAGCCAAGTTTCATAACGTTTTTTTTTGTTTTTAAGGCATTTTAGTGGAATGCGATTGCAAAAAATATTGAAATAATTTCGTTTTCCGTCTCGCTTTTTGAAATTTGGACCGATAATTATTGTTTTAATATTGAAAAATAACCAGTGTTTAATCGGTTTTGGAAATCAGAAGAAAAAAAAGATTTAAATTGATACTTTTTTTGTAATAAATTTTTCAAGTTGAATTTCCGACTAATTTAAATAAAACTAATAAACGCGATAACTCAAAAATGGTTCACTTTTGCATAATGCATATGGGGGTCAAAATTATCGCAAATAGTCACCCCTATCACCTCCTAACGGGAATAGGTCGACTTACCAATAACCCTGTATAAGCATAAATCAATATAGTAATAAAACACAATCCAATCTTCTATAGTCCCGCCCTCCATTCCCAGGTCTCCGGAAGGGATTTTCACCTCTGCCCCTTTTTCTTAAGCAAACAAAAGCAAGGACTTTTGTCTTTGGCCCCTCAGGCGATTACCAAAAAAAAAAAAAAAATCTTCTCTAGTAAGATTGGTGGCAACGTTGTACGGTGATATGTAGGACAGAGGCCAAGATGGTTTTAACCTCTGTACCACTACGAGTCCACTTGAAACGAGAAGTAAGATGCCAGGATACACGAAATAAGTCCAAGTCTTCTATCACTGTGCAACACAAAGGCATTAAAAGTACAAATCACTAACAGAAAAGAACTTTGAACACTTAGGTGCTTTATTTTTTATTTTTGTGTATTTAGATACACAAAAATAAAAACTAAAACAAATTACACACCCGCCATCTTTTGACGTTGCAAATGGCCTCTCGTGCTTATAACTTATTTTCTTATCAAATCAATGACATCCTAACGTTGTTCTGCCATGTCGTTGTCTAGTACTGCCAAATGGTGTGAATGAAAAGAACTTTGAACACCTAAATACACAAAAATAAAAAATAAAACAAATTACACATCCGCCATCTTTTGACGTTGCAAATGGCCTCCAACGACATCTTAGTTTACCTTTTAATGTATTGTTATGACGTCATCCGCCAACTGTCAAGTAAATAGAGCTATCAAAACGTTGACAACACGTTAACAGCTCACACACGACATGGTTTTTACCGTGTTGAATTGAATAGGGGCCTGGGTAGGCGCAGCACATGACAAGCAACGCATGCGTCGCGCTACGAAATTTCGTAGCACATAACTCGTAGCGCACCAACTCGTAGCACTGAACTCGGCAACAGTAGGTATATCATAACTCACGTACGGAGCATCCAGCAGGTCATGTCATGCGTTCGAATCCCTTACAGATAAGTTACGCAGAAACTACACACAATCAAAATAAACTGCAATATTTCCGCTTTCAATCGAGGCAACAACCAAACTCCAGTCATGTCATGTCATGTGTCATGCAACAAACGGTTAAGAAAAGTATTTTCAAATCTATTTAAAAAAGCTGGCAGAGAACAGAGAAAAGTGGAAATTACTCCGACAAGACTAGCTCTTAAGTTAAATGATGATGATGAGGTTAAATACTGTTAAACCCCATAGTACTTGTCTCTGTGTATCTGTGTGTCTGTGTATCTAGACGGTTCATTTATGAGCTTTTAAGAGGATTGTGAGGCACGCTAAAATCGCGTAGCTGACAAAAAAAACTTAACTTTAGCTCCGGGCGATGTTTCTCACCCCCTAAATTAACCCCTTTTTCCACGATTTTTGAATATGATGCAGCTATTATAACGTAGCTATAAAAACAACGGGGGCCATTTGCAACGTCAAAAGATGGCGGATGTGTAATTTGTTTTAGTTTTGTTTTTTATGTAAATAGGTGTTCAATAGTAGATTGTTCAACAAGGGACTAAAGTAAGCCATTATGACACGAGATATTTATCCACCCGAGCAAAGCGAGGGTGGATAAAGTTCGAGTGTCATTATGGCGTTTTAGTCTCGAGTTAAACACACTACTTTTCACTTCGAATCCGAGAAAAAAAAAACTCTTTTTGTAATAATTTTGCACCGTTGGCATTTTGAGGTTATTTCCACGGCCTAAAAATGGTCCATACACAATCTCTGAAAATGGCGATAATCCTCCATTCATTAACAACGTGATGTTTAAATGCTTGCATATTTAGCCAACAGATACAAACATGAAAATTATTTGGACCATGCCTAATAAAATAGAACTATCCCTAATATATTTAAATATATTTATATTAGTAATCATTAATCGTGTTTCACGAAATTAAATCTTTTTTTTAATAATTTTGCACAGTTGGCATTTTGAGGTTATTTCCACGGCCTAAAAATGGTCCATACACAATCTCTGAAAATGGCGATAATCCTCCATTCATTAACACCGTGATGTTCAAATGCTTGCATATTTAGCCAACAGATACAAACTTGAAAACTATTTGGACCATGCCTAATAAAATAGATTTTATCCCTTATATATTTAAATAGATTCATATTTGTAATCATTAATCGTGAAATTAAATCGATTAATTTATATTTTTTGCAAGAAAAATGATCCATATACAATCACTGAAAAAGGCGATGATTGGCAGTTTAAGGGTTTCCAAAGTAAATTAAAAAGAAAAAGTACTTTAGTCCCTAGGGAGTAAAGTGTAGTTTTACTACACGGATAGGAAAACACCTGTATACGCATGCTTCCTCGACCTGTCAAAGGCTTTTGATTTGGTGTCGTACGAACTGCTATGGCATAAATTACGCACGGAAACAACCTTGCCAGGGGAGTTAATTGATGTTCTGGATTATTGGTACAAAAACCAATTAAATGTGGTAAAGTGGGCTGACTCATTTTCTGACGAGTACAGGTTGAGGTGTGGGGTAAGACAAGGGGGGTTAACGTCTCCGCGACTCTTCAATCTGTATGTGAATGCTCTCATAGCGGACCTCAGCAGTACTAGGGTCGGATGTGCTATTGCTGGAGACATGGTCAACAACATTAGCTACGCCGACGACATGGTGCTGTTGGGGCCCTCTGTGTGTGCAATCAGAAAATTGCTCAGTAAGTGTGAAAGGTACGCCGAGGCTCATGGGCTCAGGTACAACACGGCTAAGAGTGAGATACTTGTGTTCCAGCCGCGAGAACATAAAGTGGATAGGGTACCAGAAATCTCGCTGTATGGGGTACCGCTCAAGAGAAACGATAAGTTTAAGTACCTGGGTCACTGGGTCACGGAGTGCCTCTCAGATGACCTTGACATTGGGAGGGAGCGTAGGGCGTTGGCTGTCAGGGGGAATATGTTGGCTCGCAGGTTTGCGCGATGTACGAAGGAGGTAAAGATAACTTTGTTTAGAGCATTCTGCCAGTCCTTTTACTCGTGCAGCTATACTCAGAGGGCAATCAACGCCTTACGCGTTCAGTATAATAACACGCTTAGGATGCTGTTGGGTCTTCCTAGATACTGCAGTGCCTCCGGTATGTTTGCGAAAACGCGAATTGACGGTTTTCATGCCATTATGAGGAAAAGAACCGCCTCCATAATGCACCGCGTAAGGAACAGCACCAACAGCATCTTAGGTGTGATGGCAAGTAGGCTAGATTGCCCAGTAATGAGGCATTGGGCCAGCCTGCACGTTTAGGCATCTTTTAGGTTTAGTATATGTGATTTAATCTGTAATCTAGTTTTTTAATTTTAATTATTATTGCGTTTATGACTTTTATTGTATACCAAAATTGTATTTCAACTTGATTTTTAATTTTTAATTCTGTTTTAACACTTATGGATCTCGTTATCCGAAATAAATATATATTGATTGATTATTCCCTAGAGATTAAATACATCACTTTAGTCCGGCTATACAAGCCAATTGTGAGTCATTTTAGAGCCTGAGAAGTGAAAAGTTCTTTTCTGTTAGTGATTTGTGCTTTTTATGCCTTTGTGTTGCACAGTGACAGAAGACTTGGACTTTTTTCGTGTATCTGGCATCTTACTTCTCTAAGTGGACTCGCAGTGGTACAGAGGTTAAAACTATCTTGGCCTCTGTCCTACATATCACCGTACAACGTTGCCCCCAATCTTCCTAGAGAAGATTGGATTGTGTTTTATTGCTATATTGATTTATACTTATATATACTTGACACTGGCGAAATCACTTCATTGTGGTAACGCCATATCCCCGCGGTAGTAGCTGTTGAAGTCGCCGCGGGGAAAAGAAAAAGATATATATAAAAATTACCGAGATGTAAGCCAACAAACATATGGCCCCCCTGTGTCTATAGTACCATTGATTTGTACCATCAATGGTACAAGTGATTCTACTATGTGTCCTTAGTACCATTGAAAAAGATACTAGTTTATACCGTGTATATAGTTGTGAAAAAAAAAACAAATTTAAAAGTAATAATTTCGTCTTAATTAAGATACTACGTTGTTTTCGTACTATTAAACCCCTGTTATATGTATATATTTTTTGGGGTGCAGACTCGTCGTCACACCAGTGCCTTTCGACGGAGCCGAATTTCTGAGCGATTTGCCCTTCGGGCATCTTAAGATACCCGACGAACCTAACCTACCTACTTTTGCGGAATAAAAATGTTTTCTATGCAATGGTAATAGCGACACGTACTAGTATCGGTAGTACCATTGATGGTACTAAGGACACATAGTAGTATCACTTGTACCATTGATGGTACAAATCAATGGTACTATAGACACAGGGTTGATATGGCGGACTTGTGACATGACGTCACACCGCGTGTCGGATCTCTGTCTAAATACCTAGCAGTTTAAATTGTTTCATCGTCCATGGTTCTTGGCCGATTTTAATTTTACTTTCGGCGATCTCTTTTTAAAAAATCCATGCATATCACCAACCATCTTATCCATTAACCTACCGCCAAACAGCAGTGTTCGCATTGTTGTGTTCCGTGTTGGGGATAAGACAGCCGGTGTAATGACTAGCATAGAGGCATTCCATCTTGGTCCTCAGGGTTGGCAATGCATTTGCAGTCTTTGGATTGCAGTCTTGTCAATGTGAATGTCTATGGGTCAGTTTCCACTTACCATCAGGAGGCCAAAAAAAAACCTTATGTGATAAAATACCCCTATTTAAAGGTCCGCCTTTAAAAAATCTGAGTGACGATATAAAACAATCAGTAAAAAAAACCAATACAACTTTTTAAACATTTTTAATTGTAGATTTCGATACATTTCCTTCATGATTACGTTAGGAAACAAACTTTTTAACTCTATGAAGCCAGCTTGAGTAGCTAAACTAAACATACCTGCTGTTCTGGTACATTTATTCAGAATTGAAATACTAACTGTAAGATACTAGTTCGACTTTGTTTATTTTAAGTTATTAAGACATATACTAGGTATTAATGTGTACAGTGGTAACATTGTTTCATCATAGTGCTTTTAGTACAGAAGGTAACACGTTCACTTATTTACTCAAGCATAGTAACGAATGCTGGCATTACGATGTTTTCTATCCACCATAGCGTGCAGTGGGTGGGGCACATTGCTCGCAGGACTGATGGCCGATGGGGTCAGAAGGTACTGGAGTGGCGTCCGCGGACCGGAAGACGAGCTGTAGGTAGGCCTCCAACAAGATGGAGTGACGACCTCGTGGGACCGCGGTGGATGCGAAAAGCACAAGACCGGTCTGAGTGGAAAGCCTTGGGGGAGGCCTATGTCCAGCAGTGGACGTCTTTCGGCTGACATGATGATGATGACAGCGTGTGTATCTACTTGCGCGCCGTAGTGGATAGAAGTGTTACGTCACCGTTATGGAGGTAACCTTGACAACGCCGTCAATAAAATTCAGGCAGTTTTTTGTTTTATATTTGAATGTATTACCTTGTGACAAATTTGTGTGCACCCTTAATGCCTAAGTGTACATAGTGAATATTAATTACTAATTAGCCAAGCAGACAAAAACACTATATAACAGAACAGAGAAAAAGCCTCGAGTGTCCAGTGGCCCTCTTTACTATCATTGCGTTTATAAACAAAAGTATTTCCTTGAAATCAAAGTGTCGATATGTAGTCCTAGTGTCTGTTAAAACACTACAATCAAAAAATAATTAAATTAAAAAATCTCGATACCACTCAGCGTGCTCTACAAGGTACATTGACCCTAAATGACGTTGAAATATTACAAGTTATTAAAATTATTGTTGGATAAGATTTTTGCTGTCTTTAGTTCATAATCATCGGAAATTCGGATCGTTATTTACTTAAAGTTGGCTTCTAAAGGGTTCCGACATTCTCCAAAACGTTCCGTTTTGCTCCTAAAAATTCGTTAGGTGTTACAGGTAAATTTTAGTAAATCTTTACATGGAAAATAACTTTAAATAGTAAGTATAATTGGGTGGATCAACTTTTTGTTCTTGTGATTCTGCCCCGTAAGCCAGGAGACAAAAGTGATAGAGTTTCTTAGAAAAAATGTTATAATATATTCTTCTAGCACACTCATGAGAACGGCCATAAAATAATGGGTTTATAATAGCCAATAAAACTGACTTTTAGTGGACTTATATCGTTTATAATTATAGTTTTGAAGAGTGACCCAGGAGACGTCACCGTGGCAACAAGCTACAAAGAAAAGTCGATTGACCCAAATACTTAATTGTGAATGTACCCTGGCGTAATTTATTTGTTTCGAAACTTTGGGAATTTTATTAATAAATCACATATATCATTGAGTCCTGCTCACATTGCTCGCAGGACTGATGGCCGATTGGGTCAGAAGGTTCTGGAGTGGCGTCCGCGGACCGGAAGACGAGCTGTAGGTAGGCCTCCAACAAGATGACGACCTCGTCAGGATCGCGGGACCGCGGTGGATGCGAAAAGCGCAAGACCGGTCTGAGTGGAAAGCCTTGGGGGAGGCCTATGTCCAGCAGTGGACGTCTTTCGGCTGACATGATGATGATGATTGAGTCCTGAACTGAACAACAACGCCGCGAAGTTTAGGTAAATATCGATCCGAATTTCTGATGTACTATCGAACCAACGGAACCCTGACCCACCATGGAACCTTGTCACAATGATTGACGTGCGATTGTCGTATAGCTTCGTATGACAGTCCTAACGTCAATCACTGTGACAAGGTTCTATGGTGGGTCAGGGTTCCGTTGGTTCGATAGTACATAATGTATTTGTTATTATCAGAGTATTTGTTCTTTTTTTTTTATTAGAGGTTCGTAAATAAATCTATTTTAGAAGCAATATAACGCCATTAAATGTGACATTAAATACGTATTGACTATATTGCAGGTTATATAGAAATTTGGTACATCAATTATACATTTAACTTTTCAACTTTTCTAACCCTATCTGTTTAACTGTCAACGATGACGAAAAATCCGTCGTCACTCGCGTTGAAAGGGTTAAAAGTACACTGTCAAATTAAAACAATAATCATTTAAAGAAACATATCTAAACCAAACCACACATCTTTAAACTGGCATTACATAATTTAAGCGTAAAAATACATATAATACCTCTAAATTTCCAATATTTACTTAACCTTTACAACGCCTCGGTCAACACATTGGGTAATTTCTCTTAGAACTGTGACCAAGTAATTTTAGGCTTTACTGACTACGTCATGCTACACCGACTCTACTTACGCAAGTACATTACTTGGCTGTGGTACGAATTAATAAAAAGTAACAAGTATAGATGCCTTTTTTTTTAACATCCAAATATGATTTTGCGTATAACCTCAGTCTCACCTCATGTTCAGCGACGTCGAGGTCCAGGGAGGTGCACACCTCACCCAGAAAAAAACCTATTCACTCCGAAAACACCAAGGTTATACTAACTTCACTTCATTAGAATTGTCTCTAATGGAATGGCAAATCAAATAGCTTCAATAAGTTGTGTACTGCATATTCCTGGATAGCGATCGGAAATTTTCGTTGCACGAAACGCGAGACGCATATATATTCTGTCAGTTGCAAGTGCGGCAGCCAACCTAACGGTAAAAAGCTGGGAGTACTCCACTTGTTAGCCGTGGACTGAAGGGTCAAAATTCATTTCTACTTTGTAAAATTCAAATGTCAGATTTTAATTCACTACTAGGCAACCCAAAGAAAGTCCGAAGTTTCGTTTGGCAATTTTCCATAAGCTAGAAATGACATTTTTAAGATCACTTATAGAACCCACAGGTTAGGTTAAGTTTTATAACAGCGCTGAAATGATACCAGTACAAAAAGAAGGCAAACAAAAATTCGGACTATAGACAACCTCACTACTCCATTGTTAAACTCAAGACATGCTACGTATTAGTCTATTCCTTATAAGGCAAAGGGGTGACGTCAGGAGTGCCAGGCGAGCTCGTGAAGAAAGGCGATGCGTCAGAGAGATAGTTGCGAGGCAGAAGACCTATGAGAAGCGCTATTTTAGCCGCTATTGGGGCCTTTTCTTCGTCGTCGACTATAGTGTCTTGGTCTGGCATTACCTGGGGGGAGAATGTACAGTATAGTATTTGAATGCGACACACAAAACTTGATAGAGCATGTCAGAACATGCTCAGTGTAGGGTTCCTCATGTGTCTTGTGCAGAGGTCGGAATTTTCGTAGCATTTTTGAGCTGTCATAGGGACTTCTCGTTTATCGACTTCCGACATCCATGTGTATATCGAAAAATACATAATACAATATTTAAAACATGATTACGAGCAGAAGTAAACTACAGGCGCTCTTATCGCGAATGAGCGATCTCTTCGAGATGACCTTTGGATAACAGCTTTTTTGGAAATTATAAATAGGTATTAAAATAATAATATTTAATTGTTTCTTTTAAAATAATTTGTCTATTTCGTATGCGTTTTAAAAAAAGTTCGAAAGGAATTGCACCAAGAATTGCTACTGATTAGTATCATTGCAAATTTCTAATTCAAATTTTTAGCTAATCAAAAGTTATCTGAAAAAAATTCCTCGGTAGCGATAAGACTGTTGTTTACCTCTTCTTGAAGTCTTCTTTAATATGTTGTGTTCTATAATGTATCGATAAAAAATATATATCAGGAAGTCGATAAACGAGAGGTCCCTATGACAGCTCAAAAATGCTACGAAAATTCCGGCCTCTGGTCATGTGTCATCTGTCATCGCAGTACCGTTTATAACCAGTGATCGGTTTTTCAGCAAAACCAGTGCAATGACGTCACCATGACAAACGACAGTGACCTGGGGTTATCGAGGTGAATATGATTGACGTTTAAAATAATGCAACTTTTTATTTCATCAGCTAACCCTTAAATAAATAATAAATTACATAGAATAATTTATGTAGTTTCGATTTCTCTAAAGTATTTAAATACACGCTATAATGCACACCTCAAAAAAGATTAAACAACAGAGAACATAAAACTCGAGTAGAGGTAGATAACAAACGGTCTTCAAGATGAGACTAGAATCGGGTTTTTTTTGTGAGTCTTTTTTTTAATTACCAACCAATCTGCATTATTACTTAATTCTAAATGGTTTTGATTTTATTTGGTTCTTGGGTGAAACAATGTAATATTTACCACTACTGTAAACCCTGGCACTGCACCAATAATGCTGGAAAATCTACGACCACTGCTTATCACCCTATTCTTGTGTTTGTGGTTATCAATTATTCTGGAATGACAAAGGCCGGGCACTATGGTATGAAATAATTATTTATAAGTTATTTGGCGATGTCCTAGTTTATTTTTAGAAGGTTTTACCCTTTTACATCTCAAGAACAAATCAAATGTACTCGTGATGGTTTTCTTTGTAAATCTGACCCAGACCTATCAACGCGGAATCAGCTTGAGCTGGTAAGATTTTTTATCTACGCCCATATCATAAGCCCTCTTTAATGCGTTCAAAAACCGTAGGAAATGACCAGCATTACGACAACCAATTTTACTATGAGAATTATCTGGTCTGTGGTAGAAGGTAAAATCTGTACTGTAATGTTATAACAGTATCAAATTTGATATCGTTATGAGTTTAAATTTGGAACAGCAGTCAAAACTCAAGAGGGTCTCTATTTTAGTATCCAAATAGCTGTTTTTTTTTAAATATACTAAGGCTGGGTTTTATAAAAATCCGCGACCCTCAGTTATCGATTTTCAAGGCAATCAGAATTGTTAAAAGTGGACGCCATTTTGAACTTTTTTGTTACTGGTCCGATTGCCCTGAAAATCGATATCTGAGAGTCCCTGGGGACTACAAATACGGTTCCGTAATCAGAATTGTTAAAAGTGGACGCCATTTTGAACTTTTTTGTTCCTTGTCCGATTGCCCTGAAAATCGATATCTGAGAGTCCCTGGGGACTACAAATACGGTTCCATAATCAGAATTGTTAAAAGTGGATGCCAGTTTTAACTTTTTTGTTACTATAACACTATAGCATTGCAGGTCATTTCTCTACGGGTTCTGAAGTTCTGAACCCATCTTAGAGCACTTATGATATGTGTGTAGATAAAGTAGTGTATGTAACTGTACATAATTAGGCCTTAAAACACTCGTGTGATCCTATTCTGAAACGAGCGTCAGCGAGTGTTTTAAGGCCCCTCATTATGCAACAGTTGCATAAACTACTATTTTATGTCCATGCAATAATAACGAAAATGACGTCGTTCCGTCGGCAACGCCGAACCTAGCCAAGGGACGACTTTTTCCCTCTTAAACAAGGAGATAAAAAAAAATCAAGCCCTAAGACCCTAACATGACGTCACACGGCGTAAAATGCTTGGTATTTCTTGGCCGAATAAATTTAAATTTCACTTTGGCGATCTCGGGTCTCGGCGAATATATCCAAATCACCAAAGCCCGGATGACGATTGCAAAAATGCACTTTTCCTAGTGCTTAATTAAATATCGACTATTCTATCGACATCCAAGTGCACTTGTCAAGGTTACGTTTACATCCTCAAGGTAAACTCATTCACAATAAATATCATAATGTGTTGAAGAAAAACGTTACCGTTTCAACTTTAAAAATGTTAAAAGAAGTGGAACTGCGAGGTACATATCTTACGTTTTAAATTACGAAAATTATATTTAAAAAAAACAAAAAATTGTTTACTTCTATAATATTTCTGACACCTAGTCTCCGTCCAGTACATCGTGCTTTTCATCGACATCGAGTTATAAAATGTGTGTCGCACTGTTGAGACGTCAACACATAATTTCTCCCGTCATCCGGGCTTTCCATACGACTTGATAAATATCAAACTCCAATATGTCCTTGAAAGGGCATTGGGTAAGATTGTATGAAGAAAATTGTCTCTTTTTAGCGGCCACGGATGATTGATACAGGTATTCAGAGGACCTCTAAATACACGTAGATATGTATCATTTAAGGCGTCAAATAATATCGGAGCGAAGATATTAAAGATTTAAGTATTCAGTTGTTGGTAGTAAAAGTACGGCCAGGTATGAATATTAAAATAATCATAACAAAATACACTCAGGAGCAAAAACAACGGGTCAGAGTGCGTTTTTCATACTGAAGAGGCTATTTCGAAGCCTTGGTTCCTCGCCAGAGAATGCTCTTAGTGAAATCTGATGCTGAATACCCCGAGCATCGATACAGGACTCCCAGAGTGCCTAGGATACCCAAATGAATGAATCTGCGGTTAACGCCGCAATTGAGCATGTTCAGACAAACATCTAAAATGGCAATAAAATGTAAGGAAATCCAAGTGCTGACCCAAACTCTCCCGCTGTGGTGTTAACTGGTTGTGCAATCAGTTAGGTATCATAAGAACTTTTGACCTCCTCTATTGAACCTCGCAGTATCCACCATTAAACCTCACTCAAAACAACCCCTGGCGAGGAACCAAGGCTCCAAAATAGTCTCGTTTGTATGAAAAACGCACTCTGACCCGGTATTTTTGCTCCTGAGTGTTTATTTTGAATAATTCTATCATAATTTACCACTTTTACGAATGACCTTGAAAATGTATGACTTTTACCGATACCCCTTCGGTACACAAATATAAAACTTAATATGTTCGTAGTTTTAAATACGAATACCAAATTTCAAGGATATATTGGACTTTGATATTAATCAACGCATGTTCCCTATTTAAAAAAATTACCTTGTCAGCAACATGTTTCTGTATGAGCCCGTCGCCACCGACGTAGAACGTGGAGAAACCGTCGTACCACCTGAAACAGGAACATTTTAGTCGTAATGTATACCCAAGTATGAAATGTGGAAGGGGATCTAAGAAGAGATGGATGGAATGTGTGAAGAGCTATATGAGAAACAAGGAAGTGAATACTGAGATGACTGGTGATATAACTCAAAATTCAAAATTCGAAATATTTGTTCAGTAAATATGCCACATGAGGGCTCTTTTACACGTCGGTAACATGGAGTGAATCTATCAGCGCCTCGGACAAGACCATCATTGCGGAGAAGAAGCGCCGCAAGAAACTCCAGCATTAGTAATAATAAAAAATAATTACTATGAGAACAACAGGACGAGGTCTCTAGAATAATCAATTGAACAGCAAGCCCTTGCAAACGTGAACAGATAAGAATGTCTGAATGATTGCGATTAGTTAATCTAATCCGTTACCTCTTTTACGGGCACAAAAATGCGGAATTACTCATGCGAGACTCCTTCAATTCCTTATACGTTACGTAACACACAATATAACTATTACCAAATGCACTTTATCTACACACAGCAAAAATGAAAACTTTTTCATGAATTCTAATGTCACACTTTTCTATAATACACGCAGGAGCAAAAATAACGGGTCAGAGTGCGTTTTACATACTAAAGAGGCTATTTCGAAGCCTTGGTTCCTCACCAGGGAATGCTTTTACTGAAATCTGATGATGATTACCGCGAGCATCGATACAGGACTTCCAGAGTGCCTAGGATACCCAACTGAATGAATCTGCGGCTAACGCCGGAATTGCGCATGTTCAGAAAAACATCTAAAATGGCAATAAAATGTAAGGAAATCCAAGTGCTGACCCAAACTCTCCCGCTGTGGTGTTAACTGGTTGTGCGATCAGTTAGGTATCTTAAGAACTTTTGACCTCCTCTATTGAACCTTGGAGTTTCCACCATTAAACCTCACTCAAAACAACCCCTGGCGAGGAACCAACGCTTCGAAATAGTCTCGTTTGTATGAAAAACGCACTCTGACCCGGTATTTTTGCTCCTGAGTATATTTATATCTACACTATTATCATAAAGAGGAAAGATTTGTATTTTTGAATGTTTGTAACGAAACTCAGAAACTACTGGGCTGGGACTAGTGGACCGAAACCTATTTTCATTTTTTAATAATGTCTATTTAAAGTTAGAGCTACTTTATCATTTCTTCAAAAATATCGGAAAATAGAACTCTCAACCATATACCGTTCCTTAAAAGAAGCTGATTATTCATACCTCTAAATTTCAATTATATTCAATTGATTGAACATAATAAAACTATTGCAATGGACAGCGCAATGCTCTGAATGTCTTTGCGGGATCGAATCAGCAATAAATAAATAAATAAATATCAGGGGACAATCTTACACCGATTGATCTGGTCCCAAACTAAGCTCTAGGCTTGTACTATGGGTACTAGACAACGATATAAATACTTATATAGAGAAATGTATACTTAAATACATAGAAAACATCCATGACCCAGGAACAAATATTCGCGCTCATCACACAAATATCTGCCCTTACCGGGATTTGAACCCAGGACCGCTAGCTTCGTAGGCAGGGTCACTACCAACTAGGCCAGCACGCAATGAGTAGATACGCGCTAGAAAGAACGTCACCGATATAGCCCTAAAAATACTAGACTTAATTTGCAATGGGCGGGGCACATGGCTCGCAGAACAGACAGCCGGCTTTGAAGACTTCTCGAATGAATTGATTCCTTTTTCGTCGTGTTCCTGATTGGACATATTCCTGTTTGGACGTATTCTATTTTCGGCATATTCTTGTTTCGGCACTTTGCGTTTTCGGCAACAAACATTCGTTATATATAAGCTATGCCAAAATTGATTAGTTGATTGATTTATTTAAAAATGAATCATTCCTCGAATGGCGTCCGCGTACCGGAAGACGCAGCGTGGATAGGCCTCCAACAAGATGCACCAACGACATGGCAAACGTTGCGGGGAACCGTTGGATTCTAGCAGCGCAAGAGCGGTCCTTGTGGCAAACCTTGGGGGAGGCCTGTCCACCTGTGGACGTCTTTCGGTTGAAATGATGTGATTAGGGTTATATCGTGGTTCTAGAATCCATGGAGTCGCTATTTCCAAATTATTATAAACATACCACCTTGATTTTGACCTTCAGTATTGCCTGATTTCAAAATAAACTAAATACATTCTTAGTTCGGTTTATCCATTCCTACTAATTAATATTTGATTATTGTTTTGTTTGTAACGCTTTCACAGCAAAGATATCATCTGTACCAACATAAATTTAAACTGGTTTAACGATTTAACGTATGATTGAATTCTGGAATATGATAATAACTAGATGAAAACCCGGCTTCGCTCGGTAAAATGTAAGCTCATATTAAATCACTGCTAACCTATGTGTCGATATTTCACCAGTAGACATTTCTCCTAAATATTATTTACCTAAATAACTATGTGTGAAATTAGACCTTAGAGGTCACAATGGAGAATGGAATACGAACCTGTGACACGTGATGACGTGACACCAACGCCACATTAATGACATTGACATGTTTATTTCGCAACGGCATTATACACCGTGGGCCCGAATAACCCGACCAATTTTAACAATCGATACTTGAGCCTATTTGTAGAATATAATTGAAGAGGCATTGAGTCTCTTCACGCGCGACGCGAATTAAGAGATCAAGTATTTCTGTTCAAAATTTTAAATGGGTCGGTAGACTCTCAAAATCTTCTCTCTAGCATTTCATTACGATGTCCTGATCGCAGAATGCGTTCTTTAAATGTTTTTGCAGTCCCATCCACTCGTACAGTGTATGCAAAGAATAGATTTATTGTAAGAGCATGTAAAAATCATAACGTTAAGTTTGTACATACTGACATATTCCACATGTCGATAAATAGATTTATCTCCGCCATAAAAAAAAAAAAGTGGTAAATATATTATATGTAATAGTATTTAAATAGATTACTTAGAATACATTTAGTTTTAAAGATAAGGTAGAATAGGAATAAGTGAAAAAAATAATAGAATTTAAAAAGTATTGTTAATGGTTATCCAGTCTCATAGTTATTATAAAAATATGAGGTTACTCCGTTTTGAGCAAAAAATGTAATTTAAACCAGTGGTGGAAACTTCTTTGGCCTATGTATATTCTGTAATGTATTATCTACATATGTATTATTTTGTGCTGTTTGTTTTCCTTAAATAAATAAATAAATAAATAAATAAATAATGGGTATAATATGTAGTCCAATAACGCATAATTTCCGAGATTTTTATTATTTAAAAATCAATTCCATAGTTAATTAAATTTGAACTCTGTCACCTTAACCTAAAGCATTATTTACTAAGAAAGATTCATGTTGTAAGTAGCAATATCATCCACATACAACATAAATTAATTAATCAATTTCTTATTAAATAATGCTTTAGGTTAAGGTGACAGAGTTCAAATTAAATTAACTATGGAATTGTTTTTTAAATAATGAAAATCTCGGAAATTATGCGTTATTGGACTACATATTATACCCATTATATTCTACAAATAGGCTCAAGTATCGATTGTTAAAATTGGTCGGGTTATTCGGGCCCACGGTGTATAGCAATTTATTCATTTTTATATTGAAAATACTCGATAATCCGAATTTTCCGCCTATAAGTTGTCGAATCGGATCGACAATTTTTTTACGCTCTTCAATTTGATGTGCACATCGATCGAGTCTACCGTAGACCGCTACGAAATTATTAATATAGATTAGGAAATCGCGACTCCATGGATTCTAGAACCACATGCCACAAAAATATCCAAAGCCTAATGATGATGACGAAGTGGGATAAGGGGAAGATGAGTGTGTAAGTACTACTCACAATTCTTGGTCCTGAAACGCGTCCTTCATATTCCACAATTTGTATTTCCAAAACATGAAGAAGACTTTGAGCCCTGAGATGCCTCGAACGCGCCACCTCATCCTAAAACAACGAAATGACAGATCATCAGTCTCTATTCTACTTGACAATACCATATTGCCTTTGATATGCGTTGTGTTAAGGTATAAGTTGGCAGCCGACTCCACGCAGCAGCAGCAGACTCTTTGCGTTCTGTTGCTGCAGTCATGATTTCGAACCTACAGCAGACGGCAACAGCAGACGACATCCAGTAGGTTCCGAGTGTTCCGTGAAACAAGATGTCTGACGTGTAGGTAAGTTTAATTTTTATATATATATTTTTTATTACTACTACTTATTAGTCCCTATGAAAATTCTGCGTTTACACATTTTCCTGCTCAATCTACGCTTGAATATATTTTATTTTTATTTTATTTTATTTTAGATTCATTGTTTTATATAATGCTAGGTCAAGCTTTATAATTGTATATCATAAGTATTTAAAAAAAAAACAACTGACTGTTGAGTTTCTTGCGGCGTTTCTTCTCAGCACTGGTCTCTTGCGAAGCGCTGGTAGATTTTCACGGGTAAAGGTGCCAAATCAACTCCTGGCGAGCAACCAAGGCTTCGAAATAGCCTCATTTGTATGAAAAACGCACTCTGACCCGTATTATTTATCCAAGTTATCTGTTATTTGTGTAAGAGCTATATTAAAACTGTTAATGCGCTAGTATGTCGTGAGGAATATGGTATTACCGATAAGAATCGAAACCCAGTAAATAGTATAACGGTACTACAAAACCTCTTTAGATGAGACCCCACCGCTGCTTAAAATGCGGTGTCGTTGCGTAAACAAAAGACGGGGTCATAGTAACAACATGGCGCTAATGACGCACCGTAATATACGCACCGTTAAGCAGCGGTGTGGAGCGCATGCGTTAAAAACGGTAGGGATACGATGCGTCACTGCGATTCCGTACAATCACCATTTTAAAGCATTAGTGTGGCCGTACCTTAATCTGACAATTTGAGATGAAAGAGTTTGAACTAAATTCTCTTCACGTTTAAGTTTGGAATGGTATGTCACAAAATATGAGATACGATGTATTTACAAAGTGTAGTCGGCAACAAAAGCCTCAAAATTCTCAATAAAACAATTTTTTAATCGCATTTCTCAACAAATTATGAAAATACCGTAAAAGAGATCACGAAGAGTTAAAATCGTTAAAGGAATACACATGAAAAGCATTTTATCTACAGACATAATAAATTCTCTATTATGCGTTCAAAAGCCGTAGGCAATGACCAGCATTACCTGTGGTAGTAGGTGACAGAGATGACAGCTGTTAATTTTGGACAATGTTCCAAATTTGAAACTCATTAACAATATTCGATAACGTAATTTCATCTCTGCTTCTGGCTGGACCCATCTCACTTACTTATAATGGCTCAGGGCGACTTCGTCCACAGTCCTAATTCGTCACGTTCTTAACCCGTCCACAATGCCATATGGCCCACTATTCCAATTCGTCGGCATTCCTATATTGTCACCTTCCTAACTCGTCCACATTCCTATTGTGTGGTCAACTTCTTCAATATTGTGTGGCTAAAATCAGTTCGCGCTGTGGACGATATAGGAATGTGGACGACTTAGCACTATGGACAATTTAGGAATGTGGACAAGATAGGAAATTGACGATATAAAAATGTGGCCGAGTTCGGAAGGTGACAATTCAGGAATTACATGCTGACGACATATCATTGTGGACGAGTTAGGAAGGTGACGAAATAGGACTGCAGACGAAGTCGCCCTGAGCCATTATAATATTTGTGGATAAAGTATTGTACGCGACTCTGCGTAATTGGCATTACGCAACCGTCACGTAAACTACTATTGAACTTTTAATAAGACAGTGATTAGACAGAGATCTGATAAGCACTGTGACGTCATGTAACACGTTGGCTATATAAACTCTATGTACAATTCTGTTGTTCAAATAGTAACAAATCTTCGTTGCCTTATAACTTGGTTATTTATGTATATATTTAAAAAAAACACATCACCTATTCGGAAAGGTGACACTTTTCTGTTCAAGGACATTTTGTTGCCAGTATAAAATATAAACGCAATGAAATATGATAATAGTATGCACATAATCGACTCCAATTTATTTCTATCTACAATATGTTTTATCACTACGATCTTTTATTTTCCTTATAGACGATGTCTCACACGCTAGCAATATTATTTCGACCTTGAACTCGACGCTCAATAATCAATGTTCGCCCTGGCCGTAAATATGTTACAATCTACTATTTCAAAACTGTATGTTACATGAATCAACTTTTATTGAGGCTGTGAGACAATGTCATGAATATTCCCCATTATACAGATGTTATTTTCACTTGTTTTTAAATCAAAATTTTACCTGATCGTAGAATCCTCAGGGTGTGCAGTGATTTTCATGACTTCCAGTTTGACGTATGCAAACTTGAGGTGCCCCACTGTACGCAGCAGGGCAATTTGTTTGACGTAGTGAATTAGACCTCTGCAAAAAAAAAACTTGTAATCTGTTATCTATACGTATACACTGCTTTGTGCTGAATGACTGACTGACTGACGGACCAACGCACAGCCTAAACCGCTGATTGTAGCGACCTGAACCTTGGAGGGTGTGTTCTTTGTATGACGTAGGCTTCCGATAAGATCGCATTCTACCCTAACATATTTTGACACATGTTAAACCTCAATCCGATTTTATTAAAAAAGGTTGAGTTCATGTAAAATCTTGGTGCAATGCAAATACCTACACCACTGAGTCCTAAAGATTCCAAAATTGGTACATAGATTCCTTATGAGCAGGGCTCGGACAAGTCATCGCAAAACAATCGCAAGACGGCAATAGAACAAGATCAATAGAATCGCATTATGTACATACAATATTATTTAATTATATTTTTCAATGACATTTATTACTGCAACCCAAAATTCACCATACATGTGTGAAGGTTAACATTTTTTTTAATGCTGATGGTTGCATTGCACATACGCAATCATTAACTTCTGCATTGTCTGGAACAAACCGATGACAGATATGCGACTATAAAGGTCAAATGTTAAATTATAAATTACGATAGTAATATATCAGCTTTAGATAATAAATAATAATCTTAAGTCGCGACTCTATAATAGTCTTGTCCCATGTCCATATCAGTTTCTGCGATGACTTGTCCGAGCCCTGCTTATGAGGTCTAGGGGTGCAGTAAGAAAGGATTTCCCGAAAATCGACCCCCAACGGGAAGAAGTAGGGGGAGTCGCGGGAAACTAATTGTACGCGTACAAAGTCGCTGGCGTCCTCCAGTTCTGCTATATAATCGTATACTTTTAAACGAGCAATATTAATATATACAGAGTCTTTATTCTAGTAAGTAGTCAAGTAAATAAAAGTCAATAAAAAGGACGCATGCGCAATTTGTTGGTCAAAGTAAATTAAACCCCACAACTTGAGAAATAAGGTAACTAATAAAAGCGCGGTTCTATGAGATATAAGCCCTTTTGTCTAAGGAGGGCAGCATTACTGTCAAGAAAAAAAGAAAAATTAAAAAAGAAAAAATAGCTACGACGGTTAAAACTTTATTGAAAAAGGATATAATAATTATAAAACCCCCGATATGAAGAATTTTAAAAATCTTTGATAAGTAGAGTAGCACTTCCCTACTTACATATTTGGTTCTCTAATAACATATTCAACTACCTATGAACTTAATAAAAACCCAAGAATATCCATCGGGGGCTGCCATTAAATGAACGAGTTTTTTTTTTGAGATGTTTCGGTTTTTACCGTGTTGACCGTTTAGGCGACTACCCCAGTCGAAAGATTTAAGTTTTAACCTAAGATTGTTTTTACGTCAACTGCAAAACATAATTTTTGTCCCACTCAAAATATATTGGCATCGGCTCGATTCCTATAAAGCGCAATTCACACAGCGGGCGGGAGCGGGTCGGGCGCCGCGATGGTGATCGCAGGATCGGACGGTAATGGCGAGTGTATAGAGTACAATTTACAACGCGCTCTGTGTGAGTACGACCGGCGCGGGTCCCGCGATGCTCGACGCCCGACCCGCTCCCGCCCGCTGTGTGAATTGCGCTTAACAAAGTCCAGCCAAGATATTTGTATGTTTACAGAGCATACATATTAGCAACTGACAATAAAATAAATTTCTTAATACAGTTAATAGAACCATGTTTGTAAATACACCTAAGAATAAACAAATATCACAATGCAACGAGGCAATCTTGTATAAAATTATGCGACGGACAAATATAACACATACAGAAAATCACTTACACCGTTGTCGTTCCACGGATGTTGTTCACGAATATAAGGTTCGGGTGATAGATGGAGTAGTCCAAAGGTTTTATGAACAGCCTCGGCATCTGGAAATATCATTGACACCATCATTTTTTTTAATTTAAAAAAAAACAATCATATAAAGGTCGAATTGAGAAACTCGTCCTTTTTGAAGTCTCTTCGTACCAGATTGCCCAAAGGAGGATCATGTTGTGCAGGGTCCATCCGGATCGCTACCACCATCTTATGCATGAACCTACCGCCAAACAACAGTGTTCGCATTGTTGTGTTCCGGTTTAGGGATAAGACAGCCGGTGTAATGACTAGCATAGTCATTCCATCTTGGTCCTCAGGGTAGGCAACGCATTTGCAGTCTTAGGCTTGCAGTCTTGTGAATGCGAATGTCTATGAATCACAGTTTCCACTTACCACCAGGTGGCCTGTGTGCTCGTTTGCCTTCCCAATGCCATAAAAAAATAAAAAATGATTTTCGAGCGTATGTAAAGTACATTCGCTTAGATAGTGTCGCTACACTGGCACGTACTTTTTGGTGGGAGTCCTTACGGATTCACTTCGACCAAATGGGATCTTCTGTGTAAGTACCCCTCTTTGAGCACTTAATCCAATGCAGCCTCCACCCCTTCCAAAAAGCGGATAGCGGAGTGCAATGGCAGTGCCATAAAATCGTTCGGTTCTGGGTATCCACAACCGAGGATTTCCATTCTTACTCCGGCGAGGGCATCACATTCACACAATAAGTGTTTCATTGTGTCCAACTCTTCGCCGCACATTCTACAATCTGTGTTGTCATAAAGGCCCATCTTTGCTAAGGAGATGTTAACCCCAAAATGCCCGGTAAACATTCCGAGTTGTCTTCTTCTGATTTTACAAAGTTCTTTGGTTCAGCTCTGGTCAAGTCTTTCTATGAAGACCTCCGCATGCCGTAAGCCTACCGTAGTTTTCAACTCCTTTTTGGTGGTTTTCTAGGGCGTTGTTGTTCAGGGCTGCTTTTATAGTGCCCGGTGAGGGTGCCACAATTGGTTCAGGTCAGACGTATACCCCCTTGGACCCTTCCCTTGCCAGCTCGTCCGCGGCTTAATTTCCGGGAAAGCCTTCGTATCCTGGAATCCACATCAGTTTCACTTCGTTGTGCCTACCAAGCCTGTTTAACTTGGATTCCATTGTGGACTAGTTTCGAGTCTACTGTCGGCTGTCGGTTAGAATATAGGTAGTTCTAGCGGAGTAACATCCGCAACCACGAAATTGGCAAAGATGTAAATAAAGTCAAACAAACCAATTCACAATTATTACTCGACTAGATTGTGCGACGCGGCGAAGACGTTTATCACTGCTTGCTCGGGAACTGCCCAAATTACCGGGATAAAAGCTATCCCATTACCTATTTCAGAACCTAACCTATATGTGTGTTTTAGTAGAGAGAGAAGAAAATAATTAACATAAACGTTTCGTACAGACCCGCAATTCCGGAGATTATATTATTAAAATAATAGTTTCAAGAAGCCGATGCCATATTTGGTTTGAAATAAACAGCTATACTTACAGTTTCCGATAGCACGTGGTAAACCTTCATGAGTTGCTCCTCGCTTGGTTTCCCCTCTTTGATAACTTCAGGTGGGCTGGCCATGGATGACTGCACATTCGGGCTGCTGCAGTATGCGACTGCATCATACTCGAAGGGTGAGAGGCAGGTGGGCTGAAGTTTCTGATGGAGACGATGAAATATTGTTAGGTAACCTTGGCAAAATTCAAACTACAAAATTGAAATACAGAACATGCACTGATTATTATTATTTTAACTTTTATTGAACCAAAAAAAAATCACATTTGTTGCCAGTCGACCAAATAATCATACAGTGGTGCACCGAAAAATAAAGACAGAATATAAAGCAAAGAACATGTTAAAAAGAAATAAACATGTATGTTTAAGTGATGAACATTTTATCTCCATAAACAAGGTATAACATTTATAACGGCCAACTGCTAATGGATGCAAATGTTTGATCGTCGATTGTTTCTTAATTCATGTGGTTTTTCTATTGATGTTGTTTTTTGTTAAGTGTGTCACTTTCCGTCTCTTCACCTATCGGTCCCAACGGAAGATCAGCGATGGCTTTACGTTTTTTTATTTACTTTTCTTACACAACACTTTTATAACCTCAAAACAGCGTCTTTTTTGGTTTAAACCAAGGACAGGCCCGCTATCCCTTTCAAATGGTTTTGTATGGTTTTTTCGTAAGGCTTAACTTACCAAATCCTCTACCCGTCAAACCCATACATATGCAATCTTCAACCTTTTGTAGACTTTGTAAATCACATGTTGCCTTGCATCCCATTCAACTAAGTGCTAACTCAATACCCTTATTTGTAAGTATATGAGTTACCAGCAGGGTATTTTTACATATTCAATTGTGAATGTTTGCGATTGGCTCGTGGCTTGTTAACATAAGGAAAAGCTTTATAATAAGAACTAAAACGTTAGGGAAACCCTCTCATAGGGACATCAACATGAATCAGTTACCAGTTACCAATTTCCGAGGGCTAGCTTTATCATTGGGTTCTTCATTTGATAAGGAAAAGTCAATTGTATGGGTTGTCAATTGGACTGGGTAAGCAAATCCACTGGGCTAGCTATTGGAATGGGAAGGCCTTTGAAAGGCTTCACAAGGAAAGGGTGGTCCGGTCCCTGGTTTAAACGGCCGTTTTCCGGTGTTTCTCTATGAGAAAAATACAAGCAGCCAGGTTGAGATTCTAAGGGGTAAAAATCATATGAACTTTGATCTGTTATCATATTTTCAACGTTTTGATAGCTCTTATTCACTTGACGTTTATGGAAGCTGAGTTATAAACAATACCATAACAGGTCGAACGCGATATGGTTTTTACCGCCTAGAATACAGGCTTAGTCCCTTAATCTGTTTAAACATACCTCAGCATCTTCATATTTCATTAAATCTATATCCCTTATACTAGAGTGTTGTATATCATGATACTCAAACGGCAACTTGTATTCAACATAGTCATCGCATGTCAAGCCTAAAGAGCGGACTGTAATGCCGTCTTTGCAGCTCAATCTGTTGCTATTTTCTTCGGATTCTTTCTTCGTGACAGGTAATAGTGGATAACCTCTTAGCGCCGTAGTCGTGAGCAACTCGTGAATGTATACATTGTCGATGTTGCTCTCTATGGTGGACTTTGCCGGCCTGGTGCAACTGGATATGCGCCGGGGGTGAAGAAACTGCAAAACAATCAGTCATAAACGCATGCTGGGTCGGTGTAACGGCGCGGTGCAATTTAATTAAGTCAATGTCAAGGCACCTATAGTATAGTACATAAAGATAAAAATAACATCGGTAACCACGTAATTGTTATGTCTAAACGTTGTTTGCAACTTAAAGAAAGATCGAAAGCTGAGTTAATCCAGTTTCAATGCGTAAATAAACAGTAATTGACTTACATCCTCCAAAAATTGTGTCCGGACGGGGATTTTTCTAGACAATCGGCTGGAATGATTTTTTGTGGATACTATGCCGTTTATAGGCGAAAATTTGTGGGAAAATGTGCGCAAACACAGCGCCATTTTCACTTGTAACGTTTATTCACTAACTAGCACGAGAATGTCGATAATTGTTCGAAAATGTGTCGTAGAAAATCCTGACATATCGGATCGGATAAACACATGACAGATGTTTCTTTTTTTTTTAGTTCCTAAGGCGTCTTACATTATCTAAACCATTCGTGATAATTTTTATTCTTCATAGCCAAAATGAATTAATTATTAAATTTACACGTATTGTAAGGATAAAAAGACGCAAATGGAACTAAATATCAAATTTACTAAATTAACTAGGTAAATAAGTTAGCGGTAATCTAAACATTTTAGGCGTTTCTTATTGAGCCGGCTTATTGTAGCTTGTAGAATTTTGCCTTAGCGCTGGCAGTTGAATCTATGCTATGCCTAATATGCCTATGCTATCTATCAATCAGCTGAGCGCAGCAGAATCGTGTCGACAGTTAAGCGTTCGTAAAAGTCATAAAGTGGCCAATTTTTATTTGCGTAAAAATACGGTGAAACATTTCATATATTTATAATTATCACAACAGAACTGTAGCCAAGTACCGACAAATTATGATTGTGCAGCGTGCGTTCCAGAGACTTTACGGGCACCTATTGATCTGCAATTCTAACAAAGTAAGTTGTTTAAAACTTAATTATTTTCTAAGTTGATAGCATAATAGCTCTGTAGCTAACTCTAAGTGCCTACGGTACGCTCATTTTCCAGGTTAAACTGAGCTTGTTGCTGTTCAGTTTAAACTGATCTGGTCAGATAAAAGTGCAATTGGGAAGCAAGGTTATCTTTCCAAGTTACTTTATATATACAAACTAGATCCCATATCGAGTCCCTGGCATGTTGAGGCGTTTTGCACTTTACGATTATTCTAACTTTTTACACGAATGGCCAAAAAAAGGAGTGTAATGTTTTCAGGGTTCATGTATGTATGTAATATTTCTTTATTCCACCATAACTTCTAAACGGCTGAGCTGATTTAAATTTGTGTGGTATAGTCAGAATCCTTTCATCCCGGATTACATAGGATACCCAAACTGTTAAAATTGAAATAGCAATAGTGGCAAAATGTCAATTATTTATGTCAACAAAAAACATCTGATTATTATAATATGGGTATCATTTCAAAGGTCTTAATGTGACCATCTCAAATATATACGAATATAGTAGCATTAATAAACAGGTTTAATAACAATATCAATAACATGCTGTTGGATATTTAAAGCTTGCTTTTCATTTAGTTATTAACGAATTCACTGCCAGCAACGATATTTAAGTAGTTTCCTGACTTCAACAAGGCATATTAGACCATAAACTATTACGTAGGAGCAATGTAACTACACTTAATAATGATATGAAATGTCCGATCAGTACAGTTTGGAATGCATGAATCATAATTACACAAATTATGCGTATCGAAATCATAAGAAAGTAAACAGTTGCACATATTAATAGGACCATTTCATGATCCGTATTAAACTAATCCATCTTGCCCGGTACAGAAGAAGTCTAAAGTAGCTGCACATTTTAGTACCATGACACAGTAACATTAAAGGGAAAGTGATTTGGTATACCAACAAAAATGAACAGCTTTGGAGTTCAACCATACTGATGTATAACCTAGAGTATACAATACTCAACAACCCAGTACATTAAGTGGTGACCCGAATAATCAGACCAGGCAGGGTCAGTGAATATTAGTGGATGTATACGTTGATATAATATGGTTTTTTATTTTAAAAAATACGTTTTTTTCCAATCAGATAGTTACTCAGGCAATGCTAGAGTAAAAAAACTCTTCAATTTCGGTTATCACACTCAATCCTAGGGTATCACCTTGTTAACCTAGTTTCGCTAGTATTCTATTAGTTTCATATTGGATTTTTACCTTATTGCTATAAGATACATAAATTTGTGTTTCATTTCAAGGATATTTTGATTGGATATATTGTTTATTGTATCATCATCATCATCATGTCAGCCGAAAGAAGTCCACTGCTGGACATAGGCCTCCCCCAAGGCTTTCCACTCAGACCGGTCTTGTGCTTTTCGCATCCACCGCGGTCCCGCGATCCTGACGAGGTCGTCACTCCATCTTGTTGGAGGCCTACCTACAGCTCGTCTTCCGGTCCGCGGACGCCACTCCAGAACCTTCTGACCCCATCGGCCATCAGTCCTGCGAGCAATGTGCCCCGCCCACTGCCACTTCAGTTTAGCTATTCTTTATTGTATATTTATAATAAATATTGGATTTTCTCAAACCCTGTATTTTGTAATAATATCTTTGCGGAGACCAGTGAGACCAGTGTATCGCCGGAGACAACATGTACCTGTGCTGCAGCCACGGTAGTAAAACTGGTGTGGCATTACACCCCATGAGCAACCCTGATGCAGCCTCACGGCTATGACTCTTAAGTGTTCTGTGAGAAACTCCCTTCGTCCTGAGGTTATCATTTATAGCCGTCTACTGGGTGAGCTCGCTCCATCATCGACAAAAGAATTAGACAAGAGCAAACCCATAGTACTTACAGTTTAACTTCTTTGTCTTAGAAATAAAGCTGTTAGCCGGGTAACCAAAAACCTACAAGTTATCGGGACATTACTGATTACAGGCTCAAAATTAGGGCATACAACTCGATAGCAGTCCGATGGTGATAGAGAAAACAGCGAGAGAAGCTGTCCATAAGGGCATTATAATGAGTCTGTCGGGGGTGGTGGCAAAGATAGCACCATCAACTGGTTGTAAAAAACAAATACAGATTTAGTTCAAGTGTTTTTAATGTGCGGCTCGTTTTGCGTTTATGTTGAATGCCACACTCTCGCAGAGAGGTAAAGGGGCCAAGTTACTCGTCATGCCCACAGCTCCCTGTTTTGTCGGTTTATTAGGAAGCGTCGCGAATAATTGGGTAAGTAGAGCATTATGGAGGCCAACATGGCGGCAAAGCGAGGAGCAGAGGCCCAAATTTGAAAATCGAAGTTCGAAGTTACGTTAGGTTCGTCACTTTCAGACAGGGAGCTAAAATGGGGTAGAAGTACCGTTTGTGGCCAGTGGCCACTGTACCCTTTGTGGCGATTTAAGGTTGAAATTAACAAAAATAATGTAAAGTTAAAAATAATTATAAATATCTAAGACTGAAGATAAAATATAAAAATCCGTTTGTAATTTCATAATGCTTTACATATTAGTTAAACTTTAGAGAGGCAAAAACTGTGTAAATATGGCCAATACCGGTACTAACAACTACGAACGCCAATTTTCAAAGTAAGGCGTCAGAGCAATGAGCAGAGCGAGCAGGATAGTGTGGCAGCGTTATTACATCCTCCGCTACAAGTAGATACCCACCGGGCGCCCCTTCAATGCGGGCTAATCACTACCTGGGAACTGGTGTTGCTAGATGTCCCGATTTTCGCGGGACGTCCCGATTTAGGGCATGCGAGACCGTCGCAAATATGCAACCGACGGACCGACCTTGTTGCCAAGGCCGACGGTAAATTCGTCGGTCTCGCCCAAGGTCGCGCTGTCGGAACGGCTTCTTGGCGACAGTCTAGCAGGCCTTTAAGATAACAACCGGAGCTCTGAAAAATTCGAGTTTTGACACAATTTCTTGCTCAAGCTACGCTTGAATATTTTTGTTTTTTTTTAATTTATTGTTTTATATAATGCTAGGTTAAGCTTATAATTGTATAATATCATAAGTAGTATTTAAAAAAACGACTGACTGTTGAGTTTCTTGCGGCGTTACTTCTCAGCAGTGGTCTGCAAAGCGCTGGTAGATTTTTGACGTGTAAAACTGCCCGTGCGGCCTACTTACTAAATAAACCTCTTTTATCTTTTATCTTTATCCTTAAAAGCACGTTGTCCCAGCGCCGTCGAAGCTAGTAGAGCCAGCTATTAAATATTAATATATGTGTCCCTTTTATTAAATCAGAACCTTTTGTTTCGACGAACTAGTGGAGAGAGTTCTCGCCGGCAGTGTGAACAGCCAACGTTCAACTACATATTAGTACAGATGTAGTGCATAATTGTTTTCCTTCGTATTTTCACGGAAACGTACGAACGCGTCTTGCTATTTCAGTCGGTCACAGTACAAAAAGTACGAGTTTGAGTGAAGTAGCATGACACGTTCGTACGTTTCCGTGAAAATACGAAGGAAAGCAATTATGCACTACACCTGTACATGTGTCTCTTTTATTGACAAGGGAATACACGGGCTCTATATCTTATGTTCGTTTCTTGAGCGAGAAATTAGTAGTTGCTTAGGACGTCAATTCGCGCTTTTGCAATTTTATTATTTGCGCGGTCCCGATTTCAAAACGCAGGGCCCGATGTTTTATTGGCACAGTCCCAGGGTTTGAAAGGATAATCAATGATAATTATTGTGATATTTATCTTGATTATTATCGTGGTAATTATCAACAGTGAACTGTATTCGAAGTATACTCAATGTAACTTTGATTAATGTTGATTTGTGTTGGATTAATAAAAATAAATTTAGATATATTTGTTTGTATTTATGCTATATATCAAATTATCCGATAATTATCTGATAATTATCAGATAAATATCAAGAAGCGTAATTATCTTGATAAAATCGAACCCACAGTCCCGGTTTTTGAGGACTGAACCTGGCAGCACTACTCGGGACGCATGCGCGATCGACATTTCCAGAAAGCGCGAGGCTTTTCTTGCTTCTCTGCTATTACATCGCTAGCGAGTGAACGTGCCGTATTATTCTATTATTCAATTTATTAATGCGCATAACGTTTGCTTAAGTGCGTGGTGTGAAGATATTATCAATATCTCGATATTGGCTATTTGGATAGCTATATTTTCATAACAACCAACGCGTTTGTTGCCGGGGCGAGTGTGAGTGCGAAATGATTAGAAAGAGGGCCAAACGATATTGCATCGCAGCCGGCTGCAGGAATAATGATATAAATTCAGATCACACATTTTTCCATGTGCCGACAAATAAGAAGAATGCCGAAAGGTAAGGAAATATAGGAAGAGAAAATGTAGATACCTAATGGTCATTGATAATAATTAATAAAATAATATAGATTGTAGGTAAGGTCAATGTGGGCGGTTGCGTCAATGAGGCAAATGCATTTTTCAAAGATTTGTGGTGTGCCAAATCCAATCCAATCGTCGAGAAAACGTTTAATTTCCATATATTTTAATGATTGGTATTGAGATTTTGAATTGATCGATCTATTGTGTTGTTTATTTTGTTGAATAATTATTATTTTATGCCGGAATACCACAGATAAAAATTAAAGTTAGTTTTTGGTGTAAATGCGTACCACGTGAGGTTGTTGCGTCTGATGTGACGCTATTAACAGTTTTTTTTATGGTTTGTTTTTTTAATTAATTCTGAACACATGAAAGTTATTAATTGAATTTTAAACTAACAATTGTATACAAATGGGAACGTTACTTCAACGTACTTACAAATAAAAGAAAAAAGTCTCCTAAATACCATTAGTACATTGCGTAGTACAATATTCCACAAAAACATTAAATTTAAAAATAGGCCAAGCTCTTGGCACCTTTATGGACCACCAATTGAATTTTGAGCCTTAACTTCTCAGTTTTCTTAAATACCTAACCGATTACAATATGATATTGTCAACATAATGTAAAGAACACTGCCAAGTTAAGGCTCAAATTGCAATGAATGACAATAAATTAGTCTGACTGTTAACAATCTAGTACCAATCTAGTACCTTTTTGGATATCGCTACTTGGTGGAAATATTACAAAAAGGAGTATTTTAGTATTTTTTTCATAAATAATTTGATACACTATATCTTTAACTTCACCTGAGTTACCTCTGCATTCTTAAACAGGGTAAATGAGAAAGCCGAAAATTAAAAAAAAAAAAACAGCCCATCCTTTAGTGTTATGCATTTTGTTCCGAAATCAATACACAGATCTAGTAGTATATTGTAAGGATTGGTACATTTTCTTTAACAAGTTTAAGTCAGCAATAATGTTGCCAGTATCTTAATTGAGATTGTATCGTTAAAAAACGCATTTACCCCAACTAAATATATATAATTTCATCACAAATTCCCGATTTTTTAAACATCACATTTTCCTAAAAATTACTATAAAACTCTGATATCCTCTAATAATAATTAAAATACTATTAAGTTTTGCTATATCATGACAGAAAATTTTATTTAATTATGTTGCAATAATCAAGTTAAAATTCATTCAAAAGAATCGTGACGCAAATCCCCGGTTGACCTTACCTGCTTCTATCATTAAAAGTAGGTCAGGGTTTCCCAAACTGTTTTGCGTCCCCTATTGCGTTTTCTAATTCTATCCATTCTCATCTCAGCTGTTTACAATTGCAAAGTAAAATTTACAAAATCGACGGACGACGCGTTGTGAAACAGGGCCCGAAAGTATCACTTAATATGTTATTATACTCAAAAATCTAATTAAAAACCAAAATTCTAACCTCAACCGGCGCACATTCGCCGTGATTACTGCATTTTGGTATAAGTGTAGCTATTTTTATTAATATTACTGGTTACACGAGTTCTCATTCATGTGTTTATGTTAAAATAACTAAATAATCAAGATGGGAACCAAATATTTACAAAACTAGCTCATTTTTAAAAGTTATCGAACAAGTGTTGCTTCCTTTATGAGCCGTAAAAACTATCCTACAAAATAGTTACTTTTTGTAGAAATATATTGTTTTTATTTCGCTTATTCCAGGGTCCGGAAATGGTTGACATTACTCGGCAGAGAAGACCTACTAGAAAGAAAGGAATTAAAGAGGGCTTCCCATGCCGTTTGTGGTGCACATTTTGAAATGTCCTCAATAAAAACAGCTATTTATCTCAAAGACAACGCTTTACCAACAATGTGTTTAGCCAACCAACCAAACACATCCAGGTCATCAGCACAACCCGTGTCCGCACCAGTCAAAAGTAATCGCAGGATCGTGTCTGCAAACAGCACAGAAGGTGACACATCTTCAGCAATCCCGTCTACTTCCACACAGAGGATAGACAGAGGCAATGTGTCAGAACCATCGAATGAAATTGTAAAAAGTAGTACTGAAACTCAAACAAATAAACCAGAACCATTGTCGAATCAGCAAACGCAGACTACAATTTCGCTAACAGAAAAAACAATAAGAAAACGAAAACTTTCAGATCAACTGAAGGAACTAAGACGCAAACAAAGAAAGACCAGTGAAGCTACGAAAATTAAGCAGGAGTTAGAAGCGAAATATAAATCTAATACGTACGATGATTCCAACGAAGAAATCGCTAAGATATGCCTAAAGTTGGTACAATTGCAGAATGCAATTAAAAAACAGAACAAGGACTATCAATATGATGCAAAATACAAACTATTTGCGTTGAAATTACATTACTCGAGTCCGCATGCATACAGGTGCCTAAAAACTGTATTAGGATTGCCTTCTGAAACCACCTTAAATGGATTCAAAATTAATATTACTCCCAAATTGGGTAACCTTGCTCTAGATGCTTTGGCATTCAAAATGAAATCTCTTCCAGATGAAGCAAAATACTGCACGATTTGTGTGAATGAGATGACTCTGAAGAGAAACTTGCACTACGATATGAAATCAGAGCAATTAATCGGGTTCCAAAATATCAATGGTAAAATATTGACAGAATTCGCCAGAAATGCATGTGTGATTATGCTTCAAGGCATTTACTTTAAATGGAAACAACCGCTTGCATACGCTTTGCTCGCTACTGTGGAGCATTTTGAGTACATCGATAAATGGCTGAATGAAGTTATTCGGAAACTTTTTGCAGTAGGTATGAAGGTGAAAGCGATTGTTTCTGACCAAAGCTCCACATTCGATAAATATGCGAAAGAAGTAAAAAAAATAACATTGGATAAACCATATTTCCTCTGCGAAAACACCAAGATATATTACGTGTTTGACGTTCCTCACTTGCTAATATGTATCCGGAACAATTTGATCGCAAGTGATTTTATTCTCGATGGCAAAAACATTTCATGGAAATACATTGTCCAACTTTATGAAGACCAAAAAGAGAAAAATTGTAGGCTCATGCCAAAGATTACTGACGCTCATATTTATCCAAACAACTTCCAAAAAATTAAAGTGAAGTTAGCCGTGCAAACTCTTAGCCGTACTGTGTCAGCAGCCCTTGATACTTACATTTCACTAGGCCAGATCTCAGAAGAGGCCAGACCGACTGCAGCGTTCATAGAGTCAATGAACAACTTATTTGACGTACTCAATTCGAGTAAAATAAAATGTAATAACAAGTTTCAGACAGCTCTCACACTGAGTAACGACCAGGAAGCCGTTCTTAACGCTGCTAAAGAAATGTTTGCTGGTATTGAAGCCAAAGACCGAAAAACAGGAAAGAACAACACAGGACTCATTAAATCTTTTGTGAATTTTCAGATATCGATCCAATCGATTATGATGTTATATAAAGATCTAGAAGAGGAAGGGTTTAAGTATTTGTTTACTCGCAGATTAAACCAAACTAATTTGGAGAAGTTTTTTGGTACTGTTCGTCAACAGGTTGGATGCTCTGGTAATCCAACAACAACTCAATTCCGTAGGGCTTTTTCAAAGCTATTTATGCGTAATATGATGAAAAATGCACCGTGTGCTTGCGAAAATAATATTTGCGATATGTTACTTAAGACTGAAGATATGATGAAAATTATACTCAGCGGTAACAAAGCACTGCTCAAAGTTTGAGAGGCGAAACAGATATCATACAGTTACCAGACGAAAAAACGTTTACCTATTTCCGGATACTTATTTTTCAAATGTACTCCTGTGCACAATTTCGAAATGTTTTCCTTGCTTAGATCAAACGAATACAGGTAGGGTGAGTACCAAAGAGGTAGGTAGAGGAGAGGTAGGGTATTCTACTCAAATAAAATGCTCTGTGGAACTATTGACAAAAAGTAGCCACACACACATCTACACTTAACTATCTGCTAACTGGGTCAAAATATTCCTCCTCACCTATGAGGCATACAACAAACTATCCCATTTCTATAGCAACCAAAAAATGCCACCAAAAGAGTATTGGGTATGTCCAAAATTAAGAAACTATTTTTCCAAAAAAATAACATTTATTTTTAAAAATATAAAGATAATTCATAATAAAAATAATTAATAATTATTTATTAGTGGGATTATACATTGTAATTCATGTTCAGTAGGTTATATCTCCACTTATTTCATGTTCTGGTTTCCCTGCAGATTATTTTTACTTACTAACTTTAATCTTGAGTACAATGAAGTTAAGTATGTCATTAGCAAAGACATAGTCAAATAATCTTATAAATCTAAGCTAAGGTATACATAAGTTAAGGTATGGATAAGTTATAGGGAGGTGATTAACTTTTTCATAATTATTTATTTGTTCATGTTCAGCAGATAATACAACCATTAAAGCTAAAGCTTAATATCCTCACAATCTCCATGTTCTTGTTTCTGTGTAGATTACTTATTAAAATTATGTTAGATTTTGCATAATAGTACGTTGAAGTGGAAACGTGGTTGTCACGTAGGTCGCAGAACGGATAACCGCTGGAGTGAGCGTGTTATGGAGTGGACCGGGTCTTGGCAAATGTAGCGTGGGACGCCCTCTGGCCAGATGGCAGAATGACTTGCGCAAGGGCCGGCTGCGACTGGATGCATAAAGCATTAGACCGGGGTCTGTGGCGTTCCTTAGGAGAGGCCTATGTCCAGCAGTGGACTGCAACGGGCTGATAATGATGATAATATTTATACTTCTCATGCTGTTTGTGGTGAACACTTCGACATGATCATCAACAAAAGCAGCTAGTTTATGTTTATATCTCCACATATATATATTATTCTCTTGTTTCCCTGTAGATTACTTGATTAAATTATTTGTTAGATTTGGCATAGATATAGTTCACTATGGTAGATTTTACCCACCGACTTTAATCTTTGTCTTGAGTACTTGAGTAGAATGTATTATGTCATTGGCAAAAATCTAGTCAAATATTCGAATAAGTGTGTCGAATTTAAAGTATAGGGATAAATTAAGGTATAGATAAGTTGTGGTAGTGGTTAGCTTTTTGTTCGAAACAATTAAGTAAAGAAATTCAAAAAGAAATGGCATATCTTAATGTTAAATAGAAATTGACATATCCTTTGTATACACAATTGACAACAGGTTTTTTTTTTAATTCATGCTTTTAGAGGTTTGTGTCTAAGCATATTCGAAAGCTTTTTCCAGCTGTAACCAGAATATCTTGAACATTCATTGTGTAGATAAAATAAGAGTAGTGACTAACAAAAAGAAACTCATGTGGAGAAATGCTTTTCGAGAAAATGATAATTATACGTAATGGTATGTTCATTGATAATGATAATTGTCTCTACATTGTATTTGTGTTCTTATCGTCAATAAAACTTAATTAGAACAATTTTTTTATTCATCTTCTGCCCTGATGATACAAATCCCTACAATAAATTCCCTTCTAGACTACAATAACGGCGCCACTACATACGAGTAAGTACCAGTTTCACAGCTCTTAGGCGAACGCAATAATTAAATATTGTGATAATTATCATGATATTTACTTATGTATATTGGGCCGGATCACAGCACACCCTACACCATCAATACGGATCGTGTCAGTATTGATGGACCCTAGACGGAGGAAAATTAATACCCGCGCGACACTACACGCAAAATACATATCACGATCACAAGGATTTCCAGAAATCCAGCGATCAATATTGTGATCCGTCAATACACTACCCTACTCCTCAATAAATATAGTAATTCGACAGTTTTTATAGACTGCTTACAATGTACCTAGATCTTGCGTGTAGCATTCGGGTTATTCCCACCTGTTACCACCAATTTCTTACCACTGGTAACAACTGGGAATTTTTTTCCCTCTTGTTACCACTAAAGTACTCGGTGGTAACAAGTGGGAATATTTTTCCCATTTGTTACCACTAAAATATTTGGTGATAACTACTGGGGAAAGAAAACCCAGTAGTTAGTGGTAACAACTGGGAATTTTTATTCCCAGTAGTTACCAGTGGTAACAGGTGGAAAAAAAATCCCAGTTGTAACCAGTGGTAACAAATTGGTGGTAACAGGTGGGAATAACCCTAGCATTTGCCTTAGAGTTACTTCAAGTTGATTACGTTAATGTCAAAAGAAGTGCACATGCAATGCTAAACCTTTTGACATTGACTCAAAAGTCTGTTTCCAACGTGATAAAAATCTGCTCTCCTCCGAGCTGGTCTGTGTGAGTGACGGACCCTAAATGCATATGAAGGCAAATAAAAAGGCGGCTTTCTGTCTGTGTTATTTTATTATAAAACCTCTCGAACCATGGGTTTGTATAAAAACAATGTCAGATTTAAGCTGGATCTAGACTTCGCAGCTATACAAATCAAGAAGGGGCAGCTGTACGTAGTTGCACGGAAAATTATTGCCGTACGGGGAAGTATTTTGATTGTTATTTTTAGGTTTAGAAAGGAAGTACTTTTAGAACTTGGTGTTTTTTCATCTCCCGCCTACGAGGGGTTAATGGATCCTAGAGAACGGAGGGCCGCCGTCGGGTCTTGAACCAGCCGTGTATATTGTCGAAGAGGCCTATGTTCACCAGTGGTCGACTACAAGCTGAAATGATGACTACAGAGCCCTGACAACAATTTCTGCTTGTTTCAGCCTCCATGCTTGAGTTCTTTCCGTCTAAAGCACAGTAAGCATGATCTCAACGAACACAGAGCTAAAGTCATGGGTAGAGGGCTCCCGGAGAGGAAGCCCCTGCCAGGAGTCAAGAATATCATCCTCGTCGCTTCCGGAAAAGGAGGAGTCGGAAAAACGACAACTGCAGGTACATATACAAATTATAAATAAATAAATATCAGGGGACCATGTCACACCAATTGACCTAGTCCCAAACTCTGTAGGCTTGTGGGTACTAGACAACGATATAAAAGCTTTTATAGAGAAATAAATACTTGTATAGGTAAAATCCGACCAGCGAGTGGTGATACACAATTTTTCTCAACTTCTTCTTCATAGGGCAACAATTTTACGTATGAAGCAAACGGTCACATTATGAAGTATCTATGCCGCCTTTTTTGTGTCACCACTCGCTGATCAGACTCTACATAGAATCCATCATGAACAAGAACTTTATGAAAATGGTTTTCAGTGAATGTAGCATGCGCTATGAAAGTGATAGAACCAGACAAGGAGATAGGGATTCTGGACGCAGACGTTTTCGGGCCGTCGGTGCCGCTCATGATGAACGTCGCCGGGGAGCCCATGCTCAACGACCAGAATCTCATTGAACCGCTGCTCAACTACGGAATTAAATGGTGAGCGAGAAAAAAGAAAACCATGCATGTTTTGACATTGCCTTGCACTGGGATCCATTGGCAGGATCCATCTAGTGTCGAGGGAACCTTTTGTGCATTCAGATCCAGCAATGGAGTCGAGTGAACCTTTTTTGCATTCAGATCCGTCAATGGAGTCGAGTGAACCTACTACAGAGATACATAATAGAGTATGGTATACCATAACATCGCCTAAAATTCATCTATTGACTAATGTAAACTTTTTTAGACTAGGATTTATAAACGGATTTTAATTTTCTTTGGTGTAATATAGAATCCATAAATGGGTTATTGTGAACTTTTTTTTATTACTCTGAGTCATCCCTATCCCAACCGCGTGGTTTCCTTCACAGCATGTCAATGGGTCTTCTGGTATCCGGGGAAAATGCGGTGGTGTGGCGCGGCCTGATGGTGATGCAAGCCCTGGAGCGCCTGACGCGACAAGTAGCGTGGGGCCCGCTCGACTGCCTGGTGGTTGACACGCCGCCAGGCACCGGGGATACCCACCTGTCGCTAGCGCAGAACTTGCCAATAGATGGTCAGTGTTTACTTGAGTCTCTGTTATATCATCCACATAAACAGTCATCGAATTGGGATGGACAAAAAAAAACATCACGGTTTTTACATTATAATTCGAAAAAATATGTATTTTGAAGATTTATTTAGCAGACAAGACAAGATTATTTTAAATTCGGAATACTATTTTCTGATAAATTACAACAATTAAATGATATCTAATGATAAAAAGTGATTGCAATAGTGTATTAAAACATACTATTTCAAGCGGTTTCCGGCTAACCCGTAACCCTAGGTATGGCTGTAGATAAAAGAAGTGACTGGTGCATATTGAGAGGCATTAATATAAGAGTGTGGTTTTATTATATGCCATAAAAATAAATAATATATAATATAAATAAATAATATAAATAAATAAACAACCTAGGAGGGCTTCAAGCCGAATATGAAAGTGAAACAAAGTTTAAATATACTTTATTATTTCAAAAACTTAATAATACAGAACGGGTTTAAAATTGTATTCCTGGAAATGGTTTTCGAATTTTTAAATGTATCAATTTTAGTATGTTTGTACAGCGTACTGAGAAAATTCAAATCATTTTATTTCATGTAACATGACACATAATATTACAGAAGATAGATATTATTATTTTTTAAATTACCATTTAATAATGCTGGTGGGCGCATGCAATCCCGCACAGTGTGACATAATAGCACAATCAGGCTTATCATTTATCATTCTTAGAATGGTATTGGGACTGTCCCGCACTCGGCGCACCAGGGATGCAGCGCGCCCGCGCATGGTTGCATAGAAGCATTCAACGCGAGCCTCCGCAAACATCCCGGAAGCGCTACAAAAACGAGGCAGTCCCACTATCACCCGGAACGCATTATTATATTGGACTCGAAGGGCCCTATAGGCCCGTTGCGAATAATCCACCCATAGGCTACAGGTATACAGGGACGTACAGAAGGCTCTAAACAGGGTAACCTTGACCTCCCTGGAGCACCCTGCAAACCTCCTAGCTATCATATTCGCCCGCACCGACAGGGCCCTCCGCTCCCGTTCGATGTCCCTGTCGTCCTTGAGATCGACCGCCACGACGTGACCTAGATATTTGAAATGGTCAACTCTGTCCATTCGACTGCCATTAAGGTAAATTGCAGGAACCTCCGACGTTTGGTTGCGCTGGATCTCAAAGACCATAAACTGGCTCTTTTTTTCATTATATTTAAGACCATGGCTTAGTGCGTAGGTCTCACACACATTGAGCAGCCGACGCATTCCACAGACCGACGCGCTCAGCAGCACCATGTCGTCAGCATAACTTATGTTATTCACACAAACACCGTCCATGTGACATCCGACGTGGATGCTGCTGAGCACCTCGATTAGTTCATTCACGTACAGGTTAAACAGTGTAGGTGAGGTTAACCCCCCCTGTCTCACCCCACACTCCAACCTGTACTCATCTGACTGCGCATTCACCCATCTAACGCTGTTGACCTGATTTCTATACCAGTACCTAAGTATACGAACCGTTTCCGGTGGTATACTGGTTTTCTCAAGCTTTTTCCATAATATATCGTAGGAAACCAGGTCAAAAGCCTTAGACAAGTCCAGAAAGCAGGCCAGCACAGGGGTCCTACTTTTTGCATAATATTTGACAGTATGCTTAAGACACAGTATTGCTGCTTCTGTAGACAGACCCGGCCGAAAGCCAAATTGGTTGTCATGCAACTTTACATGTTCACTTAATTGTGAATTAAGCACACTGTCAAATATTTTGGCTACAATCGTTGCCAATGATATCGGCCTATAGTTATTTTTATCGGACAGGTCTCCAGTTTTATTTTTAACTACGGGCACAACGATTGTGCGCATCATGACATCTGGCAGATATGAATGCCTTATACAGAGCGTGAAAAACATTGCCAACAATCTCGACACATGAGGTCCCGCATGCTGGAGGTGCTCGATGCTGAGCCCGTCATGCCCCGGAGATTTACCCCTGGTCATAGACTTAATAATATGATTAATCTCTTTAGCAGTAAAACCCGGACCGGGTTCAGCATCACGGATCTCCCCCTCGAACCCCCCCAACAGCGATGGACCTAAGGGTGACCTTAAAAAGAAATAGTCTTTAAACAGATTGGCAATACCTTTGTGGTTACTCACCCCTTCGACGCCCACTGGGTGGCCAGCTGCAGGCTTCATTTTGCTAGTGGATTTCCAAAAACCCCGGAAATCCTTCTTTGAGTGCTGAGAGGTAATAATGTTCAGTTTGATTTGGTTTTGATGATCTTGACACCATTTCAGACGTGATTTAAAGATCTTACGACTCTCTAGCATCTCTTTAAAAAGAACGCCGGCGGACGGTCTCCCGCCAGCACTCCAATCATGAAACCGATGTCTGGCCACCCCGTGAGCCTCAGTGACAAACTTATTCCAGCCTGCAACCCGTTTTTTATCCCTACCCCTTTTCCCCCCCCTACCAACAATCGCTGCTTTTCGAAGAGCATATGTTATTTTATTATAAAGGTCAAGTAGTATGTTCTTATGCCCAGGATCTTGACAGAATTTATCAGCACATGCCCTTAGTTCAGCAGGAAAATCAATAAGTTTCAGCATGTGATGGCAATGCTTATTAAAAATCGTTGTTTGCTTTACCGACCTTTCTCCCCAAATTACATTTCTATCGTTATATATCGGAATCTGATTCTGTATTCTAGGAGCTAAAACATTCAGGTCACATTCCAAAAATACAGGAAAATGGTCTGACCAGGTTACACAATTATCAATATACACATTGCGTACAGAATATACCGCAGACTGTGTAACTATAACGTGATCCAGCCAACGCTTACATAGATGCGCATCACTAATGAAAGTGTAGGTACTCGAGCTAATCCCTAACTTATCTACGTCGACACAACACCACTTTTCTTCGTTACAATAGCTAATGAGTTCAGTGAAAAAACGTTCATTCGGATGAGCATTAAAATCTCCCATTAGATAAATAGATTCAACGCTATGTTCGTCGAGTTCGTCGTTCGAAAAGACGGTACTGGCTGAAAATCAGCGCTGTAGGTGTCTGACACCTCAGCATAATGCTGAGCCAGTGTCCGATTCACTCCGCGTTGTTCCTGTCACATTGTTTTCTTTTATTTCTCTATTTGTGTGTCTTCTCTGTAGTGAATATATGTCTTTCTTTCTTTCATTTTTATTGCAGTTGGGTGGCCCTTCTGCCAATATTATATTGTTTAAACAGAGAAGTAATGTGGCCTTAATATGTAATTATTTATTTAGCATTATATGGTTATAAGTGGATGTATGTAATGCATTTGTCATAATTATTTATTTTTATGGCATATAATAAAACCACACTCGTGTATTAATGCCTCTCAATATGCTCCAGTCCCTTTCACTTCTTTTATATACCTACAGCCATATCATAACTTCCCTACAATAACGCCTATATTAAGAAACCTGTATCCGTGGTTGTATTTTAATGTTAATATTAACGTATTATATAAGTAAGGGCTGTCGATGTGGTTGAATATTGAATAGGTATGACTTGGGAAGAGTGAAAATGAGAGTTCCGCACGTGTACCAAACGACGTTTTCTAATACATTTGCGAAAAAATGTGTATCTGTGTATATGTGTATGTGGGTATCTGTGTATCTCTCCTCTTCCCCCGGACCTTTGAAGTGAGCTTAACGTGTGCACACACTCTGTCAGAAATTACCAAAATTTTAATCAAATACTAGGAAAGCATAAACATTAGAAGTACCTACCTTACCTACAATCCGCGTTGTTGGGCGCGACCGCCCGGGCCGCCCGCCGCTGCGCCGCACCGCGCTCTACCTACACCTACCTCTGCGCTCCTGGTACTTTATTTAAACATGCAATCTCCTTGGTTTGATGCACGGCCAAGTTTATTTAGTATATTAAAAAAAATGGTAAAGTAAACCGCACAAGTGCGAAAAAACCCCAATTTGAATGGAAGTTGGCTAGCGACAGTTGGGTTTTTATGAAGGCTGTACACACTCGTCGAGACACCCCGAGACAGGCCAAGATCTAGTGTGTACTATAAGCGCATTGGAACCTTGACCCACGTTTGACACTTCTTACAACTTGAGTCTGGATGTTGGCCATTTGCAACGTCAAAAGATGGCGGATGTGTAATTTGTTTTAGTTTTTATTTTTGTGTATTTAGGTGTTCAAAGTTATTTTTTGTTAGTGATTTGTACTTTTAATGCCTTTGTGTTGCACCAGTGATAGAAGACTTGGAATTATTTCGTGTATTCTGGCATCTTACTTCTCGTTTCAAGTGGACTCGCAGTGGTACAGAGGTTAAAACTACCGTTGCCACCAATCTTCCTAGAGAAGATTGGATTGTGTTTTATTACTATATTGATTTATACTTATATAGGTATATACTTGACACTGGCGAAATCACTTCACAGTGGAAACGCCATATTCCCGCGGTAGTAGCTGCTCAAGTCGCCGCGGGGAAAAGAAAAAAAAAACGTTATCACAGTGACATTATAAGATAGTTTGTTTTTTACTTCTTACAAATTGAATTATAAAGGCAATGTGACACAGTTCTATGGTCAGGGTTCCGATGACCTGATAGATATGGTGACCGCGGGGGTTCCAACTCGGGACCTTACGATTACGAGTCGACGCAGCTCTATGGTGCATCAAGGGTTCCGATGCGCTGATACTGCTGATAGTACATACTGCTCTCATCTTGTCTAGTCTCGCCATGTCCCGGTCCCGATGGGATTCACCCCAAGAGTTGAAGTTTGGTTCTTGCTTATTTTACAGGAGTTTTAATAGTGACAACACCACAATCCGCCGCTTTGCAAGTAACGAAACGTGGTCTGAACATGTTCGAAAAGCTGAAAGTGCCCGTCATAGGCATGGTGGAGAACATGTCCCACGCTCTGTGCTCTAAGTGCGGCCACAAGAACTTCGTGTTCGGGAGCGAGACGAAGCGGATGGCGCTTGAGATGGGCATTGACATCGTTGAGAGTTTCGAGGTGAGCTTAGAGCAGGAAGTGGTTTGAAAATTACGTCCCTGATTCGAGCAGGTGATACTTCATTTTAAAGGGGAAGAAATTCCCTATTTTTAATGGTTTTCTTATTTGGGGTTGCCATAGAAAATACTAAATCACAAGTATAAAAGATTAGTTTTTGGTTCAAAATTACTAAAACTACAAATGACAGGCACGTCATTGGTTCAGCAGTTTTGTAATTAACTTCAAGGAGTACTATTCTGTATTAAGCGTTTGAAAATAGTTTCGATTGTCATCGACATATTAACATTCTACCAAGGTGCTAATATTGACTCAGTTTTGCACCTAACTGTATTCAGAATAGAATGCATGGAAATTTGAAATGGCATTCCTCACCAAAAGCGAAATTTAAATTTAAATCCTCCTAAGCTAATAAGCAGTATCCCAAATTTAATAGCCAAAGCAGTTTTAATTCTCTTCTTTTAATAATAAGGTTGATATTGCTACAGGAGTTTTATTAGTTTTAAGCTAACATAACCTACCTAATCCACTTTTAATACTGGCTAACTGATGTCTGTGTGTAGACATTTGTTTAACGAGACTATTTCGAAGCCTTGGTTCTTTGCCAGGGGTTGTTTCGAGTGAGGTTTAATGGTGGATACTGCGAGGTTCAATAGAGGAGGTCAAAAGTTCTTAAGATACCTAACTGATCGCACAATTAGTTAACATCACAGCGGGAGAGTTTGGGTCAGCACTTGGATTTCCTTACATTTTATTGCCATTTTAGATGTTTTTCTGAACATGCACTATTCCGGCGCTAACCGCAGATTTATTCAGTTGGGTATCCTAGACACTCTGGAAGTCCTGTATCGATGCTCGGGGTATTCATCATCAGATTTCACTAAAAGCATTCCCTGGCGAGGAACCAAGGCTTCGAAATAGCCTCTTTAGTATGAAAAACGCACTGTGACCCGTTATTTTTGCTCCTGAGTGTAGTTTACAGTTTGATCAAAAGTAAAGAATGATGAGCAGCAATGTATGGAACCCAGACCAATCACGAATAGAATTATAATATACCGTATGTAGGCTTATTGATCCTGTTTGCTGTAATTGTTGTAAATAGTAAAATCGGTTAAGCGTGAGTCGGATATACGGGAAATAGCATTGCAACGCATGCGGGGCTCAGCCAGTGTAGTAATAAACGTTGTGTGTGTGAACATTTGAAGGCTGATAACTCTCTTCTCCGGGGTTTTTGTAGTTTGTCCCCGTATTAGAAATTGACGCTTATGTAACAAGCTCTCACGTGGTATACCTATTTGCCCATTATTCCTTGTTCGGCAGTTCATACCGAATCGTCACAATATCATTGTAAGGATGGTGAAACGCGTTAAATAATAGTACATTATGATACAAGTGTGCTAAGTTGACCAATGTATACAAGGCGCTATTGTGTGCGCATGAGCGATAGCGAGTGCGCCACAAGAAAGCCGCGTATATTATGGTCACAGGCACACGTGTTACATACGACGTTTTTCAACACACTTGCGAAAAAAAAACAAGACTTCATTTTCTTACTTAAAGAAGACATTTTCGTTAATATTAAACTTCACAATAATTAATCCAAACTATCTTCGTCACAACCGTCAATTATTTACGAAAAATGGCGGCTGGCGCGTTGTTTTTTTTTCTTGCCGCTATACCGATGCGCGCGCAAGGCTAAGGCGCGAACGAGATCGGCCAACAGCCAAATTTAAAATGTAATAATTCATGTTTAAAATACAAATTACAGAAAAATTTAAATGATTTTAATGAAATTGAGTTATTTTTTAGTAATAAAGCTGATTTCACCAATTTATTGAAATAAATATGTAGATAATGTTATTTGCCGCATAAAAACCGTTTGTTGCTAAGAAAAAAAAAGGTAGGTATATAACCCGACTAAATTATATCGCTTCTTCTTCGTACTTTTTACAACTTGGTACTAGGCTACAAATGTAAATTGTTTGGGTTAATAAACTAAAGGCACTTGTGCGTAATATACTGAAAAAGCACGCGTGTTTAATATCTAGGTTTATGAGCCAAAAATCGGTGGAATAAAAAGGTCGTTTTGAGCAAGTGTGTTGAAAAGCATTTATTCTTCGCAGGTCGACCAGAACATGTCGGAGTGCATCAACAGCGGCAAACCAGCGATATATGCGCTCCCGGACAGCATTCACGCAGAGAAATATAGGAGACTCGCAAACAAAGTGTTCCAATACATAGAGAGGAGGGAGACATCTCAAGCCGAGCAATTGTAACACACAATGTAGTTGAACTGTTTATTTTAAATAGTATTACAAATAAATTCTGTTCTATAAAACCTTGTATATATCCTTAACTAGATTTAGCGATATACACCGTGTTTTTTTTGATTTACGATAACTTTAAGGGAACGTTCTTTAGGTCAAACAAAGTTAATTTCCCGAAGACAGACAAATGATAAGTCTAACGGTTTTAAGAATATTTAATTTTTAAATTTAATCAGTTAATCACGTTAAACTAGTGTAAAAGGCTATTAATTGATAACAACAATTTTCTTTTAATACGTATGAGTAAAGAGTTTCCAATTGTTAGGTTTGTATACGCGTCAATCTAAAGTGACTTGTACCTGTCAAGTGTTATCTTTACTTGTGTGTGTATGTCACGCCAACATAGACGTATTTGACACTGATTATTAGCTAGGTAACTCTAAAGGCCCTTTTAGAATGACCAAAGATAAAAGATTTCATTATTTTGTTCTAAACTGATTTTTTTTTTTTTTTGCAATATTTAAAAATCTAATCTACCAATTAGTTTCTATAGATATACCTAGTAATATGCCGAAGTTATCGTAAATCAAAAAAAAACACGGTGTATACACAGTGAAAATGAAATAACCATTATAATGTAATTTTTATTCGGAACAAACATGTCACTTAGGAATCCAAATGTAATTGGAACGTTAAATTAATAATAAAAAAAATATAAAAATAAATATCCTTATAGTCTTTTAATTTGAAAATACATTTAAAATCGCACTGTACCGTGAAAGTGACGCAAGCCCAAGCTCTTAAGGCTATTGGAATACGGTTTCATTTAATATTAACTCCTTACAACCTCAGATATTTGACGTCTACCCCACTAGTCCCATTGAGTTGTCCCATCATGGGCCCCGCTGGGCGGGGCTCCTACTTCTAGGTGGTTTTGCCCTTCGGGCATCTGAAGATACCTAACGAACCTAACCTACCTACTTTTACAACCACAATTAGTATTTAAGTAAGTGGACTTTTGGGACAACAATATGATAAAAATATTAGTTCCATTTGTCCCATGGGACTACTGGGACGCAATCGTCTCAGTTGTCAATGGGACAACTCAATGGGACTAGTGGGATAGACGGGATATTTATTGCTAAGGGTTATTTTCGTTCACTCGATAAGTACAAAATATATATTTACAGTGACATCACAATAGGGCACGCGGAATGAAACGTCATTGGATAAGGCTCGGGAATATGTATACAAGTTATAGACGCGTGAACCGACTTTAACAAACGTCGCCGCGGTTTACGTGACATGGCACTGCACAGTTCGGTTCGCGTACTAATCCATTAAAAATAGTTGTATATCGAATTCGTGAACCCCGTCCGTTTAAGACAAAGGATGCCTCAGTCAAAGTACACTTACACGCAAACAACAATGGATAAAAATATCACACGTGAATGAAAGCTCAACATCGAATATTATGAGAGTGGTTATGTGTGCGTCTAGCTTTTTTTTTCAAGCATTCACTGCTGTCCCTTTGGCGTTTTACCACCGTCATTTATTGTCTTCGCATATTATTCAAGATAAACTTTTTAATTGTCTTATGATTTTAGATGGAGTTAATACTACCCCCGGCTGCTGGTAATTATCATTGTTTTCGTCAATATATTGAAGACCACAATGACGGCGGTTGAAACGCCCAAATATCCCCCCCCCCCCCCCCCGTGCCCAAGAACGCGTAATGTAAAACGCACATACGCGTTCATGGTAGCGGGCGAAAGTCAAAAAAACACGTTATAGGTCAGCAGTGATTCTTATTGACAACTTAAAAATATGTAGGCCGTAACACGTTTTCAAAAGTGTCACTGTCAATCTATATACATGTAGAAGAAATATGAGAGCACAGAGTAGGTACATAGATACTTCGCTTATTATGCGAAAATTAAAAAAAACAATCACATTACACAATAAGAAGTATAAAAGAGCAAACAGCAATGTTCGCATTGTTGTGTTCCGGTTTGGGGATAAGACAGCCGGTGTAATGACTAGCATAGAGGAATTCCATCTTAGTCCTCAAGGTTGGCAACGCATTTGCAGTCTTGCATTGTGAATGTGAATGTCTATGGGTCACAGTTTCCACTTATCATCAGGTGGCCTGTGTGCTCGTTTGCCTTCTCTATGCCATAATAATAAAATAAAAATAAACAAGAAATTAAAAAACAAAATTAATCAACGTGCTGTCAAATTGTTTGTTTAAAATAAAATCGATAATTCAATAAAACTTCGCATCAACTGTTAGTAGAAACAATCTCGCTCAAGCGTTAAACTTCACAAATCGCAGCTTCCCACACATAACCACCAAAAAAACTTTGAAATACTGATAGAAAAACAAATCAAATGGGCTTAGCCCCGGTCTTTTGAAGATATTTCAGGATTCTACTATATTATTATAAAAATGAGCTGTAAAAAACAAAGGCACTCAACGCTGCATTTTATTAGTACCGATATTAAGTACCATTTCACCCGGATAACGTTGGTACATACATGATACCGGTACATTTGAGCTTGTACCGGAAACATGCGGTACAATTCTAGGATGTTAACTGTCAATTATTACGGTGGACAGCGTTATAAAAAGGAAGCTTCTTTTATTTTTACCAGAGGCCGGAATTATCTTAGCAATTCCAAGCTGCCATATGGATTTTTTTATCGATCCATTATAGAACACAACATATTAAAGAAGACTAAAAGTAGACTAGAAGCCAAAGAGCGATGTCTTTCAGATAACTTTTGAGCAGTTAAAAATGTAAAATAGAGATTTGCAATGAAAACAAACGACAGTATTCTTTATGCAATTACTTTCAAAAAAAAATCAAAGTCATACGAAATGCACATATTATTATAAAAGAAACAATTAAATATTAATATTTTAATTCCTATTTATAAGTTGGTATCGCAAGGTTATCTCGAGATCAGTCATTCGCGATAAGAACGCCTGTAATTTACATCTACTCTTAATCACATTTTAAACACTGTATTCTGTATTTATCGATATATATATCGAACGTCGATAGACGAGAAGTCCTGTGACAGCTTAAAGTACTACAAAAATTCCGGCCTCTGATTATCACTGTCATCGTAAAAGCGCCTCTCGCGTCACACTTAGGAGTTAACCGCGGTCGCTAGCGGATTAATTTACTTTTTAATAACTGAAGCTATTGTACCGGTATGGTTATATGAACGGTACACGGTTTTTTTTTCTAATGAGATATAATCCCATATTGTAGAGTTCTCAGTGAACTATTACTTATAGATACGTATAAAATTTAACAAAACTAACCTCTACACGTCAATAACAATTTATAACCTCAAAATGCCCATGCCGTTTTCTGCTAAATAAAGCAACCAGAGACCACATTTTGCACACAATTTCCTGGTTTCACATCATGGATGGTTGTTTACTTAACAAGACAAGTCAATTGGTACGGACCTCAAGAAGTTAAAAGATAAAGATAAAAAAAGATAAGGCTCTTAGCTTAAATCATTACTAAGGTGACCAGACATCTCCTTTCCATGTACAATATCATATCCACACCGGTATTTAAGCTTATTGATACTTATACAAGATTTACTTACTAGTTTCCGATCAATACAGACATTTGAAACAGGCAACATTTTAATATAATTAACGCATATAACGTGCTACAAAAATACAAAAAAAAAAAAAAAAGCGCCCCGCCTCTTCGCTTCGGTTTGTGTAGTTTCTGTAACACCAGGACACAAGCAATTGATGACAACTGCATCAAAATCCGTTGCGAAGTTTGAAAAAAAAAGCATACATACAGAGCGACATACGGTGGGAAGCGACTCTGCTTTATACGTAAAGATGTTAACCCAAGCTCATCTCAGTCTAGAAGTTTTACGGCTAAGACAGGTTAATATGGTTGTCATTCTTTTTTATGTATTCTTGTAACACATTATTTAGCATAACCGCAGACGAATTGTATGAAACTTAACAACTTTAGAATTATATATGTAATGGAAATATCACACTTCACTCCTATAACTCGGTGTATGCAGGATGATCCCAAGCAGGACACATAAATTCACGCCTACAACTTTAAAAACTTGTTGACAATTCTGTAACCATTGCACAATTAGGCTAAGATTTTTACCAGTGTATTAGTGACAGGTTGCAAGCCCATCGCCTACCAGTACTACAAGAAAGAAAAAAAGAAAAAAGAAAAAAAATGTGGCAAGATAATAGATAAGCATTTAAAAAAGGAAATAAATTAAGTCAAAATAACTTAAGAAAAGCCCGTTTTTATTGTACAACATGATGTTAATTCCATATTGGTTTTGTACAGTTAAGGGCGTACACGGTCCTTATTGCCAGTGGCATAAAAATATATAATTTTTTTTGACGTCTTGGGAACGTATACATGTATATTTAATGCCCTTCACTGTACACAACTGTTTCCAAAGGCTTGTCCTATAGTTCGTATTTATATGAGCTGTCACTGGAATCACCCTAGATAGACCCGTACTGTTTACAAAATTTCGTCAATTTCTGTGGTCATCGCTCAAAGAATATTTTGTCAAGTTGTCACTAATCCGAAATTATTATTGAAATTATTATACAGTGTGTAAATGGTATACGGGCGTTCCTTTTAACTGTGGTTAGTATACCCCTACTGAGCACATTTGGACTTCGATGTACATTGCGGGTCGATAGTATGTTCAAAAATTAATAACGGTGTATATGTTAGCATAATCAAAATAATTCTTTCTGTTAATGATGAGTCTTAATCTATGTCCAGTTTTAATAAACGCCCGTATACCATTTACACACTGTATAGCTGTATGTTTTTTGATATAATTAACAAAACACTACCAAAAATATACACCGTTTAGTGAATTATGGGTCAGTTCAAAGTAACATTTTGGTCAATCGTGAGTTATACCTTCACATTTAAAATGGAAAAAGTTAATGTACTTGGGACATTTCTTAATAAACCAAGAGACAACTTGACACTTGATACTCCCAAAAATGTTTACCTGTCTATTTGTACGAATGTTCGTCCCCAACTGTTTCATTTGTACGAATATTCAAATACTAAGGCATTATCTGAAACCGTTTCACATTTCAGAATTTTGACAACAGTCTTATGAAAAAAGGTGTTTTGAAAAAACAAATTGGTATTAAGTACTATAGTTATGTATTAAAAAAAAACTAAGCAATGAATTCTCAAACAAATGAAAGTTGAGAAAAAAAACTTCGTACAAAGTTTTAACAAATTGATGTTGCTTTCCTATTAATAATCAGAAAAAATATCGCAGTACCCAGTTGCATAAACACACAATAGCTATGCTTAAAGTATGAACAGTTAAACCTATCGCTGTCACACTCTGGCTTATCTTTTGTTATAGAGAGAGAAACCGATAGACATTTTCATTAAGAGAATTGTGAGACGAAGCTTATATCGCGTAGCTTGAATTTTTTCCATACAATTTTTTTGATTTGTGTTTTGATTTTTGAATATGTTGTAGTGATGTAAATTAAGTTTTTTTTAAATTATACTTTTATATAAAGAATAAAATGACGATCTGTCAATAGTCATAAAAAATTGCATAGGTTTAACGAGAGAAACGTCACCGCATTTTGTATGGATATATTATTTATACTGTGGTTTGTATTTTGACAGATGTCAAAGAATACGCTGTCAAATATTTTGTTGACAGCACGCCCGTCATACTGACGTTTCACGGCCGCGCACCAAAACCAGAGGGGAGCGCCGATGACTTAAGTCTATTGTGAGTTTATGCGGGTTTGAATGTTTTTTAAACGTTGTAGAACAAATTAAATTATTTCAACGACCACGGCCACCCATCGTTCATATGCAGATGATTCGCACCAAAGTCCTTATGATTACATTGTCAAAGCACTGGACTTGTCCAGTTTACCACTTTTTCTTGTGTTCATCCATACTGACACCACCGGGGCCTAGGTAGACAATCATTAGGAGTCCGCCGATGACGGAGAGAGTCTGAAAAGGCGGACATGTTCTTATAAATCCTACTAATCTTACTCAGGAGCAAAAATACCGGGTCAGAGCGCGTTTTTCATACAAACGCGACTATTTCGAAGCCTTGGTTCCTCGCCAGGGGTTGTTTTGAGTGAGGTTTAATGGTGGATACTCCAATGTTCAATAGAGGAGGTCAAAATTTGTTAAGATACCTAACTGATTGCACAATCAGTTAACAAAACAGCGGGAGAGTTTGGGTCAGCACTTGGATTTCCTTACATTTTAGATGTTTTTCTGAACATGCACAATTCCGGCGTTAACCGCAGATTCAATCACTGGGTATCCCAGGCACTCTGGGAGTCCTGTATCGATGCTCGGGGTATTCATCATCAGATTTCACTAAAAGCATTCCCTGGTGAGCAACCAAGGCTTTGAAATAGCCTCTTTAGTATGAAAAACACACTTACCCGGTATTTTTGCTCCTGAGTGTAATATGCAACACGGTGTGAATGACCTTTAGCTCTGTTAAGAGGATTGTGAGGCCGCTAAAACAGCGCAGCCGTCAATAGAATTGCATACAAATTTATCTCCGGGCGTTAACGTTTCTCACCCCTAATTCAAGTCTGATTCCCACGATTTTTGAATATGTTGTAGTTATTACAAAGAACTATTATTTTATTAGAAATGAAAACGTCTAAATCAGACTACGTTTAAGGAGATAGAAACGCTATTGCATTTTGTACGGACATTTTTAGCTTCACAATTCTCCTAACATGGATATGACCCGGGATCCGGGACTTATGGTCAGGGGGACAATATTTCTATTTTACTAACATTGTAAACAAATGGGTTGATCAACTTTTTGTTGATAAACTGTAAGTCAGGAGACAACAGTAATGGGTGATTCCACGGGCATTTCAACCGCCGCAAGTCCGCCCTCCTAAGCATTTAAGAAATAGGCGTTAATATACTTAAAATTCGATGAATTGTGGCAAGAATTACGATAATGGTATAGCTCTGTGTATTTTAGCTGCTTGGTGTCGCTCATTCTTTCAATATTTACGACAGGGGACTGGCGGCGGTTGGAACGCCCGTGGAATCACCCTGAGAGTTTCTTAGATTTTTTTTATAATATGTACTTCTAGAAAATTAGACCCGTAAAATAATGGGTTTGCAATTCCCTGATTTTAAGTGGACTTATAGCCTTTGAGATCATAATTATAAAGAGTGACTCAAGAGACGTCACCATGACAACGAGGTACAACAAAGTTGATTGACCCAATTCTAACCTTTGAATAGAGAATATGCATGGATTTTTAAATAGCATTTCTCAACACAATATGAAAATACAGTGAAAGAGCTCAGGACGACTTCGTCCACAGTACTAATTCGTCACGTTCTTAACCCGTCCATAATGTCATATCGCCCACTATTTCATTTCGTCGGCATTCCTATATTGTCACCTTCCTAACTTGTCTACTTTCTTGTATTGTCACCTTCCTAACTCGTCCACTTTCCGCTATAGTCCACAGTGCTAAGTCGTCCACATTTCTATTGTGTGGTCAACTTCTTCAATATTCTGTGGCTAACTTCAGTTTGTCCTGTGGATGATATAGGAATGTGGACGACTTAGCACTATGGAAAATATAGGAATGTGGACCAGATAGGAAATTGGCGATATAAAAATGTGGCTGAGTTAGGAAGGTGACAATTTAAGAATTACATGCTGACGACATGGCATTGTGGACGAGTTAGGAAGGTGACGAAATAGGACTGTAGACAAAGTCGCCCCGAGCCAGTGAAAGAGATCAACAAAAGTGAAATTAAAACTAAAATCGGCCAAGAAATGCGAACGATACAAGCATTTTAAACTACTAATGAGACCCAGGTCCGATATGCACTGTGACGTCATACCTCCATGTCAAATTCTGTTTTGCTAGAAAGATATAGGAACACATCACTGTTGGCTTATATCTTAGTTATTTTTATAGCTACCCAAAAATGTTTGTTAGATGAAACAACTTTTATTGAAGCTTTGGAAATACGTCATTAATATTCCCTGTTAGCTATATGCCTTTTATATTTGGCATTACATCCTCAAGCGAGATAACCCCCTTTTTTCGTCTAACGATTCTTACCTGGAAGAAGTCATACTTCAAGAAGTCCCTAAGGGGCTTATACGTTGGCACCGCCCACCACGCGTTGTGGTACAGGTTCAGAACGGTGAGCACCACCACCAACATCAGCGCCGAGAGCTTGGTGCGGTAGCCGATGGTCACCAGCACCATGAGAATACTGCCCAGGAGGTCCTGGACGATCTGGGGGTCAAATTGAGAAACATTAACCTTTTGAACACCACAAAAAAAGTACAGATGTAGTGAATAATACTTTCCAATTGTTGTTTGTCGGATAACTTCTCAGTTAGCTTCAGTACCCATAAGCCAACAGAGAAAGCACGATAAATACGAACTTCTCCGACAAAAAACGATGGGAAAGGATTATTCACTACAATTTAAAAACTACACCTATGTCAATGTACCTGCGCAGTAGCAGAAACCTATACAGCCTTTCTGCGATTATAAAAAAAACCTAAGCCTGCTCTCAGCCATGCTAAACTTATACAGCCACTCTTTGGTAAAACTATACGTCTTATTTTTCCTATAATATAAAATATGAAATACCATGTGGCGTTCTTTAGTCATTAGCAGATTTTTTAAAAAAAAATCTCAGTAATTAAAGAACAAAACAAGAACACCATTAAAAAAAGCTCCCGATGTCATTTGGTACAAGTTTGGAAGTTACGATGCCACAAACAGACGCACAACCCAAGTCATTATAACACCCCTCTATTTTTCGTTTGGGTTAAACACACCGGAAAATGCACGTGGCCAACACTCATCCAGATGTATAATTAAACACACGTAACGGACTGACGTCATTACAATCGAGCTAACATAACAATCGACTGGAACTAATAGAACATGGCGTGGCGGTTAAATTTATACAAACAACCTTGTACTTAATCGATAGTTCGATACTATAATAAGACAAGGCTGTGAACTCTTCTCTACATAGTAATACACAAAGTCGCTTTCCGCCGTGTGACCCTCTGTATGTACAGTAGCCTAACGAAAATGTTAAGCACTTTTGTCCGTTGTCAGAGTAAACTTCAAACAGAACATCAAATGACACACATGACAATGACATAACCTTCACAATGACAACGTTCTAAGTATGCTCAACATTTTTTCTTGGGCGACTGTTGTGGTTGACGCTTAAATCTTTCAAACTATCCAATGGATTTTCCTGCTCGTTTCGTCAATAGTTAGTGATTCCAGAGGAAGGCTTTTATTTTTAATACATTCCGGTCATATTTCCCGCAGAACCAACGTTAAAGCCGTCGTCTACGTGTGCGCTAAGGATATTCATCCCCTAAGGGGTTAAAATAGGGGGCGAAGCGTTACCTATTTCAAATATCAATTTAACCAAGTCGACGGAGCTACGCTTTTGCGGAGCTCGTATTTATTAATGCTTTGGCCCTTTGGGCCTGCTGCAAGACTAAAATTACCTAAATCTGCCTACCTGTTCCACTGTAATAATAAAAGGAAAATATGCGATTAAGAGAAATTCATAGTGGAAATTATACAACTGGGTAAAGGCACGAATAAAAAAAGCAACCGGAAAAGTTGCTACGAGGAATTATCTAGTTTTGGAAATAGATCGATACACTGCCTTGTTAGGGTGATGGCACCAGTTTTGGACACTTCAGCTAACAGGCACCAATAATGGGAACATTACTCGTATTAAAAAAAACACAGTCCAAAATGAATAACCTTTATCTTCTGCAAAATAGGAACCAAGTGACCATTACTGGTTCCATCACCCGAAAACCCCCCATTTTTTTTTATTATCCAGACTTACCTGTACAAATGACACTTCGAATCTTAGCAATGTGATGAACATGAACGCTAACAGTATTCTGCCCGCCAACTGAAGATATGTCTTCGGCTTGTTCTCCCCAAGAGAAGGCACTCCAGCGAAGAGGCTGCGACCCTCGGCCCTCGCCTCAGCCAATACCAGGAGCAGGGCTCCAATGAGCGCCAAGTTCCGGAGGAGGAATTGCATGTCCCAAAGTATACTGTATGCGAACGTCTGAAATAAAAAGTTGGATTCTATTAAGCCTGGTTGCAAAGTACAAAACGATGTTGCGCACATGATTTAATAGTACATTATTGCCTAGGCGCGGAAAGTAAGGGATTTCCTGACGAGGTGGTTACGAGTCAGGAAATCCTCGATTCCGCCGAGATGATACAAATGGGATACAAACCACAAGAAATGTCGAGTGGTGAGTTTTGTCACCGTAACGAAACTGTCGATTAACATCAAACACGTAAATTTTTGTAACGAAATTGTAAGTTAGACATAATTTAAGTGACATTTAAATAGCGTCTTTATGTACATTTATTTTGATCCCGACTACATGGTCATAAGTATTTTTAAGAACCTTTGGCAAATCCGGACGGACCCTGCACAAGGTCCTACCGCCCGCAAATCCAGTCCATGATATGCAATATAAAGTTTGGAGAGGAACAGACAGATTTAAAAAAAAAAAAAAAACTCGTTGGTGAGTTTGCTTTTTTAATTAATTCAAATTGACATTCGTTTGGTGGCATGTCACTTTTGTTTTTTGTGTTTACGTCTCCGTCCACCTCAGCTCAACCTTCACCTTCACATGATTTATTGGCGTAAACAAAGTCACTTCTCTACACAGTATTTAACAGAGTAGCTTCCCGTCGTCTGTCTCTCTACATGTACGCTGATCTCTCAAACTACATAACAGATTTAAACGCGCTTTTCATCAATAGATATTGATTCAACAGGAAGGTTTTTACGTGGAATAAATTCTGGATTATGCACGGATGTTACACACAACTGACATACACCGAAGCGAAGCGAGGAATCGCTTTTCATGTTGATCAACCAAAGAAAAATAGGTCAGGTGACCAAATAGAAATTCATCATCATCATCATGTCAGCCGAAAGACGTCCACTGCTGGACATAGGCCTCCAGGCTTACCACTCAGACCGGTCTTGTGCTTTCCGCATCCACCGCGGTCCCGCGATCCTGACCAGGTCGTCACTCTATCTTGTTGGAGGCCTACCTACAGCTCGTCTCCCGGTCCGCGGACGCCACTCCAGAACCTTCTGACCCCATCGACCATCAGTCCTGCGAGCAATGTGCCCCGCCCACTGCCACTTTTCCTGGGGGTAACAGGATGGACTTACCTGTAATACAACGATGAAGAAAAGAACTCCACAAGCAATATCCACTTTTAACCTGCCGAGGACCATGATACAACCGCCAATCTGCCCCAATAAGTTTATTATCTGTGGAAAAACGAATTAATTAACAGGAGAATCTTTACGTTCACATCTCGATATGACCAGATAGCTTTGTGACTACTTCTCAAAAAGTACGAGTTGCAAAATGTCCACATCGTTTTCGTTACAAGGTAATTAGGTTAGTTAGTTAACTTCAAATGCTCGAAGGGCCAATAGCACAGGAAAAGGAGCCCCGCAAGGCAGACATAAGATGAAAAAACTATGTGGTCATTTAGCTACTCTAGACTTTTTGAGATGTGGACGGAAAGCTATCCTCTTTTACACCATCCTCATGTCAGCCGAAGAATCCACTGATGGGTCCCGGTATATAAAAAGTTCAAAAGAATCCATTCATTGATCTTTGTAGACTTCATAGTATATTAAAATATATTGATCCAAATGGAGACCACTTCTCCATTAGTGGATTTCAATGTACAAAAACACTTGGTCCCTTTAATAGACCCTCAGGATGTTAAATTGAATAAAAGACGGAATGCCTCTAGTTTACAATATCACAGTATTTTTGCACAATTGGACTTTATTTACTTCACAATACATTTGGGTTCTGAACTTACCACAAACATGGTGGCGAGGAATTTACCACACCCCCATGACATATCCATGTAGTCACGCTGCTCCGACCATTGGAACCACATGCGGAGGCCATCCTCGAGGAAGGTGCTGATGAGGCAGAGCCGCGCCACTGTTGGTAGGACATTCTTGCCTTTGCGGATCACCTGGGCAATTCAATACACTTATAGCAGCTTCACTTGGTAATCTATACTAATATTATGAAGAGGTAAAGTTTGTGCCGTCGGAAGGGGTAATCTCTGGATGTAGTGAACCGATTTTATAAATTATTTTACCTGGGGCACGGGAACAGCTAGTTTACTTATAAAGAGGAAGGTTTTGTATTTTCGTGTATTTTATAAACATATCCCTTAATCGAAAATGTTACAAACCCGCAATATTTTTGGAAGACCTATCCAACGACAACCTACACTATGAAATAACGAGAAAAAAAATCATCCCTACGATACGTGTACCACTTTGTTGGCGTGACGGATATGTATATTTATGCCAAATTACACCTTTCTTGTACTAAGAGTCTCTGAGCTAGGCTGCGGACGGACGGACAGACGGAAGGACATGGCGAAACTATAAGCGTTCATAGTTTGACTGCGGAACCCTTAAAACGACAGAAAAGTTGATTCACCCAATTAATAATGATAATTTTACCACAAAATCATATCAACCTATTGATTCTGGTTGAAAGTTAAATAGGTGCGACGACGAGCGAAGCGAGATTAGTAATCGTGCGGCAAATAAGGCGCGCAAGCTAGTTAAGAAGGTTGAAAGTTTACGAGGGTTTGACGGTAAAATTTCACACACTCTTGACTATATTAGCTGTTAAAGTTAATAATCGTGTGATTAAAATACTTCAAGGTAGCATTTGTGTGCAATAGGATGTACATTACCAAGGCAATAGGAATAAAGTTTATTTTCCTTTATTCATAAATTGGAAATAGCATTATCGAACAAACGTAATTGAACTTTATTGCCACGATTGCCGCCGACTGTCCTTTTATTTGTATAATCATTATCTGCTTATCAAGACCCAACTAATGAGTCCCAAGTCCCAGGGTGATTATTCGGCGTTGTAACCGCCGTCATTATTGTCTTCGCATATTATTCAAGATAAACTTTTTAATTGTCTTATGATTTTAAATGGAATAAATACTACCCCCGGGTCCGTTGACTTTGACATCAAAAGTTGCTGGTAATTATCATTGTTTTCGTCAATATATTGAAGACAACAATGACGGCGGTTGAAACGCCCAAATATTCACCCCCCCCAACATTGACTGTGTTCCCGGCACAAGATACGTCAAAGTAAACGCCAAACCATAGAACACTGTCATTTTTGACTTTTGGGCCTAGGTTACGTTAAGTATAGCGGATATCCTCTCGCCACTTTCCGACTCCATCATCAGATCAGCTCTTTGATACAATAATATTGCATTGTTACCGGGTTTACATATCGTCATTGTTCCGAAAAAAAACACGTATCACATATTTCATGACGTACGATTTTAAATTTATCACTCGAATTAAGTTCAAAGTCGTACATCTCGAAATATCAGATAAGAGTTTATTCCAAAGTAGTAACGATAAGTTCCAAAATTGACAAGCGAATTGTGAAACTGACAACTTATGTATGAGGCCAGTCGAGCCAAATATAGTATTCATAGACCTTATTATCAGTGGCGAAGGGGCGCATACATATTTTGACGCCTTACGAACGCATATACAGAGCGACCCACGGCTATGCCACATAGAAGGAAAGTACCTTAAATATTGTAGATGGAACATTTTACTGAAAGAAGACATTATTTTAATTTAAAAAACAATTTCAACTGCATTCATAGATATTTAAATAATTACATGGTTGAACCGGGAATCGAACCCGTTACACGAGAAAAATAATTACCCTGTAGCTTTATCATACCGATCGAAAGGCTTCGTCATAAGGATTATTTTTTGTTAAATAACATAGTGTCAGAAATAAAAGGAAGACCATGAATTTTAACATTTGATGTGAAATTATATTCAGAAAAATTAAAAGCTGACGTTGCCGTAAGGAAATACAACTGACATTATCATAAGTATCTATTACTAATAAATGTATTGTAATAAACATAACTTAGACGTATTATTCTAAATATCCACCACACTAAGATCAAAAAATCGACTGGGAGCGAAATAATCAAAAGAGTGCGACTTGGATTCAACAGGAAGGGACTCATTTTGAGCATTTAATAAATTGATGAATTTTGTATTAAAAATTAAAAATGTTAAAATTTATGGTCTTCCTTTTATTTCTGACACTATGTTATTTAACAAAAAATAATCCTTATGATGAAGCCTTTCTATCGGTATGATAAAGCTACAGGGTAATTATTTTTCTCGTGTAACGGGTTCGATTCCCGGTTCAACCATGTAATTATTTAAATATCTATGAATGCAGTTTAAATTGTTTTTTAAATTCAAATAATGTCTTTTTTCAGTAAAATGTTCCATCTACAATATTTAAGGTACTTTCCTTCCATGTGGCATGGCCGTGGGACGCCCTGTATATTTATGAAAAGTACAGTGAATTAAAAAACGGCTCAGGGCGACTTCGTCGATAGTCCTAATTCGTCACGTTCTTAACCCGTCCACAATGCCATATGGCCCACTATTCCAATTTGTCGGCATTCCTATATAGTCACGTTCCTAACTTGTCTACTTTCCTATATTGTCACCTTCCTAACTCGTCCACATTCCTATATAGTCCACATTTCTATTGTGTGGTCAACTTCTTCAATATTGTGTGGCTAACTTCAGTTTGCGCTGTGGACGATATAGGAATGTGGACAAGATAGAAAATGGAAGATATAAAACTGTGGCCGAGTTAGGAAGGTGACAATTTAGGAATGACATGCTGACGACATGGCATTGTGGACGAGTTAGGAAGGTGACGAAATTGGACTGTAGACAAAGTCGCCCTGAGCCTAAAAAACATGTAAGAATACAAATCTTTAGTAAATTGAATTAGGAAAGTATTACAAACATTATTACATCAATTTCAATAACATTATTACTGCATTAAAGATAAAGAAACATCAGCAATATCATTGCATGTATCGATTAAGTAACATGATAATAATGATAAACTTAAAAATGACTCTTAGTCATTGTGAAATGAGAAGTTTATCATTATTAAGGTCTATGAATACTATATTTGGCTCGACTGGCCTCCTACATAAGTTGTCAGTTTCACAATTCGCTTGTCAATTTTGGAACTTATCGTTACTACTTTGGAATAAACTCTTATCTGATATTTCGAGATGTACGACTTTGAACTTAATTCGAGTGATAAATTTAAAATCGTACGTCATGAAATATGTGATACGTGTGTTTTTTCGGAACAATGACGATATGTAAACCCGGTAACAATGCAATATTATTGTATCAAAGAGCTGATCTGATGATGGAGTCGGAAAGTGGCGAGAGGATCTCCGCTATACTTAACGTAACTTAGGCCCAGAAGTCAAAAATGACAGTGTTCTATGGTTTGGCGTTTACTTTGACGTATCTTGTGACTGGCAACACAGTCAATGTAGGGACTTGGGACTCATTAGTTGGGTCTTGATAAGCAGATAATGACTTTCCAAATAAAAGAACAGTAGGCGGAAATCGTGGCAATAAAGTTCAATTACGTTTGTTCGATAATGCTATTTTCAATTTATCATCATCATCATCATGTCAGCCGAAAGACGTCCACTGCTGGACATAGGCCTCCCGCAAGGCTTTCCACTCAGACCGGTCTTGTGCTTTTCGCATCCACCGCTGTCCCGCGATCCTGACGAGGTCGTCACTCCATCTTGTTGGAGGCCTACCTACAGCTCGTCTTCCGGTCCGCGGACGCCACTCCAGAACCTTCTGACCCCATCGGCCATCAGTCCTGCGAGCAATGTGCCCCGGCCACTGCCACTTCAGTTTAGCTATTCTTAGGGCTATGTCGGTAACCTTAGTTCTACTGCGGATATCATCATTTCTGATTCTATCACGCAGAGAAACCCCGAGCATAGCCCTCTCCATAGCCCTCTGAGTGACTTTGAGCTTCCATATGAGGCTTTGCACGATCAGGCTAACATATTTATCAGAGTATTAGTGACAGGTTGCTAGTCTACCGCCTAACAATGCTACAAGCCTTTATTCTCTTAGTTGTCTCTTACGGCTTTCACAGGAAGACATGGAGTGGCACTATTCTAAGCTGGCAACCACACCGCCTAGTCTACGGGTCTTTTAAGTTGATGGTTTCAGAATCACTTCATCAGCAACACTTTTAGGCAATTGAAACGCTTCAGTAAGTGTTTATAAAAAAGATGTCATAATCTGATTGCCTATTTGAATGACTTGATTTAATTATTCATAGAAGTGAAAGTAAAAAAACCGGTCATGTACGAGTCCAACTCGCGCACCGAGGGCTCCGTAACGTCGCTCAGTAGGTTATTATATTCAAAATTTAATTCTATTTCAAGTTTAATCAGCACCAGCCCTTACTGTTTTTACGGCGCAGAACAAAAAAAGAATTGACAAAAAAAAGATTCATGTATGGGGAATTTTTTATTTCACTTTCAAAATGTATGTTTTATTTATGCAAAAGATAGACTCCCTAGAGTTAGGACAGACGGACAGACAGTGCAGGCATGATAATAGGGTCCCATTGGGCTCCATTTGTTCAGGTACGGAACCCTGAAAAGAATTTATGATCATCTTATTGCCCATTTGAATGCCTTGATTTCATTACTAGTAGAAGTGAAAGTAAAAAACATAGTAACAGACACGGAATACAACTTAAAGATATGTAGGTTAGAGTTGAGTTAGCAGTCACAATAAATAATTCTAACCCCTGCCAAGAACTGTCTGTCTACGTCATCTTAAGCTACCAACTAGATAGACCGATTTAGACTGTTTTTAACAATTTCTCTTAAGCTAACAAACGTCATATATTGCAATGACGCAAAACTCCCAATTTGTCAAACTTCATACAACACAAGACTGTGACATCGGAGACATGTCGAATTACTTCACTAATTGGGTTAGGTTAAGACAACTAGTTTAACCCGTAATCAAGACATTAATTTCTTTTTGGAACATGAAATTAAGTGGGAAATGATTTTCCAATATTGGAATAACGGTTAAACGTGGTCGTTAGCTACCATCGTAAAAATTAGTTGGGCCTAAGATTTAATCTCTGAGAGAAGCGGTTGCATATGGTGGGTTTTTATCTATTTAATATGTGGTTGCTTTTTATTCGGAAAGACGTTTTATGCACCTGCAATACCATTTCAACAGACTGATACATTTCATCAGTGATACTGCAATACAAAACTAACTAATAACAAGTCAATAAGGTACATTTAGCAACTTATAGAATTTGTTACTTACCTAAGGCACGTCTTAGGCAATATATACTAATAATGTTAAAATTTTACTTATATGGAAGAGCCTTTTTAATAAACAAATTAATATTTAACTGTTAACTCATGACTGCCATTAAAAATACACATAATAGTGAACTTGTTTACAACTGTAACAGTCCAATGTATTTTAATATTATGATAAATTATTACATTTTAAATATGGTAAGGTTATGGTCACTATATTTAAAAAGTCAACATGTCACTGAGAGAAAGTGGTTAAAAAAAATACCTCTTCAGATTATGTTATATTCAGTCCAAAAACTAAACATGGATCTGTATCTAAACATATAAGAGAAGTTGCATCAAATTTAGAAGTTGAATTTTTTTAATTGATATTAGCACTGCCAACTTAGGTTTCATTGCTCATGGTAATGTTAAACTACCTACATTATACATTTATGTAATAGTGAAAGTTTCTAAAGTTATGCATAAAAACAAGAAAGGTATCAAGTAAAAGATTAGACTACTTCGAAATGCATTCGTAATTTTACGATCTGTTATTGTGAGAACAAAATAGCGAAGTTAATGAATAAAAGTATATGTAGCGCTCGCTTTTATATCGAGTCGTGTATTTTATCAGTTGTTTTAGAACGTGGATCTAATAAAGAGATAAGTAGGGCAGAAGTTACAACAGCTTTAAAGTTTCACAAAGTACCCGTAGACTAAATACAGTTTTCATGCGATGAACATAATTTTGGCACACGCGGCATAACGTGCCGGAACTATTTTTATTATTTACATTCATATATCCGCGCGACGGACTCAGAGCCAACACGAAAAACTACGGTGACGTGACAAACCCGATCCAAAGTGCGGCCAACCGCCGATTCATTAATAATTACCACACTTAAATCAATCTAATAGTAATAAAATCACCAAATCTCACCTGATCTGCCACATCTTCAGCCGTTGACACGTATTCATTAGGAATTTGCATTTTCCTCGGCGTATTCACAACCACAATCACTGAAATGAAATTCACTCACTTCACTCACTGTCGCTGTCGCTGCGAGTGACGTGTGGATAGTTGGAAGACACTTCCTGTTCAATGGACTAACTTGAAGTTGAACTTTTTAAATAGTGTTTATATTTCATGAAAATTGTGTTTATATTCGAGATTTCTTTATTCTGTTTAGTAATAAACAGATATTTCTATTTCCATTTGATTATTAATAAAGATATTCATCGTTTCACAACCGGAAAATAATATCTATATGGCAACATAAAATAATAATCGGACACGCGTTTCGTATCTGCAAGTAATCTGAATAATAATCTTTATTCTAGTCTTATCACATTGTATGTCGAAATAAAATACAAACATATTCAAACACTTGTCATATTTGTAATAACTAAGTCTTTCGCACAAATTGCTTAAATTTTAAATAGATTAATGACCTTAATACATTATAACGAAACGCAGAACTTGTCAGTCAGACATCTCCGATATCTCAAGACATCACTGAATCGTCTGCACGGCCCTATAACTTCATAGGAAAAAAACTCACCTTACGCGCTGTCAAATCGATGACAAATTCCGGAGTTATATTACAGTTTAACCCATCTTTTGTCACTACACCAGCCCAGATCATAGACTACCGCCGTCGAAATAAATAAATCGGCGCCAAGTGGCTGTTGAGCTGTTAAGTCAGTTTCTAATTGTCATGTCATGTCACTTTTGTCATCATTTTGTTTCGAGTAAAGAAAGTGAAAAAACAGAACTGGTATTTTTATAATACTTTTAATTTAGGCTGCATTTCTGATGCTGTAAATAACCGATAACCTAAGCCCTCAGCGCCTTGGTTAAGATGACCATACGAAACCCTATCAGGAAAAATTAATTGGTATGTTTTTGGTGTATGACCTAAAATTTTCAATTCTTACTTACTGTTGGTATTTTGTTGATAAATTACATTTTATTAGTACCTATACGGAATGTTTAATGGGCGCTCCATATTCGGGCACGAACGCGCGAAAATTATGCGCGAATGCGTGAAAGTTTAAATGTTGAAATTTAAGTTTAATTGAAGATGGCCAGCGGAACTCCTTAACGGTACCTACTTATTTAAGGGGTGTATATTTAAGCGACTAAAACGAAGAACATTTAATTGTTTAAATATGACTCCGTCCGTCCGTCCGTCTGTCCGTCCGTCCGTCCGTCCGTCTGTCCGTCCGTCCGTCCGTCCGTCCGTCTGTCCGTCCGTCCGTCCGTCCGCCCGTCCATCCGTCCGTCCGTCTGTCCGTCTGTAAACGGGGTAAATATTGGCTGACATTTAATTGTAAATATGCACCTTCTTCATTACGATCAATCTGAAACGACTCGTGACGATTCATATTTCTATAGAAATTTGGACGCGACATTGCCACACATACAATCCGTCGTTCGATTTCCGTCTGAACCGACGCCGACGGATTGTAATGAGTAATGACGGATCTTATCGTATATAGCGCCCTTAAAGTGTACGTCAGTTTTTACTACTCGCAATAGGACGCTTCACTATGTGTGAAGAGGCGCTTTATTCTTCATATTTTTTTATAGGATTTTATAGGTAGGAACCTACCTACCTATATATATGTGTTTGCGACTGAGTTATAAAAATCATTTAGTTTTGTTGACTTTGTTGTCTACTGCGAGTGTAGCCACCGTTAACAACTTTGTTTCACCTTATTTTTTAACTTCTGGGTTTTTTCACTCATAAATAAAATAAATAATAAAATAAGTACCTAAAATTTGGAACGTCTGAATGTAATAAAATAAAAGGTAAGTAAATAAATAATTTAGTTTTTTTGGCTACAGCCAGTGCAGGAACGTTTTATAACTTTTTCGCGAAAGGGTCATTACTTATGATTAAAGGTAAGTGAATTCGACATAAGCGATAAATCCAGTGAGGCTAAGTTATGTTGACTGGAAACATGTACAAATTTGCTACAGACGTGAAGAAGAAGACTGTCAGCTGCCTTACTCCCTGAACGAGTACCTTCCAACCGTACGCAGCTTAGAGGCACCGTTTCCACAGAGGTTCACAACGGAGAGTCCTTCATCTACGTTCAGATTGCCATTGATGGTTTTTGATGTTCATAGTACAACCAGTAAAAGTATAGTCAATCTAGGCATAATCCAACTAATTAAGCAGATGCATACAAATATAGAATACCTGACAGCGTCTTTGTCGCCACCTTCATTATGTCGGTAGTGGCGAACACGTGGCGAAGGTGGCGACAACTTTCGTGTTTTTCACTCGGATTAATGTTCGGAACGTCGGAATCTAATAAAATAAAAGATAAGTAATCTTTGACCTGTGCGAGTTTCCGTGAAGACTCGTTTAGATATAGTTACTTTGTTATTGTCATTGCTAAAAACAACTTTTCATGGTATGTTAAAACGTTTTACTGTCTGCATATATGTATTGATAAAATCTAAGAAATTAGCGTAAATAAATAAGAATAATCCCATTTGAATTAGTGTAGGTAAGTGATCTTCAGCATGTTTCGCCTGTTTCTCCGTATCGTGTTATGTAAGTAGTCCGTCAGAGTGTTGCCGCAGTTCGTTTTTCATAGCATGGAGCAACAAGCTTACATGCCAACTTATATGCCTACTTAGTTTACTGCTGTATTATCCATACAGTAATGTAAAGAACTGTTGCTTCTTTCTTTATTCGTGTCACCTTTTATTACTTAGACCTAATTATCAACTGTGTATGACTCACAACTCTATTCTTATGTAATCTTTTTTTTTTCAGTGCAATTCATCATTTTTTTTGTCTAGAATCTTATATAATTGTACCCACTCTGACATAACAGTGCCATTAAGAACACTTTTCGGCTGTTTGAATGTAGGTAGGTATCCATATACTATATATATCACACATATCTGTTTCTGTGTGACTTACCTACTATTGACCAAGTAGCTTAACAGATACATACATTTACATTATCCCAAAAGATCGACTATAGTTTTTGCTGCTAACGTATTTCCACAATAAATTCAGGTACAGCTGTGAAGAACAAAGGTTTAACTCTGAGACCTGTCATCGAAAACCTATACCTACCTACTTGCATGAAGTTGGTTCCGTTATTACCAGAGTTTTGCAGACATTCACGCTTGATACCTAGTTACATTTTATTACGCTTGAGCCAGATGAAAGTAAGAGCAAGAGTAATGATAATATTGTAAAAAAATAATTAATCTAAATAATTAATCTAAATTAATCTAATTACTATGAAATAATATTATGATAATATAGTTCTCGACATGAAATTGACTATATTTTATTTAAATAAAAATTGGTTTTTGGTTAAGAATCTAAAACTCCTATGAACGGGTTTCTAATATTGTATAATTTAAGACACAGCAGTTGCTTCGAGGCTGCTTCGGGAACTAGTGACCATAATATTATATAGTTATATATTTTTTTCTTTTATATCTACAGACGGTGCAAGACGACGTATTCGTAATAGAACGAGTACTTACAAACGTGAAGCGGATCAAGCTTATAAAACCTGGGCCAGCAGGTATGTTTTGTAATAAAAAGTTTCATTATTTCACAGCATCATAAAAGGTAATAAATTAGCCTTATCAGTCCCTAAAAATAATCTAAATAGGCCTTAATACTGCTGAAGCTACATCTGCAGGATTTCGCGAGTATCCATGTTACTATGAATGAAAGATACCTACGCCGTAACATTCACCCTATTCGGCCATAAAGTAAACAGTCGAATCCCGCAGATGTGGCCCAGGCTTAAAAAGACAACGGTACCAAGTTCGGTGTCATGCTTCTTGATATGGTAATTTTTGCAAGTTTTTTCTACCTATTATTATTATTATTAGCATGGCAAAAAAGATTTTGAATGACATTTCATTTTGGTTGGAATAAAATATTATTTTGCGGGTACAGTCAGCGTCATATAGTTTGTAGCATCCAAAGTAGCCAAGTAGTTCGTTACACGCCCTTGTTACTACGGTAATAATGACGTGTAACGTACTATTTGGCTACTTTGGATGCTACCAACTATATGACGTTGACTGTACCAGAACTTTGGTTTAAAGATTGGATCATGTTGCCGATTTCACTCCGGATAGTGGTCTTATTTTATTAAAACTACTACTACTTTATATAATTATATTTTGTTTCACTGGTGCAGTCTCACACATAGGTATTGTTATTTTCCTTTTATTTCTGAATTTTATTCGTGTCATCTATTAGTGAAAACATGTATTTTATTTTATTTTATGGACCGCCCAAAGCTGGCCTAAAGGTGCGACCCCACCGCTGCTTAAAATACGGAGACAGTACGGAATCGCAGTAACGCATCGTATCGGTACCCTTTCAATGCATACCTGCCACACTGCTGCTGCTCAAAATACGCTGACTGAATCGCAGTGACGTGCTGTAAAATTAAATGTCAACGTAAAGTCGTGACGTTTACGGCGCACGACGGATCATTCCGTACCGTCTCCGTATTTTAAGCAGCGGTGGAGTCGCACAGAGCCGCGCCTTAGTACAAAGTTATAAAATATGCACCTTCTTCATTAGGTCCAGCAACCGCATAATATATCTTCTAGAAGAGATATGCACCAGTTGTGGGATCTCCAGAGGCGCCTATAACAGACTACAGGAATGGCAGCCAACCAGGTCAAAGCAGATCCCAGAGTCCTCACTGCAAACTTCGCAAATTCTTAATTGTTCTAAAATATAGAGTTTTTTAATTGTAATATTGTTAAGAAATATACATAATTACATATTTGGATTGGTTTTATTTACACATCTGCGGGATTCGCGTTGGCGCCTTTACCCCGAATCACAAATAGATATAAGCTACGGCGTAAACAATATGGTATTCTAGAAGCGGCTCAATTATATTTGGAAAAACTACATTACTTTTAACATGTTATCGTATTGCCAACGTTTACTTGTTCAGGGTTATTCCATCTATGCCAACTGGCTATCCCAACCGGTTGGGATACATGGCTTATTTTCTACTCTTCCGAACATAGGTAAGGTACAGTTAATTCAGAACTCATATATGTGTGAACTCATATAACTGGGTTAAAGTAACAAAAACGCATATATGCGTTGGTGGCAGTCAATGCGTTAAAAGATAAAAAGTAAATAAAATGCGCTGTCTGAATAACTGTACAAGTTTTTGAAAAGTTGGGACGAGTGATTAAAAAAATGTATCCCAACTGGCCCTGGCTGGCCAGTTAGGATAGATGGAGCAACGGGCCCCTTGTATAAGAAAAAAAAAAAAAAACAATACGACAACATGTGAAAAGCAATATGGTTTTACCGAGTAGAATAGGTCAATAAATATATTTAGGCAGTATTGTCCATGGTTCTATGGTCGTAAGTATGGATTAAAAAACCAACCATCATTTTAAAAAAAAAAATGTGGCTGTATTATTCAGAAGTTCCTTTGCCTAAATTCGATCCACCAATCACTATTTGTAACAAATATTGGACGTACTATTTACTAGTTCCAGTGCCGACATTCAGAATTAAAAAAAAACAGCGAAATGTCGTGTGAGATAAGAATTATGTCAAAAAAGTACGCTGAGTAGATTTTGTTCGCGAGATGGCAGTCTGATACGTTAGTATCTCTTAGTAGTCTGTGATCGTCTGTCTGAATCTCACTTGAGACACTTGCTATTTATTATTGTCGTTGATACTAAAACGAAACGATACTAACGTTATTTCTTGTTTCACATACAGATCAATCTTTGCATCTCACGCAAGTACGGACATTCACACAGATTAAGACACTACGTTATTACCGTTAATTTACCAACCTAAGATTGTTTTTAGATAATGCTGGAAGTAACGTGCAACGATCGTCTCGGAAAGAAGGTGAGGGTGAAATGCAATCCAGATGACACTGTGGGGGACCTCAAGAAGCTAATAGCAGCGCAGACTGGCACCCGGTACGACAAAATCGTACTTAAGAAGTGGTACACGGTGTTCAAAGACCACATCAAATTATCAGATTGTATCCTTTTTAATATATACTCAAATAATACTATAATTTATTGCAATATGCTTCTGAGGCCTTAGTAACTAAAGTGTATTGCCCGTGGTCCTACTGCATACTAATGACCAAAATTAGTATCACAAATATGAGTTAGGTTTAGGTTATGTTAGTTTTGCAGCAGGCCCGGATGTCTAACCACCTAGAAATAGGAGCCCCGCGCCAGCGTAGCTCTGTCAAGCTGTTAATTTGATATTCAAATAGAAATCATTGGTTAGTGTTAGTAGTACAACACTGTAGTACCACGGGCAAAAAAGGAAACAGACAGGCACTGCAGTGTTAGGGAGAGAGTAAGTTTCATTATGCCTAGATTTCATAATAATCAAGTACCAATACGTCTAGATTGAGTACTATGCTATACCAAATAGTGTACCTGACCCGGTTCTCTATCTTTTACCTGAATTTCAATTGCCATTATTGTATCACAAAGGCATTTTTTCTGAAAACGTGAATTATTCAAAATTGTTTTAAAACAAACCAAACCTCCATATTAATATTACTCGTAATTTGTGCTTCTTCCTATAGCATACTGCCAAGGCTTTCCTATTAATCTCTGTCAGTGCCCAAGTTTAACAACGATAGGTTAATTGATCAACTAAATTTCCTTAATGATTGGTACAGATGAAATCCACGATGGCATGAACCTGGAGTTATATTACCAGTAATAAGTAATCACCGATTGGTTTTGTATTTTACTCTGTAAGTTAAGTTAATAAAGTGGTCCCAATAACAATTATAGGTTAGTTTTACTAATATTAGTGGCATAACCTAGCGTTAACTCCGGATCACTAGCACCATCTTATCTTTAACTGGCTATAACCTAAAGCTAAGCAAATCTATTCAAGGCGGTAAAAACCATAATGTTTATGACCTATTATGGTATTGTTTTTAAACCAGTTTAAACTGCATACTTAACCGGAAAATAAAGGTACTGTTTTAAAACAGTATGACGTCGTACCGTTTCGTTTCGGTTGGTTTTGGTAGCGCAAATGATGCTAACCAGTACCGGAGTATAACGGTACTGTTCTTTTTTTCGATACCTGAACCATTTTCATGAAGGTATCGTTTCGGCTTTATAACTGCCAACAGCGCCAACCAATCAGCGCTGGTTATTAAGTGTATACCTTAAACTTACCTATTTATGTTAGATTTTGGTCGCAGAAGATTACTGAGTTAGTGTCTGTTCCCTGTTTGCCGCACGAGCTGCACTTAGATGTAAAGGTACTTACTTGTTAAGTTTTATCGACTTGAAGAGATTTGAGTTTTAGAAAGTGCTGTGTGTCATGGGGTAAGTATTTTCAAGTAGGTAAGTAAGTACTATTATATTTCAGCACCTCGTCCTCATGATCCATATAACTTTTAGTCGCATATCTTGCACTACTACGTTACCACAATTGTTTAAATTAAAAACTTCGAAGAAAAAACACCTCGCACCTGTCAAATGATCCCGCCAACTCCTGCGCTATCTGTCAACTGTCATTGTATTTTCTTGTGCGAAAGCGTTACCATCGTAAAGTGATATTTCGTGTTAAATAACTTTAAATATCCACGGTTTTTATTTAATGTATCAATAATTACACAATTACAATATAATGTAGGCATTTAAAGTTATAATTTTCAAGTAATAAGAGGAGGGAAGTAAAACGGTATACGTATCAAAAACGGAGGATGACGAAAACAAAATACTGTGATTTCGAACCGAGCGAATTGCCTGATGCACAGGAATTTATTGCCTACTTCGATGAAGAAGATAAAAGTATAGTTACCGTCAAACTTCTTGAACATTAGGCGAGGTAGTGGGGGAAAGTTCGCGCATCGTACACATACGTGCAAAAAAGTACCGAATTTTTGTTACAGAATATTTTCAAATCTTAGGATAAATGATACACAAGTAAAAAAAAAAGTTTATATTATTATTAGAATAACACTAAAAAATACAGGAAACTATTTAAAATAGATTAGTCTTGAACTAAAAAGGATATTCCTTCCATTAAGTCAATACCAGCGCTGGTACTAGGTCTTGGTTCAGGGGATCTGGAGGTAGTCATTGTTTCTTGACTATCATCAATATCATGAATATCATTCTCAAATTGATTCAAAAATCAATATCAAATTATAACAAGAAAATTAATGATAACAATCGGCTTTATCAGTGCACGCAAGTGTACTCGGGAGGCAGAGGGACGTGGACGCGGTGCGGGACGAAAACGTCAACTGATTGACCAATGGTGCGTGCTCCCCCGCCGCCCGCGGCCCCCCTCCCAACGAAACCTAAAAATCGCTTCTGCGCAAGCAAGGTTACGTGTTCAAGAAGTTTGCCGGCAACTATACGCGTATGTTAAGATGCATTTATAGGTATATTAGGTAGGTAGGTAGATAAGTATGAATTTCTAAAGGTGGTTCTGAATGCCTGCCTGATTGTGCCACGAATGCGAACGCGCGAAATCGCTTGCTTTAAACCAATCGCGTCACTGGAACTGGACTTACATCTGATAAGTCTAATACCAGTGACGCGATTGGTTTAAACACGAACGAATAGAAACGCTAGTTAGCGTAGTGAATCTTGGCAGCGCCCTCTGAGCTTCAGGAGGGTAAAGATAGGAAATTATAGGTTATTTAATTTATTTTTAAAATGGTTAATTTAAGGAGTCATGAAAATTAATTTAAATATCATCATTATAATCAAACATGCAGGTCAATTCACGAACAAGTATGTTAAATAATAACAGGTTTTCGGTTTGAAATTCGAACATCTCACGGCACGGCACTCACACATTGATAGAAGATATTGGACCCGATTCTACGTGAACATAGCTTAAATAGTATTAAAAAAAACTAAATAGTATAATTTTTAGACATAGTTTAGAAGGGAGATTTAACAAGTGCTATTCCAGAACATCAATCCTGTCCCGTACAGAATAGAAATGAAGCAGTCAGTTGAAAATCTAAAACAAAAAAACAACACAACATGAGAGTAGTATATAACTACAAAAACTACTTACTAAAAGAATTAAATAAATGTTATGAAATGTAAAGTTGAATAGGCCGCCTAATATAAGAAGCGTCACATTCAAATTAGCGCTGTCATTTGACTATGACAGCTGCTCATAAAGCAAAAGTGTTTTTCATATCACCTACTCGGAAAGGGGACTTTTCTTCCCTGCTAGGAGGGATCAAAGTGGCACTTTTCTGTTCAAGGACATTTTGTTGCCAAATTTGATGATTGTTGTTAAGTGCGATAATTTCCTGTTGTTAAATTTGATAATTTCAGCATTTCTAGAATGTGTGAATAATTAAATTTGTTTCATCACTAAGATCTTTTATTTTCCTCATAGGTGATGTGAAAAGCAGTATGTGTCACACGGTAGCAAAATTATTTCCACCTTGGGCGTTAACACTTGAATTCGACCTCGCTTCGTTCAGGATTCAATGTACGCCCTCGCCTAAAATACCTATGTCATTTTGCTCCCTTGTGACACAATCTACTATTAGCGGCACCTAAATAAAATTACTAATATTATGAAATTTAGAGGCCACTATAGAATCGGGTCTACTACTTTTGTTTATTCCATTCGTGACAGCTTTAGTGAATCTACCTGAACGTGTTTGTATTTTTATTTTATAAGCTGACTGGTTTCCAAATCTCGACATCTAGTGCCTATTTAGCCTATTTATGGAAATATACGTGCTATTTATTAATTAATTTTTTTTAAGCGTTTAATACGCACATGCTCATCTTTTAGGATTAGAAGATTCCCATCGTGGATACTAGTGTAATGTTTATCTAAACAGAATAATTTCAGGTGACAGGTAGGAAGTGAAAAGGATAATTCTCATCACTATCGGTTCCCGGCGGGCACAGTTGAGTCTTTAGACATACCTTAATAATCTGTGAGTTGAATAATCATTAACCGTGACCGAAGCGGGTACAGATCAGTATGATTACTCTCCAACAAATACCTTAATCATAAAATATTAATAATACAATATGTCATCACGGACATAAGTTTATGACACATTACATAATATCTATTAAAGGCTTACCTCGGGTTTATATAGGGCTTGGCCATTAGTGGCGAATGAAATTAACTAGTGGGTAAAAGGTTTTGTTACTTAATTTTTTAACTCACTTTAAAAAAGAAGGAAAGACCTTGTAGTTTCTGAGTTAAATGTCTTCGAAATTGAAGCACTTGAGAAAGAGACGTTTGGCAATATTTTTAGAAAAACCCAAGAATAAGAAGAAAGGTTCTGGTTAATGGAACCTAAGATTGATGATTTATCCGAAAACCATAACATAGTAATCAATCTTAACGAATCAGGTGAAGATATACCAGAGGGCCCTGCCAATAAGTATGCATTACGCTAACGTTTCTATTCGATTCGTTTTTTAAACCATTAGAAACGCTAGTTAGCGCAATACAATTTTTTTTATGGTATAGGAGGCAAACGAGCAGACGGATCGCCTGATGGAAAGCGATTACCGTCACCCATAGACACCTGCAGCACCAGAGGAGTCACAGGTGCGTTGCCGGCCTTTCAAATGAGAGTACGCTCTTTTCTTGAAGGTTTGAAGGTCGTAACGATCCGGAAATACCGCAGGCGACAGACCATTCCACATCTTGTCAGGGCCCTCAAGTGACTATAGTTTATAACATCATTTTTTAATCCTATTAAAACATGTATTTAAGTGTTTTTATTTACATTTACATTCCCTTATTCATTTGATTAATTCACTTCTACTCTCGTGGAATTACCAATACATACAGGTAGATTCACTAACGGCCGAACCCTATATTCAAACCGCGGATAGATAATACTTACTTCTGGTTAAAATCACTTCATTGTGGAAACGCCATATCCCCGCGGTAGTAGCTGTTGAAGTCGACGCGGGGCAAAGAAGAAGAAGAAGAAGCCGATCTATCCGCGGCTTGAATATAGGGTTCGGCCGTAAAGCTGGATTCACGAATGGTATGAACAAAACAAGTGATATTATCACCTATCACTGTGCGAGTGACTGACTTTGAACCGATCGATGTCAGAATTTCAAACCGAAAACCTGTTATTATTTTACACACTTTTATACTTTCGTTAACTCATTCAATCCATTTGTACCAGCTCTTGTGAATCGATCTGTAGTAAGCGAGACTCGCACGCTGCCGTGAGTAAGTACCTAACCACATGGAATCTAAAAAAGTGACGATTGAAATAACGGTTGACTACAGTCAACAATACAATAAAGGTTCAAGTACACTTATGAAAAATAGCGATACCGTTATTTTATACCGGTAGCGTACCTTTATATTTCAACCGGTACCTTTATAACAAAGCGGTATCGATATCCAATACCGGTACGTACCCTAAATACCGTAACCAAAACGGTCCCTGCTATCAACCGATTGACAATACGATAATAGGTCAAAGACGACATTGACAACACATTTGGAGTTTTAGGACTGCAACCTTAAGAATTTTCCTTGCCATGAATAATAATGGGAAAATACGGGCATGAGCCTGTAGCTATATGTATTATCAGTAATAAGTTGTGTAAGGCTAAAAGTCATTGAATTAACAATGACCATAATAAAATATGGAAAAAAAAACATTGAAATTTCAATTGCAAATTAAATTTAGGTGAAAGTAATTTTGCTATCAATTAAGAATTACAATTACGAAATGTACCTAATTAGATATGTTACTGATAGTTAATTTAAACGTTACGGAATTATTCATTACTTTTACTTAAAAAAAACATATTTATCATTCAAATATGTTTATTTGACAACAGTTACAAAATACACTGTTGATTCAAATTCGATTTTAAAACTACCCTCATCTAAACATTTTGTCCGAAAGTAGTTAGGAAAGATAACTCCATGCGACCTTTGCGTCACAGAACAATAAAATTACATATAATTAAATTAAATTAAAAAGTAATTAATTAAACACAACACTGTACGTAATGACTTCTGACCATGTTGTTTTTTTATTTCACATTGTCATCGTCAGTTATTAAATATGTCATGTAATATATAATTAATGTGGACTAAAAGAAGATGTAGTGACTAAGATTGAAAAGGGCATGCTTCGATGGTTCGGTCATTTGGAAAGGATGGATGAAAGAAGATTGACGAAAGAGATATACAGAGCGAAAGTGAGTGGAAGGGTCGGAAGAGGCCGCCCTAGGCGTACTTTTTCGAATCAAATCGGAGAAATACTGGAAAAGGGCCGAATCTTAAGTACCCGAAACCGACGTGCGTGCATGACTCGATGTATGAATGTGGAAGAAGCGAAAGACATTTGTCAGGATCGTAGCAGGTGGAAAGAAGTCGTCTCTGCCTACCCCTCTGGGAAACAGGCGTGATTTTATGTATGTATGTATGTATATATAATTTTTTTAATACCTTTTTCCGTCATATAATTTAATCATGATTATAGTCGCACTTTCAAATATTACAAATGGGAAAGTTTGTGTGTTTGTATGTGAGTCTATGTCTCGATTCTTTTCCACTGAATCGATGGATTTAGATGAATTTGGGAATGCTTCCAGTGGCGCCCTCTTTAATTAACTAAATTTGAAATGTAAAAGTGTTTATTTGTTAAGATTCATTTGTACAACGAACTATCATCATGTCCCTCGATTATGAGACAATGCATTAGTTTCTACAATAAATTACCCGACGTTGTTTGGTTTTAACGTTACCATTTTCAGGAAGTAAGTACCTACTAACTACACACTTCTGTGGGGTGGTTCCGTCGATATAGAAAGTGTTTTTAAAGTCCAAAAAAAAAGTATTAGGGTTATTTTTTTTATTTTTTTTTTTTAAATTTATTTCTCGTTTTCAGTTGAAAAATGAAAATGATAAATGATTTATTGGTTATCACAAAATTTAAAAACAATACTAGGGTTGGGTCCTTCTAGTAAGCATAATAATATACTTGTGACAGAAGGCCCCGCTCTTCCAGTAACAGTAGAGGTTTAACCAATTATGATAAGTTTAAGATTAGGGGTGATATTCGATTACGGGTATGAATTAATTTTAAGAAGTATTAATTAATAATTATAATTGATAATGATGATGATGAATGATGACTCCTACATCCCTTTATTTAAAAAACTGCACATTCTTCCGTTACTTTGCTTATATATGCGGGAAATATGTCTATTTGTAAGTGCCCATAGATCTTTATTTAAAAAACGAGGTGAAGTAATACACAGGGAAACCAGACTTAAAATTATAAATTTACTTTATGAACCAGGGGCCCATAAAATGATATCCGGCGAAAATGTTTATAACAGGTGCATTGACATATATAATAACCTACCTGAGGACATAAAGTTACTTAAGTTAAATAGTCTTAAGTATAAATTGACTACCTGGCTACCGTTGTTTTTAGTTCATTCAAAAATATTTAAATCGTGACTGACATTTTTTTTTCTTTTGTTTCCAAACATTTGAATATTGGGTTTGTTATTCAATTTTTGATATTTTGTAATGATGGTCTTTAATTAAATATTATTAAAATTGTATCGCTCCGACAAATGTTTTACACGCCTGCATGCAGGCTGAATAAACTGGACATATTTATAAATTAATTTAACTGCGCAACTGTATTCTGAGCAAATAAATTACAAACAAAAAAATCTGGAACAAGTTTGACCTAAACCTGATAACGAAAAAACAAAAACGTGTAAATATTGTATCTCGTTTAGGGGACACGGTTTCTATTGTAAGTCAGATAGCGAATCCAACATGGTGGTAAATAGTGTAAAACATTACAAAGGTCCAAACTTGTTTCGTTCTTACTGGTAGTTTTAGTTTTTAAACTTATTTTTTACCTAATATAATTTTATTTATTTGCCGAGCCGTATGGCAGGTTGTAGGTAAGTCAGATTGGAGAAGTATTGCATAACGCTACCGCCTTTTATTTTCATCGACTCGCTCGCTCTTTAATCGCTCGACACTCGTAATTTATCCAACACGGTCGAATAACGCCCACGCGATTGGGCCGCCGGGACCAGCGCTATGATCTTCAATTTCTTTTCATAGTTACAATTAAAAACCGCCATAATTTCCGGGCATCTGTAAATGACCGGAAATTTCTGTGTCACTATCTCCCGGTCTATAAAAATATCCATATATTGCGGTTGACAGTATCGTATTGTTTTCTACTACTAGCGAGCGCCACTTCTTACGGTTGTAGAGAAAAATCTTATTAATTAAACTTTTTAAATAGTACTGATATTTAGTTAATTTTAGAACGATTATTGGAAGGTTTTGATGGTAAGCTTTAGGCCATCGAAACCACATCTGAAGGACGTATAAATTTCACCGCCTGGCAACATTAGACTCGATCGTTGTTTCCGGCACAGTTTCACCGCCGCCATTACTGCATAACGTCATGTCATCTGTGCTTGTGTAGCCTGAATTATCGTGAATCGTTAAAACTGTATTGGTTTTGTTTATTCGATTTTGTGCTAACCATTTATAATTTAAGTTTACGCAGTTCGTTTAACAGGACGTTTGTACGATAAGTATAAAATGACTGAATCAGAAGGTAGGTTTCGTTCCGATTTGTGTTCCGAGAATGTTTTTGTTAGATGCTTATGACGCTCGTGCTAATTTCAGAACAACAGCTAAAAGGTGGGAAGACGAGCAAGCAGCATAATATCCTACCGATATGGGGTAGTCAGGAATCTATGAATCTGAACCATTTAATACTAGCAAATATTCAAGGTTCGAGCTACTTCAAAGGTAGGTAAGCAGACTGAACTACGCAACGAGTAACAATCAATAACACCATTTTTTCATTTATCTTTTACACTACAAGTCAGAGAAACATAGTTTAATACAATTTGTTGCAAATATACGATCAAGTACCATTGTTAAATAAAATGATCATGCCCTAGTGTTAAAATAATCAACAAAACTAGCAGCCGTCATATTATGTCCCCATAACTGAACTAAATTGACTCTTAGATATGGTAATTGCTTCATTGTTTAATGACACCTCTAATTGCATTGCAATTTAGACATAATTTACATTTGTGGTTGAGTTTACTTGTTAAGTTATAGCTGATTTAAAAATATTTATTGAGAAATGACAGAATTTCATTTTACTTGGTTTAGCTGGTTGGATTCAACAAGCACGTAAAGTCTGCTATGGGGATATGTTTTTGGTCACTGTCAGTAATTTTGTTTTTTTTATAAGGTGTTTTCTATGCACGAAGATGTATCCCACTATGTTGTAAAGGGAACATTGTACTTTTATACTGATGTCTTCCTATGGCATGCAGTATTTGAATTTTTATGGAATAGCATATGATTGCAGTCGCGAGGCGTTCGTACAAGCCGATTATTTACGGCTTTACCCAAAAATTCTATGCATAGAGTTGGTATACAAACAAAACGTAAAACCGACACACGCCATACCACTTTTTTTTGCTCCGGCTTGTCTATTTATTTACGTGACGCTTCGCCACTGTATGATTGTATATCACTTTGTTTACTGATTTACCCTTTGGTGATATCACTGCGGAATACCGAGTTGGACCTCCATGTATTAAAATCGTTGATAGATTGACTTGTGTTTTAAGAAAGGTAGAGATGTTGGTCAGCTATGAAAAAAGTCACATAGTACACTTGTTTTTATTTGTTTTGTATCCTATTTTCAACACACAATAAGACATATAGTATGTGAACAGGCATTAGTTAAGATGCATTCTACGAATGTTATTGTAATCAAAAATGTTTGCATCTTATCTAGGGTCACTTGCGGCAAATAGATAAATCTAGTTGGTCTTACATACAGTTGTAAAAATGTATGTAACTGTCAGTTTTTAGTGAGTGAGTGCCTGAATAAAAAAAGTTGTTTTGTCTCTTTTTGATACACATTTCTTTTAATTATTTCTTGCTCAAATGTTCTGGATCTGTCACTTACTAACTAGCTTTAACTAATTCCTGCTTCTTAGTTTAGTAGTATTATTTTATAATTGTTATTTGTAAGATTTTCTGCCTTATTAGTCACATATTTATGCATTAATGCTGCTATAAAGGTATTATAAGCCTAAACGTCTATAATGGTATATATAAACTCATCCTGTGAGGCCCGTCACAAGATACGTCAAAGTAAACACCAAACCATAGAACTCTGTCATTTTTGACGCATCTTCAGATGAGTTGAGAAATTGAGATCAATTTATTCCGGGCCTTAGTTTAAGGGATAAATCAAAAATTAACCTAAACTATCAGGTTTTTAAATTACTGTCAATGTAAAAAAACCCTTGTACAATGGTATCAAGGTTCAATCACACTAATGCACCGTATATGCAGTGATGTGAATGCTACTTGTGCGTCAAATTTTTATCGCCTACCATCCACACCAGATCAATCCTTTATCCATATAAATCATAAGTGATCATGATTGCTATAGATATATTTATATATAATTACCTTCTCTTAAATGATATCTCTGCATATAGCTTGTATATATTTATGTCAACTCTTTATTGCACGTAAAACAAATTGACCAACTAATATGGAGACAAAATAAATCATTACAAGGTACAATGGCGAATATTCGTGTAAGGGTTAAAATAAATATGGATTGTATGCTAAACCAGGACGTTGACGTACTAAATTTTATCCAAAACCATGTCCATCATGTATGCACGTATTAAAACAAACATCCATGGAGATTACAATGCTCCACGTTCCTATCAACCCGCTTACTATTGAGTGCTGTGTGCTCGTGTGGCTTTCCCATGTCTAATATGTTTCTCTGACATCAATTTCACCCCCAATGTTTACATAAAATATACATTTCACAGTCTCTGTTGCTAATTTGATTGATGTTGTCGGCAGTTCACTTATTCAAGCTGAAAACCTATCATGAGGTGGTTGATGAGATCTACTACCAGGTCAAGCATCTTGAACCGTGGGAGAGGGGCAGCCGGAAGACCGCCGGGCAAACAGGGATGTGCGGTGGTGTGAGTATGTTCACATGCAGTGTGATTTTTGTATGTTCATAGTGTATGCTGTATGACGTGTAAATAAAACCACAGAATTCACTAAGTTTATTTCGCAAGTTTCGTTCCTACATATAGTTGAAAGCATTAATATATTTACATACAGCTATCGATTTTACCCCTATGAATATTCAGCGATTTTTACTAGTGGAGATATTGATCATTTAAATCTCTTTATGCCCATGTCAGGTCATGTTTTATTACAGAAGTTTGTCAGTGGTATATTATCATTAGACCCCGGTATCGGAGGTGCAAAATGGTAGCTGTCAATTTCGAGCCATTACTAGGGAAGGGTAAACATTGTTTTGAAATATTAACTTCATGTCGATAAACATAGTTATATGTCGATATTTTATTATATCATAATGATAGCGTTTATTCTATAAAGTAGGACTATATAATTACAAAACCAACATGTATTGAACATTTTTATTATTTACAAAAAAAAATCTTTCATCATTAAGAAGTTTTAGTTATCTTCTTAGCATAAAGCATTCATAAATAAATTTAAAACAAAATATAAACTCTTTTATATTCACCAAAGGTCATCATGTTCTTGATGAATGATCAGATTCTTTGCAGTAAACTAGTGTAGTTACAATAAATATACACAACAATTATAATATCTTACAATTAGTCATATTTATCATTAGAGATATATGTCTCGTAATATATTACTAATGTATAGAAAAATCGTGTATCGATATCAACATCAAAAATATGATTACCCATCCCTAAGAACTTGACAGCTACCATTTTGCACCTCCGATACCGGGGTCTAATTATCATTATGATACAGCCAAGTTTTTAAACCTATTTGCCCGTTTTACTGTGAGTATAACCCGCTGTGATCTCTTTAATGTGTTTTAGTCTCACGGAAGTTTTTTGTTTAAAACCTGTGTTTCTAGTTTGTGTGGGGTGGTTGTTATGTTGGCTAAGTTTGGTGAAAATCAGTTTTGGTGTCGTTAAAGTTATCGGTTCGTAGCGTTCGCTATATTGTAGTTATTTGCAAAATATTATTCATATAAAAGTTTATAAGTGAAAATACATTGTTTGGTTTCGTAATACAGAGTTGGAGCGTGCGTTGAACCAAATCGTTGCATATTGCATGATTGACTATACTTTAAAGTTTAGAATTTCCCAATGAATTTTTAATGGTATTTATATAGGCGCTCTTGTATATTATGCAGGCAATAGCCAGCATGATTTTAAGTGATATGATTCACCACTTGTAGTGTCTTTCCTGACGTACTTTTCCGTAAGCCATAAATCAATTTAAAAACTCGACTACTCCGCTTTTGCGGGGCTCCTATTTCTGTGCTGTGTTAGGGCGTTTCGTTTGGAATGAGCATTTTGAAATAAAATATGTCTGTCTAAGAATCAATTCAAATCAATCAGTTCAATCTTAGTCATCGGGTTTGACAACAAAAACATTAAGATTTCAGATTGTTGGTGAATTGGGTAACGTACTTTCGATATCAGTTTTAAGTTTTCTGAGATCTTTTATATTTACAGAATAATCGCCTGGCTACACTCAATGATTACAGCCTGTACATGTATGTTTGTTCCTTTGTGGCACTCTAGAAACTAAACGCGTGGATCGATTTTGATGATTCTTATGTCAATCGATTTTTCTTAATCTTGTGAGTGTCACTAAAGATATGACAGAATTAAAAACTCAATATGGCGGCAACCAGACCCCATATTGTAAAAAAAAAAAACGACACATGACAAGTGTGGTATCGTTGGATAGGTATTAAAAAATCACCTTAAGGTTTCTTACGTCGTTTTTAATTTTTAATGGTCATTTAGGTTTTATGCCGATTTAAATTTGTTTAGTACTTAACAGCTGTTTCTTGATTGCTTTTTTCGACAATCTTTTTTTTTCTACAGGTCCGCGGCGTGGGTGCTGGCGGCATAGTCTCCACTGCATTCTGCCTACTCTATAAGCTGTACACTCTTCGTCTCACGCGCAAACAAGTCAACGGTCTGCTACAGCACACTGATTCGGCTTACATCAGAGCACTGGGTAAGTAAAAAACTAAATTATCGAGACACGCATTTGTTGCCGACTGCACTTTTTCCCGCTCAGACACCATCTGCTTATCAAGACGATACTAATGAGCCCCAACTCGGCGGGTATAGGTTATAGGTTATAGGTTGTGGCGGGCTCTTTTCCGCAACTCGACGACTTAAAAACTGCGCCTTTTTTGCGTGAGGGGTTGGTGGTATTACTCCTGCCAACCCAGTTCTACCAGGAAGCCTAGCAGACCCTTGACGTTGCCGACGGCGTCTGGTAGCGATCTCGGTGTTCCGAGATGACGTGCCCGGTATGTTGCCACCCCCGGGCATTCCATGATGACGTGGGCTGCGGTTTCCTCCGCCGCCATGCATGCTCTGCACAGGGGGCTGTCTGTAACACCTAAGTTGAACAAGTGTTTGTTAAATAAGGCATGGCCGGTTATGGCTCCAGTTAGCAGTCGGAGTTGGGCCCTTTTGAGCAGTCGTAACTTACGCGACAATCCGGGATTGATTGTCGGAAGAGCTTCCTTGCTTTGCCTGCAGGTGTTTAGGTTGCTCCAGTAGTGCTGGTGCTTTACCTTGGTGATTCGGCGCAGTTTATTTCGCAGCCAGCTGGTCGGAAGGGGCAAAAATGGTTCAGGACCTATCATTTCCATTTCTGAGCCCCTTCTCGCGAGTATGTCGGCTGCGTCGTTACCGCGTGAGTTGCTATGTTCCTTAATCCACTGTAGGGTGGAACTCGGCGGGTACATATTAAGCACAGCAAAGATCCCGTCGCCACCTACCGACTCCATCAGATCACCTCGATGGTACCATGATATTGCATAGTCATCGGGTTTGACCATTGACGGGAACTGGTTCGGAATCTTGCTAGATTCCAGGACTTACAAGTGAAGTTAAAATGTGACTGACTGACTGCCCAATACTTGCACACTGGGGGGCAAGTTCAAAGTGTTGCTCAATTTGCCATAGTCCGTACTAGGACAGGTGCCCAACTGTCCGGCTCCGATTTTGTTGATTTCGATATACCTATGTTAGAGAGTAGTCTAAAATAACAGACACGTATTTTTTTTTTTAAGCGGCTCAATCTCACCTGTTTGGAGAAATTGACCTCCAAAGTACTGAAAAGTGACTAAACCCTTAAAACTTAAACTTACTAAAGAGTTTTTTTTTTTTTACATAGTGTATCTTCGATGAGAAGTATATAAATTTGAAGGGTATTTTTTTAAACGTAACACGCGCTCATTATTTTTTCATGTTCTTAAACATATTAATCAAACTAGTAGGAAACTAGCTATTAAAAAAAACTCTGGAATTTATGGCGTTTAGTCACTTTTCAGCACTTTGGAGGTCAAATTCTCCTAACAGGTTGAAGTTGGGCCACAAAAAAAAACGTGTCTGTTATTTTAGACTTCTCCCTAACGTACAGGGTGGAAAGTTGAGATGAGGCATTAAGGGCAGCTACCAGAACCCTTGCTGCTACGCGAAAATGATCTTAGGAGACCTTTCCCAACTTTTTGAGTGATGACAATCGACATTCATAGATTTTTGATAAAATGTACAGTCAGCGAGAAAATCGTCAGATTTAAATAAAAAGGTTTAATGCCAACCAATCCCATTCCTATAAAGGATTAAAACACTCTGACACCAACTGAAGTTAGAGTACTAAAACACCCACAAATCAAAGAAAACTTTTTCCATACATTTTAATAAGGTAAAAGCAAAGTGGAATTTTCTTAAGCTTATAGATCATTTATTTTCAGAAGATACACTTGCTATGATATAAAAAAAAACTATAGAAGTCAGGGAGTTTAGTCACTTTTCAGTACTTTGGAGGTCAATTTCTCCCAACAGGTTGAGTTTGGGCCGCTAAAAAAATACGTGTCTGTTATTTTAAACTACTCTCTAACATATATCGAAATCAACAAAATCGGAGCCGGACAGTTGGGTACCTTTCCTTGCCAGTAATGTGCAAAGAACGAAAATTTCTTCGTACATTACTCGGCTTTGTACGAGGAATATTTTTTCTTTGTACAATACTAGTAATGTACGAAGAACAAGGGGGTCAATCCTCTATTAGCCACATTCAGTATCTGGCAGTGGCGAAGCGTCACGTAAATAAATAGACAAGCCGGAGCAATAAAAGGTGTATGGCGTGTGTCGGTTTTACGTTTTGTTTGTATACCTACTCTATGCATAGGAATTTTTGGTAAAGCCGGAAATAATCGGCTTGTACGAACGCGTCGCGCCTGGTATCTGGCCACTTTGCAATAATACGTGTGAAGCGAGAGATATGCTGATATTTGTGCGATTACACTAGATTACCTAGATCCAGAGTTGTTATTCGGACTGCTGTCAAATTGGTTTTTGCGATTTGCGAATAAAAAAATGGGTTACCTGCGTCTTAATTGTATTTGAACTGCTTGGCCGATTCCTAACTTGGCGTTACGCTTGCTGAAAAACCTGTAGACGAAACTACGCTCGCGGACTAATAAAACGGGTCAGAGTGCGTTTTTCATACTAAAGAGGCTATTTCGAAGCCTTGGTTCCTCGCCAGGGAATGCTTTTAGTGAAATGTGATGATGAATACCCCGAGCATCGATACAGGACTTCCAGAGTGCCTAGGATACCCAACTGTACGAATCTGCGGCTAACGCCGGAATAGTGCATGTTCAGAAAAACATCTAAAATGACAATAAAATGTAAGGAAATCCAAGTGCTGACCCAAACTCTCCCGCTGTGATGTTAACTGATTGTGCGATCAGTTAGGTATCTTAAGAACTTTTGACCTCTATTGAACCTCGCAGTATCCACCATTAAAACTCACTCAAAACAACCCCTGGCGATTAACCAAGGCTTCGAAATAGCCTCGTTTGTATGAAAAACGCACTCTGACCCGTATTATTTGTCCGCGGGTGTAGTTGCCTAGCGAACTTACCGATTCCGTGTTTTACTGCAAGCATTCCGACAAGTCAGGAAGCGGCCTTACGGTATTGTTTTGACTCGCCGCCATTACTGTAAAGTAAATAAGAGCTGTAAAAATGTTGACGAAACGATAACAGCTCAAACACGATATGGTTTTCACCGTCTAGGATACCGGCGCTGCTCATATGGTTTGCTATGTTTGTGGTAGAAGCGATTTTTTTTTTACGCAAGGTTAGCTGAATAATGCTAAGTCGAAGATATATTTATCTACATCCATATCATAACTTCCCTATTATATGTTTAGAAACGATAAGCAAACAGCCTATATTAAGAAACCTGTATCTGTGGTTGCACTTTAATGTTAACATTAAAGTATTACATGTCATTAAAGTATCGGTTATTGATGTAGTTGCATCGTAATGTTCACTTTAAAGTTTCGGTGACCGAAACTTTAAAGTGAACATTAAGATGCAGGTTCTTTAAGATACAAGGCAACATGGTACAATTTTCTCACATATTGTAGAAAACTTATGATATGCATGTAGATAAAGTTATGTATGCGACTGTACGCATAATTAGGCATTAAAACACTCGTGTGTCCTTATTATGAAACTCACCTATCGGCTCGTTTCATAAAACCACACTCGTGTATTAATGCCTCTCATTATGCACCAGTCACATAAATAACTATTAGTATGTGTGTATATTTAATTTATAGGTACAGTTGAGTTCATAAATATGTGTACACTTTGGCTTTCAATCGTTTGACAATTTTGTATGGCATTTCAAACACGACGTTAAAGTGACAAGGTACATAAATGATCACTTATTTATGCTGTCGACTGTACCTTGTCTATTTAATGACATGTTTTAACTTCCATAAGTGTATTGTGTGTGTTGTATGTGCTGAGTTGGGACCGTTTCGCGACAATTTCTCTGTGCCTTGATATGATTGTATCTATGTAATGTGGTTTTGTATTGTTGCGAATAAATGTCTCTTTGTTTTTGTATATATTTATGAACTCTACTGTAAGTACTAAGTATGTATAATACGTATACGTAGATATCGTAGAATAATACAATTAAAAAAAACTATATTTTTTTCCAGATTTAGCTAAAAAAAATGTTATTTAAGTATGGCGCTTACCTATATTTTTATTTCAGTTTCACCTTAATCTTGACTGGTAGAGAATTTTTGTAGCAAAGTCCGCCTTTTGTACACTATTTTAATTTTGGCTGTTTTTTTTTTTAATGATATTTAAAATAGATAGCTTATACCCTGATATTTAAATCGGGAGTAACGATACTTTAAATCTACGCGAAGCGGCCAGACGCTGGTGATAGCATTGGCAACAGTACATTGCTCAGCGAGTTTTTTCTTAACAATTTGTAATTAATTCTGCTAAAGTTGCGATGGAGTGATGCTGCGTGATGTAAAGTAGAATAATGTACTTGTAAGCCTGTATTGGTTATGTGTGTTGGGCCCTTTGTGGCACTCTAGACACTAAACTCATTTGTTTTAATCTTGTGACTGTCTCTAAGGATGTGATAGTTAGAGTTAGGATTTTGGTGGCATTTCGTGGTTCTAGAATCCATGGAGTCGATATTTCCTAATTATTATAATACATAACACATTGATTTTGACCTTCGGTATTATCATTTTCAAAAATGAACTAAATATATATTTAGTTCGGTTATTTCATAGCTATTAATATTTGCTTGTTTGTAACGCTTTCACATCAGAGATATCCTCAATACCAAAATTAATTTAAATTGGTGCGGCCGAATAACGAATAAATGAATTTTGAAATATTAAAATAATGAAGGTCAAAATCAAAGTGTTATGTATTATAATAATTAGGAAATAGCGACTCCATGGATTCTGGAACCACGATTTGCCACCAAAAGTCCTAACTTTAGTAATCAATTCAATATGGCGGCCGCCAGACGCCATATTGTAAAAAGGAAATGAAAAATTGACGAACTATGACAAGTGGGGTGTCATTGCATAGGTATTTAAAAATCGTCTTTAGGTTTCTTTGGTCATTTTTCATTTTTAATGATCATTTAGAATTTATAACGATTTAAAGTTGCTCAGCAAATTGGGTTTTTGAAAGCTTGCTTTTGTACATAGCTTACATATCGTGCCTTTACTTTCTCAACCTCGTATCTGACCGAATAGTTATATAGTAAAAGCACTCTTGTTGTCTAAAAAATAAAGGCTACTTTCATGTCTAACTATTCGGTCACATACGAGGTTGAGAAAGTAAAGCGACGATATACATATACACATTGCAATATTATTGTTGTGCCCCTGCCTACGAAGCTAACAGTCTTAGGTTCAAATCTCTTTAAGGGAAGATATTTGTGTGATGAGCGCGAATATTTTATTTTAGTTATCTACGTACATAATCATAAGCCCTCTAATATGCGTTCAGAAACCGTAGGAAATGACCAGCATTATTACAAACAATTTCACTATGAGAACTTTCTCGTCTGTGGTAGTAGGTAAAATCTGTACTGTAATTTTATTACAGTATCGATTTATGTAACATTATGAGTTTAAATTTGGAACAGCTGTCATAACTCAAGAGGGTCTCTATTCTAGTATCCATAGATAAAAAACAGTTATCGATACGTTACGTCAATTCAGTGCACGACATTTGATCTTGAGTGACATGAGAATAGGGACTTCATTCGTTTGTCTATGATTAAAAAAACCTTCATATTCGAGACGCTGACACAGCACAAGTTTGTTTTGCCACCGATTTGGTCGTCAAGTCGTCGGTTTCTGAATCCATCTTGGAGAACTTATGGCATGTGTGTAGATAAAGTAGTGTATTCAACTGTGCATAATTAGCATACACCGGATTGACGGGGGCAAAAATGTACCAGTGCTAGTGATTGATTAAATATCGACTAAGTTTATCGACAACTTTTGTCGTGACATAATATGGATCATACATTTCTTGCAAAAGTTAGTCTACCTTTGTCTTCTATATCTGAATGATCAGCTTTTCATGAAGATAAACGATCTATATTATTTCTAGGCATTAGTAACCGACTTAAAAAGAAAAAGGTTCTCAATTCGTCGGAATGCTAAAGAACATTTTTGTACTGAATGACTTTGTTATTCAATGTAATTTGAATGGTTGTCAAAAGTAACTCGAGTCTAGAGTCAATCTCAGATACCGATTGTTTATAGTTGCAATAAGTATATATAAAAGAGGTTTGCACATAATTAAAACGTATTCGAACTTGGCCATTACTTGGATAATGAAGATTAAAAATTGCTTTTTATTGATGTCGATAAACTTAGTCGACATTTAATGCATCACTAGCACTGGTACATGTTTGCCCCCGTCAATCCGGTGTATGATAATTAGGCCTTATGCGTCAGTTGCATAAACTTCCATTCTGGATCATGTGTGTCATATAAGTATTTATATCGTTGTCTAGTACCCATAGCACAAGCCATAGAGCTTAGTGTTACTAGCCCAATTGGTGTGACATTGTCCCCTGATATTTATTTATTGATTCCAGGTTTCATGTACATTCGCTTCACTCAGCCCCCGGCGGAGCTCTTCGACTGGTTCGCCGAGTACCTGGACGACGAGGAACAGATAGACCCTCGTGCTGGCGGCGGCTGTCCAACAACGATAGGCGCAATGGTGCGGCAGATGCTGATCAAACTGGACTGGTTCAACACACTGTTCCCGAGGATACCGGTGTCAATACAGAAGCAGATCGAGATCAAGTGAGTTGTGGTTTTTTTATTAAGTCACTAGTAGAATAATGGATATTTCACTTCTCATGCTCGTAAAGTCCTTTATCGCATTTTATGCACACGTTAGACAATTAAGCCCTACAGCTGAGATGACTGCATTAATTAAACTTGTTATTTGAATATGTTTATGTTAATTTATTTGCCTTCTCTGTTGCATCTAACAAAAAATAAGTATAAAACTATTAAAAATGGCTCATCGTCCACAGTCCTAATTCGTCACGTTCTTAACCCGTCCACAATGCCTTACGGCCCACTATTACAATTCGTCGGCATTCCTATATTGTCACCTTCCTAACTCGTCCACATTCCTATTGTGTGGTCAACGTCTTCAATATTGTGTGGCTAACTTCAGTTTGCGCTGTGGACGATATAGGAATGTGGACAAGATAGGAAATTGACGATATAAAAATGTGGCCGAGTCAGGAAGGTGACAATTTAGGAATGACATGCTGACGACATGGCATTGTGGACGAGTTAGGAAAGTGACGAAATAGGACTGTAGACAAACTCGCTGCTCGCCCTGAGCCTTAAAAACAAGCATTATTAACAAAAACATTACAAACTCAACATATGACTTAAACTCCAAACAGTTTTTTTTTTAAGAAATACATGGCGGGAAAGCGGTTTTTGTCTCGTTTTGGACTATCAATTTGTTGTTGTCTTTGCAAAGCTTGTTGTTTTGCAGCATTTTCATTATCACTGTTTTATCTCCTCGTAATCGAAGTGAAAAGCAGAGTATGACTCGGTCTTAAAACCATTTTTATCCGAGCCTTATATATTGCTATCCATCCGAGCCGGCAGGCGTTTGTTCTATGCTTTTATTGTACAATTTACTAACGAAATGGAATTATGAGTAATTTCGATGTAAGGGACCGGAAAACCCTTTATTTGATTAAGTGTATCAATCGGGTACTACATCATATGCTCTCCCTATCGACAGGGTTACCCTAATGATATGGAAACTGCTTCGAACTAGTTATCTACAACCGTTGAGGTCTCCAGTTTCGTAAGGGTTTCGGATTTAAGCACTTACATTACGTTAGTGTTACCCTATCCATTCTCCGTCTCTGTTGACTTTGTTTCGCAGGTTCCTGTGATTGGTTGGTTTTAAATAGCTTGAAGCCGTTCAATAAACACTTCATAGGGAAAGCGTAACGAGGGTTTTAAGGAATTGGTAAGCGCTTAGTCGAATTAATTGTAACGTATGGGATATCTTTTTATTGGGGTAAGTCGATATGCTTGTCGCATCGTTAGGGTTTTTGAAACCTGTCAATTATATACCCTAACGAAAACCCTTTAAAGGGTAACCGGTTCCGGTTAAAAGTCGATGATGGTAGTTTAAAAATTTTTTTTTTTGGTTCTGTGCCTGAATCGTAAATAACTGTGTTATGTTTATGTTTACTCGCTATGTACGAGAAAAGCGCTATACAAGCGTGCGAACTATGAGAGCCTACCAGCGAAACTTAAAAATGTACAAGCTGACGAAGCATTTCAACATCATCTGAGAAACCTTTAATTGAATAATCCATTATACTCTGTGGATGAATATAAGGAACTGGAGATGTAAATTTATTATTGAGAGATGTAAATATTTTGACATCGGGCGAGTGACCATTATTAGATGTTTAATTGTTGGTTTAATTACTAATTATTCTTGTATTCTTTGATTATTTGTATTGTTGTTTGAATTTATACTTTATATTGTAATAATGATGAATAAATAAACCAAACCAAACTAAACTATACCAAGCCTCGGCCGGGGAGGGTGTTGGGATTTTAATGGATGATATTTAGGGTCATTTTGATTATTTTTAACCACATTTAATATTATGCAAAGTTATTATAATTTTTGAAAATCATTTTTTTCCGCAGTATATTAATTATTTTGGTGGTTCAGTTTTACTTTCGCATGCTAGACGGATTAATAATGGTTTTACTGGCGAACATAGCGTTTATCCAAAAATTGAATAAAATTGCATAAGTTGCAGCGGTCAAGAATGTACAGAATGACACTAAATGACATCCCACATCCCACTGCACCGTACCATACCATGGCCTTAATAGGAACGTGTCAGACAAAAAAGTATTCTTTGTATTGAAAAGTAGGAGACTACGCCCACTAGGCCGTTCCGTCACCGACCAACATTTTGATACTAATTACCCTCCGGGCCTGATACGTTCATAGTACGGTCATGGTGTGGTACAGTGTAGTGGGAAGACACCTTAATCATCCCTTAAGGGCCCGGCTACTCGTTCAATCATACTTGCGCAAATTCCAATTTGCGCAAGCAAGCATGTGCGTTAAGACGGCAAAACGTTATACCGCACAATTTCAATTCCATCCAATTCCAATTTGTGCACAAACACCCCACTCAACTTGTCAGGCAACGGCCTATTTCCCGCTCTCTGCAGTGTTCTAAATACGAATGTTGTGTAGATTGAACGAGCACAATCGGCTCACGGCGGCGACGCGGCCGGCGGCCCGCGGGGCGGGGGCGCCCGCGCCGCGGGCCGAGCCCGACCGGCGCGAGCACGACGATCGCGACCGCCGCGACTATGGTGATAATGACAGGTAATATTTATTTACATAACATTATACTAACAAAACAACATACGCATAAAACATCATACTAGCAAAACACGATAGGTTTGGTTATAAAATCGTAGGTAGGTAGGTTAGGTTTCCATGAGGCCCGGAGGGCCAAACTACCCAGAAATAGGAGCTCCGCGGTACCGGAGCTCCATCGACAATGATAATTCATGTCTTAGTAATAATGTGATGTTTTGATACTATGATGATTTGCGAATATGATATCCAACAACGGAGTCATTTGTCATTGGGGGGGTTGAGTTGAGATGGACCTTGTGTGCCACTTTGACACTTGCTGATCTTTGTTTCGAGCTCATCGCAAAGGCCTATTGCGTCTAAGAATTTCCAGATGCTTTGGGCAGTGAGGAGTTGTATCTCTTGTGGTTCCATGATATATCGCCCTAGATAGATACTGCTGTTGCGCATTAGGACATGTAATGATGACAGGTAATAAACTGGGTTTATAAAATAAATTCATAATATTTATTCAGTAAATTGGCCCTATACTGAGTGGTGGCCACACTGCGTTTTGTCAGACTAACTTTCGACGAAGCCCCGCCCGGGCGGCTGTTTCCGGGCGGGTTGCCCTTCGGGCAACTGAAGATACCTTACGAACCTAACCTACCTTGAGAGGTCGAATCTGGGTGCATCTCTTGTGCAATGCAATGCCTATTCTATCTTAGTCCTTAGGTTTGATAACGAATTATGACTCTTTTCGGCCTTGTTAATACACGTGGAGTAGCTAAGCCATGCTTTGTCCTAATCTGTTATGACATTTTAATTCCACAGACAAGGTCAAAGACGTTAAATCCAACTGTGACACTATGCAAAAAAAAGGAGTTCCTCCAAAAGTTAATTCTTTTTTAATTGACTAGAACGTTTCTGGCGCGCACTATAACAATTTGGAATTAACATTCTGCTGAGACTTTACTAATACGCTACAATATGGGGCTTCTTAAAAAGAGTGTCATTGCATTTCTTTCTTCTATACTTTTGTTTCGTTTAAACTGAGTTGTAATTTGCATAGCATATCAAACATGTTTGGAGTGTGAGTGAAAACTTTTTTTTTCTTCGCGGGGATATGGCGTTTTTACTATGAAGTGATTTTGCCAGTGTCAAGTATTTATAAGTATAAATCAATATAGCAATAAAACAGAATCCAATCTTCTCTAGGAAGATTGGGGGCTACGTTGTACGGTGATATGTAGGACAGAGGCCAAGATAGTTTTAACCTCTGTACCACTGCGAGTCCAGTTGAAACGAGAAGCCTTCTTCTTGGCATCTTAATGGCAGTTACACGAAATAAGTCCAAGTCTTCTACCACTGTGCAACACAAAGGCATAAAAAGGAAAAATCACTTACAGAAAAGAACTTTGAACACGTAAATACACAAAAATAAAAACTTAAACAAATTACACATCCGCCATCTTTTGACGTTGCAAATGGCCTCCGTGTGAACACTTGTATATGACGTAAGGCGTTCAAACGCAACATGTCATGGACGCATCTTTTTATATTGTTGTTACAGATATTCAAAAGACAGACAACGCGATCCCAAACGCGACGACCGCGAACGCGATCGCGAGCGCGACCGCCACCGGACGCGCGACGGCGACAGACGCGACCGCGACCGGGACGGCCGCGACAACAGGCGCGACAGGGAGCGCGACAATCGCGACAGGCGCCACCGCTCTCGGTCCAGAGATCGCCGGCACAACAGATAACTGAGTGTTTGGATAATTATAATTAATGATGTTCCATACGCTGTTTTATTTAGTTTTTTGGGTGTTGATATGCCTACGCTGATTGTCTGTCCGTCCGTCCTTACTTAAAGAGCTGTATCTCTATAGGTAGGTTTCGTTTCAAAATGAATATAATTACGGCGGACAACTTTTTTTTTTGTTTTTTTTAAATCTGTAAAATGTACAAGGATGAAATTAGGTATGATTATATTACAGACCCTAAAAAAAAAACAAATACAAAAAACCGAGCAAGAGCATGTCGGACCATGCTCAGTGTAGGGTTCCGAAGCCGTTAGTACAATCAAATTAGATCTCGCGACAAACTTAACTTTGACGATGGAAAACTGTTATCCCCATACATCGACATAGGTCGCGGACATTTTACCAACACCGCAAATGTATTTTTGGTAAGTATAAATATTTAAACCTCTACTTAGTCGTGATAGTTTTCCTGTTAAATTGATTATACGTGCTTTTATTTAAGATATTTTTAAGACTTAGTATTTTTAGTTTTGGCTGTAGGATGGTGGGCGACACTTGACTAACAAAAATTAGCGCTTTACTGTTTAATATTTCCTACATGGATTAATCTAAAAAAAAATCCACTATCCCGCAATATTATTACTGGGCTAGACGAGTTTTTTTTACTATATTATTTTACCAATTTCTTGGCGTGACCAATATGTGTACTCATGCCAAATTACAGCTCTTTAGTACTACACTCAGGAGCAAAAATACCAACACAAACGAGACTATTTCGAAGCCTTGGTTCCTCGCCAGGGGTTGTTTTGAGTGAGTTTTAATGGTGGATACTGCGAGGTTCAATAGAGGAGGTCAAAAGTTCTTAAGATACCTAACTGATCGCACAATCAGTTGACACCACAGCGGGAGAGTTTGGGTCAACATTTGGATTTCCTTACATTTTATTGCCATTTTAGATGTTTTTCTGAACATGCACAATTCTGGCGTTAACCGCAGATTCATTCAGTTGGGTATCCTAGGCACTCTGGAAGTCCTGTATCGATACTCGGGATATTCATCATCAGATTTCACTAAAAGCATTCTCTGGCGAGGAACCAAGGCTTCGAAATAGCCTCTTTAGTATGAAAAACACACTCTGACCCGTTATTTTTGCTCCTGAGTGTATATCTGAGCTAGGCTGGGGACGGGACGGACGTACGGACGGACATGGCGAAACTATAGGGTTCCTAGTTTGACTATGGAACCCTAAAAATTGACAATTGAGAGTTGGGGTCGCGACGAATCGGCTCAAAATCATTCAAATCTGATTACTCTGATACCTATTGTGTGGTGGTATGGAGCCCTCAGTGCGAGAGTCCGACTCGCACTTGACGGTTTTTTTTAATAGTTCACAGTCTGTGTATCGCTGTCTCAGGGTGGGTGATACCTCCTCAAATGTGAAGAAGGGCCCTGAAATAGGGTCAACTGATTTTAATTTATTAAAATATGGATGTACAGCACGGACCGGAACCGGTTACCCTTTAAAGGGTTTTCGTGTATATAATTTACTGGTTACACAAACCCTAACGATGCGATAAACATATTTTCGACTTACCCCAATGAAAAGCTATCCCATTCGATACAATTAATTCGACTAAGCGCTTACCAATTCCTTAAAACCCTCGTTAGGCTTTCCCTAAGAAGTGTTTATTGAATGGCTTCAAGCTATTTTAATCTCTAGGCGCATTACATACACATTTTTGCATAAGCTTGAAACCACCCAATCACACGAATCTGCGAAACAAAGTCAACTGAGAGGGAGAATGGATAGGGTTATTCCCACCTGTTACCACCAATTTGTTACCACTGGTAACTACTGGGAATAAAAATTCCCAGCTGTTACCACTAACTTCCCAGTAGTTATCACCAAATATTTTAATGGTAAAAAATGGGAAAAATATTCCCATTTGTTACCACCGAGTACTTTAGTGGTAACAGGTGGGAAAAAAATTCCCATCTGTTACCAGTGGTAACAAATTGGTGGTAACAGGTGGGAATAACCCAATGGATAGGGTAACACTAACGTAATGTAAGTGCTTAAATCCAAAACCCTTACGAAACTGGTAACCTCAACGGTTGTAGTTAACTAGTTCGAAGCAGTTTCCATATCATTAGGGTAACCCTGTCGATAGGGAGAGCATATGATGTAGTACCCGATTGATACACTTAATCAAATAAAGGGTTTTCCGGTCCCTGGTGTACAGTTGAGTTCATTAATATGTATTCACTTTAATCGCTGTGATAATTCGTATATGGCTGTTTGAATATGACATTGAATAGATAAGGTACTAAAGTGTATACATATTTATGCTAGTGGCGCCTTCTTTGTGTTTTCTAATTGCTGATGCTGACTATCGCTGTCAGGCTTGCACCCGCAACTAAGACTATATTTGTCACTGAGTCAATGAAAAACGCAGATTGCCGATAGGTATTAGGAAAATAGTAGCATTCATAGGTCTTGAAATCAAAGTGTTTTTGTTGTACAGTCACGAACGTTAATTTGTGACCCATTTAAAAAAAACGCTTGGAGACGTCAATGTCATTAGATCATTAGAAATGCTAAGGCATTAGTTACTTATAGGAAACTCAACCTTATTGTTGTAAACTGTCAGTTTGACTTTGGAGCTAAGGTGGGTCCCAAATTTATGTCTGACTGTACACATGAATACACAATTTATAGTATATATGACAGTTTAATAACAAAATCTTCGTGTAGTCTCAACTGAAAAAGATGTTTCTTTTTTGTCAAGTTGCTCCTAGGTCGATTGATATTAAGTAGCCAAGGGTTAGGACTTCTAGTTCTAGAATCCATGGAGCCGCTATTTCCTCATTATCATAACATAATACATAGCACCTTGATTTTGACGTTCAGTATTGTCATATTCCAAAATTCAATCGTTCATTAAATCACTAAACAAAAAAGAGTTTAAATATTATTTGGTAGGTATTCATAAACTGAATCAAAATTGTATTTAGCTAATTTGTTATAATAATTAGGAAATAGCGACTCCATGGATTCTGGAAACACAGTATGCCACCAAAATCCTAACCCCATATGTCATACTGGCTCCTGTCTGCGCCTGCGTCGGAGTAGATTTAAATCGTACACGTATTCATTTGTTCAACGAATACCCTTCGATGGCAAGAAAATACTTTAGTGTATTTGAAAACAATAATTGTAATAATGATTAGATCGTTAAGTAACAATGTACCTATTGTAATAAAAAATATAATATAAAAATAAAATAAAAATTGGTTAAAATTACTTTTTATTTTTCAGTCAAGTTTTTAACGATGAGTTTTTTTTTACCATGTACTTTCTATTTATAGATATATAATTTGAATATTTTGAATAGACATACAAAAATATCTTGCGAAATGACAATGTTCTAACTTTTAAATTGCGGAGATTTTAAAAATCATAATCGTTATACATGTGACGTAGCACGACGCTTCTATTTTGTGTTTCTCACCTAAAGTAGGGACAACGAGTGATGGCACTTGACACATCTGACAATAGTGTTGTGAAACACTCCATTTAACTATCGTAAAAATTCTGTCAAGTGCGAGTAGTGGTTTACCATTGAATTGCCGACAGACTTTTAATCGAATATTATTTCAAAGACAACGTTTCAAGTATTTTCATTTCATCGACAAGTCATTGCGTCGTGGACTCGATACTAGGTAATTTGAACCGAGGTCTTTTAATTAGTAGTTGACATAATTATTTCAATAAAATTCATGTCATGACTATTCATTTATTTTATTTGTTTGACTGTTTAAAACAGTACTTTTCGTATGTTTGGGCATAGTGACGAGATCCACATCAGAAGCGTAAACGGAGTCCAAATAGAAAAGCAATGGTCAACAATTAAGGGCAGTATGAGTGTCCAAAATTTAACGCCAGGTAAAACAGATTCGGATCACATGTACGCAATACGTAGTAATGTTAAGACAAAACTGACAGCGAATGAGTGACAATTTAATAAAAGAGGATACAAAAAAGGATTTATTTAAAGTACTTATATAAATAAAAAAAGCGTATTAAAAGCGTGAAGGGTAAAGTATGGAGGTGAGTTCAGGGCGTGGGTTAAATATGGAGACGTTTTATTGTATGCCAATAGAGTTTTTAGATCAAACTCTGGAAATAAACTGTTTGGCTCGAAGAAGACGACATTGTCAGAAATTTGAAATATTGTGTCAAAATATACAAACTAAAAAAAACATAACAATATATATGTGGTTACCTATATAAAACTTCATAGGCTTACATGTAAATTGCGGTGGAAGGGGCGTCATTTTAACTTAGACGAGCTCTACGTTTCAGTACCTTGTTTATTTAATCATGTTAAAACTGCCATATATATAAATCTCACAGCGATTAAAGTGACAGGGTATACTAAAGTGTACACATGTTTGTGACTTTGAGTGTACCAGTCAGCGATCCTTTGTTATCATCACGCGAATTGTTTTTTTGAGATGATTTTTATTAGTTATGATTAAAACGATGAACGCAACGAAAAGCAAATAAAAACGATCTCAAGATGAAGCTAGTTACGATAAATGCGTTTCGGTAAATTACAGCCCCAGCGGTACATCACTATTCCGGTGCCTGCAACAATGAAGTTTGACATCTGTTCCTTTATACTTGCTGTCAATATTTAGGGAACTTCATGAGCGAGCAAACGTCAAGTCAAACGTCAAGTGCCATCACTCGGTGTCCCTACTTTAATGTACAGGGCATTCAATGTATGCTTTAAATGGATCAAAAAAGGTCACGTAGTTTGTCCGAAAATCTGTTATTACTTAAATATTAATAAACATATTTTAAAAACTTAACATTTCGATGGTTTATCTACTTATGTAAGAAAGTTTTTCTTTTCCAAGTACGCTTGTGTTGTGTTAGTTAAATTAAAATATTTTTTTAAAAATAAATATATAAACTGCACTGTACAGAAAGAACATGTCTACTCACATTAAACTTTTTTTTTAAATATTTCTCTTTATAAAAACCTCTTCCCTGTATCTTTATGTTAGCATTAAAGTATCGGTCACCAATTCTTTAATGTAAACATTAAAACACAACCACTGATACAGGTTTCTTAATATAGGCCATTTGCTTAATTACTAAGGTGACTATACCTTATCTATTTATTAGAGTTAATACTAGATAACAGAGAATGCACATAATTGGTCAGCGATAAGGACGATGCACAGGCACAAGGTAGGTATACATGCCTGTCAAAGTTTAGTCAACATCTGTCGCTCGTACGGTGCGGACGCTTTCAAGTGCTTATCTTTGGTTACAAATTTAATTTATTTTATTTAATAATTTATTTCTTTGAATATATATACCTACTACTTCTCTTTCTCATCATCACCCATACTTTTACTTGTATGGCCTGTACTATACGTCCCACTGCACTGCAGGGCACATATTTAAATATTATTATCTACTACTTTAAATTACATAATTAAGATTACATGAATTAACATGACATGACAATGTCATGTTATCAGTAAGTTAATTATTTAAGGTGCCTCTAACTACAAACAAAAATAACGAGAAATATTACGAATATTTTAACAACAGGCGGCATGTAAGCCGAGCCCGCCATCGACGCGCGTTTGTTGACGCCCACTGGCAGTTTCTTGTCCCTTTCATTTTCATACAAAAGTGCAACAACGCTTTGTTAACTCTGTTAAATAGACAGGGTATAGACATGTCCTTTTGTACTCTTCATATGACTTAAGACTAATATACAATAGGGATGTTACGGAGATGGTTATATCGAAGTCGTAGTCGGAGTTTTAAAATTTGGTGTACCGGAAGGAGTAGCGGTAAAAATTAGTTATGTGTGTTCATGTATACAAGCTCACGGGATGCGGGCTTGGCCACACGACAAGTGAACTACGCCTCTATTCTCGGCGGTAAAATTAAATTCGTATTTGACTATGGTCTTGATTTTGACCCGGCCGCCATTACTGTCAAGGTTAATATGCTATCAAAACGTTGGGAATAAGATGACAGGTTACGAACGATGGTTTTTACCGTGTTGAACGAGACCCTGGTTTGTATAGTCTGTGCTAATTAAAATGATCAAAGTAGTCAACACAACCAAACGAAACAATTTACCATTATTATAACTCGATAATCACGTGCTTTTAAAGATCAAGTGAGTAGTAAGTATACGTCATTTTAAGTAAAAACACGCTTGATGAAAATTTGAGGTTATGTGTCAAACAGTACCATTTTTTTAGTCTTTGCCCCGCGGCGACTTGAACAGCTGCTACCGCGGGAATATGGCGTTTCCACAATTAAGTGATTTCGCCAGTGTCAAGTATATATAAGTATAAATCAATATAGCAATAAAACACAATCCAATCTTCTCTAGGAAGATTGGTGCCATCGCTGTACGGTGATATGTAGGACAGAGGCCAAGATAGTTTTAACCCCTGTACCACTGCGAGTCCACTTGAAACGAGAACTAAGATGCCAGGATACATGAAATAAGTCAAAGCCTTCTATCACAGTGCAACAAAAAGGCATTAAAAGTACAAACCACTAACAAAAAAGAACTTTGAACACCTAAATACACAAAAATAAAAACTAAAACAAATTACACATCCGCCATCTTTTGACGTTGCATATGGCCTCCCAAACAGTACTGATATGTTAACATTTTCCATGGTTGTAAACGATGGCCGCGGCCGTCGTTCATTAGAAGCTCGGATTAAAATCTCCGTCTGATTTGAATCTCCGTAACATACCTAATTTAGAACAACAGGTTTTGCGAATGTTTATAGTCATCATGTAAAACCTATTTTAAGTTGGGAGTGCTGTTCCCAAGATAGGTCTTAAGGTCGGTGACGGTCGACTTGATAAGTTTGGCCGGGATAGTTTCTCTCTGCAGTCGTTTGTAAGCAGCGTATCGATGGCAGCCTCCAAAGCTGTAGAAGTAATCTCCTCCTTCGGAACCCTTGATCCAAAGTACGTCTATGGGAGGTACGTAGCCAGTTTCTTCCTCTTTCTAGAAGTAAGTAAATAAATGTATGTCTTAAACTAGGTACATTCTTTTTCAGCTACGATGAGTCCTGCGACAGCCGTATTTTGTTATTTCAATCACTTACTAAGGTCACATGCGAGGTATTTAAAAATAGGCGATTAATTATTAAGTTCCTCGCGTCGCCAGGTGTGTACCAGTGTAGTTTTTATAAAGTTTAAGAAACAAGTGTAATACGTATTTATATGTCTGTCGCAGGACTCTTCTTAGGTGAAAAAGATAGTAAGCTAAGCTCTAGGTTTGTAGGAAAGAGGACTTTGGGAAATCAAGTGGACCATAAGGGAAAGTGGAACTAATCATCAAAGACTGAGGAACAAAAAATATTCGCCCATTCCGGGAATCGAACCCAGGACCGCAAGCTTCGTAGGCATGTTCACTACCAACTAACCTAAACGTGTCGTCAAAAAGGTCTTTAAAATATCTTTGAGCACTGAGCCATGATACCAAAAAAGCGGCTAACTGCATAGCATAATGATGCATGATGCTGCATAGTATTTTAAGTTTGTGAGTACGGTGGTAGTTCTTACCCTAATAGTCTCCATCAAGGACTCGACTTTCTTCTCATCCAGCTCCGGTATGAAGGGTCTGATCAGCACCGATATGGGAACGTCGTGGACTTCCTCCTTCCAGGCGCTGTGGACGCTTGACATGGTACCAGCTGCGGATGTAACAAAAACACATCTGTATATACCATTTGAAATTCTATATTTGAAATTTGACGTAAATTCCATATTAGTTTTGTGCACAACTACATGCAACAGGTGAATTACTCAAGTTTTTCACCTATAGCAGCGACCATGGAACCCTGGTCAGCTGATTTGAGTTAACATCTGTTTGACAGTAAGGCCAGCTAGTTTGGAGCAGACCCTTACAGGGTCTGAACTCCTGGTAATAGGATGTCTAAACACGAGAGCTCGGAAAGGGTCAGCTGTTTTGAGAGTTTAACATGGACATACCCTGTCATTTAATGATAGTCGTCCCATGTGTAATTTAATTATTAATGAAATGATAAATTATTTGGGATGCCTTTTTGCTACGAGCTTTCACCGTTAAGAGACAAGTGAATTGAAATCTACGGAGGTGTGGTCGATTTTGCACACCTCCTTGCAGTCAGCGCAAGTGCGAAGACAGTTTATAACTAATATTTGAGCAAACCTCTTTAGGTAATATATCCACATGGACGTGTCTTAGTAGTTTTTTATCTTTGATATATACTTAAAATAATACATTCTCAATTGAAGGGATGTTTGAAAGACCATTTGCAACGTTAAAAGATGGCGGATGTGTAATTTGTATTAAATTTGTATTTTTAAAAGGTGTTTAAAGTTCTTTTCTGGTAGTGTCCCGCGTTAGTAGCTGTTAAAGCCGCCGCGGGGCAAAAAAGAAGAACATCTTTGGTGGATTCGAATAGATTAATCACATTGAATTGTTTTGATTTGTTTTAATATTTATTTTCAGTGTGTATCCGTATTATTATAGAATAGCCCACCCTTTCCGAGGTCTGCTCTGAAGATAACAACAAATATTAAAAAAATATCAATTGTGATCGCGCTGACTCGATTCGAAATTGAACTAAAATGACTAAAATCAAAATATGCCTAATACGTTGTATGCGGCGGTACGGATCCCTCAGTTCGCGAGACCGACTCGCACTGGACCGTTTATTAGGGCCCCCGTCAATAAAACTTAACGTAGCAACAGATAAAATATAATTTTCGTATTTAAAATCTTATCGATAATCTATATTAAATACGTACCTATCTTTTATCACATACCTACGCGAATGAAGGCGAAACTTGTTATTGTTTGTTTGAGAAAACGACTTAAATGACATTCAACGACCTGGTAGCTCTATTCTACTAGGAAAAACAATATCGCTTTTGACATATTAGTATCTCTATATGATAACTCTTGTACTTCACAGCAATGGCGGCCGAGTGAAAAGCCATATGATATCACGTCAAAGAATCGAGCAACACGGAGGGGAGGAGGCATTCGCACCATTTCCCCTCTGTCAAAGTACAAGCCCAAACGGGCATGCGCGTCTAATAAAACTAGTTGTCACTCGGATTGTCCTCAGTCAGTATGGGAAAATCTGACACTATAAGGCATACGAAACGTTCGTAGAAACCATGTCATCGATTTTAGTAACAAGGAAAAACGCATAAAAAAACATCCCAAACCCGCCTTCTAAAATATTAACCCGTATTCGGGTTTTGGTTTAAAATATTGTAGGAGGCCGACTTCAGGACTACTACCTACCATTTTATAAGAAGTATTTTTTTGCATTTTTGAAGGCGGGTTTTTGTTTGTATTAACTTTTATTTTATTTTATACTTTTTAGTGATCCTATTTATGCTGTTATGTAGTCCCACTTCTCAATTAATGAGAAACTATAGAACATTTCAAGCTCGCCGCGGGAAAGTCGTCATATTTAATAGTAGATTGTTCAACAAGGGACTAAAATAAGCCATAATGGCACGTGTTTAGCCACCCAAGCGAAGGGCGGCATTTTCGAAAGCAAATGCACGAGTTACGGTGAAAAATACCGGAATTGCTATAGGTGTGCCTATAATATTTGAGGAGTTCCCTTCCCTTCTCCAAGATCCCATCATCAGAGCCTGACATGTTGACAATGGGACCAACTAGAAAGTTTACCCATTCAAAAAACGAATTTCCAAAGAAAAATAGGTATCAAAGCGGTCCAGTGGTCTTCGAGTAATCAGGTAACATACGTAAAAAAACCGACAAATTGAGAACCTGTTCCTTTTTTGAAGTCGGTTATAAAAACTGTTATTCAGCTCAGGAATCGAATCCGGCCTATTTCTATTTAGATATCGATTGTGTAGGTTATAAGACTTATAAGCAGTAAGTAAACAATACATTTTATTAATGTAGTCATCATGTTTCATAGTAATATTTACTGCTTAAGACCTACACAACCGATACCTGAATAGAAGTGTTATGTTGTTTTAATTTTCTAAACGAAAGATTTTTTTAAATGTATGAATGCAGTTTTGCTTTTTATTATAATCGATGCCATGTTTCCTAAGAACAGATCTTCGTATTTAATAGAACATTGTTGCCTAGGCGCGGAAAGTAAGGGTTTTCCTGACGAGGTGTTGGTGGTAAAATACGAGTCAGGAAATCCTCGTTTCCGCCGAGGCATACATAATGCTTTTCTCAAACATGTGAGGAATTAATACAAATACATTTTTAAAAAGCAAGTAATTTAATTATGCAAAATGAACGAATGTTACCGACTGTCAATTGTTTTTAAATACTAACCATAGAAATTGGAATGCAAATTGAAAAAGAAACATACGCACTGTGCTAAAAAAGCGAGCAGTTACCTTGGTTGTTTGGAATTTTTGTCGTGGTCCTTTTGATTTTGTATGCAAATTGACAGCATTTTTAAGAAAAATATAGACATGGACGGAAAGTGTTTTCATATGGTTTTTTTACTGCTAGGAGTAAAATGAGGCTCTTTCCGTCCTTGTCTTTCAATCGGAAAACCGTTTTTTCCGAGCATGTTTGAGAAAATAAGTATTATTTCTCAATACCTGTATTAGAGCTAAAATACAGGCTAGTAGCCAAACCAGTCGTGCATTCCAAGCTAGATACTATTCTGTCTTTAATACCAAACGGTATTATGAGCGTATGGACCACATGTACATACTGCCTTTCTGTTTCACACCAGCACTATACCACTTTCCAGTTATGGAAATATCTAGTTTCGCACTGGAAACAGTTATGCATAAGATTGCCGCTATAAAGGTTGTAATGTTTGTATGTTATTTGACTCAGTTCAAGTCAAACTAGCAACCTGCCCCGCTTCGCTTGGGGTTGACACCCGTTCATATTCCAGAATATATTATACAAAAAAAACCTTCCTCTTTAATCACTCTATCGCTTGATGAAAAACGCATTAAAATCTGTTGCGTAGTTTGATAGAGTCGTACATACAGAGTGGCAGATGGCGGTAAGCGACTTTGTTTTATAACTTTTATAAGTAAAGATTATGCAAGCAAATTTTGAATCAGTTTCCGTTCAATCGAATAGGCTGGGCAATCCACACATGTAATGATGACAATTCAATAATTATGGTGTCTAAGAGGCGATCTGATGATGGAGTCGGAAGATGGCGACAGGATCTCCGCCTCTATACATTACGTAGACCCACCGTGTTGGGATTTGGGACTCACAAGTTTGGTCAAGATGACTTTGTAAGAAAAAGAAGTGCAGTAGGCAACAAAAGATTGCCCCTTAATTTTACCCTACTACGGATGAAAGTGTAGTGTTTTTAACCTATAATACGGGAAGACCGGGTAACTGAACGAACGAATGAGTTCATCGACCGGACACCGGTCATCGGTCCGTCATTCGTTCGATCAGTTTTCTCTTATGGCGGCTGTGACAACCAACCCGTGTGACAACCATACTCAGTCTCGCCTACACATCTAAAATGTCTAAAGATAAAACCAATGTTAGTTTTGGACCCTCAAGTATTACCCTAAAGACACGTTAAAACCGCGAAGCTACAGTTTCAACATTAACATATAATGGCTGTTCATTTGAATTTTTAATTAAATCGCGTAATTAAAGCAAAAAGATACTTCGCATTGCAAATGTGATTAAGTAGTTACGGTATTTACGGAGGCAGAAACCACTTCTTTCCTGCTACGATCCTGACAAATAACTTTTGTTTCTTCCATATTTAATTGACATGCATGCGCGTCGGAGGTCATGCTTCGATATGGTTCGGTCATTGGAAAATATGTATGAAATAACTATTATAATTAAACCCGTTTATTTGAGATGGTCACATTAAGACCTTTAATTGATACCCATATTGTAAAAAATAGTAGACTTGTTTTTGTTGTTGACATAAATAATTGTCATTTGGCCATTGTTGTTATTTCAATTTTAACAGTTTAGGTATCCGATGTAACCGGGGATGGTGAAAGGATTCCAACGATACCACACGCATTTAAATCGGCTCAGCCGTTTAGAAGTTATGGTGGAATAAATAATCATTACATACATGCATGAACCCTGAAAACATTACACTTCTTTTTTTGGGGAGTCGTGTAATAAGATATACTTACAGAACGAAAGGGGCCGAGTACTTTTTCTTAAGTATGATAAAAAAAGTAGATAAATACGATAACATGTCAAAAGCCATATAGCTTTATCGACTAAAATAGAGCCCAAGGTTGTCCGTATTGACGAAATGTACCGACGCGTTGAACAGTATTTAGCTACATTACAATAAAACCTACTAAATAACCGGCAAACAAACTAAATAAACATAATTCAAACATAGTTTACTTGGTGATTATCATTGAAAATCCTTGACCGTCAAAACATCAATGTATTTACAGGTAGATTAACCAAAGCTGGCATGAATGGAATTAACAAAAGTAATGTCACCTATCACAGAGTGACTGCCGACGTTTGAATTGAACCGATGTTCAAATTTCAAACCGAGCCCTGTTATTATTTTACACACTTTACTTCACTTTCACTTTTATTCTCTCAGACTCAGGTGTACCTATTTGGAAGTACTCTTAAGAGCATTGAAAACGGGTCACTTTCTATGAAAATTCTTTGCAAAGTGACCCTCTAATTGCTCTTGACTCTATTTCGCAAATTTCGCTTACTTTGCGTTAGTGCTTTTATTAATTTTACGTAAAAAAAAACAATTTATATGAAATAACATATTTTAAAGTTTCCGAAGTATTCCGTGCTTCAATTTTATTACTAAGGCCTAGGTATATAATGCCATGACAGGTAAAACAAAACCAAACTATGATTCATACAAGAAACCTTAGCATAGTTACATGAGACATGGTGCATTTGCAGAATAAGGGCCACTTTCGTAAAAAGTAAGTTGAGTTTGCCTTAAATCTAGAGTTAAAACTGACATTTCCATACATTGTAACACATCTAAACTTAGCCTAGGTATAGATTTATCTTTTAAAGAACTACAAGTGGGTACATAAAACGGTTAATTATACTTTGTACTTATGCAGGATATCAATTAAGTTCACCTAGAATTTATGCCTTATGTCATTTTTAAACACCACAGATAAAAAAGCAAAGCAGATAAGATAACTTGCATATTTATCATCAATATCATCATTATTATCTAATAACTTAAATCTATATTCACTTACATTTTTTTAATGCAGCCACAGTTTTTTTTAAATGATTAATCGAACGTAACATTCGAATGACTAGAGGTAGGTACGTGCGCTTCGGCCGTGGGGCGGCACAACACTGTTTGTGTTTGCACCTATCTGGTCAACGAGTCGTTGCTATAGCCAAGGTCACACGATAAAAATACAGCACACTAATTTACCTGTTAAGTGATAAGTCTAAAGATTTGCTATCAACTCGAAAAAAAGGTTTATCGAATTCAAACGTATTTGTATATCAACATTTTCAATGTTTATCAGTTATTTACTAGTTTATGTTTATTGGCTTGTTTAATCTTTGCTGGAGGCTAATGACTGTCGTCACAGATAAATAATACCTGATTGTTACAGATACCTAAAGGTGGGTATAGCAAGTGGCTGTTTGCACTTTTGCACTGAAAAATATTCACACTGAAGGGCTTGGGTCTGACATTTGTAAATATTTTGTAAAAATATTGATAAAATCGTAGCTTATCTCCTTGTATGGAGGCTCTACTCATTATCATTTTTAGTTATAACTTGTAAATATTTTTCAAAACAATCGGCGGCTTTTGAAATTGTATACGTCGGAAATAGGGAGTGACTCTACAAGCGCTTCGGACAAGACCATCATTGCGGAGAAACGCCTCAAGAAACTCCAGCAGAAAGTTAATCATAAAATATAATAAGTACTTAACAAACAAGTACGTTACAATACTTAAAAGTAACTTAAGTACGACAAAAGGTTATAAAGAAATGATTAAATTAGCACTAGCAATAAAGTTATTAGTTCCAAATGTAAGGTCTGTAGGGCCGAGATTCTAGGCGGTAATAAAATAACCTATAAACCATGTTATCGTCTTTGACCATCGTATCGTCAACGTAACTTGTCGTGTCGTGCGACTTTAAAACAATACTTATGGTCAAGATCCGAATAGGAGACGATTTGCACCGGGCTTTTTATTCGATGAAAAGTATTTTATATCATATTTAATACGCTAAATAATATGTGGCGAATAGGTAGGCTGAACAATTTCAGTCCAGTATCATTAAAAAAAATACTTTTTTTTAAATTTGGAAATTCTTGTTTCATAGACAAATTACATACTAATCGAAAGCATGAAGCCTATAGAAAATGTAAACGTTAGGTTTGGTGCAAATTATTAGTACCGACTTACCTGTTTATACCTGCCTACCCAATAGTTCGACGGGAATAAAATAGTCTACGTAACGTTTGCATATTCTATAGGCTTCATTCTTTCGATTTTCATGTAATTAAAGAAGGAATAGCATGATTTTTTGAGCAAAGTTATGATTTTAAATATTAATTAATGAAATACTGGACTGAATTTTTTCAGCCTACCTATTCGCCATATATTACTTAACATATTTGATATAAAATACTTGTTTTCGAATAAACAGCCCGGTGCATTCGTATCCTACTGTTACACAAACATGTCAAAATAAATAAGAATTATTTCTACCGCGTAGCATAGAGGTCCTATGTATAATCAATAGGAGAACAACACGACGAGGTTTCTACGTGAAAGCCACGACTAGAATAATAGACTGAATAATAAGTCCTTGAGCAAGTCCTAGTAAGGGTTCCATCCATAGCAACCGTTTGCTACGGAACCCTGTAAACCTTAGTCTTCAGCACTCCGGTAAAAATGTGCTGTAAGTATCCCAATTAATCTGTAAAAATCCCGGTAAGTTCAGACATTTGTGTGATGAGTCATGGATGTTTTCTATGTATTTAACTATTATTTATCTGTATAAGCATTTATATCGTTGTCTAGTACCCATAGCACAAGCCTAGAGCTTGGTTTGGGACTAGATCAATTGGTGTGACATTGTCCCCTGATTATTTATCAATTCAATGACTAATTCTTAAAATGCCAACGTAGACGATGATGGGTTTTTATTAAATATTCCTGGACATGACGAATTTATTATGAAAGCGTAAATCCCATGAATAAGAATGATTCTCATTTTAAAAACTATTTACCTGGAGATGGTAGTTTCCTCGCTCGACGCATTACATTATTGACAAAAGGAACTTTTATAGAGTCTGTCTAATGAAAGCTGAACCTGGGAAAAAGCGGCAAATTCAAAAAATCTTGATATGGTATTACCGATCAATGAAGGAATAAACGATATTGATACTTTTATTATTTTATTTATTTTGGTGGGCACAAAGGAAGAGGAAACGCGTACTATATTTTCATATATATTATTACGAGCGCTATATTTTGATGAAAAGCACTTTAGGTAAAATACGATGACAGTGACTGGAGCACATTTGGTTTTTCGAAATATATTTGACATGAAAATATAGTGATCTGCACGTGCAGCACAAGGTGTATTTTCTCGCTTGTCGCTCTGTGCGTCTCTATCGTAACAGACTAGATAGTAAGGGAGATCCGAGCGACAAACAAGTCACGAGCAACTTGTGCTAGTCGTGCTGTTGATAGATTTCATTGATACGAGAGGTTTTCGTCTGTGTCGCACACAGCATAATAAAACAATGATGATGAGGAATATTATATTCAACCTTTTTAATAAAGTAATTAGAGGTAACATTATTCTCATCACCCTTACACCTCTATCTAACGACAATTATATCTTGGAGAAGAAGCGCCGCAAGAAACTCCAGCAGATCATTTTTTCCAATCATAAAATACAATTATTCTTAAAAGTAACATTACAAGGTAGTAAAGTAATTAATAAGGTTACCTATCACAACTTCGAAAAATGTTTGACCGAATTTTGGTTCGACAAATACTTTTCGTCAGTTATGGTTTGGGTTTTTTTACGTTTGGCCGAATGATCATTTCGAATAGTTTTATTTATTCATTACTTGTTTTGGTTTTTTAACGATTTGACAAATTATCTATACCTCATTACTGGTTTCGGCGTATCAACAGTTGTCCAATGTTATGCTTTGTCTATTTGTCTTTTTCCTATTTCTGATTTTACCTTAGTATCCTTTGCCCAATATTACGGCTCGGTTTATTCATAGTTTACCTAATTTTAAATCGACCATGTTATGTTTGATAAGTTTTGGTTTTGATTTTCAATAACATGTTAAAAGTTAGATGTAATTGTATAAATATGATCTTTGCATTGTCTGGATAAATTATACTTAAGCAAGTTTTTCGGGGCAGAAAAAAAATAACCTCGAAAGCCAAGGCGGGAGCAAAGCTCCCGCCTTGGCCTTCTAACCTAACCTATCTGAGTCGGTTCTGCCCTGACTCGTCTTGCTCGTTGCATTTTGTAGATAGTTGAAACTAATTACAAGCAAGATTTTTTGGCCGAAATGAATATTTGACGTAACGTAGCAAAATCTATATGTAACATTGATGAAGTGAAAAATGGGTTAAGAAACAAAATACAAAACGATCCACAGGCTAGTTGTAGCATTGGTGTAATGAAAAATGGGCTTTGAAATAAAATACGTAACAATACATAGGGTACGTGACTACAAGGAGAAAAGTTGCTTGGACTAACGAACCATTTACTTAAAGTCAAATGGTGAAATAAAAAAATGACGAATCGTGCCATCGGAGAAACGATAAAAAACGAAATGTTTTCGGTCAAATGAAATTCGGTCAAAAACTTTTCGAGGTTGCGATAGGTTACCAATTAATAATTATTTCTAACAACACAAACTTAGTCGTTACAAATGTACGCTCAATAACATTGAGTAAATTAAAAATAGTGACTAGGAGAACAACATGACGAGGTCTCTACGTCAGGAACGATAACTAAAATAACTAACTGGAAAACAGGTTCTTGCAAGCGTGAACAGACAGGACCCCACTGACAACACCCGTTCACGAGTATTTATGAGGCAGATAAAATTCCTAAAGCTAGTGGTCATGACATGAAGTGCTCACACTCTCACCTATATAAAATATATAGTATAAAATTCATTTATTTTATTTCGGATAGCTTGGATGTCAAAGCTATCCAAATTAGACACCGTGGCCTTGTGAGGTCGCTTTTTTCCGGGAGTACTAAAGACACCGTTGTTTAATTTTCCCTCATTACTTATTCTTTTTAAAGATGAAACACTGATATCTGTAAGAAGAAAGAAAGTGTTAAATAAACAGAACACCATTTAGAAATACATTGTGTGGTTGCGCAGTACAGCCCCATTGTACAGTCCGACAGCCCTAAAAACATTTGGGTTTAGGTGAAATGAAATTGCATCGGTGAGGTTCTAATCGCAACGGTTTAAGAACAAGGAAGACTCATATAACCCGAACATCTTTTATATCTGGCCGATCAAAAATGACATTAAATAAATAGATAAGGTACTAAAGTGTACACATATTTATGAAATCGACTGTACAGTGTACATTTGGTTCATAAACAACAAAATGCTGTTTGCTCCGCACACAGAAAATACATATCAAATAATATGTTTATGATATCTTTTAACTAAACACCTCCTTATTGTTTTATTGAAACTATGAGTGTCAGTTACATTAATCATCTGTCTATTAAATTAATTTAATAAAATTGTGAATGCTAAGAGATTCAACATGATATAGGGACAGACAATAGGTACCTACACCTATTATATAGGGAAAGACAATGATAATTTTAGTAATTACCGGTCATTGAAGATACTTCTTCCAAATATTTCGTCTGAGTCTGGCAGGCTAACTCAGTTTCCTCAACCTCTTTCAGCTGCTTTACGTTTTCCAGCACACTTTTGTCAACGTGCACGTCCAGGTTTTCTGAAACGAATTTAATTTCGTTTAATTTCTTAATCTCATCGTATAATAGACAGAAAAAGGTAAATTAAACTTAGGATTTCACATAGAGAAATAACAAGTATCAAAATGAACATGCCGTACTAAAGCCGTACTAACCTATAAATTTGGTCACCGTAACTAAACAATTAATTTTTTGCATCAATAATGCTTTTCTTTCTTCGTTTTTCTTTGTACTTCTGTATAATAGTATACAGAATCTCCCGGACACCGCCTCTTATCGTCGACGGCATGATTACTCCGTATTTTTATCAATTTAGATATCGAATTGACAAGTTTCTAAAAACAACAAAGTCCAAACGACATATTAAATAGTGTTGCCAGACTCGTCAGCCAAGAAAAATCCAGGTTCAGCTTTCATTAGACAGACTCTAAGGTCTGTGCTGAAAAAAACATAGATAATATATACTGGGGAAATCAGCATTGTATATTATCTATGGACTACTTAGTGGACCGAATGACGTCATTTGGTTCACGTTAGGTAGCTCTAGCAGTGACGCAGAATTGACTATGTGGCGTATAAGTCATTAGCAGAAATTAAATTAATAATTTATCGGTAAATAATAATAGTATGCTTAGACGAACCTCTAAATGCTTTTTAGTTCCAGTTGACAATGCCGTAGGAGCCTTTTTTAGATTCAAGCATTTTATTTTTATTATTATATTAAATAGTCTTTGTAATTTTTAGGGTTCCGTAGCCAAAATGGCAAAGTCAGAACCTATATAGCTTTGTCATGTCCATCCGATCTGTATGTCACAGGCATTTTACTCGAAATCTACAGGGGATACACTGATGTACCTGACTAGGTACAGATGTCTTGAAGCCGCTACTTAGCTAGGTAGTAGAAAACAAAAATAAATAGGGTAAAGTCACCAGTGGTCAGCCAGAGACCTGTTGTCGGCCTCTGCCTATACTTTGTACGAGTGGGAAGAGTACGTAAGATATATTTTCCACTCTTCCCGAGTTACCTATATGAGTAAATAAGGTTGACTACTTGTCTCTGGCTCACTACTGGTGCCTTTACCCTATTTGTGGGGGACACTTTATACATGTAACACAAGATGAAATAAATATTTTAATAGCTTTGGAACAGCAGAAAATCACTGAATATACATGGGGGTGAAATCGATAGACCTTAAAAGTCCTCTGTCGACCTGCTTCGTATGATCATATGCCTCATTTACAACCTGTAGGTATATTATTATTTCTAGGTATAAATAAATTAATATGAGGTAATCTCACCCAAATTGACCTATTTAGTACTAGTTAAGCTCTAGGCTCAACAAGAGCCTTACTCCACATTGTCTTTACAACCAAGTTTATCGTATTGCCAATTTTACTTCTATGGAGAATAAAATGGTCACATCCGATCCGTAGTCACACCAATTGGCCACACTGGTGTGACTATGGTTCATTTTATTTACCCGTAGTCACACCAAGACCGAATTTGCGTCTGTTTCTCTTTCAAAACCAAACTCAACAGAGTCAACGGAGCTCCTATTTCTGGGTTGTTCTGGCCCTCCGGGCCTGATATAAAAAGGAACCTAAACTAAACCTTCCTCCTATTTATGTGTTCGTGTGACTACGAGTAAATAAAATGAACCATAGTCACACCAGTGTGGCCAATTGGTGTGACTACGGATCCGTTACTAAAATGGTGGAGGCGCTGGGGTACAAAGAAATAAAACTATATATTTTTAATTACTCGTTTATTTAACTAAAATATCTCCAAGCCACATTTGTTCTAAATAACAGTAACATTTCACAGCCATTTATGTAACATCAATTATTAAATAATACGATGCAAATTCATTTTTGTATAACGCTAAATATAGCGGAAACCATAGCTTAGATAGAGTTGCAAAAAATACCAATCGATTAAACCTTAAGATTCACGCACGGAAAACAGTTGAATATGTTCTTATAGCCAATTGCAGCACTAAAATTGTTTCACTTAGCTTTAATTTTTACTATTCTCAAGACTACCATAATCTTGAGACTTCAATCCTAAGACCAGAATGCGTTGCGATCCGGTTGTCCTATCCCCTGACCCCCACAACAATGCGAATACTGCTGATCGGCGATAGGTTAATGAATTTGTGGAAGCAATCCGGACATGAAGAAAAAAAAACATTATGTCGCATTTGTATGACGATGTATTGACGTAAGTTTTTTTTTTCTTTGCCCCGCGGCTACTCAACAGCTACTACCGCGGGGATATGGCGTTTCCACAAAGAAGTGATTTCGCCAGTGTCAAGTATATATAAGTATAAATCAATATACACTCAGGAGCAAAAATACCGGGTCAGAGTGCGTTTTTTATATAAACGAGACTATTTCGAAGCCTTTGTTCCTCGCCTGGGGTTGTTTTGAGTGAGGTTTAATGGTGGAAACTCCGAGGTTCAATAGAGGAGGTCAAAAGTTCTTAAGATACCTAACTGATCGCACAACCAGTTAACACAACAGCGGGAGAGTTTGGGTTAGCAGTTGGATTTCCTTACATTTTATTGCCATTTTAGATGTTTTGCTGAACATGCACTATTCCGGCGTTAGCCGCAGATTCATTTAGTTGGGTATCCTAGGCACTTTGGAAGTCCTGTATCGATGCTCGGGGTATTCATCATCAGATTTCACCAAAAGCATTCACTGGCGAGGAACCATGGCTTCGAAATAGCCTCTTTAGTATGAAAAACGCACTCTGACCCGTTCTTTTTGCTCCTGAGTGTAGCAATAAAACACGCAACGTTGTTTGGCAACGTTGTACGGTGATATGTAGGACAGAGGTTATATAGGATAGTTTTAACCTCTGCACCACTGCGAGTCCACTTGAAAGGAGAAGTAAGATGCCAGATACACGAAATAACTCTAAGTTTTCTATCACTGTGCAACAAAAAGGAATAAAAAATACAAATCACTAACAGAAAAGAACTTTGAACACCTAAATACTCAAAAATACAAAACTAAAACTAATTACACATCCGCCATCTTTTGACGTTGCAAATGGCCTCGACGTAATTTTAACCTCAGATTTTTCTAAGATGGCGCCTGTAACAGACGTATTTCGTAATTTCATTACTACACTCAAAAGCGATGTGTTTAAAAATAGGCGATTCATTATTTAAATTCCTTAACGGCGTGTTTGTACCGATGTGGTATTTATGTCTGTGGCACCATCTTTAAAAAATCTAGTTGTAGGCTTCAGGTAAGGTAAGTAAACTAACACGTATTCCCAGCATTCAAACAATACATTTACAACATAATTGACGCATATTATTATAACTGTTATAATTAATTAACAATGAATACTTAATCTCATTTCCTTATAATGTAAATTAATAGACATTTTTTCAGTAAAAACAACCACATTTCATCAATGCTTAGATCTTATAAACTTAGTAAACAAGCATTATTACTATATACAATAATATCAGCTTTTTTTTATAATTATATATTATATATTTTGTTATGCAGATTCTAATAGCTCAGACATATTCGCTAACAGCGATATATTATAACACGCGGTATATTATACACAGATAGGTATAAAATAATTGAGGGTAAGTCGATCTATGGGGAGAGTATGTCTATGGTTCCGTTCACACAGACCGGCTCGGAGAGAGCAGATTTTTTATTCCCTTGGAAACAGAGTTTTGAGTCATTGTAGGTTTATTTTTTCATATTAACTTCTTTTAACAATTCTTAATGACAAAAGAATTACACATGCAAAAATAAACCTTATCTCTTTCTCCGCCATCTTGCAAAACCTAACACTTTTTTTTTTTGATACTGTCATTGAAGTTCATTCTAGTGCTAATCATGGGCAATATTATTGGCATTAAAATTTTTTTCCACCATCCCTAGGGATGAGGATATGGAATAGTCTATGGGGAGCTAGCGTTAATAATTGCTACTTTTTTCTAGTTTTGTTTCCATATTAACGTTACAACCTCTAGGAAAGAAGAGAAGAAGAGGAAAGAATCGTCTAAGGGGAGGTAGCGTAACAAGCAGATCCGTATTCTGCAGGGTCAAAACCCTACGATAACGTTGACACCCCAACTGTTACATGATTTGCCGCTTGCATTCTAAATCTTCAAAAAGGTTTAGACGCTCTTGCCCCAACCTAACAAATTCTATCGATTTTGTGTCCACATAAAATATGTAACGAACTTAAACAGTGTAGAGATTTGAAAAGTAGCAGCAGTGATACTAATTTGGCACAGTCTTACTTACTAAAAGGCAAACTTATAAAAAAGTTTCTAAACAATTAATGCGAGTGACCACCATAAAATCTTGAAGCAATTCGCTTAACAATACAAGAACAATTTCGAACTAGTAACCATAATAAGCTCAGAAACTGTCAAATTTAAAACAACCGTTAGGGAAGACAGCAATTAATATATCTACGAATACAATAGCTATACCTATAACTAACTACTTTATTTCTTCTCAAGTGTATATAATCTGTATCTACCAATTGAAATTCGCAAAGATGTATACACAAGCAAACGCGCCAATTTACCAGTATTACTCGATAATCACGTCTTTAGCAATGATATACAGGATGGCTCATTCAAATCGGTCAGTATGGGAAAGTCTGAAACTATAAGACATACGAAGATTTGTTCTTAGGAAGTCACCGATTTTGATAAAAAGAAAAACTGCATCCATACATTTCAAAAAAAAAACTGTACCTAGGGAATCGATCCGACCGTTACAATATTCAACAAGTTCAGGCATTCGTTACAATATTCAACAAGGTCACTTCGAACATCTATTAAAATAAATAAAAACTATGTGAAAACAATGCATTTTCTGGATTTTAGACATCATGTTTCTTAGAAACATTAACTGCTTAAGACCTACACAATCGATATCTGAATAGAAATAGTGTAAGTTTATTTTTTCAAAACAACCGGGTTCGATTCCCTAGCTGGGTACAGTTTTTTTTTCAAATGTATGAATGCAGTTTTTCTTTTTATCAAAATCGGTAACATGGTTCCTAAGAACAAATCTTCGTATGTCTTATAGTTTCAGACGTTCCCATACTGACCGATTTGAATGAGCCATCCTGTATACACTTGATCTTTACTTTAGTTTAAGATCTTTAGTTTAAGTTGAAATAAATACTCATTATTCGTTATTTTAAATAAAAACACGCTTGATCAATATTTGAGGTTATGTGTCAAACAGGTACATCTTTGTCAATTTCAATTGGCATAGTCTTTAGAAAGCTTTTGGGCGTTATTAATGTTATTATCTTTAGGGCAACACACAATATCAGACGGCTTCCGATGGCGTCTGTCATCGTAGAACACAGTTCGTTCCATATTGGCCTGACGAGCAAGAGTCCAACGTGTCGCGGCCACATTCGCTATACATCTGCGTTACGGCCGCTGCGTTGTAATGCATACAAATTAGAACGACATGCCACACGACGCGTTGAATCGCTTGTGTATAGGTTGAAATGAAAGTACAGCGTTGTGTACGCAACGCACCGACAACACTCGTGTGGCATCGGTCAGCCTGATTTATATTGGCCAAGGGCAGTGGACAGAGGACAGTTAGTACAGAGCAGCGTAAATCGTTCGCACAATAGCGAGTCAAGTTGCCTTGCCGTTTTCACGCCCCTGTCCTGCCACTATACTTGACTAAGCCGGTCGATGTTGAACTTTCGTTTGAAGACTGATATTATATTATAATGTTCTAGAGGACATCCGCGACTTCGTACGCGTAGAATTATTTTTTTATGGCATAGATAGTTTAGTTTCCCGCTACTCCCCCTATTTTAACCCCAATAGGTGGATGTCCAAGAATCCTTTCTTAGTGCTCACTTACATCATGAAAGGAACCACTGTACCAAATTTCAAGTTTCTAGGTACAGTAGTTTCGGCTGTGCGTTGGTATATAAGACAGTGAGTCTTGCCTTTCATATGTAAAGATGGTGTGATATGACCGAAGAAATTCCTTGGAAATTTGAGTGCTTTCACAGCAAATGGGAGTCTGTTTATCGAAATCGCTTTGTCGCTGAGCTATTTACATATTTTACCTAGTTTGATGAAGTCGCAAATTATAAAATAAAGCAGCGAAAATCTAATATGAAAAGCCTTCGACCATATTAGACCTGGAGAGAGTAGTCGGTAAACCTTCTTGATCGAGTATCAGCGAATAAAAAGAGAGAGAACAGATATCATTGTTTCATTTCATAATATTGTTTGACGTAACTAATGTTTATTTTGTATTATAACGCATACCGCGTTTTTTTATGTAGGGTAAGGTGGGGGAAGATTGAATGGTTTTTTTATGAGATGAACAGTGTTGTGTTAAAACCCTCTTAAAATAAAAAACTATTTACTTTCTTTCAATTGCATAAATTGGAAGGTATGGGCAAGGACTATATTTTTGTAATCTATCGATAAAACTCGGTTACGCCTATGCTAATATATTACAATAATTAAATAAAATACATTTTGACTGAAAAATAGACGGGTTAAGATGGAATGGTCGAGGGGTAAGATTGACATAGTGTCTAAAGGCTTTTAAATGAATGCAAACGGTTACTGTTGCTCGTTATTCTATAGAATTCCTTACGGTTAACCGATACAGATGATTTTTGCGTAAATATCCCTGATAGGTAACAAGAAAACAGCAATTGAAAAAAAAAGTATTTTAATCTTACCCCGCTTTACAGGGAAAAGGACAGTGATACTCAAACTTTTGATTGTATATTCTTCGTATAAAAATCCTATATTCTGCAGCGGATACTGGTATAATTAGTATTGGTTTTTATGGCTGGAAAAAAAAACAACATTCCTTAGTTAATACTTTATAGCACCTTATTTAAAATAAAAAGTAATGCCTCTTCGTGGTGTACAGTCGACTAAAAAGAGATATACACATCCAATATTCAAAAATATGTATCCACAACCTTAATCCCCAGACAATAGGGTCGTGAATACTTTTTTTTTAAACATTGAGTAGGTAGTCTCTTTGTAGTCGACTGTACATCTGATTGTTTTTTTATTATTTGGGGAAGACTTCACTCAAATCAACTTAGTCCCAAAGTAAGAAAAGCTCGTTTTATGAGTAATAAGTTTAAGACTTATATGAGTACTTAAATAAACAAATAAGCAAATAAAGCTAAATAAACATATATTTATAGTACTATTTATGTTATCGTGATTAGGTCAGTAATTATTTTTTTAAGTGCAAAGTTTGAGATTATGTGTCTTTTTCTATGACTTTCAAAAACGGGGGAAGATTGAAACATTACTATTTCAATGTTACCCCATCGAAATTGGCTGGGTAAAGATGGAAACTTCTCGTAAATCTCAATATATGATGAATAGCTACACCTAGCACTAGTAAATAAAAATAAAATCTCAAATAACACATAAATAGTCAGTCAGAACTTTTATACTTACCTAATTAATCAAGTTATGAAACACGGGGTAAGATTGAAAATCGACGAATTCACCACGAAATGCCGACCTTCACAAAATAGCACATAACACGCGTCTACTCACTCCGAGCGATCACTGGCGACTGAGCGGCGGATCGTAACAAAATGGCGGGTTAAAGGATGATACCAGGACTTAAAAAATTCAACCAATTAGGGAGTTATATGAGACTTTTAATCTTTCCCCTTTTTTCATCTTCCCCCACCTTACTTATACTGAATTATTTTAACTTAATTATTTATTATAGAAATTATTTTAACTTAATTGAGTTGTTGTCTTTGTGCGTGCTAAATTATTTATTTATTTATTTTTAAGCTTAATGGTATTAATGCCTAAATAAATAGCTATTTCATTTTATCGTTTTATTTATCAGCAAAGCACAACCACAATATTCCGTTTTGTTAACTTTAGAATAATAACGATCAACGAACACGTTTAATTTAATTTAATCGTAAATAAATACTGAACAATATTTACTGGCAGTGTAGAAAATTGCAGAAAGCTCACATTTCCCAAGCTTTAACAAAGGGTTAGAATAATAAAAAAAGAAAAAAATAGCCTTTTGTAGGTAGATAGATAGTTCATGATGATTGTATAAAAAATAAGGTATATATTTGTGTAATATTCAATAGTTAAATATTAAAGAAGTTTGATTGTTTATGTCATTGTTTTGTTATTTCGTCAGTAATTAATTCATTCAAAAATCAAAGGGAAATCCATAAAAAAGTGTCCATTTCATGTAACGCAAGACACCAAGATTTTCCAGATTGATGTCTTTTGTGATATTAACAGTTTTTTCGATATGGCAGCAATACACTTGAAATATACGACAAGATTGTCACGCCCGTACGAGTGACTGTTATGTAACGCGAGTCACCGTGGATTTAGTTAGTAGAATTTGCATATTGGCCTACCTGTTTCAGCCTAGCAGTTTTGATTTGGCCTAAACTACAAGAAAAAAGACAGAAGAATTTAAAAGTACAACTGTCAAGGCTAATTACACTTGATTGGTTCTTGAATACCGACTGATAATCATCTAAGGCAGCACCAAATAACTTTAAATAGAATATCGTTCATACTTGTTGTTGTTTGAGATATTTTTGTGTATTTGTAGTAATGGAACCCTACACCGAGCATGATCCGCCATGTTTTTAGTTTCGAAAGTTATATTGATACTCTTGCATGATCAGGTAAGCTTACCGAAGGTACCCTTTTAGTCTAATATAATAATAAATGATATTAAAGAGCGACCCCACCGCTGCGTAAGATACGGTGTCGTTGCGTAAACAAAAGACGGGGTCATAGTAACAACATGGCGCCGTTAATGACGCACCGTAATATACGCACTGTTAAGCAGCGGTGCGTCGCACCTTTAAAGCTTTAGGTTCACATCTCGTTTGGACTACGTAGCAAATACGACCAGATTGCTTTGCGACTACATCTCAAAAAGTCTGCGTTTGCGAAGGGCAAATTGCCCGGGTATAGGAGCCCCGCTTTGCGGTGCTCCGTTGACATTGCTAAGAGAGAATGATGCCCAAAAGTGTGGTCATTTAGCGACTCAGGCACAAAGCGACGTGGTCAGATCGAGATTCATTCACAAAGTGATCTGGTCGTATTACCTACATAGTCATATCGAGATGTGGACGGAAAGCTTCTATTCCGAATGTGGTAAGATTAATTGAGTTATTATAAATTGTTAACTTTGTTAAACGGACGGCCTTAGGAACTCAATATAAAATATGGACAGATTATTACGAGTTCAACGTGGATACCGTTGTGAAATAAATATTATTAACCTTCCAATCTGCCTCTATTCCCAGCCATAACGCTACAATATCGTAAGAAGAATAGAGCTGTTATAAAGTCAACAATATGGTTACGATTTCGCAGCGGAATAGGTTAAACAAATGTGGAATAAAGGCATAGTCTAGGTCTCAGTTAAGGAATTCGCAAAGCTGTAAACAAAGACCATTAAAATTAATTGACTACCGCCCCTCTGTAAGTACACTCGAATTCATAAATATGTGTACACTGTAGTACCTTGTCTACTTAATGTCATGTTTAAACGGGTTACTCTCAAAATTCCCTTTTCGCCAAAGAACCACTTCAGCGAGATGACATAACAGTAAAATACTGTCAGCAAAGTGTCAATTTAGCAGGCGTCACAGAATTGGAATGAGCAAGTAGCCACACGTTTGGAAATATAAACAGGCCGTGTAATTAGAATACCTAGTTACCGAAAGTAAAATTAGCTGATTGACATGAACATAGAAGGAGTTATTAGCAAAACGTCTGGAAATGAATATAGTCCATTACCTATAATTAGAATACTTAATTCGTCGAAAGTAAAATTAGTTAATTGTCATGACCACAGAACGAGTTAGTAGCGATACCTAATACGTCGAAAGGAAAATTTGTTGATTATAATTATCAGATGTCATATCAACACGCCATTTTTAGATCCAGATGTTTTGCTACTAGGCTACTTGGCGTTCATGTCTATTTAGTAATTAAGACGTTTTGAGATACAAACGTTTCGCTACTATAGTATTTTAAATTGTAACATTGTAAGATCGAGACGTTTTGCTAATAGTTATTTTCATAATCGTGTTATAATAGAGAGCTTTTTAGTCGAGTACCGTGTTTAGGCCACGAAGCTTGCTGAGTGGCCTAAGTAAGGTACGAGATTAAAAAGCTTGATTATGACACTATTGTGAACAACACTTTTTGTACGAGTTCATTAAAATTAATAATTTAAGTCATTAATACAATCACCACCACATCGACATTTGTATCAAACCACGGCGTCCGTAATTGTTGCAGTACTGTGCTGTTCTGTTGGCTAAAAACTAGCCAATCACAAACCGTAGTTTTTTTATTTTTTTTATGCCCTGGATACAGAAGCAGGTTTAAATAGATTTTTGACAGATGACGAGACGCTGCTACGTTCCGAAACGCCATAGATTGGCAATTTTGTATCGGATCGAGTCTCCTTAAACAAGGACACATATTATTGAAATACGAAGTTCTATTTTCAATTTTTTTTCAGTTGTCTTGAGCGTATCGAAATGGTTATTTCGGTTGTTTCGGAATTGTCAACGATGAAAAGAGTGACGTTGCAGTATTCTCTATGAAATCTTAATACACAGATTTTAATCGACGAGTACAAAAAGATACATTTAGCGCTCATGTCTATGTAGCAACAAAAACATTACATCCAGACGTTCGTACTATATTGTCATTTGGCGAAAAGGGAATTTAGAGAGTAACCCGTTTAAACTGCCATATATGATTTGTCACAGCGATTAGAGTGACAAGGAACTAAAGTGTGATATATATATATTATATTTATGAACTCGACTGAACGCTAACATCTTTCTAACTACGCAACGGATTTTAATACGGTTTTTATCAATAGATAGAAGGATTCAAGAGGAAGGTTTGTATAATAAATTCTGGTTACGTACGGATGTTACAGAACTCTCACACGATCATGGGTGGGTTTATAGTGAGCTTAAAAGTATCCCGACACGTCTCTTTGAGTAGCTAGACGAGACGCTCAACCAAAGATATCGTTATCGAAAACGTAAGCTGCCAGTAAAACGCTAACGTCAATTCCTTGCGTACAAGTCGTACAAGAATCTTGTCTACGGCCTGTTATCTTTTAAGACTACGCCGTGTGTACAGTGGCGCCCTCATCACGTATTCGTTTATTGGAGCGAAGCTCCATTCTTCCCGAATCGGATTTTCGTTTGTACGCATACTCCTCCCAAACTATTCGAGATATCAGGATCAAATTTAGCCCGTAATACGACATATAGCCATAGCCATAGATGGTTTAGAAAAAAAAAATGAAAATCGGACATACCACTGAGGAATAATCACCGAAAGACAATGGGAAAAATGGGAAAGAATGATGGGCGAATTGGCTCATATTATCAATACACATCTCATGTATACCGCGTGAAAGCTAGTTACATAAACTTCATTTTCTTATAGGGGGGACACACTACAAAAACCGCGGAGTAGAGAGTTAGTAGCATACGTCGCAATGCTATTTCCTATATATCCGACTCACGCTTGACCGTTTTTACTATTTACAACTATCACAGCAAATAGGGGGATCAATAAGCATACATACGTTATACAGTATAGAACCCGCTTAAGACGATTCTGAGGGGACCTAGCAAAAAAAGTGTCTTAAACGGGAAATCGTATTAAACGTGAAAATTAAACTAGTATTATTTCATGTACACACATTTACATGTAATTTGTTTATTTTAAATGGAAGATACAAAAAATTATATTTATGTAAAAGTACATATAGCCGATCGCTTAGTCGCAACACACAAACTTACCTGGAGGTGTCGCTAGAATCGCGTCCCCTTGCGTAATATTAGTACGATATGCTTAGTTGCAACTCTTTTTGACCCGCGTACATAACTTGGTATTATGGTTTAGAAGACGTATTAAGCGGGACGCGAGTCGTATTAACCGTGAAAAAATGTATGAAAACAGGCCTTAAGTTGCAGGGACCGGCAGAAAATGGCGAATTATGCGGGAAATCGTATTAAACGTGATCGTATTAAGCGGGTTCTACTGTATTTCTATTGGTGATTGGGCTGGGGCTCCATAGTATATTTATGACTTTGACTGTACAACAACAAACTATCCTTCGATTTCAAAACAATACTTTAGTTTACATGAAAATAATAATCATAATGAGGGCGCCACTGGACTCTAGGCGAAGTCCTAAACCGTAACCCACTCTCATACATGACATTCGGGGTTAATCATACAACGATTGACCTTGTATTTCTCGTACATAACATAAGCATAACCAAGACTCAGGCAAAAATACTCTCGTAAATATTATTTCTTACCGGGCATCGGACCCGGGTTCGCTAGCTTCGTAGACAGATTCACAACCATCCAGGCTACCAGCGCCCCTTGTTGGAAATAAAAAAGGTATCCATAACATCTGTTACTTTAAAAAAAACATCCAAATTGAGTACCTACTACTGATATGCAGGACTACTTATATTCTAAGCGACCACGACAATAAACCTAGTACGATGAGACTACCGGATGATATATATTTAGTCTCGTCATTAATGGGGGAACACGAAATGGTGATGCTGCAATTCAAAAAACCTGGCTAAGCAATTTGTTTTTTATTTGTAACTTCGATGTCTAGTATTATAATAAGACTCCCAAGTTTCGTTTATTCTTCGGAACACGGGAGCGGTAAGAATATACAACAATGCAGTGCTGCAAGCCCCCCTGATTGGCCAAATCAGTGGCAGCATCATGATAAGCGACGCTCCGTACTTAAGTATCGTCCGTACGTATCGATCTCTTCAAAAACGAAAGCTCATCTGAAAGATCATCAATTTTTGCGTAAGAAAACGTAAAACGTAACTGCTGCATTTAGACAACGAACTTAAAACAAAAGAAAAGTTGTGTCAAGTTTTTCACATTGCAACATTGCCATTTCGTGTTACCCTATTAATGACGAGACTAGGGGAAAGTTGTATTTTACCTGCGAGTGTGGCAACAAATTTTGTGTATAACACAAAACTTTTCACATATCTACAGCGAGGAAAAATTTCGGATGCGTTTTGTTCGCACATCGACTTACTTGGACTGTCGGAACATTTTATCCGTTTTTACAAGAAGAATGAAGGTTAATGTTGAATGCTGATATTTATGAATTAAAATAAAGTTGTAAGAGTGTAATTAGTGTTTTTTACTCGATGCAATTCATTAATTATGAAGTTAAAAATTCAGCACTTTTAACGTTTTACGTTTTGTTATCTGTCAATTATTATAAATAAGCTGCCTTCATCATCATCATCATGGCAGCCGGGCAAGGCTTTACACTCAGACCGGTCTTGTGCTTTTCGCATCCACCGCGGTCCCGCGATCCTGACGAGGTCGTCACTCTATCTTGTTGGAGGCCTACCTACAGCTGGTCAAATAAGCTGCCTTAAACTGTTAAAACTCTTTCTTCACAAGTGGATAAAAAGCGATTTTCTCAATAGATTAAACAAACAAAAGGGGCTTTCCGAGCTGGTGAGGGCGAAACATATTTATATATCATCCGGTAATCTTATCGAACTAGGTTAAATAGTGTCGTGGGCTCCTCTACCATTACCTACCCTAAAACTGAGTGATTGTAATCGGGAAAGAATTTCAACGCTCCGGAAGTGGTGGCAACGGTAAGTCCTGGAGGTTCTCAGGCACTGGTGGTAGTACGTTGCCCTCGAATTGGCCCGAAAAGTTTCCTGGGGGGGAGTAGTTAGCCACTACTATGATCTTCCCAGCCCTGGAGCGAGCCTTGCCGACGCCAAAGAATCGGGTGGATGCCCACACCATTTGGGTGAAGTGGCCTGAAAGAATGAACATCTTAGAGTACTCTATCTATACTAATATTGTAAACTAGAAGCCGCCCGCGACTTTGTACGCTTAGAATTAGTTTCCCGCTACTCCCCCTACTTCTTCCCGTTGGGGGTCGATTTTCGGGAAATCCTTTCTTGCTGCATCCCGAGACCTCATAAGGAACCTATGTACTAAATTTGGAATCTTTAGACTCAGCGGTTTGGGTATTTGCATTTCCCGAAGCTTTTATGTGAGTTCAACCTTTTTTGAATAAAATCGGATCGAGTTTTTAAACATGTTTCAAAATAAAATGTAACGTAAGTACACTAAGGAGTGTTGACATCAACTTCGAAGCAAATTACCCCCAAAATAACTGTTAACCCCATAACCGGTTTAGGCTGTGCGTTGATCCGTCAGTCAGTCAGTCATACAAAGTGCAAAGCATTTTATATGTATAGATGTGAAACTGTGTATGTTTGTCCGTCTTTCACGCTTCAACCACGGAACGGATCGGGATGAAACTTGGCAAACATATAGGTTAGGTCCAGGAATAGGACAGTCGCCATCAGATATATCGGAGCGGCCGAGGTACTCAAATATTTCTCAGCAGCAATAAATTTCAATAAATTCTTTACGGTAAATAAGGTCAATAACATCTGAACATCCAATTCGCCACAAATATATGAGCAGTGGTTTTTCAATAAAATCTGAACACAGAACGAGACAATAATATCTGAAAGCACAACTCGTCAAAGTTATCTGCACAGACAGGGTGATCATAAATATCTGCACATTTAGGGAAAATATACCTTAAATCACTTAGCATACAGTTTAAAATTCTTTAACGCACTTTGCTGGAATACATTTTCTACACAACCACCATTCGGTTTTATCAATGTCAAAACTAAAAAGAGTTTTCTGCTCGATGTAGGGTGTATACACTGCCTGAGATAGAGCGTGACGTCATCGTAATACTGATGGCGTCCTTATCCTACTCGTACTGTGCAAAACGTGCGATATGCAGATTTATATTTTGTATACCTACTTATTTTGTAAAAGGAAAATTCATTACATCTGTATGATTACATTTAAACTGTATGCCTAGTGCTTTAAGGTATATTTTCCTTAAATGTTCAGATATTTATGATCACCTGTCTGTGCAGATAACTTTGACGAGTTGTGCTTTCAGATATTATTGTCTAGTTGTGTGTTCAGATTTAATTGAAAAACCACAGCTCATATATTTGTGGCGAATTGGATGTTCAGATGTTATTGACCTTATTTACCGTAAATAATTTATTGAAATTTATTGCTGCTGAGAAATATTTGAGTACCTCGGCCGCTCCGATATATCTGATGGCGACTGGACATAGGACGGACAGTTCCTGAGGGAGCATCGATAAACAATTTCTACGCGGAGGGAGTCGCGGGCGAAAGCTAGTTATCTCTATAAATCTGTTCAAAAGGATCATGGCCTACTTTGTGTGAAGTTTGGCCAAAAAATAACGAAGCTAGGCCATATTACCTGCAACTGTTAAGCTATACTCAACACAATTAAAAAAGGCTGTTTTTAATGGGTCAAAGTTTGACCTAATTTTTGGTTCAATTTCCCCGGGCTATTATGAGAAACAATTTTTGTTAATAAAAAAAACACGGAAACGTACAATCATAGTGTCTCATAACTTCTATAGCATATTCAAAACTCGTGTATATAGAACTAGATTTAGCTGGTGAGAAACGTTATCGAAATAAGTTTCTGTCAAAAAAATATTTTTGGCGACAAGCGTTTGTTGACGACTGTACTTTTTTGCACAGTCGTCATCTACTCGTCAAGACGATTCTAACGAGCCCCAACACGACGAGTTTATCATGTGTGATTTAGGAGTTCCTATGGCCACCATGAGTCTCCATCATCAGACCAGCTCGCTGGTGCTATACTATTGTATTGACATCAGAACTAAAGGTTTATCAAAATTTTCAGCTTCATCGAAAATCGGGTACATACCTACATACATACATTGCAAGGTAAAATAAAAGCTTGAAAAAAAACAAGCTAAGCGATTTACACGTAGGCTCCCGATCCTTTCATTCGCGTGCAATGGTTCATTGTAGACCCACCTTTTGCATTGTTTTTCTAGTAAGTACCTAAACCTTGATTTTTAATTCCGTAGAATTCTGACTGCTGTCACATTCTGCTGTCACTTTTTAGGATTTTCAATAGTATTTAAAATGATTTAAGGTGGCCATTTGCAACGTCAAAAGATGGCGGATGTGTAATTTGTTTTAGTTTTTATTTTTGTGTATTTAGGTGTTCAAAGTTCTTCTTCTTTGTTAGTGACTTGTACTTTTAATGCCTTTGTGTTGCACATTGATAGAAGACTTGGACTTATTTCGTGTATCCTGGCGTCTTACTTCTCGTTTCAAGTGGACTCGCAGTGGTGCAGAGGTTAAAACTATCTTGGCCTCTGTCCTACATATCACCGTACAACGTTGCCACCAATCTTCCTAGAGAACATTGGATTGTGTTTTATTACTATATTGATTTATACTTATATATACTTGACACTGGCGAAATCACTTCATAGTGGGAACGCCATATTCCCGCGGTAGTAGCTGTACAAGTCGCCGCGGGGCAAAAGAAAAAAAAACATGATTTAGGTACATAAAATACATAACATGGATTTAATCAAGACCAAGAAACGTCAGAATTCTATGGAATAAAAAAATCAAGGTTTACTTAGGTAGTAAGATATCACTAAATCTTACCAGCGTTGACGTTAGCGTGTAAGATGTTTGGGTCCTTAAAGAATCTGTACTGCCGAACTGCTGCATACCAGTAGGAGGATACTTCTTGCCCTGAAACATAGCATAGCTTTATACAGGGTGTCCCATAATCCGACATAATACCGTCTAGGGCTGATAGAGCAGGTAAAAAGCTATCGATTGAACCCCTATGTATGTTCAGCGATTTTTACTTGTTTCGTATGCCTGTCCCGAAAAATGGTTAATTTCATTAAAAAAAAATCCAAAGTGTCTACAATCCTTAAGAAAATTAAAATCCGCGCAGTTTTTAAATCTTTTTAAGTCTTTTTAATCAACTTTTTAAGTAATGTCATAAAGCCACTAGGTGTCCCAATATTTGTTCTTAACTTTGTATGAAAAAAAAACTTTATGTGATTACTAACATAGTTGATTTAAAAAAAATAGGGATCAGTTTACCAACACCGCAAATATGTTTGCGGTAGGTATAAACATTTAAACCCGTTTGTCACTCAAGAACCAATGAAATCTACTTAGTTGTGATAGTTTTCCTATAAAATTAATTGTATGTGCTTCCATTTTAGATATTTTTCGGATTTTTAGTATCTGTGGTTTTGGCTGTATATGTATTACTTGACTCCAACAAAAATAAGCGCTTTTAATCTTATTATTTCATAAACGGATCCCTTGATCGAAAAATAGCGAGTCCGATTCGCGCTTGACCGGTTTTTTAGGGTTCCGTACCCAAAGGGCTTAAAACGGGACCCTACTATTACTAAGACTCCACTGTCCGTCTGTCACCAGGCTGTATCTCATGAACCATGATAACTACACTGGACCTCAAAACTAAGTATCAGACATTTGAAGAACATGTCATATAAAGTGTGATACTTAGTGAAATTTTCACATATGATGTAGGTCGTTCTGTTGCCTCTATAACAACAAATACAAAAAACAGAATAATAAAAATATTTATCTACATCCATATCATAACTTCCCTATTATATGTTTAGAAACGATAAGCAAACAGCTTATATTAAGAAACCTGTATCTGTGGTTGCACTTTAATGTTAACATTAAAGTATTACATGTCATTAAAGTATCGGTTATTGATGTAGTTGCATCTTAATGTTCACTTTAAAGTTTCGGTCACCGAAACTTTAAAGTGAACATTAAGATGCAGGTTCTTTAAGATACAAGGCAACATGGTACAATTTTCTCACATATTGTAGAAAACTTATGATATGCATGTAGATAAAGTTATGTATGCGACTGTACGCATAATTAGGCATTAAAACACTCGTGTGATCTTATTATGAAACTCACCTATCGGCTCGTTTCATAAAACCACACTCGTGTATTAATGCCTCTCATTATGCACCTGTCACATAAATAACTATTAAGGGCACTCCCATACAATAAGCTTGTTTTTTGTGCGGTTTGCTCGATATTAATAACGGCATATTCACTTGAAAAATATATAATTAAAATAAAATAAAATAAATACGGAGCCCTTCGTGCGCGAGTCCTAGTCGCGCTTGATTAGTTTTTTAATTACCAGTGACATCCGGCTGAATAGCGCTCACAGGCCGCTGGTAGAGGTTCTGTCCGACGTCTCTGTCATTTCTATAGAAGAACCGGTTAGTGTGAGCGAGGTGGTTTGCCCAAGCTTGCGCGTAGTCGCATAGCTGAAAAAAAAACGGTCTAACGTGAGTCGGATTCGCACATAGATTGAAATAAAAATAACGTGTATTATAATTAATGTAGTTTTATGGGATCGTATCTTACTACAGTATGGTTATAATAAATCCTGTTGCAAACAAAACGGGCACTTTCGATTTTTTCAATTAATTAAAGGAACCGCCACACCTGATGCATGCGCGTAGACATGACGTGCAATTTCGCTTTTCACTGCGTTTTATAGTGAAATGTATGACAATTCATACTATGCAGCGCAGTGAAAGCGCAGGCGCACGTCATGTCTACGAGTACGCATCCGGTGTGGGCCTTTGTTCTCGGCGATAGTTGTTGATTCTGTAGCTCTGCCTGGGAATGAGGGCCTGTTTATGTATGGGTTAAACTGTACCTCAGGAGCCATGTAAAGCTGAGGAGCGCCGTGCCTCTGACGATAGACGTTATGCCAACAGAGGCACTCTGTTATGAACTCGCTGTCCTGCCAGGCAGTGCGGACTTCGCTCCACTGCACCACCATACTGACGTGCTTGCTCCGTAGCACCTGGAAGGTGAACAACATGACTTTTGAATGACAGAAAACAGGCCAGGTAATAAAACAGCGAGTGGACCCAAGTGGGTTTCTTACGAGTATCGCAGCACACAGGGACTTTGTAAATCGCAGTTCGAACTTTTTTTTTATGGCAATGAGAAGGTATGCGAGCACTCAGACCACCCGATGGTAAGTTAGATCTGAGACCCAAAGATATTTGAAATCTCAAGACTACATTCACAAAACTGCAGGCCTGAGACTTCAAATGCGTTGCCCACTCCGAGGACTAAGATGGAATGCCTCTGCTGCTGATTTCACCGGTTGTCTTATCCCCACACCGGAACAACAATACGAACACTACGGCCTGGCGGTGGGTTAATGGATAAGATGGTGGTAGCGATCCGGACGGACCCTGCACAAGGTCCTACCACCACTAAAGTTAGGTCCATCCCTTTCTCTCGGTTTAGTCTCGAACGACGAGTGACAGGGATGGAGCTAACGTAACTATCCTAACTTCGATTTACAAAGAAGGGCCTTTAAGCCTAGTCTAGGCGATTAATTCCATATAATCTTTGGCCTCTGTTAGTCATTGTATTCCTTCTAAGAGAGAGACCACGCCGGAGCTTAACGGTACGGTGCTTAAATAACTAAGACCAAATCTTTCGTTTACGTAACGTCACCGTATTTTACGCGTTGGTGTGAACGCTGCTTAACTCGGCCGCCATTACTGTCAAGTAAATAAGAGCTGTCAAAACCTTGACAATACTATAACCAGGGCCCGTACTTTTCATGCCAGTGACGCAAAAATGACGTAACGATACATAGATTATGATTCAAAATGGTTTTATTGTAATATTAACCATTAGTCGTCAATCATTTAATCGTGTACAAATGAGTTCAGTAATCTATTGACGTTTAGAAAAATTAATACCGACTTCATACCTAGAGTCTGGCCATCGAAACGTGATACTGAAAATGACCGCGAAATTTAAAAATGTAGCTATAGTATGTCTGAATGAGCTACAATTAAACAATTGTAATGCTTTTGTCATTAACTTATAACTTAATACTTAATGACAAAAGCATCAACATTGTTTAATTGTAGCTCATTCAGACATACTATAACTACATTTTTAAATTTCGCGGTCATTTTCAGTATCACGTTTCGATGGCCAGACTCTAAAACGTAAATGAAACTATTTGATTGAGAAGGACAGTGGCAAAAAAATCGTCATTTAAAATAAATTTAAAGTTTTATGTGGTAATAAACAATAATATGGCATTGACGTTCATAAAAGAAAATTGTCTCAATCGGCCATTTTTAGCAATGAGTGGTGATAAAAAAAGGAAGCTGCCCGTGATCCGTATTTTGACCGCGATTAAGCTGTATTTAACTATAATCATTTCACCGCTTCTTATTTAACTTTTTTTTATTTGTGCCTGTTAATACATACATAAACACCTGCCAAATGAAAGCAGAGCACCCTGTGTGTAACATTTCGTCATTTTGACGTCATCGGCATCAAAAGTACGACCCCTGACGATAACACAAGGATAACACCATCAGGGGGCCTGTGTGCTCGTTTGCCTTCCTATGCCAGAAAAAAAAACCCACAGGGAATATAACACTACGTAAAAAATAAAAAACACGTCAAGGACCGTGAGGTTTTTACCCCCTAGGATAGACCTCTATGTTAGTCAGTCCCCTTAATAAGTAACATGAAGGAGGCCATTTGCAACGTCAAAAGATGGCGGATGTGTAATTTGTTTTAGTTTTTATTTTTGTGTATTTAGGGCCTCTGTCCTACATATCACCGTACAACGTTGCCACCAATGTGTGGATTGTGTTTTATTGCTATATTGATTTATACTTATATATACTTGACACTTGGCGAAATCACTTCATTGTGGAAACGCCATATTCCCGTGGTAGTAGCTGTTCAAACCGCCGCGGGGCAAAGAAAAAAAAAAAGAGTAACATGAAGGTTACCTATTCACAATTCTGGCATGCGATCAGTTAAAGAAAAATTAAATGTCATAAAATATATCACATGTCAACACAATTTTATAGGAAATACCTATACGAAAACATGCTTATGGGGCAAAAAAACAAAATAAATTAAAAGTTTTAAATAAAAAATGTAACAGGGCTTTTTTTTAAGTTGAAGATGGAAAAGAAGTGGGTTTGTCCAAAGAGCGACGAGGTAACTTTTTAAATTTATTTAATAGCGGCGCGTTCCAATTTCGCTTGAGCTGAATAACATATCTGGAAAACAAGATACTGAGCAACCGCGCCGTGTGGTCGCCGGCTTAGAATAGTGCCACTCCTTGCCTTCCTGTGGAAGCTGGAGGCGAGGTATAAAGGCTTGTAGGACAGTTAAGCTGGGTAGTGACCAACGTTACGAGGTGTAATGTAACATAGTACGTAGTGTTACGGGGAAACCAGCGAGTAATTACGTACAGACTGCATAAATGCTCGCTGTGTAACATGTTACATTACGCCTTGTAACGTTGGTCAGTACCCAGCTTTAGGCGATGGGCTTGCAATGCAACCTGTCACTAATAAAAACTGGTAAACATCTTAGCTTGTTTGTGTAAAATGTGGTAATACAATAATCAACAAGTTATGAGTTGTTGGTAATTCTGTAGCTCTGCCTACCCCACTCTGGGATGAACGCGTGACGGTAAGTATGTATACCGAAAAACTTGACTGTAAATTTTGCATGTAGTCATGTAGCGAAGCTAAAACTTATAGTTTCCGAGATATAAGCGAAAAACGGAAAAATGGTACCTTCAAACTCCCTCCCCCCACCACGGCTCCAGGCGGGGACTTTTCATATACCTATTCACCCAAGTCAAACAAAGTTACGAAGTCCAAAATTGTGTTCCAAACATTTTAGTTGCCTGCCTTGTAGGTATGTAAGCACGGGTCAAAACTTGCAAGTTAAATTTGACCTACTTCCCGGTTTCCTATGAAGCTGAAAGTTTGTATACACCTTTAGTTCTGATGATAATACAATATTATAGCACCAGCTGGTCTGATGATGGAGACTAAGGGTGGTCATAGGAACTGCTAAATCACACACGATAAACCCGTCGTGTTTGGGCTCGTTAGGATCATCTTGACGAGTAGATGACGACTGTGCTACACAAGCTTGTCCCAAAATTGAATATTCATCTTATTTATAATATTCATTAAGCTATGTGTTGTTAGGACCTTGTGCGTGCAGGGCCCATCCGGATTGCTACCACCATCTGTTAAACTCCCACCAAGCAGCAGTTCGCATTGCTGTGTCCCGGTGTGGGGATAAGACAACCGGTGTAATTACTAGCATAGAGGCATTCCATTAGTCCTCAGGGTTGCAAGTCATTTGCGGTTGTACTTTTACAATCATTAAATTGTTGTCTCAAATATCTATGGCTCTCAGTTTCCACTTACCATCAGGTGGAATGTACGCTCGTTTGCCTATATGTCCTAAAGGACCTAACCTATATGTGTGCCAAGTTTCATCCAGATCAGTTAAGTAGTTGCAGCGTGATTGAGTAACAAACATCCAAACTTACTCATTTATAATATTGTAAGATAATATAAATGTATTTACATATATGTAGCATAAGAGGCGATAGTAATTCGTTTTTCGGCTCAGGGCGACTTCGTCCACAGTCCTAATTCGTCACGTTCTTAACCCGCCCACAATGCCATAAGGCCCACTATTCCCATTCGTCGGCATTCCTATATTGTCACCTTCCTAACTTGTCTACTTTCCTATATCGTCACCTTCCTAACTCGTCCACATTCCTATATAGTCCACAGCAGTCGCGAGGCGTTCGTACAAGCCGATTATTTACGGCTTTACCAAAAATTCCTATGCATAGAGTAGGTATACAAACAAAACGTAAAACTGACACACGCCATACACCTTTTTATGCTCCGGCTTGTCTATTTATTTACGTGACGCTTCGCCACTGGTCCACAGTGCTAACTCGTCCACATTCCTATTGTCTGGTCAACTTCTTCAATATTGTGTGGCTAACTTCAGTTTGCGCTGTGGACGATATAGGAATGTGGATGACTTAGCACTATGGACAATAATAGGAATGTGGTCAATTTAGGAATTACATGCTGACGACATGGCATTGTGGACGAGTTAGGAAGGTGACGAAATAGGACTGTAGACAAAGTCGCCCTGAGCCCGTTTTTCGTAGCCAGATTTTAGTGTTAACTTTATTTTAATTTTATTTCAGATGAATACATCGCGTGATGTGGCAACAAGAAGGCTGAACACAATGTCTACTGTCGAAGTAAGCCTTTTTTTTTACATTTCTTGTGCTGGTCCAGGTTCACTTTGTTCCAAGACCACATTCCAATCCACACTCCCATATCGTTTACATTTTACATTCCCATCTTGTTCACATTCCCATCTCGTCCACATTACCATCTCGGCCCCATTCTCATTTCGTTCATATCTCCAACAACAACCGAGTGATCGGATTGATATCGGACAGCCCTGCAGTCCTAGGTTAGGTTGCAGACGAGTAAGGTGTGAGGACGAGTTGGGAATGCGGACGAGTTGGGAATATGGACGATAGGAATTGGATAATTTGGGATTGGTATGTGGATGAGTCGGGAATGTGGCCGAGATGAGAATGCGGACGAATTGGGAATATGGACAAAGTGAACCTGAGTGCTCGGTTACATTCGACCAATTTAATTTCTAAGCCACCATGAACTGAATTCAGAACACTGAAAATATTTTTGCTAATTCACACCGTAGAGAAATTTGTCCTTAAGTCTTTGTGACATTTAAATTTGACAGATAAGGACATTGAAAAAGACATTGTGTAGCTATACCACCGTTACTCCACGTGTATTGGTAAGGGGGTAGGAATGCAATCACCGGCAATATATTATCCAGCATCGCGCTCAAATACATCTGACACGCTCTTATCTCTATCGCAATATAAACGTGTCAGATATTTTTGAGCCTGGTTATGGATTACTGCTGGTGAACTAACTGATCACGAATTGTATCAAGTGCTTGAAAAACATTAAAATACAAAACAAAAAACGTGTATTGATTGAACTTTAGTATTTAATTCAGTGTCGGTTTTAGCACTGCCATCGCCCTGGGCGAGATTTCTACGGCACCCCCGAAACAAGGCAATGGTTAGAATGAAATAACCAGTCTCAGGTGCCAATTTATATCTGGCGCACTGGGCGGTCGCCCAACCACGCCTACCCTATAACTGCTTCTGATTTAATTGACTTACAATATTTACAATGCTACACGTTTCAATCGTTTGTTAGTCCTTTACATCAAAAGCATAAATTCCTTGTAGCTGTTCACCGAATCGCATTTCACCTCGAATGAACATAATTTTACCCTGGACGCGTTTCGTTGTGATTGATGTTCGTTTGGGACTCTATTTTAATGTGCCGCGTTAATTGATGTCCGCACAAAAATTCTGAAAAATAATAATTAGAACGTGTTTTGTACCTGTAGTTTTATGTCTTAAATGTATCAAATCGTTGAAATATTATCTTTGTAACTAATAAATATTAGATAATATTCTGTCATTGCGACATTGAAGTACAGTGACATTGAAGTCAGATACAATAATTATTATTATAATTATATAATTCAATATTTGTGAGAAAATATGAGCGACTAAAGATATTGTCTAATACTGAATTAGACGATTAGGATACAAAGCGAAAATGTATCTCACGATATCGACTAAAAAAAAAAAGACGATTGAGGCACAACGCAGTTAAATGCACGATCGAGGTGAAATGCGACTAAAACTTATAACGACTAAAAAAGTAAACGATCGAGACACAACGCGAAAACTAAATATACGTTCGAGGTGAAATGCGATTCGGTGAACCGCTACAAGGAATTTATGCTTTTGATGTAAAGGACTAACAAACGATTTCAATTTACAAAAACAAGTAGAGTTTGACTGCAAACTTTAACTGTTTTAAAGCTGGGTACTGATCAACGTTACGCGGTGTAACGTAACATGTTTCACAGCGAGCATTCATGCAGTCAGTATGTAAGTAGTGTTACGGGGAAACCAGCGAGCAATTACGTACTGACTGCATGAATGCTCGCTGTGTAACATGTTACGTTACACCGCGTAACGTTGGTCAGTACCCAGCTTTAGACTGGTAATAATTACCGCTACGTTCGTTAGGCTCATAAAGTACGGTGCAACGCAGTGAATGTTCATGTTTTTCGGTTAAACGTACTGCTTTCTAGGCTTCCGTAGTCAAACTAGCTTATAGCTTCACTATGTCCAACCGCTTAGCTCAGAGACTCTTAGTTTGCGAAAGCTGCAATTTGGCATGGCTATACATATTCGTAACGCCTACAAAGTGGTACAATAAAACGTATATAATAATTTCAATAGTAACTTCTGATCAGTGACAACTTGACTAAATATTCTTTGAGCGATGACCACACAAATCGACGAAATTGTGTAAACTGTACGGGTCTATCTAGGGTGATTCCAGTGACAGCACAGTGACAGTATATAAATACGAACTATAGGACAAGCCTTTGGATACAGTTGTGTATAAGGTCCGTGTATAATATTTGACGCGATGGCGGATTATTATCTATACCTACAGCCCTTGACTGTTCAGTCACAGTTCATAAATATGTGTACACTTGCGTACCTTGTCACCTTAACCGCTGTGACAATTAATGTGTGGCAATTTGAACATGACATTAAATGGACAAGGTACTAAAGTGTACATTATATTGATGAACTCGTCTGCACCTCCCATACACGTAACTGCGGTGCCCCCGTGCAGACTGTAGACCACATTATAAAGGATTGCCCTATCCGAAAATATGATGGAGACCCTCAAGATCTGTTCACCCTTACTGATAACGCGGCCCAATGGATGAAGAATTTAGATATAAAACTATAGTGCATGTGCTTGACTCGGCTTAATAAAGCCATACGATTAAAATAAAATACACGTAACATTTGAAATTCTGGTATTATGGGAATGAGCGATTGTACCTATGTACGCCTTACACTATGCTGAGTATTTTAAGTTGTTTGTTATTCTAATTTAATTTCCGACTGCATTTCTTTGTTTTGTGTTTTGCACCAAAGAAACGATTTTCTTCGTTTTTTTTCTTCAAATGTTTGTAAGAAGTGCAACTCTGGTGGTATGTCATATCATATATTTGGGTTGGCTTATGTGATTCTACTCACAAGTCTGCATGTTCCTAACTTAATTTGTGACAAATTTTCTGACATTTTCAGATTACGGACGATCGAAAAACCAGACTTCGCGGCTCAAAAATGTCATACAAACATCCCAACAGCAACCAATTGTCAAGGAACGTGACGCGATCAATAAAGAAACGAGAAAGAAGATGCACTTGCAGCAGATGCTTGAGGCTGTCAAACACAAAGAGCTGTCAATTCACACAGAAGATCACTATGATTAACAGGAAGATCGGTACGGAGAGGTTGCAATTTGCCAGTGTTGAGTCAAGCCTCACTGATTTGAAAAGAGCTAGGGGGGAGGCAGAATTAGTAGTGACACATGTAGAAGAACGTCTGACTTCAGAAGCCAACGATGCTCCATCTGAAACAGTTGAAGCTAATGGTGGTGATGACACAAATACATCTGAGAAAACAAGTGAGACGCCGAGTAAAGAGGGAATTGTAGCGGCAACAGCAAATGAGGCAGTTGACAGTGATAGTAGTGAAGTCTCTGAGGATGATAAAGAGAACAAAGATTGAGGACATGGCTCGCTTACAGGTCTTACAGGACACGCACAAATCTATACCTACAAATTTAACAGCTAAAATATTTTTATATAAATTTATTAGAAAATCTGTAATTGGTTGTACTTGTTGATATTTGTACTATTGTATTCACCGTAATCGCTGTTGTTGATTTTCCAATAAAGATATAAAAATAAATCAATTAATGACAGCGTTCTACTGTACTCGTGCCGAAATGCATTTAAAACGTCGCCTCAAAATATTGTGAAATTAAAGACGCATTATAATACTTTTGTATTTTTTTATTGGACGTATAGGCGGCAAACCGAGGCCTTAAAATATGTGTTAGGACAGCGAGTTTCATAATAGTCACACGAGTTTTTTAACGCCTAATTATGTACAGTTGCATATACTACTTTGTCTAAACTGTAATTCTATGGAACTTGCTATGTAAACAAACAATATATTGAAATTGACATCTAATGTCAATTTTAGTATGGCGGCTTGTTTACATAGCAAGTTCCATAGAATTACAGTTTACACACAAGTATTCTAAAATGGGTTCAGAAGCCGACGACTTGACGACAAAAACGGCGGCAAAACAAAATTGTGCTGTGTCAGTGTCACGAATATGAAGGTATTTTTTAAATCATAGACAAATGAATAAACTCCCTATTCTCATGTCACTCGAAACCAAATGTCATGCGGTTTATATTTAAAAAACATACTGAATTGACGTTTCGTATCGATAACTGTTTTAATATCTATGGATACTAGAATAGAGGCCCTTTTGAGTTTTGACAGCTGTTCCAAATTTAAACTCGTATTATAATATTACAGTACAGATTTTACCTACTACCACAGACAAAGTTCTCATAATAAAATTGGTTGTAATAATGCTGGTGATTTCCTACGGTTTCTGGACCCATAATAGAGGGCTTATGATATGTGTGTAGATAAACATTCTTTAAGGCAGAATATCGTGTAATTAAACTGAGCGTTTAGGGTCAACACACTCTCCGAGACGCGAAACGACGCGACGCGATGCGAACGCGCGCATACGCGACGCAGGCACATACTTCATTGTGAGAATGTAAGAATACGTGGCACCACGCAGCATGAATTCTCACAATGAAATTTATAAATAAAAACATTTTCGTGTAGTAAATAAAGTCAAGAGTGGTGGTAGGACCTTGTGCAGTGTCCGTCCGGATCGCTACCACCGTCTGATCCATTAACCCACCGCCAGGACGCAGTGTTCGCACTGCTGTTTTTCGGTGTGGGGATAAGACAACCGGTGAAATTACATGCCTAGAGGCATTCCATCTTCGTCCTTAGGGTTGGCAATGCATTTGAAGTCTTGGGATTGTAGTTTTGAGATGCTCGCGCGCCTTCTCATTTCAATAAAAAAAAAGGCTCAGTACTTATATACGTGTCAAAAAGTGACGCATGGTTTAGTGACGTGGGCTCCCCTACTACAATCAAAATTTTACAAACTTCCAGTACTAACCTAGAATATTCGCCGGAACAAAGTTCGTGGTTGCATCGCAACTTAAACTTGACCGTTCCCCCGGTGATTTGAGCTGCATTGTTGCACCACAGTGCATTAGGGGTCAGGGTCGCGCTCCACTTCCTCTTGAAGAGGGCTTATGCAATTTTAAATGCGGGGTTCACTAACAATGAAGTTGTACAGAGCTGACATTATTGTGGCTCCGTGGAAAATTGTACACCTGTACTTCTTAAATGATATTTAAATACAAAGAGAGATAATGAGGGTTTACGGAGAACGCTTCATTAAATTAGCACTTTGAAGGTTAGCTAACATTTCATAAACCTCGACCGTAGTCCACTAAATGAAAAAAAAAAATTCTACCATTTTGTGATACTTATTGACAACATGGTGACATCTGACGTTGAATAACTTACGACGACGAGACCTAATTTTATGTGACTTTTGACATAACTGTTAGAACGGCGAAAAGAGGGTGTATACCAGTTTCTAGGTTATTATTGACCCCTTTATTCTCCTTAATTAACTGGGCTATGAAGGGTATTGGGAAAACCGAGTTGTATATTGGTAAATGTTGGTACTTAATTAAAAATAACAAAAACAGCCCGCCACCCCGACGGAAACCCATTAATTAACCATTCGTAACCAGGCTAATTGGACGTAGTCTTGCAAATGGGAACCAACCCACAAAGATTTTGCAAACGAGAACCAATCCACAGTATTCAGAATGACAGTTGACATTTTATTGCCAAGTCTTTGTGGGTTGTGGTTCCCGTTTGCAAAACTACGTCCAATTTTTGTATTGCTAATAGGTTAAAATAAGTTTGTTTTTTGCAATACTATTTGTACCAATCATTTGGATTTTTGGAAATAATATCATACAATGTGACCATATTTGCCATACTTCTTATAGTGGTGCCATACTGTTTACATATCGTTCGAAAAACGCATAAAATATAACAATTTTGAAAAAATATTCTACACATTCACCGCCTCCCACAGGCGGCGTTATCAAACTTCTATTTATGATCATACAACCAGCGCTATGACCATCATTACATAATTAGACCCTTGAACGGTCGCCATTCTTGGTAGAAATTACTGGAAAATTTGTGTCAGTACCGCCGACTACCGCCCAGTCTCTAAGCTAGGCACTGAAAAAAAATGGTTTTTGCGAATGGAAAGATTTCTATCGGAAAAAGAAGATTCTGGGAAAAATATCGCCATACTCATACTAAGATCACACTAGTGTTTTAATGCCAAATTATGTGTTTAGTCGCATAGTACTTAACTTTATCTACATGCATTATGCATGATGATATCCGCAGTAGAACTAAGTACCGACATAGCCCGAAGAATAGCTAAACTGAAGTGGCAGCCGGCGGGGCACATTGCTCGCAGGACTGATGGCCGATGGGGTCAGAAGGTTCTGGAGTGGCGTCCGCGGACCGGAAGACGAGCTGTAGGTAGGCCTCCAACAAGATGGAGTGACGACCTCGTCAGGATCGCGGACCGCGGTGGATGCGAAAAGCACAAGACCGGTCTGAGTGGAAAGCCTTGGGGGAGTCCCCTGTGTCTTAATATGTACCTGTATCTTAACGTTCACTAAAGTCTCGGTGATCGATGTTTTAACGTAAACATTAAGATACAGGTTCGGTTTAGGGATTTTTATAAATCCAACCTAACCTAACCTAGTCTCATCTAAGAAATACTGAATATTACGGTTCTAGCGATGTAAAAATTATCACTACGAATAATTATATCAATTAAGTAATTACATAAATATACATAAACTACCGCCTTCTTTCCCAGAGTGGGGTAGGCAGAGCTACAGAATTACCAACAACTCTAAAAACTTATTGATAATTCTGAGTCCACATTTTGCATTTTGCACATTTTTTAGTGACAGGTTGCAAGCCCATCGCTTAACAGTACTAGAAACTACAAGCCTTTATTCCCTTAGTCGCCTCTTACGACAGACGCTTACCCGTGGTCCCACTACTTCGTCCCACTGCTCTTTTCGACGGAGCCCTGCTTCACAGCAGGGCTCCTATTCCAGGCCTGTTTGCCCTTCGGGCATTTATAGATACCTAACGAACCTAACCTACCCAGTTTTGGTATCACAATTAAAATTGTATGCCAAAAGCTGGGTGCAACTTTTTCTGCGGTGGGACAAAGAAGTGGGTCCACGGGTAATAGTGTCTTACGGGACGCTTACCCGTGGTCCCACTACTTCGTCCCACTGCTCTTTTCGACGGAGCCCTGCTGCCACGAGGAGACATGGAGTCATGGAGGGGCACTATTCTAACCTGGCAACCACACGGGTAACAAAGTAATTATGTCCAAAAAAAGGTAACGGGCTCTCGGATTAAAATGATCACTTTTATTATTTTCAATGAATACTTTACGGAACCCAGTACACAGCTTAGCTAGAATGTTCGCAAACCAGTTCCGCGAAGGGCCGCTTAACTAGGTCAAGATCGTGACCCATTTCCGGTTTGCATCGGAACTTCGGAACACGATCCATCCGGGCTAGTTATATTTCCTCGGTGAAGTTGTTGGCAATAATGAGCGCGGGCTCTATCCAAATCTGTAAAACTGTATTGTCTTTGTTCTGTTATCGTTTGTCAACGTTTTGATAGCTCATATTTACCTTATTTACTTGACAGTGCCTAATGGCGGTCGATTCTATACCTATGATAACATGTCAAAGGCGATATTATTTTACGGATTAAAATAAAGAGCCGTAACGTAATATTTAATGGTATTTGGTGTTGTCCACGGGTGCTGTCTTAGAGCCCGTTGTTCGTTTTATACAGTAGTTAAATGCCCAACTAATTGTTAAAATAGGCTATTTGACAACATTGAAAATATACTACAAATTGTGGTCATCCTATCTGATACTAGCGTAAAATAACGCATTTCACTTTATTTCACATTAAACTATGTCTATTTTTTTGGAAATTACACGAAATAATAAGGATTTTTTTTTGAAATTTAATCTGTGGCAAAAACGCTATGTGATGTTAGAAATACTTTATAATCTGTGATGTGAGATGTGAAGTCACATGCAAGTAAACAAAACAAACCCCAAATTCACTGCATATATGCTAAGCTGTCAAATGAACTTGTTTGTTTACTTGCGTGTGACGTCACACTAGTCCGCCATAGATAGAAACAGCGTTGTTTTGAAAATGAAAACTTTAACTTACATTTTTATTGATAATACAGTAGAATCTCAAGGAAATATCAATGTAGTGTGCTTGTTATGTGATAAAGAATCATTTAAAAACGTTTTCTAAAATTAGTCAAATAGCCTATTTGATAAATGAATCGGAAAGACACATTGAGATTTGACTATTATTTGGGTGAGGACCGACAAGAGCACTGATAATTATCTAAGGGCGTGTTGTTTGATCAGTAGTTAAACTAAGTAACTAATCATTAAAAACCGTAAATGGGTAAGGTCCAAAAAGTCTCACTCTCTCAATTTTGTTTTTAATAAAAAAATCTACCAAAACTTCCGTTGTGACACGAAAATTAGCCATACAAATTGTAGGATTGATTTTCGTCGCACAACGGAACTTATACGACTTCGTTGTTTGTATCGTTAACTACGCCTAACTATGGGAAAAGTCATATTTGTAGGCAATTGTATGGGAAAAATGCAACCGTTCCTAATGATGTGGCCACCACTGTATCAAGTGCCAAATGCGGTTTATCCACATTTGGCACTTCACTAACCTAACCTAACCTAACCTATGCATCCGTCACTGTCCTACATATTAACGTGTCAAAAGGTGACGGATGTCTTATACAAACTTTGTCACGCGATAAACGCAGCCATGGAGGCCATTTGCAACGTCAAAAGATGGCGGATGTGTAATTTGTCTTAGTTTATATTTTTGTGTATTTAGGTGTTCAAAGTTCTTTTTTGTTAGTGATTTGTACTTTTCATGCCTTTGTGTTGCACAGTGATAGAAGACTTGGACTTATTTCGTGTATCCTGGCGTCTTACTTCTCGTTTCAAGTGGACTCGCAGTGGTACAGAGGTTAAAACTATCTTGACCCCAACCTTCCTAGAGAAGATTGGATTGTGTTTTATTGCTATATTGATTTATACTTATATATACTTGACACTGGCGAAATCGCTTCATTGTGGAAACGCCATATCCCCGCGGTAGTAGCTGTTGAAGTCGCCGCGGGGCAAAGAAAAACAAAAAAAACCGCAGCTATGTTAGAGCCCCTGTAGGCATAAAAACGTCATTGCCCAGACCTAACGCATGTAAAATTATGCAATTATTATCAGTTCACAATCCTCGTAACAATGCAAGATGCTGACTGTTCATACCTTTTGCAGTAGTTTCGGTCGATTATCCAACGGTTCGGCTTCTATGTCAGATGACTCAGTGTGTCGCGAGGTACGTCTGCAACAAACAAAAACAGTTCTTATGGTATAGGTAATAAATATAAAATATGTTTAATCAGTAAATAGGCCGCACAGCGGCCGCTGCCAATGAAGGCGGAATCGAGTAGTCGAAGCATTATGTACTATATTGGTAAGGATATTAAATTCTACAAACTCTTCCCAAGAGATCACGAAGAAGAAACGCTGCCAGTAAGGGTCTCCCCAGACGCGGAATCGGCTTCAGCCGCTAAAAAAAAGTTTTATGTCCATGCAATAAGAGCCGAAACGAGCCGAATGACGTCTTTTTCACTCTTACTGGACGGACATGAACTTTTTCTTACCGGTACCCCTACCATGAGTTAGAATTACCGTAGTCGCTAGCGATTCGAATGTTCTGTCTCTCGCAGACCTCATATTCCGCGTCGATAAGTTTGGGGAGACCCTAAATCAACACCCATCTACTCGTAATATGCATCAAAAGAGTCGCCAGCGCGGCATGATTCTTTGATGTAAGCATTAAATGTACAAACATGGCCCGGCGCAATTCGTGACGTTATCTTTCATCAACCCCGACGCAAATAGAGGGGTGTTTTAAAATTGACCGTATGCGTGTGTGTGTGTGTGTGAAATCAGTGACTAGACATGTTCTTGTTTTTATGGGAAAAACCTTTAGCAGAAACCTGATGGTAAGTGATCACCGCGACCCATAAACACTTGCAAAACCAGAGGAATCGCATGTGCCGCCGGACTTGACAAAAGAGTAGAGTTGATTTTTGGCCTCCAACCCCCAAGACGCATTTGTTCTGAAATACAGACGAGAGCTGATTTCACATAGATATGGTGCGTGACCAAAGGTTTGCGAATTACGCTGGGGATTATTATTATGTTGATAAAATGATATTTAGGTACGAGCTGGGTGGAGCGATGACATACAAAACGTGGCTGGCAGCGGTTGGAAACAAAAAACTTAGGACCGAGGTCAGTGGCGTGCCATGCGAGAGACTAACGTCCATTAGTGGAAGGGAGAGGGCTGATGATGATGTTTTACAATGGTGAAATCTAGTACATACATACGTACATGAACGCACGCTATCATCCCCAGAGTGGGGTAGACGAGCTACAGAATTACCAACAACTCTAACAACTTGTTGACAATTCTGTAACCACATTTAACACAATCAGGCTAAGATTTTTACCAGTGTATTAGTGACAGGTTGCAAGCCCACTACCTTATAAATACTACAAGCCTAAGCCGAAACAAAACTAAGTTATTACAGTTTTGTATTGCTAGAGGTAAAAAACTTGACCTAGATGTTAAATATATTGATAAAAAGATCGAGGAAGTATCACATTGATATGTATAGTTACTTTTTTCTTTGACTTATTTAATAGTTAAGCTAGTGTGTATTTTTATGTAAAATTGTGTACGTCTGAAAAGACAGGTTTTGGAGAATCTAGTTTTAAGCATTAACACTGTGCAACCCCACCCAATTCCACGCAATAAAGATATTACTTACTTACTATATTACTTACAAAGACACAATTAACAATTTTACAGGTATAACTGGCAACACTGCTCAAATGGCTGGACATCATTGGTCGGGGTTGTGTCAAATGGAAACGTAACCTGTAAATTGTAATTTGTAGCTTTATTAAACAGGCCACGGCTTTATTAAACGGAAGCAACGCCCCAGATGCACAAGAAGATACTGTCGATCCCCTATAATGTATCTCGACAATATATTGTGTTGCCATCTGAAGCTTGTCGCAGGCTTTGCAATAGGCAAGAAAGCAACAGCTTACGTAAGTCAGCCTATAAATAGAAGCCTTTTGTGCGTTTCCCCTTGTTATAGGGTGGAAGGGGGTAGGGCTGTCATCAATGTGCACGCACGGAACTGAATTAGCATATTCGCCCAGTAAAAGGTTGAAACGACTTGCATGTTCCGGTTTGTGTATTTTGAAGCAAATGGCTGGCACACTGGAAAAAGTAAACAGTATGCAAAACGGAATAAAAATAGTGTACCTAAACCTGTTAAATCCATGTATAGCTTTGACCATATTTTTACAATTATGTACTCGAAATAGGTTTTAAAGGTGGTCCAACTGCGTTGTAGTACTGATTAATGATTACTATTTGAAAATAAAAAGGGTTTGAAAGCCGTTCTGCTTTATTCAGTTTTTGAAATATTTATCTATTTCGGATATTTCGACAAGAGTATAATTTTAACTTTTGTTTGATTTGAGTTTCGTTTTCGGCTTGAAGCCCTCCTAGATGTATCTTACGGGTTAGGCGAAAACCGCTTGAAATAGTAAAAGATAAAAAAGTAATTTATTCAGTAAGTATGCCGCACGGGCACTTTTACACGTCAAGAATTTACCAGCGTTTCCGAAGAGGAGACCCCTGCTGAGAAGAAACGCCGCAAGAAACTCAGCAGTCAGTAATTTTTTAAACATACTTCATATTACAATGGTACTACTTAGTCTAAGCATTATATAAAGCTATAAATATTAGGTAAATATTAGTATGTTTTAATACACTATTACAATCACTTTTGATAATTTAATGGTTGTAATTTATTAGAAACTGGCAACCCTAATTTAAAATAATCATGTCACCCATAAAATGACTGTTAAATAAATGAACAAAGGTCAAATACGAAATAAATGAAATTGGTACCTCAAAACTATTTGAAGGGTCCACGGAAAGAACATGTTTAGTCACTTTTTTTTGAAAATTAGTTTTTAATCCCGAAATGTAGAGGACGAAATGAACTATTACCTACCACTCAGTTTTAGATATAAATCTTCATATAACTTTATATAACTCTTAAAAAAACCTCTACACGAAAATTACGTACAAAATGACATGGTTCCTAACTTTCAAATCGCGATATCTCAAAAAGTTACTAATGTGACTAGACATGTTCTTTCCGTGGACCCTTCATTTATTCTTTCGAATTAGAACCGTCAGTTTTTTTTGGTCTATCCCTATTAAATAGCAGATTTGCACTTTATATCACGTGTTTATTTAGAGTGTAAAACAGCAATATATAAAAAAAATGACCGGGCCCGGTTCCAATATTCAAGAAACTAAACGTTTTCCTTACGGGCCGTAGGGGGTCCGTTCCTTTGACCGAAATTCGTTTGGTCGAACGTATCGTTTCGCAACTTTTTCATTTGGCAACCCACTTTTATTTCTGTAACTGTAAATATTTCAGGACTTATTTCCGTACCTTCGCGAAGACCCTGTAGGTTAGGTTAGGTTAGTTTTTATAAAAATCCTGAAATATTTACAGTTACAGAAATAAACGTGGGTTGCCAAATGAAACGGTTGCGAAACGATACATTCGACCAAACGTTGTTCGGTGAAACATTAGTGAACCGGGCCGTAGCGTTATGACATTTGCAACGTACAAAATGTGCCAAATTTTAACGAGGCGTTAGGAAAACGATTCGTTTCTTGAATATAGAAACCGGGTATTAGTCATGTCATAGGTTATAGGTAGCTGAGGCTCTTGTGAAAACGCATACAAGTCGATTTTGCTCTTAATAAGAAAGGTTTAAAGTCATGTACAGAGTATACTAGACTTATACCGTTTTGGAATGAGAATGATTTATACACTTGATTTTCACCTTAATATTAAGTTTAAGATTGAATAACTATTCATTACAAGTTTTTAGGGTTCCATACCTCAAAAGGAAAAAGACGGAACCCTGGATCACTTTGTTGTCCGTCCGTCTGTCTGTCAAGACCCTGTATCAACAACGCGTGGAACAATCGAGTCGAAATTACTTACTTAAATATACTCAAGTGCACATACGGTCCCATGTAGCTGTGAAAAAAATATCTAAGTTAACGGCCGGTTATGCCGCAATAAAGGTATATTTCGACAATCTCAAGGGATTGAAATTTTAAGGGTGTTTTCCGTTGACCCAGAACTATGAAATTTGGCATGTAATACCGTAGTATACAACAAGTACAACAAGTTTGCGGGTGGTAGGACTCTGTGCAGAGTCCGTCCGGATCGCTACCACCATCTTATCCATTAACCTACCGCCAAACAGCAGTGTTCGCACTGTTGTGTTCCAGTTTGGGGATAAGACAGCCGGTGTAATGACTAGCATAGAGGCATTCCATCTTAGTCCTCAGGGTTGGCAACGCATTTGCAGTCTTAGTCTTGTAGTCTTGTGAATGCGAATGTCTATGGGTCACAGTTTCCGCTTACCATCAGGTGGCCTGTGCTCGTTTGCCTTCTGTCATAAAAAAAAAAAAAAAAGTATAGGGAAAAGTCTGAAATCTATACACCTTCAATTGAATCATAAAAAAAAACAGGGTCTTTATGCAAGGAACGGCGGTTCAGATTTTAAATTGAGGTAACCTTGTCATATGCGGAACAATCGGTGGGCGACTCCGACTCGCACTTCGTCCGGTTTTGTTATTAAATTAAAAGCTTGTCCGGTGAAAATTTCAGTCAAAAGGTAATGACTTATTTACATCTTTGGCGATTCCAACTGACACCGACTGTAGACAACAGCTATTGTACGATAAAATCGCATTACTTACCTATCAGAGCGCAGCAGTGCGGGCGCCACTTTTTTCCTCAGGTTGGCCATGGCGGCGAGCTCCTCGCGCTTGCGCGATGGCGCTGGCGCGCCACAGAGCGTTACCATGGGCGTAGGCGCCGGCGTAGCGCTACGCGTCTGCAGCCTGCGTAATAACCATAAATTAAACGTATTTTCTCGGAGCAAAACGGGTTGCCAGTGTTGCCACTACACTAAAATATTTCTAAATTCATGTCTTAGAAGCGGGTTGCAAGTTATTAAAGTATGTCAACCGTCCGTGCGAGTCGGACTCGCCCACCGAGGGTTCCGCACATGACACGGTTAACTCAATTCAAAATTTTGACCGACGCTCCTTGCATAATAGTTATTTTCATAATCGTGTTATAATAGAGAGCTTTTTAGTCGAGTACCGTGTTTAGGCCACGAAGCTTGCTGAGTGGCCTAAGTAAGGTACGAGATTAAAAAGCTTGATTATGACACTATTGTGAACAATACTTTTTGTACGAGTTCATTAAAATTAATAATTTAAGTCATTAATACAATCACCACCAGATCGACATTTGTATCAAACCACGGCGTCCGTAATTGTTGCAGTACTGTGCTGTTCTGTTGGCTAAAAAATAGCCAATCACAAACCGTAGTTTTTTTATTTTTTTTATGCCCTGGATACAGAAGCAGGTTTAAATAGATTTTTGACAGATGACGCGACGCTGCTACGTTCCGAAACGCCATAGATTGGCAATTTTGTATCGGATCGAGTCTCCTTAAACAAGGACACATATTATTGAAATACGAAGTACTATTTTCAAATGTTTTTCAGTTGTCTTGAGCGTATCGAAATGGTTATTTCGGTTGTTTCGGAAGTGTCAACGATGAAAAGAGTGACGTTGCAGTATTCTCTATGAAATCTTAATACACAGATTTTAATTACAGATTTTTTCTTTTTACAAAAAGATTTTTTTGTGTGATTTAATTAAAAATGTACAGATTTTTCCCTATACTTGTAGTAAAAGATGGTGTTACTTGCCAAATTTCATAGTTCTTCATAGGTCATACATATTTTTTGTAGTATAAACGGCCGTATCCTTTTCGTACTTTATTGTAAAAGTTTTATTTTTCACAGCTTCAAGGGACTGTAGACCGGAGCATATGGTTTTAATGTCAACTTGATACCTCTACGCGTTCCCTAAATAAAGCGTCTTGACAGTCAGACAAACTGACAGACAGTTGGACAACAAAGTGATCCTATAAGGGTCCCATTTCCTCAAATATTTTTTTAATAGACCTGTACAGTAGCAGTAACCCAAAGGTACCTACAGCTTCTCTGTAATTAGATTATTAAAAAACCTAAACCTATATTGATCCATGCTAACATCTTATACAGCTTATATATATTTTGACTATAATTATACATGAAACCAGACCACGTCTATTACCCTGTATCCTCTTGCACAGTTTCCGCCATTATCTCCAAGGTCGAGGGGCGGCATTGGCCTCATTTTGCGCAGCAAAGGTTAAGTTTTGGGGTGGAGGGGGGGTATTCGCAAAATGTTCTGGCTCCGGCACACAACTGCCGCAATGTTCAAATATTACGGCATTATGCAATTGGAACAGACCTAGGGCGGCTCGGTAAAGCTTCAGCGGGATCGATATTGGAGAAAAGTAAATTGCGAAGAACGTTTATAATCAACCTATCGCCAAACAGCAGTGTTCGCATTGTTGTGTTCCGGTTTGGGGATAAAACAGCCGATGTAATGACTAGCATAGAGGCATTCCATCTTAGTCCTCAGGGTTGGCAAATCATTTGCAGTCTTGTGAATGCGAATGTCTATGGGTCACAGTTTCCACTTACCATCAGGTGCTCGTTTGCCTTCTCTATGCCATAAATGAAAAAAAATGAAAAAAACACGGACTTCAATATCTATCTTGTATTTTACAAGCGGGCTGGTTTCCGCAACGACGCCAAAACACATTTTAGCGTGCATTGTCAATTAGGCAGCCTTGTATTAATATAAGCTGCGTGAACGAGTCACTCCTTTGACGGACCGAGCGCCGTTTTTATGAGAATAACATTTCTGCCATTTGGCATGAATATACATGTTAGTCAAGCCGAGAACGTGGTCAAATATACATACATACATATACATTAAAACACGCCTGTTCCCCAGAGGGGTAGGCAGAGACCGTTTGTTAGGCATTTACCTGAAAAGCATAAATTCCTTGTAGCGGTTCACCGAATCGCTTTTCACCTCGAACGTATATTCAATTTTCGCGTTGTGTCTCGATCGTTTACTGTTTTAGTCGTTATAAGTTTTAGTCGCATTTCACCTTGATCATGCATTTGATTATCGCGTTGTGCCTCAATCGTCATATTTTTGTCGATACATAAGTTTTTGTCGCATTTCACCTCGATCGTGTGATACATTTTCGCTTTGTATCCCGATCGTCTAATTCAGTATTAGACCATATCTTTAGTCGCAATGTACTTTTTTCATTTTTTTTAGCCAGGTTCAAGCTCCGTATTTTCTCACAAATATTGAATTATATAATTATGATAATTATTATTGTATCCTACTTTAATGTCACTGTACTTCAATTTCGCAATGAAATAATATCATCTTATATTTATTAGTCACAAAGATAATATTTCAATGACTTTGATAACATTTAAGACATTAAACTACAGGTACAAAACGCGTTTTAAAAAAATGTTACAGTGTTTTAGTGCGAACATCAATTAACGCGGCACATTAAATAGAGTCCCAAACAAACATCGATCGCGACGAAATGCGTCTAGGGTAAAATACTACAAGAAATATTAAATGCTACATATTAATTATATAAATGTAAAAAGCCACACGAAAAATCGCTCCAAGTAACTACCGAATATCATATTAAGCAATTTAACTCGTATTTTGTGAATTTTGGTCATTCTTTGTTATTTGTGTTTGTAGTATGGCTACGGAACCCTGATGAACCCAATGAGTCAAAGATAATGAATGAGTAATAAAAGTGTGATATTCAATAAAAGTTCACTTAAATCAAAAATCAAAAATCAAAAATATCCATACGTTATTTGAAAATTTTGCAATTTACTTAACGATGTACGTACTTGGGCACTTGGTATATTACCAAAAAAAAGTCTGTGAGACGAGTGTGTAATTTTTGAAATAAAAACTGTTTTCTAATTTTCATTTGGCCTAATACTAATTGCATAATTTTGATCTGCAGAAGTGGTATGATATAAAAAAAAAACGAAGAAGCAGACCTGACAAAGGAGGATTGGTGGTAAACCGAGATTAATATCTAAAGTGATGTTCTTTTTTCGTACACAGCGATCGTTGCTCAGTTAAAATTCCATCATTTTTTCCATTTAATTACTTTAATGCCAGAATTTTAGGACCGCCTGAACGGCCTGCGTCTTTCCTTTTTTAACTTCGTAGAAATTCAATTACTTTTGCGAAAAAAAATCACGAACTACTCAAAAAAGTCATAAGTCTGCTTCTGTATTTAAATATCATAAAAGAACTCGTTACACAAGTTTCTACGATGCCTAACACCTACTCAAAAAATCTGAAGAGCTTCGACTAATAGGGATGTTCTTGTTCTTCGTCCTCAGGCACTTTTAACGTGTTATAAACTCATAATTTCTAAATAAACATTACCGCTTGCTTGCCGGCGTGCGTTTTGACAGCAGCGTGTAGTCATGCTGCGGTCCTTGTTGGATGTTTTCTTCGCGATTTGCGAGCGCCGATTTTAACGGCAACAATTCAACGTCGCGCGACATTCCGCATTCTGCCGGTTGCGTACTAAAGAAAACACCGGAGATCGCCGCTGTAGGGATGTGCAGTGTCTGTTGCGGATGGCAACTAGATTTGTAATGTGAGGATGAGTATCAACTCAGGGTTTTGCTTCAACTGTGTTACAATGTCCCCTTGAATTACCTATATTTAAACGCACATCAAAAAACACTGCACAGCTAAAAAAGTCTGTGTTGCTGTGCAGTTCTGTAGTTGTCGTCGTTCGGTTTTTATTTTTTGCTGCACAATTATATATTTGTTGAATGTAAAACATTCACCTACCTAGTGCCTATTCCAAATATCAAATCTACAGAGTCGAGCTCAGTCAGTCACGGTGGAGCTCCTATTTCAGGGAGGGTTGGCCCTTCGGGGGGTGCCCCTTGAAATCTCGACAAACTTTTCATCGAATATCATTTCATCGAAAACGATTTATAGAATATTTAGTATAAATATTATCTCTTGTAATATTTTGGCTTCATCGACTATTCATTATAAATTAAAACAATTATTAGAACAACGGTACAAGGATTTTTAAATGCTTAAAAATATATTTCATAAACTATTCAAGAGACACAACAACTCAACATTACTAAAAACTAGTTTGAATTGCAACACATTGTTATGCGACAGAGTACACATAGGTGCGACGACGAGCGAAGCGAGGAGGAGTGTGTTAGGTGAACTGCGACCTAACAGCGCGCGAAGCCAAGCGAGCGAAGCCGAGCGAGCGAAGCGAGCGTGCCGCGGCAGCGGCCGGCGAGCGTCAGAACCGATTTGTTTTATTTCTAAATAATATATTGGATAATAAAGTATGAAATAAAAATCTGTCCCTTAAAGTATATATTTAATAATATTTATAAACATTAAAAATCGGTGTTTGAAAAATACATCATTTAATTGTTCGATGTAAAGAATATTCGATCAAATGAAAATAAGCGAAACGTTGACTTTGAACTGAAATTCGATTAAACGTTTGTCGATATTTCAAGGGTAAACCCCCTTCGGGCCTGCTGCAAGACTAACAATACCTAAATCTACCTACCTGTGATTAAGACAAATAGATATTTTTAAGAGAATTGTGAACCGACTTTTAAATCTTATAGATGTCCAAAAAAGTCAATACAAATTTAGCTCCAGGCGATAACCTTTCTCACGGCCTAAGTCAAGTTGCGGTTTATATGGTTCTGAATATGTTGTAATTGTTATGACAAACTAGGTAACCCTTTTTTTACATGTTATGTAGGAAATTAAACTTACAGACCTAGTTTTTCATTATATGTATAACATATTCAAAAATCAATAAATCAGATCAGGTTTAAGGGAAGGAAGAAGTTGTCGCCGTTAGTATGTACATTTTTAGCTTCACCATCCTCGAGACATACAAATAAACATTAAGGAACAAACAGAATACTGACTTGACACTCTTATCTACGCGACTGATGTCACGTAATGGTTTCAAGTCATCGTTTTTAGCATTCACTTTTACATATTCATGTGGCATCATTAGTCAGTTCTGTTCCATCCCTAGTGTGCTTCTAGCCGGGAGCGAATTAGCTACCGGCCCGGGTGACGCATGCGTACTAAACTACCCCTTCTTAAAGAAGAACAAAAGCAACCTTACGAGTACGGAGTAGGGTTGAAACAGCACAGTACATTAAATGGCAAATCCGCCGTTTTTGTTCAAAATGGCGCTTAAAGCTGCGCAAAAACTTTCATACTTTAAAATGCGGTCAAAATCGCCCTTATGTGTAGCAACTTAAAGTTAGATTTCTGTAAGATTTCGTGTATGGTGATTCGAATATTCAAGGTGTGCATGAGGTGTGCATTACATGAAACGTCAAAGTAGATGCAACATTCTGCTGCTGTAATATTTATCAATGAAATAAGTGATAATTAAGTCAGGGGTCGCACTTTTGGAGCCGATGACGTCAATTTGCATAAAAGATAAAAAGATAAAAGATGTTTATTCAGTAAGTAGGCCGCACGGGCACTTTTACAAAAGTCTACAGCAAAAATCTACCAGCGCTTCGCAAGAGACCACTGCTGAGAAGAAACGCCGCAAGAAACTCAACACCAGTCTTTTTTTTATTAAATACTACCTATGATATTATACAATTATAAAGCTTAACCTAGCATTATATAAAACAATGAATTTAACATAAAACAAAAAATAAAAAATATTCAAGCGCAGTAGCGTAGCAGGAAAATGTGTCAAAACTAAGAATTTTCATAGGGAGTAAAGTTTTCATAAGAAGTAGTAATAAAATAATAATAATAAATATATTTAAAAAAAATACTTTCCTATGACAGTGCAAGACAACCACAATATACAAAGTTTCTATACATTCTCCTACAGAAACCGTGTCCCCTAGACAATATACAATATTTACATATTTTTATGCCTATTTTATTATTCAGTTATTTAGGTGTTTAGTTAAGTTTAGGCCAAGCATTTTTATCTGTTAGATAGTCCTCGACATACGTTATTAAATATAAGAAAGGTTAGTATTGACAGGTTGAAATTTGGTCAGAGTATCGTCGAACAAGTTCTGTGTAAACGCTTATTAAACTTTCTGAGCGATCGATACTGACATTGAGATAAAAAAGTGAGATTTTTTGTTTTTTATTGAGATGTTTTTGTAGCAGAAATAATCGAGTTACATTACCATTAAAAAAAATGTAAAAATAAACCGTTTTTGTTGTATAAGAAGTAAATACTATTGTGGCATGGCATTTGCGTTCATAAAAGAAAATTGAATCTTGCAGTGGCGAAGCGTCACGTAAATAAATAGACAAGCCGGAGCAAAAAAAGGTGTACGGCGTGTGTACGTGTTTGCCCCTTCCATTAATTAATAGTACATTGTGTATTAAGGGCGGTAAGTAAGGAATTACGACCGAGGCTCTAGTAGAAGGCTTTCTGAGTCGAAGTTCGTAATTCCCGTACCGCCCGTGAAACATACAATGTTTTTCATCACATTTGCGAGTAAATAAATGAAATTATAGGGCAGAAAAAACTTATTTATTAAAATTTATAACATGTAGCGAGATTGCAATGAAATTACTGTTTAGATAACATTTTAAAACAATTTTTTAATTTCGTTTAAACTCCTTGCATGTTTAAAGGCCGAGACTAAAATTGTCAAAAGGATCCCAAAGGGAGCTCGTGCATCAGTAGCAAGAAGCCTGTCAGAATGTATAGCCAGGGTTGTAACTAACAATGACTTCTCTGCTTGGGAATGCTTATTGACCTTTATTTATAAAAATTTACACATTCCTCGCGAAAAAACTAACCTTACCCTCACGAACATAATAAAACAGAATGTCCTTCACCCTTCTTTCCAGATATGCCCAACAGACACAATTTCGCCCTGCATTCATCGTAATACAAACAAAATTAGGCAAATTGAGGGGAAAATTTCGGAAGGAAATGTGAAAGGTGCTGCCAATCTCCTTTTTTCTAGTGATACCCTGGCCACCCATTCTCCTTCAGTGCTCGCCGCTCTCAGAGAGAAACACCCTGCTTCCTCTGCGTCTGTGCTGCTCCCCGTCGCTTCTACCGCCTCACAGCAATCACTCCAGGTTTCTGACGCTGCCACCCTACAAGCGGTCCGCTCTTTCCCCAATGGCTCTGCTGGAGGGTTGGATGGTATAACCCCTCAGCATCTAAAAGATCTTACCAGTCCCCTACTGGGTGACGTTGGGGAGACTCTACTTAAAGAGCTGACCGCTTTGATGAATTTAATGTTATCGGGGAATATCTGCAATGATATAGCCCCCGTTCTGTATGGAGCTAACCTAATTGCCCTTAAGAAGAAGGATGGAGGTATTCGGCCAATTGCTGTGGGGAGCACGCTACGTCGGTTAGTTTCAAAATTATGCTGTCGCGAGTTTCGTACCCGCCTTACGGATCTTTTCAAACCTAAGCAAATTGGTTTCGGTGTCAGAGGCGGGTGTGAAGCTGCAGTTCACGCAACACGTACTTTTTTGGAAACCCAAAATTACGAAGTATTGTTAAAAATTGACGTAAAAAATGCGTTTAACTCTGTTAATAGGAGTACCCTTTTAAGTGAAATTGAGAAAGAAATACCTGAAATATTCCCTTACTTGTGGCAATGCTATGCCTTTCCTTCTAAATTAATGTACGGTAATAACGAAATATTATCGTGCGTTGGTTGCCAACAAGGAGACCCGCTTGGACCTGTCATATTTAGCCTCGCCATTAACTCTATCATCTCACAACTTACGTCTGATCTAAATATTTGGTATTTAGATGACGGCACCTTAGGGGGAGCAGCTTCTTCAGTATTAGAGGACTTGAAAACCATAACTACTCGCTTCTCAGAGATATGTCTCACGCTCAACCCTAACAAGTGTGAGATTTTCACCTCAGACTGCATTTCTGATAATTTCCGGGCTAACATTATCAGCAATTTCAATGAAATCATGCCCAATATCACCGTTTTGACCCGTGAATCCCTCACACTTCTAGGTGCCCCAATCTTTGAGGATGCTGTTTTTCCTACGTTAAATTCTAAAATTGTTAATTTTCACAACTCGTCTGATTTATTGTTTCAAATTAACCCTCACATAGCCATCTACATATTACGACTTTGTCTATTTACGCCTAAACTATTATACCTCCTACGCTGTAGCCCTGTTTTTAAATTTCACCAATTGTCATCGATCATAGATAATGTCCTGAGAGAAACAATATGCAAAATCCTAAATATTTCCCCTTCCTCATCCGGTTGGACCCAAGCAACTCTACCCATTAAATATGGCGGCCTTGGCATCCGCACCACCAGTGACCTAGCTCTCCCTGCTTTTCTGTCATCCGTCCACAGCACCTTCACCCTCATCGGCGGTATTCTTAACGTGACCAACGCCACCGATGTCGTGGTGTCTTGCTTGGCGGATGCGGAGGCAGCATGGAGTGCTAAAAACCCCGGTGACAACTCTCCTACGGAGAAAGGAAGGCAAGCCGCCTGGGACAATATCTTAGTAAAATCCTCAGCTAACAGGCTTTTATTAAATTGCCAGAATTCCACCGAGCGGGCCCGACTGCTGGCTGTATCTGAGCCTGAATCGGGACATTGGCTCCACGCACTCCCCTCCCGTAATCTCGGAACCCTCTTGGACCCTGGCTCGTTGCGGATCGCAGTATGTTTGCGTCTTGGCTTAAAGACTTGCGAACCTAATACCTGCTGCCGGTGCAGTAATTCGGTCGACGCCTTAGGCCGGCACGGACTTTACTGTCAGCAGAGTGCTGGCCGTCTTTTTAGACATGCGTCATTGAACGACCTAATTCGCCGGGCTCTTGGGACTGTTTCAATACCAGCGACCCTTGAGCCCTCAGGCATGTCTGCCTCGGACGGAAAGAGACCTGACGGATGCACATTAGTGCCTTGGCGGTTAGGCAAGCCCTTGGTGTGGGACGTAACCTGCACCGATACTTTGGCACCGTCCTGCGTCCAGGGCTCTGCACGTAAGCCAGGGACTGCCGCTGACCACGCTCAGACTGTAAAGTGCCGCAAATACGCTTTCTTAACAAACGATTACGTATTTGCGGCAGTTGCAATAGAAACCGTAGGGCCGTGGTCGTCCGACACTAAAAAATTAATCCACGAAGTTTCGGATAAATTGGTTGGCGTCTCTGGCGATCCCAGGGCCGGGTCTTTTTTTGCCCAACGGCTTAGCCGGGCCGTGCAGCGGGGCAAAAAAAATATACTTACCGACCTAGGTTTTCATGAAAAAAAAAAGGTCGAGGGTTTTATATGGGGCTTACGGCCCAGTTAACCTGTATGTTTACATACTGTTTACGTGAAAGTGTGATGAAAAAAAACATACCTACCTACCTTAATAAAATAGATGTCATCTTTTAGTTCCCAAAAAGCAGTGCTGAAGTAAGTGCGGTAATTGTTTCTACGTGCGATCCTTGCGTTTTGGTTATGCATCGTATTATGAAGAAGGCTATTACCAGATGGCGCTGTTGCCACAATAACATTAGCTCACGTATTAAAAATCATTAAAATTAGATAAACTTCATTAAACAGTGCAAAATTGTACGAAAGTGTTCACAAGTGTCCAATAACCCGCAGGAATTGTTATCCTTAAAATCTGTTAACATTTAGAGACGAAATCGCGAAAGAAATTTGATGAGTGTGATTGCGAGTGAAATTTTATAGATAGCAGTGAAAAAGTGTAAAAAAAGTGTTGAAACTAAACACTACCAAGAAAACTAATTTCCCTGTACTCACATTATACCGATTTCCTGTATTACACTTCTTACATGCAGGAAAAACACTTCAAAACCATTCATAATCAGTTGAGAATTTTAAACTCCTATGGTAATGTAAACAAACTTCAACTATCCAATCAGAAACCAGCACAGTGACGAGACATTCTGTCAGTGTTGCAAGCAACGAAATTAAAAACTGTTCGTGTAACAGTTTAACCCACATGCGAAGAACGCCATCTAGCGTTGAGTAGGGGCAAAATTGGAGTTGAACAGCCTGCCTGTATTGTTTATAAGCTCATAGAGGGCGGTAAAATTAAAATATAATGTAAACATTATTATTTTTGCCCCTAATGAAATAACAGTGACTGCTAAAATTGGCGCTTTAAAAAATAAATAAATAAATATATAAGCAATAATGGTCTCCTGCGCTAGTTGCCGGGGAGATATTCCCAAAAGACTGCACTTGTCCTGTGCATCTTGTAAACAAATATTTGATTTGATGTGCGCCAATGTGACTGAAAAGCGTTTTAACATAATGGCCCCCGATACCAAAAAAAATTGGAAATGCCCATGTTGTCGCCGTAAGCAGCTGAAAACCAGTACTACGAATACGCCTATTCGACCACTACTTACTGATCTGGCCACCGGGTCAGATGATCAACGCCACAATGTTGAACGACAAGACAAACTTAGCAACAGTGAAGATAACATTACTATTAGAGGAACGCGTGTCATTAACAAGACTAAAAAAACCTACTTGGCGAGCCGAGATAGTGACATATCATCCATAGAAGACCAAGCGATCAACGACCGCAGCATACTTGGAGATACAATAATTTCACCTGTAGCGGACACCTCACTAGTACCCTCATACTGTGTGCCAATCGAAGGATTGATGAAGGAAGGTCAAACCATAACACTCGATCAAATCAGTAGGCTGTTAGATTCCAAGTTAGAGGCTCAAAAAGTAAGTATCATATCTGAAATAAACTTGCAGCTTAAATCTGAAATGAAAATTCTTATTAGCAATGAAATTAAGAATATCACTACCGCCATCCAAGCCGAGATGAATAGAAATATTGCCACTATTACTACTGATCAAAACGCTATCAAGTCACAAATGGAATGTTTAACAATTAAAATAAGAAATTTAGAAACCCAATGCAATTCACTCAAACACGAAATTCAAACTCTACAGGATAAAAAAGAAAATGCACACAAAGCAGCTGACAATAATTACGAAAATTGCAAAAGGTTTGTTTTATTTGGCTTTGAGGAGTATAAATGGGAAAGCTCGGAAGATCTAGAAGACCGGATTAAGGTAGTTTTTGCCGATATACTTAATATCAACTTGGACGGCCACGTTGAGGAAGTTACCCGACTTGGTAGAAGAGGGCATCGGAGACCTGTAGTCGTAGAGCTGATAAGCAAAAAAATTGTGAAATGCATTCTCGATAATTCTGGCTATTTCAGGAACTCTGGATTATCAGTGGCTCCTTTTTTGGATGCAGAAGAAGTCACAAAACGTAGGGAGCTGAAGAAAATACTAATTAGAGAAAGGAAAAACGGAAACCACGCTATTATACGAAATAATAAATTAATAATAAATGGACAAGAATATAAGAATGTAGAACAAGAAGATGAACACAATAACAACAGCACCACCCAAAAGAATCGTGACAACCCAGTATTAAACAAAGCCGATGCCTGTGTCATCACATCAGCAGCTCTGCCTGAAAAAACTAGTACCTCGAGACAGCAGCCCTTTCGTGCATCCCGCAACCATTAGTATATTTTTGCAAAATGTCCAAAGCCTGAAAAACAAAGTAGATATGTTCGAAAGCTACCTAAAGGAGGAAAAACACCAAATATTATGTTTAACCGAAACTTGGACTACAGAAGCACAATGGGAGCATACTCAAATAGAAGACTACGCCCTAGCTGCCGCTTTCAGCCGGCGCGAGCGCCGCGGGGGCGGCGTAGCCGTCCTGCTGCGCTGCGGCCTGCCCTTCGCCGAGCGGCTGGATATCGCGAACTTGTCTGTGGAGTATATCGTGGAATGCTGTGCCGTGGAAATAAAACCCAATGTAATTTTAGTAACTGTTTATAGAGCCGATCGCGAAATTGAAATATTTTTCGAATTCCTAAACAAGCTAATTTGTAAATTAAAACCGCACTGTCAAAAAAAGTACGTATTTATAACAGGAGATTTTAATATTAACTCTAGTAAAAGCTGTAAAGAATATATACGATTAACAGATACCATGCTAGAATGCAACCTACACCAAATTGTTAGAAAACCAACTAGAGTCACCGAAAGCAGCTCCACCTGTATAGACCTGATATTTACCAACTACAAAAAAGCCGCGTTATCCGTAGAGGACTGCGGCATCTCAGATCACAAGGCTATTATTCTTAAACTTGCCCAAGACTTACTGTTTCAACAACAACCAAAGCCTGTCAAAGTTTGCAAAAGAAATTTTACAAAAAAAAGCAACATCACCTCTTTTCACAATCACCTAGGAAAAATTGACTGGTTAAAAGTAATCAACCCGCTACACAATATAAATACAAACTACGACCGATTTGACAAAACGTTAAAAAATGCACTAGATGACTGTATACCATACACAACGAAAACAATAAGCAAAACAGACAAACACAAATGGTTAACAAAGGGCCTAAAAACATCGTGCAGGCATAAAAGAGCTCTAAAATCTATGACCAACGAAACCAACAATGCAATCCTTAAAAACTACTTCAAAACATACTCCAAACAACTTAAAAAATGTGTAAAATCCTCAAAAAAAATCAGTTATGAAAAAGAAATGAACAATTCAAATAATAAAACAAAAACTATGTGGAATATTATACAACGAATAACAAAGAGAAAACGGGAAGTTAAAAATTCAAATATTACATTAACTTCAAATAATGAAGCTATAGAATGTCCATCGCGAGTTGCAAACGCGTTTAACCAGTACTTCGTGAGTGTCGGCGCTGGCGCCGGCGCCGGCGCCTCGGCCAGCCCGCCTCCACCGCACGCACCAAACTACGCTCTTAACTCTATGTTCTTGAGCCCAGTAACAGAAAAAGAAATCCTTAACATAATAAAAAACCTCCCGAACAAAATTAGCTGCGGTGTGGACGACCTACCCCTAACACTAATAAAACATTGCTCCGTTGAACTAACACCACCCATTACAAAACTAATCAACCAATCCTTCGAAGAAAGCACCTTTCCAGACAAGCTAAAAACCGCAAAAATCAAACCAATTCTAAAAAAAGGCGGTAAAGCCACCGACCCCAGCCAGTATCGACCTATCGCACTTCTACCATCAATATCTAAAATATTTGAAAAAGCAATGACCACACGAATTTACAATTTCTTAGAAAAATTTAACCTTCTTGACATTAATCAATACGGCTTTCGTAAAAACTGCTCCACCAACCTAGCTGTTTTTAAATATATCCAAGGTGCGTTGGAAATTATTAGAAATAAAAAATATGCTATAGGATTACTTCTTGATATGACCAAAGCATACGACAGAGTTAGTCATAATATGTTACTTGCCAAACTAAACGAAGTGGGCATTAGAGGTAAAGCCCATGAATGGTTAAGATCCTACCTCACTGATCGAAAACAACTCGTTTGTCTCGACCATTTTGATCAACAATCTAATCAGCTACAGAGTGTCCAGTCAACCGAAGCCATCACAAACTTCTCTATTCCACAAGGAAGTGTGATAGGATGCATATTATTCTTAGTCTACATAAACAACCTACCTAAAGCAATACAACCCCTTAGCGTACTCTACGCTGATGATGTGTCTCTTCTTTTCGAATGTCCGAACAAAAATAGTGCTTATCAAATAGAGGAAACGTTTGATGTTATCAAAAGCTGGCTCTCTCATCACAACCTGACAATAAATATAAATAAAACTAAATTAATCCAATTCCGCCCCTACCAAAAGCCACCATTAGACCTGACAGCCCAAACTAAAAAACTAAATATAGAAGAAGTAAACCATTTCACACTACTCGGCGTTACGGTCGACACCCACCTTAACTGGCAAACTCACGTCTCAAAAGTAAAATCCAAAATATCTCAGTTTATTTATGCACTAAGTGTACTCAAATCAAATACACACGCAAAATGCGCCAAATCTGCATACTACGCCTATGCCTATGCATGGCTTAAATATGGAATCATTATGTGGGGACACAGCCCTGAAGCAAGAAACCTTTTCGTTACGCAAAAAAAATGTGTACGGATAATTGCAAATTTACACCCAAGAATTAGCTGCCGACCATACTTCACTAAAGAGAAAATACTCACTCTCCCTTGTATTTACATTCTCGAAACTGCTGTTTTTGTAAAAAGACATATAACCCTTTATGAACACGTAAAAAGCGCCCGCAGGCAAAATAAACTTATTCTTCCACCCCAACCAAACTTAGAAATGTTCAGAAATAGCCCATATTACAGATCTATTATAATATATAACAAGCTACCAAATAAAATTACCTCGGAACTAACGTTAAAAGCATTCTATACCAAACTAAAAAAAAGTCTAATCCAAAAAAGCTACTACACTATAGAAGAATTCCTGACAGATAAAAATATATAATAGGTAAGTAAGATGTTAGTTGCGTAGAAACATGAAACAAATGTGCCATAATCACAACTATTATTTTAAGTAAGAAACATATTTGTGAGATTATGTTAGTGTGAAATGTTATGATACCTAAGTATTATATTAGCTATAAGTACTAATGTTTAACATTTAAGTAATTGCCACGCCCTTACAGGGTTGTACCTATGTACTGCAATAAATAAATAAATAAATAAATAAATAAATAAATAAGATGGTAATGCAAGGTAAAGCTATACATAGTAGGTATACCGGGTTATTTTAGGTTTTACGTTTTGTTTGTATACCTACTCTATGCATAGTAATTTTTGGTAAAGCCGTAAATAATCGGCCTTTTTTGTAGTAAACGGTGACAAAAACATGTGCGATCCGCATTTTGATTGCGATTAAGCTGTATTACATATTATCTTAACATTCAGCTAAGCGAGCACTCCTGGACAAAAGGATCCCTTCCAATTCGGTACGGCGATTTAGGGCTCCGCAAAAATTCTAGTATTGATTTACCACCTTTTCTTTCGTCGATCCATAGCTCTTAGTCTCATTGGTAAAATCCTTAGGGAAATCCCTTTAAACTACGAGACTTCAGGCTTGGAGGATGCAAAGAGTGGGTGGTTAGCCGCATGTCCCGGTCAAAAATTTACTGGTAACCCAAAACCGCAGAACTGTTGGGATGACCTACTAGCATGTAAATTGACTTTGATTCCCTTTCTATTTAAGCCAGTGCTGCGCAGCGGATCGTGCTAGAATTTTAGCAGTCGGTACAAGAGAGGCTGGATACTGGCTTCAAGCTCATCCCTCGCCAAGCACTGGTACTTTCCTAGACCCTAACACACTCCGACTTTCAGTTTGTCTTCGTCTTGGGATCCCGCTCTGTGCTCCACATCGGTGCCCCTGCGGAAGTGACGTAGATCGGCTAGGACATCACGGATTGTCTTGCCAGAGAAGAGCTGGCCGCTTTTCCACACACTCCGCACTAAATGACATCATTCGTCGGTCTCTTGCCAGAATATATGTTTCTTCTATTCTGCGTCGAGAACCTTGGTCCGTGGGGTCCTATCGCTCAAAGCCTCTTCAAATAAATTTCGAAGAGTCTCAATGACGTCACGGGAGATCGAAGAGCTGGCAGTTTCCTCGCTCAACGCATAAGTTGAACTATCCAGCGAGGAAATGCTGCCAGCATCTTCGGGACAATGCCGCAGGGCCCTTTTTTAGACATAGCTTTTTTAGTTTTTAAATAGAATAAGATTTAAAAATGTAAATATTTATGACTTATGACGTTCTCTATGTAAATGGACCTTATTTATAAAACTAGTTTCCGAGAGTAGACTTTTGTGAAATCGAACTAAATTTACGTTTTTATTATTGTATGAAAATTAAAGTTTAGAAACGGAGGTTTACTTTAGATTTTTAATATATTTAGCTTAAAAAAACACGTTTATCAAACAATATATGTTGTTTTTTGTTGTTCGGTATATTATGTATTTAATTCGAAAGTTAATACATTTAAAGTTTGTTATTTTAAATGTTCAGTTTTTTTCGCTGCGTGCGTTTTAGACATTTGGGTCGTTCGTTATTTGAATCTTCAATATTTAAACATCGTTGTTTTAATTTAATATGTTTTTAAATTTTATAATAAGTGCGTACATATTTATCTTATTTCCAAAAGCTTCGCCAGATAGAGAGAAACGGGTTTATTTTTCGGGTGCGGTCTGCGAGACTGGAATTACTGTCATATCTTTAGTGATACTCACAAAATAAAGACAAATCGACATACATACATACATACGCACCCTCACGCCACAATCCAGAGTGAGGTGGGCAGAGCTGCAGAATTACCAACAACTCTAACAACTTGTTGTTAATTCTATAATAACATTTTGCACATACAGGCCAAGATGTTTACTAAAAAGACAAATCGATTGCCATAAGAACCATCAAAATCGGTTCACGCGTATAGTTTGTAGAGCGCCACAATGGAACAAACATACACTGATAAACACACTACCCTCCTCCTGTGGCAGTAGGGTAAAAAAGGGCTGAATGGGTGCGTGTGAATATACACACTGCAGTATCGCTCGGATTTTTCTTCGAACTTGGCCGGACACTTGTGAGTCTTCGTCGAGTATGAAAATTAAAATTAAAAAAATTGAATAGTTACCACAGCATAATCTTTTTATTTTGCCGTAAATGTGAAACATCCTATCCTATTCCTGAAACAAGAAACATATATCATCACTAATCACATCCACAACCCAACCAAATTAACCTAGATGCTCAAACAGGAAAGGTTGGATGGAGATACTCCAGAAATGGTTCGTCGTGAGAAGTTGCAATGCAATCCGGCGTCAAAAAAGGGTCACAAACTGTCTTCCAATTAGTTTTTGTTAGGCTTATTCAGCATTATTAAAGATGAACGACTGAAAAGTTAATTTCTCAGTTTACTGTCCGAAATAAGGTCAATAATCAATTGGTATGTCTTTGTTTGCCTTTTAATAAGGTAACCTAATTTATCGATAAACCGCACATTACTGACTGCAAACTTACGCACACTAATGCAGAATGACACACACTAACACACCTAAAAAGTGTGACTTTCGAAATTCAATAGAAAGCGGTCATATATAGACCACTTCTCAAGCAAATAAATTGAATTTGACTCTTTTTAACGTAGGGCATTTGTAACAGGTGCGTAGAGTAGGCGTTTTTATACTAGGTACCTCGATGCTTTCCTACCTCTATGGAACATATGAACGTCACCTTATCTTCTCGATTTCCTAACCAAACCAATCAGTCATTGAATTCGATTAAAAATAATGATCCCGCTGGGAGGCCATTTGCAACGTCAAAAGATGGCGGATGTGTAATTTGTTTTAGTTTTAATTTTTGTGTACTTAGGTGTTCAAAGTTCTTTTTTGTTAGTGTTTTGTACTTTTAATGCCTTTGTGTTAAAGTCAAAGTCAAAGTTCTTTATTCTTCAATTTAGGCATAATATAATGCACCTATGAATGTCAAAAGTGTGGTGTTGCACAGTGATAGAAGACTTGGACTTATTTCGTGTATCCTGGCATCTTCTCGTTTCAAGTGGACTCGCAGTGGTACAGAGGTTAAAACTATCTTGGCCTCTGTCCTACATATCACCGTACAACGTTGCCACCAATCTTCCTAGAGAAGTTTGGATTGTGTTTTATTGCAATTTTGATTTATAATTATATATACTTGACACTAGCGAAATCACTTCGTGGAAACGCCATATTCCCGCGGTAGTAGCTGATGAAGTCGCCGCGGGGCAAAAAAGAAAAAGAAGATTATCCAATGATTAAAGAAACTAAAGGATCGGGCGTACAAATATAAACCAATATACATATTGTTATCTCTTTCTAACTAATCTGCATTCTCGTACGAAAAAAGGATCACTATACTTTGGTCGGAAGCCAAAATATACCTAATTTCAATAAAACTTGAAACTTATGGGTGCATAGGGATTGCAAATCCGCAGGTGTTCGAAGAAATCGGATTTACGGATTTTCTTTCGAACCAAATTTGGATTTTAAAATTAAACGTGTAACAATACAAAAGATTCGTTTGACTGATAGTCAGTAGGTAGGTACTGTATCTTTACTTGTTTTCATTATTTTGAGGAAAACTAAAAATAAAAATTATTTAATATTTAACTAAATGTAAAAAAAATTTTAGGTAACAAAAAAATATGGTGAGTCTACTGAGGCGATGTCGTACAGCAGCAAGTTAGCGACTCTTAGGGCTGTATTAATAAACTCATCTTCACTGTGAGGCCCGTCACAAGATACGTCAAAGTAAACGCCAAACCATAGAACACTGTCACTTTTGACGCATCTCGAGACGAGCATTAGAGTTGAGATCAGTTTAGTAATACGGGCCTTCGGGCCGTTTTAATAAACTCGTCTTGACTGTGAGGCCCGTCACAAGATACGTCAAAGTAAACGCCAAACCATAGAACACTGTCATTTTTGACGCATCTCGAGACGAGCATTAGACTTGAGATCAGTTTAGTAATACGGGCCTTCGGGCCATTTTAATAAACTCATCTTGAGTGTGAGGCCCGTCACAAGATACGTCAAAGTAAACGCCAAACCATAGAACGCTGTCACTTTTGTTTGACGCATCTCGAGACGAGCATTAGAGTTGAGATCAGTTTATTAATACGGGCCTAAGACACCACATTTTCATAAAATTAAAATCTCAGGAACATATATATATTCGCGTACTTTTGAAGGTTGAGCATAGTCATATTATTTATTTATACACTTAAGTATTGTCTTCATGTCCATTTTAAGGTAGTAATCTCTATTTAAATTTGTTTTTTTTATGATAAGCGCTTACGGCGAAAATACTATTAGACTGATAGAATCTTGTCAAAAAGATATTTTTATTCGAACAATTATGGACATTAAAAATGTATAGGTTTTATAGATTGGATTGATTTTTCGTCAATTTTTACGTTTCTCCCCAAAGAACTTTGTGTCAAAATCCGAAACCGTCGCCGAAGTTCGATTTTCACAGTATTGACCTACTACGAAAAATCGAGCTTCGGCGACGGTAACAAACGCCATACGACGAACTTCGAATCCGAAGAGGGGCCCGAAGGTGTTCATAGTAGGAAATGGTGAAATCGTAGAACGGAACTTGGCAGTTCGAATTTCAAAGTAGTGCCCCAGTAAAATAATCAATAAACCACAACACAGATTATAAGGGTATGTCTATAAACAGATAGGAATAAAGCTTGGAACTGATAGCTGGTTAGGGGTACTTCTGGATCCTGGAGGCAAAGATTTGCCCCGTTTTTTTTTTCAAAGGAAGGAAGGACAGCTTACGAGTCCGCGAATTCTTTGTGTCTTCTCATGCTGTTTTATTTGTCGATGTCGATTTTATTAGTCATATGAAATCATATCGAGTATACCTCATAGGAAAATAGGTTAATTTTCGAAGTCCTAATAGTATCCAATGTTAATCCTAGTACCATTTTTCGGTAAATAAAAAGGTAGGTAAATACCTTTAATTTCCAAATGCTTTTATGTTGCCAGACTAAGACTGGGAGGTTTGCAAAAAAGTTTAGGAACCTTTTATTATATCCATATACTTAATAGGCTATTCTTTCGAATAAAAATGAAAACGCGTAAATTTTTAGGTGTATCCCAATTCCTTATGCATTTATTATTATTAAGTTTTCACAATTAAGCCGCCATTCGCATTCCTCTCCCCTTACTAATAAACGTTGAGTAACCATGGTGTAGTCAAACCATGCTTTGTCCTTATCTGTCATTGTGACATTTGAAATTGACAGATAAGGACAAAGCATGGTTTATCTACACCACCGTCACTCAAAGTAGCGCCCCAGTAAAATAATCAATAATCCACAGCACAGATTATAAGGGTATGTCTAAAGGAATGAAGCTCGGAACTGATAGCTGGTTAGGGGTAGTTCTGTACGCAGGCGACACCGGAAATGGTATCGCTATCGAGCTGTAAACTTTTGAATAAAAATGGCGGAATGGCGGATTTAAATGAAAATTCAGTTCATTCTCGAATAAATTGATTGATTGATTGATATTCCATCAATAAATACGAAGAAGAACCTCAATTCATTAGAAATTAAACTTCGCTTGTGGTAAGATTAGCTAAGATTTTTGTGAAGAAGTGACATCTCGAGAAAAAGTGATTAATGAGATATCATATTAAAATACAGGTACATGTGTTTTTAATTTCATGTAGGGGAAGTTTGTGATAAAATAATCGGTTTGTTTCCAAAAATATTCTTTACTATTTTGGTTCATATGACTTTTCGTTTGTGAATATAGCGGTCCAATAAGTGGTGATATATTTATTGAACTTACTTGCTTCTGGTCCCTCGATGGGGCTAGAACTAGCGCGGAATCTGCCAAGAAGTGAGGCAGAGCTTTTTTGCATAGGTGTTTTTAACTGTTACGTTTATTAAGAAACCTGGCAGCACGCTTTGAACAGTGAATTTTTACACTTATTAATTATGAAGACGATAATAATGTTCCTATTTATTAGCTGCTGCTAATATAGCGCAACAAAAATTACATCCGTTTTAAAATGACTCCATAAAACAAAGTTCCATCGTCCAACAAAGTAGTCAGTACATACATAAAAATATAAAATAAAGTAGAGTACGAACAGGCAAATCATTATCTCTAGCTTTCACAGCAGTCTGTTTTTCTCCTAGTCATATCGATATACCTCATAGGAAAATAGGTTAATTTTCGAACTCCTTCTTCTTCTTCTTCTTCTTCTTCTTCCACAGCATTTATTTAGATGCCCACTGTTGGGTATATAAATAAATAAAAATAAATAAAATAAAATAAAATATTGTTTAATTGCCAAGAAACTTACATTTACATATATTGCCCATGACCACCACACTAGGCGCAGCCTGTCACGTGGGGTCCATTCGTTACGATTACCAGGTACAAGTATAAGTCCTGCGCTATTACTAAGTAGAATTACAGATGGCTTAAACTAATTTACTAATTGTATAATACATTGATATTTGAATTAATTGCGTGCGTATGTGTATGTGTATGTGTGTGTGTGTGTGTGTGTGTGTGTGTGTGTGTGTGTGTGTGTGTTTGTGTGTGTGCGTGTGTGTATGAGAGTGTGTGGGTGTGTGTTAGAAAACCCTCAGTATTTTTTCAGCTTCATAATAATCAATAGGCTGAATCCAGTTTGTCACTATTCTTTTGGCTTCAGCGGCAGAGTAGTGTCTAAGGTTACACCTCCTGCTAACAACATTATAAGCGTGTGGAAGTAGAAATTCAGGGAATCTTCTTGCAAAAGCCGATTTCGTTCTGGGAGTTGGCAGCGTTAGCACTCGTTTCTTTAGCATTGTGTCGTAATCTTTGCATGCGATCACCTTGCGATACATCGCAACAACCAACCTCACAATTGCCAATTTGCGCACAGTGAGTACCTCCGTTTCTCTGTACACAGCTGCGGTCGGGTTAGAGTCTGGGCTTATTGGTCATAACCTTGAGAACATGCCTCTGAGCTCTTTCCAGGGTTATCAGCAGGGTTGTAGCGGCCCCTCCCCAAATGATTATGCAATACGTAATAATTACTTGACATAACGCTAGGTACACCGTTTTCAATAATAATTTGTTTGCCGAGTTTCTAAGCATTTTCATGGTGTAGACCATTTTACGTACCCGTGCTGACACTGCTTCTATGTGTTTCCCGAAGTTTAATTTCTCGTCTAAGATAACGCCCAGGTATTTGATGCTTTCTGTTCTATCGATTGAGCTGCAGTTGCCTCTCCAATGCTTTTTGTTGGCAGACGAGGGCTGGGAGGTTTGCAAAAAAGTTTAGTAACCTTTTATTTTAATTATCCATATACTTAATAGGCTATTCTTTCGAACAAAAATGAAAACGCATAAATTTTTTAGATGTACACCAATTCCTTAAGCCTTTATTATTATTAACTTTTCACTTTTAAGTCCAGATTCGCACTCCTACCCCCTTACTAATAAACGTTGAATAACCATGGTGTAGTTAAACCATGCTTTGTCCTTATCTGTCATTGTGTACATTTGAAATTGACAGATAAGGACAAAGCATGGTTTAGCTACACCACCGTTACTCAAAGTTTATTAGTAAGGGGGCTAGTAACACAAACATTATATAAACTAGCAGACTAAACATTATTTCACGCCTACATAGACTGGTATCATCAATGCCACTACCCCTTTCCCTCTAACATTAAATCGTATAAACCTATTTCTTTTTTGCATTTATTGTACCACCAAGGCACACAATAGAAAATTTTGAACCCGTGGCAGTCGCCATGTTTGTGAAGTGACATTTAAGCTACATATGGCGTTAAATTTTTGTTGTGGTGAACGAGCGTGGTGAAATCAAGTGTGAATTGAAATTTATAAAATCATGGTGTAATGCTGTGTTGCCTTGTGTTACAACGCATCATACAGGAAAACCCCAAAATTGCGTTTCATCGGTAAGTTAATCTATTGCTATCATTCGTCATAGATTTATTTTTGTTTACCGCATCCTAACTAACAATGGTCATCAAATATTTAGAAATAATAACAAACGCAATATTCATGAAGCTGTTAAAACGTTCTTAATTTAAGGTTTTCTAAACAAATACGAGAAATATTTTAGTTTTCCTAAATAAAATAATCTCATTTGACATAATGTACAATGCAATTTATACAGGACGGAACTAGGCCTAGGCCTGACATTTGTTTGATAATGCTTCTAAGCAGTACTGGATTTCACAAAATTGTGATTGCTACTCATTGTGATGCGCTTGACCGACCTTATTTATTATTGCATTGTTTTGTAATAGGTAATTACCCTGAAAACAAATCAAAACATAACATAACTTACGCACTGTGTACTGTTTTGTCTTGTTCTGGTATTGTTTATGGGTTAGCTATCTTATCTACCTAAGTAAATTGCGGGAAAGTTCATTTCATGGGACTTAATAACACAGCTATTGCAAGAAATAAATTAATAAAAGTATTTATTTATACTGTTAATATTTTCAAGTTTCAATTACCTTAAAACGTTCCTCAAAAAAAAAGCAATATGTTTCAAAATCTTTTATGTGTGTAAAGCTGCCACACATTCTGAGCAGTAATGTTGCCTGCTAGTTTATATAATGTGTGGCTAGTAGGCATTTAAATTCACTGCCAAAATGTAGAGCTTGCTAGCGCCACCGTTTCCGCCCTCGCATGCGTCCCGAACAGCTAACTTTGAGTTCCGAGGTTGACTCAAACTTGAACTTGACTGCCATCTGTCAGTTATACCTACCTACAGTACGTATTGTAATGTATTGATTAAATTCTGCCTGCCCTGCCTGTCTGACTGAATTGACGCCGGTTTTCACGTTCTTTCAAAATACGTACGTATAAAAATTAGACCATTATTGATTTGTGCGTTCAGATTGAAATTCTGCTTATTCTCAAGGTTAGTATATTCACACAATAACACTGTCTTTCTGTTTTTTAACATTCATCATACGTTAGAATAATAATATTAATAATACTTACCGCCGCACTCGATGACGATAAACCGCTCCTTAGGGACTATTTTTAAAAACAAAAACCCCGGATAGGAATGATGCCTTTGGGCGGAGTTTGCCAAATTCGGATTAAATTAAGTCTGCTTCCGAAATCGCCATATTCACATGAGGTAGTATTCCTTATAAGTTCAATACTGCGTAGGTTTAATCCTTTAAAGATCAAATTCTGAGGATTACAGATTCTAAATAAGTTAAATTTTGACAAAAACAAATTATCATCATATTCAATAATGGACCTTTTTCTGATGAGATCAGATTCTACACGCGGCTTCATTAATAGCCTATTTCAAATTTCGTTCGATTTTGATCAAGTTACAATCTCAGTAAGTCACATTCCAATGTAAGTCAATTTCATAGCACATTTTGCATATGCACAGTCATCCACAATTAACAATATTAGGTCTCCATTATTAATTCTGCGAAAGTTAATGATTACTTTAATAAAAATTCATCATAAAACAAAATAATTTATTTGTATCATCATCATCATCATCATCAGCCCGGGGGCGTCTACTGCTGGACAAAGGCCTGCCCCAAAGAGCGCCACAAGTCACGGTCTTGAGCCGCTTGCATCCAGCGGCTCCCCGCGATCCTAACCAGGTCGTCAGACCACCGGGTGGGAGGCCGTCCAACACTCCGTCCACCCGTGCGGGGCCGCCACTCGAGAACTTTTCTTCCCCAACGGTTATCAGTTCTCCGAGCTATGTGGCCTGCCCATTGCCACTTCAGCATGCTAACTCTCTATTTGTATCACTTCAAACAAAAACGCATTCGCATTGAATAAGACAATAAACATATCAGTCTTGTTCCATTACATTGTTAGTGTCGTTTTGCATATTCATTTCTGATCCACTAAACGTTGATTATTCATTCCGTAGAATTCTGACTGCTGTCACATTCTGACTTTTTAGAATTTTCAATAGCATGGATTTGTGACAAAGAAAAATTGAGATAAAAGAAGTCCAAAGATTTGTAATAACAATGATCAGAATCATCAATCAATTAATCAAGACCAAGAAATGTCAAAAAACGTTAGAAATCAAGATTAGTGCTGTTTGTATTGGAACATTCAGATTCTGAACCCGAATTGAAACTGGAATCGGTGACAATATCATCAAGATACCTCTTAACATTTCTTTCAAAGCTCATATATGAAGCTTTCTTTAGAAAATCGTAAAAACCAAATACTTTTTGATTTTACGTCAGCAATTATTTCTACGACGATCTAATTTTAGGTCGACTTTTCTAGCTTTTTCCTTTCTTAATGAGCTTGTGTTATTGCAATGTCATTATATTCCGCCTCTTCTTTTAAAGTCATTAAAAAAAAACCCCCTTTTGTTTTAATATGTTCTGTTGCCTAATATCCAATTCGGTAAATTAGCTTTCATCATTTCAAGTAAGGTAAACGGAGATGGTATCAATATTAAATTCCTTTCATTTCTTCCAAATGAAATGTAAGAAGCATCCTGATATTTTCGCCGAGGGGAAAACGTATGACACAGCATTCATTACAGCAAGTTCTAAGTCGGCTTTGAACCTTGTCATATTCACACCTAATTCGGTTTTCAATAGTTCAAAAAGTCGTATGTAAGTGCATTCCAGCTTGTTGGGTACAAGTGCATATATTATATAACTGGTACTAGTACGACTGCTTTCAGACTCATTATTCAAGACGCATGTATAGTGTATAACTGGAAGAATGGTTTTGGCACTACCTTAAAGGTGCCACCTGTGAGAAATATGTTTTTTTTTAAATATCCTTTTTGCTAGATCAGAGCAAAAAACTAGTAATCGATCTTCCTCACCACATTCACACGCTAAAAAATTATCGTGTATTAATTTTGGAATTGTGACATCTTTTGCAGCGTTTCTGTGCCTAAAACGCGTTTTCTGTATGCGTAAAGAGAATCTTTCTTTGAAGAAAAGGTGGGCAGTAGAATCGAGTGGTGCATACCTTTTAGTCCTTGCAGTGAATCTACAAACAACGGTTGGATGATATGAATGATTCTGCAACCGTTTGTTTGCAGGTATACATGACCAGTCATATTAAAGAAACCTACGTGGTTAGAATTGGATTTTTAAAGGAAAGTTTCTCGTTTGAATCTGTCCTCGTACAAATCTGACCTACTACGAATAAACTCCCTGACCTACTGAAAATCTGGTCTCAGTAAAAAAACAAGTAAGAATTTGGAGCATATAGTATGAGGAATATCCACAGACTCACCAACTCTGAACCCAACCCAATTTAAACCTGATTTGCCCAGAAGCTGACTTAATAAGATACTGGAAAAGTTTGTAGTTAACCTAATCAGAATTTGGCAACCTCTGCCCAAATGTTTATATAACCTATTTTGTATGAGATTTAAATTCAGTAGGTAGGTATTTTATTCCTTACACATTTAGGGAACTTATATGAAAAACAGAGCAATCTTTTAAGATACTTTTTAAACAAGACATCTTGCATGTAACAAGTTGCTATCATTATTTTTTTCATTTCTCGTTGTCTAATGCGATCTATCCTTTTTTTTGGGACAATAAGCTCTATTTTGGTGCGATTGTTTCTAAATATTTTCTTGTACAGCATTGTTTTAAATGTTTTTATACATGAAATATACCCAATGCTATAATTATCCGTCGCAATTTTTTAGGCCAAAGCTTCTATGGAGATCTGGCACTAGTCACTGGCATTGTGGATGATGGAGTCAGGAGGGGGCAACGTGATCTTTACTGTACTTAATATGTACCCACCAAGCTGCGGCTCGTTAGTCTTGTCTTGATAAGCAAATGATGTCCGGGCAGAAAAATAGTATAGTCAACAAGAATAGCTCGAAAAATGAACAGAAAAGTTTGAAATCAAACAAGATGTTTGATTGTCTCTAAATTGTCGAGTGTGGTGGTTTGAAACTTAGTCCATTAGTTGTTATAGTTTCTAAATTGTAAAATATTAACTTGGGGCTAGCTATTAATTTCGCAGAGGAAAAATGTCTGGCCTTTACATTTGATTTAAGGGTCGTTTTCAAAAATATACATATAATAAGAGGCTATTACGAGATTTAGTCATACGACGATGCTGGCCTAGTCAGTAGTGACTGTTGTGAAGTTTTGTTTTAATTAAAGCTGTTTACCCGATTGATTACTATACTCACTTGATATTGGCTTGACCCAGCGAAATACCGGGTCAATCCCACCTGTTACCACCAATTTGTTACCACTGGTAACAACTGGGTTTTTTTTTTCCACCTGTTACCACTGGTAACAGGTGGAAACCCAGTAGTTACTGGGTTTCTTTTTCCCCAGTAGTTATCACCAAATATTTTAGTGGGCCACCGTTATTAAAAAAATAAGAGAAGTTGACTTGCAGAGAAATGTAATGATCCTTTTTGTTTTAGGTTTTTGGTAACTCCAAGACATTTAAAATGGGGGATGAACAAGCTACGGAAACGCCCGCAGCATTAAAAGACTGGTCCAGTCACGAACTGTTTTATCTTATGCAGTGTCTTGAAAAAATTGGCCCCACCAGTCAGATTTATTGTAATCATCTGGCTGAAATACTGATACCTTCTAAAACACCAGAACAGATAAAAGTTGCTATTAAACATTATACGGAGGTATCAAATGCTCCAGGCGGGCCTCCTGAATTTCCTAACAGAAGGCAAAGGAGGGCCGCCGAAATGAGGAATTTTATGCCGATATGGGACCTGGTGTTACTGAAATATTCCAACATTGATACTGATACAGCAAGATCTATCAGAAGACACGTAGACCCTAAAGACATACCAACACCCGTGCCGTCAGTGAAATATTCCAACATTAATACTGATACAGCAAGATCTATCAGAAGACACGCAGACCCTAAAGACATACCACCACCCGTGCCGTTAGTGAAACATTCCAACATTGATACTGATACAGCAAGATCTATCAGAAAACACGCAGACCCTAAAAACATACCACCACCCGTGCCCAAAAAGTGCAACAAAAATGTAAACTTTTTTGAGGGGCTCAACTTGCCACGACCAAAGTAATGAGTCTTGCAATGCCTATGAGCTCGAATGAGTTCCTATTACATCGTCTTGATATTTTTTCAATATCTATACATGTAATAAAGTTGTACAAGGAGAAAAAATCTGTACATTCGAGATATGAACTAATATTTTTTTTCAACTCGTGTACTGTAATAATAAACCGCTTATATTTATATCGATATACCACCTATTGTGTAACCGAAGCGGGAAAACAATTCTATAATGAGCGTTGCCATGGTAATAACAGTTCTATAATTATTATTATAGCATTGTTATTACCATGGTTACGGTCATTTCGGATATCAGTGTTGGCAAACGCAAACACTCTTACTGGTATAATAAACCGTTAAAATATATTTTAACGCCAATCAAAATTACTTAGTCACCCAATAAAAAGGAGGACTATGATGAGCATACTTAAAACCTTGTCATTATAAATTTCATTGTGACGTGTGTCATTTGATGTTCTGTTTGAAGTTTACTATGACAACGGACTAAAGTACAGTCACGAGATTAAATTTGGGACCCACCTTAGGTCCAAAGTCAATCTGACATTCTACAGCAATAAGGCCGAGTTTCCTAGAAGTTACAAATGTCTTGACATCCCTAATGACATTGACGACTGCATGCATATTTTTCTTAAAATGGGTCCCAAATTAACGCTCGTGACCGTACTTACCATTCGTTCGTCCGTACAATAAAAACAAGATTAATTTTGAGACTATTTGTGTTTAGAAATTCATTTTTATTAAATTACTAAAAATAGATGATTAATATCCATATATATCCATCGATTTGTTATTCGGTTACCATGGTTACGTTCAATGTGAGTATCAAGGAAAGTGCGTCTCGTTCGGCATTCCAACTTTTCGAAAATGGTCGTGCTACGCTCTATTGGGATCGATCTGTCATCACGGACAGGACTATTGTCGCCAATAAGCCTGATATCGTGTTGACAGATCGATCCCAACGCCGGACAGTGCTCGTTGACGTCACCATTCCGCATGACGAGAACCTTGTGAAGGTCGAGAAGGACAAGCTCAGCAAGTACCTTGACTTGGCTCACGAGGTGACCGCCACGTGGGATGTTGGCGATCATTGTCCCGATAGTTGTTTCGGCCAACGGTCTTACAGCGAAGAGTCTCGACAAACACCTCAACAGACTCGCTAGATGGCTGGGTCAAGGGCCAGATACAGAAGGCAGTACTCCTCGACACGGCACGCATTGTGAGGAGGTTCCTCTCTCTGCAGCCCTAACCACCGGTAGCTGCCCCGCTGCCGGCGGCACTCGTAGGTTAGGTTTTTTATAATGTTTATTTTACTTTTATATTTGAATATTTATTTAATATTCGATTTAATAATAATAATAATAATATATAATTAAGGTATGTATAGATCGTAGCCGTGTTTACAAATGTAGTAAACATTTTGTAGTTCAAAATTGACAAGTATTATTTCCTCTAAGTTTCAGCTTCCTGTCTTGGTTATTTTTGAGATATGTTTTTTTACTATTTCCATTTGTTTGCCACATTAGTGTTAGTAAGGCCGCGGAGCGTCCGAGCCGCTCCGCTTGTGTGTTAGAAATAGAAAAAGATTTGTCTGTGGCATTTATTTTTAATTATAATACCTAAGTAGTTATGCTTAGGTTCTAACATGATACCTGGTTAATAAATGCTTCCTGTAATGTTACATGCATTCTTTTTGGTATTACAATAGTGGGGGCTGTCCGAACGCTCTGCGACCTTAGCGTCTTCGATATGGACGCGCTTCGCTAGTGGAACGGACAGCCGACGGACCGGTGGCCTCTCCCCGGCGGTCCGCAGGTTTGCGCTAAGCCTTCCTGTCCAAAGGCCCCGCTTCCCCGGCGCACACTGGTTGACACCGGCGCATGCCGGCGGTTACCGCCGCGGTAACACGCTCTACAATGCCGCGGTGCAAAGCATTGAAATGTATACCTTATTTCAATTAAAATACCAAATAATATTAGTAAGGATTATTTATAGTGTTTGAGTCTCTATATATAGGATACCATAAGTTTTAGCGGACTGGCTTACAAGAGAACCAATATCGAATATTTATGTGTGTGTGTGTCTTTGAAGAGTTCTAATGAAGCGCCTCTTATTCCAACCTTTTCCAGCTTTTCCACAAGCTTGGGGATAGAAACAGTGTCAAACGCCACTTGTTGCCAGTCTGCATACACTCTTTACATATTGTAGAATGTAGGTCTAGTATGTTCGAGTTAAAAATTTAAGTCTATTGATATCTCCATATAACCATTACATACTTTAAGAGTAATAAATGTAACCATATTGTAATAATTATCAAATAAAGCAAACAAAGTAAAAAGGCAGTGTTTTTATTCAATAAAGTGAACTGACAGTAAATGTACGGTTTTTCTTTGATAGCCGTTTTAATTGTTAATACGAATATGTAAAGTTGTAATAATAACAAACGTATTTAAACAGTCACTTTTAGAATAGAACATGTTTTGAGCACATTTTCTCAATTAATGAGAAACTGAACATTTCAAGCTCGCCGCGGGAAAGTCATACTTATAAATGTGCTTCGTCATAGTCGCTCAACTACCTTAATCGAGATATCTTATCGCCACCCTTCAAATAGGTACCGTTAAGGAGTTCTGGTGGCCATCTGTGGTCTTCATCATCAGTTCCACTTCACCATATAGTACTTTTCAAAAGCAAATGCACTGTAGGGATGCGAGTTGGAGACAAGTGACAACAACGAATGTAGTACATGAACTGTCTTTATTAGGAATAAGAATGCCTTATATACTAGAATACACACACATATACCTTATCATATACTTACACCACTACACCTCCCATTCACAAGAAAAAAAAAATACATTCCTTGTAATTTTTTTTTTTTTTATACAGATTTATATAATTTGGTGCGGTTCTTGTGAACTATATCTATTTTTCCATCTCTTATTATTTCAACGTTGGGAGTTAAATCTCTTAAAACTACGTAAGGTCCCTTATATAGTGGGTCCATCTTAAGTCTATTTTCATTTTTAATTAATATTTGATCATTTTTCTTATACACTACGGGATTAATATTTTTATCGTATTTAGATTTACGCACTATTTTACTTTTAATTAAATTCTCTTTTGCTTCCTTCTGAGACAATTGTAATCTATATCGCAACTCACAAGGATAATCGTTATGATTATAAAGGGGTTCAACTTTAGTTGATAAATTGCTTGGCAAATTGCATTTTTTACCAAATACTAGTTCGTATGGGGTAAATTTGGTTTCGGAATGGACAGACGTATTATAAGAAAATGCCCAATAAGGGAGCCAGTCGCTCCAAGTTTCGGGATGACAGTCAGTCTGGATTCGTAAAAACGTACCTAAATGTTTGTGGGAGTTTTCCAGAGCGCCAATACTTTCGTGATGATAAGCTGTAGACTGTATTTTGTTAATTTTGAGTAATTTACATACCTCTGTCATGACGTTAGAGATGAATTCCGTGCCTCGATCAGTTGCTATCTCTAAGGGTATTCCATACCTAAGGATAAAATTATTTACTAATGCCTTACTTACTTCTGTTGTCGTTTTAGACATCAGTGGATACGCCTCTACGTATTTAGATAACTCGCATTGAAGAGTTAAAATGTATGAGTAATTATAACTATCCTTATCTAAGGGCCCTACTAAATCTAAGTATATCTTATTGAATGCCGAGTCGGCAGTGGTCGTTACGACCATTGGTTCCTTGGTATGACGCGTGTATTTTTGTTTTTTACATATGTCACAGCGTTCTACAAATTGTTTAACGTCGTGCTCTAGAGCTGACCAAAAATAATATTTTTTAATATTGTTAATCATTTTTCTTGTACCTGCGTGGCCACTCGTAGGTAACAAGTGAAAATCGTTGAGTATAACTCGCTGGTCATCTTTGTCAGTTATTTTTATAACATCTTTTAATATACATAATGACGGACCGGTCCAGTCTTTTGCTCTACTTATTTCTTGTGCTAATTTGTCGACAAACACGTAATTATTTTTATTTTTTACAATGTATATTAGATTTATTTGACATGTCTTACAAAAAACTTCGAGTTCTCTCACAAATTCGGCTCGCGATATTTGGTTTTGAGTGTTCGAGTTTATATAAATTGCCTTTTTACTTGGCAAGTAGCACAATATTTTACTTTTATAATTAATTTCTGGTTTTAAACCTTGTTTTCTTAACTCTTCATTTGTACTAAACAATAATTCTACCGAATTCGACGGTTTTTTACTTAATTCTATGACTTTTGGTTGATCAGGCCAAATGTTATTAGAACCAAGGTCAATCGACGAATCAGGTGAATTTTGTTTCATCATTTTTTTATATTGTGATCTAGTCATTACATTAATGACATTGGCATGCATCTCTTTCAACTCTTCTGACGTTATTCTAATACGAGACAATGCGTCTGCAGCCGCGTTGTCTTTCCCTTTCACGTATTCGATGGTGAAGTCGTACTCTTCCAACGCTAATCTAAATTTTAAAAGTCTGCTGGATGGGTCTCTTAAATTATATAAATAAATTAAAGGGCGGTGATCAGTTTTCACCGTGAATTTTCTGCCAAATAAATACGGCCGGAAGTACTTAATTGCCCAAACTATCGCCAACAATTCTTTTTGAACCGTGGGGTAGTTAACCTCTGCTTTATTGAGACCCCTACTACTGTACGCTACTGGTCTACCATCGCTATTCGCTAATATTGCGCCAATAGAAAATCCACTTGCATCCGTTTGTAAAATAAAATGGTTTCGATCTGATAAGTCAGGATATGCTAAGACAGGCGATGTAGTAAGTGCATTTTTTAGATTTTCAAATGATTTCTGACATTTTTCGTTCCAAACGAACTCTACATTTTTTCTACATAATTGGTTTAAGGGATGTGATTTTTCGGCAAAATTACCTATAAATTTTCTGTAATAGTTAGCAAATGCTACGAACCTTTTTACGTCCTCTACATTTTTAGGTATCGGGTATTCATGTAAAACCTTTATTTTATCAGGATCCGGCAGTATTCCGTTTTCTGACACTACGTGTCCTAGATAAAGAATTTGTTTTTTGAGAAAATCGCATTTTTCTGGATTTAATTTTAGATTGACTTTCCGTAGCCTTGAAAACACATCCATTAAATTTTTATTATGGTCTGCTAGGTTTCTACCGAATACAATTAAATCGTCCAAATAAACAAAACATTTTTCATAATTTAAGCCTGACATTGCTACCGTTATCATCCGAGAAAAGGATCCAGGGCTTATTTTTAATCCTTGCGGCATCCTGGTTAGTTGGTACTGCCCTGAACAAAAAGCTGTATACGGCCTACTTTCTTTCTCTAATGCTACCTGATAATAACCGGAAAATAGGTCGAGATGAGAGAAGTAAACGGATCCAGACAGCGAATCCAAAATTTCTGTAATATTCGGTAACGGGAATTTATCATCCTGTATGTGGTTATTAAGTTGCCGATAATCTATAACCAGTCTCCATTTTTTATCTTCTCCTACCTTACCTTTTTTTGGCACCAGTAATACTGGGCTGGACCACTCGCTTTGAGTCGGTTCGATAATACCATCATGTAATAATTTATTAATTTGTCTATTTAATTCTTGTTTTTGGGAATGTGGTATCCTATAGGGTTTTTTAAATACTGGGGACGTATTTGGCTTTATATATATTTTTTGCTTGTATATATTTGTGGTTGTTAATTTATCATTAGACAAATGGAAAACGTCTGAAAATTTAGCACACATACTTTCTATTGAGGTTTTCTCTTCCGTATTTAAATGGTTTAATTGTAATAATGAAAATTATTTCTTAACCCTTTCCGCGTTTCCTTGCATAACGTTGAACATACACATGTCATAGTTTTGTAAACTTTCTATTTGTGGGCTTATATTTTTCAAGTTTATTTGGTCCTCCGTTGTATTTAGAATCTTGATAGGTATCACCCCGTTGACGGGTTTGACCATAGTATTAGCTATAAAAACTCCATTGTGAAGCTCTTCCGTGCAAACCACACATTCATCAGTCATATCTGTCTTAATGTAATGAATAGATTCCGACCTGGGTGGTATGGTCAGTGACAAATCCATTACGTTCATATTAAATAATGATAAATAAATTTCCTTTCCATTATCTCTAAGTAGTCGCAAAGTATTCGCGCTGTAATCTAAAACTGCTCCGTACTTCCTTAAAAAGTCGTTGCCTATGATCCCATTAGCCAAACATGGCAACGAATTGAAAATATAAATCTTGTGATGAAATGATTCATCATGAGTAACTAGCTGTAAACAGATGTATCCTATTGCTTCGATGCTGCCCCCAATACCATTTACGGTACTCTTTTGTTTATGGAATGGAATATTTAACGAAGTGATACATTGTAATTTAATTCCACTAATCGATGCTCCACTATCTATAAGAAAGGAATAGTCGCGATTTTCGACTTTAAACCTAGTTACCAAAGAGCTATCTGATGTTAGTATGGACATGTTAGTCACGAAAAAAATTACTTTCGTCGTTTGAATTTTGAGTCTCATTTTCGGTCTGAGTCATCATTCTGATATTAGGGCGATTCCACTGATGGCTGGGTCTGTGGGTAATATTACCTGAAAAACGCCCTCGTGTGCCTCTGAAGTTGCCCCAATTGTTGCCACGGTACGCCGCGGCTCCGCCACGAGGATTGTAGTAGTAGCGCGTACCGCGCCCTCGTGCTTGATATCGCCCACGAAACCTTTGAAATTGCCTTTGTGCATAGTATGGCCTATGCGATGGTCTATAAAAAGATTGAGATGACATACCCAAAATCTCCCCTGAAGCCGAAGCGGTAGTGACGTCATCTTCTTCTTGGGCTGCCTGTATGGCATCCTTTAATGTTGCAAAATTCCGAGCTGCAATGATAGTGCTCAATCTGCGATTCCGCAGGCCGTCGGCAAACTTTTGTATAGCTAGTTTTTAGCGGCTTGAGTACCTTGTAATTGTCTGTGTTGCCGTCGGCCTGTGAAATTGTCAAATCCACAAACAATTCCGCAATCTCTGACCCAAAATCTTTAACACTCCGATTATTCTGCTTAATTGTATGCAGTTTGCTTTGAATGGCAGTCGCGGCCTTTTTAGGCAACAAAACGTGCCTCATATCTTGTATTAACTCTGCTGACGTAGCATAGTCGGTGTTTAATTTTAATTTTCCGGATTGAGATAGCCTGCTCTTCAAAACAAACTGAATAAGCTTTTTATGGTCATCGGTTTTTAAAACAGAACTATAATATTCAATGCCGTCAATGAGTTGTTTCGTATTAAGTTCGTCGTCAGTCATAAGGGGTAGCAGGGTTAGGGCTGTTTTTAAATCGAAGGGCTCCCCCATTGTATCAGATTCGTTTGCACTTTCTTGGCAATAATTTAATATTTCGCTATAGAGCGTATTAAGCGATGCACACAATTTATTATATAAAGTGACCTCTTCCTTTGCTACTAAACCCTTTTTGATGAGTTCCGATACTTCGTTATTTAAACATTCGTACTTGCGTATCACAATATTAGTCTCTGCTAATTTAACAGTAATAATATTACCTTGCCTACGGTTAGGGCCAATTTTACATAAATAAGTGCGTATTTCTTTAAGTTCATTGCATAATACAGATAACGTTTCTGCCATTTAAGTACTTAAATATATTACACGCTTGTTTATGTATTACCTACTATAATATTAGATTAACCACTGTTTTTACTTTACGTATTTAAACATAGTTTCTCGTATTTTTTGGTACTTCCTACTTATCACAACACTTCACAACACTTACGAACTGCTCAGACGACTTCAGCCGGCGCCATCCTCCTCACGCTCAAGGCCATAGCCTGAGCTCGCCTCTCGATCTTCTTGTTGATTGACTTATTTAGGTATCTGATGAACATAATCACGATGACCAAACCCGCAACAATCAGCAACAGGAACAGATACCAGTTGATTTTACCAACATGTTCCATGACATTGTCGTGACTCTGTTCTATCACATTTTCATACCCAACTTGAGTCAAGATTTCCTGGCGTGCCCGAGGAGGCGCCTCCGTTGCTGTGGAGCCGTGGTTCCCCATTGTAATTAAATCGCCATACATAACACGTTAGAATAACGTACGTAGATATTTAATAAGTTCTCATTATACTCGCACTGGCACAAAGTTCGTTATCCTAATATGTCTATACACAGCGGCGCACTTATTACGAGCGGCAGCGGTCGGCGGTATGCGTCATTTACGCAAATTTAATTTAGCACAACATCCAAAAATAATTAAAATAAGTAGTCCGCAAATAGCCAACGCTAGATAAATTGTAATTGTTTCTATTTTGCTAAGCACTTCTGAATTGTCAGCACAATTATTCCCGCACATTTTATTTAATACTTAGTCCAATTGTTCGAAACTAGACACCCGCACGCGCGCATTGCTGCTACTGGCAGGGTCGCCATGTAGCGATGCGAGTTGGAGACAAGTGACAACAACGAATGTAGTACATGAACTGTCTTTATTAGGAATAAGAATGCCTTATATACTAGAATACACACACATATACCTTATCATATACTTACACCACTACAGCACGAGTAACAGTGAAAAATACGGAGGAGTTCCCTTGACTTCTCCAATATCCCATCATCAGATATTGACATGTTGACAATGGGACCAACTAGAAAGTAACCCATTCAAACAACGAAAAAAGAAATTAATCGGTCCAGTGGTCTTTGAGTTTTCGGGGCAAATACTCTTTTTTTTTTAAACTCGACGTATTACTTACTTGGCTTATTCCCAGTTGTCCGCACCCCTTTGTTCACACTGCAAACTAGTGGGGGGAGTAGCGAGAGGGAAAGAGTAGGTAAGTATCTTATCACAACACTAAAGTCCGAAGCTTTTTTTCGCAACTCAACTGTTACATTTTACTTTTGTTTGAAAATGCATGAGTTAGAAAACCACTTTTCATGTCTCACATAACTCAACATGACTGATTCGCTTTAATCTTGCAATTAAAGAGTTAGGAGGCCATTTGCAACGTTAAAAGATTGTTATTTAGATGTTCAAGGTTCTTTTCTGATAGTGATTTGTCCTTTTTATGCCTTTGTGTTGCACAGTGATAGAAGACTTGGACTTATTTCGTGTATCTGGCATCTTACTTCTCGTTTCAAGTGGACTCGCAGTGGTGCAGAGGTTAAAACAATCTTGACCTCTGTCTAACAAATCACCGTACAACGATGCACCCAATCTTCCAAGAGAATATTGGATTGTATTTTATTGCTATATTGATTTATACTTATATATATGTACTTGACACTGGCGAAATCACTTCATTGTGGAAACGCCATATCCCCGCGGTAGCAGCTGTTCAAGTCGCCGCGGGGCAAAGAAGAAGAAGAAAGAGTTCAAAGACCTACTTGTTGATAAGACAAACGAAACCCTTAAACTTAGAAAGCATGTGTCCTACAGCCAGCAGTTGATGCCATTCCGTCTGGAAAGCTACAAAGAATCTCCAACAACCGCAACAATGCTCCCCTCCCATCAGGTCAGGTAACATTTGGGCATGCACAAACTGAAAAAGCTGAGGCATTTGGTAAGTATTTAGCCGATGTGTTCAAATCGACGCCGAATCGGCGTTAGCTGCCTCTTTATGTGTACGCAAAAAGAGCGATACAAACGGAACGTTTTCACTCTTATTGCATGGACATGGAGTTTTTTGATCAGCTAACGCCGATTCCGCGGCGATAAATGTGGGAGAACCTTAGCGTGGCCAGACTATCAAAGTTGGAGAGGACCGTCTTGACCAGACTACAATCTCATCTTGATGAATAGTTTCGAAAACAACATTATACAGTCGGCGTATAATATCGACTTTGAACTATTATGGAACTATTTCCACGAAACGGTGCGGAAATTATTTTATAGTCTTTAAACGGTATTAAATCATGTTCACAGTATTTAAAGTCTATATTACCGAGCCGCGCACAGCAACTTACGTACGTCGCCGTAAGTATGCTGTGACGTGCGATCGGCTCCGTCGTAAATAGACAATAATAATTTCAATATCCTTTCAGATCCGATACGATGCGAGCCGTTTGGTGGAAATCATCCTTGACTGTCAAGTAAATAAGAGATATCAAAAGGTTGCCGGTACGATAACATAATTGATACTATACGATATGGTTTTTACTGCCTTGTACAGTAGATAGCAGAAACCTGTACAGCTTCTCTGTAGCGAGATTCTTGAATTCGTTTTCGAATCGAAGCAGCAGAAGCTCAACTAACACTTAACCATAAGGGATCCGTGCCGCTTTCTATTGCGGTTCCTTCCATTCCATTCTAAAAAGGAGACACCTGTTCCTGAGTTGCACAGCCTCTGTAATCAGATTACCTAGTCTTACTTTAATTGTTAACTCGGGTGAGTCGCCATTTACCTCAGGTCCCTTGAATCCCTTGGAACAATCTACTATTTCCGAACCCAATGTTTAAAGAGATAACTTTGCAATATAATCCGGAATGCTTCGTGTAGTCACAGCAAAGTAACTTTCGCATAATGCGAGCACAGTCGGCATTAGTCGGTGCACACTTTTGTACCTTGTCTCTTTAAGTGCAGTGTACACAAACAATTAAAAGGAGCTTCGTTACCTAACAGCTAAGACTTGACCATCTGTTTAATTGGTTGGTGAACTCGGCTAAGGTGACAAAGCACTTAAGTATGCACTATCCAGCTACATAAGAACATCTGTACCTAGGATTTAAAATGAGTCTTCTTTATACCAGTTCAAAATTAAATTCAAAACTCATTTCAACGAATCTGAATATAGGCGTCTGACATCTATACATAACAATATAAATATTATCATCATGACAGCCGAAAGACGTCCACTGCTGGACATAGGCCTCCCCCAAGGCTTTCCACTAAGACCAGTCTTGTGCTTTTTGCATACGCCGCGGTCCCGCGATCCTGACGAGGTCGTCACTCCATCTTGTTGGAGGCATACCTACAGCTCGTCTTCCGGTCCGCGGACGCCACTCCAGAACCTTCACACCCCAACGGCCATCAGTGCTGCGAGCAATGTGTCCCGCCCACTGCCACTTCAGTTTAGCTATTCTTCGGGCTATGTTGGTAACCTTAGTTCTACTGCGGATATCATCATTTCTGATTCTATCACGCAGTGAAACCCCGAGCATAGCCCTCTCCATAGCCCTCTGTCTGAGTGACTTTGAGCTTCCTTATGAGGCCCATTGTTAGCATATAAATAAAATAAATAAATATCAGGGGACAATATCACACCAATCGACCTAGTCCCAAACTAAGCTCTAGGCTTGTACTATGGGTACTAAACAACGTTATAAATACTTATATAGAGAAATAACACTTAAATACATAGAAAACATCCACGACTCTGAAACAAATATTCGCGCTTTTCACACAAATAACTGCCCTATATAATAATTACTCTTAATTTTAAAGGTAATATTAGTAGCAAGCGCATTAACATAGCATAGAGGCATAAAATTGTACATACCTGATAAAAAACCCAAATACAATAATTTAAAGTTCTCATAATAGCCACCCTAAGACACTAACAAAACGTCCCATGTACCGCAATGCTGGCATGACTAGTATGTATATTCATGCCAAATTACAGCTTTCTAGTACTAAGAGTCTCCGAGCTAGGCTGCGGACGGACGGACGGACATGGCGAAACTATAAGGGTTCCTATAGTTTGACTACGGTACCCTGAAAATCAAACACTAACAAGAAAGAATACTGACAGGGTCCAATTGAAACAATTCTTAACTTGAGTACAATTTTATTAATCACTGAAAAGATCATTTCCATAACAAAATACAGTGAAAGCACGCACACGGAAGTTTCACAAAAAATATATTTGCTAGGATTATTGTGAGACTGTAAAATTTCCATAGAAAATGTTTTAATGAAAAACGATGTACATTTTCTTTTCCAAGAATATATTTCTTAGTTTGTAACAATTTGAAAAAACAAATAGGTTTTCATAATCACTACAACATATTAATAAGATTTAATTGCCATATTTCCATACACGCAAAAATCATTAATAAATCGTTGATCTGATTCAGAGTGAGAGAAACATTATTGCCATGAGCAAAATTTGTATGGAAAACATTTAACAGTTACGTAGTTGAAGACTTGCTTCACAATCCTCTTAAGATCACAATTCTTTATAGTTTGCCCATAATAAATTCTCGCATTGCAATGGAAACTTTAATTTTACATAGAGAGTGGCACCCTTATAATTTTCTCCTCTTTCGAGCCAAGCAGTACTTTACCTTCGCTGAGTCAGAGGAGAAGAAGAAATCTTAAGGAGAAGAAGAAATACTTCCATGATTTAAGCCTTAAAAGACCTGAGTTGGGACCGTTTCGCAACAATTTGTCTTGATTTTTTTGTATTGTTGCGAATGAATGTCATATTATCTTTATCTTTAAATAAACAAAAAAGTGGTTCTACTCCTTGTCTTCTACAACACTAAATAATTTTTTGGTAAATCTAATGACATATTTCTATAAAACAACCCATTCATACCAGTTCTGGGAGAGTAGTACCTTCGCAAAACCTCTCGTACTTCAGGCACCGTGATCGCTGGCACTCCTTCATATCCGGACTTGATATACACAGCATTCTTCAAACTTGGTGGGTTACAAAAGTGACCACCTTCAAACTTACTAAATGGATCACCACTTCTCTTCTTAGCGTCTTGCCGTATCAAAAATACAGCATCAACTATTTCTGCCACAGTTTCATATGCCAAAAAACACAGCACTTCCAAAGCAAATATGGTTATTTTCAACTCTTTTTTAGGGTTAATCCACCGCTCAAACTTTGTAAAACCCTTGGCCAAGTAACTACCTGAGCGAAAAGAGCTACACCTTGCTCTGTGAAATGCTTCATACTTCTCGTACGTCATGGATTCTGTTACCTTAGCCGCCCTTACCTTTCGCTTGTAGTCTATAGCATCAAATTTGATTTGGCTTACTTCATCAAATTCATCCAGTTCTTGTATTACGTTTATGTGTGTCCTTCGCTTCTTTTTTCTTGGTTGTACATCTTCTTCAAGCAATAATGTATTTGCAGAATCAACCGATTGCCTGCTTTTGTCAATATGATCCAACTTCAGTTGGTAATCATACAACTTCCTCAGCTTTACCTTGTTCTTCCTCATTAAGTAAATAACTTCAAAGTTTGTGATCTCTCTACCAGCTCTTGTGTTGGCAAGTGACGATGCATCTTGCAGTATATTCCTAATTTCTTGCGAAACGACAGTTTCAATCAGTACAACTGTAGCAGCATTTGGGTTAGGATTGTCACCAAAACCGTGCATCATGTTTGCGATTTCCTTTTGGAAGTTGCTACTGTCGCCTGATGCGTCTAATGTAAAATAGGACACCATGGCTAATGGTAAAACTTATTCAGTTTATAATAAAAAAATAGGAGAGTCACAATTTGCAACACAGATTATAAGGATATTGGGTATAAATTTTCTTCTTCTTTTTTATCTAGGTACTACAGTGGGTAGTCTTCGCACACCGTTCTACCGCGTTTCCGCCAATCGATATTTATAAAGATATTTGTTTGCAAATTGTAGCTTGACGGTTAATACGCGTTTAGTTTAGTTTACAATAGCGACTTTCACGAAGTTAAACCTCTTGGCGAAATAACGGTAGTAAGTGGACATTAAACCAAACGCAATACCAGCAATACTGTAACTTAGTTATATTATGTAGTTTAATCAGGAAATTAATTATTATATCCTTAACATTAAAGCCATTTCTCACAAATGCCTCAAATTATTTGTACATCCTTTAATATTAAAAATTGTTAAAAACTAATAATTTCACTGTCGCAAAACGGAGGACAGTCGCAAAATCGAAAAAAATTGTAATGCCGAGTGTACACACATAAGAGAAAATAAAATTATAACCAGAATTTATAAGTGTACTTAATGTTATATTGTAATACAGAGGTAGGTAATACAAATAGTCAATGATATTTTATATTAAAATACGTCATTTACACGCAAAAGCGTTCCACAAAATGGAAGGTAAAATTGCCTTACTACCTCTGACACGCATCACGCATGCGTTAAAGACAATAGAATTTTATTACTGAAAAGTAACAATTATATATCTTAAAAAATGCCGTCTTGTGTTCTTGGAGGCAGCCGAAAATATAATCGAACTGTAGAGGTAAACATTTTTAAAAATTGTTTACATCGCCATACTTTGTTTATTTTGCATTGGCGGCACTGTCACCCGTGAAACATGAGATACACAATTAGATATCGCATGAGTTCGATTAAGACGGGTAGCTAAATGGCGTCCATGATGGCGAGCACCGGTATATAGGCACGCCGCGTCATACGCGCACGCAATTTGAAATACTATTTATCTCTTCCTAACAATACCTTTTATTCTAACCATTTACTATCTATAATAATATTATAAAGAGGTGAAGATTGTGAGATTGTGACGTTGTAAGGGGTAATTTCTGGTGCCCGGTTCCTATATTCAAGAAACGGTTCGTTTTCCTTACGGGCCGTAGCGTTATGAAATTTGCTACGTACGAAATGTGTCAAATGTTAACGAGGCGTAAGGAAAACGAGTCATTTCTTGAATATAGGAACCGGGCATAAATCTACAGAACCGATTTTGAAAATTATTTTACCAATACAAAACCGCGCTATTTGTGAGTGTAATAAGCTATGTAAAGTTCAAAATAAAAGTAAAAAACTGTCAACCATCCCAACTAATTACATATTCGATCATTGCACCAAATACGGTGAGTAAAAAATGACAGCTCTACTCATGGCTGATATGAAAATCAACAGAAACAAACTGAAAAAGGGGTAGAGTTTTTTTTTGCTCCATGTATCAACCACCCACCATCAATGGTTTAATAAATTATTCTAATTCTAATTCAATAAATGGCTGTGGCTCCGCTGTATGTCGAGTTATTTATAGATACTCCCATGGACCTCATCATCATCATCATCATGTCAGCCGAAAGACGTCCACTGCTGGACATAGGCCTCCCCCAAGGCTTTCCACTCAGACCGATCTTTTGCTTTTCGCATCCACCGCGGTCTCGGATTTATCTAACCTTAAATCCCTGACCGGTTGTCGACACAACAGTTACGTTGTTATCACAACTTTGGTTACAGATTGTAAGGATATGTCCAAGTGTCCAAGCTATGTCTAAAGATGTTTAGTGTTGGTTGTTATGAAATACAATGGTCAAGCAATGGTCATTATTCTGTGGTTATGACTTCCGATTAATAGTCAGTCAGAATATACGTATAATTCTTTCGCTCTAATAGTTTAAATGCTTTCTTTGACTTCAAAGGGTGCATTGCAACCCTATTTGAACGAACGAACTATACATACATACTGTACAATGTTGTATATTTGTTTGGAAGCCCTAATAGAATATCACATATTGCAGTTACGTGTAGACTCAGCCTTATGACTTTGCTAGTCAGCTCACGGGACACGGAACAAAATGTCGTAAAACTGTCGTGACGTTCCCACTTCCTATTCGAAATTATATTCTGACAAAAATATTTACCTACGTTTGTTATCAAATGTAAATAACGTTACATTATAATATTGTTTTTCTTCTGAAAACAGTTGCATGATGAAAATACCTGATAAGTAGATACATATGTCTCAAACCCGACGGAAAAAATCTTGACGGCGGGGCACAACTCAAAGCGGTTTAAATGGCGATCGGTTGAATTAAAAGATGATGTCTGACATTAACAAAAATTAGCGCTTTAAAGCATAATATTTCATAAACGGATCCCATAGCGAAAAATTGTTCTGAAGAACCCGCAATGTTTTTGAAAGAACTATCTTACGACACCCCACACTAAGATATCTCGATTAAGATAGTTGAGCGACTACAACGAAGAATATTTACTTGTTGAAATATGACTCTGACTTTCTCGCGGCGTTTTAAAAAATAAAAAAACCGCCTTCAAAATAACATCTTTTAAAATGGTAGTATTGGTCAAACTGAACTCAGATATGCTTTGCTTAGTTCTGATAACATGGGGGGGGGGAGTCTAAATGGTGATTACGTTAGCAGTAGTTATTGACTTTTTTACACCTACGCATTGTCTATGCTTGAAACGAAACGCATATTCGGGGATTCCCACAAATACTGAATGTACGTTTAGGCAATACTCAATGTTTACGTAAGCATGGGGGGGATTAGAGCATTGCTTACTTTTGCTGACAAGGAGAAGGGGGGGGGAAATAATTGTAATAAATCTGCTTACGTAATACTAGAATCTACGTTAACGTGCGCAAGGCGCGCTCGACGTGAACGCACGCGCCTTCTATTGGTTAATATTGGCACAGCTCTGCTCCTCTCCGGTCATCTCCGCCTCAGTGGAGCCGCAGCCTTCTACGTGTTTACATGAGCTGTCGCAGGAATCATCCTAGATGAAACCAAGTGTAGAGAAACTGACGAGTTAAATAATTTCATACAATTGACGAGTTTCATATGTGACCAGGGGTCGAAAATGACGTATTTATTATAGTACATTACTACAGTACAGAGGCCGGGACAAAAGGGGTTGCCGGCCGAAGTTATATAGACGGCCGAGCGAAGCAAGGCCGGATATAGGTCTGAGGCGGGCTACCCCATATTTCCCGCCGAAGTATTTATAGTGCTTTTCTCAAACATAATTCATTAAAATAATTAAACAAAAATTACAATGTCAAATAGGTACTAGGAGTGCATAAACATTAAAAGTAACCTACAGTGCTCAGTACGCCCGCCGGCCCGCTGGTGGCGCGCGCGGGGCTCGCCACATTGTGCTAACCTCCTAATTACCTCTGCGCTCCTGGTACTTCAAATAAACATGCAAACGCTTTGTTGGATGCACGGCTTAGTAAATTAAAAAAAAAACAGCTATTAAAACAGCCTTTTCATAAACACAGCCACCATGGCCAAATTAAAATTAAAAAAAATTACTTTCCGGCCTAGGCCTTCAATTTCGTATGAAATTCCTTTACAGTTCTCTCGAGTTGTTCCGCCGGAAACGTGGCACTTTGCAGCCTAAAATAACTAACATAACGCCGGCATTACATAGCATGTTTGAGAAAAATAAATTACATTCATACTACATTTATTTATTTATTCATAAAATTTGCAACATAACAGTAACATAACCAAATCGTTACAAACACAGTCATTAATATTAACTTAAACATGACCAACATTCGAAAACTGCACTTTCGTACCACGGGCGAGACCAGTGTAATTTTAGTGTTTATCTGCTTATTCTTATTACTTACTAGCTTCGGCCAGTGGCTTCGTCCGCGTGGATTATTTTTGACATCCCACGGAAACCGTTCATTATTTCGGGATAAAAAGTAGGCTATGTTAGTCAGGGATAATGTAGCATTCTAATGGGAAAGATGTTCTGAAATAAGTCCAGTAGTTTTTGAGTCTATTCCTTAAAAACGTACAAATATATAAAATAAAATACAAATATTTCCTCTTTATAATTTTAGTGGACCTAGACTAGTAGCCCGTCGTATCACTTCGCTGCAAATTTTCTCCGTGGATTTTTCTTTTTTTTTGTTACACAAGCCATGCCAAGAAGAGCCTTTCGGACCTTACATTCCGGAAGTTAATTTTTAGGTTTCCGTAGTCAAACTATGAACCCTTATAATTTTTATTTATTTATTTCTTCTATTAGACATACCAACAGTTGCACAAACAAATGCAAGTACAAAAGATACAAAATAACATAGGCTTTGTGCACCAATTACAGGTGTGCAACAGCGTTACCACAGACAGGGATCAATAAAACTAAAACTAGGAATCTATCACATTACGCAGAATTTACAAAAAACTAAGTCTTACAGCGTTGAGAGAATCGTAGTATATATCAAGCTGGTGAAAACTAGCCAAGGAGTTGTATTGTGTTTGAAGCAACAAAGGAAAATCTGGCAATCACTTGCCCAAATTCGTTCTCGCGTGATAGTCTGGCCAACGAAAGCTGAGACTGGAAAATAGCGGCAAATTTAAAAAATCGGCGTGTTGCAACACCGCGTGTAGTGCAAAAAAACAATAGAGTCTGGCCATCGAAACGTGATACTGGAAATGACCGCGAAATTTAAAAATGTAGCTATAGTATGTCTGAATGAGCAACAATTAAACAATGTTGATGCTTTTGTCATTAAGTATTAAGTTATAAGTTAATGACAAAAGCATTACAATTGTTTAGTTGTAGCTCATTCAGACATACTATAGCTACATTTTTAAATTTCGCGGTCATTTTCAGTATCACGTTTCGATGGCCAGACTCTAGTAAATAAATTTGTAGAATATAAATTGTTAGAAAGGGATACTTTATGGATGATGGATCTTAATCTAGTTACTAGTTATTAGGGCTGTCGCCAGTGATACTATATTTTGCAAAGAACTAAAACACTGATGTACATGGCGTGCTATTCGGTTGAGCACTTTTTTATGAATATGTTTCGTTAGGCACTGGTCCCACCGCCGGCGAGCAAGCGATTAGCTATCGACTATTTGTTAATAAATTGCCATTGTCCTCGCCATCCAAACTATCACTTAAATTATCGAAATAAGTACTGTAAGCCTGAGCACTGGAGCCAGGAGGCAAGTAAAGCGCACCAATTTTGAGTTTTATCTTCGAATTTTCACTCTGAACAGATACCCACACATCTTCACTTTCTCCCTCCCAGGAAGAGAGTCTTGTTGGAGACAGTAGTTTGGAATTGGCAATAAAAACGCCACAGCCGTCTTTTTTGGAGGAAATATTCAACTGCCTATCTCGACGATGCACGCAGTATCTAGAATCCAATAGTTCTGACTCGTTGATGCCTTCATGTAACCATGTCTCGGTTGCAACTATAATGTAATTAGCAATTAAATAGGCTAGCTTTTAAATCCTGTCATTTAAATTTTGAATTTTATAAATAAATCATAATCTGTCTGCAAAAACTGCTAGCCCATTTTCTTAACATCATCTGCCTCTTTGATTTGGAGACTAGAGCTTTCTTTATTTTGACGTTCTAAGATCCGGCCATTGCGTATCCAAACGAATTTGGAGGTCTTTTCACGAGCAGCAGACCTAACCAATGCGTGAAGAGACTTCAAGGGTGACAGATGCCCAGGCACGAAGACAGGAGCTTTTGTTACCAATCCCAAGAAGACTCGTGTTAAGTTTTTCATTGAGGTGGATCTTCTTATTTATTGAAATTCGACACTGCCGCAATAAACTGGTTCCTCTGCGATGAAGATAATTGATCTAGGTCTTGGGTTAGACGGGTTTATTTTCGTGACTCTCTTGCGCATTCGTATACAGGGTGTCCGGTAAATAGTGGACTTCTTTACTGTTTCGTTTGCTGATTAAATTTGCTATAAGACCTTATCAACGGAATTAATAAAAGTTTAGCAGTTTTTTTAATTTTTCAAATCAAATTTAAAGTTTAGGAATCTGACTATAACTTGCGGCAAGTTTAATATCGCACGGTGTAAAAAAAATGTAGCAAGAATTGTAGTGCTGATTTCCTAAAAAATGGCCTGGTTAATGGAGATTTTAAAATGATATAACAATTGAGTTTATTGATTACAACAGCGAAGTTATTATTAAGTTTGTCCAACAAAGACTGAATTTCATCAAACTAGCGAATTTAATAAACGACTTTTGTTTCCGTTTAAAATCATGTCGACTGATTTGAAATGTTTTAATAGACAATTTACGTGAATGTTAAATGCAACAGAAACTAATTTCTGCCATAATAATTGTAATCCTAAATTCCATTTCCACAGTCGTTAGTTCTATGTTGATGATGTGACATTTTTTATCGACCTAATAGTCGTAGTATTACCTTTTATCGTAGAGTTGTAGCATTTCACACTCAGGAGAACTATCTTTTAAAACATTTAAAATCAGTTAACTTCATTTTAAACGGAAGTAAAAGTCGTTTATTAAATTCGCTAGTTTGATAAAATTCAGTCTTTGTTGGACAAACTTAATAATAACTTCGCTGTTGTAATCAATAAACTCAATTGTTATATCATTTTAAAATCTCCATTAACCAGGCCAACTTTTAGGAAAGCAGCACTACAAGTCTTGCTACATTTTTTTTACACCGTGCGATGTTAAACTTGCCGCCAGTTAAACTCAGATTCCTAAACTTTAAATTTGATTTGAAAAATTAAAAAAACTGCTAAATTTTTATTAATTTCGTTGATAAGGTCTTATAGAAAATTTAATCAGCAATATTTTACAGCAAACGAAACTGAAAAATACTAATAAATGTAGCCACTGCATCGAAAATGGTGGACCAGGGTACCGCATTTCCAAAATTTTGAAAAGTTGAGATATCTCGTTTTTGGTGCGACTTTTACTAAACATGATTCATCATATTTTGGCCAGTCCTGAGCTTAGCTATCCAGCCCTGTAAGGAAGTCCACTATTTACCGGACACCCTCTAGATGATAGCCACTTGAAGCACTGTCTTAGTCTACCAAGTTGTCGTTTGAGAATTCAGGTAGGCACGAAATTGCGACATTGCATTCTTGATCTTGATAATGCTGTTCCAATTAAGTCTAGCAGACGAGTCCGACATATTTGATTTCTATTAAAAGACGAGACTTGTGATTGAAGCTCGTCGTATTTCTCATTTATGAAGGTAATATTGCGAAGAATTTCGTCATTAGAAGCCTTAATCTGGCCGACTTCACTCGCTACGATCGCTCGGAGTTTCGTTGTCAATTTATCAATGATTCATACCAAGCTGGAAGTGCTGTTGATTTGGTGCGAGCGGCAGGAGCACTAGATGATCTCTCAGAGGTACAAAGCGGTTTACTTTTAGCTCTAAGTGTAACATTGACGTCGTCCATTTTTCGGTTACCACCAGAGTCCCGACAAGGCGTATTTGAGTTGTCACCTTTGGGCTTGGAACAAGAACAGGCTGGACAATGACTTTATCGCTTCTGGAGTCATCTTTTTATACTTAGCTTCAGTAAAACCGACACAAGCATTTAAGGCTGTCATCCACAGACAGTGCGTCGGCACAGCATTCGCAGTGTTTTCTTACAGGCTCAGCATCAAGCGTTCAAAGCGTTGTGACATCTCTGGATTTGTCCGATGGCCGGTACCACGAGACGCGTATAGTTATTGCCAGGGCATGCAAATGTATTGCACACAACGATAGAAACCGGGTTATCGCTAAGCGTTCGGTGTCGTGGTACACAGGCGGGAGCGATAAGGCACTCGTCGGTCGGTACTTATTATTCAAAATTAATAAACACTTGTAACTTCACTAATATTTATTTGATTTTTGCACAGCTTGGTTCTAAGTTTAGGTTGTTGGAAACATCAGTGGTAGGACCTTGTGCAGGGTCCGTCCGGATCGCTACCACCATCTTATCCATTAACCTACCGCGACTGTTGCGGTTAGGGGATAAGACAGCCGGTGTAATGACTAGCATAGAGGTATTCCATCTTAGTCCTCAGGGTCGGCAACGCATTTGCAGTCTTAGGCTTGCAGTCTTGTGAATGCGAATGTCTATGAGTCACAGTTTCCACTTACCATCGGGTGGCCTGTGTGCTCGTTTTCCTTCTCTACGACATATTTAAAAAAAAATGCAATATGTTAATGTAAAATACAGAGCAAAGAATAAACTATTTACGATTAAAACAATTAAAATTATCAGAGCAAACGTAAGGGGTGTTTATAGTCCCAAGCGTAGGGTACGAGATGATAGTTTCGCCATGTACATCCGACAGTCCGTCCGTCCGTCCGTCCGCACCCTAGCTCAGAGAGTCTTAGTACTAGAAAGCTGTAATTTAGCATGAATATATATATTAGACACGCCAACAAAGTGGTAAAAAAAATCTTAAATATTTTTTTTAGTGTGCCTCCCCTACACGTAATGTACCCTTTAGTCGCTGAGTACCTAAAACGCAGTCTGCCAATTTCGCGTTATGCCTAGACCTAACAAGTTATTGGCATATTGATGTTTAGACCTATTGCGTTTTAGTTCATGAGCGAAGTAGGCGAATTGAGATTTAGGTTTAGTGCGTATTAGCTCAAGGGCGAGGTAGGTATATTGAGCTTTAGTTCATGAGCGAAGTAGGCAAATTGAGATTTAGTTCATGAGCGAAGTAGGCGAATTGAGATTTAGTTCATGAGCGAAGTAGGCGAATTGAGATTTAGTTCATGAGCGAAGTAGGCGAATTGAGCTTTAGTTCATGAGCGAAGTAGGCGAATTGCGAGCCTGTTTAGGGTACAAAAGCGTTGGGACCGCGAACACTAGCTACCCTGTAAGATAAGGATGCGACTGTCTAGGTAATAATCGTAACATTTTAACCCTTTGAACGCTTTTTGAGAAAGGAATAAGTCACGAGTTAGGTTATTATATTTTTATATTAGGCGTGTATTACGCTAAAGGCCAATAAGGCAACGTTTAACAAAAACTTTATAGTTATTTACTTGCATAAATTTTAGTTTGAATTGTTAGTTATTAAAAGTAAAGTTATATTATTATGAGACTCAATGATCCCGCAGTCAATAATAAAACATGCCATGCCGTTTTTTCTTGAACCAAAATACACCATACTTGACAGCACCAGCATATAGATTGCTTTGACATTGCAAGGACTGACGCCTACGGTCAACAAGGTCTCCCAAGTGTGTAAGCGTCAGAACCCCTGGACCACTGGAGATATTTAATGTTTAGAAAATGCCAAAATTCACTATCCATTTGTTACTATTTGGTACCTTACTTCAAATAATTAGTACCTCGATTGTTAGCGAAAAAATTGTTACCAAATAGGTATTTTGGTATTTTCTTAACATCAAAATCTACAATGCCCACAATTCGAAATGTGTAAGAATGACACATAGTTTTTGTTATTTATCATAAGTAGAATAGTTGAAGATTAATCACTTCAGTTTCAAGTGGGCAGTATGCAAAAGAGAAAATACTGTGATAAAGCAGTTTGTAAATGTCGACATAGTCATATCGCTAAATGGGCAAAACGGGGATTAGACCTATCGCGACATAGTCATATCGCTAAATGGGCAAAACGGGGATTAGACGTATTGCGACATAGTCATATCGCTAAATAGGCAATACGGGGATTAGACCTACTGCGACATAGTCATATCGCTAAACAGGCAAAACGGGGATTAGACCTATTGCGATATAGTCATATCGCTAAATAGGCGATACGGGGGTTAGACCTATTGCGACATAGACAAAAACCTACTTAGTCGAAATTATTATTTTAAATGACATTTTGGCATAACGCGAAATTGGCAGACTGCGTTTTAGGTACTCAGCGACTAAAGGTAATGTACGTGGGGCTGTATTTTTTTCTCGTCTACCCCATAGTATGGGGTGTCGTTGGATACAATTTTGATTAAGAGATCCATTTATGAAATGTTAACCTTTAAAGCTTCCCTCCCCTACAGCCAAAACTACAACTAAAAATCTAAAAAATATCCTATGTGAAAGCACATATAATGAATTTAATAGGAAAACTATCACAACTGAGTAGGCTTCATTGTTCTTGAATTACAAACGGTTATGTTTATACCTACCGAACAAATTAGCGGTGTTGATAAACTGACCGCGACCTATGTCGATGTATGGAATAACAGTTTTACAACGGCAAAGTTGAGTTTGTCGCGAGGTCCGACATGCTCTTGCCCGGGTTTATTTATATACTAGAGTCTGGCCATCGAAACGTGATACTGAAAATGACCGCGAAATTTAAAAATGTAGCTATAGTATGTCTGAATGAGCTACAATTAAACAATTGTAATGCTTTTGTCATTAACTTATAACTTAATACTTAATGACAAAAGCATCAACATTGTTTAATTGTAGCTCATTCAGACATACTATAGCTACATTTTTAAATTTCGCGGTCATTTTCAGTATCACGTTTCGATGGCCAGACTCTATGTCAATTGTTCCTGTGATTTGTAGTACGCAATTAAACTTTTTAATCTATGTATCTAATTCCACAGAGTGATAATTGGGCGTTTTTTCAAAAATGTGCACGATTTTAATGTGATTTGTCATGATCGTAGCGGGTGGAAAGAAGTGGTCTCTGCCTACCCCTTTGTATGTATGTATTTAAAGTTACCCTTGTTAATTGCAGTCCTGAACAATGACAACTTGTTTTGAAAAACACACAACTCGGAATCAAAAGTTTTGATGTACGCTTAATTTTAATATGAATTAATATCAAACCTAAGCTAACCTACGTACCTATAGCGATTAACTTAACTAAGCATTGAACTTAAATACATGATGTAGGCAGGATGCATCTTAAGTAACAATTAAGTGAAAAAACAAGACCACCTGACGTTTCTTGGTCTTGATTGATTGATTGATGATCCTTATCATTGTTATTACAAATCTTTGGATTTTTTTTAACCTTAATTTTTCGATTTGTTCCCGATTCGTCGTATTCCTGTTTCGTCGCATTCCCGATTCGTCGGATTCCTGATTCGTCGGATTTTTACTATCGAATGAAACTATGCAATTACCACGGCTCTACTTAAGTTTTAAAAATGAAAAGATTTTTTTTACTATAAAAGCTTTTTAATATAATATATTTTTTACAAACATGCTATATTGGCATTATATTATTAAACAAAGCCTATTTAAACATTCAATGACTGTGATTTTTTTATCAATAAAATCATTGACTATTTCCCGTTCCTGGTGATATTTTTGAACATCTTTTGCTCGACGAGTTTTTATCATACTCGGACAGTGTAACTGCATCTTTCTAATCTTGATGTCTTGATGTTGATGTTCTTGATCAATTTTTCTTTGTTACTAATCCACGTTATGTATTTTATACTATAGAAAGTCCTAAAAAGTCAGAATGTGACAGCAGTCAGAATTATACGGAATAAAAAATCAAGGTTTAGGTATAATCAGCACAAAATAACTAGTAACAAGACAAATTTTACGACATAAATAAAACCCGCATTTAAGGTTTGAAGCAGTCCAGTGTCCCGGGTCCCGGAGGGCCCGTCGCTAGGGGAGGCCGCGCCGCCGCCCGCTTCACCCCGCATCTCTCCGCCACGCCGCCCACGCCTCACGTGGGTGGACGCCGATGAATCGATCAATACGCCCAGACACGCCGTTGTCTGCAGGCGCCCACCCTCCCACCGGTCAGTATTATGATCGTTATTATAATTGACTGAATGAGTTGTATTGTATCATGGCATCCTATTTTGCATCAGACGACAAAAGCGAACCAACCACCTTCGAAAGGGAAATCGCAAACATGATGCACGGTTTCGGTGACAATCCGAACCCTAACGCTGGTACAGTTGTATTGATCCAAAGCATTGTCTTGCAACAAATTATCACAACCGATCCGTAGTCACACCAATTTGCCACATTGGTGTGACTATGGTTCATTTTATTTACCCGTAGTCACACCAAGACCGAATTTGCGTCTGTTTCTCTTTCAAAATCAAACTCAACAGAGTCATAACGGAGCTCCGCTGACGCGGAGCTCCTATTTCTGGGTTGTTCTGGCCCTCCGGGCCTGATATAAAAACGAACCTAACCTAAACCTTTTTTATTTTTTTATTTTTTTATGGCATAGTGAAGGCTGACGAGCACACAGGCCACCTGATGGTAAGTGGAAACTGTGACCCATAGACATTCGCATTCACAAGACTGCAAGCCTAAGACTGCAAATGCGCTGCCAACCCTGAGGACTAAGATGGAATGCCTCTATGCTAGTCATTACACCGGCTGTCTTATCCCCAAACCGGAACACAACAATGCGAACACTGCTGTTTGGCGGTAGGTTAATGGATAAGATGGTGGTAGCGATCCGGACGGACCCCGCACAAGGTCCTACCACCCGCAAAACCCTCCATCCTTCCACCTTCCTCCTATTTATGTGTTCGTGTGACTACGGATAAATAAAATGAACCATATGTAGTCACACCAGTGTGGCCAATTGGTGTGACTACGGATCGATTGGTCAAATTATGAATATGCTGCAAGAGGCGTCGTCCAATACAATCAAAGGATCCCGTAAAGTAATCACAAATTATGACGTGATTTTCTTGATGAGGAAGAACAAGATGAAGTTGAAGAGGTTGCACGATTACCAGCTCAAAATGACTGAAATTGAAAAAACATGGATAAGGTTGAATCCCTCGATTATTTATTGGTTGAAGCTGGCTTGCAACCGAAAAAAAAGGAGAGAAGGACACACATCGACATAATAAATGAAATTGATAAATGTGATGAAGTAAGCCAAATCAAGTTCGATGTCGTAGACTACCTACAAGCGAAAGGTAAGGGCGTCTAAAATAACAGAAACCATGTCGTTCGAGAAGTATAAAGCTTACCACAAATCAAGGTGCGTCTCTTTCCGCACACCTGGTGACATGGCCGAGGGTTTCTCCAAGTTTGAGCGGTGGATTAACCCTAAAAAAGAATGGAAAATAACCCAATTGGCTTTGGAAGTACTGTGTCTTTTGGCATATGAAACTGTAGCAGAAATAGTAGATGGTGTATTTTTGATACGGCACGATGCTAAAAAAAGTAGCGGTGACCCGTTTAGCAAGTTTGAAGGCTTCTGTAACCCACCGATTTTGAACAACGCTGTGTACATCAAGTCAGGATACGAGGGAGTGCCAGCTTTCACGGTGGCTGAAGTACGAGAGGTTCTGCGTAGATTCTACTCTCCCAGAACTGGTATGAAAGATAAAGATAAAAGATAAAAGAAATTTATTTAGTAAGTAGGCCGCTCGGGCACTTTTACACGTCAAGATACTACCAGCGCTTCCCAAGAGGAGACCACTGCTGAGAAGAAACGCCGCAAGAAACTCAGCAGTCAGTCATTTTTTAAACTTATTTCATATTGCATATTACAATGGTATGTACAACTTAATCTAGCATTATATAAAGCTACAAGTATTAAATTAAATATAATATCAAATAACAGTAGTTCAGCAGGAAAACATGCCAAAAATCTTACGGGAGAGAAAGATAGAAAAGAATAAAATAAAATAACTACAACTACCTACTTATATATGTGTATATGAGATGGTGCAAGATGACCACATAAAAGTTTCGATATGTTTTCCTGCATCAACGGTGTCCCCCAGACAAGAAAAAGCAGGATAAAGCCTTTGCATTTGAACAAATGACTATTGACTAAGTTTCGGGTGTATGCCATGCATTTTTGTCTGTTAGATAGTCCTCGACCCTATAATACGCTTTAGACATTAACGACCTTTTCAAATATTTTTTAAGTGCTGGAAAGGGTAACTTTAAAACTACTTCAGGTAATTTATTATAGAAATGAATGCATTGACCAACAAATGATTTATATACTTTACGGACACGGAATTTTCGAATAGCTATTTTATTTTTATTTCTAGTATTTAAATTATGTATATCTGAGTTTTTGGTGAACGAATCTAAATTCTTAATAACATAAATAATATTCTCGTAAATAAATTGAGACGCTACAGTTAAGATATTAGTTTCTTTAAAAAGTTCTCTTAATGAGTCACGGTAATTTAAATTATAAATAGAACGAATGGCCCTTTTTTGTAACACAAATATAGTTTGTATGTCAGCTGCCTTACCCCAAACCAGAATACCATAAGACATAACACTATGAAAATAACTATAATAAACTAAGCGAGCTGTCTCAACATTAGTTAGTTGTCTAATTTTCCTAACGGCGTAAGCTGCCGAACTTAGTTTACCTGCCAGTGCAGCTATGTGGGGACTCCAACGGGCTGTTTTACAGAAACATGTCATTGGGTTTACCAACAAGACATTAAGCGCTGTAGATTATGAGTCTTGTAATGAACTACACCGTGCCGTGTGGTTGCCGGCTTAGAATAGTGCCACTACATGCGTTCCTGTGGAAGTCGTAAGAGGCGACTAAGGGATTAAAGGCTTGTAGTATTGTTAGGCGATGGGCTTGCAACCTGTCACTAATATGCATTGGTAAACATCTTGGCCTATTTGTGCAAAATGTGGTTTTAGAATTAACAACAAGTTGTTAGAGTTGTTGGTAATTCTGTACCTCAGCCTACCCTACTCTGGGATGAGGGCGTGCATTAATTTCCTAGTTGTCCGCAAACACATTGTAAAATTCTTTATATTTATTAATTTATCTATTAGCTTTACGTTGGTTATTTTAAATGATGTGTACAGTTACTTGCTCTTTAGAAGACTTGTATTGTAGGTACACTTTGTCACTAGGACCCCAGTATTATAGTAGTGTAAGTAAACTATGACTATTGATGGTAGGTACTAACCTTATTCCTTATTAAGTGTTTTGCCGACATCATCTTATTGTAGTTGTGTCTACTTAAATAACAGTAGGTTATAAGTTGCATGTGCTGATTGCTTATCTATCTATCTAATCTAATACCTTTAATCGAGCAATTCTTGTTTTTCTTGTAATCTGAATCTCAGAAACGGTTCCAACGGTTTCGATGAAATTTGAAACAGGGGTTTACGGGGGCGAAAAATCGATCTGTCAAGTTGTCATCTTCGGGAAATTTTGTTTTCTATCCGAGCGTCGCTTGGTCTTCCAGGTACTACTTGTATGTAGTGTTATGAGTAAGATAGAATTATATTATATTCTATGTAGTGTATATGTATACCTATGGTGTGATGTGTAGTCTGGCAAACGAAAGCTGTCCACAAAAAAGGGCGGCAATTCAAAAATCAGCAACTGGATAAGCTGGATTAGGCGATACTAAACGTAGTTGATATTATTTTATTTGTCAGAAATGTTAAATGATTGTTTCTATCTATCAACTCCGTTTTTTTAGTGTACAGACATTGATATCTGCTGCAGATATTTTGAATTGCCGCCCGTTCTTGTGGACAGCTTTCGTTTGCCAGACTCTAACAGCTGTTGGCGATATGAGTCTGACTTTTAATTGTATTCTTTTTCTTAGACTTTTAACTTAATCATTGCTTTTAATCGTGTTTGTAAAATGCCCACCACCATTTGTTGTTTGTAAAACTCAGCTGTCAAACAAACGTCAAACCGTAAAATAATCATACCACGTAAACCCTAATGATGATGCACTCCATTCACGAAGTGAATGATTTCAACAAAGAACGGACTAGAATGGCACACTGGTCCAAAAAGTAGATTGTCTGACTAGTTAATTTCTCTAACATAGAAGAAATATATCTTCTTTTTCTTTTTTAAATTAAAGGCGGTCCACCAAGTGATTTCGCCAGTGTCAGTGAGAGAGTATAATCATCAGTACCTAAATAGAACCGTAAATTAAAACAACAGAAGATTTGAAAGAACGCCATGTTCCAAATTCAAAATAAATATTAAACCACAACTGTCAATATTGCCTTCATACCCTATTAAATAAACCGTACCACTAGAGACGTTATATTCGAGAGTGCATATTGGTTTCATACTCTTTTTGACATTATGATATTTATAACCAATATAACTCAGGCCTTTTCAGGGTTACACTGGTCTCGCTTTAAACTGGGGATTCGAACTAGTGTTAAGAATCCGCAGGCCAAGTTCTAAAATCTACGGAGCATTTCTTAAACAAATAATGTATCCTCTATATGTATATTTGTCGTATTACTTTTAGTAATAAGTAGGTAAGTATACATATCAATTATATAAACCTACTAGTAAATGTATTAAAAAATTAAATAATAAATACAAACCAAACGTAATCTTTCTTTTATTATTATAGATACCTATTATTAACCCTTTGAACTGTCCCTTGCTTCCATCAAACTTCAAACATACAGGAAGTAAGAAAAATGCGGCAAGAATGTAAGCTAGAATAAGAATTAAACTAAAAATGTCAAAGCAAGTGACGACACTTTGAGATATAAAACTAGCCTACCTAGCCTGATTATTTTTATATTCTTTATTCCACCTGTGTCACCACAATCTAGTAAGATCGATGTAAATTACTGTTTGTATTCCAAATAAATAAGTAAAAAACCTATAACCAATACCTAACCTAATTATTAATTATTAAAACTTATGTTAATTCTTGCTAATAACCATGAATGCGTAATAAATGTTCTGTTACGATGTTTTCTGTTTACATAGTCACGCTTTCGCGTATGGTTTTGAACCTTCGCGAAGGATTAAAAGGAAGTATTGATTTTTAACATCCGATTGCCAACAAACAAAATTAGAAGGGGTTGGACTTTTAACGTTGCGCAAGTAATCAATACTTGTGATCTGTGGCGCCTGCGCGAGTGCGCGCGCATCTCGGCACATCTTTGTCCCGGACCTAGCTACCGGCGTCCCGGCACCTGAGCTCGCCATTACGTGAGTTAATTAATTTCCCAATTGTTACCCAAACCTACAGCTCTCAGTATGGAGGAATGGGATATGGTTCCTACCAGACAAGCCGACGAGCAAGGGGAGGTGCCAGCAGAGGGAATGGAGGGTTGCATCGCATCGGACGGAGCTATCGCGGAGATGTTCCCAGGGTCGCCCTCCAATCTCAGAGGTGATAATGCATCTGAACAAGCAAAGGTGCAAGAGGAACAACCGGCGACATTCAGCGTACCGGCTTCGCCAAAATCAACAGAAGCTACCACCGCCAGTGCTGATGTTGAAAACGCAGGTATTGATTCCGCTTTAGTGCAGGGTGAAGTACAAGGGGAAGGACAGTCCCCGAGCAGCATGCTCGCATTGCAAGAGCCATCTGTAGCTAACACTGCCACTGCTGATGTTCAACAATCCGAATCAGTCCTGACTATAGTGCTGGACGAAGGATCATCTGGAAGCGGCAGCGTGCCTGCTTCGCCAAAACCATTCGAATCGAATACTGCCAGCGCTGATGTTTCTCAAGAAGCAAATAATGATTCTGATTCAGTTTTGACTGTAGTACTAGAGGAAGAGTCTTCAGGGAGCGGCAGCGTGCCCATTTCGCCGAAATCATCTGTATCTAGTCCTGCCAGCTCTGATGCTGTTCAACAAGCAAATACAGAATCCGAAGAACCGCCTCGGAGCAACAGCGTGCCGGCTTCTCCAAAATCGGCTGAATCTAACGCTGAGAGCGCTGATGTTGCTCAAGCAAACAACGATACCCCTTAAGTTCTGAATGAAAAACTAAAGGGTGGTGGTGGAGGTGGTGGCGATGGCCGATGATATACACTAATTATTTTATATAGATAAGCACATACCCAGCACAATGAGCGTTGCAATTAAACAAGCAGATGTAAACCCGAATAAAGTACGTAAGGAAGACGTTAAGCCAGCCACTGAGGAAAATCAAAACGAGGAATTGATTTTAAATGATAACACTTTATTAGCCCAGGTACTAATTGCTAAATTGATGAACTACTAAACTATTATACGGAGAGAATGAAATCATTGATCATGTTACCTGTAAAGCATCCTAACGAACCAGAGCCACCAATTCAAATCCTTCAAAATTTAAAAAGCCAACAGGCTAACGGACTCGGAAAGAGGATAAAACAAATGGTGCTCAAAATTCCAAAATGGCTGACCTGACTTAGAGCTAAGACATTATAACCATAGATCTATAAGAATAAGCTATCATACCTTTTAACTTACAAACCCCAGAAGAGGGAAATAATTTATACATCTTTTAATAATAAGTAAAATATATACAGGGTGAGGAGTGGATCAAACGAAGCAGGTCGATGGAGGATGTCAAGACCCATCGATTTCACCCCCATGTATGTTCCGAGACTCTACTGTTCAAAGTTAATTAAGATTTTGTAAAATTTTACTAATAACCTAATGTCTAACATGGTTGGTCCTGAATTTCCAGTTAAAAACGTGGTCAAAAAACGTGCCAATTTTTTGAAAATTGTACCTTACTATGTCTCTTGGGCTTTTCTGTAAACTCGATATTTTTTTCTGGAAATTACTCTAAAAACTGCGCTAATAAATGATACATCTCCTGTACAAAATTTATTGTCGGTATACAGGAATGTTAAGTGTCACAAGAGACATACTCTCTTAACTGAATACTTATCATTGCAACTAAATGAAAGTGTATTAATTACTTAAGTCTAAATAACATCAGGTACTGTAATCTCTATTAATGTAAGTCGTAATTAAAAGCTTTTAAAAACTTCACATGGTTTTTTATTTCTTAAGTTTAAGTCTTATAATTTAACTTAAAAGGCTGATTAGAAGATTATTCTATTAATTTAATGCAAAAAATATTATTAGTAACCACTTTCGGGCTTATGAAGCGGGCTCTCAGTGGATTTCTGTTTGAAAAATTGCGGACCACATTCTGACTTCTGATATATATTGTATAGATCCCATACACCCAATAAACACATGTTGCCAATCAGTTTTGTGGTCCCTGTTCCCAAATAATATTAGAAAAGATATTAAATATATCAAATATCTTTTGTAAGAAATTACAAAAACGCATTTGGCTTTAACTATAGAATTTCATTAGAAAATTACTTAGTACTAAGTGAGTACAGGTATAGAACTTTTATGTTTTGATTAAAAATTACGAAAATTACAAATGGTTAGTCTAGCTATCCTTCGACCGCGGTGGATGCGAAAAGCACAAGACCGGTCTGAGTGGAAAGCCTTGGGGCGGCCTATGTCCAGCAGTGGACGTCTTTCGGCTGCCATGATGATGATAATGACAAATAGTTGCTTACACATGCAAGAAATAGTTTGATATTGTTTTAGCAATAATTGTTGACACATTTACATACATTTCAGTGCTGCTTTTTTGCAGGTACAAGACTTTGCTCGGCAATTAGATCGACATTTACACAGTTTTATTAAAGAGTCAGGTTAATAATTTTCGTCATATGCTTTGGGTAAAGGTTTCTTTCGCGTAGCTCGTAAATCGTAACCAAATTGAAGGAAATTAAAGTGCTCAAATATCAATTCACGCCCGGGCCGCCCGGCCCGGTTACTATATTGAAGAAACGAATAGTTTTCCTAACGCCTCGTTAAAATTTGACACATTTTGTACGACGCACATGTCATAACGCCCGTAAGGAAAACGATTCGTTTCATGAATATCCCCTCTATGCTTTTTAAGCTTAATTTTATGGACTATATCGTAATCTGAAGAGTCTAGAACTTGGTATTTTTTGACCTCCCGCATTTGAGCAAAGACTACTATTGTATACTGGGATACATTTGAGGGGATATAGGAACCGGGCATCAGAAGAGTATTTCCACACTCCACAGATAAACTTTAGCTGAGGCCCTACTTTCAAAATCGAAGTTCGAAGCATAGATTACATTGAATCTCTGTCACTCACCATTCGAAACTAAATCCAGAGAAAGGGACGGAGCTCACGTAACTTCGACCTTCGATTTTCGAAGTAAGGCCTCTGATGCACTTAAACAGTGTAAGGCTGGCTGCATACATACGTTTTCCGAATGTGGCCTTCCGTGAGGCTAGCGCACACATTCGTTTTTCTTCATTCGGCATTTATACAGTCAGTACGGAGAGTGATAGTGCGGTGAACGCACGAAGATGGAGGACGATTTATTAGCTATTGCATTTCTGTTTAAAAAAAAGATGAAAAATAAGTTCTCCCAAGCCAAATCTTTGAAATCTCTATTATGGAAGTCATTTTTATGAATATTCCACAGGCAGGGGTATTTTTCAACAGCCAATATTAATGTTTCTGCCTCAAACATATTGAAATTATCGTGTTGTGATTCTATGCGTAACAAATATCTACCGAGAATACAAATAAATATAATAAGCTCCCTCGCTCTTCGACGATATTTTTTGACAGCTCCTATAATCTGTAGAGGCAATACGAATCGAAATTTCCGAATGTGTGCGCCAGCACAAACAAAATGTATGGAAGCGTTGCGTTCCGCATGACGTCATTAGGTCTCTCCGAATGCAGCGGCTTGTATTCGGAACGTATCTACAAACGGAATTAGTTCCGTTCGGGAAAAAAAGCGCCGTGTGCGGCCGGAAATGTATTTTACAATGATTCCATGCCTTAGGATGTCCGAATGCGGCAAACGTATACGGCAAACGAATGAATGCGGCCGGCCTAAATGCAATGCATTAAAGGTACACTATTCTTGTCAAATTTATGGCAAAGCCTATGTTTTCGCACATCAATATATGTTGAAGATTATCTGAATCACTTACCATCCATTTCAAGGAAGATTCCATTTCATTTTTCTTTGGAGGAGATTGTAGGCACTCAAAACCAATTAAAACAACTTAAGTTTATATCGTTAAAAAACCAAAGATAATATAGTTTTTTATACACGTGGCTGATGAGATGACACCACACCATACACACATGATGTCACAGCAAGAAAAGCGCGCGTAGCGAGCAGTGAGGTAGGTTTAACAAGGTCTATGGTAGCGAGACTAGTGCAATGGTAAAGGGACGGAGGGGGGCTGAATGGCAAAGGACCATGCGCGCGAATTAAATGGATCGTCAGGACTTTAATTTAAAAAAATAAAATTGTATTACTTAATTTTATTCAAACTACTAAACAAAGCAGAGTCTTACAGGAGTATTCTAACTTTAAATAAATAAATTACAATTATTTATGCTAATATTATGCAGTTCAGCATTGACGTATTCGGCAGTGCTGAAGGTGCGTTAGTCCTTGCTGACAAAGGAGATGTCTACACCTTTAATTGGCATGCGGCAATGCGGTTTTTAAAAAGTCGAGGGTCTCAGGTAGACAAATTACCAAACATTTTGCGGTCGTCGATTTTTGCAAACATCCCTTTGAAGCCGACTGCTCTATTATAGCTAGTTTCAGTTTGTAACATAATGGTTACAATTACAACCTCCTTTTTTTATTTCGTTCCTGGCCACTCTTACGTTTCTTTTATTGATCTAAATCCTTCTAAATTCAAAATGATTATGATCTATTCAGATATCGATCAATAGACTCACTGTCTTAGCAACCTTCAGTAATATGCATATAGGGACCTCGGGTTTCATGCCAACTTAGTATTAATTGATTTTATTAGTGTGCATAAATAATTAAAATACAATTTTATTTAACAGATTTATTTATTCACGACTACAACCCGTCCCAACATCACCATCGCCGGCATCGCGGTAGTGGGTCTCTGCGATACTTACTCCATACTGTCAAAAGTGGCTTTCCGGCGGGGACCGGTAGTACCTATAGTGTTCTCATATAGTCCTCCTTTGTTTTTGTTATACAACATTGATTCGATAATTTCACTAGGTATATAGGATTCGGTCCTGAACGCCTTATTTGCATTTAGACTTGGCATTCAAAATGTTTCAGTAGTACGGTGAGGAGCACGTTTTATAAAGCTACAAGTAACAATTTTACAGTTCTAAACTGTCAACAGTTCAACACTGTTCAAATGGCTGGTCGCCATTGGTCGAGATTGTGTCAAATGCAAACTAATTGTAACCTGTAATTTGTAGCTTTATAAAACAGGCCGCAGGTATGCAAAATGACATGTTAGTCTAATGCCATGGTTACAAGATTGTCTTAGTTTCAGGAAGACTTACTTAGCAAAACATCTAGGTCGTGAAATGCACAAGTAGGCAGAATGAATCAATTTTGTTAGAGGTCTTGATTGTATTAAGGACCATGTAATCAAAAGGTCTTGTTTGTTTATATCTTCTAAATATATAAAAGGAGAAACTGACTGACTGACTGACTGACATATCAACGCACAGCCGAAACTACTGTACCTAGAAACTTGAAATTTGGTACAGGTGTTCCTTTCATGATGTACCTAAGTGAGCACAAAGAAAGGATTTTCCGAAAATCGACCCCCAACGGGAAAAAAGAGGGAGTACTGGGAAACTAATTCTACGCGTACGAAGTCGCGGGCGTCCGCTAGTCTTAGTTATAAAATGAGCTAGTGGATGAAACGTCATAAATGCTAAACGACTACGTTGTATGAAAAATGAGTATTTAACTGCAAATTAACATTATAGGCACTATGGACGTGATAATAAAATAATGTATTGTCATTAAATATATAACCAGGACAAATTGCTACTGAAGACATTTTGTATACTTTACGATTTAACTACATAGTCTTTATACTATAAACACATACTACAATATTGAACGTGTAGATTATCCAGACCACTTACCTATTAAAACATTATGACATTAAGGGCCTGTTTCACAATCGATAAGTAAATTTATCTGCCATATAAAGTTGGCTCTCTCCTTGTCCATTTTCAAGTGTAAGATAGAGAAATGGCCAAAATCCGTCAAATATGCTTTACTTGTCGGTTAGTCGTCTTACAGCCAAGTCATTCCGTCTTCTATGGCTTATAGCAATGAAGGCGTTTTACACACCAAGATATTTTGCTAACCGGACAAATATACAAATAAGGTGCTCTGCTCGCCGGGGCATAGTGTGCCAAGGCTAAATGCAAGTAAGGCCTTCAGGACCGAACCCGGTATATAGTAGCAGATAGACGGGAGAGTAAGTACCCGTACTTAAAGCTCGACAACCTTTTTCGCAGAATGTGTCTGTTGCAGAGTCGATAGGAAGGTCGTACTACCGAACTCTACCTTCTCTACCGTACTGTCGAAAAATATACTGGCAGTGTCATATGCAACTTCGGCAGAATCATCATTACTTTGACGGGTCATACTTTTTTTTTTTTTTCATTGTATTGACCTTTTTCGCCCTTGTTTTATCTTCAGAAGTTCGCGTACTTAGGTTAAGGTCGCTGAGCTATAAGTACGGCATAATTTACTCGCCCGTCTCTCTGGAACTTATAATATAACATCCAAACAGAGATACAAATTGTAGCTAAACCAAAAGAATTTAATTCTAAATTCTGTTTTGTTATTTCGTTCTGGTAATTTTCTATAATTTCAGAGGCCCTACTTTGAAATCGTAGTTCGATGTTACGTTAGCTCCATCACTGATGGAGTTGGAATTACTCGTCATTCGAGACTAAATCTAGAGAAAGGAATGAAATTAACGTAATTTCGAACTTCGATTTTCAAAGTAGGCTCTAAAATTATAGGAAATTAACACTGGCAACTCAATATCAACTGGCAACCCTCCTAGGTGAACGTGAATTCCTACCCTACCATAGATATATAATGAACATTTTCCTAATTCAATGTATCCCATAGAGTAACTTTTTAAATACCGAATGTAACCCACCCTTTAGCGTTACCTACCTACCTACACTACAGACCTACCTACAGCATTGCATTGATTAATTATTCTGGCCAAGCCAAAGACTACTATATACACTAGGAACAGGAGGCATTTGTGCCTGCCTGTCTGACTGAACTACGCTGTCGTGTGCTTTCAAAATACTTTTAAATTAAAATTGGTTTCCCATTGGTGATTTGCAGGTACTATATTCCAGAAGGTTAGTATATTTACTTAATGTAATGACTCTTTGTTTTATATCAATGATGTGATGATGATCGATGACTTCACGAAGTTCTTCATCATTGATCATTATACCTTGAAATAATAACAAAATATGTTTTGCGGAAAAAAATAATAGATACTTTAATATTTTTTGTTTTTATAAATTTGGATGGATCTGACAACTTATTTCGTTTGCATAGATTGGATTAGTTAAATTAAATTTGCTTCATTATAATGTCTGAAGATACTTACTCGACGTCACTCACAAAAGATCAATTTTGTATGTAAATTGATTTTAAAGGAAGGTTGTTATATATGTTGTATATACAACTCTATTTTTTATGCCGTTTCCATATCTGTTGTTTTTTAAGGATTTCCAAAAGAAACCCAAAACATTGGCTTGTCAAGCTTTGCTCATGCTGTATTAGAAAATTGAATATTATTTTGAATTACAGTTCATTTTTAATTACATAAGAAAATGAATAACAAGCAAATACTAAATAGGTACTTTTTAAGTATTTGCAAGTGTTACTTTATTTGATGTCCTTATCGGATACTGGGAAAATAGCGCATTGATAACAATGTCTCATATTAACACGTACCGCCGCACTTGACAGTCATTAGTTCCTTAGTGATGACTTTTCATAAACAAGTTAGAAAAAGGAACGAGATGAGTGATTCTCTCCAAAATGTAGAGTATGGTGGTTTGAAACTTAGTTCACATCCCAATGCGATGCCCTCCCCCATTGACTGTAAAACTATCCTTATACTTTTAACCGTTAATAGTGTGAATATCACATTCGCACAACATTATATATGCATAACATCTTACTAGAGAAACATCATGTACACTTAACATTATACTAGCAAAACACGATATTTACAAATAGTTGGGTTTTGTTATAGAATCATTGGTAGGTTTAGGTTAGATCTACAGTAGGCCCAGAGGGCCACACTTACTAATAATGATGTTTTGCTTGTATGATATATTGAGAATATCATCTTTTGCGAACATGATATCCAAAGAAGGCTTTTTAAATTGTATATAATTTAATTGGGGATTCCGGGTAACTAACTATTGGGTGAGGTATAACGCATTATACCTCACCCAATAGTTTGTTTTGTAAAATGTCCGGCCTGTAATTTGATTTATTCTGTTTACTGATTTACACAACTAGACATTGGAGGCCGCCATTAATTAAAAAGGAAGAAGAACATTACGTTGACTTGCAGTGAAATTTAATTATCCTTCTTTTTTTGTAGCTGATTGGTACCTCCAAGACATTTAACATGGCAGATCAACAAAGTGCAAACAGGCACGGGGACCGGAAACCCTACAAACATTGGTCTCAGCAAGAATTGTATGATTTTCTACAGTGTCTCAAAATATTTGGCCGTCACGACATTGATAATATAGCTAAATACACTCAGTCAAAATCAACAGAAGAGATAAGAAATGTTCTTAATCATTTTTGGGAATCAGTAATTAAGGAATGCGCGGCTCCGGACTTTCGCGTTAGAAAGCGCAAGAGGACTGAAAGGGCGAATTATTATTATCGTCGTTCAACCCCTCGTATGTATAGAAACAGATCGGCTCCATATAATCCATTTATTTTCATGTCTACTGCATACCAGAAGTTAACCAGTTGGGACAGGTTTTTACTGAATTCCTTTGAAATGAAGGAGCTTCAGACTGCAACAGCAGAATCTCTCAGGATGAAGGCTGAGTGTGAAGACGTACCACCAGCGAAGGATACAAACAATATAGATATCCGAAAAATATACCATGCTATTGCTGATGCTATGGAGGGGAAGCCACTACCAGAGGATCCTCTTGTGGTTTCCATGTTGAAAATTTTCATGCTATGGGTGGTTAGAATAAACAAAAAGTTAAATCCTAGCTTTTTTGAGGAGTTTGCCATGTCAGCAACACTCGAACGACTCTTGCCGCAGCCTAAGGACACACTTCAGCTGGCTGGTTTGAAATATACGACAACTCGATATCTAACACCCAACTCATCTTCTGAGGATAGTGACGGTGATGACGAGTCAGGTGGTTCACTGGATTCGGATTAATATGAGAATCAACAGGCCTTTTTCGAGTACTTACGCTTTTCTTCAGCTGCAATCAGAATAGTAAGTACCGCAAGCCACCAATCAATAATTTATGATTGTGATGTATTTATTATTATTATTTTATTGCAAGTATACAGATTTGAATTATGATGTAATTTAAATTTAAGACTCCTGTTGCTTGACAGTAAGAATATTAATAATAAATGCAAGGTCAGGTTTGTTAGTACCTATAGCAAAAAATATACAGATTTAAATAAATAGTATATAAAATTAAAGTAAATCAAATAAAATGGGATATATAAAAATATAATAAATAAATGGTTGGAAAAAAACAGCCAAATTGAAGCTTATTCCCAATTCAACAGATTTCCATTACAGATTCCCACTTCTACAGGTTCCCAGTTCTACACTGGGAGTATTTAAAGTTCTTGTTAAAAAAAAGTTATTTTATTAATTTAATGGATAGTTTGATCTCGTTAGCTTTTTCACTGCATTATAAGCACTGTCAACACAGAAATAGTTATTTATGTAACCAGTATATAATGAAGCTTCTTAAGATACGAGTGTACAGGCACGGGTATCTTAAGAGCTAATTACGTACCGTCGCATTCTTAATTTTTTTTACAACCCTAAAATGATAATGACAAATATAAACAATCGCTAAATTTTCTTGTATAGTTTCCTCGGTAAATAAATGTTTATTGATGTAAATTTTAATAGTTACTAAAATATTTTTTTCAATTTATCATAAAACTTGGAATGCCCCTGGAATCGCCATTGAACGTAACCAAATAACAAATCAATGGATATTAAACATATATTTTAGTAAGTTAGAAAAAAAAAATACGCATTAAAATTACACAATTAGTCTCTAAGTTTAATTTGTTTTTAATATACGTAACTTTAATTGGTGTTTGATATCCGGAATTACCGTACCCATAGTAATAACAATGCTATAATTATTAAAGAACTGTTATTTATTACTATGGCAATACTTATTATAGTATTTTTTCCCGATTCGGCTACTTTGATGGTATTGATACCATTAACTATATTATCAATATCAGCTGTTTATGGTAAAGAGATCTTAAATAATATGTTTCATAGCATACTACACTGCTGATAATTGCCACTTTATGCACTTCTGTTAAACATACATTCCAATTATCATACATGTTTATAAGGCATGTTTCTTGACATTGATTGTTACCATCATTTTGTAAGTAGGTATATTAATTAGAGGAGAATTTAAGCCCACCCTCAGCTCCGTTTCTGACGTATTTTTTTAATGTGATTTGTTTTTTATTTTGTCAAAATATTGAAATTTTAGGTTTTGGTTTTGTTTTCAGCCAAATATCTGCCACAATCGCTGATGCCTGACTACTGATGACTAGCCAGATTCTGATCGTGGCTGATCAATCTGACCATACTAACAACCTAGCGAACTGATCACTAGCAAGCCAACACACATTAGATCGTAAATGGTCAGTTAAGAATGTTCCCAAATAAAAATAATTTATTAAAGCTTCTACCTATATGTTATGAAACGAAATTTCAAAAATTACAGCAATTTGGCTGCAGGAGTCCTTTTTTTAGATATGTAATTTTTCAACGTCATGTAATATTTATCAACAAATGTGTAGCTTATGTCTTTTTATAGATGTGTCTTATCTATTTAATTAAAACTCTGCATTTAAATACGTAAAATTTTAAAGTCAAATATGTCAACAAATTTATGTTTAGCAAGTTAGTCTGTCTGTCTGCATCTCAGTTATTTTGTACGTGTCAATTTAATCAAATCTGTATTTAAGTACGTCATATTTCTATAAATGTGTATAATATGTATTAGCTTATGTATGTTTGTCTGTGTCTTAGTACCAATTTCACCAAACGATGTTACGAAACAGCTGTTAGTTCATACATTTTGACCGCTGTTAACGCCCTTATCGTCTGTTAAGTAGTTAACAACATCTGGTGAAATTGGTACGTAGTAACTTTATGTCTATTTAATCAAAGCTCTGCAAATATGTCAGCAAAAATGTATATGTAGCTTATGTGTTTTTATCAGAATGTCTTAGTGTCTTAGTAACTTTTTATCTTTGTCTATTTAATCAAAGCTCTGCATTTAAATACGTCATATTTTAACATCAAATATGTCAACAAATATGTATATGTAGCTTATGTGTTTTTATCAGAATATCTTAGCGTCTTAGTAACTTTTATCTTTGTCTATTTAATCAAAGCTCTGCATTTAAATACGTATTTTAACGTAAAATATGTCAACAAATGTGTATATGTACGAGTAGCTTGTGTTTTTGTCTGTATGCTTAGTGACTTTTTATCTTTGTGTCTATTTAATCAAAGCTCTGCATTTAAATACATCATATTTTAACGTCAAATATTTCAACAAATATGTATATGTAGCTTACTTATTTATGTCTTTTAGTTTTTATGTCTTAGCGATTAAGTATGTGTCTATAAATATAAAAATAAAACTGAAAAATAATTTCAGCTTTTTCAATGCAGGAAAGTCTCTTTTAATACGTTATATTTAGACAATAATGTGTAATGTATCTGTGTGTATTCTTAGTATATATCACAGTTGTTAAACAATCCATAATTTTAATTTAAATAATACTAAGGTAATGCTTAAATAAGGCTCTATTAAACCTATTTTTGCTCACTCTGGGTACGGCTGACGGCATATTTAACAGCGGCTACTGACCTGGTGCCATGTTTTTGGCTCAATGAAGAATGTCAGTCATCACTTGAAACTTTGTTACAGTAAAGCTTATAAATAAACAATAGTAGATTGCACATCAAGTGCACAAAACAAAAAAAATATCCAAGATTTATGGTATACGTCCGAGCCGGTAGGCGAGGGTGGATAATTAAGTCGAGGATAAACTGGGTTTTAAGACCGAGTAATACACTCTGCTTTTCACTTCAATTACAAGGAAATAAAACAGTGATAATGTACAAAAAAATTACACGAATGAGAATGCATTGACTTGTTTGCCGCTTTTCCAGACTTTGAAATTTTCATACGTTTTAAAATGAAATTTATTTGATATAGGCGGCAATGTCTGTTCAATAAGTTATTTTGTGTTTTTCTATTAGTGTTAGGTGCGAACATTATTTCCTCTTCACTAAATTCCGTAAAATCACAAGTTTTGCAAAGAAAACAACTACCTACCTAATTAATAGTCCAAAACTATACACAAAAACCTCTTTCGCGCCACTGTATTTCTTTGGCAGTAAAAAAAAGTAACTTAGGTCGCACTACTGCCATATCGTTCGTTAATTTTGTAATGTTTTTATCAATAATGCGTTTATTTAATAAATTAAATGTATATTTAATAGTTTTAAAACTCTTTTTTGTTTGAATTCGGTCAGGAATGTCAAAATTTATTACTAAAATTTGATCTGAAATATTTACTAACAGACATAAAACCGGCTGTTGGTCTAGATGACAACAAAACTTTATGCACTAGTGCATAAAATACGATTTTATGCAGCGTATACCTAGCATGAAGAATAACTTTACGAGCATAAGAAGTGAAAACGTACTACTTTTTGTTTCTACGTAAGTACGTTTAAAAATTTGTACATTCAATAATATAATTATAAAGAGCGTGGGCGCCATCTTGACGGAGTGACGTCATATCATCGCAGCGGTGCGCGTCCATTTATGATGGAGTAGGTGAGTATTATACACCGTGCTCGGGACGTACCCGAGGGATTTTAACAGCGTATTCCTGAGTTAATTTGCAGTTAAAAATGTATAAAGTAGGCTCGATTCGCTCTAGAAAAAAACTTGTCACGAAAACTTTGGTGCAACAGACCCTTATATTTGCGACGTTGCCACTTTTAAGACAAGTTAAGTCATCTGTTCGCATATCCCAAGAAACTAAATCAAATATAACATAATCAAATATATATAACATAAAAAGATAAAAGAGGTTTATTCAGTAAGTAGGCCGCACGTGCACTCACGTCAAAAATCTACCAGCGCTTCGCAAGAGACTACTGCTGAGAAGAAACGCCGCAAGAAACTCAACAGTCAGTCGTTTTTTTTTAAATACTACTTACGATATTATTCAAGTATAAAGCTTAACCTAGCATTATATAAAACAATGAATCTAACATAAAATAAAAATAAAATATATTCAAGCGTAGCTTGAGCAGGAACATGTGTCAAAACTAAAATTACATAACTTTTGCAGTAATGGTTTATATTCGTCTGCAACGTGGCCTAAACTTGTTGCCTATTAATATGACCATCATAAGTATGAATGAATATGACAAATATGCTAGTAAGTGTCATTGTTATTCATTACATCGTGAAATATATTATTGCAAAACAGAAAAAAATCGAGGTTAAAAATCAGTAACATATCCTTTAAACCCTGTCAAGAATAGCTTTAGTTACGGCCATGTGTGTGTACTATAAAGGTAAACACAAGCGCACCTCCACCATATAAAGGTAAGTGCAGCTTTACTATAAATAAAATGATTATTTATATTTTGGTAGAGCTTATTTATTCAACTTTAAAAATTAACTATACTGGTCTAGCAGTGACCAGTCTAAGGACACGTGTGTCTTGTACCACGTTCAGGGAGCCAGTCTCCAGAAAAACAAACGAGATAAACAGTCGCTGTTCAATCGAATTACTAAAATCGAGTTCAAAATATTAAAACTAACAGTGACGTTTATACAAAAAGTACAGTGCAATAAGGTTCCAAAAACCTTCTTGCACTACATCCCTCGTCCCTCTGGGAACTAGGATGGAACCTACCAGTCCCTATTGCCCTACCTAAGCGGGGTCCTAGCATCCGTTCTGTTGTACAGAATAGCTAACTGTGCGAACAAAACATGTCGGTGAAAAGTTTAGTTAATAAAAAGCAAACCGACGTATAATAGTACACAGTTAATAAAAAACAAACCGACATATAATAGAACACAGTGAGCTTTCACCCGCACAAACCCCGCAAAACACCGGGTGGCGGATGCAAGACAAAATAACTACCTGCCTAACCTTAACAAACAAACTTGATAGCTCAGCATAGAAGATGCAGACCTATCAAGAACCTATCATTCCAGCATTGAAGATGCAGGAATACAAAACTCTGACAGTTCAGCATGGAAGACGCTGAATTGTCTTACAAAGCTTTCCTACCTATCCCTACAAATAACCCTATTAGATCACATGGAGGATGCTGACCTTGCAACAACTCTGACAGTCTAGCATGGAAGATGCTAGCTTGTCTCACAAAGAAGGTAAGATGGACCTATGTCCGCTTTCATCCGTCAGTGACATGACCTTCGCCCTGTCACTTCTGGACCAAATTATCCTACCTGTAGGAGTAATATTCATGATATCGCTCCCCAAATAAATATTCAAAATTATTATATTTTTATTAAGTAAAAATAGAGCCGCGCCTGTATCACACATCTCGGCCTGAGATATGGATACAGCGTCTTCGCAGCATGATGATGCACGATGCAAACAGCCATGGCACCAGGGCGTCTGCGCACCTCCACCATATAAAGGTAAGTGCAGCTTTACTATAAATAAAATGATTATTTATATTTTGGTAGAGCTTATTTATTCAACTTTAAAAATTAACTATACTGGTCTAGCAGTGACCAGTCTAAGGACACGTGTGTCTTGTACCACGTTCAGCGAGCCAGTCTCCAGAAAAACAAACGAGATAAACAGTCGCTGTTCAATCGAATTACTAAAATCGAGTTCAAAATATTAAAACTAACAGTGACGTTTATACAAAAAGTACAGTGCAATAAGGTTCCAAAAACCTTCTTGCACTACAGTACTTACAATAGTATAGAATCCAGCATTGCGACAGACCAAATAATCGATCGAGAGTAACCGGGATGAACACCTTTATTCACGACTGGAGAAGTGGAGAGAGAGTCCAAGATAATTGTGGCCAGAAGTAGAAACGGAAGGACGCTTAATTTAGCTTAGCAGTGACATAACCACATTCATCATGTCAGCCGAAAGACGTCCACTGCTGGACAAAGCCCTCCCCCAAAGCGTTCGACTCAGACCGGTCTTGTGCTTTTAGCATCCACCGCGGTTCCGCGATCCTGACGAGGTCGTCACTCCATCTTGTTGGAGGCCTACCTACAGCTCGTCTTCCGGTCCGCGGATGCCACTCCAGAACCTTCTGACCCCATCGGCCATCATGCGGACCACGAATATGCAGGACTAATTTAAGCATGAAAATTCGATACGCTACATTTCTACCAACGAGATATATCACGACTGAACCTGCAATGAGTTCTAAAATAACAGTTAAATACTTCATTGGAACGTTGTGGCGTGAAACACAATAAGAATCGTTTTGCTTACTTTAATCGGTGATTTCATTATTATTTATTTGTATTCAGCTATTTTCATTTATTAATTATTGCTTTCCATTCACGTATATTAGTTTTCATCGATTTTGGGCGTGTAGCTCACAAGAAAAATAATGTTACAGGACACATTTATTTTACCATACGTAGTACCCAAGCTGCTGACCCATTCGTCCACTTCGGTAATGAGTTTCGTAGTTACATTAAACTCTGCTAATCTTAACATGTATTTAGTGGGCTCCAGGGCAAGAGCGGCCAGCTCACTCTCACCACTACTGCAAAAGATGTGAAGTAGGTATACCACCGCAGATAACAACAACGGTCACCATTGTTCGCATGGCGCCATCGGCCTCAATCATATCGGTATTACGTTTATCACGTAAATAAAACATGGAAAACCGAGTTTGAAACTCGGAACAATTTAGCATCATCACTTTTTAAGTTGCTATTTATTTTATTGATCTCATGTACAAAATTAATTGGAGCGCATGTTACGCGTGCTCGTTCACGCTGCAACGGATGGATGGATCTGGATGAAATGGAATGATACCGTATACCCTGGATTAACGCACAGGCTAGGTTTCACCCCGGCAAATTTTGAAGTTCCCGAGGGAATAGCATTAATTGAAATCTACGCGAACGAAGTCTAAGCAAAAGCTATATTATATATAATCGTATGAGATGTAAGTTCAAAGATGATATATTATTTGCAGATACTGTACACTGTTGAAAAAGACAATGTACCATTATAGAACGGATTATGGTCGCTCATTTTTGGAATGTTGGTATGCACGAATGTTTTGGTGGTTTACCCTTGAAATATCGAAACCCACTTCATAGAACGTTTCACTTCGCCGAATTTTCATTTCATCGACAGGCATTTCCACGTGCAGGAGTTTTTTTTTGTGGTCACTAGCCCTTCGTCTGTGTTTGTTTAGGATCCTGACTAGACCGTCGGCAGTGTCTGTTTAGGATCCTTATCATTGCTACTTCTGCCTATTTTCGCGATTCTATATGCCGTATCTTTTGAAGATAGGGTTCTAATTTGCTTGTAGAAAAATCTTAAAAATTCAATCTTCCATAGATAACATTCAGTAGTTCGAAACATGGAACCAATTGAGAGCTAGGAGCGTTTAAACTCGGTCACGTGACAGCGATGACGTCATAGTCACACAGACGAAAGGTATAAAATTATGCGAGGCGACACAGACGAGGGGCTAGTCTAACCTACAAGTAAAGTAGATTACTACGTAACGAATGCTGAAGTTAACCTGAAAACTAAAAAGTTACAGCAGAAATTAGTTTTCGATGAAACTTTTGTCGATATTTCAAGCGGATCCCTGTTTTGGTATTTCTATGTAGAATACGGTGAACCCAAAACTAAGTGCATGATTGTTCTAATTCTAATCAAGTTATTCGACAATTGTTACAAACCGAAAAGCCGAAAATCAAAACGAATTCGTAAAAATATTACGAAAGTTAAGTAACTAACGTAGTCTAAAAGATCAATTATATAAAACTGTTACAATAAACCAAACACACTTTTTTTTTTCCACTCGGCGAATTGAACAGCTACTACCGCGGGAATATGGCGTTTCCACAATGAAGTGATTTCGCCAGTGTCAAGTATATATAAGTATAAATCAATATAGCAATAAAACACAATCCAATCTTCCCTAGGAAGATTGGTGGCAACGTGGTACGGTGATATGTAGGACAGAGGCCAAGATAGTTTTAACCTCTGTACCACTGCGAGTCCACTTGAAACGAGAAATAAGATGCCAGGATACACGAAATAAGTCCAAGTCTTCTATCACTGTGCAACACAAAGGCATTAAAAGTACAAATCACTAACAAAAAAGAACTTTGAACACCTAAATATACAAAAATAAAAACTAAAACAAATTACACATCCGCCATCTTTTGACGTTTTGCAAATGGCCTCTCCCAAACACACTCGTCAAGTTTCATGGTACAAAATATATATTTAGGACTTTGAAGGTTGACAAAATCGTGGCATTTCGATAAAAAGCCGGACTTTTTAGTCACAAAATGGAAACATGACATTCTTAGTTACAGTAGTATGGTAGGCATTTAATGTCGTTTTATTACTCATACTCCTTCTGATTAAAAAAAACCAAAGACTAGAGTAAAAGTCCGGACGGATGGCCACCCTAGCTGCGCCAAGAAATAGGGTAGGTAAGGTAAGGAAAAATAACCAACAAAAGTTTGATCCGCATTTATTATACTTTAAAATAATAAAAAACAAATTAATCGTTGTTTAAACATTAAAATATATTCTCAAATCACGCTGCGCCGTGAGACGACTAGAGACGGATCTTAGGGGCCGAATGGCTGCTCTCCTTGTTCATACAAACATACTGAATTGTGAAGGTTTACAAAAAAACATTGAATACGAGAACTATGGTCGAGAGCAATAAAAGGGTCACTTTGTATAGAGTTTCCATAGAAACTGACCCGTTTTCATTAATCTTGAGTGTATTTTAAAAGTTCTAAAAAACAAGCTTAAACAGGTGTCTCAAAAGCTGACTTTTTTTGTTCATTATTTACTGAGAAAATAATTAAATTTCTGCCAATGTCTACAGAGCTCAAACGCCACATGGTCTTTTCTACGTCACAGCGAGCACTTGACAGTTACAAACATCACCTATTTACCATTATTACACCATAATCACGTACTTTAGGATATCGCGTGACGTATACTTAGTGATGTACACGCTTGGCTGTTACTTTTACATTCTGTTTAAGGTTAAATAACTATTAACGATACTTTTTTCAATCAAAACTGGTTTGCAGAAATATTGAGGTTATGTGTCAAACAGTACTGATTTGTTGACATCTTTCGTCATTTCTATTGACCCACACGCTGATAATATTAAAAAAAAACCTCAGTTAATAATGATCAAGAAAATATGCATTTTTATTAAAAAAAACCATATCAAAAAATGCCGTTGTCAATTCTCATTGGAGTGACTATAGCCGAATGCACGAACAATCAATATTGAGCTTTATTTGTAAGTGGCACAGTAATGATTGTTTTTTATGAGAAACGAGCACACAGGCAACCTGGGGGACGTTTTATAAAGCTACAAGTAACAATTTTACAGGTCTAAACTGGCAACACTGCTCAAATGGCTGGTCGTCATTGGTCAACGTTGGGTCAAATGGAAACTTATAACCTGTAATTTTTTATTTGTAGCTTTATAAAACAGGCTACTGATGGTAAGTGGATACCGACACAGACATTAGATTTCTCAATGGTTTTCGGCATGATTACATCAGAGACTTAATCCGTTATGCTAAAACCGGGTATTCCCAGCTGTCCACACTGCAGACAACTAGGAATAAAAAATCCAAGTTGACCAGACCCTAAAAACTACGTGTGAACGACTGGGAATTTCGGAAAATCGACCCGACTCAAAATATCAATCAATAACGGTTCGTTTTTACTTGCGTAAATTCCATCTGCTGCCTTTTTTTGTACACAACAGGCTTAAAATTAAAAAAAAATGTGATGTTAAGCGGCATTCGACCCCTTACGTCATTTCAATCGCAAAACACTTGGAAGTTATTAGCCGGTTTCACATCAATACATTCTTAGATATGTATCAACTTTATTTTTATTGGATTCGTATATTATATTCGTAAATTTGACACGCCGTGTTCACAAACGTGACACCCAGACTTTGATACAGGTCAATTTCTCGCTTATTCCCAAAATAACACCGGTTTATAATGCCATAGCATCTCTTGACTGTATTTCCAAAGGTTTGGTCGAATGTATCGTTTCGCAACCGTTTCATTTGGCAACCCACGTGTATTTCTGTAACTGTAAATATTTCAGGATTTTTATAAAAACTAACCTAACCTAACCTATAGGGTCCTCGCGAAGGTACAGAAATAAATCCTGAAATATTTACAGTTACAGAATTAAAAGTGGGTTACCAAATGAAAAAGTTGCGAAACGATACGTTCGACCAAACGTTGTTCGGTCAAATGAACGGACCCCATGTCCAAAACATCAAATTAAAATACTTTGGGTAAAGATAATAAGGCCTTTGTACTTTTCGATGCCTAAAATAGAAATTAAAATTAAAGATACATTAAAAAAAATCGTAGATATCTTGACATTAGTTAAGTCTTAACCAGGTCTCACTTTTTACTGTAAATTTACCCGCTATTTTTGTTATTTTTCTATACACGGTGGGGCCTGTAACTAAAGCAAAAAATTAAAATGTACATTCTTCTCCTCAAACTACGCAACGTTTGTTTGACGACTTTGAAAAAAAACTTGCGGTTTGAATTTTATTACATTATAAAGTTAATTCGTACACGCAATGTACTATGAAATTGGTTATGTCTGTAGAGTGACTAGACTGACAGGCGATGTCAATTAGACGGAGTTTTAAGTACATTGAAAATACTATTTACTTTGTTTGAAAAATGAACAATCTAAAAACTTTATGATTTTAAAAAGTTGCTAAACAAAAGTTGTCTAGTTTGAGGAGTAGAATCTACGTTTTAATTTTTTGCTTTAGTTACAGGCTCCACCCTGTATAACACAAGAATTTGCTGCTCAAATAACCACCGCGTCACCAGTCTCCACGTCCCCTTGCGAATAACGCCTGCGTTACTATATCAGCCTTGCTTTACGCAGCCCCACACAATTTGGTATAAAACAGTATTCAGGTACGTAGATCAGAATCTGGAAATCGTGTGCATTTGTGATGTCATTTAATTTTGTTGCAAATTGTTACTTTAAACAAACGCGTTAAGGGACGTTTTCTCAGCCATGTAAAAGGAGAATGACCCAACCCAATCCAATAAAATTGTGATAGTTTAATTTGACAGATAAGGAAGTATGGTTCAGCTTCACCACCGTAACTCGATTTAGTAAGGTAGTTAGTGATGAAGTGGGTTGATAGCCATCATAAGCCGGTGTGGATTTGTAGGTAAATATGCGGGCGCTTGTATGAAGTGAGGGAGGCCTGTCATTTATAAAAATAGATGTTTTATAAATTTTTGAATGTGAGACCAGCAGATAGCTTCCAAGAAATAAAACATCTGACTAAAACATACATTTGGTCGTAATAATTAAAATTAATAATTACAATTTTACAAGTAACAAAATAATAGTAAACTGTAAAATTATACTCTACAGTAAAATTACAATTCATTGGCTTAAATAATAATTAAATATGAATCTATAGAACATTAAATATATGCTTACGTTTACAATAATATTTACAAATAAAAAAAACGAGTTTGCACTAAAAAAATCACATTAAAATCGAATGATAAGAAAACGAATTTTAGAATCAGTGATATTGTACTGTTTGTCATTTGTAATGTAACTCAATTATCAGGGTTTTTGGTAGCAATAGACAAATAAATTGATATATTTGACACTTGCCACTGTTCGTATTTTTATCGGTTACACTGGTATATCCAGTATGTATTACACGGCTGAATCCAAGAGTAGCAAGTCGCTTAACATTCCCGTGTTGTGACTGTATCCCGCCTGACGGTAAGTTTTGACGAAAGCTAAATAACCTATTGTCACTTGTCACACCGGATAAACGACGACAAAATAAAACCCCTTGCTAGTGATTAACAAAATATCGACTAAGTTTTATCGTCATCGTTATAAAGTAATTTTGATCATCAAAATAATGATCAAGTTTTTTTTTTTAAATCCCTCATATAAACAAAAGAATATTTTTCAATATATTATTTACGGGGAGCTTTTTCGTGATCGTTGACAACTCCGCTTTCGGTAGACAGTAGGTTTTATTTTTGCTATGACAGTATTATACTTGTATCAGGTGTTAGGTATACGTAGTAATGTGAGAATTATGACAAGCAATATAATATCATATTCATAAAATTTGTTCAGTTATTAACACAGTCAACTAGCAATGTGATGTGTCGTATAATAAATATGTTTGTAGATAATTGTTATACATAATAACCGACTCACATAATTTGACTAAAAATAAATAAATGTAAAAGTTCTCCAGCGTCTGCAAAGCGTAATATCTATTTATGGTCTATAATATGGTCATAAAAACATTATTGTTAAGTCCACAATCTATGCGAATCGAAAATTATATCAAAAAATAATTATGTGAATCAAATTATAAATTAAGGAGCCACGAAAAGTACCAGCCTTATACAAAGCTCGATAATATGTATATATTAGTTCCTAAATAGCTTAAACATGGGTTGAACATTGCTAACCTACCGCGTGGCCATTTACTTGCTTTCTTAAGTAACGCAAATAACTGATTAATAAAACTATGACCAACATATTCATCTATATCACTAGAATTGGTTTTGATTTAATATTAAAATGTTACATATAATGTACACTGCAAGCTTCTAAGCCATCTTAGGGTCACTAGAGGTCGCGACCGATCAAAAACGACAAAAGCATCTAACACATGTATTTACCTATATTGCGGTCCTATTTCAACGTTAACAATAGGGGTAGCCGAGATATTGGAGAGCTCTTTTCAAAATCGTTGTGAAAAAGTTACTTAACTATCAACTTATAATTAAATCTATACATACCTATCAGAAGTAAAATGACCTAGGTCTTGTGATGTTGGAAGGTAACTATAATCAACTTTAGTCTTATATTATTTGTAATAATAATGAACATTGATATAATCAATGTCTCATTGGCATAATTATCAAAAGTTAATAACTATTATAAAAATACAATCCTCTTTCAGAAGAGGGGCTTGACTTTTTTTTTTCTTTGCCTTGCGGTGACTTGAACAGCTACTACCGCAGGAATATGGCGTTTCCACAATTAAGTGATTTCGCCAGTGTCAAGTATATATAAGTATAAATAAATATAGCAATAAAACACAATCCAATCTTCTTTAGGAAGATTGGTGGCAACGTTGTACGGTGATATGTAGGACAGAGGCCAAGATAGTTTTAACCTCTGTACCACTGCGAGACCACTTGAAACGAGAAGTAAGATGCCAGGATACACGAAATAAGTCCAAGTCTTCAATCACTGTGCAACACAAAGGCATTATAAGTACAAATCACTAACAAAAAAGAACTTTGAACACCTAAATACACAAAAATTAAAAACTAAAACAAATTACACATCCGCCATCTTTTGACGTTGCAAATGGCCCCCGGACTCGACTTTAATTCAAACACAAAAGACGTCACTCACGCCAATGACAGCTTAAAACTAGATCTAATGTCAACCTTGCTTCATAGACACTCATTCATAGATATTAGTGGCGTTGCAAAGGTTAAAACGTAAAAATACACTCAGGAGCAAAAATACCGGGTGCATTTTTCATACAAACGAGACTATTTCGAAGCCTTGGTTCCTCGCCAGGGGTTGTTTTGAGTGAGTTTTAATGGTGTATACTGCGAGGTTCAATAGAGGAGGTCAAAAGTTCTTAAGATGCCTAACTGATCGCACAACCAGTTAACACCACAGCGGGAGACTTTGGGTCAGCACTTGGATTTTCTTACATTTTATTGCCATTTTAGATGTTTTCCTGAACGTGCACAATTCCGGCGTTAACCGTAGATTCATTCAGTTGGGTATCCTAGGCACTCTGGAAGTCCTGTATCGATGCTCGAGGTATTCATCATCAGATTTCACTAAAAGCATTCCCTGGTGAGGAACCAAGGCTTCGAAATAGCCTCTTTAGTATGAAAAACGCACTCTGACCCGTTATTTTTGCTCCCGAGTGTATAAGCAGAATTAATAATCAATTATTTTTGTTATCACAATAATCTAAATCTTTCCCACATCTTTTTGTCTCTGACTGCTATAGTAAAACAAGTTATAAAAATGGCTTTCCAGAGGCTATGTCAGGACGTCTATGTAACTTTGTTACACAGCTATACCCCATCTTGCTTAACGAGTAATACGATAACGATATAGTCTTAAAAGTGGTATGAGCCAAAGTCGTTTTTGTTCGGTGAGAACGCGTTCCAATTTCTGCCTACCGTTTAACATCTCTGAATAAATATCCTATCCTTAAATATGTTGTATGAAAATTTCATAGGAATCAAAAGTTAAGGCATTCCGCCAGTCTAACGCCTTGCTCGGTCACGATTTCAATATTAAGTATAAGAGCTGAACACTTATGCTCCATCTTTTGTAAAGCAAGGGTTTTTTTAACCGACTTTTTTTTTTAAAGTGAGATATCTAGATTGCAATAATAGTCCATTAGTCCCTTTCTATGATAATTCTCTGACTATGTCTTTGTCCACCATTACTTCTTTGTTACTCATGCACAATGGTATTCCCTTCTCGCTCCCACTCGACATTGCACGCCTCTAGTATTACAAGCCTTTACAGGTCAATGTACCAAATTCTTCGTCGTCGGAGTCGATCTATTTATTTATCAAAGTTTTTATTTGAATACATGTTTTTGTGAAATGAATATAAAAATACCGTAATCTGCCAAAAAATACGGACAATACTAGCATTTCAAACTGCTAATTAGGGAGATCTGTTACGCCGTGTGACGTCACGTAACAAGTCGGCCATGTTAACTCCATGTCAAATTCTGTTTTGCTAGAGAATAAAAAAAAAACCCGTATTCTGAATTCATGTGACAATGCAATATTATTGTATCTAACAGCTGATGACTCCGCCATCTGCGTCATAACGAAGTAGACCCACCGCGTTGGGGCTCGTTAGAACTTTAGTGAGAGAATTCGGACTATTTCTTGCAATCTAGGAACGTTACTCGAGTCATTACCATTTGACAAGTTCATGTGATTATAAGTACATTTTTAACTATCTATTACCAGCAATAAATAATCATACTTCATTATGTTTTGTGCTCTACATTCCCTATCTTAGTCAACAAGAAACAAGGCGTGCCTTACCCGCTTACTGTAAGTACTGTATGTGAAAGTTATTTTATGTTACATTTCAACACATTGCTTCGAAACTATTCAGAAATCGATCATTCATTCAAGGCATAGGTGCTCTGACGATTTGTTTTCATCAGTGCAAACACGCTTATAAATGTGACCTTTTTCTAGTGCCACGAACAATCGTTCAAAGTCATATGTGCATTTGAGGTATTAAGTAACACTCGTTAAAACTAGTAGAGTTTGAACGAGTGTTACTTTATACCTCAAATGCACATATAACTTTAACGGCTATACCTAATGCCTCAAATAAACATACCAGTTCAAACGACTGTTACTAAGTGCCTCAAATCCACGGTTAAGTTTGAACGACTGTTTTCTATTGCCTCAAACGCACATTAAACTTTTATTGATTGTTAGCCAGTGCCTAAAATACACAAAATATTGAGTTTGAACGACTGTTACCTAGTACGTCAAATGCACATGACTGAACGACTGTTACCTAATACCTCAAATGCACAAGACTTTGAACGATTGTTTTCTAGCGTCTCCAACGCACATACGTCTTTTAATGATTGGTACTCAGTGCCTCAAATGCACAAGACTTTGAACGATTGTTTTCTAGCGTCTCAAACGCACATACGTCTTTTAATGATTGGTACTCAGTGCCTCAAATGCACATATGACTTTGAACGACTAATACCTAGTCCCTCAAATAATCATACCGGTTCAAACGACTGTTACCTAGCGCCTCAAATCCACGGTTAAGATTGAAAGACTGTTCCTAGGCCTGAAACGCGCATGAAACTTTTAATCATTGTTACTGTGCTTTTAATACGCTATTGAGTTTGAACGACTTTTACCTAGTACCTCAAATGTACATGACTTTGAACGACTGTTTTCTAGCGCCTCAAACGCACATACAACTTTGAATGATTGTTAAAAAGTGTCCTAAATGTACCATTGAGTTTGAACGACTATTACCTAGTACCTCAAATGCACATGACTTTGAACGACTTATTTCTAGCGCTTCAAACGCACATACAACTTTGAATGATTGTTACTGAGTGCCTTAAATGCACTATTAAGTTTGAACGACTACCTACTGCCTCAAGTGCATGTATAACTTTGAAACACTGATACCTATTGCCTCAAATGCACATATGACTTTGAACGACTAATACCTAGTGCCTCAAACGCACATAAAACTTTAAATAATTGTTACTCAGTGCGGATTTGAACTACAATTACCAAGTGGAAAACGCTAATATGCGTCGCCGGCAGTGAGAGCGTTTTAATCAGGATCAGACTTTTTAAATTAAGAGTATTCTAGAACGTATGAACAAAGCTCATATTTACCGTTTACAACACACTTAAATTTTAACGAAGCATTTTGAACACAGCGTCTATGTATTACTTATGATGATTCGACTTTATCCGTCGCTCATGTATTATTTACATAGTGTTATACGTCACTTGAAACCTAACTCAACCAAATTAAAAGGGCAATATAGTAATATGAAGTTCACACGCGTATACTGCCTATTTGATTCGGGCGGTAGTTGTCAGTTATTTCTTTTTTATCAAAGTTGAAAGTATCGTATAAGGTGTGCTCGATAACGTCATATTTTTCGTTTTGATTATCAAAGTGAAATTCTTAAATGTACTTTATGAACCCTGTGTGTGTAATTACTATCGAATATAGTTTTTTTACGAAATGGGGAAGGCAAACGAACGAGGCCACCTGATGGGAGTGTAGCATTGACTTTCCGAAAATAGAATTTTAACGTAAGCGAAATTTCCATTCTCAAATTTTACCACTATCATAATTTATTTATCTAAATAGTTATATCATTTTTAGTCGCGGAGCAGTCTAGGGCGGAGCTCCTATTTTTGGGTGGTTTGGCCCTTCGGGCTTGCTGAAAAACTAACATAACCTAAACCTACCTATTTCGCCTAATTATAGTGGTCAAACTTGCGACTGGAAGGAACCAGAATGAGAAAAAAAATATGAAAAAATAGCGCCACACTCCCTGATGATGATGGTAAGGACCTGTGACCTGAGACTATAATCTTAAGACCACAAAAGCGTCGCCAACCCTGAGGACTAAGATGGAATGTCTCTATGCTAGCAATTCCGCCGGTTGTCTTATCCCCACAATGCGAACACAACTGCTGCTAGGTAAGGCTTCCAATTATAACTAGGCTTGGATTTTTGGAAGCATACCTTGGTTATAGAATCCATGGAGTCAGCCTAACTCACTGACTTATATATCAACGCACAGTCGAAGCTACTGTACCTAGAAACTTGAAATATGGTTTACGGGTTCCTTTCATGATGTAAGTGAGCACAAAGAAAGGATTTTTCAAAATCCACCCCTTAAGGGGTTAAAATAAAAATTGTGAACTCAAAGTCAAAGTAACACGCTACAGTTAGTAAACAAAATAAACTAAAATAAATATTCAAGTGTTAAACAAAAATGTCTTATTCAAATGTCTAAAATTACTCGCAACTTCTAAATGTCCGAGGAGGTACTGGCTTTTGGAATATGTGTGTCACAATCACCATCAATTACCATTTCATGTTCATAATGTTATCGGTAGTAAGAATGGATCGTTATTATTTTTACTTTATTTTGCGGGGTTCAACAAGTTCAACTCTTTTGTGTGTTGAGAACTAATAAACCGTTTTATTCTTGACTTAAAAAAATAATTATGGCGACTCCGTAGATTCTAGAACCAACCAACCAAAACTAATGAATATACAATTACAGGATCGATTTATATTAAAGGCCTTAGTAATAAACTAATCTCGACTGTAATGCTCCTCTCAAAATGCGTCAAATATAAGTTTTCTGTCGTTTGTGATTTATATTGACGCGTATCTTATGACAGGCATCTCATGTTAATCTAGCGTGTCGGTATCGTGTATAACTCCTGCTTGTAAACGTCTTGTGATGTCTCAACAATTAACTGCGACTGGACTATGCCAATGTGATTCTATTTACGTATAGTGTTTGGGAACGTTTCGCGTCATTTTCCATACAAACGGTTCTAGCTGTTTCAAGCGTAACTAAAAAACAATCAGGTTTCATTATTATCCGACTGTCGAAGGAGGGTGATGTGCAGGGGGCGGAATTTTCATAGCAAAAATCAAACGTCAAGAGGGATTGATCATTATGTTTTATCGACTATTCCAGTTATCGATTTTACTCGATTATGCCAATTAAATAGCAAAAAGTTAATATGTACAACCATAAAGGCGTTATAGAATACTACAAATATGCTCCCGTTACTTCACAGTGATGGAGAACGCTCTTTCTCATCGTATAAATAGATCTACAATCAAAACAAGACCAGGGTGAATATTTGGGCGTTTCAACCGCCGTCATTGTTGTCTTCAATATATTGCCGAAAACAATGATAATTACCAGCAACTTTTGATGTCAAAGTCAACGGACCCGGAAGTAGTATTAATTCCATTTAAAATCATAAGCCAATTAAAAAGTTTATCTTGAATAATATGCGAAGACAATAATGACGGCGGTTAAAACGCCGAATAATCACCCACCAGTTTAAATGACGACAATGTGGAGAAAACAGTGACGATTCTTTATTACTACAGACAAGATGGAGAAAATATAATTAGTACAGATATAGACATAGATTCTGTAATTTTGAATGAAGGTCTACTATCAGTTAAACTGTTTAACATTTCTGTTTTGGTTTCATATTTAAATTGTAACAAAATAAACCAGTTACTGTTTTATTAGTGTTTTATTTTTGGCAGCTCATGGTGTCCCACTGCAAGGCAATAGCTTTCCACATGGGTCTAATTTAATTACCTTAAACATGTCGTGCTAAGTGACAATCATCGATAGTCGATAAAACACAATGGTCAATCCCTCTTGACGTTTGATTTTTGCTATGAAAATTCCGCCCCTTGGTAATGTGTTTAACAGCGTATATATGTTTGTATGTATGTTTGCTCCTTTGTGACGCTCTATAAACTAGACGCGTGGACCGATTTTGATTATTCTCATGTCAATCGATTTGTCTTAATCTTGTGTGTAAAAAATAAAATTCAATATGGCGGCAACCACATGCTGACACGTGGGGTATCATTACACTTGTTTTATAAATTGTGTTTTATTACGACTACTAACATGTTTGCCTATTTTATAAATTATAATGTATAGCAAAACGGTTCAACCGCTTAGGAGCTAAATACGATACGTTATTCTAATAAAATTACGCGATCAAAACTATATGAAAGCGAAGCGAAGCGATGGCGCCGCTAGTCGATAGTAAAACCGTTTGTCGGTACGCTTGAAACAGCGTTTGTAAAGAACATGAAATTAAATATTCCACGATAAAAATATTATTATCCTACTTAATTTACTTGACTTATAAGCTAGTTTCAAGTTTAAGTTACAATGACAATTGATAAATATGCAAATTATTGAATATAAACATCCTTGAATTATAGATAACGTGAATCAACCACACACTCGTCTAATTTATATACAATGAGTGAAACAAGTCAAGATTCATTACGACAATTAGGTCACGCTGGGACTAACTTGGTGTATTCATAATTCAAAAGTTAAGTTAAGTTATGTGAACTTATGTGTCAACCCTCACCGAGATGCGACGCGACGCGACGCTGCGCGCACATGCGACTCCAAATTTACTTTATTTACTACACGTAAAGGTACACATCACTGTGAGAGTTCATTCACAATGAAATGTGTACCGTTGTTGTAGTAAATAAAGTAGCATGTGCGCGCAGCGTCGCGTCGCGTCTCGATCTGAATTGCCCCTTAGTAATGCTAGCAACGTTACATTCGTTCTAGGGTTGTAGAAAAAAGGGTACAAGTCGACGTAACTATCTAACTAAAAGGGTATATGTAAGGACTGTTCATCCTTCGTTGTCTTATCTTGTAAACAAACATGGCGAACGATCAATACGACGCAAAGAAAATCTACACATTGCAGTGCCAGATATTTTTGAGGTTATTCATTCGTTCCTTCGATTATTGATGGCAAAAAAATTCAGAGGTTACTGAGTGTTGTGAAATATGTAAGTGATGTGAAAAGTGTGACAGAGTCCTCGAAGTGTTTTTTTACATGATAAGACAGCTAAGGTTGAATAGACCTTATACATGAACGGAGTATACTAGATTAAACCCTTTTTCACTAGGATCCCAGAATTTCGGGCCCCTTTTAATATGCCTTCGCTGTCCGTCCGTCCTACCGTTCCGTTACAGACAGCGGATTGACCCTTTCATTTTTAATTACGAGACCTCGGAATATATGGGACAAAATGAAATGATTATACATGCTTTTCCCATATTCTTGTGATCGCCCCCAGCACTGTTTGTAAGTGTGTAGTTTTGTTTTTGCCCCGCCTACTTCCAGAGTATTTGAAAAGTCTTTTAACCACCTGAAATGGTTTCAACAGTCGAGACGGAGAAGTTAATTTTAACAATAGTAAATAGGACAGTAATTTTGAATGAGGAAGAAAAATATGATGATGATGAGTGAAGGTTCAAAATTTTAAAATAGAGAACCAGAATTATGTTGCTATTTTGTTTCATTTGCATACTCACTAACTTGGAGCGATCACTAGTTATGAGAAAAGTATCGATAATTGAGTTTATTATATGCCCCGTATATTCCGAGGTCTGTTAATCACCTATAAGCAAATTATCGTCAGCGTCATCAAAATTTCGACTCCTGGTACTGGGTTATCTCTTTCTCTTTATTACTCCAACTTTGAATGTAAATCATGAACAGAGGCCGGAATTTTCGTAGCATTTTTGAGCTGTCATAGGGACTTCTCGTTTATCGACTTCCTGATATATATTTTTTATCGATACATTATAGAACACAATATATCAAAGAAGACTTAAAGCAGAGGTAAACAACAGGCGGTCTGATCGCTAACGAGGGATTGTTTTCAGATAACTTTTGATTAGCTAAAAATTTGAATTAGAAATTTGTAATGAAAATAATCGGTAGCAATTCTTGATGCAATTTCTTTCGAAAAATGTTTAAAACGCATACGAAATACACAAATTATTTTAAAAGAAACAATTAAATATTATTATTTTAATTCCTATTTATAATTTCCAAAAAGCTGTTATCCAAAGGTCATCTCGAAGAGATCGCTCATTCACGATAAGAGCGCCAGTGGTTTACTTCTGCTCGTAATCATATTTTAAATATTGTATTATGTATTTATCGATATACACATGGATATCGGAAGTCGATAGACGAGAAGTCCCTATGACAGCTCGAAAGTGCTACGAGAATTCCGACCTCTAATCATGAAGCATTGACAGTACATAGAGTCCGACCTGCGAGTGATCACAAGATTTTTTCTGAAATTCTTCACTTGGCAACAATTTTACCTTTGAAACGAACACGCATTAGGTAGCTAGTGATATTTCGGATTTGCCTTTTAGGGTTACGTACAAAAAGTGAAAAAAAAAACGGAACCCTTATAGGATCACTCGCGCAGATCACTGTCACAGACATATTTGCTCCAAAACGACTAGACCGATTGAATTGTAATCTGGTACACAGATGTGCAGTTTTTTTTTAAATAAGTGTCATTTTTGATGTACAAATTAGAAAACCTTACTGTGTCACATATCAAATGAAAGGGCTCGTTATGAGCATCTCAAATATATTTTTGTCATTACTATAAAATGAATAGTTTTGATTTTATTCATAAAAGAAGACGAAATTTGAAAAAAATACAAAATATAGTTCATTGCTTGTAGATTATAGTAAAACCTATACGAAGTATATAAAAAAAAACCTATGTACCATTGGCCGGTTTTCGTGTCACCACTCGCTGGTCGGTCTCCACCTCCAAGTTAGTCCCATGTCGTAATAAGCCCAATATTTAGTCTCGTAATGAGCGACAACTCAAAACTTATAACACGTATGGCCAAAATAAACATTGATATATGTAGTATGTAATGACGACTCGCCCTTCGGCAAGGCGTTTATATATCACACTGACACCCGAATTCACAAACAAAACTTTAGGGTATCACTGAGTAAACGCACTTCGTTCAATACAGCTCTGTGATTGGTCCTTTTTGCCCGACCTTTTGTTTATGAGACGATTTGAACCACCCTGTGCGTTCGTGAGCGCTGCGAGACCTCATAGTGAGGTTAGTGAATACGGGTGTTGCATGTTTAGCATGTTGTATGACTTTGCTTGAATTGGTCCTACTTATCTAACAGACCAGTATTTAAACTTTTAAATTAGTTGGAATTTAGAGGTCGCTTTGACTTTGTGATGATGGTTATTGTCATTGGTGTCTGAGAAAATGAGGGATTTTTTTTTTTTAATTACAAACCTTGAGCTATTCATGTTGTCAATTTGTGCAACCTCTAAACGCTGTCCTGTAGACATTTACAGTATTTACATTTATTTCGTCTATATAGAGGAAAAAATATTTAAGTACATTAGTTTGTAATATTTTTGTATTTTCAAATTAATAAGTAGTAAGTGAAATTATTTCTTAATTTCTTTATTGATAAAAATAGCGTTTTTTCCTCTAATATAGAAGATTACATGTCAATATGATTAAATGTGGAACAAACATGCCCAGCGTTTATTTTGTTCAACCTCTAAAATAAATTATATTAACCTGTTGACATTATTTATAGTCCCAGATTTTAGGCGAGGGTACGTTTAGCGTCGTCATGGAAACGCGACGCGAAGCCAAGATTCAACGTACCACGTGACGCGGTGCTATTCGGAGGGGCGCGGGGGCGGCGCGCGCGGGGGGAGGGGGGACGCCGGAACACTCCAACTCTCTGCTTGTGCCCATCTGTATCAACACATACGATTATATAAAAATAAATTATTACAACGGGACAATGTCACACCAATTGACCTAGTCCCAAACTAAGCTCTAGGCTTGTACTGTGGATACTAGACAACGCTATATATACTTAAATACATAGAAAACATCCATGACTCAGGAACAAATATTCGAGCTCGTCACACAAATGTCTGCTTACCGCTAGCTTCGTAGGTACACACAGGGTCACTATCAATCAAATAAAGTAATGAATAAATAATACAACGACGTGAGGAGTGGCCATTAATATGAATATACTTCAGTTTGCTCCATCAACATCCGTTGATTTGGAAAGGAGCTTATCGCCTCATAGTGTTATTTTTAGCCTTGAAAAGGAATAAACTTTTCTCGAACATGCTCGGAAAAAACGGTTTTCCGATTGAAAGACAAGGACGGAAAGAGACTCATTTTACTCCTAGGAGTAAAAAAACCATATGAAAACACTTTCCGTCCATGTCTATATTTTTTTTTAAAATGCTGTCAATTGCATACAAAATCAAAAGGACCAAGACAAAAATTCCAAACAGCCAAGGTATCTGCTCGCTTTTTTAGCACAGTGCGTGTGTTTCTTTTTGAATTTGCATTCCAATTTCTATGGTTAGTATTTAAAAACAATTGACAGTCGGTAACATTCGTTCATTCTGCATAATTAAATTACTTGCTTTTTAAAAATGTATTTGTATTATTTCCTCACATGTTTGAGAAAAGCATTATGTATGCCTCGGCGGAAACGAGGATTTCCTGACTCGTATTTTAACCACCTCGTCAGGGAAACCCTTACTTTCCGCGCCTAGGCAACAATGTACTATACCACGGAAAATCTCTATAAATTACTGTTTATTTGCTTTAATGAATCTACACAATAAAAAGTGTATGTATTATTTATTATGCAAAGAATCAAAATTATTTGTAGGGTATCGATTAATGTGATTCAATTTGTTCAATTAAAATCTTGGAGTCATGTCCGCATTATTGCGAGGATATAACATATAACAAATAGTCCTGGCACCTTAGTCTTGTTTTGTGTTGCTACAGTTAGGGTAGAAGCACCGTTTTAGGCCAGTCCAAATTTTAACTAAGGCCTTGTTCACGAATTATAGCAGCCCCATATAGTCGGGCTTACATAATTAAAAAGATACTTTTTTTCTATGCTTATACGTCATAATTATTTCAACATGTCTAAGTTTAAGAAAAATAATGTTCGTAATTTAATTATAGTATCTTATTGTAGAGAAAAAGGCATTTCCATGCGTCAACGCGCAAAAACACATAAAATATCTAAAGATTATACAAAAGTTTGGGGAATCTAATATACCGGGTGATCTGCTAGATGGAGCTCGCAGAAGAGGCAACTGTGGCGTCGTTTCGTCAAATTCCATCGGCGTCTACGCGAGATAAAGCCAAAAACTAGGGACGGGCGTGCATAACACAAAAAAAAACATTTACAAACTAAGAAACATAAAAAAGGCGGGTCCAGATATGGCTGCTCTACGCGATGCCCTATCATGGGCCAGCGTAAGATCGGATTTTTATTGCCACAGAAAAAATGTGAACAAAGGTGTTGCTGTCAACGAAAAACATTTGCAGCATTCAAATTTATTGTTTGTTGTATTAATTTAAAACGTCAACACTGTTTTTGTACGCATAATTTATTTATTGCACTGGTATCATTTCGACACCGCGTCAACAAGTTGAGGGGCCGCTTGATTTATGTGAGACGTCACTTCACTCGCTTCGCTTTACAATTCGTGCTCCCGCCGTAATCCCTTCCAGTGGCTCAGTTGTGCGATTTTAATATCATTTATTTCTCAAATGTACGTTTAAAATGACGGTTCGAGCGTTTAACTTAACATTATATTTCTTGCTGGCCCGAGTGGCCCAACCTTTGAGATCGCCTGAAATGTCACTTGGACAGTGACATGACTTTGTTTACAATATTTCCATGGGAATAAAATACCGATCTCAAGGACGGAGTTATGCATAAGAGTGAGATGTAAGAATATGTTGCTCGCTCTAAGGTGTAAATGGGTCCCTTACTGTGTAGAAGGGCCATTACGCTCAAAGTGGACAGCGTGCAATGCGCTAGGGTCGGTCGCATTGCGATATGTCGTACTTATAACCGGTACTGATACGGCCACGGAACTATGTTACGATGAAATATCACAAAAGTAGACCCCCATATACAGCTAAGGCGCCTTATCCTAAAAAAAAAACCCCTAAAAATTAAAATGGTGCCCCATACAAGAATGATACGGAACCCGCACTCGCGCTAAGCCTTTGTTTCTGGGATTTAAAGTAGAATCAAACACTAAATAACTAAATGAAAAGCAAGAATTCAATACCCGACTGCATTGGTTGATATTATAATTAAACCCGCTTATTAATGCTACTATATTCGTATATACTTGAGATGGTCACATTAAGACCTTTCACATGATACCCATATTGTTATTTTTTTGTTGTATTTTCAGTTTCGTGTTTGAATTAACAGTTTCGTCATTCTATGTCACCGGGGATGGTGAAAGGATTCCAACGATACCACACACATTTAAATCGGCTCAGCCGTTCAGAAGTTATGGTGGAATAAAGAATCATTACATACATGAACCCTGAAGACATTACACTCCTTTTTTTGGGCAGGCGTGTAAAAATAGTACATAATACGGCTAATTCCGTAATCTAGTACAAAGGGCATAAAGTGAAATTTCTTTTGTTTTTATGACTAATTTTCAAACTAGAAACTGGACATTTCGTTGTATAGCGGGCCTTAGGAGGTTAAGACACACGTTACACAGTGATTGACCCGTAGTCACACTTTATGGTCGCACCGAACATAAATTGTGATTGTAAAAGTAAGTACGCTAGACTTGTTTGGTATCTTCTGCCCGAAGGGCTAACCACCCAGAAACACGAGCACCGCCCGGGCGGGGCTCCGCTGAAACAGTGTGACAAAACGCGGTGTAACCACGAGTCAGTATAGCGTTAAACATACCTCGTTAGACCCACCGTACACAAACCAAGAGTTTTTGAGGCAATAAAGTTCAATTACGTTTGTTCGATAAAGCCATTTTCAGTTTATGAGGATAGGAAAATAAACCGTATTCCCATTGCAACACAGTTCAAATTAAATTGCCTTGATTATGTACCATCAGCACAATAGAATCCTGAACCACCATAGAAGTGTGTCACAGTGACGTTATGACTCAAATCATTAAAAGTGTCAATCAAATTGTTTTATAATCATACACCGGATTGACGGGGGCAAAAATGTACCAGTGCTAGTGATTCATTCAATATCGACTAAGTTTATCGACAACTTTTTTCGTGACATATGGATCTTACATTTCTTGCAAAAATAGGTCGTACCTTTATCTTCTATATTTGAATGATCAGCTTTCCATTAAGATAAACGATCTTTTTTCTTTCGAGGCATTTTTAACCGACTTAAAAAACAAAAAGCTTCTCAATTGGTCGGAATGCTAAAGAATACTGTTGTACTGAATGTATTTGGTATTCAATGTAATTTTAATGGTTGTCAAAATTTATTCAAGTCCAGATTCAATGTCAGATACCGGTTGTTCATAGTTGCGATACTAAAAGACGTTTGCATAATTAAAAGGTATTCACACTTGGTCATTACTTATGATAATGATTAAAAATTGCTTGTTATCGATGTCGATAAACTTACGTCGACATTTAATGAATCACTAGCACTGGTACATTTTTGCCCCTGTCAATCCGGTGTATGTTTATAATGTAACTGTGACCCTGCTCTATGGCGGGTCAAGTTTCCATTGGGCTGACAGTACATCATATTGCACACTGGGCCTTACGAGGTCAGCGCAAAAGCGTCAGTATTTATTAAGTTGGTAGTTCTCACCTGTTCGTGGCGTGTGCGTGCGCCCCGCGCCTGCCTGCAACGTGGTGCCACTTCACGTAACCGCTCAGCCGTCGCTTTAGGAGCCCGGCGAGAGAGTGCAGCCAGCCTGCGACGCGACGTGGTGTCACGCCCCGAACGCGGAGCTCTTTGGTGGTGGGGTCGCTTGGGGGTTGAGTGGGGTCGTTGGGGGGGTTGCGGGGGTCATAAGTGCGTTGGTTGGGGTCATTAGGTGTGTAAGGAGTGACATGTGTGTATTTTGTATTTAGTTTGTTAAGTTAACAAGGGCGAGGAAAATTTATCACGCCATTGGTTTTAGAAACCATGGAGTCATTCTTTGCTTTTTGTTTACAACAACAACACAAAATTGATATTAATCAAATCAATATAAATTCAACCTATATATGTATAAACTTAACCAAACATATGTCTATATTATTTTGATATATGACATTTTGTACGGTCAAAATAAAAGAGATATTTTAAAAAAAATTAACGTCTCCATGTAAAGGACTTAGGCGACTATTTAATATTATAACCAAGAAATATCCTTCTCTTAATTACAAAAACATTGCGTTAAAACTCACACAGCGAGTAAAACTCATGAACCACAATTCACAAGTGACGATTAATAATCGATATTGAATATGAATTTCTTAAACTTTTCTTTCCACCGCTTACAAACGTTTATTGTCATAGTATCACCGTAAAGTGAGCTATATGTTGGATCGTTAGGTATAAGGATCACAGGAATAAGCACAAGGACGACCCCAGGGGGTCATAGGGGGGATAGGGACCCGTATTTTACACCAAAGAGCTTCGCTATTGCCTGGTGCCCGATTGATAGCGGATGAGGTGAAAAGACATGAACCTACGCGATTGAATAGTGGCTCAAAGAACTAATTTCATAAATACCTGTTAAAGTTTTACTTAGTACCGCCATCTTTGATTTTATTCAATCGCGCAGTTTACTGCTATTCAAAACGTAAAGGTCGTATGAGTGCGTAATGTTTTACTCTCATAGTGCTCTTTCGTTCGGGATAGCATACACCAAGCTAGAAGCAGGCACGAAATGGAAATTCACTGATCAAAAGGATGATTTATAATTTACCAAAAAAAAGATTAGAGACTTCTATTTTTGTGTTTGTAACGAATAAACACAAAACCTACTGGACCGATTTCAAAAATTCTTGAATCTAGAATGCTACATTATCTCTGAGTAACATAGGCTACATTTTTTTTCCGGAATAATGAATGGTTCACGTGGGATGACTAAAATACGTATTTAGCACATTTATGCCTGAGCGTACGCGCAGAGTGAAGCCACATCTCGTCGACGTGACTCAGTGATCTCGCCAACTGGTTTACTATTTAACCTGTGTATTTAACGCATAGATTATTTGTACCCGCTTTGTTTGAATGTATCGGCGTATAGGCCGTTCTAAGTGTTGTAAAACTACCTGTATTATTTTTATGTTCTTGCGCTCATTACATTATTATGTGTACTTTAAATTTAAGTTCTCGTACTAGTTAATTGTAAATTCTTAATGAGAATAAATGATATTTAAACCTAAAAACCTTATGCCGTAATACCAAAGAGGCTAACTACAATTGTAGTAGTCAAAGCATTCTGTACTCTATTGTTATATGTTGAGAATATTGATTGTCTTATAAAAATAAATTATTGTTATATTATTATTTTTAGTGAAAAATCTAATGTTGCTTTACGATTAAGTATTTATTTATCTTTTCATCACACTTGCTCGTAAATGGTGTTATTCCATGCCTGTATACAGAAGGACAATGGCCTAAATTGTTCCCGCGGGAATTATGGCGAGTTTGTCATCCCTAGGGAGTAATGACTTTCTTTTTAAAATTTGCAACTCTTTCGTACATAATTTCTGACTAAGGAGGTTTAATTTTCAGCCAAAAATTAAATCGGTTTCTAATTTCATCTTTAAAAATTAGCTATAGACTAACTTACATTACACAAAACCTATATGCTTCATTAAACTTCATTATTTTTATACCTATTTCAAGTTTATATCAACATTTATAATTAATTTTAGTAATTATACATTTTTATCAAATTGGCTAAATCTGGCTCGAATCCAGGTCGAAACTAAACGCGGTATCTGTGGTCACAAAAAAAATATCGTTTCCATTTACGTTCCCGTCTGTCAAAAGTTATTTCTTTATATTTTGCAGAGTTAAAGTGTTTTCTCTTTGTTTTTTTCCTCGCAAATGTGATGAAAACCATTGTGTGTATCACAGGCAGTAAGGGGATTACTAACTCGAGTCATTAAAAGCCCTCCGCCTTCGGCGTCGGGCTTCTAACACTTTCGTTAGTAATTCCCTTCATACTACCCTTGATGCACAATGTACTATTAAATAACCAACAAACCACAGTTAAGAGGGGACTCTTCTATCACAGGTTTATATAACTTAAAAGAAGAGCTCGCAACCCATTTTATGTTTATCGTGTAATTATTCAATAAATGATTTTGTTTTTTTTTTTTTATTGGCTACCACGTTAGGTTTAAAATGCTTATACTATTACTATGCAGTTAGCCCCTTTTTTGGGTATCACAACAGCAATGTTAAAGTCGGTATTCCACCGCATATGTCACTATATTCACCTGCGTCACGCGACGTTGTATTTATATTCGGAGCACCGTTAATAATGGCGGAAGCGCCATCGACAAAAGGGTCCCTTTTCATAGATAACGCCACATATCGTTACTACTATAAAAAAAAAACTCTGATATTTCGAGATGTCTGAGTTTGAACTCGATTCTCTTGAATTAAGAGTCTAAAAGGTTTTTTTCAAAGCAATGAAGATACGCTACACACGCGAATCAATAGGGAATATTCATGATATTACTATTATAAACGGGAATGTCTGTATGGATGGATGTCTATTACTCTTTCACGCTGCAACGGCTGGACTTACGCCCAATACACATAGGCTTCATTACATTCCGGAAAATTTAAAAGTTCCCGAGGGAATAACGATATTAGAAATCTACGTGGACGCAGTCGCGGGCAGAAGCTAGTATACCATATTGTTCTAGGCGAGTGTGTGGTTGCCATATCTAGTAATGAAAAGTCCTGCATCGAGGTCCTTCATAAATTAAAAAGTTCCTCCTCAATTTGTGCAAATTGAATACTACAGAGTTTTTTGTGAGTGCGACTTTGAGTCTACCATCAAGGCAATAAAGTTCAATGACGTTTGTACGATAATGCCATATTCAATTAATTAAGATAGGAAAATAAACCTTATTCCCACGCGACACAGTTCAAATTAAATTGTCTTGATTAAGGCAATAAAGTTCAATGTCGTTTGTTCGGTATAGCCATTTTCAGTTTATGAAGATGTGAAAATAAACCTTATTCCCATTGCAACACAGTTCAAATTAAATTGTCTTGATCATGTACATTCTATTGCACAAGGGATTATCAAAAATAAATCGTACTATGTTATAAACTAGCCGACTCGGCGGACTTAGGACGCCTCATTTTCTTTTTCGTAGTTATTTCCTATGTTTTAATAGTTATTCTGCTATTTTTGGCAGAGACAAGTCCAACAAATGAAAGATCATAAACATCGGCCCAGCCATTCTCGAGTTACAAATGACTTCTCATTCGCATCTCTAACGATTTTGAAGTTTTTTTTTTTTTAATATACACCTACGGTCACGAAGACCGTACCAATTGATATGGTATCAGTGAATTTCCATATTCTAAACGTAATTTCATGTAACGCCCACAAGCGATCTAATTGGTGGTATTGCACGATAACGAACATACAGTATGCCTTAAGATGAGGTGTATAATTTAAATTATGAGTAGGGTTTAGGACTTTTGATGGCATATAGCGGTTCTAGAATCCATGGAGTCGCTATTTCCTATTTATTATAATACATACCACGTTGATTTTCATTTTCAATATTTTAATATTTCAAAATTAATTTATTCATACCGCTAAACCAATTTAAATGATTATGGTATGGTGGATATCTCTGTGAAAGCGTTACAAACAAGCAAATATTATTTAGTTCATTGTGAAATATGACCATACTGCAGGTGAAAATCAAAGTGGCATGTATTGCGACTCCATGGATTCTAGAACCACGATATTCCACCAAAATCCTAACCCTACTAATGGGCTACCATTAAAGGTCACACTACAACGCCCCGGCACCAGATCAGCACTGTGTCTGCTCAAAATGAAACACGGAAAACTGGGCTTTGATCATGTTAATACGATACATTTTTCAGTGGACGAAGCGAGGCCCGTTGTTTTTCAACGTTTCACTTTGAGCTGAAGCGGTGCTGATTTGGTACCGGGGCGTTGTAGTTTGCGATGTCCATAAGAATGCACCGAGCGTCCAGTGGCGCCCCCATTACCATTATTGTGTTTTCTTGTAAACTAAAGTCATTGTCTTGAAATCGCAAGATGGTTTGGGTGGAAAATCTGACAGTTATTCACAGTGAATGGGCGCCCGTTGAGGTTAACATTTTGGTCTTTAATTAGGTTGTTCGAGAGTAGAATGTGGGATGATGTGACAAGGGACTTCATTGTCCTTTTAAATACTGTATATTCTTATCCTGCCATCGATTATAACCCGTACTAGCGAGGTGTTAAAGTCTTTAGTGGCCGAGGCGGTGAAGAGCATCAAATGGGCAGGCGATATGGGGCGCGAGTGAGCAAAGCACGAAACGTTCGGACAAACATTCGACCGTGCAAGGTACCCAAATGGCATCGAATTTGTTTACAACGGTTATGGTAGTGTTTTTAATTAGTGATGCACATGTGCATCAATGACGCACATGTGCGTCAATGACACTCATGTGCGTCTGTGACGCGGATAGCAGTGGCAAATGTTTGTTCAAACACGTCCCGACAGAAATATACAGTTTACACGGGATATGTGGCGTCATTCTCTAACGTTAAGAGAGTTTATTGACAGCGTAGCGTCAAATTCACTTTATAACCACTGACTTCAATTAACAAGGAAATAATACCATCAAGATTTTGTCAACAAACTTGCATGAACGTTAGATAGTAACATAGCAAGTAATATAGTCAAGTACTATGCAATGAGATAACTTGCAAGCACATTACAACCCAATGGAAAAACGAGATCTCAACGAAGTGTCGTGTTACAAACAATGATTTATGGTAAGGTTAGCCAGGAGTAATGTATCTATGGAGTTTTCTACAAACTCACACAAATTGACTCTAAGATAGTTTTTAGCTTAGGCAACTTACTATTATTCCAGAAAATCAGAATAATACACGAAAATCCCGGCTCACCTTAATACAAATCAAAAAGAATACTTATTACCATTACCATTGAGATTATTTAACACGTTCAGCGCTCACTGTCAATTGTATATAATACGCATGACGCACCGTGTGCGTCACAGACGTTGAACGTGTTAAAATATTGTAATAATATTGCAAATATATCACATTGTGCAATGATAACACACAAGCTTAGATTAGTAAAAGCCTACTGATTTCACTCGTGAATAAAATAAATTTAATTAATGTATGTAAGTCGCTTGGTCTGCCGATTTTATAATATGTTTGATGAAAAAAACAATAGAATACAGCCATATCGATTTCGTATTGAGATCGCGTGACAGGGTTGTCTTAAAATTGAATAAACTATTCTCTGGATCATTATTTACGGTTATTTATAAACAGATTCATAACCTAATAAAGGGTACACGAAAATAACAGGTTAGACGACTTAGTAACTTTTTGAGATATCGTCATATGAAAGTATAACTCATGTTTGGGTTTTTTAAGTGAATAAATAAAGGGCAAGATTATATTTGTAACTGTACGTTAAGGTTCATAGCGAGCTGTGTTTTGCGATTTAAATCTCAAGCTTTTAGACTTTTAGTTCGGAAAAAAGTGACTAGACATGTTTTTTCCGTAAACACTTCCCAAAATCCAAATTACACAGAGTAACAAAAAAAGCCTGCGTTATTTCTGCTCATCTCTCTGTCCTACTGTATTGGAACATGGTCCTGTTGTTACTAACATACAGCAAACCGAATTTAACTAGATAAAATGCAGACTTCTATACTACAGTCAAAGGCATAAATATGCATACACGCCTAAGTCTCAAAAATATGTACGCATACCTTATCACTATGGCAATAAGGTCCATCCTACATATTTTTTCACTTTTGTGCGGATATTTATTTTTACACTTGACTGTACATAATTAAACGTTTCTCCACGAGTGAACTCTGTCAGTCTTCATTTACTATACATAAGAGCTCAACGCCACAGTCATATTTGGCACGGAGTTGGCAAATATATAAAATAAAATAAACTGTGTTTAAAATAAAAATATGGTGTTTGAATTGCTCTTTTTATAGCTACCTAACATATTTAAAATATACAGGATAACTTTAAAACTAAGTTCGAAACGTTTAGTAAGTTAGCTGAGAACTAAGGGTTAAGACTGATCTGAAATCTGTCAAAATATATGATATTGACTCGACGCAACCGTCCGGCAGCTTACGTCACTCCTGTTCATGATTGTAGTTGTTGAAAGTATCTTGTGTATGGCGTCTTGAGTGAGTTGCTCTTTTTATGACATGTCAAAACAAATCTCAAGCTAGACAACTGTCGCGGTTAGATCGCTGATAGGTCTTGACACCAGCATCTCTAATTTACGAGATTAAACAAGAAATGACATCTAAATTTTCTATTATTTGGCAGTGCCAAAGCTGCAAATAGAAGTACCTATATAGTAATTTTTTAATAAAAAAATATTACGTTAAAAACCTAATTGGTTTTTTAAATACGATAACTATTTTTGCCTTTTTTCCAGAGCTGCAGTACAGAATAATAAAAAAAGCAATTTTTAAAAGATTGATTTAGCCTAATATTTTGCAACATTCTAATTTTTCTGTTTTCTAGTAGGCATATGGAATTTATAATAGCGCCTACAACAATACATTCTCTGATTAAGTACCAGCTTTACTACCACTGCACTGCAGTCAAAGTAATTTGATTTAGTTTCAAAGCCACCCTGTATATCTCAGTTTAATGTAGTATATAGTAAAAACAAAAGAAAAATAAATATATAAGCTATAAGAGCCCATGTGCGTCATTAAATCTAGTCCCCGTCACTGGACTAACTACTGTTGCTACGAATTACAATAATTAGGGGGAGTAATTTAAACAAATATAAGCTTTATAGGGACAGAATGAATTTAACCCATTCATCGTCCATGATCGCCATTTACATGTAACACAATCAACAACCACGACGACCATGTGCGTCACAAATTTAAACTAATCCATGACGCATATATGCGTCATCGGTGTTGAATGAGTTCACACCTAGTGCCGTTTAATGTTTTATATGACGTCAAAAGGTGCGTCATGGCGGTGAACGTGTTAAATTAAATACGTTTGTGTTTAAGCGCAATCCGGCACCGATTTAGCGATATGCATTCTACGTATGTGGGATACATTCCACGACAGAAAGGAATAAATATATGACATTATTAAATCAATTTAAAAATATATATTACAAAAAAAAAGTCGGGTGGGTATTTACTCGTATTCTACTCTGTAAAACAATATTGGTATTGCCATTGTCAACTCTATGATCAGACCTCGGAATATAAGAGGCAAAATTAAATGACAGCTAGAGATCTCCTATATCGATAAACTCACTTATCGATGCATTTTCCATATACTAGTGATCGCTCCAAAGATTGTAAAAATTGTTTTTTATTGGAAGTATACAAATGAAACAAACCATCAACAAAATATCGGTTGTTCTTTATTTTAAAAGAATTTTTTGAACCTTCACTCATCGTCATCATATTTTTTACTCTTCATTGTGTATTTCAGAATTACTGTCCCATTTACTATTGTTAAAATAAGATCAGAATTTGTAACCAATTTTCCGGCGTTAAACTTCTCCGTCTCTAGTGATGAATCCATTTCAGATGGCTTAAAGACTTTTTCAATTTCTGTGGAAGTAGTAGAGGCAAGACAATACAAAATTACATTATGCTGGGGGCGATCACTATTACAGATGTAGTGCATAATTGTTTTCCTTCGTATTTTCACGGAAACGTACGAACGTGTCATGCTACTTCAGTCACCCTCAGTACTTTGTGTACTGTGACCGACTGAAATAGCTAGACACGTTCGTACGTTTCCTTGAAAATACGAAGGAAAACAATTATGCACTACATCTGTATATGAGAAAAGCATCGATAATTGAGTTTATATAGGGGATCCCTAACTGTCAATTAATTTTACCCAGTATATTCCGAGGCCTGATGATAACACTTACTTACTCGACGGTAATGGCGGCCGAGCTAAGAACAATACAATAACATGTGAAAAGCAATAAGCTTTTACGGAATAGAATAGAGCCCTAGAATGGAACGACTTAAAACGACGAATTTCATAAAAATTCTAAAATAAATACTTTTATTGTCAAAACTCGTATGAGCGTCCAAGAATACTGGCTAAGTTTGCATGAAAATGATTGTCTCTACTTTCAGTAGCCAATGATTTTCTTGTAATAGTTTAAAATACCTCTAAATACACATAAATATATATAATTCAATACACCATACCGCCAAGCAGCATTCGTATTGTTGTTCCGATGTGGGGATAAGACAACCGGTGAAATTACTAGCATAGAGGCATTCCATCTTAGTCCTAACAATACCAACGCATTTCGTTACTACTTCATAATCTGTGTCAATTGTGATTGCCAAAGATGTAAACAAATTAGTACTGTTTGACACATAACCTCAAATATTCATCAAGCGTCTTTTTATTCAAAATATCGTATTATTAATAGTTATTAAATCTTAAACCTTAAAAGTAAAGATCAGCCATTGCAGATTGATAAGCCAAAAGCAACCAGGAGCACAGGAAAGCTCAAAACCACATTTTATAGACTGGCCAAAACTTCAAAATCATTCTTAGGAAATTGTATAAAATTCTACAATAAAATTCCAAAAAGTATTACTGAACTTACTGACTCTAAATTTAAATCTGTCGTAAAACAAAAACTTATTTCCCGAGCATATTATAAAATAAAACGATTATATCATGGATAGGGATGTTTGGCGGTGAGTCGTCCGTCCTGCATGAGTAATCTACGCATAAATTTACCTACGCTTAAAAAAGGTGCACCTACTGTGCAAAAATACTGTGATATTGTAAACTATTTATAATTATTATGTAATGATGTAAACCTTTTTCTTGAAAAAAATATACCTTGCCGAGTTTCTTACGCCGGTTCTTCTCGGGGCAAAGGTTTTATTTTTCGAACCGGTGGTAATGCTTTTTGACATTCATAGGTGCATTATATTATGCCTAAATTGAGGTTACCTATCACAACTTCGAAAAATGTTTGACCGAATTTTGGTTCGACAAATACTTTTCGTCAATTATGGTTTGGGTTTTTTTACGTTTGGCCGAATGATCATTTCGAATAGTTTTATTTATTCATTACTTGTTTTGGTTTTTTAACGATTTGACAAATTATCTATACCTCATTACTGGTTTCGGCGTATCAACAGTTGTCCAATGTAATGCTTTGTCTATTTGTCTTTTTCCTATTTCTGATTTTACCTTAGTATCCTTTGCCCAATATTACGGCTCGGTTTATTCATAGTTTACCTAATTTTAAATCGACCATGTTATGTTTGATAAGTTTTGGTTTTGATTTTCAATAACATGTTAAAAGTTAGATGTAATTGTATAAATATGAACTAAGTTTTTAATTTCCTATTTGTTACGTTAGCGAAAACTTTTTTATTCCTGGCAAACAAAACTGTGTCAATCTTATTTCTTAGTTATAGAAAATAAGTGAACCGTTCCGAGTCGGTTTTACCCTGATTGTCTTGATCTTTGCATTGTCTGGATAAATTATACTTAAGCAAGTTTTTCGGGGCAGAAAAAAAATAACCTCGAAAGCCAAGGCGGGAGCAATGCTCCCGCCTTGGCCTTCTAACCTAACCTATCTGAGTCGGTTCTGCCCTGACTCGTCTTGCTCGTTGCATTTTGTAGATAGTTGAAACTAATTACAAGCAAGATTTTTTGGCCGAAATGAATATTTGACGTAACGTAGCAAAATCTATATGTAACATTGATGAAGTGAAAAATGGGTTAAGAAACAAAATACAAAACGATCCACAGGCTAGTTGTAGCATTGGTGTAATGAAAAATGGGCTTTGAAATAAAATACGTAACAATACATAGGGTACGTGACTACAAGGAGAAAAGTTGCTTGGACTAACGAACCATTTACTTAAAGTCAAATGGTGAAATAAAAAAATGACGAATCGTGCCATCGGAGAAACGATAAAAAACGAAATGTTTTCGGTCAAATGAAATTCGGTCAAAAACTTTTCGAGGTTGCGATAGGTTACCCTAAATTGAAGAATAAAGAACTTTGACTCTGACTTTGACTTTATCAGGTGTATATTTAAAAGCACGTGATTATCGAGTGATAATGATAAATTGGTTCGTTTGGTTGTGTTTACATCTTCGCTAATTAGAATTGGCACAGACTATAGTTAAATCTCGTATCTGATATTTCGAGGTACGAGTTTGAAGTTAAAGTTTAAGTTTAAAATTCTACGTCACAAAATATGAGATAGGTTTTTAAAGCAATGATTTGCAGAGTTGACAATGCAGTGTATGGATCTCAGATCCCATTTAGCATCAGGTGGCCTGTGTGTTTGTTTGCCTTCTTGTCATATATTAAAAATATATATGTATATTATTGTAGTATTCCTTTGTCGTGGAAGGTAATCCTATGTATTTTCCATGGAGAAGCTTACAAGCTCACCGCGTTCATAACGTATTCACATGAAGTACTATGTAATGGTTGGTGAGTGATGAGAAATGATTGTATGCACGCCAGAATCATTAATTTTATCCAAATTAAAACAAAAACTAGTGGAAAATAGCGTTCAAATAAAAAACCCTATAGTACTAATTCTGCCCTCCTACGGAGAAAAGGCATAAGTGCAATTAATTTATTGATGCATATTAAACTCTCAACGGTTACAATAAGGTTGGAAATGTAATATAATTCATATAGTAGATGCGCCTTTTTTCCGTAGGAGGGCAGAATAGTTTTAACGAGCGAACGGAATGAGTGACAATTATAATATCAGTGCATCTATTCCCGACGCTAAAAATCATATCGTATATGACCTGTTATTGTTTATTGTATTGTTCTGACGTCAGCCGACATTACTGTCAAGTAAATAAGGGCTATAAAAACGGAGACAATACGACAATCGGAGGCCGGAATTTTCGTAGCATTTTTGAGCTGTCATACGGACTTCTCGTTTATCGACTTCCTGATATAATTTTTTTATCGATACATTATAGAACACAGCATATTAAAGAAGACTTAAAGTAGAGGTAAACAACAGGCGGTCTTATCGCTAACGAGGGATTTTTTTCAGATAACTTTTGATTAGCTAAAAATTTGAATTAGAAATTTGCAATGAAAATAATCGGTAGCAATTCTTGATGCAATTTCTTTCGAAAAATGTTTAAAACGCATACGAAATACACAAATTATTTTAAAAGAAACAATTAAATATTATTATTTTAATTCCTATTTATAATTTCCAAAAAGCTGTTATCCAAAGGTCATCTTGAAGGGAGTAGTTTACTTCTGCTCGTAATCATATTTTAAATATTGTATTATGTATTTATCGATATACACATGGATATCGGAAGTCGATAGACGAGAAGTTCCTATGACAGCTCGAAAGTGCTACGAGAATTCCGACCTCTGACGATAACAGATCAAAAACGATTTTGTTTTTACAGTGTTGCGAGCCGTAGTTGCGAGTGTAAGTGTGACACCGATAACGCTGATAACTAACCGAACGCTACTAAGAAGCTGAGAGAACTGAGACTCTGTTCTGAATAGAAAAAACATTATATTTGAGATGTTATTGTATTTTCAACGTCACGATAGCTCTTGTTTACCTTTGTTTACCGACGAGGTTTCAATAATTAGAATAGAGCCCCTCTATATGAACACGGTTACGCTTATACAATAACAATCAAATCTACAAATTTTGCGAGTAGTAATATAAAAACATAAAACTTTGTCAGGATGATTGCCTTTTAATAACACAAAACCAAAGGGATTTGGATGAAATTTAGCACACATATGTCCCATGTTCTGGATTAGAACAGACACATTTGCATTTTCTTATTTAATCCATGACGCACAGGATGCGTCACGAATCCGTAAAAAAACGATAGTGCGCTCTAAACGTGTTAAGTCGTAAAATGTATAAGATGCTCTGCGTTGTGTACGCAATAAGCTACGTTATTTTTTAACAAACTACATCCCGCGTTTTCACAGAATGCAAGCTCCATTAAACAAAATATGTAGCACCTGCAGAAAGACCATTGTAAAGCGATGACAGAGAATGCGTTATAATACCCAGTTTATACAATAAGTTTGAGGGTATTTTATGGCTCGATGGGGAGGAACCTGTACTATAATGAAACCATAGCACGAAACCGCAATGCATAGATGTCCTGGTTAGCTCTATTTTATGACGCGGGATCACAGGGTGACATGATTTGTAAGATTGTTAGATAATTATAGCAAATAATGCGTTAATAATAATTTTCCCGCCTTTTTTTTAAATAAAGATTTTTTCAATGATAATCAGATTGTTGCAGCGACCCGAAAAGTCAAAGCACGTTATGAGCTCAAAGCAGTAAAATATGATTTAAAAACGAGAACAAACACGAAAACGAAAAGACGACCGTACTAATTTTACAAAAAATCACGAATAGAAAATAATCTTCTATGAAATAACAACTCGACTAACCGTGATATAAAATCGTCATCATACTCGAATTTGCTTACTTTTTTATTTTAGTCGTTAATGGCATAGGTACATACAATCATTTCACGAAACACTAAACAAATGTATGAGCAGCAGAAGGTGCCAAGCGCAACAGTATCAACGATGTGTCATAGGCTGGCTGCCCCCGAATTAATACAAACAAAAACAAATCAAATACATTAATATCGTATAGAAGAGATATAATAAATATACAGATAAATTAAAATCGAAATAAGGTTCTAAATGGCAAGTTAATAAAATGAGCATTGTATTTTATTCAACGAATTTACCGTGGACGACGCACATGTGCGTCATTAGCGGTAAATGTGTTAAAAAAGGCAAACAATGCTCATTTTAATAAACAATTAAAAATAAATTAAATTTTATTTAGAACTGGACCTTTAAAACTAAAAAGTCGTACCATCGTTTTTAATACGACGAATTAAGGGTAACAATGATAAAACTTATGGCCTCATAACATAACTGGACAACCTTATTTTAAAATAACAGGAGAAACCACTTCTATTCAATACTTTTCCCAACTAAAAAAAAAATCATTCTATTATCATAATACAATTTTCTGTAGCTAATTCTCATGCCAATCGAGATGTTGATGGTCTATATTTTTTTTATATGAATGACGTTAATTTAATGTTAAAAATACATAACGAAAGAACTTACAAACTTACTTGAAACTACACTAATCTAACAAACCGCTACCAGTAGGCATTGTTCCCAAATGCTGGCAGCATTGCCACGTTGAATGGCAATGCTTAATCTTTGTGCCAAGTACAGACCAGTATTTTGGTCACGAGTTGAAACAATTATTTTTTTAAAGTCAATCTGCTTATCAAGTTAGTTCTAGATTAATAAATAAATAAATCATCTCCATTCGCACGAGAATTATCCGAGAGTGGGACTTTGAATCTACCATCAACGCATTGAAGAAAGGAAAATAAACTTTATTCCTATCACAATATAGTTCAAATTAAATTGCCTCGGTAATGTACATACGATTGCCAAGAGCCTCGACTAAAAATATGGGAGAAATATATGAATAAAAGTCGTCCCCGGTACCTTGGTCGTCGTGGCGGTGCCGCGAAGGATGCGGCGCGGGCAGGTCGGTGCGCAACCCGTTCCTAGGTTCGACCCTCGTAAGGCTCTGACTGCGGCCTTCGGACAGTCGGCTGAAAACGGGGGCAGGACATATATTAGCAGAGCCCTAGAGAGAGCTAGTGTTAGAAATATTAACATACATACACGTACATACCTTCACGCCTTCAATCCCAGATTGGGATAGGCGATATATAATTACGAACAACTCTAGAAACTTGATGTTAATTCTGTAACCATATTTTGCACAAACGAGGAGGAGTTCTCAGTGTTTGCTTTTCACTTTGTATGGAAAAAACAACTGTATGTGATTACTTAAAAAATATTATAATGATTCTAATTGGGATAGACAAAAAAATATAACTCACTGTTTTTACATATCGACGGTTCTGTGACTCAACCTCGTATATTGAATAATGTCCAGTATAAACTGAAACGCACTAAGTATGCACTCGCGTACTTAGTGAGTGTCAGTTTATACTGGACAATATTCTAACCGTCGATATTAACACATTCACTGCCAAGAGCTCTGATTTTCATACAAAATGGACTCACCTGTAGGGTTCTTGGCAGTTAATGTGTTTCGACAGAATAGGTAATTTTAAGAGACCAATTTCATTAATTTTGTATTTTTAATATCTTTGTTTATTTAGCAGACATTTTATGGATGACATGATTATTTTTTTGGGTTGTCATTTTCTAATAAATTACAACAATTGCATGATATCTAATGATAAAAATACATTTTCAAGCGGTTTTCGCCTAACCCGTAAGATACACCTAGGAGGGCTTCAAGCCGAAAACGAAAGTCAAACAAAGGTTGAATATACCTATTGTCGAAATATCCGAAATAGATAAATATTACAAAAACCTAATAACGCAGAACGGCTTTAAAAACCTATTCCTTGAAATGGTTTTCGAAAAAGAGTAATTGTAAAAATATGAGCAATCCCAGTTATGTAAGATACCAATGAAAAACTTTTGACATGGACATAAGGGAAAATACAAAAAAACAGATTAAAACGATCAATATCTCCGAAACTAGTAAAAATAGCTGAACATACATATGGGTTAAATCGATAGCTTTTTAGCTGCTCTAGCAGCCCTAGGCGGTCAGTTTCTGGGACAATCTGAATACAGTACAATTAATTCCAATTTCACACTCGGGACATCTCGGTTTTAATCGTAAAGGTCCTTGTATAAATCCTAGAATTCACTCACATACAATATTTAAACCTTAAATAATAAAACATCAAGTTAAATATACAAACTTCATTAATATTCTAAAAATTCAAATACACTATAATCAACCATTTATGACAATGTATTTTTTTAAATCAAAGGCATTTGATTCGAAGTAAATTATCTGTAATTTACATTTACTAATTTAATATTTGTATATTAGAAATCATCATCATCATCATCATCATCAGCCCGGGGGCGTCCACTGCTGGACAAAGGCCTCCCCCAAAGAGCGCCACAAGTCACGGTCTTGAGCCGCTTGCATCCAGCGGCTCCCCGCGATCCTAACCAGGTCGTCAGACCACCGGAATTAGGTTTATTTATTTAGAGTTTTCCCGGGATTATTATATATATATTAGAAATGCGATGTTAAAATTAAATCAAGGCCACATCTGCGTTATTCATAGGCCTACTGTAAAAAAAAAACGCTTGTGATCTACATTACGGTTTTAGACTGTTAAGTGCACACTATGATATTACGAATATGCAGCAATGTGTCTCGTGTCATTTTCACTTCTCTCTCCCGATAAATGTCGAGAATGTCGTGAAATCCAATTAACTGTACTGTATACAGATACACACGTTATACTTCAAAGACCCCTCTATTTTTTGTTAGGGGTCAAGCCTTACCTAGCGTACCTATTGTTGAGAAGCAGCGGAGAGGGGGGGTGCGGGTGTAACCGCTCGTGCAAAGATGGGGGTTCAGCGTCAACACCGTTAGCTGAAACAATTCAAAATAATATACATTTTAAAGCTATAAAGAAAAACTTGACTTTTATTAAATTTTCCCTACATAAATGGAAAGTGAACTAAAAGAGGAATAGACTGAGAATACCTGATATAGAAAAAAACGGTTCTTTTTTTATAAAATCATTTGTAGTCATGTCGTTCGACATTATTTTGACATAATTTGCATCTGTCAGCCGATCGCTAAAGATAAAGGCGCGTCCCCACTGTTAGCAGTCGCGTGCATATTCGATTGGTGTGGACGTTGACCCGAGCGTTACAAAGCTCATTACCACGGATCGGAAATTCGGTTCGATATATACCTAAAAGGTGGCAAAATCCACGAATATGCAGTCGAATACGGAATTCCGGGACTCTACAAAATGTTTATATGAATTATTTTACATGCAGGATAAAACGTCCGTCAATTTGGTCCTCAAACATCGTTAGGTCAATGACTTACCGGTAAATTAATTAACATTTGGTAAATCTATACATAGAAAATTAATTATGGACTTGCGCTGGCATAATTTATTTATTTAGAGATTTCCCGGGATTATTATTAATAAATTAAAATTGAGTCTGGCTCCATACAACTGAACAACAACGCCGCCGCCAAACATTAGGTAAATATCGAACTGAATGCTCTCAGTGGGGAGGCTACTTTGGGTCTGTTCACACATACCGGCTCGGAGAGATCAGATTTTTTTATCACATTGGAAACAAGAGTTTGTATCATTGTAATTAGTTTTATTTTTGCATGTGCACTTCTTTTGACAAATTTTAAATGAAATAACGTCTATTTCGAATCGTTACATACATACAAGAACCCTAAAAATATTACACTTCTTTTTGGCCAGTCGTGTAAAAAGAATTGCACATGCAAAAAAAACCTTATTACAATGACTCAAAACTCTGTTTCTAACGTGATAAAAATCTGCTTTCCTCTCCGAGCCGGTCTGTGTGAACGGACCCTAACGGATCTTAGTGGACGGAGGACGCGTTGTAGTGTGCAATGACGATGATAACAATGCACCGCGCGTCCAGTGCCACCCTCATTACTATTATTGTGTTTTCTAATAAAATAAAGTATTGTCTTGAAATCAAAAGACGTTTCTCTGCTCTCCTCTCCTCTCCGAGCCGGTCTGTGTGCACGGACCCATTAGATAAATGGGTCATACACAAAGTTAACTTTTTCAAGGCCTAATGTTCTGGCTTAAGCCACATCCGCATAAACGGCGTCAGGTCTACTTTAGTCATATGAAATAGAAACATAACTTATATGCACAAGCGTTTAACTTTTGACCACACAGGAGAGACAACTTTTGTTTTTTCAAATGTGTATGACCCAAATGTTACCTTCGTGTCCGAGCATGGGGTGCGGCCGGCCGGTCCGCGGCGGCGGCTCCGGCGACCGCCCATTACTGTGCTCCCTGCTGAGGCTGGAACACACATAGTTGACAATTTACACATATTGCACACACTTAGTGTGCCAGATCAAAACTACTACAACGGCAAAAATCCACCAATCCACAGTAACTTCAAAGATACTGAACGAATCTCGATGTTGCTTGTAGTATTTTGTTACAAATCACTTTACGAACACGCCCCTCTTCCGTTTGTAGATATAAGTAGATAGTGAACTAAAAAAATAGGATTATTTTACTTCAACAATAAATTTCTATAACTTCTTTTGAAGCGATGTTCTGTTTTTTTTTAAATCAATTGTAGTCATATCATATATTAGGGATCGGGAACGCCAGAAACGCCATACATTTCAAATATAGCTTTACATTTGGATCCGCTCGAACAGGATCGATATAATTTTCGGTTCTGATCAAAGAGCAAAATAAAACTAATTCCGTTATTTCACCAAGCGGTTCCTACGGAAGACCAGTGCTGGCTTTACGGCTAGCGAACAGTCGCGAGTAGGGCTTGCAATTCGAATATTCGAATATTCGAATAATTCGAATATTCGGTTCATTCTGATATTCGAATAATGCGGTGCATAGTATTCGAATAATTCGAATATTTATGGTTATTTGGAAAGACGGATGTAATATCGCATCGGTACTAATCGGAAATTATCGGGAATGGTCGGCTATCTCTGTCTCACTCCCCCATCCCATTCACCCACCTCCCACCTACTCTGACCGCGTCGTGCGAATAGTCAGTTGGACTCACGTTCACGTCGGGTCACGTCGCGTGTAATGTGATTTGATCTCATGATTATATTTGTTATTTTAATAACTTGGTTGATTATTTTTGTTTATTTGATTAGATTACCATTTTAATTACTTAATTTTAATTTTGTTGTTGATCAGTCTTTTTTATTTAATTGTTCTTATCGTTGCTTTTTTTATCTTTAGTATTTTTAAGATAATTATTTAAATTCAAGTTATTTTGTTTTGATGATTTATGATATGACGTTTTTTTTACTTATTTTAATCACTCCTTTGATTACTTTTGTTACTTTGTAAAACTTTGCAGTTTAGTTTAAATGTAAGGTAGCAGAGAGAATTTTCAATCAGTAAACTTACGTGTTGATTACATTAATATTTTAACACATACATATATTTTATTATTTTATTTTCATATTGTTGTTGATTCTGTCTTTTTTTAATTGTACTTGAATTAAAAAAAGACAATCTTTGTGCGATTGATACTAAATCGTTGTTGTTCGTATCTTCAGTTGTTTTTAACACAGTCATATTTCAATTAAAGTTATTTTTTTATTCATTCTATAAAGCCAAGGTCGTATTATTATTTTAAAATGTTTATGTTGATTTTTTGAGCTTTCAGACTGATAATAAATGAAAATCAGCATCCAAGCCTGTTTTTTCTTTTTTTTTTGGATTATTCGAATAGTATTCGAATAATTCGAATATGTTCAAATTAAAAGTCGAATATTCGAATATCTGAATCTATCGAATATTTGCAAGCCCTAGTCGCGAGGCGTTCGTACAAGCCGATTATTTACGGCTTTACCAAAAATTCCTATGCATAGAGTAGGTATACAAACAAAACGTAAAACCGAAAATAACCCGGTATACTATAGCTTTACCTTGCATTACCATCTTCATAATACGATGCATAACCAAAACGCAATTTATTTACTAAGCCGAAATCTATCGCAGTACTCGCTCGCACATATTCACTTACCTACAAGAAAGAAACAATAACAATATATTCGTACACACGCGCAGTTACATTTCACTGCGCGCGAACTTACACCCACAAAATTATTACAAGTCCGGCCGGTCCGGCGGTCCCTCTCGGCTGTACTTGAATTCAAACATTCAAACATTTTTCTAGCGCTTCGAACTCACACAACAGACACGGCAGCATGTGAAAACAATAAAAATCAGAGTGAGAGAACGCTCTAGTCCGCGGTAGGACGACGGCTTATTTCAATCAATTTTCAACTTTAAGTGTATAGCACGCGTCACTTTCTTTTCTCGAGGACGCCGTCGCCGCCACCTACGACCTTCAAACTTTAATAATATTTTGCATCCTTTTTTCATTACGCAATATTACGCGACGGACGCCATTACTTTAGTTCGCGTCGTCGCGCATAGATAGTGTAATTCTTGTGAAAGTTTTTTTGAATTACCTATTTATTTAGTGTTTTATGATTCAAGTAACTAGTGAAATTTAGCTCGCTAAGTGTTAGTTCTGTGTTCATGTGCTGTGTTTGTAGTTACCTACTGTTTGGATTATTTGTTTTTGTTCACGACGACGGAGGTTGGTGTTTCTATTCTATTTTTAATACGTTAGGTACCTATAGGTTTTACCCAAATCTAATTTAGGTTATATTCGTGGTTTTTCAATATTTTTGTCTGTCTGTAGGTACTCAAAATATGGCCGCATTGGTTCAAATTGAGTGTTGTCTTGTCTTACAGATTACCTACTTAATGAGCTAACAAGTTTTTCAAGGTTATCCTTTGAAAATAAGAAACATGTCATTAAGTTAGGACGCGCTCTCCCAGACCTAAAAATTGATTATAAGCGTAGAGAAGGATTCTTCAAACACTTCCATAGTGAATTATATGATAAATACAATTGGCTGACTGGCAGCTGCAAATTAAACAAATTGTTTTGCTATTCGTGTTTGCTGTTTTCTCTAGCAGTGTTTGGAATCGAACCGGTTTTGCAGATATCAACAATATATATAATTCACCTAAGAAACATGTTCAAAGCGAGAAACATATACGGAGTTGTATATTATTACATAGTTTAGGTTTACTTGGATTGTTTGGCGCTTTATTCGTGTCATCATGGTTTTCTTAATAGGTACAGTAAGGCGGGTACGGACGGCGCATGCCGCGGGCTGTGGGTTTTCTTTATTCGGTTGATTTTGTTGCACGAATTTGTAAATATATGTTTAATTAAGTCTTTTTTTTGGTTTCTGTGTGCAGACCTGCAGTGCATGTATTTAATTTGGTTTATTTTTGTTTTGTTTTTAACAAAGGACAACTTTTTATTTTGCATGATAGGTATTAGCAAGCTAATTTTTACTGTGTTTTGATTTCTAACGTAAATTAACTATATTGTCTGTGTGTTTAATGTGTGCGTACGCAACTAACGGCTTTTTTCAAAGCCACTTTTGTCATACTTGACATACACTGTTCATGTAATACCAGTGATGTCATGTATGGCGAAGGTGGTGAACACTAACTGCAAGGATCGCACGTAGAAACAGTTACCGCACTTACTTCAGCACTGCTTTTTGGGAACTAAAAGATGACATCTATTTTATTAAGGTAGGTAGGTATTGTTTTTTTAATAATGGAAGGGGCAAACACGTACACACGCCATACACCTTTTTTTGCTCCGGCTTGTCTATTTATTTACGTGACGCTTCGCCACTGGTGCCTTATGAGGTATTTAGGTATAATTTGTATTTTCCACCGGTTGTCTACTCCCTACACCGGAACACAACAATGCGATGCAATATATAAATGAACACCTATTTGTCCTGGTCACGGTATAACTTGAGAACGGCGGGAGCTAGTTTGCTTATAAATAAAATAAGGTAGATGAAATATGCATGAGCAATAGTCGAAGATATATAACGGTACAATCGCACGCATTAATATCTGCACAGCTATGGCATCATATCATCCCTTTACTACCTCTTACGTGAGTCAATATTTTGATAGGAAAGTAGTCTTTACATACCTTGGAACATGAGTGTTTTTTCTATGTAACTATTCGATCAGATACGAGGTTGAGAAAGTAAACGGACGATATATATGTATAAATAGACCGCATTGTTAGTTGCATATGGCTACCGTAATACCTTCAGTGAAAAAATATCTAACTGACAGTGAAATCTCCATCAAAATCCGGAGATAGCGGATATATAGACAGACAGACAGACGCGGTTTGTTTCATACTATGTAATAATACTAATAATACTAATAATTATCAGTTGGTTTTCGGTCCGCGAAGAAGTCGTCTATCACAGGATAAAAAGAAGCCTTTGTCATTCCCCGATACCAATGCTATCTCTATACAAAATTTCATCAAAATCGGTTAAACACATTAGCAGGAGCATAAAAAAAAAATGTATCATGGATCTCTATAGATTCGTTATATGCTTAGAGTCTGACACAAACATATGCAAATGCAAATTAGCGAAAAGCGTTCGTTATGCATTACAAACACAATAAATAAAATAAAGTTCGCAAAATAAACACGAACAATTCGCTGTTACACACAAATAAAAATAACAAACTCATTATAAAACAAAGAAAAAATATCAGGGGACAGGCCCAAACTACGATCTAGGCTATAGGACATCCAGGGCTCAGAAACAAATACTCGCGCTCACACAAATATTTGCCAATACCGGGAATCGAACCCGGGAGCGCTAGCTTCATGGGCACTTCACTACCGAAGAGGCTCAACAAGCCCTCAGACACGATTGCAACGCTGAAATCAAAATTATCAATCTAGTATTCGCTAAGTGGCAAACAACTTTGAAACAAATGAACATCGCGAAACAAAAAAATTTGAACTTGCCATAACATACCTTACACGCATACACACACGCCTTCATTCCCAGAGTGGGGCAGGCAGAGCTACAGAATTACCAACAACTTTTACCACGACACTTTGCACAAACAGGCCAAGATGTTTACCAGTGTATTAGTGACAGGTTGCAAGCCCATCGCCTAACAGTACAAGCGTTTACTCCCTTAGTCGCCTCCTACGACTTCCACGGGAAGACAGCGGCACTCGTGAATTATTAGTTTCCGAGATATTCATAATTTAAATCTCAATTTCGGTGATTTTCCCTCAAGTCAATGTCACGTTTTTTAGTGGTATTTTAAATTATTAGAATGATTATAAATCGCAACAATATTCGCTGATAATATTAGTCAGAAATAAGACGAATGAAAAATAATTTCACAAGGTAACCATTCGTATTGCAAACACATTAAAAGTAGAATATGCTATAATTAGCTTTTGCCTGTGACTTTGTCCGGGTAGAACGCTTCTAACACCATTATAAAAATATAAGTAATCAAATCAGAAAAAAATCAAAAATATATATATAATGCATGAATTATAATTTACCTACTTTTAGATAGGTTGTTGAGAATCGAAAGTTTAAAAAACAATGAATAAAACCTAAATTAAGTACAGAAATGAAGCTAAGTGACATAACTTACAAACCTACACATATATACACTTACGCCTTCATTCCCAGAGTGGGGTAGGCAGAGCTACAGAATTACCAACAACTCTAACAACTTGTTGATAATTCTGTAACCACATTTTGCACGATTAGGCAGAGATTTTTACCAGCGTATTAGTGTCAGGTTGCAAGCCCATCTCCAAACAGTACTACAAGCCTTTATTCCCTTAGTCGATTCTGACATCACAAGACATGGAGTGTCAATATACTAACCGGGCACTCGCGAAAAAAAGTACCCCTTAAGGCCTTTTAAAATAGTAAGGTTAAAATTTCCGAGCATGCGGGAGAAAATAAAATGTTATATACCTTCTGTGTCGTGGCGTGGCGTGCAAATCGACCCGGGACCGCCGCTGCTGGCTCTGGTGGTAGAACCTTTGCAGAACTATTGGACTGGTGTTGCCTGAGCTCTGAAATGAAACGGGTAACGTTTTGATAGAGCTCAGCGTTACATGGACGCTGGAGTGGAGCGACTAATGTCGAAGAGGCATAAAAATGTCGACACCTTATATAATGCCGTAAAATAACTAAGATTCTAATTTATTTTTGTCTATGTTAAAAAATGACGACAGGTAGGTTTAGGTTATGTTAGTTTTGCAGCAGGCCCGGAGGGCCAAACCACCCAGTAATAGGAGCTCCGCTAACGCGGAACTCCTATTACTGGGTACTGCAAAACTAACATAACCTAAACCTACCTAGCACCTGGTCCACCTATTCCTAGTTATGCCCCCTCGTCTTAATTCCATTTCGACATTATAACTCGTCATTTTTCAATATAGACATTAGTCGCCTAACTCGGACGTTGAGAGCAGGACTGGTCAGAATTCAGTAAAAAACATTTTTTTTTATGGCATAGGGAAGGCTGACGAGCACACAGGCCACCTGATGGTAAGTGGAAACTGTGACCCATAGACATTCGCATTCACAAGACTGCAAGCCTAAGACTGCAAATGCGCTGCCAACCCTGAGGACTAAGATGGAATGCCTCTATGCTAGTCATTACACCGGCTGTCTTATCCCCAAACCGGAACACAACAACAAACACTGCTGTAAAAATGTTTTTTTTTGATTTTGATGAAATGATTTTTGTATTTCAATCTATTAACCCTGGGTATATGAAGTGCCACGAGATTTGAGGTGAATGATTGCACAAACAGCTACATGAAATACTGATTGAAAAAATTTAAATGAATGAGTGAATGTAAATAAAACAGTTCTAAAAACATGCTTTTTGAACTTTTGGTTTTGAAAATGGTTTTCGGATAAATCAATCTTGGACCCATTTTCTGTAATAAGCAAAGTTCATAGACCCATGATAATCGCCAGTTTTTTTTTTCATTTATATGCGAGAAGTGCCTTCGGTACAAAACCATTTTTAGTTCTAAAAAATAACGTATACTGCCATCCTAAGCCAATAGGCAGAATGTCAGATAAAACTCCCGTAGCAATATCAACCTTATTACTAACTGAATAGAATTAAAACTGATTTGGCTGTTGAATTTGGGATACTGCTTATTGGGTTAGGAGGGCAGTATATATTTAAAGGGGCTTCTAAACGGGCCATGTTTTGCTGCAATTTGTGGCCGGCAACTAGTGCTATCTTACTCTTACTTCGTATGTTAGAGACTTAGAGCAAGATGCGTATAGTTGCCGGCCACACATTGCCGTGAAAATGTTGCTCGTTTAGAAGCCTCCTAAATGAAATAGATCAAAATAAATTATTTTCTGTTTTCTTTGAATAATACATACGTGACAAAATAGTTTAAACTTTTTGGTCTATCTTGCAATTCACTTTTGAACTTCCTATAGGTACGAAAAAAGAACGCTTATTTCAAAACTCCTCTGTCATTACATGAAATGTTGTTGTGTGCGTGACCTCAACTCTGGTGGCACTACCGATATGTATCTTTTCGATATTGAACTGCACCACGAGCAAGACCGTGTGAGATACGATATAAGCTTTAATTCTCAGGATGTAATCCACTCAGTAAAACAATATTGCTATTGACATCTTATCGTATCGTTTGTGACTCGGCCGCCATTACTGTCAGGTGGTTTAGTTTTTCGGGTGGTAGGACTCTGTGCAGAGTCCGTCCGGATCGCTACCACCATCTTATCCATTAACCTACCGCCAAACAGCAGTGTTCGCACTGTTGTGTTCCGATTTGGGGATAAGTCAGCCGGTGTAATGACTAGCATAGAGGCATTCCATCTTAGTCCTCAGGATTGGCAACGCATTTGCAGTCTTAGTCTTGTAGTCTTGTGAATGCGAATGTCTATGGGTCACAGTTTCTGCTTACCATCAGGTGGCCTGTGTGCTCGTTTGCCTTCTCTATGTCATAAAAAAAAAGAAGTAAATAAGAGCTATTGTTAACGGAAAATAAACATGTATTCATTATTTTTTTATCATTGTGTAATGTTTCAATAATTTATGGTTTGTCAGTCGCCGACCTAATAATCATAGGCGAGATGTGATAATATCAAGTCAGTGTTCATATTTTATCATAATTCAACACCCCAGAAACCACCAAAACGAACCCGCCGCCGAACAGCTCGTGGGAAATGTCAAAAGTTCAATTATCATCCACCGAGTCCGTCCGGATCACGACTAGCCATTATTATGCACAGCTGACACAACGTTGACAATAAGCTATTTGACTAATTTTAGAAAAACATTTTAAACGATTCTCTTTTTACATAACAAGCACAGTATATTGATATTTCCTTAAGATACTAGTGTATTATCGAAAAAAAAACGCACTAAAAACGCTGTTTCTATCTATCATGGCGCTGGTCATATGACAAATGTGACGTCACGCGCAAATAATCATACATACATACATACATACATACATAAAATCACGCCTGTTTCCCAGAGGGGTAGGCAGAGACGACTTCTTTCCACCTGCTACGATCCTGACAAATGTCTTTCGCTTCTTCCACATTCATACATCGAGTCATGCACGCACGTCGGTTTCGGGTACTTAAGATTCGGCCCTTTTCCAGTATTTCTCCGATTTGATTCGAAAAAGTACGCCTAGGGCGGCCTCTTCCGACCCTTCCACTCACTTTCGCTCCGTATATCTCTTTCGTCAATCTTCTTTCATCCATCCTTTCCAAATGACCGAACCATCGAAGCATGCCCTTTTCAATCTTAGTCACTACATCTTTTTTTAGTCCACATTTCTCTCTGACCTTTTCATTCCTTACTCTATCAATCAGTTTCACACCACACATACTCAATAAATAATAATTTGAAGAGCTATACCCTAATGATGTATACCACGATGAATGATGCAAACCACCACATAGCGTTGCTGCCACAGATAGAATATAAAAAATCATCATCATTATCGTCATACCTTCACGCCTGTCTCCCAAAGTGGTAGGCAGAGACAATGGCACGCCAGGTGCACCGGTCCAAACATATAACCATTATATTTTTTAGTTTTTAAAGTGAAATATGTTGTTAAACGCATATTATATAATATTATCAATGTTGTCAAATAGCCTTTTCTCAATAGCGATATGATTTTACGGTAATTAGAGGCACAACGAACGTAATATAACAACTTACCGCGGGGGAGGGCCTCCAGCGGTTCTCCGCGGAGACGCGGCGCGCGGGGGGCGGGGGCGGGGACGCGCATGCGTCCAACGTCCTTGACAAACAAACATGTATTTTGCTTTTATTAGTAGACATTGTGTAATAGAGAGTTAATTTACGTATTCTGCTCAATTCTAACATGCACTATTCCGGCGTTAACCGCAGATTCATTCAGTTGGGTATCCTAGGCACTCTGGAAGTCCTGTATCGATGCTCGGGGTATTCATCATCAGATTTCACTAAAAGCATCCCCTGGCGAGGAACCAAGGCTTCGAAATAGCCTCTTTAGTATGAAAAACGCACTCTGACCCGTTATTTTTGCTCCTGAGTGTATTACAATAACACAAGTTAATAAAATTTAATCTACGCATAACTATCACATACGTCGTTGGAAAGAGCATTAGTCATAGAAGTTTTCAAAGAACCAAGTGCTTGACCTGTTCTCGTTTTTTAGGGTTCCGTACCAAAATGGTAAAAAAGGAACCCTCTGTCACATCAGGTTTTCTCGGCAACTGCAAATGCTACCAAGTAGAAATTTGCCATAGTTGTACATCTTACGTGGAAGCATCTGTTTTTAGTTAAAAAAAAATGAAATGGGTGTTAAAAATCGTCGTTGTTTGATTATAGCATTTTTTATTTTTTATTTTCGGTTATTTACTTTTTGATTTATAGTCATAAATATAAAATGACCGTTCTCCCCTTATCTCCGAAGATTATTATTAAAACAATCTAAAATAATCCTAACGCGTTACAGTTTTTAAGGAACAACCAAAAACCTTTGAAATCCTTTATTAAAATGTTGGCCAATCATAATGGATCTTATTGAGTACAAAACTAAGTTCATAACGAAATCAGTATTTTCTATTACGGTTACTAAGCATATTATATTAAATACGGAACCGTCGGTCCGCGAGTCCGAGTCGCACTTAACCTTTTTTTTTAAACCTATGCCTCACGTGGCTTCCGTTTCTTCCAACGTGTGTAGACTCACCTGCGTCTAGGGTAGGGCGAGTGGTTCGCAAAGTCCGTCTCGAGACTGGCCGGCTGGGAGCTGCTGCCCCCAGCGTGGGCCGAGCCCGCCGTCGCCCACCATGCCCTGGATACAGATATAAAAACTTCATATCAAGATGTGGCAGTGGGCGGGGCACATTGGTCGCAGGACAGATGGCCGATGGGGTCAGAAGGTTCTTATTTTATTTATTTAACCTTTTAAACGCCACGGTCGATTGCTATTTTACGTGCCCGTGACGCCACGGACGTCATATGCCGCAACAAAATATATGAAGGTTAGAACAACTCGCTGACAGTCTGGCGTCCACGGCACAAAAATCTGCCGACGTGAATTGCCGTCTTTGGCGTTCAAAAGGTTAAAAAGTTTTGTAAGTAGGCCCTGTAGGCACTTTTACAAGTCTGAGTCTACCAGCGCTTCCAAAGAGACCACTGTAGAGAAGAAGCGCCGCAAGAAACTCAACAGTAAGCCGTTTTTTCCAAATAAATCACATTACAATACTAAACTTAAGCTACACAATTTAAATGTCACAGGGATGTACAGGTCCCAGTAGTAATAATAATTAAATTGTCGGATTAAAATAAATAATACAATTTCGGAGATGTAAACATGTGTTCTGGAGTGGCGTCCGCGGACCGGGAGACGAGCTGTAGGTAGGCCTCCAACAAGATGAGTGACGACCTCGTCAGGATCGGGGGAGCGCGGTGGATGCGATAACACAAGACCGGTCTGAGTGGAGAGCCTTGGGAGAGGCCTATGTGCAGCAGCGGACGTCTTTCAGCTGACATGATGATCATGATTTTAAATAAAATAAATTTCTAAAAAAATATAGACTAAGATGTTGTTAACCCGTTACCTGGCAGGTGTCGGCGTGACCTGCTCCACAGTCCACTGGGAGCTAGTGACGAAGTTGCGTACGGGCTGCGGCGTCGCCGGGGCGTCAAAGCTCTCGCGGGAACCGGAAATGGCGTGGGTGGCTGTTGTCGTCACCGTCTGTGAACAATGTTACAAGATCAGTACTCTGGCAAGCTGACAACATATTTTGACATTGTCGTACAAAATGGGTTACCAATAGGGTTAGGATTTTGGTGGCATTTCGTGGTTCCAGAATCCATGGAGTCGCTATTCCCTAATAATTATAATACGTAACACTTTGATTTTGACCTTCAGTATTTTAATATTTCAAAATTCATTTATTCGTTATTCGGCCGCACCAATTTAAATTAATTTTGGTATTGAGGATATCTCTGATGTGAAAGCGTTACAAACAAGCAAATATTAATAGCTATGAAATAACCGAACTAAATATGTATTTAGGTCATTTTTGAATATGATAATACCGAAGGTCAAAATCATTGTGTTATGTATTATAATAATTAGGAAATATCGACTCCATGGATTCTAGAACCACGAAATGCCACCAAAATCCTAACCCTATTGATAACCAAGGGTTGAAAGTGTCCCATTTCACCCGAGTTAGACACTCTACTTTTCATTTCGACTGTGAAGTAAGTAAAATACTACACGCCCATTTTATAAAAGATGTTCGACGTTCAACCTCCAGTGTTGTATGTAAGCTCCTTGGTCGTGACCAACTCGATTAAACTTTTCTAATGTTGGCACGACGTGTATTTTCTAGATGGCCATGCCGAAACGTGAAAAAAAACGGCAGCAGAATAGAGGAATAGTTTTAAATGTTGATTTTCTGTAATTGCGAAAAAATAGACCAGTCGTAAAATTTCGTTCGTCGTTTAATGTGTAGCTGAGTTTAGACATGAAAGCTTTTATTTTAATAATATGACGTAGCTCAATTATCTTAGACTCCGCGGACAATCGTAATTTAAAAAAAAACTTTCCACCCTAGAGGTGAAAACGCAATATTCCACCCGGCTATGTACCCATTCAAATTGAACTTTCCGAACAGGAGAGATAGAAACGTATATAAGTGATAGACTGGTGATAAATACGGTTGACTTAATGAGAACACAAATGGAAGGAATTGTAAATTTTACTGATTAAAACATTTTTTATTACATTTCACACATTTTATTATTCCTCAAGCTAATAACAGAAATCATTATATTTAGAAATTATATTACAAGTTACAACGTTCCCATTTTTTTAATGTGTCCCAACACGTGTTTGGTCAGTCGTCGGATAAATATTCATTTTAGTTGGATATCTAATCAAACATATGAACCTCCTCTTTTTGGAAGTCGGTTACCTTACCATGTTGAAAAGGGGTAAATGATATTTAAAAAAGGAATTAGTCAGATCTATATTAGTTCACGCGGGAATCAGAACAAAACAACAACAAAGTACTTAGTTCTAAATTCAAATCCTAACTAACAAAAAATCTAATAATTGACGGACATCGAAATCAGCACTCGTTTGCAATATTTACTGCATGTATGTGTACGTTATTAAAATTACTTACTTTAGCTGGGGTGGGATGCCCTCCTGACAGAGTCGCATACCAATCAGCAACGGACACCTTGTTCCTCGATGACTTGACCACGAACGGATGTTCCAAGAGCTTCGCGTACTTCGGCCGCTGTCTGTAGTTCTTTGTCAGGCTGTGGAGCATGACCAGGTAAAAAACAACATGTATATTCTGTGCCAATTTAAGTTACCATAACTCACGCAAAATCTTTCGCATTTATATTAGAATGATACAAACCATTGTGAGACGAAAGATTTGAACTCCGGCGAGAAGTTGCTATCCTCAGGCAGCTGTGGCGGATCGTCCGATATTACCTGTCAATAATAATAACATTAATGGATGCCCACGAAGAATTATTACAATAAATAGATATACAGTCAGGAGCAAAAATAACGGGTCATTGTGCGTTTTTCATACTAAAGAAGCTATTTCGAAGCCTTGGTTCCTCGCCAGGGAATGCTTTTAGTGAAATCTGATGATGAATACCTCGAGCATCGATACAGGACTTCGAGAGTGCCTAGGATACCCAAGTGAATGAATCTGCGGTTAACGCCTGAATTGTGCATGTTCAAAAAAACGTCTAAAATGGCAATAAAATGTAAGGAGATCCAAGTGCTGACCCAAACTCTCCCGCTGTGGTGTTAACTGATTGTGCGATCAGTTAGGTATCTTAAGAACTTTTGACCTCCTCTATTGAACGTCGCAGTATCCACCATTAAAACTCACTCAAAACAACCCCTGGCGAGGAACCAAGGCTTCGAAATAGCCTCTTTAGTATGAAAAACGCACTCTGACCCGTTATTTTTGCTCCTGAGTGTATATACGTGAGTCGACCTGTATTTGGAAGTCGAATGGTACAAATATTGAGCGACAAAAAAAAGGACAATATATTATCAATTAATATTATTTTAACTGTCCCTTACCTTTGTGAGTACTTCGAAGTCGTTCTGGCAGTTCATGTAGGGGAACACACCCGTAGCGAGCTCGACGAGAGATATACCGAGCGACCATACGTCGGCTCGTATGTCGTAGTCAGGCCGCGTCGGGTCGGGTGGGTCTATTCGCTCGGGCTGTTGACAAAAACGATGCAATGTCGCCATGTTCTAAGTAATAGTAGTAGTAGTAGTAGTAGTAGTATGTTTTGCGGGTGGTAGGACCTTGTGCAGGGTCCGTCCGGATCGCTACCACCATCTTATCCATTAACCTACCGCCAAACAGCAGTGATCGCATTGCTGTGTTCCGGTTTGGGGATAAGTCAGCCGGTGTAATGACTAGCATAGAGGCATTCCATCTTAGTCCTCAGGGTTGGCAACGCATTTGCAGTCTTAGGCTTGCAGTCTTGTGAATGCGAATGTCTATGGGTCACAGTTTCAACTTACCATCAGGTGGCCTGTGTGCTGGTTTGCCATCTCTATGACATAAAAAAAAAAAAAAAGTAAGCTATTCTTGCACCGTACCCAGGTTGTACCCGTATTCAAGGAAAACTGGCGCAATGCCCTAGTGACCCAAAGTTGTCGAGGTGTGGAATGATTGACGTTTAATATAATGGATATTGCATTGTCGTTGAGAATGAAACAGTAGACTTTTTACTTAATCAGCTAACCCATAAGTAATAAATAAATTAAACCTTCATTTCATCATGCATATATGTAAAGTATACAAAAAATACAGAACATACAACTTAAAGGTAGGAGGCCATTTGCAACGTCAAAAGATGGCGGATGTGTAATTTGTTTTATTTTTTATTTTTGTGTATTTACGTGTTCAAAGTTCTGTTAGTGTTTTGTACTTTTAACGCCTTCGTGTTGCACAGTGATAGAAGACTTGGACTTATTTCGTGTATCCTGGCATCTTACTTCTCGTTTCAAGTGGACTCGCAGTGGTGCAGAGGTTAAAACTATCTTGGCGTCTGTCCTACATATCACCGTACAACGTTGCCCCCAATCTTCCTGGAGAAGATTGGATAGTGTTTTATTGCTATATTGATTTATACTTATATATAGTTGACACTGGCGAAATCACTTCATTGTGGAAACGCCATATTCCCGCGGTAGTAGCTGTTCAAGTCACCGCGGGGCACGTTGGGGTTAGGTTCCTAAGGACTTGATGATAACTTAGAGTCAATTAGAAGATCTGCACCGAACAGTCATAGAGTTATACAACGTAGTGTCTGATACGACGCACGTTGAACACTCACCACCATATAAGCTCTCCACGTCTTTGCCTGCGTCAACCAGACGTCCGCTGATGCCGAAGTCGCATAGTTTCACGTTGCCGCACTTCTCCAGCAGTATGTTGGTTGGTCTGACGTCATGACGTAGTGTCTGATACGACGCACGTTGAACACTCACCACCATATAAGCTCTCCACGTCTTTGCCTGAGTCAACCAGACGTCCGCTGATGCCGAAGTCGCATAGTTTCACGTTGCCGCACTTCTCCAGCAGTATGTTGGTTGGTCTGACGTCATGACGTAGTGTCTGATACGACGCACGTTGAACACTCACCACCATATAAGCTCTCCACGTCTTTGCCTGAGTCAACCAGACGTCCGCTGATGCCGAAGTCGCATAGTTTCACGTTGCCGCACTCCTCCAGCAGTATGTTGGTTGGTCTGACGTCATGACGTAGTGTCTGATACGACGCACGTTGAACACTCACCACCATATAAGCTCTCCACGTCTTTGCCTGAGTCAACCAGACGTCCGCTGATGCCGAAGTCGCATAGTTTCACGTTGCCGCACTCCTCCAGCAGTATGTTGGTTGGTCTGACGTCATGACGTAGTGTCTGATACGACGCACGTTGAACACTCACCACCATATAAGCTCTCCACGTCTTTGCCTGAGTCAACCAGACTTCCGCTGATGCCGAAGTCGCATAGTTTCACGTTGCCGCACTTCTCCAGCAGCATGTTGGTTGGTCTGACATCATGACGTAGTGTCTGATACGACGCACGTTGAACACTCACCACCATATAAGCTCTCCACGTCTTTGCCTGAGTCAACCAGACGTCCGCTGATGCCGAAGTCGCATAGTTTCACGTTGCCGCACTCCTCCAGCAGTATGTTGGTTGGTCTGACGTCATGACGTAGTGTCTGATACGACGCACGTTGAACACTCACCACCATATAAGCTCTCCACGTCTTTGCCTGAGTCAACCAGACGTCCGCTGATGCCGAAGTCGCATAGTTTCACGTTGCCGCACTCCTCCAGCAGTATGTTGGTTGGTCTGACGTCATGACGTAGTGTCTGATACGACGCACGTTGAACACTCACCACCATATAAGCTCTCCACGTCTTTGCCTGAGTCAACCAGACTTCCGCTGATGCCGAAGTCGCATAGTTTCACGTTGCCGCACTTCTCCAGCAGTATGTTGGTTGGTCTGACGTCATGACGTAGTGTCTGATACGACGCACGTTGAACACTCACCACCATATAAGCTCTCCACGTCTTTGCCTGAGTCAACCAGACTTCCGCTGATGCCGAAGTCGCATAGTTTCACGTTGCCGCACTTCTCCAGCAGTATGTTGGTTGGTCTGACGTCATGACGTAGTGTCTGATACGACGCACGTTGAACACTCACCACCATATAAGCTCTCCACGTCTTTGCCTGAGTCAACCAGACGTCCGCTGATGCCGAACTCGCATAGTTTCACGTTGCCGCACTCCTCCAGCAGTATGTTGCTTGGTCTGACGTCATGACGTAGTGTCTGATACGACGCACGTTGAACACTCACCACCATATAAGCTCTCCACGTCTTTGCCTGAGTCAACCAGACGTCCGCTGATGCCGAAGTCGTATAGTTTCACGTTGCCGCACTTCTCCAGCAGTATGTTGGTTGGTCTGACGTCATGACGTAGTGACTGATACTACGCACGTTGAACACTCACCGCCATATAAGCCGCGCAGCCGGCGCTCCGCGTCTTTGCCTTAGAATCCACCAGACGTCCGCTGATGCCGAAGTCGTATAGTTTCACGTTGCCGCACTCCTCCAGCAGTATGTTGCTTGGTCTGACGTCATGACGTAGTGTCTGATACGACGCACGTTGAACACTCACCGCCATATAAGCCGCGCAGCCGGCGCTCCGCGTCTTTGCCTTAGAGTCAACCAGACGTCCGCTGATGCCGAAGTCGCATAGTTTCACGTTGCCGCGCTCGTCCAGCAGTATGTTGCTCGGTTTGACGTCGCGGTGTATGACGCCGTGCATGTCTTTTAGATATGATAAAGCGTTCACCGTCTGAAAAGGTGAAATTAATATTATATGAATATCCAGTTAAAACTGAAAATTAAATACTGAGAATGAGATGATAATTTATTCTGAAATATGAGATAAATAACGACTCTTTGCCTTTCTTAATTTATTTCCGTCAAAAAATTATGAAATAACAGTTATTTCGTGTGAACATACCGCAACAGTGACTTTCCCCAATATCGCTTCAGGGATGGGCGCTCCGAGCCTCTTCAGCAGCTTATCGAAGCACGACGCCATCAGCTCCATACATATCCATACATCGGCGTCGGTGACGAAGCAACCCAAGCACCGCACTGTGCCAAATACAAATAAGTTTCTGTCAAAAACAAAAATGCGGACTGCACTTTTTTTTGCAGTCATTAACTTCTCGAGACCAAATACAAAAATCCGAATTCGAAATATTTATGCGGTAAACTGGACACATTGGGCTCTTTCACGCGACAGTAGTATGGAGTGAATCTCTACTAGCGCTTCGAACGAGACTATCATTGCTTGGAATCGCCGCGAGAAGCTCCAGCAGAAACTAACGAAGAAGGACCAGTCTGAAATCCAACACCAGGCATGCCTGCCTAGCACGTGCTGAGAATGGGACCCATTGCTCAACCTAGTTTCTTAGTTGTTATAAGTTTTTTTCTCTCATAAGCTTGATTCTTTTATATTTGTAAATTGAAGGTTGTGTGTAGTTGTGATCTAACCTTTAAACGAGCAATTCTTATACACCGTGTTTTTTTTCGATTTACGATAACTTTAAGGGAACGTTCTTTAGGTCAAACAAAGTTAATTTCCCGAAGACAGACAAATGATAAGTCTAACGGTTTTAAAGATATTTAATTTTTAAATTTAATCAGTTAATCACGTTAAACTAGTGTAAAAGGCTCTTAATTGATAACAACAATTTTCTTTTAATACTTATGAGTAAAGAGTTTCCAATTGTTAGGTTTGTATACGCGTCAATCTAAAGTGACAATCTTGTACCTGTCAAGTGTTATCTTTACTTGTGTGTGTATGTCACGCCAACATAGATGTATTTGACACTGATTATTAGTTAACTCTAAAGGCCCTTTTAGAATGACCAAAGATAAAATATTTCATTATTTTGCTCTAAACTGAAAAAAAAATTTTTTTTTAATATTTAAAAATCTAATCTACCAATTAGTTTCTATGGATATACCTAGTAATATGCCGAAGTTCTCGTAAATCAAAAAAAACACGGTGTATACACATTATTCAGGAGCATACCTAAAGCCAGCATGCTTATTGCTAGCAAATGTAAACAGTTCATAAGCATGCGCATATTAAGCATACTCATAGCACGCTTTATAGCATGCTATTGTAGAGCATGTGTAGCAGTTTGAAGCCAGCGAAAGTTCGTTGAAATACGCCAGCGACGCGTGACCCTAACCTTGGTGGCGCTTTCTGAGGTTTCCCAACGCAGTTTTTCCAAGATTAAGAAGTTATAAAACTATTGCAATTCAGTTTTCATCTTGTCTCAAATGAAGCGGTATTTTGTAATTATAAAACTTTCTAGCGCCCTGTTCTCACAATGAATTGAAAGGGCATTGGGTATGTTTTTATGAAGGAAATGTCTCTTTTTGATTCCAGCGGGCGGGTGATTGTTACATACACTCAGGAGCAAAAATAACGGGTCAGAGTACGTTTTTCATACTAAAGAGGCTATTTCGAAGCCTTGGTTCCTCGCCAGGGAATACTTTTAGTGAAATCTGATGATGAATACCCCGAGCATCGATACAGGACTTTCAGAGTGCCTAGGATATCCAACTGAATGAATCTGCGGTTAACGTCGGAATTGTGCATGTTCAGAAAAACATCTAAAATAGCAATAAAATGTAAGGAAATCCAAATGCTGACGCAAACTCTCCGCTGTGGTGTTAACTGATTGTGCGATCAGTTAGGTATCTTAAGAACTTTGGACCTCCTCTATTGAACCTCGCAGTATCCAGCATTAAACCTCACTCAAAACAACCCCTGGCGAGGAACCAAGGCTTCGAAATAGTCTCGTTTGTATGAAAAACGCACTCTGACCCGGTATTTTTGCTCCTGAGTGTAGTTATTATAATTTATGGCGTTAAATATTATCGGAGCGGAGATATTAAAGATTGAAGTATTTCGTTGTTGGTACTAATAAGATATTTTAGGAAACAAAACCGTGTTCTGAGAGGTATTATATTCTATTATATTTACAATGTCAAACCCAAAAAGTTCCCTCACACTTGAGATAGTAAGTTATTTAATCATCATCGCAAGTTCTATAACGAGATAATGCAAACGTGACAAGTTAATACTTGTAAATCTGCAGACAATTTACTTATCAATTCTAATAAGTTTCAGTTAAACATTATAGATAAACTACGAACACTGATAAGGGCAATGTAGTGCTATGTCGATATCAAGTGGTTCCATAACTAATAACACATTCCTTCATACATATTAATTAGATTATGTTATGAGCAGAGTTAATTATGGAGTGACGACCTCGTCAGGATCGCGGGAGCGCGGTGGATGCGAAAAGCACAAGACCGGTCTGAGTGGAAAGCCTTGGGGGCAGCCTATGTCCAGCAGTGGACGTCTTTCGGCTGACATGATGATGATGAGCAGAGCTCGGAAAGGGTCAGCTGTTTTGAGAGTTTGCATAACATGGACATACACTGTCATTTAATGGTAGTCGTCTCATGTTTAATTTAATTATTAATAAATAGATTTTATTCGGGCTGCTTTTCTGCTACGAGCTCCACGTCGCCGTATAAACGAGCACAAGTGAATTAGAATCTACGGAATGTGTGTTGGTCTATTATGCACAGCTCTGTTGCAGTTCGCTTAAGTGCATACACAGGTTTTAACTACTATTAAAGCAAACAACAAAACTAACATTTTTGGTGGGTTACTAAAAGATAAAATAAATTTATTCAGTAAGCAGGCCGCACGGGCACTTTTACACGTCAAGAATCTACCAGCGCTTCCCAAGCGGAGACCACTGCTGCGAAGAAACGCCGCAAGAAACTTAGCAGTCAGTCACTTTTAAACATATTTCATAATTACAATGGTACTACTTAGTCTAGCATTATATAAAGCCACAAGTATTAAATTAAATATAATATCAAATAACATGTATAGTTCAGCAGGAAAACATGCCAAAATTCTTACGGTAGAGATAAGGAGAGAAAAAGAAAAAAGGAAAAATAGAATCAACTACTTATGTGTATATGAGATGGTGCAAAATGACTTCATAAAAGTTTCGATGTTTTCCTGCATCATCGGCGTCCCCTAGACAAGACAAAGCAGGCGTATTTCCCGGGCGTATCCTCTTCAATATCTACACACGACATTAATGACATAAGAAATAATTATAAACTGAGAAGATAATAAAACTTAGCACTTCAATTTTTGATCGCATTTTACGAGCCCTGAACATAACCATAACCTAATTCATGATACAATTTTTGATCAGTTGACCAGCGAGGACGTCAATAATTTAATAGTTAACATACCTATGTAAGGGCAGTCATGGGATCCCAAAACGACGTCCAGATCCATAAGGATACGTTTTGTTTCTTCCGAGTTGCCGGACCGACGCATTTGCTGGAAGAAAATGATACAAACGTTACGAATATTTTGATAGGAAAGCTTTATTGCGCTGTCATGATAAAATACAAACTGAACATCGATTGGCAGTGACAATGAAAAGGTTCTAGGTGTGCTCAACATTCTTACTTTACTTAGCAGACAAGTGAATTGTCATTTTTCATGTATATTCATGCGCTGAAATGAATGTACTATTAGGATTTAAAAAAGATTCTAGAACGGAGGAAGAAATGAGGCAATGTACAAGTTTTCAACATAATCAAGCGACGTACCCGGCAAAATCCCTCCGTCCACTAGGATCCATTGATAGCATCCATTTTTGTACATTCAAAACCATTAATGGTATACAGTGGGTGTTAATGTACACTTAAATCTATTTGGAGTTGTTTACACTTTAATACCCTTAATTGAACAAAGTCAAAGTCAAAGTCAAAGTTCTTTATTCTTCAATTTAGGCATAATATAATGCACCGATGAATGTCAAAAAGCATTACCACCGGTTCGAAAAATAAAACCTTTGCTCCGAGAAGAACCGGCGTAAGAAACTCGGCAATGTATATTTTTTTCAAGAAAAAGGTTTATATCATTACATTATAATTATAAATAGTTTACAATATCACGGTATTTTTGTACAGTGGTGCACCTTTTTTAAGCGTAGGTAAATTTATGCGTAGATTACTCATGCAGGACGGACGACTCACTGCCAAACATCCCTATCCATGATATAATCGTTTACTTTATAATATGCTCGGGAAATTAGTTTTTGTTTTACGACAGATTTAAATTTAGAGTCAGTAAGTTCAGTAAACTTCTTATATGTATACCGAGATTCAACAATGGATACTAAATGTTCTCGAGTATCCATCAATAGATGGAATCAAGTAAATTGAAAGTTTTATAAAATCCATTGATGGATCCAAGTGTAATTAAGGGGGCAACAGAATCCAATGATGGATTCCAGAGTATTAAAATGTGTAAACGAATCCAAATGGATTTAAGTATACAATAAAGCCCACCTGACCCCTTTAATGGATCCTAGTGGACGCAGGGAGCAAAATCCAGATTTGATGCGTAGCGTTCACGAAAACCACCACCATCGCTTGGATCAAATAACGGCTAACGGCAGACGGCAATTTGATCTACGTCGTATTTAATCGTTAGTGTGCACTCAGCCTTACTTTAACTGACACTGCATTCGACTGCATGTGTTGAACTTGGCCTTGACATGACATCCAGATAACAAATGTTACAATTGTAAACAAATAATACAGGATGTTATAGAATCACGAATTAATTAAACGACACTGGAGATAATCGGATGGTCTCAGGACTAAGTCAAAGACCACATCGCTTTTAGATTACATTTTCAAACGTCCGTGTCGCGAAATGACCACTTCGTTTGTTACTAGGTAGGTTAGATTCGTTAGGTAACTTCAAACGCCCAAAGGTCACACTGCCCAGGAATAGAAGCCCCGCCGTGCGAGGCACCGTCAACATAAAAATAAAAAAAAAACAATGTGGTAATTTGCGACTGTTTAAGATGTAGTCTACAAACAAAGTAGTCTTTTTGCGACTAAGTAATATACGACCAAAAAAAAGTATGTTCCTATTCAGACTGCCAATGACTGACAATGGTCTTTAGATAGATGATGAAATAGTGATGAGAATAATGTTACCTCTAATTCGTTTTGAAGGTTGAATATACGAAGGTATAGTTGAAGGTCGAATGTGCGAGAGACGAAAACCAAAAAACACGATATTAAATAGAGATTACTACTTCAAAATGGACATGAAGACAATGATTAAGTGTCAAAATACTAACATGACAGTGCTCAAACGTCCAAGCACGTGATTATGGAGTTTGTATGACAGAGTGTTTATATGAGTGACGGAACGAATGGGTGCTGATTATAAACATACACTATTAACCCAAGATAATCTGCTGGTACCTGTGGTACCAAACATTGGCTGGTCTACAGGTTTACCTTGACCGCAATGACGGCGCCAGAAGGCCTGTGCAGCATTTTGACGACGTGCCCGCACGTTCCAGATCCCAGCTCCCCCAGGTGTTGGAGGTCGTCGACGTTGGAGCGGTACTGGACGTTGTTCACAGTTAGGTTACCGCTGGACTGGAAGAGAATCGTCATATCATCATTATTATAAACAATATCTTCTCGCAAGGCCCATTGTATGTTATTGCTAGGGTTAGGATTTTGGTGGCATTTCGTGCTTCTAGAATCCATGGAGTCGATATTTCCTAATTATTATAATACATAACACATTGATTTTGACCTTCGGTATTATCATATTCAAAAATGAACTAAATATTTAGTTCGGTTATTTTATACCTATTAATATTTGCTTGTTTGTAACGCTTTCACATCAGAGATATCCTCAATACCAAAATTAATTTAAATTGGTGCGGCCGAATAAATGAACTTTGAAATATTAATATATTGAAGGTCAAAATCAAAGTGTTATGTGTTATAATAATAAGGAAATAGCGACTCCATGGATTCTGGAACAACGATTTGCCACCAAAAGTCCTAACTCTAGGTATTGCTCAACGCAATCGTTTTAACTTTGACAGTCCGCAGGCGAGTCTGCTTACGAAATGAAAACAATTGTTCCAGTTTGAAGCCGATTGGGATTGCGATGTCAGCAGGTCAATCTGTTTGAGATTCTCTTTGGATATTTTGACGACGCGTTAGCGTAGTTGGTGGTGACTCTGCCTGCGAAGCTTGCGGTCTAGGGTTCGATTCCCGGTAGTGCATTTTTTTGGGTGATGAGCGCGATTGCCCGAGTCTTAGATGGTAACTATGTATTTCTCTAAAGCATGTTTATCGAGGTCTATTATCCATAGAGCTTACTTCTGCGCTCCTGAGCCAATATAAGCAGTATCCCAAATTCAATCACCAAAGCAGATTTAATTCTGTATTGTTGGTAATAAGGTCGATATTACTAGAGCTTTTTTTTTGTGGCTTAGAAAAAGCAAACGAGCACACAGGCCACCTGATGGTAAGTGGAAACTGTGACTTACAAGACTGCAAGTCTAAGGACTAAGATGGAACGCCTCTATGCTAGTCATTACAACGGCTGTCTTATCCCCGGAACACATCAATGCGAACGCTGCTGTTTGGCGGTAGGTTAATGTATAAGATGGTGGTAGCGATCCGGAGTTCCTGCATAATGGCTAAATCAATTTGTGTGATATGTAACTTATTATTTATTTATTTAAAAAACGCACCTTGTGGACTTCTCGCATCCTGTTTTCCGTTTCTGCAGCATGAGGCGACCGAGGCCGATACGCCGGGATATCTCTATTGGCGAAAACTGAAACAAAACCAATCTTCAGGCACTAAATAAACAGGACGGTCTGGCATCGCGTCAAATACAGTGCTCTAGATATTAGAAAGCACTTCGGGTTTGTACTTGTCTCTCACTGGCTCCCAAAACACACTTATTAAGATCAAGTGAGTGACGCACAAGAAGTGGCAGTGGGCGGGGCACATTGCTCGAAGGACTGATGGCCGATGGGGTCAGAAGGTTCTGGAGTGGCGTCCGCGGACCGGAAGACGAGCTGTAGGTAGGCCTCCAACAAGATGGAGTGACGACCTCGTCAGGATCGCGGGACCGCGGTGGATGCGAAAAGCACCGGTCTTGTGCTGAGTGGAAAGCCTTGGGGGAGGCCTATGTCCAGCAGTGGACGTCTTTCGGCTGACATGATGATGATGATGATGAGTGACGCACAAACCCGAAGCACCTTCTAAGTGCTCGCAGACTGCAGCTAGATGCCTAGGGGCCTAGTATGGATGCGCACATTAACGCGCCATAATAGGGCCCCTGATTTTACGCTGTCGCATTTTCCGCCATTCATAATTTCAATCACACGCGTTGTAGCTTTTTCCGATGTAACGGAGCTGCCAAGATGTTTAACGCATTCGAAAACGGTTTTCGAAAACTGTCAAAGTGTATAGAACTGACGCGACCTTACGTGAATCCATTTTACATTTTTCATATACATTTTGGATAACGTAGCATAACCTATTTCAAACAAGAATTTTTCAGAGTCGACGGAGCCCCGCTTCAGCGGAGCTCCGATTTCTGGGTACTTTGGCCCTTCAGACTTGATGCAAATTTACACAACTGTTCTATTGTGATAAAAATAGGAAAATATGCGATGAAAAGAAATTCGGAGCGGAAAACGTGGAATCTCATGTCGTCGTATCAGTGGAGACATTATTTTATAAAATTCATGCCAATCAAAGGACGTCTTCCGAACGTGTATATTTGTGACGTCACAATTTGATTTCTAAAACCAACACATTATAGGTGAAATTCTTAAGTAAATCACCTGTTGCAAGTACTTGTGCACAAAACTAATATGGAAAATACGTCAAATTTCAAATATAGATTGTCAAATACATGCAACAGGTGATTTACTTAAGTTTTTCAGCTATACTTACTTATTTGGTTTGGTTGCATTATGAAGCTACACCCATTCAAAGATGCTTTATTATGACCAAAAGAGCAATAATAATATGGTATATGGCTGAATTTTGTATACAATGTTGCTAACGTTACTGATACATGCAGCTATTTTTGCCTTTTGTATCTTTTTAGAAATTATAATTTGTGTTTCTGCCGCTATACATAGAGACAATACAACCATTGTGCACAGGCAGATATATTTGGCATCAGGGAGCTCTTTATCCTGTCGACCCTTTGTATTTATGACATATTTACCAGATCCTTCATGTTACCCTATCATTTTAACGACGCTAACCTAGTTGGTAGTGACCCTGCCTACGAAGCTAGCGATCTTGGGTTCGATTAACGGTATTGGCAAACATTTGTGTGCCTGAATATTGAATGTTTTCTATGTATTGTATTTAAGTACCTATTTGAGTATGTTTATCATTGTCTAGTACCCGTAGTACGATCCTAAATTTCAGTTTGGGTTGAATTCTATTGGTGTGAGATTGTATTCTGACTATTTTTTTTTTTTTTTTTCTTTTATCAAGGACCATAATATACTAGGACTTACAATCTTCATACTACGCACCGTACTCCGTTAGTTAGTATCTTTCTAAGTGGCTAGATGGCGCTAAGAGTACCAATTCATTCAAAAGTCGTAATTTTACAATATCTATACCCGCAAGCGAGTCATCGAGCGTTCAACGACATTTCAATTGATACAGTAAAAAGTGAATAGATGGCGTTAGGTGCGATGTTGTATTACTACGTTCCGTTCCGGCTCACTTCACTATTTTTAAACTGTTATTTGTACTAACATAATACTTACAAATGAAATATATTTCAAAGTTCGTTATTATTTATAGTTTATTTTCGGAACCCAAATAGTGTCCGCAATTATATTTTAGTTTAAAAATATTAAAAGAAAGTTTAGTTCCTGCGCGAGTTGAAATGAAAATTGTAACGTCAAACCTCATAAAGTTATAAAAGAGAAGCAGTGATGCCAGTGATGTCACTTTAGAGTATTCTCTCAAGATTTTGGGTAAAAATAGAACTCAATGTAAGGAAACTTTTTCGTTGAATCGTATTTTGTTTAATCGTCATAACATTTATTTATTTAATTAACATAACACTTAGGTAGGTACCTAAGACAATATACTCCTCCCTAATAACAATATGCAATTTGATGTCATCACAGTGGTAATAATATTAAAGGCTTATAAAAATATAATTCATTAATAATAGCTTAGACGTACCCACGTAGCTACTTAAGATATTCACTATCTCTCTATCCATTTAAATTAAATTGCCTTAAAACGCGTCGAAATGTGTCGAAAAATACTAAGTAAACTGATTGTAGACCTGTTTTAGTGTTCCTTATCGAAAGTGGGAAAACAGTGTCATTGTGCAAATGTTTATTTTAAACCATAATTGATATTTGGGTTTATTTTCCAATAATGCTACAAAAGTGGGTAAAAAATTGACAAATGCTAGGTTAAAAAAATAGGGTAATTGAAAAATAGACCAGGCAAGTCTGGCAACACTGCTGCATTGCTTTTAAATCACAAACGTCACAAGCGATGAAAACTGCAGAGGAGGCCAAAGGTGTATCTTAACTATCTAGCTGGTTTAGTAACAGCCTATTCACTATGTATGTAAATCCTTACTGAATTAAGTTATCATTATTTATAGATTAAAAGTTATAAGTAAGTAGTGTCTGCAACTCTGCACCTATTTCAAAAAGCTAATTACCCCAACCGTATTTCTCGTCTAAACATGCGCGGGTTAAAATATTTGGTCCTGGTAGGTTTACGTACCTACCTACTGCAAAGGTAGTACCTATAAGGTACCTACTGACCGACGCAAAATTACAGCTTTAAGCAGCGGACGGACATGGCGAAACTAGGTAAGTAGGTATAAAGGTTTCTTGTAGGACTACGGAACCCTGAAAATAAAAACATTTGAATCTGACCCATATTTGCGGCAGCAGGAAACGAGAGGAATCCCAAGGTTTTCATTTATTATTGATTATACTATTACCTGCATCCTTGATTATTACATCCATATTTTACGAAATATAAACTTCTTACGTACTTACAAACAAAACTTATCTAACATCGCCAAATTACGTTAGTGACTGTTTTATTCGCGGCAAATATCGAATTTGTCAATAATTACGCGATACGCAATTTTATCCACATTTTACCAGCGCACCAACGCCATCTAGTTATTTAATGTAGCAAAAATTGGCAAACCCGCGAGCAGCTTTGAGCAATCAGTGATTCCAGAGGTAGTGCCATCTATTAAATACGACATGTTTCACGTTGTTGACGAATACAAAATATAATATTTATAAGTTGTGTATATAAGTGATATTATGGTTTTAAAATAAACCACTTGGACGTTTGTTCTTAAAAAATAAAAAAAACACGAGAAAGTATTTGTGAAAATAACATTTTTGCCACTTCCAGGCTACAAAACAGCGCCATCTAGTTTTAATACCGAATTTTGAGCTATTTAAGAGTTACATTTTTTTGTATGGGATTGTAAGTCCTAGTATATATGGTCCTTGCTTTTATTTAATTATCTGCCATCAGTCGCAAGACTATAATCAGATTTTGTGAAGTTGTAGGTGACGTTTGTAAGGAGGTTGTCCATTGACAAATTCTCTTACTCAGTTAGGGAAACACATGAGCCCTTTTAAGTCTTTTTACGTTTCTGGGTTGGAGAAGTTCTTTTACTAGCGGATTCGGATGCAAGTTGAGGCGTTGCTTGTAGTTCCTTCTGTAGCGTTCAGTTTCCGTTAGGATAGTTGGGATCTCTAGACAGGAGTGAATTTCACTGTTCTTAGCATACCATGGAGCCCCTGCAATAACTCTCAGGATGTTGTTTTGAGCCCTTTGGAGACGTTGAATGTTTGATCGGCTTGCTGTGGACCACATTTGAATACCGTACGTCCAAATAGGTTTCAAAATTAAGCTGTAGATTATCAGTTTGTTGGTGAGCGATAAGGTTGATTGTCTACCCAAGAGCCAAAGCAGGTTTCTAAATCGAAATAGAAGTCCATCACGTGTCTGTTCTATATGGAGCTTCCAGGTCAATCGTTGATCCAATCGAAATCCCAGGTATTTGACGTTGGTGGTTTGCGGAAGGATGTCATTTCCAAGTTTCACGGGGGGGTCTTCTGACTATGAAAATATAGATTGATGCAAGGGTCAGGATAATGTGTTCTAAGAGGAACGGCCTACAACATTCAGAGAATTTGATGTTTCTAAGAGTTCATAGTCTGCCGTGATATACCCAGTATGCTGACATCTGGTCGATTTTTAACTCATGATGCTATATTAATGAGATAAAAAATCTCTATCAATCTTTATTTGCAATTTTTAAAACAAGGATTTAATTTATTACGGCCTTATAGATATATCATTTGCTTCCAGTTATTTCCCAATACTATTATGCTATATAAAATTCTTAAATCTATTTCTTGCATATGTGAAAAATAATAGTCAATAAGAAAAGCTGAAAGATCAAGAAGAACATACCTAGACCAATTAACCCATGGAGCGACCTATTTGCAACATGTGCACATAACGCAATTGGTATCTAACTCTAATTGTATATTACATAGAGATGATAATTAATTGTCTTTATATACATTAAGCAGTCGACAAGTTAGATATAGGTAGCCTTAGTAGCCATCACAGTGTAAAGATTAAATATAAGACTCAGAATATGATATAACTAGCTACTGCTAGCGACTTCATCCTCGTAGAATTTGGAAGAACGGTCACTGTCAAATGAATAAGAGCTATCATAAGATTGACAATACGATAACATGTCTGATTAATGTCATGTGATTAATTCATTTCATCGCAAGGAAATATCTTATGACAGTTACTGGTGCATTGTCCCAGTATATCTTAATCCTAGGACCATCAGCATTTCATCACCATTTAAAATAGTATTTAAACTTCTTGCTATATAATTTATTTTTTGCATAACTTAACTAATATTAATTCTTATTTTTGCCTTGTGCTTTTGAATTATTATTTTTAAATGGGTCATGTCAGGAGTACCCTAAACTGACGCATGTGTTTGCAGAGACTTCTGAGTGTGGAGGAAGCCAAGGACATTTGTCTGGATTGTAGCAACTGTTTAACCCTATGGGAACGAGTGATTGTATGTATGTATGGATGTATGTAGTAATACACTATCCTCAATTATATTGGAGAACTAACAGGCAACCATCTAAACATGAATAGTTAAACCAATGCAGACAAAATTTGTCTTTAGTCAACACAATCCTATATAATATAATGCCTTTTAAGTATTATAAAAATTCGATGCCAATTTATTAAAGTAACCCGCTAATAATGTTAACAACAAACAAGAAAACTCATATACTTTTAAAGATATTTATACTGAATGCTTCTATCATGCATCATAAAAATGGATCGCGAAATCATGTTTAATGTGCATTCATAACATAACTTGAGCAGTTTTGAATACCATGTATAATTCAGTTTATAAGGCTGAAATAACGTAATAAAAACACGAATTGCGACAGTGTATAGGACAATATAGGGGTCGTGTTTGAACGACTTCGAAAGGGGTATGGAGCTTACTATATGGAAAAAAAGCGAAGTAGGATGGATTGAACTACTTACGTGGTCTCGGCCGCCTGCCACTGCCTGGTCTACTAGCTCCCAATGCACTTGGACTATGAAAAGGAGTTTCTTTACGAATACGCAACTCGTTCTGGAAACGCTCCTCTAAAACTTTTAGTTTACCTTCTATAGTATGGTTCGACATTATAAATAACACTATTATCCCCCGTTTAAACACTTTTAAGTACCATTACATTGATTGTTTGTTCCACAAATTCTCAATCAAGAAGAGCTGGGGTCCAAGGATTTCCTTATTTCCTTCCATGAGACCACAGACTAAGTACGAGCGACGTGCGTACAGATAGTGTATGATAGGTGACATGACATGTCAAGAAAGGAAAGTTTTTAAGGGTTTTAATGAGGTTTTGATGTACATTGCCTGCTGCTATGCGCAGTACGATCGTCTGAATCGATTAATCGTAACTGTTTTTATTGCTGATTCTATGGTAAGCCAAAAATGTTTGCAAATTGGCAAGAGTAAAAGCTAGTAAAAATGCTTATATTTCTGGCCCACCCTATACTTGAATGATTTCTAGATTACAAAACTGGATAAAACGTAATAAAAGAAGAATTAAAGTTTCCTTGTCGTATCCTACATATTTAAAGCAGTTTATAATATTTATTTAAACTTCTTCTAAATATTTACTTGTCTATCTTAACAGTAGGTACCAACTAAAGACAAAAATGTTTTTAAGCAATATTTATTTCCAGTAATTTTATAAATTGGATTTGTAAAACATTTCTTGTAAATAGTAGGTACTTTTGTCACCAGTCGTGTGCCCGCACGACACTGAGTTGCCTTGTCTTCCTTTGTCTTATATCGCCGCTATCAATGTCTCGCTTTTCCTCTAACCTACTCTAAGAAAATTTGAGTATTTTTTTATTGTTAATCCCTAATAAGTAAGTGTAATTCTGTTGATTATGAAATACATTTCTCTTATAGTAGAAAGTAATACTTTATATTTGTTATAGTTGTGTCTCCAACCATGGCTAAATCTCTAAAATGTTGGTACTTTTATTAAAAATAATGATTCAATTACTTAGGTAATTAAGAGAAACATTCGTGTTGTATAAGTAAATAAAACAACATTAAATCTTATTGGCCCACGTGGCTGCACCTGTAACTCGAAAATTGATCACCATCTTTCAGTCCACATTTACTTTAGGGAAAATGGCTGTTAAATACTTTCATGACCCAATTAGATAACAATAAAACGTTAGGGTTTCCATATCTAATACTGAAAAATTGAACCCTATAAGATGATTGGTATCCGTCTGATCCGTCGGTGTATGAAAAAACTTTTTTCTAAAATGGCTTCAAATATCTAAGGTTAAGTCTTCCCGTATTCTGGTTTTTAGGGTTCCGTATCCTAAGGGAGTTAAACGGGAGGGTGAATTATCGGTTTCAATATATTAGATTACAATAGATTAGATTACTACTAGCAACTTTTTATGTCAAAATTAGTGACCAATATATTGTCAATATATTGAAGAGAACAATGACGGCGGTTGAAATCAAATCAAATCAATCAAAATTTATTATTTTATGACTCTAGATATCACGTATAATACTTATATTACACAGGTGTTAAGTAACATTTGTGTGTGCATCACTACGATCTACCATAATTACGGTGTACAATAATTGACATAAGTCAAGAAAACACAAATTTATAACTAGCGAACATTGAGTAACATTGTTTTTAACATAGGGCAACATTAATTTTATTAGAAAATAATAGATACTTAGAGGGAGAAAAGAATTATATACTACTCCACTAACTAACTATTCTGCTACTTAATTATTCTGTTAACGAATTGATATTTAAAATGTTATTTTATGAGAAAATAATTGTAATCAAATATCAACATTTAAAAAAAACATTTACTACAGAGGTATGTATCTAAATAAATAAAAAAAAACACTACTTACATACTAATCCATACACTATTGTAATTACTTTCTAATCTAAAATAATACATTATTTACTTTTTGGTGTTTTAATTACATTAAATACCTAATCACTGAAATAAAATTGTAGTCTAATATACGAAGTAGGTATTTAAGTAACAGTATATAGTAATAATAATAATAGAAATGGTCGATAGGCATCGGCTGCTCTAAAAAAAACCTTTCAATATATATAAATAACCACCCGCGAACCCGCCCGCGTATTACTACGCCTACGCTGTCCCTCCGTCCATTCATCCGTCTGACCTAACGTTAAAGAGCAGAATCTTTCAAAACGTAAGAAATAGCAGATTGATTTATATCGGTGGAATTTATAACTAATAAAAATACATACTTAATTCTTCTGAGTTTCGACACGTTTTCCTGCTCAATTACGCATGATATTTTTCATTTTAAAGTCATTGTTTTACATTTATAGCTTAAGTAATATAAATATCATAAGCAATATTTAAAAACGACTGACTGTTGAGTTTTGCGGCGTATCTTCTCAGTATTGGTCTCATGCGATTAGTAGGTAGATTTTGACGTGTAAATGTGCATACATTTACAACCCAAAGGAAAAACCACAAATCGACGGTTCTGTGCTGTTCTGTGACTCAACCTCGTATATTGAATATTGAATAAAATAATAATTTCGTACCGGTCTACGGTAGACTCGAACGAAATGCACATAAAATTGAAGTGCGTAAAAAAATAGTCGATCCCAGTCGACAACTTATAGGCGGAAAATTTGGATTATCGAGTATTTTCAATATAAAAATGAATAAATTGCTACATAATGTCGTTGCGAAGTAAACATCTCAATGTCAGCCATCAATGTGGGTTGGTGTTTGGTTGGCGTTGGTGTCCCGTCATTACGTGTCACAGGTGTCACAGGTTCGTATTCCGTTCTCCATTGTGACCTCTAAGGTCTAATTTCTTTGATTGTGAGACATGGTAAATAAGATTTAGGAGAAATATCTACCTGTGAAATATCGATACATAGGTTAGCTGTGGATTTATTTTGAGTCTACATTTTACCCAAGCGAAGCCGGGTTTTCATCTAGTATTGAATAATGTCCAGTATAAACTGACACACGTACTTATTGAGTGTCAGTCTATAATGGACAATATTCTATCCCTAACAACGGTCAAGCGTAAGTTTGATCCAGCTATTTTATTATTGGGTAAAGTTATTAAATTCAAATCGAAATACAATAATACCTCCTGTAAGGCATTACGAAACCCTTAGTGTGTGAGTCAGACTCGCATTTGACCGTTTTTTTTCATCCTAGGTAGAGGCTGAACGGGTTGCTTTAATAGTTTACCTTCTGTTACAGATGTTACTTTTTCCTTCCCACGTCGCAAAAAACAGATATTTGCACCTATAAAATCATTAAAACTAACAGTCTAAGCTTAAAACACAAGAAAAATATTCACTATTCTGCATGCCATTCAAATATAAAAACACTTACCACGTATGCGAATTCTTATTCTGCATCTTTTAAATTTCCTCTGTCTGGCTGGTCTGGCGCCGTAAGTCAACCAACACCATAAAACAAAATTTAATAAAAGAAATAAGAAAAAATAAGAATAAACAGAACCCATAATAAACGACAATACTTTAAAAAAATCAATTTTTTCCATAACTGAACACAATTGGCGCTACCTACACCTTCGCCGCAAGTAGGCTTTGAACTTTTCAGTAAAGAGCTACTAAAGAGACTGACCAAATGAAGGGTTAAACGGAAAGTAAAAAAAGGAGTGTTGCCAGTATCGCCACACAGTTCCCCCTAACTGGTCCCCACTTTCCCAAACACGTTGTTGAGGGATTCGATGGCTGAGATACGCGTGAAAGGTAGCTGTTGATGGAGTCCGGTCTGCACAACATAAATATAATCTAAACAGGAAAGGGACACACAAAAAAAAACAAGTGTCTAGAGTCTGGCAAATGAAAGCGTGACTTGAGAAAATACGGCAAATTAAAAAAGAAAACATGTGGTATCACTAATTATAATAGGAAAAAAAGGATTTGATACTTGATTATTTTTGTATTTATGACAATCAATTTGTATAATAGTTGTTTGCAAACTTAATTTATTATTTGAGGAACACACCACATCTTTAGAAATATTAACCTGTAGTTAAAAACACATTTCAAAGCTCCGTTTGGTGTGACGGAGGTGTGACTAAGCCTTGACTGTCATGGATGCGAGTAAAAAAAACCAGTGTGTTGTATTTATTAGAATGTACATAATAGTTTCCTACTTAACATTGAATTTCTTCAAAAATATGTTTAATCTAGTACAGGCTGATGATAATTACTGAGTCTGGCAAATGAAAGATGAGAATGCCCGCCATCTTCAATGGTGTGCCGACTGGAACTGGAAGACGCCGACGACAACGACGATTCACCGTACAATTGCTTATAATATACTTGACATTGGTATAATTACATAATTTGTAGACGCCATTAAAGTAAACAAATAATAATAATAAGAAGAGAATGAGATTTCTTAAGAACTTAAAAAAGAAATGCAAACACCAAGAAGCCTATTGACAGATTTACAAATTAATAAATGTTGCCATATTAAAACTTTGAAAAAAGTCCAGGTCACGCTTTCGTTTGCCGGACTCTATCTTATCTTGACTGCATTTTGTCATCAAAAGTATTTTTTCTTCGGATTTGTTATTAGTTTTTTGTGACTAATTATTTTTATTATTTCCTTCTCTGCACCGACCTTAAATTGTTTCGGTTTAGTCCATTGGTTGACTGGTACAGAATGCCTTAAGGCATTAAGTCCACCATTTGTACCTACTTTGTGTATTATGCAGTAATGTTTGAGTTATCACATAAAGTTGTTTTTTCCATACAAAGTGAAAAGCAATCACTGGGACACCAAACAAACATTATGAAATGACTTTTAAAAAAAAAACTAGGTTTAAAAACTTCGCTAATTCGTAATAATTCTAATAATGTAAGATACAACTGAAAAAACTTGAGAAATAAAACATGAAATCAAAGATTTTTCGTGACATGGACAAAAATTAAGATTAAAATGATCAATATCGTCGAAATTAGTAAAAATCTCTAAACATACATGGGAGTGAATTGGATGGGTCTAGACGTCTTCTATCGACCGGCTTCGTTTGATCCACACTTCCAAATACAGCATTTATAACGTGCATAGAAAAGCCGTCCGTGCAAATGACGACTTAATATTACGGCTAAAACCCTAGTATCCATAGTAAAAACAAATTTAAAAAAAAGAAAAAAAGAGAGGGCAAGATCTGTCTGTTCAAGTTTAACTAGACTCACAACCCTAGCGTTTGACGTTAACTTCCTTCGGACCGAGATTCAGTCAGAACTACTCAGAAGTGAGTGCTCAGAAGGAAAGTGCCATTCGTCTGATTCCGTTCACTTGTCGTTGTCGTTTGCATTTTATTGTATCGCATTATTTGCTTGTAAGCAGACAGACTAATTCCTTGAGCTGTGCGATATGTGTAGTTGTACAATAAATAGTAAATAAGCATAATGCAGTCTACGACGGAAGGGTGTTTGAATATCGCCGAGTTGGCCAACCAGCTGACTCGGGAGAAAATATTTATCAGCTCTGAAAGGCAGCAGCTACAAAGTCTTAATGAAGAAGTTGAGAAGAGTGCCTTAGAGTTGTTGCAAGCTGCCTGGATATGCTCGCAGCAGCGTCAGAATCTTACGGACTTGCTGAACGCGCGATGTGAGGCAGAGTCAATAGCTGCCTGCCAAAGAAACAGTCTACTGGAAGGCACAACCTTCATAGACGTCTATAAAGTCCTTAAATACAAGGTAAGTTTTTTTTTCATTTGTCAAGGCGAAGGCGTCAGCGACCAGTGTTTTTAATGTTTGTTTTCAATGGTTATTTACAATTTTTTTTAACTAAATTTGAGAAAGTTTTCATGCCAAAAGTTTCTAAAGTGTTGTTATAAAACTTTCTTATGTATTATTACAAAAAAATTATACATTTGGAGAGTGTCCAATAATTATTAACAATATTATTATAATATTTTGTTGACAGTAGTATCCACCCACTTTTTATTGACATAAATACGGTTTTTTGTGCACTAGTATTTTGTTTTAACCACAACTATAGAGTTCACGTAACTGACCAATGTAGTTAACTAGCATTATTTAGATATTTATATATATGTATATACTAGCTGTCCATGTAATTTTTTCTTCATTTCAAAAACCTTATGCAGTCCCTTTGCAGGTTTTATGTTGAAGCTACCTACTGTATTAATAAATTAAGAAGACTATGACTATGAAAAATAGTTTACGTCCTATTCTCAGACCTAATGAATATACATACAAAATTTCTCAAGGATTGGTCAACCCGTTTCAGAGAAGTTTTGTTACAAACACTGTGACACGAGAATTGTATATATTATAAATTATAAATTCCTGCCAGTGAAGGACAGAGTTATGACTCCTATCACTCTATCAGATAAAGTTCTTCCCGTTCACTTGGCAATTATTAAGAGCATATCTCAGTACACGCAATTGTAACATTTAGAATCAATCAGGAGAATATCATCACCATCCATACTAATGTTATAGATGCTTTGTTAGTTTGTTTGTTTAGCGCTTTAGAGTACTTGTTATTCCAGAAAAATTAACAGTTCCTTATGGAATAGCAATGAACAATTATGCACAGTTGAGTTCATAAATATGTGTACACTTTAGCAGTGGCGTAGCTAGCATGGGTGGCACCCGGTGCAGATATTGATGGTGTCACCCCAAAACTCAATAAAATAGTTAAAATAAAAAACAATAGAAAAGAAATAGCGTTGAAATGTATGCATTCGGGAACAAGGGAAATTCCCCAAGCCCACCACAGGTGCCGTGCCGAGCAATCGCTTTTTCCGGGGAATCCCCTGACTAGCGACAGTTATGTAGCGTAATGCGAAATTCGAACATTTAAAAGAAAACAGAAATAGGTACATTTCGTTAGGGAAATCACGATCGACCGACAGTGTGTACAGTAAACAACATAAATAAAATAAGTGATCATTTATGGACCTTGGCACTTTTGCGTCATGTTTGAAATGTCATACAAAATTGTGATACGATTGAAAGCGACAAGGTACATAAATGATCACTTATTTATGCCATTGACTGTACGTACATACACTGAAAAAAAAAAATCAATTTATTATAAAATAAAAACCCATTCTATCGTCCTGAATGAAAAAAACTTACTAGGCAAGTAGAGTAGGTACCTACCTACATTTCGTCAGGTGAAGGTGACAACCAAAACTCACTAAGTAACAAATACCTACTCAAATCAAAAGTCGTATCTCGATATCGACTACGTACCGAGATACGACGTTTTGAAGAGTAGTGACTGTTTTGGTAGTGACTTTTGGCAGTTAACAGACGAATTTTATTATTGTTAGGTACTTACTTTACATATTTATTACATTATTTTATTGATGGCGGTTATGTAATCTGCCACACATTTAGGAATTGTTATAGATGGCACTCACTACTGATGTCCACGGTCAGGTCGGGTGTCACCCCAAAACGGGTGACACCCGGGGCGGACCGCCCCCCCCGCCCCCCCCTAGCTACGCCACTGCACTTTAGTACCTTGTCACTTAAATCGTTGTGACAATTCATATATGGCAGTTTAAACATGACATTAAATAGACAAGGTACATAATTATGAACTCGAGTATACCTACAGTGAACCGATAATCAAGTATACAATTTAAATCTGATAATCAGAAACAATTAAAACCTACTTCTTATATTTGTTTACGTACTTACATACAAGTGAAGCTAATATAACCTTTTATCTATGACCTGTACTTACATCTCAGATATTACATTATTGACAGCAAAAACATTTATGTTGTCAGTTCAAGATTAATATAATACTTAGTCCATTTATAAATTCTGTCACTGAGATTTATTACAATTTAAAAAATAAATAGATGAGTTTCATAATCCTGTAGTACATCAATCAAAATCTTATTTTATATACTATAAATAGCAGCGTAATATGTATTCTTAACTATTGCAATCATTTGATGAACGAGCTTTAAGTATTTGTAAGAGTTCTCGTATTGATTCTAAATTTGCGTGAGATATTGATCAGACTTTTATCTTTAAATTCTGATACAAAAATATTTCTAAGCAACTAAACCGTTTATATATCAGTCAATCTCATATATGCAGCAATACGAAAACAGACCAAACTTCGAGCTTCATAACCTGGTTTTTGAGTGTTGTTAAGAAGATAATGCAGATCTCTAACCATACACACAGATGAAAGGCTTCACAATATTAAACAAAAAAAATTCTTAGAAACTTTAAAGCGTTTTAAAAAGTGATATTTTCAAAAAACTCGTAAGTAAATCGGAAATGGCGGAAACTATCTGAGATGATCATATTGATCATTAGTCCTTAAAAATATACATTAATTAAGCTTTTAATTTTTTATATGTTTTTAAATTAGAAAATAAACAGTAGTTAGTTTTATTTGACTAAACCTTTGCGACAGAACTTAAGGACCAACTACAGTGCCATAATATGTATCATTATTCATTATTCTATGGATGCTAGGTGTCATTGGTATGAGTTAGAATTAGCCCTCTCATGGAAGATCTTATTAAAATGTGTCTATTTAATTTAGTCTGCCATAGTTATTCCTCGTCATGTGTTTTAGGACATTATTAGTTTAGTTTAGTTTAGTTTATTTATTTGTCAATGTAATATTACAATATTAATTGCACTGCATGTAAAAAAATACGAAATTACATTGAGATCGTCAAAACATAAATATTAATAATCAAAGAATAGAATACAATAATAATTCATAAATGAAAACAATAAACGTTAAACATCTAATAATGGTCATTCGCCCGATGTCAAAATATGTACAATGAGTAATAAATGTCAACAAAATAATAAAGGACGATGGGTAAAAATGTCCCCACCCACCAACAGTGATGAAGCATGTGCCAGTTTATAGATCTTGGCAATATGATGTATTTTTTCTATGGCGACGATCACCATATGTATGGGGTTTTCTTGAAAAATGTTAATCTTATCGTATGGAACTATGGAATTTGTTTGAAAATGAACACGTATGTAGATGATTTGCCTTGCCTGGCCCTTTGTTTTCATTAAAAAAATCCCATTGATTTTGCTACGAAGATAAGTATTTTGTCTTTTATTGGGTCCTAATGAACATATAGACCTGCAGCCCGTTACTGCTGGAGGGGGGGGGACGGGGTCCATACAAAATTGCCCATCACCCTTTACATTTTCATTTTCATATATCCATCCCCGGAGTATAACGGATTGTTCAATAAAAGGTTTCTCAGCTGATGTTTAAATGCTGATTATTGATGATGATTATTTATCAAACCCATTATTTTATCGAATTTCATAATCGATTGTATCATTTCATCCTATCCGATGCTATTTTCTGCTGAAACCATGATGTTTTCAGGATATTTCAAACATTCATTCACTTAGGTTGAAAATAAAATCATGCTGCAAAGCCTTTTGGTGAAATGATAGCTCTGCATGATGACACGTTCATTGTAAGGTGTTTCGATAAAGTATTACGTACCCATCAAGTTTTATATATACGTTAGATTTAAGAAATTCTGGAAAATTTACGGATCCAGAGATATAAAAAAATGATATAGATAATAAAAGGCAAACGTGACTACTTACATATCAACGCACAGCCGAAACCACTGTACCTAGAAACTTGAAATTTGGTACAGGGGTTCCGTTCATGACGCGTCCCATCTTTTTGTCCATTCAGTCACCGGGTCAAAACCACAATAGATAATTATGTAAACAACATGACCAAAAAAATCACGTGTTACAACGGGCTCCGTAAAATACCAACTCTCTCAACTTCTCTTTAGTTACATCTTGGTTTTATACGAAATCTGGATGAAACTTTTCATGCGGTATTTGCTTGCAATGTTTATTATCAATAATGCTTAGTAGCATATCCAAACCCAGAAACCACGACATAACTCCAATTGAAACATTCTAATTTCAATCTTAACGTGAAAGCAGAAGTGTGATAATTTAATACTGTTATTTTGAGTTGTCACCTTTTGCTGATAAATAAAATTATCATAAAATGCTGATGGTAAGCATAGGTGTGTTATTGCAGTTTAGCATTCATTATCTGACCTATCAGGGTACGGATTATCTTACTAGACATTCCAATAGAGAATCTGCTGAAGTGCCTCTTATTTTATATATGATTTAGAACTAAAATCAGGAGCAATTAATACGGGTCACTTTCTATGGTAATTCAATACAAAGTGACCCGTTTTCATTGCTCTCAAGTTTATTTATTTGCAAAACCCTTTATTTCCATCATGACTTACGTATTATACACTAGCGATCTGCCCTAGCGATTAGGACCGATTACATTATATTTTACATAGTTAAGAACAGTTAAAGCCTCATTTAAAATCCTTTATTTTTTGTCCATTTCGTAACGACTGTTCGATAATCCTTAGCTTAAATGACAATTGGCGTAAAGAACAACTAAATTGTATTGTAAATTTGTCCTATACGCCAATTGCCATTTTAGCCTTTTAATTTAAAGTATAGAAATTTTCGTTACGTAATGGAAAAAAAAAGGTATAACTGTCCTTAACTATGTACAATGATGTTGCCTAGTTTGAAAGATCTAAACGTACAGAGAAACGTATATTATAAAGAGGACAGATTTGATTGTTTATTGTTTGCACTGAATAGGCTCCGAAACTACTCGACAATTTGGAAAAAATCTTGCACTATTAGAATCAATCCATGGTCCCGAGTGAACATAGGCTATGTCTTATTTTTCTGCTCGGACGAAGTCGCGGGCTACAGCTAGTTAGTTAATATCCTCCATCCTTCTCCAGTCTGCCAAAAAATTTATGGATCTCATCGACCCACTGCAGCACTGGTCTTTAGGTGTCTTTTGCCTTTCTTCCGCTCGGGCTTGTCCAATGTCCAGTCTGTCACGTGCCTTGACCATCTCCCATCCGTGCAACACTGTATGTTGACCTCCATATATTATTTTAGTTTTTATCTTATGTTTATGCCTTACCTGCTTAGAACCTTTTAGAACTACTTGAGAAATAATATTCAACTCGAATTTCATACATATAGAGAAATATTATATAGGTACTATACACCTTCAAATATTGGCCCGATCGGGAATAGCCGTAAATCAAACCTAACCTAACCAAGCCTTATCTACACGTTAGGTATTATAAAAATATAGAAAAGTTCACCATCATTAAAATCTCCAAGACAGGGCCAAGTCACGTTCATTACTCGAATACACTCAGGAGCAAAAATACCGGGTCAGAGTGCGTTTTTCATACAAACGAGACTATTTCGAAGCCTTCGTTCCTCGCCTGGGTTCGTTTTGAGTGAGGTTTAATGGTGGATAATGCGAGGTTTAATAGAGGAGGTCAAAAGTTCTTAAGATACCTAACTGATCGCACAATCAGTTAACACCACAGCGGGAGAGTTTGGGTCAGCACTTGGATTTCCTTACATTTTATTGCCATTTTAGATGTTTTTCTGAACATGCACAATTCCGGCGTTAACCGCAGATTTATTCAGTTGGGTATCCTAGGCACTCTGGGAGTCCTGTATCGATGCTCGAGGTATTCATCATCAGATTTCACTAAAAGCATTCCCTGGCGAGGAACCAAGGCTTCGAAATAGCCTCTTTAGTATGAAAAACGCACTCTGACCCGTTATTTTTGCTCCTGAGTGTATTTACAAATGGAAATTGAACCCAGGACCGCTAGTTGCGTAAGATTTACTATCGTTAACTGCGTCTTCAAATATGATAATGATTTAAATATGACGGAAACTAGTAGATATTATTCCTTTTGTTTGGGATATCGCTTCTATTATGAAGTTTGTTTGAAAGAGATCGCTAGCTGTAGATTGTACTCCCTGTTTACCATGATAAATAAATCTACGAGTTTTGATCGTAGTTGTACCAGTTCAGTGGTGACCCTGCCTACAGTGCCTGCAAAGCTAGCGGTTCCATCTAGACCGGAACCAGTTTTTCAATATGGTATTTGATAGACTGGTTTTTACAAACCCCAAGGGTGCGCTATGTCTATCGTCGACTTACACTCAGGAGCAAAAACAACGGGTCAGATTGCGTTTTTCATACCAAAGAGGCTATTTCGAAGCCTTGGTTCCTCGCCAGGGAATGCTTTCAGTGAAATCTGATGATGAATACCCCGAGCATCGATACAGGACTTCCAGAGTGCCTAGGATACCCAAGTGAATGAATCTGCGGTTAACGCCGGAATTGAGCATGTTCAGAAAAACATCTAAAATGGCAATAAAATGTAAGGAAATCCAAATGCTGACCCAAACTCTCCCGCTGTGGTGTTAACTGATTGTGCGATCAGTTAGGTATCTTGAGAACTTTTGACCTCCTCTATTGAACCTTGCAGTATCCACCATTAAAACTCGCTCAAAACAACCCGTGGCAAGGAACCAAGGCTTCGAAATAGTCTCGTTTGTATGAAAAACGCACTCTGACCCGGTATTTTTGCTCCTGAGTGTAGTTCAATGATAGGGTCGCGCGCTAACCCTATCCCGATACCCCATCGTCAGTTACCCTATTCTAACTTAATCGAACGGTTTCAAGCTGGTTTGATCTCTATGCGCGACTGTTTCGACTACCTAGCAATTGGCTATTTAACAACATTGAAAATATACTACAAATTGTGGTCATCCTATCTGATACTAGCGTAAAATAACGTATTTCACTTTATTTCACATTAAATTATGTCTATTTTTTTGGAAATTACACGAAATAATAAGGAGTTTTTTTTTTAATTTAATCTGTGGCAAAAACGTTATGTGATGTTAGAAATACTTTATAATCTGTGATGTGAAGTCACATGCAAGTAAACAAAACAAACCCCAAATTCACTTCATATGCTAAGCTGTCAAATGAACTTGTTTGTTTACTTGCGTGTTACGTCACACTAGTCCGCCATAGATAGAAACAGCGTTTTTCGCGTTGTTTTGAAAATTTAAACTTTAACTTACATTTTTATTGATAATACAGTAGTATCTCAAGGAAATATCAATGTAGTGTGCTTGTTATGTTATAAAGAATCATTTAAAAACGTTTTCTAAAATTAGTCAAATAGCCTATTGATCGGCCTAGACAGAATTCGCCTGAACGCCCAGTCAATATTAAGTGCTTGAATATTAAACTAACGAAACCCTAAGGTCCGACTTTTAATTCACTGCAGTAAACTGACAGAGCCAAATGTCATTCTGAGAAATAATGATACCACATTTATTTAAATAGTGCTTGACACGTTCACCTAACGAATGATTTGATCAAAGAACGAACTAAATATTTTATGAGCATTACATAGGTACTTAGCTAAATATATTATTTTATTACATTCAGCTGATCAAATTGCTTGCAACGGAATATTAATAAAAAATATATTAATATGAGACACGAGTAAGCCACAGACTAAACAAAAAAATATCGCATTTATGTAACATTAAAAAAACAAACCTGCTCAATTCATAAAGACAGTGACATACTTAAATCAAGTGAGCTGTAATAATTATAAATATAAACCAAAAACGTCAGATCACATATTCATGCAATAGTAATTAGTTGGTTTAGGCCTTAGCCTAATTATTCCCGCGGCATTTGTTTTAGCCATAGGTACAAATATTTATTCATTTCTATTTTTAATTATTTGTGTTGATATCATTCATTAGGCAACATCACTATTTTTTATACACCAAAAACTGACAACACTGAATCTGTCATTCTACTGCACTGAATTAAAAGTCGGACCATAATCAACTTGATAAGTTCTATGGAGGAGGGTAACTAATTCAAATGGGTCATAGGCTAACCACATCGATTGGGTATCCAAATGAAAGGGTTTTCTGGTCCCTCGTCCAATTACGTAAACCACCAGTGACGCGATTGGTTGGACGAAACGAATAGAAACGCTAGTTAGCGTAATACTCTTCTCGAAGACTTCTCGAGTGGCGTCCGCGTACCGGAAGACGCAGCGTGGCTAGGACTGCGTTTATCCAGGATATAAGCTATCTCCGTTTCAAATATGATTAAAACCCATCCAGCCAGGTGGTAGGACCTTGTGCAGGGTCCGTCCGGATCGCTACCACCATCTTATCCATTAACATATCGCCAAACAGCAGTGTTCGCATTGTTGTGTTCCGGTTTGGGGATAAGACCGCTGGTGTAATGACTAGCATAGAGACATTCCATCTTAGTCCTCTGGGTTGGCAACGCATTTGCAGTCTCAGGCTTGCAGTCTTGTGAATGCGAATGTCTATGGGTCACAGTTTCCACTCACCATCAGGTGGCCTGTGTGCTCGTTTGCCTCTATGCCATAAAAAAAAGCATTAGCAATTTAAACGCATTCATATTAATATTAGGAGGATTACAACTGTACACAGGCTCGTGCGTGCTGTCATTCTACCTTAGCAACATACACATACATACATACCTTCACGCCTTCGTTCCCGCGGGGGCGGAGCTTCAGAATTACCTATAGCTCTAAAAACTGGTTGATAATTCTGTGCACAACAGGCTAAGATGTTTACCAGCGTATTAGTGACAGGTTGCAAGCCCATCGCCTAACAGTACTACAAGCCTTTATTCCCCTAGTCGCCTCCTACGATATCCACGGGAAGGCATCAAGTGGCACATCATCATTCTACTTTAGTAACATTGAATTTACTTAACGTTTGTACAAAGTAACTGCAAACATTTAACAAACATTTTTTGTGAAAAGAACCCCTCGTTTCGGGGGAAATGGGATCCGCTAGCAACATTAATTTTATACTTGTGTGCGTGTTGTGCGTAAGTACTCTTTGATTACGCCCACATAAATCTATTTTGTGTTTCACTGAAGGGTTGGCCTGTAACCGCTGTAGGAAGCTATAATTAGTTAGTTACATAAATAAATATAAAAGACTACGATATAAATACTTACATAGAGAAATATATGCTTAAATACATAGACAACATTACCGGGATTTGATTTCAACCTAGGATAGGTAACTTCGTAGGCAAGGTCACCAGCAACTAGGCCAACGCGAAAACGCCCAAATTTTCTGTGAAATTATATGGTCTTAGTAAAAAGGAGACAAGTCTAGAATACTTCTTTTATAATTTATAAGAATAGCTAAACTGAAGTGGCAGTGGGCGGGGCACATTGCTCGCAGGACTGATGGCCGATGGGGTCAGAAGGTTCTGGAGTGGCGTCCGCGGACCGGAAGACGAGCTGTAGGTAGGCCTCCAACAAGATGGAGTGACGACCTCGTCAGGATCGCGGGACCGCGGTGGATGCGAAAAGCACAAGACCGGTCTGAGTGGAAAGCCTTGGGGGAGGCCTATGAGTAGGGGAAAATTGGGGCAGCTGGATCACCCGAGATCCAGCTCCCCCAGTTTTCCTATTCAAAAACTTAGTTTAACCTCACTTATCAAAAATGATTTATTCAAGAACCCATAAAATGTTCTATTCAAGAAGTAATTTTAAACCTTGTTTATCAAAATCCTCTATTCAAGAAGTAATATGATGGTCTATTCGAAAACTCGATTTCAAGAAGTAATTTTAAACCTTGTTTATCAAAATCCTCTATTCAAGAAGTAATATGATGGTCTATTCGAAAACTCGATCTAATCTCACTTATAAAAGATTATTTATTCAAGAAGCTATAATTTTTTTCGAAAATTTCGATATATATTCAAGACCACCTTGACTATTATCTATTCATGATAATAGTTTAACCTCACTTATCAAAATTATCTATTCAAGACAAAATAATCTGTTCAAGAAGTCTTTAAATATTATGCTTAAGAAGACATAATAAAACCTTAACAAATCTTCCATCCAAGAAGTAATCTACTTATTAGTCCACTTATTCGAAAACTTGTAGTGTATGAAAGATTTGTAGACATCAACTTTTTAAACAACTTGATGTTAGACCATCATTATCATATCACCGTTGACTATTTTAAGTTGGTGATGTCTGCAAAGTTGCCATTTGTCGATAATAACCTCAACGGTATCTCCTATATTGATATTCATTATTAAATTCGATTTAAGATTGATAAAATTATGATAATGACTCCTCGCTGTACTTAACCAAAGTAATACGCTGTTTTAAAAAGAAATCAAACACATATTCATACATTAAATTCCGTTTATTTATATAAAAATATTATTATCTAAGCACCACTTATTCATACAGGATACATTTTTGAACGCACATATATTCGAATGATAAATACAATTTTGAATATCAGATGCCATTAAATATTTTTTATGAAGTGTTTCTAAATTAGGACAGTTAACATCTTCTAAATTATAAACATTATCACTTTCAGTTATTTTTTTCAACCACCTCACTTTTTCGTAACCCTTAGTATAAATACATTTATTCTTACAATAGTCTAATATTATACTCCTATATGTAAAATACGGAACATATCCTTCATTCCATAAAATTCCTTTGTTTCTTTCTATCCATCCAACTTGTAAACGTTCTTTCTTTGTTAATTCGTAAAATGGATATGGTGGTTTAATCAATAACAAAAGAAAGCTCTTCTTGCAAAAGATCGCTATTTCTTTTGGTATAAATTCATTGTTCTCATTTTTAAAACCTTGAACATCCATAATCACATTCATGATATTTTTCGAACTATGTTACTCAACGGCTTGTACTCAATAAGACGATCGTTTATGATCAAACAGTAAGCTGCTGTCCCCTTCGGTATATCACTTGAAGACTCGATTTCTAACCGCACGTCAACTGGCCCGGTTTTCAGCGAGTCATTTTGTCTTGAGCAATCAATGACAAATAGCGGAGTTTTAATGAATGTATTCAAATTAAGCAAGGGATCGTTACTAGCGTTATAATACGACTGACGAAAATTAGCGTACATCTCATATAATATACTACATTTTCCTTCGTCGAATTTTAAATTGAGTGAATCATAAGGAAAATACTGTGAATTTAAAAACAACTTGACATTTGTAATATTACAATGGTCAAATTGGGATGAACTTTTTGTTTTGTTCAACTTTCTATCGGTTTGCAAACCAAATATAACATATCTTGGTTTTTCTAGCTGAGAAGCAGTTTTCACAGACCATGAATGTTTTGTGGTTTGAGGTAAAAGAGGATACTCATATAAATCCCAATTTCGGAATGCTACTTGTATGGCTCGATCTTTTTCCAAATACTTGAGTAATGATATTCGATTACGATCTGAAACTCTAATATGTGGTACACGCCATTGAACTTTTTGTATGTCTATTTTAATATCTTCATTATTACCCATCGAAACGCTATTATGAGCAGAATTACTTCTATGAAGTATAAGTTCATGTTTACAATTGACGAGAATTTTGTTATAATCTTCTGCAAACCCTAATACTTTGTTTAGGGGTATAATAACTGAGAAATTACCATTTTTACACGATGATCCACTTAAATTCCAGCCCCACAACGCTGCATTTTTGCTATCTGCATCATTCATTGATACGTAAGACTTTATCGTGGTTGTAATACCGGCATTTTTAATACGATCTATTTCAACACCATTCAGCTCGTATGATATGTCTTGAAATAAAAACAATATTGGATTGTTTGTAAAATTAATATCCTTAGATATCTTTTTTCCTGTTGCATCTAATTCGAAGACATTCGCGTGCCCCTCGATGTAAATGGAACTTGCAGATGGTAGTACATAAACATTTTGCTGATGAATAGGTATTCTGATCTCGTCATTTTCTTTAAAACTGTGATTGTAGGGATTGTAAGTGTGGATCTCATAACTTTCAATAGAGTTGTCTTGTTGAGGTGGATCGGTAATTTGTAGCATTTTTATACTTTAAAACCAAGGGAGTTGAGAAACTTTTTATTACTTTTAGTAATATTCTTTGACGTGCTTAATCGTCTTCTCTCTTTGAACGCTGGTAGTTGAATATTAGATTTTTCGTTATTGACCGAGGTTTTATTGTAAACATACATTATCAACGTTCAAGCAATTTATATTTATAAGTGGCGTTATAATATTACTTAACACTGACAACACCGATGCTGATCGCTGTCCGTGGAGGAATGTTCTTTGTTAACCTATCTTCCCTTTTTATTGTAGATGAAGTTATTATTATTTGTTATTATTTTTCAATTCCCAAAATGATTTAAGAAATTTCAAGCAAAGATGCCCACAATTATATAAATGCGCTCTTTGTAAATTTTCATAATTATACTGAATATTTGATCCCATATATGCTATAAATTCTTTTGGAGGTTTTAAATTACCATAACTATCAAAGTATTCAATATAATTATTAACCTTTCCATAGGCTACCCAATGAGTCCCAGAATTTTCAGATGAATCTAAATTGATAACACCGCATTCTATCAACCAAGGCACTTTTGGTAATTCATCTCTCATAAATACACCACGAAAATGAGGAATATTTTTTGAGTACTTTATTATATCGATGTTACTCAATGCTCTATCGGGTAGCCTACTGATCAGTTTTTTTTATTTGAAACATAAATTCCTAAACCATCCTTGTACGGTTTAAGGTGCAATCCTTTTCCAATACACATTGAATCCATTTTGATATTATCTCGTTTTGATTGTACGATCTGCTTTTTAGCTAATTTATAATAATCGATAGCTTTTGTGATTCCGGCAACGCCGCCGACTAAATTGCCAGCAGCAGATAAGCCGGCAAAAATAGGTATTAATGGTAGGAATCCACCAGTTTTAGGCACGGGTATCACTCGCGGTAACTGTATAGGTAAGTCAGAAGCTATGTCTTGAGCGGCTGCGTATGCTAATTCCATTAACATTTTCTTGCATTTGGGCTTCAAGTTTCGGATATGTTTTTTAGTATGTGAGACAATATTATTGAACGTTTTTTTCAGTCCTGCTCCATTTTTCTGACTGATTGTCGATAACTTTTGCTTTTTATTTCCGTTATCAGGTTTATTTTGTTTGCGCTTCATTTCGAGAAAGAAATCACAATAATTCTTGCTATAAAGTGGTCTTGATACCGTAAAGAACTAAAGACGAATGACTTTAAAAATAAAACATTAGCATATTTAAACACGAATTTTTACTTAAATCTATAAACGATTTTTTTTATCTATCCAGCTGTTTTCACTTGAAGGTAGACCTAACCATTTAACGTATACTTTGTTTCCTTTACATTTCAAAACTTTTTCTACTAGATATACTTCAGGATGCGCAGTTTTCTGGATTTCTTGCGAATAGAAGGCTCCTAAAATAGGTCTTGACTTTGCGTCTTCTAATAAAAATGTAGTGGGATTAGTATGTTGCACTTTAGTAATTTTGAATATTTCTGTTGACCAATTAGGCGTGAATCCTTTTTCAAAACATCCTTTGAATTTACTGATTCTTACGAAATCTCCAACGCGAAATTTTTTGCCCTTCGGTATTTTCTTGGATCGTGAATTGTTAATGTATCTCTCTAATATCATGTTTTTATTATCATCATTAATTTCAGCCGGTGGTTTCCCTAGAGTTCTATGAAAAGTGTGATTGTATTCATAAACTTTCTTATCAAGGTTTCCGTTTATCCACTTATAATTACCTTTTAAACTAAATTCCTTGTACAACTTATTTTTGAGTGTTCTTATAAATCTTTCTACGATGGAAGCTTTTTTTGTAGAAAATGTAGAGTAATGATTAATATTGTATGTGCCAGTAACCTTTCTAAACTTATCATTATAAAATTCTGTACCGTTATCTGTTTGTAAATTTTTTGGAAAGCGTCCCTTTGCACACAATATTCGGAACAGTTCAGATACGACTTCTTTAGTCTTACGCTTCACTGGAAATGCCCAAGCATACTTTGAGAAACAATCAATAATGACCAATATGTATTTATATCCAGCGTTCCATTTTGATAAAGTCTGCATATCTATCAAATCTGCTTGCCAAAGGTCATCTATGTCTTTAAGTATCACACTTCTCCGCGGAAAGTTCACTCTAGCATTTTTGTGAATTTCATTTACAACGCTTGCTTTACTCATAGTACCTGTAAAATTGATGTCAAATCTTTATTTATAACGACTGCTTCGCTCAAAATGCTTGCTAAGTTTTCCTTCGATCTCTTGATACATAATATCTTTTTCAACACGTTTTATTTTCTCCATTAAAGTAATAACTAGTTTGTTAAGACAAGACACCTTTTTCAAACAGTCATTTACTTTTTTATCAACGTATTCCTGACCAACGCTATAGATCAATGAAGGCACTTTCGTAGTTGAGATTTTATTTCGCGCTTTTTCGCAATTACCGACGTTACTATTTTCAATATTGTTTTCGATATTCATGTCTAGTATGCTTTAGACTACTAATCAGAATGCAGATTGTTTAACCAATTTTATTCTTTTATAATACCAGCTTCCTTTAATTCTTCAATTATTGACATAATTTCATTATCATGGTTACTGTTACCAGCACTTTTAGATGCGATTAAAAGTTTCAGTCTTTCAATCAGTTCGTTTGGATCATCCCAATAAATATAATCTGTATCACTCTTATATCGTTTTAAATCAGGTAGATGTCCTCCGATTTTTAATTTCGGCAAATGTTCGGGAACATTTTTATTTGAGTTGTCATTTAACTGTGAAAACAATGGCTTAATGATGGTACAGTATTTTAATCCTTTGTCACCCATTATTCTACCATTTGGCACAAAGTCCTTTTTGTGTGCATTTGTAATAATTAACATTTCTTTGTACTCCGCTTGGTCTTTTTCAGTTACGAGCTTAAGATCAGGTTTGTTACGCATTAAAAGCTCTTTCAAACCTGCGGTTAATTCGTAATTTTTATTATTGATGGTAACCACGTATTTTTTTTGGTTGTTAGTAGCATTATTTACAAACGACAAATTTACAGCGGTATTTCCCATCATAAGTTTCTTGTTTTTACTTCGGATTCCGAATGGTACGCAAATATTTTCGTACACATCAAACATATCTTCTTTTTTTAAAGACAAAAGTGTATCGTTAGTTAGCTGTTCCGATTTTTTATCATCTTCGTCAGTATATTCATAGTATTCTGAGTGTTGATCAGAATTTATTAAATCTTTAAACTTCTCGTATTCGGCAGACGAGTTAAAATTCTCGTGTGTATTATCATTCTCTAACTTTGTTGACATGTTAAAAGTAGGGTTAGCTTTTTCATTTATTCTGATCAGGGTTTCTAAGGGGTCTGTAATCGGTTTAAAAACTTTTCTGAACTTCTGACTAGCTTCATCTTCTTCATCTTTAATCCTTTTTATTTTATTTTTTATCGTGTCCACTGATTTTATGAGTTGTTCTTTTAAATTTATTTCCATTGTAGTAGGATAAATGTGTACCGTTTTATACTGACACTCTACTTCAAGTGACACAATTCATAGCATAATTTGTATATATCAGGAACTTAAAGGTAAATAAACGTGTCAAATCCTTTTCTATATCTTCCTTTGTTTATTGCACAATCTTTGTTTATGACTAAAAAGTTGAATTTATCTTGCCATATAGAAGAACACAGCTGTTTAAATTTAATCCAATTCAGGTCACTACTAACATGCTCATTATAAATATGCCTTAAGTTCGTATCATCTTGTTTAAATACAATTAAAACATTAGCATTATCTCTTATCAATTGTTTAGGTATCTTCGAATAAGTTTGCGATAAATAAAAACAGTCTATCTCTCTGTGTCTACCCATTGCAAAATAGTTTCGAATGTTCATTTGATTTTCACAGACAACGTCATCAAATATCATAATAGAATTTGGTAAACTATTATTCGGATGAATAACTTCTTTATTAGCTTCAAAAACAAATAATTTTGCTCCAGGAACGCTTTGCATTACTTGTTTTAGAAATTGATACTTTGACTGGAAGGTTGTTTTAGAATATAAATAAATATGCTTGAACTTTAGACCATTTTCATGTAAGAGTAAATTAAGCATAACATTGGTTTTACCACAGTTAGAAGGACCACATACTATGCATCGAATTGTATTAGGAAACAACATGCTATGTTTAATTTTTCGTGGTCCATCTTTAACCTTTATGATATTTACTTCTAAAGTTTCAGCTTGCTTCACGAACTTCATGGTCAAATGTGAAAAAAACTGAACATCGCTATTCTTTATATAGGTACCCCTATCCATCGGTTTGAACGGTGAGCTAATGTAAAATAAAAACTCTAATCTGGTTTGTAAATACTATTTATTTTGTCATATTCATCTAATAAACATTTGTACATATTCTTTTACTATATTTACTAACCTTAAAAATACAGTATTTGTTCTATTGCAATTTGACGATTATCATCATTATTACTTAAAGTTACTTTATTTACTTCTTGCGTTATAACACATGCTTAATTATAGATAGATTAAAATACAGTATTTGTATGACCCCACGGTAATGTGTGGATTCGATCTATTGCAATTTGACGCTTATCATCATTATTACTTAAAGTTACTTTATTTACTTCTTGTGTATATAACACATGCTTAATTGATTTAATTGTATTCATTTTACACCTCAAAATCTTGCCACCATATAATGCTTTATTATAGTTAGATAGATTTAATATTTTTGTTACAGACTTAGAAATACCTTTCGCCTTTTTGATTTCAACTTTTTTACTTCTTATACAGTAAAGTTTGGCTCTTAAGCCAATAAATTCTGTTACGATATCGCCTCCTAATTCGTCTTTGAAAAGTCCGGGGATTTTGGCGTTAACTCGAGGCAAATCAAACTTATTGTTAAGAGGATAGTTACTCGTATCAAACAGAGAAAGATTATCCCCAATATCTCTATATGCGTCATCAGTAGTAATTAAATAAAGTAAGCTATCTGTGTCAGTGTAACATAATTTAGCTTTGTCTGAGTATTGTTTTTTAATGAAATCGTAATGAAATTGATACAAATGTTTTTTAGCATACTCTAATACCGTAAATCCTATGTAGATTGGCCTGTCTAGAATAATTTTTTCCTTATTGAGTTGAATAGCTACCAAATTTTCCGAAAATATTGTTATACTTTTTAAATTAGGACGTGCAATTAATTTCTCAGCACCTATAAATTTGTTTGTGGTATTCCGATTGTCGCTCCATCTTGTAACTAATTTTACATCTACTTGTTTGCGTTTATTCTCAAGCGTTTTTCCAAAAAACGCATTATTTTGTAATTTAAAAAAATCTTTTTCCACATCCGATGTTGCTTTTTGTCTTAAGTAGGTATTCAAATCTATATATTTTCGCAAAAAATCATTTTGATGAAAAGACAGTACGCGGTGAATTTTTCTAAGTATCAAGCCGTTTTTTAAACATTCTTTTAAATGTACATAGTGTATAATATAGTTGAATTTATCGTATAGATTGGCAATTAATTTAGGAGTTTTACCTCCCGGAGGAGTAAACTTTTCTGCTGCAAATGGTAAGTCACTATGCGCATCATGCAAGTGATCAGGGTAAGACATATCCACCTCCAATAGATATCCGTAATCGGAGTCATCTGCTATACTTTGTACATCAAATTTATTGACTTCTTCCTTATTTAAGAATATAAATTCTGAAACCGGCATTTTCTTTGTCAGTGCATAACCGTATAAATTGTTGCAATCGAGATTCAGTAAGTAAGTAGAGGGTAATGATTCATTGTAATTCTCGAGATACTTATTATTCGCCGTAGCATGTCGCAGTGAGCACTGCGCTAAACCACCGCGAATACCTTTTTCAAACATCTGATACATTTCTAAATCATCGAGTAACTCTAACTGAACACCGGTGTATAAAAGCATCGCATCCCAGCTTAACCCAGGTGAAGTTATGTAATATGCCGGGTCTAATTTATAATAACACAAGCTGTTTTTTCTAAAATTTTCAAAAATATCGCACAGTAATAAAACATCGCATTTTAAATATAAATCCGTATACTCTCCAAGCGAATGGATTTTGAAGATTTGCCATATTTTACCTGCTCGTTCATAGTCTTCATCACTAATGTTCTCTAATTTTAAACTATTATAGAAAAAAACTTTTTTAGGAAGTTGTTTTTCCTCATATCTATCCCATGAGTTAATATAATCATATGGGTAAACTCCTTTAGATCTCATTAATTTTAACTGCTCTGTATCATTAAATTGTTTTGAAAAATGAACTAACTCTTCATCACGTAAAATTTTACTGAGCGCGTCTAAACTAGAGCTAAGGAACTGAAAGGAATCAATAAATTTAATTCGAATTTTTGTATCTTCATTTTTAAACATAACTGACAGATATTTTTCTTTTGTTTTCGGTATGATATCAATTTTGCTGCTAAAATTCGACAATTCTTTAATAAACAAATGACTATCATAGGCTGACAAATTGTGAAAAACAACAGGAATGAAAGGAGTAACTCTGAATATTAAATTACACTGAGCGTGAGCAGCGCCTCTAAATTCACCAGTTACATGATCATGATCTCTAACTCGATCATCGAATAATAACTGGTTGCAAATATGGCAATTCACACAATCACGATATTCAAGCTCTTGTTTCTTAGTTAAAGGTAGCATTGGCTTTTTGTCAGATAATATTTTATCTATTTTAGCCACGTCTTCTATTAAACACTCGATAAACTTTTTCGTACAATCTGCTCCTCTATATGAAACGTATTTGCAAAGGTTTTCATCATGTGAACAACATACGTAATATCCAAAACATGATGGTTGATGCAATTTTAAATTTTGCGTGTAATTTTCTGTACAATGTTCATTCTCATCGCAATCTAGCAGTAAACTTTCGAAATCTGCATAAATCACGAAATTCATTTTTTGTTTTCTTTCAAAGTGCTTAAATTGCAATGTACTATTTTTCTTTGGCAATTCTGTTACTACTTTAGAACAATTATGTCTTGCATATTTCAGCTGACATGAAAAGAATAGCAAACAGTCTTCACAGAAGTATTTTTTACCTTTATGATTTGAAATTTGTTTGCCAACTAAACGAGCAAGATCTTTAATTAAACAAAAATGAGTATTACAATTCTTCTCGTAATACAATAAATTGACATGATTGATCTTTCTGCTCTGCGTCGCATATAGCGGTCCAGTTACATTACTTTTACTATCTAACCCGTAAATATTTATACTTATATTACTGTTGTTGTTTTCAAACATCTTAATATCTTTAAATGTAGGTGGGAATGACATTTCATCAGTATTAAAAATATTTGAATAATGTGGATAAGAACTTGTTCTGCATGGATTACAGTCTGATGGGAACAATGCAGCAACAATGCTCCACAGAAAACAATGCTCATCAGTATTTTTTATATTTAAACAACTTTTGGTATTTTTGATAACAGATGGTAAATCTATATAGGCACCACCTCTTAAAGGACAGTATTTATTAATATTAATTTCTAAGTGACTAATCGACTCAAGTGACCACCCAGATTCGCAGTGTTCAAATTCAGATACCTCACTTTTGAAGGTGTTAACTAAATCTGTATAAATATCAGATAACTGTGTGTTATTAAAAATCGACCGATATTTTAAATTAAATGACTTCAGTTCTTCTTTATTGGATTTTGGTAAAGAAAATAATGCGAATAGTTCAAAATTAACTTTAATACAATTATTTTCTGATAAAGATTTTTCTAATAGTTTAATTACATTACTTTTATTACTACACAGGAAAGTTTCTAAAGTAAGGTGTTCGTCTTCCTGTGGAGCATTTAATCGATATGTTACAATTCGATTGTTGAATGCTGTGGCCACAACGTCTATGTTTTTAAATTCTGTTTTTAATAAACACTGTGATTTATGAGCATTAGTTCTCAAATGATATTTAAATTTGTTAGTTGGAATATTTATATGACACTTGTGACATAGAGTGACGTGTTTACTCGCTTCACTCCTAAAGCTTGCGTCGAGAGGTGGTGATGTTGGAGCTGAAAATTAAATACATTGCAGCTGCTATACATGAACTTTATTTGAATAATTAACACTAACTAAGAACCAATACAATTATTAAACACAAGGGATATATTGATTATCGGGTATTATTTATATATTAATATCGGTAATAGTTAATTACTTATATTTAAAAATAGGAATTAATGAATGCCGGAGGACAGTTTTTAAATTCTTTTTTCACCGCGCTCACATAACAGGTGAGGTGGCGCCAGGCTTCTGTATCTATATCACTTCTGTTTTTTACAGTAACAACAGCCTGGCGCCACCTATTCATTGCAGGGACTCGTTCTATTTCCTCACATTTATAGATTTTTAGTTCTATATAGTGAGTCCCTGGTTTTGCTTCGGCAGATTGACGCGCACATCCATTTGCAACCCTTCTAGTTATGTAGCTAACCAACGGTGAAGATTTTTTACCGATTGCATCCGAAGCCTGCAGTTCGTCTTCGCTATCCGTCCCAAAGAGATCTTTAGCTGTGACCTTCTTCTCACATAACGGTTTCTTGGAACTGGAACCGGCGCCGACGCTGGCGTCCGCCCGCGATCTTTTCTTTAATGATGATGATGATGATGATGATTTCTTCACGGAGCGTGAAGAAGCCATCTCGTCATCTGACGGGAACAGATTATCAGCGTGTTCAGACCTGGAAATATTAAAGGGTAATCATTATAAAACCTGTTTTATAAACTATCACGCATTACATATTGTTTCTTAAATTACCTAACATTAATAATATTTTACGATATTTAATATATCGGAAAGTAGTATGCACCTACTATCATAATATAATATACATTAAATTCACTATGGTTAGTGAATAAATAAATGAAATGAAATACCGGACACTACAGTTTTCATTCGACGTTTTTATATCTAGAACTCAACGATATAATATGTACGCAAAAACTCCTCAGTGAATACTCACATTAATCGAAATGGTATCGCTCTCGACTCGACACTAAGCAAGCACGTTATCGGAGTCGGCTACTAGATCGAGGCCCTCAGGATGATGAATTGTGGATGGAGAATCTGGAGATCTGAAAAAATAAAATGTAAAAAGATAGACATATTACAATTTTATAAACACTATTACTATTTAAAAACTTAATAATATTTTCATTCAAAAATAATAAATAAATAAATCTCACAATAATTGACCTTGTCCTAACTATAGGATTGTACTATGGGTACTAGACAACGATAAATATGTTTTCTATGTAGAAAACATCCAAGATTCAGAAACAATACTCGCGTTCGTTTATCACACGAATAAATTGCCCATACCGGGAATCGAACCCGGGGGGGCCGCTAGCTTCGTAGGCAGAGTAACTGCCAGCTATACTAACACGTCGTCACATGAGAACGATGAATATGATGCTATATTTACTAGCGTTAATTTTTTTTTTTTTTGCATATTAATGAATAAATCTATATAATTATTAACTCTGAAAATACAGTTTTTTCATACGATTAGACAGCAATACAAAAGCATAAAATGAGTTTTCATACGATTAGAACACAATATAAAAGCATTAAATGAGTACTTACATTATCCAGAGTAGTGATGCACTGAACTTGATACTTGAAATTACCGGAGCCAGCATGCGGGATCCACGTCCTCAAGATGACAAATGGTGAATGTTTGGCTGGGAGAGGCCATTAAATATTTTATAAATTATACGTATGTGTGTATAAAAAAAATGTATGTGTGAATACGAAATGCCAGCATGGCAATTTCACCAAACTTGTTACCGTGTTATGCATTGTCATCATATATGATTCAATTAATAAACAGCTTAAAACATTATAAACAAAGATCGATATCCACTGGCAAAACTTCCGCACCAAAATAGCAAAAAAGTACTAGGCTTAACCGCATGGTTTTGCCTGTGTATTTAGTATTAGTGACTGGGACAATATGTATAAGAAAAAATCTCAACAAACAAACATACACTGCAAAATCAATTAATCGTATCAAATAGATGTAAACACAATGTCGAAGGCGCCACTTCGTCGCGGGTGTAAGATGACATACTACCGTAGATGGCGATGATGCGGTACTAATAATTTTTAGCCTCTAATTTGAACTTTATTTCATATGTTTTCTAAATATCTGGGGAAGGGGGTATATAGAAGAAGAAAAAAAACAGAATTATATGTTTAGTAATCTGTAAACAGCTGAGCTGCTATGTCACGCGACGAAAGTAACCCGGTACACCATTATTCAACTCCGAGTCCTCGACTTATAATGTCGGTAAGTGAATAAACACATTATTTCGATTTTGTTTTTTTTTTTTGTTTTTTTTCACATATTGATAAGAAATGTATCATTTTAATAGTAGGTACTTCATTAAAATCGATTTAAAAAGCCAAACGTGCGAAAAATCCAAGAGATAGTGACTTCGTGTTCTAATATTTTATTTTTTGTTTTTTATTCTCTTTCAGGATACTGAAGATCTTTTTAACTTCGTGCCGTCAGAAGTCCCACGATGTACGAGGAAAGTTCTAGGGCTGAGCGCCGCGCGTAAAAGACCAGCACCCGATAACAGCTCACCAAATTACTCATTCATTAAAAAATCTTGCCATGGCTCTAAAATAATCAGAATAGAAATATACGATGCCAAGGACTTAGAAAATCAGGAAGAGATTTTCTGTAAATGCAGCGCAGGCTTATGCATACAGCATGTTGTAAAAAACCTCATGTTTGATGAAATTCTCAATAATGTTAGAGATATTGTCAGAAAAATCCAAGATAACATGGAGGCTGAATTGTAATCTTTCTGGGTTCTGGATTTGAATACTGAAGATATTTTAACAAGGTGCACATAAGAGTTGATATAATTCTATTTGTAGTTTAAATATATGTATTAAAAATATTATAATTATAAAATATACCTAATTATATAATAAGTGATGTTTTTTTTTCATTACCTACTAAAAAATACCTGTCTTTAAAATCTAATAAAAATATTAGATTATTAATTATTGCACGGTGTCACATTGTCGAACGAAAGCAGGAATGTTGACAACTTCCATATTCAGGGGGGACACGCTCCTGATTCTCGAGTCCAATTAATTAATAATAGGTAGCAAAACTAATAAGTGAGCTACAATACAAGCCGCGGTGAGGTTAAAATTATGTACTACTAAGCAAATAATGTCAACGGTGATATGATAACTATGATGGTCTAACATCAAGTTGTTTAAAAAGTTGATGTCTACGAATCTTTCATACACTACAAGTTTTCGAATAAGTGGACTAATAAGTAGATTACTTCTTGGATGGAAGATTTGTTAAGGTTTTATTATGTCTTCTTAAGCATAATATTTAAAGACTTCTTGAACAGATTATTTTGTCTTGAATAGATAATTTTGATAAGTGAGGTTAAACTATTATCATGAATAGATAATAGTCAAGATGGTCTTGAATAATATCGAAATTTTCGAAAAAAAATTATAGCTTCTTGAATAAATAATCTTTTATAAGTGAGATTAGATCGAGTTTTCGAATAGACCATCATATTACTTCTTGAATAGAGGATTTTGATAAACAAGGTTTAAAATTACTTCTTGAATAGAACATTTTATGGGTTCTTGAATAAATCATTTTTGATAAGTGAGGTTAAACTAAGTTTTTGAATAGGAAAACTGGGGGAGCTGGATCTCGGGTGATCCAGCTGCCCCAATTTTCCCCTACTCCTATGTCCAGCAGTGGACGAATTTCGGCTGACATGATGATGAATTTATACCCTTTTCTGTTACGAGATAAGCAGACACACACCCTTTTTCACTAGGACCCCAGAATTGTGGGTTTACTGGTGGTAAGATCACTCCCACCATCTTATCCTTTGACCTACTTCCAAGCAGCATTCGCATGGTTGTGTTCCAGTATGGGGGGTATGGATATATCATTATGCGCCAGTCATATTTTGCAGGTGGTAGGACCTTGTGCAAAGTCCGTCTGGATCACTACCACCATCTTATCCATTAAGCTACCGCCAAACAGCAGTGTTTGCATAGTTCTGTTCCGCTTTGGGGATAAGACAGCCGGTGTAATGACTAGCATAGAGCCATTCCATCTTAGTTCTCAGGGTTGGCAACGCATTTGCAGTGTTAGGCTTGCAGTCTTGTGAATGCGAATGTCTATGGGTCACAGTTTCCACTTACCATTAATCATTAGCCATAAAAAAAAATTAAGCGTAAGTACAAAATGTGCCGAATCGCGGAACGTTCTCGAACATCGGTAACAAATAATAAAATTGTTTTCTTTAAAAGAGAAACTTGTTCAATACGAAGGCGTTTAGCCACCGCCCCATTCCACCGGTCGCCTTGTGTCGAATATCTTGGATTCCGTAGTCGTAGAAACCCTTCTAGTTCCGCCATGTCCTGTCTCTGTCTGTCCGTCTGTCCGCGGTCTCACTCAGAGATTCTTGGCACTACAAAGCTGTAATTTGGCATAGTCGGTATTATAGTCCATACCAATCGACTTGTCTTTTTTAGTAAACACTTGTATAACCTCAAAACGCTCCCTTTTCGCCTAAAGTAACAATTTTGTCATAAATAAACCATCCATGATGTAGAATCATGACAATGGTGTGCCAAATGTGGTTTCTAGTGGCTTTATTTGGTAGAACGGCCATTTTAGCCGAAAATGATGCACTTTGAAGTTTTATTTTTTTCTTTGCCCCGCGGCGACTTGAACAGCCATCCCAATAATATGGAATCAATATAGCAATAAAACACAATCCAATCTTCTCTAGGAAGATTGGGGGCAACGTTGTACGGTGATATGTAGGACAGAGGCCAAGATAGTTTTAACCTCTGTACCTACCACTGCGAATCCACTTGAAACGAGAAGTAAGATGCCAGGATCCAGGAAGTCCAAGTCTTCTATAACTGTGCAACACAAAGGCATTAAAAGTACAAATCTGAAATCACTAACAGAACTTTGAACACCTAAATACACAAAAAAAAAAAAATTACACATCCGCCATCTTTTGACTTTGCAAATGGCCCCCCATGTAAAGTTGAATAGACCGCCTAAAATAAGAAACGTCAGATTCAAATTTGCGCTGTCATTTGATTGTGACAGCTGCCCACAGAATAGCAAAGTGTTTTAGCGACACCTAAATACAACACTGTAGATTTATGGCTTTTCTCCTAGATAGGATATATACGAGACAGAATAACAACAACAAAAAGTTGACCCACCCCTTTTCCGGGATGAGAAGTAGCCCATGTGTTAATCCAGGGTATGTTTCTACCTCCTTTTTAAATCCCCCCAGCCGTTGCAGCGTGAACGAGTAACAAACTAACACACACACTCACACAAACGTTATCATCTTAGGATTATAATTTTTGCTAGAGATTCCTGCCCCCCCACTAAATAAAAAAAAAAGCTATAAAAATCTAGTAAAAATCTTAAATGAAAGCACATCTTAGTGAAAAAGGGTATGAGTCATCTGAAGATCAAGGGAAAAAAAATACAAGTCTAGTATACTCCGTTCATGTATATCATCATCATCATCATTATCAACCGCAAGACGTCCACTGCTGGACAAAGGCCTTCCCCAAGGTTTTCCACAACGATCGGTCCTCTGCTGCTGTCATCCAGCGGTTTCCCGCGACCTTTATCAGATCGTCAGTCCACCTTGTGGAAGGTCTGCCAAGACTTCGTCTCCCGGTTCGCGGTCGCCACTCTAGAACCTTTCCGCTCCAACGGCCATCAGTTCTACGAGCAATGTGCCCCGCCCACTGCCACTTAAGGTTTGCAATCCGGTGAGCTATATCGGTTACTTTAGTTCTCCTGCGAATCTCCTCATTCCTGATTCGATCTCGCAAGGAGACACCCAGCATAGCTCTTTCCATCGCCCTTTGATTGACCTTGAGCCTTCTTATGAGGCCCATTGTAAGCGACCATGTCTCGGATGTATATACCCTTTTTTATTACGGGTTAAGTCTACTCTTACCATTTTTCCCCATGACCCCGAATAACGAATTTAAAAACCTATCACGACTAAATAGATTCGATTGGTTTTAGTCGTGACAAAAAGGTGACTAAAGTATTTATATCGATTAAAAATCATCTAAGACACCAAATTACTTATCAACAAGTTGTTAGAGTTGTTGGTAATTCTGTAGCTCTGCCTACCCCCCTCTGGGTTTACAGGTATGTACTAGTATGTATGTATACGTGTTGTTTTTTCGCCATAGTTTTTTGTGTTTGTACGTATTATAACGGTGTCGGAACCCGACACTGGGCATGACCCGACATGCTCATGCCCGCTTTTAAAACCTTACAAGCAATTTCAAAAGTTTACTCTTACAAAACATGAAATATTTTTCTTGCGTAATGAACATTTCTCGATAGGAAGCCTCTTAGGCTAAAACACCGGAAAGGGTGTTTTTGTTGAAATTTTAAGCAGGCTGGGTTGTGAATTAGGTCAGTGTTTTTTTAACATACATAGGCACTTACATTAATTCACGCCTGTTTCCCAGAGGGGTAGGCAGAGATCACTTCGTTCCACCTGCTACGATCCTGACAAATCTCTTTCGCTTCTTCCACATTCATACATCGAGTCATGCATGAACGTAGGTTTCGGCTACTTGAGATTCGGCCCATTTCCAGTTTTTTTTTTTTTTTAAGACAGAAGGCAAGCGAGCACACAGGCCACCTGATGGTAAGCGGAAACTGTGACCCATAGACATTCGCATTCACAAGACTACAAGACTAAGACTGCAAATGCGTTACCAACCCTGAGGACTAAGATGAAATGCGTCTATGCTAGTCATTACACCGGCTGTCTTATCCCCAAACCGGAACACAACAGTGCGAACACTGCTGTTTGGCGGTAGGTTAATGGATAAGATGGTGGTAGCGATCCGGACGGACTCTGCACAGAGTCCTACCACCTATTTCTCTGATTTGATTCCCCATTTCCAGTATTTCTCTGTTTTGATCCCTACGGTGGGTCTTCTTTCATCCATCCTTTCCAAATAACCGAACAGACATCTTTTAGTCCACATTTATCTCCAACTATTTCATTCCCTACTCTATCAATCCGTTTCACACCACATATATACGCAAAGAGCGCATTTTAACTGCATTTATACGAGTCTCAGACGACTCGAAATCGAATGACGTATGATTAGATCTTGCTTCAGCGTCGACGTTTCCAATTTCCTATTCGATTTCCTTGCGTTATGGAAATTGAATGCTACGTCTATTTTTAAACGATTCTGAAGTCTGAAGTCTTCGCAAGATTTTGCGCATCAGTTCTAGGCTGAAGAAGTCTATCGTGACACATTCGACAACCATGAGGGTTATGCTCGTAAGGGCTAGATTGCACAGTGACCAGAGCCCGGATTTTTCATGGCAAAACAAAACACTATCGTAATCTGGCTAGTGATAGAAACATCATTTTATCGATATCGAGTACCTATTATTTATAAAAGCTGTGCTCGAACGAAATCCTGATTATGAAAGTTTACGAGATATATCTGAAAATTGTACTCAAACTGAAAATTGTACCATGTTGTTATAGTGATAAACGAATCTGTTTGCTCCCAGAGAATGTTGAAAAACGAATGATTATCTACTCCTATCACTATTACACGAATAAAACGCCATGTGCTGCTGTGTGTACTAACGTGGATTACGACGAAGAAATTGAATATGTTTCTATATTCATACAAACTATGTATGTTTTTTTATGTTGTATTGGTATGTTATTTTATATGGTCACGTTTTTTTTCGTAAAATGATGTAATGATGTTTCTATCACTAGCCAGATTACGAATATTACGATAGTGTTTGGTTTTGCCATGAAAAATCCGGGCTCTGCTAATGACTATGTAAGCAAAACGTCGTAGTTGCATAACAATCAAGTAAACAAATTGTTAATTATGCAACTGGTGCATAATGACGCATTTTAAGGTATGAGTGCCGAGGTCGCTATAATAATAATAAAATGAAATGTAATTAACTTATTTCATTACATTTAACGGTTTCCATAGAAAGGTTGCATAGATTGCGGTAATGAGAAGGGCGTGAGCACGGCTAAGCTGAATTTGAGCTAACCCGTGGTCAGCCTTGGAAATATTATAGGTACATACATTACACAATTTAAATTGAAATGTGAAACAATATTACTTGATAAAAATCTATCTTATAATTATTTTTATAATTTAAACTTTAAATTTTATGGACGCATCCGACAACTAAAATAAGCACTTTAAATCTTAATATTTCACAAACGGAAGAGTGTGAGCTAAGCCTCGGACGGTCGGACATGGAACCACTTTAAGGGTTCCAAGTTTGACTACGGAACCCTAAAAACTTTCAACTATACTGTTCTTGATCTTGTACTTCATTATTACCCCCTAAGTCTGCGGCTCCATTGAGGCCAATAGAATCAAATCTATCTTACGCAAGGCGCGCTCGATGTGACAGCATGCGCCTTCTACACTCAGGAGCAAAAATACCGGGTCAGAGTGCGTTTTTCATACAAACAAAACTATTTCGAAGCCTTGGTTCCTCGCCAGGGGTTGTTTTGAGTGAGGTTTAATGGTGGATACTCCAAGGTTCAATAGAGGAGGTCAAAATTTGTAAAGATACCTAACTGATCGCACAATCAGTTAACAAAACAGCGGGAAAGTTTGGGTCAGCACTTGGATTTCCTTACCATTATTGCAATTTTAGATGTTTTTCTGAACATGCACAAATCCGGCGTTAACCGCAGATTCATTCAGTTGGGTATCCTAGGCACTCTGGAAGTCCTGTATCGATGCTCGAGGTATTCATCATCAGATTTCACTAAAAGCATTCCCTGGCGAGGAACCAAGGCTTCGAAATAGCCTCTTTAGTATGAAAAACGCACTCTGACCCGGTATTTTTGCTCCTGAGTGTATTAGTTAATTGGCAGGGCTCCGCCCCGCTCGACGCCGCCTCAGCGGAGCCGCAGCCTAACGGGGATGTTACACATTACCAATTAGTGTATAGAAGGATGATCTTGCTCGTTGTGCATTTGATTATATAATTCCTCATTCACAGGCACAATAATAAATGAAAAATACTATAATAAGCAAGCTTTTGAAAAACTCATCTGATGTTTGGATAATGACGTCAGTTAATGTATGTATATTTTTTATATTGCCAATAACGGCTAACACGAATCTAAAACCTCACTTGTCGAAATTGGGTCAGTCTTTACAAGGGAAGAAAGAACCAGGTTCCGGTCAAAAACATTACCCTGTCCTGTTTCGGCAGCCGGTATTTTTGTGTCATTCGCGCCCTAAAGACGAATCTAATGACTCATCAATTATCAAAATCGGTTGAGCCGTTGAATAATTAGGTACGAGCGGACACACATACATTACCGGTCAAACACATTCACAGTCAGTCGGGTAAAAAGGTCATCTCCGGTTATTTATTTTCTATTACCTATTGCCGCTCGTGCACGTGCTCGTTGCTGGATGTGGCTCCGTCTAATCCGGCTCGGACCGTGCTGTTGAATTTGCATGTGGTGGCGCGCGGCGCGTGCGTTCGAGACACGCACACATGCAAGGTAGCGACATACGAATAGTAGACCGGGAGATAGTGATAAAAATTACCGGTCATTTGTACCGAGTATGGCGACCCTTCAGGGATCTTACGTAATGACGAAAAGGAGAATGATGGTCATAGCCAGGGGTCGTACTTATAATGCCGATGACGTCATAATGACGGAATTGTTCACACAGGATGCTCTTGTTTTATTTGGCAATTGTTTAGGTAGGTACCTATGTATTAAATGGTACAAATAAAAAAAATATAAATAAGATTATAGTTAAATACAGCTTAGTCGAAATCAAAATACGGATCACGACAGCATCACTTTTTTTCATCACTCATTACTAAAAATGGAAAATTGAAACAATTTTCTTTTATAAATATCAATGCCATAATTGTATTTATGACTATTTTATCATATTAAGTTTTATTTCAACATAAAATCAGTTTTTTTTTTCATTTATAATGTTACTCGATGATTGTCACTGTCCTTCTCAATTAAATAGTTTAATTTACGTTTTAGGTATGAATTAGGTACTTATTATTCTACGTGTCAATAGATTACTTAACTATTTTTTACATGGAATGATTGACGAATAAAACCATTTGGAATCATACTCTATGTAACGTGAGGTCATTTTTGCGTCAACGGCATGAAAAGTACGGGCCCTGGTCATAGCGCTGGTACAGCAGCACCGCGTGGGCGATCTAACGTGACGGATAAATTACGTAACGATTTGTTACACAAAAAATCCTGTATTTTCCGATAGTCGATGTAAAAAAGAGCGACTTACAGCTCGCCATACGGACGAGAACAACAATTCGACCATTTGTACCAGGCCGCCATACGTCACTATTTTGTATATTGTGTCACTATCTCCCGGTCTATAAGGTTTTGTCTGAGATAATCTCAGACTAATATTTTCATATCATATCTCCAGGAAGCACTAGCGCTCGGCGAACTCCTCGGCTGGCTCCGTGACTCCCCCCACCTGGTCGCGCTATGCCTCCTCCTCGGCGAGGAGTACCTGCCTCCTTCGCTGCCCGCGGCGCTGGTCGCCGGGCTGTACGGTAGCTGCCGGCTGCCTGCCGACAGGACCAGGCTGCTGGCAGTGCTACGGACGCTGCTTAAACATCAACTCGCTGCCACTACTGATCCTAGGAAGTAAGTAGCCTGACGCCTGGGCCTCTGTTCCCGACGTTAAAAAACATATCGTCGATGACGTCAGCCGCCATTACTGTCAAGTGACTAAGAGCTGTCAAAACGGTGACAATACTATAACAGATCAAACACGATATGGCTTTTACCGTGTGGAGTAGAGGCCTTTAATTCTCGTATCGTGTGTATTGATAATTACAGAATATAGTCTTTAAAATATTATTACGAGTAGAAGTAAACAACTGGCAGTCTTACAGCGAATGAGCGATCTCTTCGAGATAATTTGGATGCTGACTTTTTGAAAATATTAAGTAGATATTAAAATAATCATATTTTAATGTTTCTTATAAATAATATGTGGATTTCTTATGACCCTTAAACATTTTTCGAAACAAATTGCTATCGATTATTTTCAAGACAAATCTCTATTTCAATGTTGTTTACCTCTACTTTTAATCTTCTTTAATATGTTGTGTTCTACAGGGTGTTAGGTAGAGCGTTGTCAAAAAGAAACAGGCGAGTAGAAGAGACCATTAGCTATCCATTTCAGGTACTTTAACCCTTAATTTGTCTAAGGACTATTTAATACCGTTTTTTTTTATAATTTTATTACAAGACACCGAAATTCGACCTTTAAACCCCGTCAAAAAAGGAACTACTTGGTGTATTGACAAAATTTTAATTTTGATAGATTGTTAAATGTTGTGGTGTTCAAATAAAACTGTTACTGGAAGCGTAAAGCTACTTTAAAAAATAATGGGGGCTCCCAAAGTTTCAGAAACCGATAAAGAAATCTTTCAACCTCAATTTTACAATGAAATTAAAAAAAAACCAAAGTGATTACAATTCTTCCAATTTCCTAAAAACATCTCCTGTTCACGCCAATTCTAATGGTGTGCCACATGCATAACCAAACTCTTAATAATTCGAGTTATTTGCTAATAACTTCCACCCGGCCGTGCATGTGGCGATTTCGATGTTTGAGAAAATTAACTTACGTGGACGACGTTTTTTTTAAAAAGCATTTTATGGACCGACGAGTCCAAATTTACTAAGGAGGGGATTTTAAATCTTCACAATTTGCATGAATGGGCTCCAAAAGGACAAAACCCACACCCCAAACCCACTCCTCCACGGTATTAAATAGTCCTTAGACAAATTAAGGGTTAAAGTACTCGCCTGTTTCTTTTTGACAACGCTCTACCTAACACCCTGTATAATGTATCGATAAAATATGTATATCGCAAGTCGATAAACGAGAAGTCCCTATGACACCTAAAAAGTGCTACGAGAATTCTGGCCTCTGGTCATAAAACGTTAGAGCGAGTCAGCGCTTGACCTTTCACTGCCTCGTGATTGGGTCTCGTGGTCGTGGGATGTTGCAGTCTATCGATACCGAGTAAGTACTCGATAAATAATACAAACAATTTATTCGTTGTATTTTTTAAACGATTAAGATATAATACAGGGTGTTAGGCAGAAGGTTGGACAAACTTCAGGGACTAACTCTGAGGTTCATACTCATCAACTTTTATTATGGGACCAACATCCAAATTGCGAAAAAAAAAAACACCTGTTCCATACATTTCGGCTGTTTAGATCTCAAAGTTTGTTTGGAAAAGCTGTTTTTTTTTCGCAATTTTGGATGTTGGTCCCGTAATAAAAGTTGATGAGTATGACCTACAGAGTTAGTCCCTGAAGTTTGTCCAACCTTCTGCCTAACACCCTGTATAATCCCGGTAAGGGCAGATAATTGTGTGATGAGCGCGAATATTTGTTCCTGAAATGTTTTCTATGTGTATATAAATATTTCTCTATATAAGTATTTAGTTCGTTGTCTAGTACCCATAGCACAAGCCTAGAGCTTAGTTTGGGACTAGGTTAATTGGTGTGACATTGTCCCCTGATATTTATGCGGCGGCGCCTTCAACAGCTACTACCGCGCGGACATGGCGTTTCCACAATGAAGTGATTTCGCCTGAGTCAAGTATATATAAGTATAAATCAATATAGCAATAAAATAAAATCCAATCTTCTCCAGGAAAATTGGGGGCAACGTTGTACGGTTATATGTAGGACAGAGGTCAAGATAGTTTTAGCCTCTGTACCACTGCGAGTCCACTTGAAACGAGAAGTAAGTTGCCAGGATACACGAAATAAGTCCAAGTCTTCTATCACTGTGCAACACAAAGGCATTAAAAGGACAAATCACTTACAGAAAAGAACTTTGAACACCTAAATACACAAAAATAAAAAATAAAACAAATTACACATCCGCCATCTTTTAACGTTGCAAATGGCCCACCGGTGACTATTTAAAACATTACTTGCTGACAGCTGTCAGTTTAAATAATAAACCGTCCTAATATGACATTGATAGATACGGTTCAGACGAAAAAAAAAAAGTTGAAAAAATCTGCGTACGACGGGACTCAACTCGATGCTTGTCTATGACAGAAACGGCAGGTTATCTGCATGTTGGTAGACAAAGAGCCATAAAAAGACATTTAAAAATGCGATTTTTGTAAAATGGTGTCAAGATCATCAGTGAGATTCAAAAATCGAATTCCGCATGTGTGTATTTGATATCTAGAAATCGTGAAAAAAACAAATACATTTGAATATTCACTTTCGTTCATAAACTACATTCAACATTAAATTATAAAGGCAAAGAGGTGGATATGCCGGAGGGCGGCATTGAAAATTGCGTGCACTATTTTAAGTTTTTTTCAGCTACGATGAGTTCTGTGACAGCTCATACAAACACGTATTACACTTGTTTCTTTAACTTTACATAAAAACTACACTGGTACACACCTGGCGACGCCGTTCAGAAACTTAAATAATTAATCGCCTATTTTTAAATACCTCGCATGCGAGTATAGTAAGTGATTGAAATTACGAAATACGGCTGTCGCAGGACTCATCGTAGCTGAAAAACACGTTAATTTACCTTCCTGTGACTTCTGTTAACGTAGAAAGGTTCATCATCATCATCATCATGTCAGCCGAAAGACGTCCACTGCTGGACATAGGCCTCCCCCAAGGCTTTCCACTCAGACCGGTCTTGTGCTTTTCGCATCCACCGCGGTCCCGCGATCCTGACGAGGTCGTCACTCCATCTTGTTGGAGGCCTACCTACAGCTCGTCTTCCGGTCCGCGGACGCCACTCCAGAACCTACAGCCAAATCTGTTGAACAAATAGTCGTTTAATTTGTATAATTTGGATAAGTAACAAATATGTATACATGTAAATATCATAATTTGTGAAATATCATCATCATCATCAGCCCAATTCCGTCCATTGCTGGACACAGGCCTTTTCCAAAAAAAATTTTTTTTTTGATACTTGTGTATTTGTTTTTATTGGTTATCATAGTCGTGAGAACTTCACTTAACAGCAACTTCTTTCTATACGTGTCCCACTCACTGGAACCACTCGACTAATTTAAAAAACTCTTTCACAAATACAAACTATCATTACCACTAACTATTACAGGCAATAACAGGCGTGAGGGCGGGTACAATGCATTATACATTGCAAAGTCCACGAGTCCCACGGCGACTAAGCTTCATTACAGCCCCGCTATGTACATACGTTGTATAACGAGCGGCCATCTGTTATCGTTAGGTCGCTGAATAAGGGGCGGCCAGTGATATTAGCACTAAAACGTTTTCTGCGGAAGTATTCTCAAATTAATAACAATAATAACATACAACTAGACGGAATCGTGAGAATAACAAATGTGATGGCCGCCTGCACAATAGCCCATCATGATTTCTTCGGCTATTCGAAAATGCCGTGTCCGTAAAGTATATAAATCATTTGTTGGTCAATGCATTCATTTCTATAATAAATTACCTGAAGTAGTTTTAAGTTACCCTTTCCAGCACTTAAAAAATATTTGAAAGGTCGTTAATGTCTAAAGCGTATCATAGGGTCGAGGACTATCTAACAGACAAAAATGCATGGCCTACACCCGAAACTTAGTCAATAGTAATTTGTTCAAATGCAAAGACTTTATCCTGCTTTTTCTTGTCTGGGGGACACCGTTGATGCAGGAAAACATATCGAAACTTTTATGTGGTCATCTTGCACCATCTCATATACACATATATAAGTAGGTAGTTGTAGTTATTTTATTTTATTCTTTTCTATCTTTCTCTCCCGTAAGATTTTTGGCATGTTTTCCTGCTGAACTACTGTTATTTGATATTATATTTAATTTAATACTTGTAGCTTTATATAATGCCTGATTAAGTTGTACATACCATTGTAATATGAAATAAGTTTAAAAAATGACTGACTGCTGAGTGTCTTGCGGCGTTTCTTCTCAGCAGTGGTCTCCTCTTGGGAAGCGCTGGTAGTATCTTGACGTGTAAAAGTGCCCGAGCGGCCTACTTACTGAATAAATTTCTTTTATTCTTTTTTTTTTATTCTTAAAGTAGGGACGGAGTAATGCGTAAGAGTGATATACAAGAATATGTTGCTCGCTCTAGGGTGTGAATGTGTCTCGCTCGCCCGTGACGGGCCATCGTGTAGAGACGCCATGAAGTAGGTATAATTGGCCATGCAACACTAGCGCCATCTCTCGATAACGTTTCTTCCCTTAAACCTTCGATTTGACGATTTTATTTTGGTCACCGGTCTTATCCCCACCATGCGAACATTGCTGCCTGGCGGCAGGTTAGGATTCGATGGTGGTAGCGATCCAGACGGACCTTACCCAAGTAGTGATGTGCCGTTACCAGTAACTTACTCGAAGCGGGCATTTTACCAGTAACGCTACTAGAAACATTACCAAAAAGCGGTAATATACGGTAACATTCAAATTTCGTATACATAACTATATGTTTTTATACATGTTTATACAATTATAGCACCAGACGGACCCTTTTAAACTAATAATGATAAGATGGGTTCAGTAGTTTACTATTTTACCAATGTTACCGGGAATATTACTCTCTCTCATACTATACTGACTCATGACATTGCCGAACAGATAAGATACAAATTACAATGCAATGAGTAAAAGAGACGGAAGATGCGATGAGTTACAGAAATAATTCATAGTTAGTAAGAGTATATTAACTTTTTAATTATAATTAATAAACTAAAATTAATAAAGAATACAAAACAGAAAAAATCGACTTCTATGTCCGCTTCTGGTAATATTACCGGTAACATTGGTAATTTACTGAGTATTTTACCAAATGGTAGGTCCCACAAACGCTATTTGATTTAAAAGAAATACACAGCAATAAGCACAATTGGGTCGCTTAACTTCAAACTTGGATGTTCTTTATTTATTTATTTATTTATTTATTTATTTATGGATCCATGGAAAACCAACAGCTATACAAAAATTTAGAAATAAGATTAACAACACATAGCCAATTACAGGTTCTCACATTTAGCAATTAAGTATATTGAAAAAGAATGAGCCTTACTTACAACTATTACTTATACATACAGTGCAAATATGTTACAACTACTACAGATCACAAAATATTTCTGTAGACTATGACTAATGCTAACCAACACCTCAACTACTACAGGTCGCAAAATATTTCTGTAAACTAGAGGGAATATTAAAAGAGACTCTGCCCAACAAATCAGGGCAATCAACATTGCCGTTGACGATGTTTAATAGGTAAACTATATCAGCAGCCTCACGGCGCCTTACAAGCGGTAACAGATGGTGATGCTTACACAAGTTAAAGTAACTAGTGGAACTATACTTTACTTTTAATTTGTAGCAGAGAAATTTCATAAATTTAATTTGCAAACGTTCAATCCTATCGATATAAACTTGATATTGGGGATTCCAGATCTGAGATGCATATTCCAACCTGCTCCTCACGTAAGCACAATATAAGATTTTCAAGGTCTTGGGACGCGAAAAACAAGCTGAACTACGCATTAAAAAACCAAGGGACTTGGCAGCTTTAGATACGATTTCATTAATATGATCATTAAAAATCAGTTTAGAATCATGGATGACCCCCAAATCACGCCCCCCGACCCCCAATTCTTGTTTGAAAAAGACGCAAATTCAGTTGTCCTTTTGCATGGACTTGATCCACTGTAACCTTTGCAGGCATAGACATATGAGAATATGCTCGAGTTACGTTACACCGAAAATAATATCAGCTAAACACATTCATAGCTTACATTGCACTTGAAATAAGAGTATACTCGTATTCGACCTCCATCTTCAATATCATGATGTCATTAACACCCGTCACAAACAAAACTTAAGGGTTCCACTGAGTAAACGCACTTCGCTCAATACAGCTCTGTGATTGGTCCTCTTTGCCCGACCTTTTGTTTATGAGACGATTTGAACCACCCTGTGCGTACGTGAGCGCTGCGAGACCTCATAGTGAGGTTAGTGAATACGGGTGTAAAGTCAAAGTATCTGCGAATCGACTCTATTGATATTAAGTAAGTTTCAACAGATGGTTGAAAAAATGAATTCGAATTTTAATTACGTCAAATGCGATTTTTGTTAATTTATACTGTCAGCCCAATAGAACCCTGATCGATAGAACGGTGTCACAGTGACAGTGTGATACAATTTTTTTGACACTTGTAACAGGTTCCATAGAACGTGCTTAGCCATACCTAAACATATGCAAAAGCGGTGCTGAAGCGATTTCTTTACCTGACTATCAAAACCAGGGCAATGATTCATGCCCAGGCCATATTCTACACTTTAGAACCTTATCGCCAATGTTTTCGTTATGTAATAAATTTAATAATAGCTCTTATTGGGATAGTAGCTAATACAACCAGATCGCTTTACGACCACTTCTCAAAAACTCCGAGTCGCTAAATGTCCACATTGTTTTCTCCTATCATGTTTGTCTTAGCAATGTCGGCGGAGCCCCGCATGGCGGTGCTCGTATTTCTGGGCAGTTTGCCCTTCGGGCATTTAAAGTTACCCAACGAACCTATTTGTCGACTCCTTTAATGGATTTAAATGTACAAAAGATCCACTTGACTCAATCAATGGATCTTAGTGGACGGAGGGTGCTTTTGACGTGTTACGGTATTGTTGTTAACTCGAACGACATTACTGTCATGTAAACAAGACCTATCAAAACGTTGACATTATGGAAACGCATCAAAAACAAACAATGCCGTCGCGATGCCTTGGAATTGTTTTTGGTAAGTACACTCAAGAGCAAAAAAACGGGTCAAAGTGCGTTTTTCATACTAGAGGCTATTTCGAAGCCTTGGTTCCTCGCCAGGGAATGCTTTTAGTGAAATCTGATTATGATACCCAAGTGAATGAATATGCGGTTAACACCGGAATTGTGCATGTTCAGAAAAACATCTAAAATGGCAATAAAATGTAAGGAAATCCAAGTGCTGACCCAAACTCTCCCGCTGTGGTGTTAACTGATTGTGCGATCAGTTAGATATCTTAAGAACTTTTGACCTCCTCTATTGAACCTCGGAGTATCCACCATTGAACCTCACTCAAAACAACCCCCGGCGAGGAACCAAGGCTTCGAAATAGCCTCGTTTGTATGGAAAACGCACTCTGACCCGGTATTTTTGCTCCTGAGTGTAGTAAGTAGCTCTGCGAAATTAATTGCTCTGCGGAAGTTATAATATGTGACTGCTACATAATAAAAGGCATTAAAATGCGAGTGTGTGTTTATGAAACGAGCCGAGCGAGTTTCATAATAAGATCACGTCACGAGTGTTTTGAGGCTTAATAAATACCTACTTTTTTTGCTTCCTTTGTTGGTAACAAGTCATAACATTCGTTGCTCTGCCGCGAATATCAGGTGGTCTCCGATATATCACTGTCTTGATCGCTCATTTTTCACGAAAGTAATGCGATAATATACTAATTTTTGTGGCAAGATACACAGAAACTCAAAAATGGCGGAACATGTAAACATTTTTCACGCATGTCAGGATGTCACCAAACGGTAGTTTTTTTTAAACTAGAGTCGGTCTCTACGGTCTGTTATCGTTCAATATCAAGACAAAATTGTATGCAACTGACATTTCATTTCGAATAAAACGTCATCTGGACAGATATTAGAATTGAGCTCAAATAAAATTAGTTTGTTTTTCAGAGATGTTCGAAATTTGAATGTAATAATCAGAGCTTTTGAGCTGTCATAGGGAGTTCTCGTTTATCGATTTGCGATCCAATATACATATTTTATCGATAAATTATAGAACACAATATAATAAAGATTAAAAGTAGAGGAAAACGCCTCAGACGGTCTTATCGGTATAGAGCGATCTCTCTCAAATAGTGACTATCTATTTATTTTATAGAGAAACTATCTGATTAAATGTGAAATATTTAATTAACTTTTCGTTGTTTTCATTGCAAACAAGATTAAAAGTAGGCGTCTACTTTTAATTATCTTTAATATGTTGTGTTCTATAATGTATCGATATAGGAGAAGTCCCTATGACAGCTCAACAGTGCTACGAGAATTCCGGCCTCTGGTAATAATATAATCGAATTTGGTGTTATTATTAAGAAATAATAACATTATCACAGATAAGCGCTCTAACAAAACAATTCATCTGTATGCTAGTGTTTGAATAAAGAACATTACGTTACACCACATTAATTAACACAGATTAGAAAATTCCCATAGTCAAATTTATTGTTGTAATGCCGACTGGTTCTGAACGCATTATAGACGTTGTATTCCAGAATATTCCGTTCTGGGAAATGAGCGGGCGTTCCTGTATTCCGTCTTCAGGTCCGGCCACGCACCGGGCCGGTTCTCCATGCCACTAAAAACCCTTGATTCTAACCCTCGCTCATGTATTCCAGAATATTCCGTTCCAGGAAGTGTGCCCTGGCGTCCCTGTATTCCGTTTTCCAGTGCGGCCACGCATCGGCCCGTTTCTCCATGCCGCTAAAAACCCTTGATTCTAACCCTCGCTCATGTATTCAAGAATATTCCGTTCCGTGAAATGTGGCCGGGAGTCCGTGTATTCCATCTTCCGGTCCGGCCACGCACCGGCTCGGTTCTCCATACCACTAAAAACCCTTGATTCTAACCCTCGCTCATGTATTCCAGATTATTCCGTTCCGGGAAGTGTGCCCTGGCGTCCCTGTATTCCGTCTTCCGGTCCGGCCATGCACCAGCTCGTCAATTCCTGGTGGCTGCACTGCAAGCGCCCGTCATGGCTGCTTTGCATGAAGACGAGCTGTTCCTGGATTGTGACCCTGATAAAGCTATGGAGAGGTAAGTGAGCTTATAAATTACTAGCTGCACTGCATGCGTTGCAATGCCACGTAAAGTAAAAAGTGTTTACTTACATAGATTTCTTGGTCGAGGAAGCCTCGCCTCACATCCACATCCCAACTCGATCCATATGCCGCCTAGATAATTATCCAGAATATTTTTTGTACTCGCGTACTTAAAACCGCAAATATTGGTATCGTTTACGGTGTCAGAATACCACCTTGGAAAATAATTATATAATGAGCGTTGCGATGGTAATAAGAGTTCTATAATAATTATTATAGCATTGTTATTACCATGGTTACGTTCATTCCGGAATCCTAATTTTTATAATAAACCGTTAAAAATATATTAATACCAATTAAAATTAATTTTGAGACTAATTGTGTGTTTAGAATTACATTTCCTAAAAATAGATGATTAATATCCATCGTAACGTTCAATATGTACGAGTATATAAACAAAAAGGCATTCCGACTTTTATGATAAATAGTCGGAACTGGATTTAGTAACTATTAAAATTTGCATGAACTTTGTTAACATTTAACAATGAAATTCACAATCTATTAACGCCAATCGGAATAATGAAAATGATATTGCTGACAAGTAATTTGTTAGCAGAAAAATCGAGGAAAGTATACGAGAAAAGTAAGCGATTGTTTATTTTGGTCGTTATCATTTTAAGCTTGTAGAAAAAGTTATGTATGCAACGGTACATGATTAGCTCTGAAGGTACGAGTACTGAGGTCAGGTTAACTATTCCGGCGAAATCAGTGTTCAATTATATTATTACTATCAGTGACAGTATGCAGTAAGATTGTACGCGAAAGGTAATTCTGTCAAGTAACATTATGCAATTCAAAATTAGACAGGAAAATTTCTGGAAACATTAGTAAACCCACAAGAAGGGTCATGAGTAGACCCCGTTATCTTGACGCACTGAAATTGTTTTTCAGTAGAGCGTGAATATTTTTTTATCGACCTTCTTGATATCCATATTTATATAATGCAATTGAATTTTTGCCTTTTAAGTTACATATACATGAAAGGTAGGCTATGTGTTAATCCAACATTTAAGCTGTCTGCATTCCAAATTTCACCAAAATCCGTCGGTTAGTTTTTGCGTGAAAGAGTAACAAACAACCGGATACACACATTCTTCATAACTTTGCGTTTATAATATTAGTAAGATATATTTTTATACAAAAGTAATAGAACCTACCTAGTGACTCCTCTTCGAAATTATCAGTGACATATACAGTATTGACATTTAGATAGTCGATAAAAAAAACTTTCACGCTCTACTGAAAAGTAATGACAGTGCGACAAGATAACGGGGTCTAGTGATGAGCTTCGCTAAGTATAAGACTAGATGTCATTACTCAAACTACCATAAAAACAACACGGAGCTATCGTTTTAAATTCCAAAATCGCAGAATATGGCATGCTCCTCGATTTATTACCAGAAATATTATCCGACCGCGGCAAACTGGTACAAGGCTACGCTGAACTCCGCATAACCGTGGCACTCTTGACTCGCCAACTTCACACTTCTACTGTTTTTAAGTTCTGTGAGTGAACCTAATGTACTGTTTCCTCAGATTCTCTCCCCAAGACCGCCTAAGGAAGTTCGGCCAGCCTAACAGCGCGGAATACAACGCCAAGGTGTCCCGCTATAGAAAATGGACGGTGCAGTCACTGCATGCACTCGCCGGGCGGTTCATCCACTCGCTGCGGGAGAGCTGGGCGCACTTCCCTGCATCCGTAGCCTGGCTGATGCAGCAGAGCGTGCACATCATCCAACAGCACTCCAGGTACTGGGATGGGCCTTTTGTGCCGCTAAGGCCCTGCTTTGGAGAGCTTTTTGTCAACTCTCTGATCGGCCCGGAGGCGTATTGTGCCATTACAAAACGAATAACCTATCTAGGGCGATCGAGCTGTGGAAGTCCGCTGATGGACAAAAAACTCAAAATAACTGATTAAAGGGTTGAAAGGCCCTGCAGGTAAGTTGGACGTTGCTTCTAGAAGGTTTCTGTGGCGTCATCGGTCTACCTAGTGTGGGAACATTGCCTTGGTACGTGGTGACACTAGAACCTTTCCCTCATAGTGGCCTAACCTAACCTTCTATTAGAGTATCTTGCGGCGTTTCTCTACAATGATGGCCTTGTCAATTGATTCACTCTATATTACCGACGTGTAAAAAAGGGGTAAAGACGTCAAACTAATACGGCGACGGCGCGGCCCTGACTAAGTCGGCTTGGTCCGTACTGTTGAGTTTGCTTGTGGTGGCTTGTGTCGCGTACGGTCGAGGCACGCACACATGCAAGCAAGCGATATGCATTTGTTTGAAGACAAAGTACTGTGGCCATAATAGGTCCGCTGATATTTTACAAGCTTTTACTTAACCTGCAATGAATCAATTTTTCTCAAACATGCTATGTAATGTCGGCGTTATGTTAGTTATTTTAGGCTTCAAAGTGCCACGTTTCCGACGGAACAACTCGAGAGAACTGTAAAGGAATTTCATACGAAATTGAAGGCCTGGGCCGGGAAAGATTTGTTTTTAATTTTAATTTGGCCATGGTGGCTGTGTTTATGAAAAGGCTAAATAGCTGTTTTTTTTAATTTACTAAGCCGCGCATCCAACAAAGCGTTTGCATGTTTATTTGAAGTACCAGGAGCGCAGAGGTAGTTAGGAGGTTAGCACGATGCGGCGAGCCCCGCGCGCGCCACCAGCGGGCCGGCGGGCGGGCGTACTGAGCACTGTAGGCTACTTTTAATGTTTATGCACTCCTAGTACCTATTTGACATTGTAATTTTTGTTTTAATTATTTTAATGAATTATGTTTGAGAAAAGCACTATACATACTTCGGCGGGAAATAAGGGGTTGCCCGCCTCAGACCTATATCCGGCCTTGCTTCGCTCGGCCGGCAACCCCTTTTGTCCCGGCCTCTGTAATAATGTACTATTTGTCAAATCTTGCAAGTTCAATTTGACCCATTTCCCGGTTTCCGATGAAGCAGAAAATTTGCGTACATATGTAAATTGGATGACAATGCAATACTATTATGTCATGGAGACGTAGCTGATCTGATGATGGTCAGAAGGTGGCGACAGAATAACCGCTATACTTAACGTAAACGCGATGGGACTCATTGGGACGTCAAAAAATAGTCGGCAGCGTATTTTGTCCGAAAAATGAAAATTTTGACTGAAACTTAGTTATCTCCCTAACAGAATACCGGAGCACGAGCTTCACGCACTCTGTACAGACTTGGTGTTCAACCACTACATCTGTCCAGCCATTTTGAACCCCGAGGCGCACGGCGTCGTGGACGCCCCGGTGTCGTACATAGCGCGCAACAACCTGATGCAAGTGGCTCAGATATTGCAAGTGCTGTGCCTCATCAAGCATCAGGAGGTGAGTGGGTTTAATTACGTCTGTCTTTTTTTTATGGCAATGAGAAGACACATAAGCACTCAGGCCAACTGATGGTAAGTGGCATCTGAGACCCGAAGACATTTGAAATCTCGAGACTACAATCTCAAAACTGCAATCCTAAGGCTTCAAATGCGTTGCCAAAATGCAATGCGTCGGACGAAGATGGAGTGCGTCTATGCTAGTAATTTCACCGGTTGTCTTATCCCCACACCGGAACACAGCAATGCGAACACTGCCGCTTGGTTAGGCGTGATATGTTTACAAATTAGCAACAAGTCTAATTGTCAGATTGTCTAATTACAATTTTTTTTAAATTTTTTTCTTTGCCCAAGAAAAGGAGCCACGTTCGAAGACCGCTGGTCAGGTTCTTGGAGAAATCAAGGGAACTCCTCTAATTATAGGCGCTTTGGGTATTTTTCATAGTAACTATTTCGTGACGACGAATTGATGATGAAGACCACAAATTGGCGGACGGAACTCAACGGTGCCTATTTTGAGGGGTAACATAGTTGAGCGACTATGACGAAAGACATTGAAATGGTTTAAATCATATGCACTATGGCGTTGCCTGCGGCGAGTTTCTTATTAACATCCTATAGTTTCTTATTTATTGATAACAACATATTAGTAGTACTACATAATAGCATTATTAGCAGAGCCCGGATTTTTCATGGCAAAACAAAACACTATCGTAATCTGGCTAATGATAGAAACATCATTTTATCGATATCAAGTATTATTTGAAAATTGTACTCAAACTGAAAGTTATACCAATTACAATGAATTTTATATTCCTCCCATGACGTCAAGTGTAGTTGAACGTACATTTAGTATATATAAATGGCGTTATAGTAATAAACGAATTTGTTTGCTCCCAGAGAATGTTGAAAATCTAATGATTATCTACTCCTATCACCATTATACGAATAAAACGCCATGTGCTGCTGTGTGTGCTAACGTGGATTACGACGAAGAAATTTAATGTATCTATATAACTTCATATATACAAACTATGTATGTTTTTTTATGTTGTATAGGTATGTTATTTTATTTGGTCACGTTTTTTATTCTATTACACAATTATCGATATCGATAAAATGATGTTTCTATCACTAGTCAGATTACGATAGTGTTTTGTTTTGCCATGAAAAATCCGGGCTCTGATTATTATGATCACTAAAAAGGATTTTTAAAAAAAACTACAAAAGCAACTGGCTAGTGACGTCACGACTTTCGGTTGAAGGCCAGAGCAATGTGCCGTTCAAATGGTTAATTTAATCTTCCCCAGGTTGAACCGAAGGTACGCGACCTGTACTCCAAATTCGAGCGCTCCTGCGTCTACTCTCTAGTTGAGTCGCTGTGCACCGACGCGCATGCGCCGTTCTCGCCGGCGCCGCCCCCCGACGCGGGCGCACCGCGCACCGACGCACCCTGCGCGCCCGCCGCGGCGCTCTTCAGCGCGCCGCATCTTAACACGCTGGTCAGTATACAGCTTTAGACTGCGGGCCAAGCTTGGTGGCGTTTATTGCTTGATATATTGTGGCTAAAGCGTCCGTCACTCTCATACTTGTGTACGAGCTGTGAGGTTATGTGTGCAATGGTCGGCAATTGCTCGGTTCAGGCTTGTGACATATCAGATCTGGAAGAAGGAATCGCCATAAGTGTAATCAATCAAATTGATTTTTCTTTATGACAATGAGAAGGAAGGAAGAGTACATTCTCAAGACTGCAATCCTAAGATTTCAAATGCGTTGCCAACCCTGAGGACTAAGATGGAATGCTAGTATTTTTACCGACACACCGGAACACTGCAATGCGAACACTGCTGCTTGCCGGTGGGTTAATGGATAAGGTGGTGGTAGCGATCCGGACGGACCCTGCACAATCTGTTACCACCACTAAAATATCATAATATCATCTTTTCAGATGACATTCTTGAAACGAATATCTTCGAAACTCAACAATAACTCCCCAAGCGTGACCTCCGAAGAGATGTCCAGTAGCTCTGGGCCCACGGCTGAGGCGGCCGCTTACAGGTAAGCGGGTCTATTTAAAATAGGCAGGAGCACTTTGTAAGGATTTGATATCGATAAATAAGATGTCGATGTAAAATTATACACATGCTCATTGAAAATCCGTATATATCGAGCATCTTAAGCTAATAAAAATATGTGGATATCATTTCAAATAAAACAAGGAAATTTACTGTCAGTGCCAATCATATAAATGCTTATTATTATTATTATTTGTTTTTCATTTCTATTATTATTACATGCTAAAGTCAATAACATTTGAGGTGATATTCCGCTGCGATGTTCATAATACTCTAAAGTGGATATTTTCATCCAGAGGGCAATTTTTATTACGGACAAATATTAAAAAAATGTATTGCTTATAGTCTTTATTATTTCTAGCGAGCCGATCTTCTACACAAAGGCCATTGTTTGTGTACAATACTATTATCTTTCTTTGTGTCCGTAACCGCAAGCCGATTACATACAAATAAGTTAGAACTACATTTAATGTCCATAGAATTATCAACCCTATCCTCTTAGTCAGTAGGTTTAAAATGTAAAGTGTCAGGATACAGATATGTTTTTATTATTTGATGGTAATATTGTGTAGGGAATAAGACCGGTTCAAATAATAAAGACATATCTGTATCCTGACACTTTACATTTTAAACCTACTGACTAAGAAGATAGGGTTGATAATTCTATGGACATTAAATGTAGTTCTAACTTATTTGTATGTAATCGGCTTGCGGTTACGGACACAAAGAAAGATAATAGTATTGTACACAAACAATGGCCTTTGTGTAGAAGATCGGCTCGCTAGAAATAATAAAGACTATACTATGAAATCCATTACAAAATACAAAAAATAATCATTTCATTATTGTTTTAATATTAAAAAAAAAACATCGATATATTTTTACGTAGGTTTTATTTATACGAATGATAATGGTTTTTGTATAGTTTCGCTGTATTATATTATGTAAGCACATATCATAAGCTCTCCATTATGCGTCCAGAAACCGTAAGAAATGACCAGCCTTATTACAACCAATTTTACTATGAGTACTTTCTTTGTTTAAATTTGGAACAGCTGTCATAACTCAAGAGGGTCTCTATTCTAGTATCGTCCATTTAGTAGGTATGTTTTTTAAAATATAAACCGCATGACATTTGATCTCGAGTGACATGAGAATAGGCACTTTATTCCTTTGTCTATGATTTAAAATAAACCTTCATATTCGTGACACTGACACAGCACAAGTTTGTTTTCCCGCCATTTTTATCGTCAAGTTGTCGGCTTGAACCCATTTTAGAGTACTTATGATATGTGTGTAGATAAAGTAGTGTATGCAACTAAAACCACGCCCGTGTTTTAATGCCTCTCATTATGCATCAGTTGCACTACTATTTCATATCTAATTGTTCCTGTGACAGATGTCATTTGGCAAATTTAGTGATGCTGCTAAATTATTATTTTTCGATTGTCGTTCTGGTTTATATAGGAAATTGATTTAGGCTTTAAATCGGCTATCGCTATTGCCATCGTATGATAAAGTCTAAATAGATATGTTTATATGGTAAGATAAAACGCAATGACATTGAATTACTAAAATCGTATCGGCGAATCGATTTGGTTGAAGAACGAGGTTATTGTCAAACACTTAACGATTTTTGCGTGTATAGTCTGTGCCAATGGGAATTGGCAAAAATGTAAACACAACCAAACGAACCGTGGTTTTAAAGATCAAGTGAGGTCTTAGCTATTATTTATACACTTGATCTTTACTTTCTCAAAGTTCGAGATTAAATAACCAGTTCTAGATCGATTTATCGCCTCCGATACCCCCTGCATAATAAAATTAATAAATTGAAAATCGTTGGAGCCGTTTCCGAGATTCAGATTATATATATATATATATTAAAAGTATTTAAAGGTATTAACTATTAAATATACGTTGTTTTAAATAAAACACGCTTGATGAATATTTGAAGTTATATGTGAAACAGTACTTGCTTGTTTACATATCTGGCAATCTCAATTGATACAGACTATAGGAAGTAAAATTTGTTTGTTTTTAGTTCCGTAAATGCTCAATTGGTATGACTTAAAGTTTATTGAAATAAATAAACTTTTCATAATATTAACAGAATTCTACATCAATTAAAAATTAAAACTAAACTAAGTGGGTACTCTAACCATTATAAAAAGAACACCCCCTCTAGCAGGTCCGCTCGCGGCATGGTCCCTGGCTGCATTACCTCTCTGCATAGCTAGGCCAAGCTCTAGGATCTCCAGAGGTGTCTATGAGCCGGGATGAATTAATGAAGCTTTTCATATCAGCTGAGCATCAGGGTCCCACTGCAAGTGCCACAAATTCGTAATCATTTAATAAATATGAATTAGTTGGAACAACGTACTCGTGGCATGTAAAATTTCAATCTGTCACAGGCCCAATAAGATATGAACAATGTCATAATGTTTTATTTTTAGCTACACACATATCATAAGTCTTTTTGTATGCGATCAAAACCCGTTGGCATAATGACCAGCATTACCTGTGGTAGTAGGTGACAGCGGTGACAGCTGTAACGTAATTTTGAAATTACGTTGTCGATTATTGTAAAGTAATTCAAATTTGGAACATCTTCCAAAACCAACACAATTTAAATTTCCATTCCTAGTATCAATTTAAAACGACAACTTGGTTTATGTTATTCGTGGCACTAACTCAGCAAAAGTTGGTTTTGCCGCCATTTTTGTCGTAAGTCGTCAGCTTCTGAACCCATCTTAGATTACTTATAATATGTGTGTAGATAAAGTAATATATGTATGCAACTGTACATAATTAAAGCCTTAAAATACTCATGTTGTGTTATTATAAAACTCGCCTTTGGGCCGTTTCATAAAACACTCGTGTTTTAATGGCTCATTTTGTATCAGTTACATACTATTTTTTGTCGATAGCGAATCTAGCAGTGAGTCGTCGTCGTCCGACGCATGCGCGTCAAGTCTCGCCGCTCTACTACAAACTATGGAGCCGAACTACAGAAGCCGGCTACACGACCTGCTCAGAAAAATGCCGGACTTTAGCAAGCCTAGGTGAGTTATGTGATCCTGGTATGATCGTAGTGTCGGCCTCAGGGAGCTAAAAACATATTGATTCAACCCCTGTGTATGTTCAGCGAATTTTACTTGTTTCGGAGATATTGATCGTTGTAATCTGATTTTTTGTAACTTTCCCTTATGTCCATGTCACGAAAAATCATTAATTTCATGTTTTGTTTCATAAGTTTTTCATTGTTATCGTACATAGTTTCAAGTTATCACATATTTGTTTCTCCATACTAGGTGTTCGCTTTTTACTTTGTATGGAAAAAACAACTTCTGAAACATACCAAATAGGTTTAAAAACTTCGCTGATTCGTAATAATTCTAATTATGCAAGATGACACTGAAAAAGTTCTGAAATAAATCATGTAATTAATGATTTTTCGTGACATGGACATAAGGGAAAATTACAAAAATTCAGATTAAAATGATCAATATCTTCAAAACTGGTAAAAACTCGCTGAACATACATAGGGGTTAAATCGATAGCTTTTTAGCTGCTCTATCAGCCCTAGGCGGGCTGACGTCGGTTTCTGGGACACCCTGTATATTTCAATTAACATTTATAATCACCCCCAGACAACTACCGCCATCCGAGATAGAACAGAAGAAGGGCATCCTTGCGAAGGTCCCGAAGCCCCGACTGCCACGCAGCGGGAGCGCTGGTGCCCATCTGGTGGACGTGGCGGACGCCCCGGAGGCCTATGAGGTCTACATCATACAAATAGCGAGGCAAGAGGAGAACGACTATGTTGGTGAGTAATCAGTCATTTCACTGAAGTTTCTATAAAAGTGTGTACGGACTAGAGGCAGTCTCGGTCGCTCAGGTTCACTTTGTCCATATTCCCATCTTGTCCACATTCCCATCTCATACACATTACCATTTCGTCCACATTCCTGTCTCGTCCACATTCCCAATTTGTCCACATTCCTATCTCGTCCACATTTCCATTTCATCCACATTCCCATTTCATCCACATTCCCATTTCGGCCACATTCCCATCACGTTCACATTCCCACCTCGTCCACATTCTGATCTCGTCTACATTCCCATCTCGTCCACATTCCTGTCTCGTCCACATTCTTATCTCGTCCACGTTCCCATATCGTCCTCGTTCCCCTTCCGTTCACATTCCCAAAAACTGGTAAACAACCGAGTGGTTTTGGGACAAGCTTCAGCTCTGGCGACTGCTTTTTTTATATATATCAGTTATCTGCTTACCTAGACCAAACTAATAAGTCCCAAAACACCTTCCGACTCCATCATTAGACCAGCTCTTGGATACCAAGAGTAAGAGTAGTTATCGAGTCATAATGGCGAATAGGGAACTCATGGTTTTTTTTCACAGCTTCCATAAAAGTGATTATGTAACAAACAGTTTTATTTTTCTAATAACTCTAAAAGTTACCAATAGCCAATTAATTTATATGGCCGACGTGTTACATGTCGTCACATGTCTCTCTGTCTAATCGATATTTTCATATTTTGTCAAGAATTGCGATTTAAAAAATCCATGCATATTCCCTATTGGTTTAGTTGTGTTTAAACCATTGCCAGTGTCTGTGACGCATGATGTTGTCTTCAGGTCTCGTCCCAGAGTCGAAGGTACTGGAGTGCCACTGCGGAGGGTCAGAGGGAGACGGCGATGAAGGGGGCTCTGCTCTCGCCACCGCGCCCGGAGCGCCCGTGCAGAAGCGGACCAGGTAACGTAGAAATTAACCGTCTTATTCATAAATAGAAAGAAAAACAAAAAGAAATATATTGGAGATTATAGAGAACAGAAGAGGAGGGATGATTGGCTATTTATTGAGGCAGGACATGCTGATCAAAAATATTATAGAGGGGAAGATTGAAGGCAGGAGAGGCAGAGGAAGACCAAGAAGAAGCTACAAGGACCATAAGCCTGCGGGTCCACCGAAGCGGAGACGAGCAGAGCTGTGCCAATATTAACTACTAGAAGGCGCGTGCGGTCACGTCGAGCGCGCCTTGCACACGTTAGCTTAGATTCTATTGGCTAAAATTGGCACAGCTCCGCTCGTCTCCGCCTCAGTGCAGCCGCGTCCTAACCAATAGAAGGCGCGTCCGCCCGTTAGTTTAGATTCTATTGGTTAATATTGACACAGCTCCGCTGCGCTCCGCTGCGCTCCGCTCCGCTCGTCTCCGCCTCAGTGGAGCCGCACCCTAACCAATAGAACGCGCGTCCGCCCGTTAGTTTAGATTCTATTGGTTAATATTGGCACAGCTCCGCTCCGCTCGTCTCCGCCTCAGTGGAGCCGCACCCTAACCAATAGAAGGCGCGTCCGACCGTTAGTATAGATTCTATTTGTTAACATTGGCACAGCTCCGCTCCACTCCGCTCATCTCCGTCTCAGTGGAGCCGCAGCCTAAGCAGCTCGCATAGGGTATGCGAGAGATCATCTTTAGCAGGCAAAACTTCTGTCATTGAGTGCCTACCTTATTAAGGCGGTTTATTATGAGAAATTATTATTAGAGCACTACTTGCAACCTAACATATTTACAACAATTCAGATAGCAGTTGTCAATGAAACCAACACAAACGACGCACAATAAATCGTCGCATGAAGGGAAACAAACAAAGTACAGTACAGATGTAAGATCGGATTTTTATTCCCACAGAAAAATTGTAAACAAAGTTACGTCACTGTCCAAGTGACATTTCAGGCGATCTCAAAGGTTGGGCCACTCGGGCCAGCAAGAAATATAATGTTAAGTTAAACGTACATTTGAGAAATAAATGATATTAGAATCGCACAACTGAGTCACTGGAAGCGATTACGGCGGGAGCACGAATTGTAAAGCGAAGCGAGTGAAGTGACGTCTCTTATAAATCAAGCGGCCCCTCAACTTGTTGACGCGGTATCGAGTCGATGATACCAGTGCAATAAATAAATTATGCGTACAAAAACAGTATTGCTATCAACAAATTAAATTCTTTAATATTTTTTTTAGAAATTCGATTTCTTATAAATGTGGAGAGTATGTATATTTTGAACGCTGCAAATTTTTTTCGTTAACAGCAACACCTTTGTTTAAATTGTTATTGTGGGAATAAAAATCCGATCTTAAGAGCCGACTGATTACCAGCTCCATTGTGAGTGCGGCTTTAGGGGTCACGTGCAACTGTACTGTGCCAAGACTAGGTCGTTAAAGTAAATGGACTTGTTTTATAGAAAGATTCCCGCTACTCCCCCTATTTTAATCCCTTAGGGGGTGAATTTCCAAAAATCCTTTTTAAGTGTTCACTTACATCATGAAAGGAACCCCTGTACCAAATTTCAAGTTGCTAGGTACAGTAGTTTCGGCTGTGCGTTGATATAAGTCTGCGAGTCAGGTTTGCCTTTTATATACAGTTTCTATTCATTCCGTTACTCTTATAAACAAATCAATTTAGCATTATAACTCCATATTCGCGTGCTTTTGAAGGTTGAGCGTAGTCATATTCTTTATTCATACACTTAGACATTTATTCGCAACGATACAAACCTACATTACATAGATACAAAAAGAACAAGACACAGAGAAACAGTTGCGAAACGGTCCCAACTCGGCATTCGCTAGCCGTAAAGCCAGCACTGGCCTACCGTATTTTGAGGTAGTAATCTCCATTTAACCTTGTATTTTTTGAATAAAGTACTTTCGGGAAAAATACGTTGACACTGACCGATGCTTGACATATACATTTTGTTTTTTCGAAATATATTTCGAATGAAAATGTAGTTATCTTTTTACATCTTTGATTGATATGAGACGTTTTCGTCTCAAACAATACGATGATGATGGTGAATATATATTCAACCTTTTTAATAAACTAATTAGAGGTAACATTATTCGTATTACTCTTTCATGCTCTACCTAAAACCATTACAGTCAGGTATACATTGCTCGTAGAACTGATGGCCGTTGGAGCGGAAAGGTTCTAGAGTGGCGACCGCGAACCGGGAGACGAAGCGTTGGCAGACCTTCCACAAGGTGGACTGACGATCTGATAAAGGTCGCGGGAAACCGCTGGGTGACAGCAGCAGAGGACCGATCGTTGTGGAAAACCTTGGGGGAAGGCCTTTGTCCAGCAGTGGACGTCTTGCGGCTGATAATGATGATGATGATACTTGTTATTTGCATTGGCCGTCGGAATAGGAACAGACTTTATATAGAAGTCTTTCCGTATTCGCTTTCCTATCTCGTCTAAGTAATCTATTAAATACTTTATCTACGTACATATAATAAGCCCTCTATTATGAGTTCAGAAACCGTAGAAAATGACCAGCATTATTACAGCCAATTTTACTATAACAATTTTCTTGTCTGTGGTAGTAAGTAAAATCTGCAGTGTAATGTTATGAGTTTAAATTTGGAACAGCTGTCAAAACTCAAGAGGGTCTCTATTCTAGTATCGTGAATTTAGTATGTTTTTTTTAATATTAACCGCATGACATTTGATAATGAGTGACATCAGGATAGGGACGTCATTCGTTTGTCTATGATTTAAAAAAAAAACACTTCATATTCGTGACACTGACACAGAACAAGTTTGTTTTGCCGCCATTTTTGTCGTCAAGTCGTCGGCTTCTCAACCCATTTTAGAGTACTAATGATATAGTTAGGCCTTAAAAATCTCGTGTGATCCAATAGCATCACGAGTTTCATAATAATATAACCACACTCGCGTTTTAACGCCGCTCATTATGCATCAATTGCATGAAATACTATTATGGATTTCAATATAGCCCCATTTATATCCCAGATTCTCAGTGTCCCACGACGAGGTGTCCCTGGGCAACACCTCGGACAACTTGGAGGCGGTGTCGGAGGCGGCGTCCAACCACAGCGTCACGTCCAGCTTGGAGCTGGAAACCGAAGACCAGAACGACAACCTGTCGGATATGGCAAGTGTTAGAACTAAAAGAGTGCGATCTCAACAATGTTTGAACATTTTCAAAACCATTTCGTGAATGAATTCGTGTTAGATTTTTTTTTTTTTTACAATGAATTACATACATACATACTACCAATCATAGGCTGAATTGTATGATTATTTGAATATATTTTTAAAATGGCCCAAATAATATTCGTATGAAAGGCAATTACTAGATCCATTAATGACCTGGGAGGTTATTATGACGTAATTATGCAGTTCAGTTTACGCTGAGAGAAAAAGACAGAGCTATATAACTGCTATAGCTCTGTCCTTTACGCTCGCCGTAAAATGAACTGCATAGCTATATCATAATCAGAGGCCGGAATTCTCCTAGCACTTTTTAGGTGTCAAAGGGACTTCTCGTTTATCGACTTCCGATGTACATTTTGTATCGATACATGAACACAACATATTAAAGAAGATTAAAAGTGGACGCCTACTTTTAATCTTCTTCAATGTATAACAACAGGCGGTCTTATCGCAAAAGAGCGATCTCATCCCGGCAACTTTTGAGTAGTTAAAAATGTGAAATATAGATTTGCAATGAAAACAACGAAAAGTTAATTAAATATTTCATATTTAATCTAGTTTCTCTGTAAAATAAATAGATAGTCACTATTTGAGAGAGATCGACCTTCTGAATCTTCTTTATTATATTGTGTTCTATAATTTATCAATAAAAAATATATATTAGATCGGAAAACTCCCTATGACAGCTCAAAAGTGCTACGAAAATTCCGGCCTCTGTTCATAGTAAATTATTGTGTTTTATACCACTTTCAAATTTATGGATCCTTAAGTTTCCTTTGGAAACAACCATGACTGAAAAGAATGTGTTGGCTATTTTGCACCTAGGTTAACTAGCAACGAAACTCTACAAACTACATTTAAATCATCATTTAAATTGTCATAAGACAGCCGGTATAATGACTAGCATAGAGGCATTCCATCTTTGCCCTCAGGGTTGGCAACGCATTTGCAGTCTTAGGCTTGCAGTCTTGTGAATGCGAATGTCTATGGGTCACAGTTTCCACTTACCATCAGGTGGCCTGTGTGCTCGTTTGCTTTCTCTATGCCATAAAAAAAAAATCGTTTAGTATTTTTAAAGTAACTCTCTGTTTTAAGAAGCACTTGTTAACAATAGGGAATAATCATGGTTTTTTTTCAAATCTTCAATATAAGCTGATTCATGTAACAACAGTTGAAAAAAATCATGTTTTGTAAAGCTATAAAAATAACCAAGAAGCCAACGACGGTCTAACAACACAGAATTTACAGGTGTAGTGCATAATTGCTTTCCTTCGTATTTTCACGGAAACGTACGAACGTGTCATGCTACTTCAGTCAACCTCAGTACTTGTTGTACAGTGACCGATTGAAATAGCAAGACACGTTCGTACGTTTCCGTGAAAATACGAAGGAAAACAATTATGCACTACACCTGTACCATGGAGTTTGTATGGCCGGCTATCAGATCTCTCTGTAAATTACTTTCTAATTAGCAGTTTGAAACGCTTGTATCATTTGTATTTCGTGGCCGATTTTAAATTTAATTTCACTTTTGGTGATCTCTTTTACGATATTGTCATGGTTTGTTGAAAAGCGATTTGAAAAATTCCATGCATGTCTATTGTATGAACGAAAGATGAGTGGGCGGCCATTTTGGCCGGTGTATTTCAGACTATAAAAAGGTATGAATACAGCCTTTACACGACTGCCCGAAAACAGGAGTGTAATGTTTCCATGGTTCATGTATGTATGCATGTATGTAATGATTCTTTATTCCACCATAACTTCTAAACGGCTGAGCCGATTTAAATGTGTGTGGTATCGTTACAATCCTTTCACTATTCAAATATGAAATATCAACAATAGCTCAATGTAAATTATTTATTTCACCAAAAAAATTTTTTTCTAATTAATACAATATAGATATCATTTGACAGGTCCTAATGTGACCATCTCGAATATTTATGAATATAGTAGCATCAATAAACGGGTTCAATAATATCAAACATGTATAACGAAAAGCAAGCTTTAAAAGATAAAAAAGATTTAAAAAAAAAGATGGATATTCAGTAAGTAGGCCGCACGGGCACTTTTACACGTCAAAAATCTACCAGCGCTTCGCAAGACACCACTGCTGAGAAGAAACGCCGCAAGAAACTCAATAGTCAGTCATTTTTTTTTAAATACTACTTATGATATTATACAATTATAAAGCTTAACCTAGCATTATATAAAACAATGAATTTAACATAAAAAAAAAAATATTCAAGCGTAGTAGCGTAGCAGGAAAATGTGTCAAAACTAAGAATTTTCATAGGGAGTAGTAATGAAAAAATAAAATATATACAATGTGTGGCCCAAAACCGGGGCGAAAAATTAAAACGTAGATTCTACTCCTCAAACTACGCAACGTTTGTTTGACGACTTTGAAAAAAAACTTGCGGTTTGAATTTTATTACATTATAAAGTTAATTCGAACACGCAATGTACTATGAAATTGGTTATGTCTGTAGAGTGACTAGACTGACAGGCGATGTCAATTAGACGGAGTTTTAAGTACATTGATTATACTATTTACTTTGTTTGAAAAATGAACAATCTAAAAACTTTATGATTTTAAAAAGTTGCTAAACAAAAGTTGTCTAGTTTGAGGAGTAGAATCTACGTTTTAATTTTTCGCCCCGGTTTTGGGCCACACATTGTATATTTAAAAAAATATATACTTTCCTATGACAGTGCAAGACAACCACCACATACAAAGTTTCGATACATTCTCCTACAGAAACCGTGTCCCCTAGACAATATACAATATTTTCATATTTTTTATGCCTATTTTATTTTTCTATTTTAAAAATTCCAACTGCTGTTTGGATAATGTCAACAAAGTAATGTTACTTATCATGTATTTAATTTATTTCGCCGATTTCACATTTAAATAATTTAAATATAGCCCATGACACTAGTGGTAAAGACGAATACAGCCATTATTAAAATCGGTTTAGCCGTGAAGTAGTTACGAGCGGACATTAAGTAGGACATAATATACAAGTCCAACACATAACCCTCCTTTTTGCTTTGCCGCAGCCGGGTAAAAATGCAGTCGGGTGTTTTTACCATCTTTTCATTTAGTTATTATATTATTGTTCTAGGTGTCGGCGAACGTGAGCGGCCGCGGCAGCCCTAACATCTCGGGGCGAGAGACCCCCTCCTCCCAGGTCACTGATGGGGACGCGGCCGGCGACGCACCACAGAGACGGTATCAAACTAATTAATACCTATAGCATTGTAAAGTCACACGGGATGGTTGAGCCACTAGCTTATCATCAGGGCCCGTAATTTTTATACCGATGCTCTGCTTTTATTTGGCAGGTGTTTAGGTATGTATTAACTGGTAGTAAAAAAGTGAAATAAGAAGCGGTAAAATCATCATCATGTCAGCCGAAAGACGTCCACTGCTGGACATAGGCCTCCCCCAAGGCTTTCCACTCAGACCGGTCTTGTGCTTTTCGCATCCACCGCGGTCCCGCGATCCTGACGAGGTCGTCACTCCACCTTGTTGGAGGCCTACCTACAGCGGTAAAAAGATTATAGTTAAATACATCGCAATCAAAATACGGATCACGGCAGCGTCATATTTATTTTTCACCACTAAAAATGGCAAATTGAGACAATTTTCTTTTATGAATGTCAATTCCGTAATTGTATTTATGACTTTTTAATTATATTAATATTTATAACAACATAAAAACGTTTTTTTTTAATGATAATGTTACTCGATGATGTTTGCCGATGTCCTTCTCAATAAAATAGTTTCATTTACTTAATTAATTTGTACTTACGTGATTGAATGATTGACGACTAATGGTTAATAATTATAATAAAATCATTTGGAATCATACTCTATGCAGCGTGACGTCATTTTGGCGTCAACGGCATGAACATTACGGGCCCTGCTTATCATCTTAACCTTCAACTGACGTGGTATACGTCTCACAGACGTCATGACTATTATTTTGAACTTTGTTGTCGTGGCATAAGTGTTACTTTGAAAATGCTCTGAAACCACTTCGGCAAATAAAGGTTAACTTGGTTGTGTATTTCGTTGAAACGTAACGCTTTTGTTGTGCTGTTTAAACCTGACCGTAGTAGCCTTCAACTACACTCGCGGACTAATAATACGGGTCAGAGTGCGTTTTTCATACAAACGAGGCTATTTCGAAGCCTTGGTTAATCGCCAGGGGTTGTTTTGAGTGAGTTTTAACGGTGGATACTGCGAGGTTCAATAGAGGAGGTCAAAAGTTCGTAAGATACCTAACTGATCGCACAATCAGTTAACATCACAGCGGGAGAGTTTGGGTCAGCACTTGGATTTCCTTACATTTTATTGGCATTTTAGATGTTTTTCTGAACATGCACTATTCCGGCGTTAGCCGCAGACTCATTCAGTTGGGTATCCTAGGCACTCTGGAAGTCCTGTATCGATGCTCGAGGTATTCATCATCACATTTCACTAAAAGCATTCCCTGGCGAGGAACCAAGGCTTCGAAATATCCTCTTTAGTATGAAAAACGCACTCTGACCCGTTTTATTAGTCCGCGAGTGTATCATTAGCAGAGCCTGAATTTTTCATGGCAAAACAAAACACTATCGTAATCTGGCTAGTGATAGAAACATCATTTTATCGATATCGAGTATTATTTATAAAGCTGTGCTCGAACGAAATATTGAATATGAAATTTTACGAGATATATCTGAAAATTGTACTCAAACTGAAGATTATACCAATTACAATGAATTTTATAATTTTGCTCCCTTGACGTCAAGTGAAGTTGAACGTACATTTAGTATATATAAATGGCTTTATAGTGATAAACGAATTTGTGTGCTCCCAGAGAATGTCGAAAAACTAATGATTATCTACTCCTATCACCATTACGCGAATACAACGCCATGTGCTGCTGTGTGTACTAACGTGGATTACGACGAAGAAATTGAATATGTTTCTATATAACTTCATACAAACTATGTATGTTTTTTATGTTGTATAGGTATGTTATTTTATTTGGTCACGTTTTTTATTCTATTACACAATTATCGATATCGATAAAATGATGTTCCTATCACTAGCCAGATTACGATAGTGTTTTGTTTTGCACTGAAAAATCCGGGCTCTGATCATTAGAGTCGTAAACGGCGCTCGGATAAAAGCGTGAGCTCCGAATTTTTCCGATGTCGAAATGACCAATCATAATTTCTCCGTAAGCTAACATTATTATTATTTTTACGCTAAAACAACCGTCGAGAGGTTACGGTTGCTAGACCTGCAATTGGTTGACTTTGGTTGCAAGTAATTACTGTCAGGTTGGTAGTTCTGGCTCTCAGAAATGACACTTCACGCCTGTCAAACACGATGATAAAAAGATAGAAAAATATATTCTATTGAACCCGATTCGCATTGCACGGCCAGAATACGTACAGTCATTCAAAAATGTGGTCTACCATTGGAGTTCATTTGCACGTCATGATACAACAAGTTCGATTTTCCCTTGCAATAATATTATGACAGTCTTCACAAGTGTCAACCCTAGCGATAATTAGATGTCACAGTTTTTTTAGGGTTCCGTAGCCAAATGGCAAAAAACGGAACCCTTATAGATTCGTCATGTCTGTCCGTCCGTCTGTCCGTCCGTATGTCACAGCCACTTTATTCCGTAACTATAAGAGCTATACTATGGAAACTTTGTAAGTAGATGTATTCGGTGAACTGCATTAATATTTACATACAAAAATAGAAAAACAACAATAAATTTTTGGGGTTCCCCATACTTAGAACAGAAACTCATTTTTTTTTTTCATCTAACCCATACGTGTGGGGTATCTATGGATAGGTCTTCAAAAATGATATTGAGGTTTCTAATAGATTTTTTTTCTAAACTGAATACTTTGCGCGAGAGACGCTTCCAAAGTGGAAAAATGTGTGTCCCCCCCCCGTAACTTCTAAAATAAGGGAATGATAAATGTAAAAATAATATATGATGTACATTACCATGCAAACTTCCACCGAAAATTGGTTTGAACGAGATCTAATAATTAAGTTTTTTTAATACGTTATAAATCGTAAACCGCATTTTACCTTTCATTCATTCAACTCCAATATAATAAAGAATAAAGAAAAACATTTATTTAGATGTATAGTGGTACGGAACCCTACGTGCGCGAGTCCGACTCGCACTTGGCCGGTTTATTTTTTATATACTTGTAGACTATTTACTTGGCCGACCGTACAGTGGCAAATGGCTCACCAATTCCGTGTTGTGACAGTACTACGAATATAAGCAGTATGTATGTAAATACTAGCTTAAGTCTCAACTTGGTCCGCGTCGATTTCAAACATTATTCCCTCGGAACCTTTTATATTTTCCGGGTTGAAAAGTATATATTTCTATATTCTCCCAGGCTCCCGCAGAACGTGCCCGTCAGCCAAGCTAGCAGCGCTCAGGCCAAACTGCTCAAGCAGACCCGCAACGATATCGAGGATAAATTCTGCAAGTTCGAGATCAAGGTAACTACAAAATATCACGGTACAATCTCACACGAATGATCTAGTCGCAAACGAAGCTATTGGCAGAGTGCAAAGCGGGTGGAGGGGGTAGCCTAAACGATCACAGCGCTCGCTACGGCTAAAATTGTCATTTTTGTCGCTGACTTGAGCTGTCAAATCCATATTGCAGTAAACATTTTCTAATCGTTTTTGAGATAAAAATATGGTCCTGGTGAGATGTGTTGTTGTGAATTGTAATAACACCAAGAAGAATAGCGACTGTAAATTTTACCAATTTCCAAGACCATTGTGGAAACGAGACCAAAGAAATAAGTGGATATTTGCCGTAAGAAAAAGTAAGTTACTTAACCTCTAAAATTTTACTTAAAGTACGTTATCATTTGATACAAGTATTAAAATTGGCAATAATGTTACTGACTACCATTGTCCAAAATTGTGTAATATAGTAAAATAACACAAGATGTCATTAATATTTTTCACAATATTTACTTCTTGTTTGACAGCGGTGACAATATTGTCCATAATGGCCGCCTGTCACGTGGCGCTGTAGTCGCGCTCGGTCCCAATACCTTATTCACGTTAAAGAGTTAGTTAAAAACTTAAAATGCACGTGATTGGCCAGCGATAAGGGCACCGCTTGCGCACAGACGGGTTTACATGTCGGCCTAAATCAGTCAACATCTGTTTCTTGTACGGTGCGGACGCGTTCTATTGCTCTTTTTTGTATTGTTGATTTCACTTTTTTTGGCTCTTATATTGGACTGTTTCCCGTTTAACCTGCCATGCCAAAATCATAACAAATATTCCGAGCCAGGCTTGTAAGCCGACCCCGCCAGTGTGGTGCGATTGTTCACGCCCACTGATCATTTCTTGTCCCTTTAATTTGCATACAAAAGTGCAACAGAGGCGGCGCTTTGCTAACTCTTTAACGTGGACAAGGTATATGCTTGTACTGTTAGTACGAACAACAATAAACATGTAGTGTCCGATAAAGATTAGTTCCGAAAATTGCCTATAAGGTCTTGTTTTCTTTTTTTTTTATTGAAAGCATTGTTGTTAACCTCGTTTTTTATATTTTTCTGGATATAGTTATGAACTTTTATGCTCATAGCACTGGCCTTTAGGCCAGAACAACGCTTTTAAATTATGAATTGCTTGGTGGTTGCTCATTTGGAAAAATATATCAGAATTTCCTTATAAAACAAATCTCTATGAATTCATTTATCTTCACAAAATTTCGAGTGTTATGTGTCTGAAACGAAGGCTTGTCCTAATTCGTATCTATTTGTTGCAGAAACTTCTGGAAGGCGACGAGACAGTCAGTATAATGTCTGACACTTGGAGCACTGACGTTCTCGCGTCAGATTCCGAAACCATCGGGGACTCGTGCGACCAGACGCTCGTCGCCGTCAATCAGAGTAAGTCTTTACATCATTCTGGGGTCCTTATGAAAAAGGGTACAAGTCGACATAAATGTTAATAAAAAAAGGGTATACAGTGTCATATCATGTCGTCTAAAACGCAACTGGTTGACGGCAGTAAGCTGTCTAAAAAGCAACTCGTCTAGACAAGTTTTATCAAGCCGTCCAAATTGAAGCTGGTTTAAGTAGCAAGTGGTCTGAAACTAAGCTGGTCCAAGTAGCATTAAGTCTAAAATAATTACAAGAGGCCCGATCTGCAGTTCAATATACACACACAAAGTAGATAGGTTGGGTTCGTTAGGTAGCTTCCGATGCCCGAAGGGCAAACCGCCCAGAAATAGGAGCCTCGCATAGCGGGGATACGTTAACTTTTTTCATAAGAGAGGCATTTTGAAAATACTTGGCTGATGTGAACTTAGACCACTTGGTACATAACACCAGCTACGTTTTAGACCCCTATATAAAGCAGGTGAAGAGTGTAAAATAAACAATCTTTCAAATGATAGTTTTTAATCACTGATTATATAGGTACTTAATTGGGCAGAGGTTACTCTTGCAATAGTTGTTATTAATCAAAAAATCCCCTCTGAGTGGCTGGCTTATATAGGCTGGCTCCTCAACCCCCCACCACGATGCTCGGCTGAGCGGCGTGTAGCGGATGGTGGGGTGATGACGTGGCTTGGCAACACTGAGCCTTTACAAGTTGCTGCTTAGGCCGGCTGCGTTTTAGATAAGGTGATACTAACCCGTGTTACTGGCATGAGGGCTTCTGCTTTAACTAACAATGATATGTTGTATAAGTAGTTGCTGGTGTAATTAAGTCGAAGTTCACTAACGTAACGATGCAATTTAACTTCGTAGATTTTAACTACCATCAACGTATTGGAGCAATGTGTAAGTGTCGTGATCAGTATCGTTATTACTTGGTACAAGGCATACATTGGTACAGGGGCGAAACATAGAGAGTTATTAATACTCCTTAAAGAATCATGGGCAAACCAATAAAAATCTCACGTATATCGCGTGAAAGCTAGTACATAAGCTTCATTTTCTAATTCGGGGACAAACTACAAAAACCTCGGAGAAGAGAGTTATCAGCCTTCAAATATTCACACACACAACATTTATTACTACACTAGCAGTGCCCCGCATGCGTTGCAATGCTATTTCTCGTATATGCGACTCACGCTTGACCGATTTTACTATTTACAACAATTACAGCAAACAGTGGGATCAATCAGCCTACATACGTTATAATTATATTGACGATTGGGCTGGGTTCCATACATTTTTGCCCATCATTCTTTGTCAGATTTGCCAGTAACGCTCGTTCATCCAAAAGCTAATTGTAAAGATACTTCATGAACCCTGAAACAAAATTTTACATGCCGTAATGTATCGAATGATCCGAGCCATAAATCATATGTCAAAGCGCAGGAGCAGTGAAACGTAACGCACGCTCCCGCTTGACCGAAGAAGTGAAGCGCTCCGTCACTCTCTGTCTCCATTCGTAACCAAAGCGAGAGAAAAGGACAGAACTAAGTGATTCGATCCTCGATGTTGGTCAGAGTTCAAATGGGGCTGCTATGGTCACTTAAACAAGTCTTAGTTTGATCACGTGACATTACTAATTAAACATTCTGTTAGAAAACAAGTGACAATTATTATTTTCTTGTTCTAATTAACATAAACATGTAGATACATTAAGGAGTTGCCCATTGTTACTGTATAATATTATCAAGGTAAGCCCTCATGCCGGTAACACAGAGTGTACAGTCAGCGTCATATAGTTGGTAGCATCCAAAGTAGCCAAATAGTTCGTTACACGTCATTATTACCGTAGTAACATAACAAGGGCGTGTAACGAACTATTTGGCTACTTTGGATGCTACCAACTATATGACGCTGACTGTACATGAACAGAGTATACTAAACTTAAAACCTTTTACACTAGGACCCCAGAGTTAAAAAAACGAATTACATATTTAGTTCGGTTTTTCCATCCCTCCCAATATCTCCGCTGTGAAAGCGTGATAAACAAAGAAATTGTTCCGTAAAGTGAAAAGCAAACACTGGGACACCTAGTATTTATATAAGATAAAGATAAAAGAAATTTATTCAGTAAGTAGGCCGCTCGGGCACTTTTACACGTCAAGATACTACCAGCGCTTCCCAAGAGGAGACCACTGCTGAGAAGAAACGCCGCAAGAAACTCAGCAGTCAGTCATTTTTTAAACATATTTCATATTACAATGTTACAACTTAGTCTAGCATTATATAAAGCTATAAATATTAAATTAAATATAATATCAAATAACATGTGTAGTTCAGCAGGAAAACATGCCAAAAATCTTACGGGAGAGAAAAGAAAAAAGAAAAAATAGAATCAGCTACTTATGTGTATATGAGATGGTGCAAGATGACCACATAAAAGTTTAGATATGTTTTCCTGCATCAACATTTGCATTTGAACAAATTATTATTGACTAAGTTACGGGTTTAGGCCATGCATTTTTGTCTGTTAGATAGTCCTCGACCCTATAATACGCTTTAGACATTAACGACCTTTTCAAATATTTTTTAAGTGCTGGAAAGGGTAACTTTAAAACTACGTCAGGTAATTTATTATAGAAATGAATGCATTGACCAACAAATGATTTATAAATAAATAAATAAATAAATAAATAAATAAATAAATATATATCAGGGGACAATGTCACACCAATTGACCTGGTCCCAAACTAAGCTCTAGGCTTGTGCTATGGGTACTAGACAACGATATAAATACTTATATAGAGAAATATATACTTAAATACATAGAAAACATCCATGACTCAGGAACAAATATTCGCGTTCATCACACAAACATCTGCACTTACCGGGATTTGAACCCAGGACACTTTTTTATATACTTTACGGACACGGAATTTTCGAATAGCGATTTTATTTTTATTTCTAGTATTTAAATTATGTATATCTGAGTTTTTGGTGAAAGAATCTAAATTCTTAATAACATAAATATATAGAAACAGACTTTATGTGATTACTTTAAAAAGGGAGGCAAATAGGGTTAAAAACCTCGCTGATTCGCTATAATTGAAATATATTATGTAAGATACCACTGAAAAACTTACGAAATAAAATATGAAATTAGTGATTTCTCGTGACCATCCATAAGGGAAAATTACAAAAATTCAAATTAAAATGATCAATATCTTCGAAACTAGTAAAAATCGCTGAACTTACGCCCTACGGGTTGACGTCGGTTTTGGGGAACCCTGTATTTAGAAGATGTTTTAAATGTATTGACTCCGACTGTGCCTGTTCTATCAGACGTGGCAGCCAACACCAACGCGCCGGACGTCTCGGAGACTGCGAGCGAGTCCGCATGGAGTATGGACGTGCTAGCTTCCGACAGCGATCGGAACACAGAGGTACGTGTTGCTCAATTTGTGGGGCTAATAAAGCAATATCGGTTACTTTAGTTCTCCTGCGAATCTCCTCATTCCTGATATAGCTCACCGGATTGCAAACCTTAAGTGGCAGTGGGCGGGGCACATTGCTCGTAGAACTGATGGCCGTTGGAGCGGAAAGGTTCTAGAGTGGCGACCGCGAACCGGGAGACGAAGTGTTGGCAGACCTTCCACAAGGTGGACTGACGATCTGATAAAGGTCGCGGGAAACCGCTGGATGACAGCAGCAGAACCTTGGGGAAGGCCTTTGTCCAGCAGTGGACGTCTTGCGGCTGCTAATGATGATGATGATGATGAATAAAGCAATTAACGTTATCTCAATTAAGGCCTTAACTATGTTTTTTTTAAATAATCACCCACAAGCGTCAGTGGTTTGGGTAAAAGTGTTGTCATTTGTAAAAGTCATAGAATTATTCGAACTAAATATATTTTGTTTTGTAATGTGATACTCTAAAGTGCATCGGAGCCGAGATGTTTAAATATTCATACCTGGGCGTTCTTTTAGTACCAACAACTGTATTTAAATCTTTAATATCTCCGCTCCGATAATATTTAACGCTATAAATTATAATAACTATGTAACAATCACCCGCCCGCTGGAAACAAACAGACAAATTTCCTTCATATAAACATACCCAATGCCCTTTAAATTCATTGTGAGAACAAGGCACTAGAAAGTTTTATAATTTCAAAATACCGCTTCATTTGAGACAAGATGAAAACTGAAATGCAATCATTTAATAATTTACTGCCTTGAAAATCTTGGAATAATTGCGTATAAGTTGACGTGTTTCAATAGGAAACCTCAGAAAGCGCAAACAAGGTTCCGGGTCCCGCGTCGCTGGCGTATTTCAACCAACTTTCGCTGGCTTCAACCCTCGTGACGTTACAAAGCGTAATAATTGTTGACGTCGCGTTATTAGGGTTCCGTAGTCAACATACACCCTAGAGGTCCTGATACACATGCTCTACAATAGCATGCTATAAAGCGTGCTATGAGTATGCCTAATATGAGCATGCTTTTGGTTTTAAGAATGCTCCTGAATAAACACTCCAATAGACATGCTATTTTCTAGCGTGACTTTTTAAATCTTTAATATCTCCGCTCCGATATTATTTAACGCCATACATTATATATCAATGTTTATTTAGAGATGCGCTTCAAAAAAAAACAATTTTCTTCGTACAAACTTACCCAATGGCGTTTGATATGGAACATATAATGCACTGAAGACAAACAAATGCATAAAAATGGTCGTTTGAGTTGGGCTCTCGCTGACTCTCATCATCATCATCATGTCAGCCGAAAGACGTCCACTGCTGGACATAGGCCTCCCCCAAGGCTTTCCACTCAGACCGGTCTTGTGCTTTTCACAACCACCGCGGTCCCGCGATCCTGACGAGGTCGTCACTCCATCTTGTTGGAGGCCTACCTACAGCTCGTCTTCCGGTCCGCGGACGCCACTCCAGAACCTTCTGACCCCATCGGCCATCAGTCCTGCGAGCAATGTGCCCCGCCCACTGCCACTTCAGTTTAGCTATTCTTCGCTGATTCTACTCGAAATGAAATTCAAATCGCAATATAATGGCGGTACTCGGCCGTTGATTTCCGAGGGTTATTGAGAAATACCAAGGTAAGATACCTATACTTCAAGTGTTGCTGCAGGTGGACACGGACGACTGCGTGTCGGTGGCGGCTCGCTCGGACACCTCGTGGCCGCGGCGTCTCTCGCAGCCGGAAGAGGTGCCTGCCAAACAGAATCACGTAAGCACCTCATTAATAGTTTTAGTTGTACCTCGTTGCCATGGTGACGTATCTTGGGTCACTGTTAAAACTTTGATTTTGAAGGATATGAGTCCATTAGAAATCAGTTTTATTGGAAACTAGTGCACGCAACTTCGTCAGCGTAACATTAGTTTCCCGCTATCCTCCCTATTTTAACACCTTTCAACATACAGTGTGTGGGCCAAAACCGGGGCGAAAAAATTTAATGGGGATTCTTTAGAACATTTCAATTAACTATCACAAGAATCTAATAGTACAAAGTCTATAATTTTGGAGAAAACAGCCTACAAAGTTAAAAATCGTAGGTAATGTATTTTCCCGTCGCGATATCGTCGCTTGGTCACTTGGTACGCGGTATGTCTGAGTACAGGGTGCCATTGACAACACGCGGTAGATTTAGCGGTGTTTGCATAACATTGAATTTGCGATTAAGTTTGTTAGAAAAAAACTGAAAGTTAAGTTTTGATTTTAATTAGGTAAGAGCATTATAATGTAATTACCGGTGATCTATAGAGCCCCTGTTTTTAATATTATCCCCGGTTTTGGGCCACACACTGTATAATTAAAAGGACAGGATTAAATCTATGCCGTGAATGTGGACTGAGAATAGGGCCACTCCATGTCTTTCTGTGGAAGTCAAAGAGGCGACTAAGGGAGTAAAGGCTTGTAGTATTGTTAGGCGATGGGCTTGCACCCTGTCACTAATACGCTGGTAACATCTTGGCCTGTTTGTGCAAAATGTGGTTACAGATTTAACAACAAGTTGTTAGAGTTGTTGGTAATTCTGTAGCTCTGCCTACCCCACTCTGGGATGAAGGCGTGACGGTATGTATGGTAAAAACGTAATAATATTTAATATCTCCGCTAAAATATGATTTAACGCATTTAATTTAATATTGTATTTAGAGCTCTAAAAAATTATAAGAAAATAAAATGTTTACACAAACACATCCTCTGCCTAACATTTCAACATTTTGTTACAGAACGGCGCTTACAGAAAACCCGAGGTTAACAACAGCCCTCGCCATTCAGTGCGTCCGTACCAACCTAATAGGTAAGAAACTGTTGCTTTTTCAGGTTCATTTCATTACCCATACGGTGCTAGGGGGAGACTATTACTGAAGGTGTCCGACAGCAGACGGCAACGGCAGACGTCCGACGCCTGCTGCTGTTGTCTGCTGCTTGCAGTCGGCATGGCTCGCAATAATGTGTATAATTGATATCTTTATACCTGAATTTTAATTTTATCCTATGCAAGACATTCTCTGTATTATTTATTTGTTACTCTCTTGCAAAGGATCAAAATTAAAATTCACGTAATAAATCAATTAATTTAGTTTAATGAATTTAAATAATCATTGTTGTTTAATAAACTTCTCCGATCTCTAATTATAATTGACAACATTTCGTTTTGGTGACACTCGCAAATTACTATACGAATCGAAAGGGTTTTGCCTCCTGAACACGGCAAAATATTTATTTAGATTTATTTTTCTTGATTTACAAAATTACAAGTAAGTTAAAAAAAATATCGAGTTTTACCAATACTATGCCTGAATAGATATAATACCATTGCCTTTTTCACGAGAAAAAAGCTGTCATACTTCAAATTTGACATTGACACTATTTTTTTTAAATACAGATTGGACTTACGTAATATGTCCATTGTGTCGTAGAAATGAAGTTACGCCCTTTTAGAATAACTACATCTTAATAAATTAATAATAAAATAATTATTCATTCTAGACAAAGTTTAAAACTATTAGTGTCTTCCTCCTTCCAAACAGTATCTATAAAACGAATAAAGTTAAAGTCTTGAAAATATGAAATCTTGTCAATTCTAAAACTCTCCGTAAAAGCTCAGCTGAGTCAATTCGCGAGGATAATAATCGCCGGGACCGCTCTGGTTTTGTTACCCGACCGTCGAAGGAGGAGGGTAATGTCACCTAGTGTGTTTATCAGCCTATATATGTTTGTTTGTTCCTTTGTGGCGGTCTAGAAACTAAACGCGCGAACCGATTTTGGTTATTCTTATATCAATCGATTTGTCTTAATCTTGTGAGTGTCACCAAAGATATGGCAGTGATTTAAATTCAAAATGGAGGCCAAAATTCAAAGGAAAAAAAAAACTCGACGAACTATGACAAGTGGGATATCATTGAATAGGTATTTGAAAATCATCTGTAGGTTTCTTTGATCTTTTTCCATTTTGAACGATCATTTAGGAATTATAATGAATTTAGAGCTGGTTAGCAACATTCTGCTTTTTTTTATTTGGTTTGTGTTCCTTCCTACACTTGGATGGCGTGGCGAATATTGTTTCCAAACCGCCCTTTTAGAAGAGCCCCTGTATTTATTTATCCGTTACCTTCAGGTCCGGCGGCGGCTACTTGAGCGCTACTGCTCAGCTCTGCCGCGGCGCTGAGCTGGACTTGAGCTCGGCCGCGCCGCGCGCGCGCTCCCCTCCGCGCGTTTACCCCGAGAACAGGAAGAGCATACTCGTCAATGGATACCCTGTAAGACCTCAGCGTACACATACATACATACCTTTACCTCGCCGCCCGGGTGTATTTTATCCATGACTTACTGAATATCCATACAAAATTTCATAAGATTAACTTCACAATCAACGCGGCCTACTTTTAAACAATACCATTGTAATTATAAAACAAAGTCGAGTTTCCCATTCGGCCTTTAAGTGTACAGTACCCATTAAAGATATTGAGCATACTTAGAACCTTGTCATTGTGAATGTCATTGTAATGGTCATATGTGTTAGTTGATGTTCCGTTTGAAGTTTACTATGACAATGCACTAAAGAGCTCAACATTTTCGCTGGGGTACTGTTCGTTCACAAGTAAACGTGCCTTACACTTGCGATGTTTGTTACAGGTGATGACGTGTTACGCGACCTCGGCGCCAGAGAGCCCGGGGGCTGCGGCGCCGGCCCCGACCAACGATGTGTTCGACTACGCGCCTTCCAACGGGTAAAATCACTTGTTTTTAGGGTTCCGTACAAAAAATGAGAAACGGAAGCCTTATAGGATCACTCGTGCCTCTGTCTCTCCGTCTGTCTGTCACAGCCAATTTGCTCCCAAATTGCTGGACCGATTGAGTTATAATTTGGTACACATATGTAAATTGATGACCCAAACACAGAATTGCAAAGTTTTTTTTTTAAATAAGTGCCGTTTTCGGATCAAATTAGGAAATGGTAACAACCTTATTATGTCATATGTTAAATGAAAGGCCTTGTTATGAGGAGCTCAATTTTTTTAAATATTATTATTGTAAAATAAATAGTTTTCATTTTATTCATGAAAGAAGACGAAAATTGACCATTCAACCCACCTGATTCCGAAACAGCTCAGCCTGAAATTTTGATAAACACTATATACATTGCTTGTATAGGAATATTTTGTACAGGAAAACCTAAAATAATTTTATCTTAAAAAAAGTATGTACAGAACCCTCTCCACGCGAGTTCAACTCGCACATGGCCGGTTTTTTAAACATCAATATATTGTTACGTCATCATCATCATCATCATCAGCCCGGGGGCGTCCACTGCTGGACAAAGGCCTCCCCCAAAGAGCGCCACAAGTCACGGTCTTGAGCCGCTCGCATCCAGCGGCTCCCCGCGATCCTAACCAGGTCGTCAGACCACCGGGTGGGAGGCCGTCCAACACTCCGTCCACCGGTGCGGGGCCGCCACTCGACAACTTTTCTTCCCCAACGGTTATCAGTTCTCCGAGCTATGTGGCCTGCCCATTGCCACTTCAGCATGCTAACTCTCTGAGCTATGTCGGTGACCTTGGTTCTCTGGCGTATTACCGTATTACGGATCATAGCTACCGGTATCGGGTGCGAAACGCGAATGTTTATACCTAAGTCTTATATGTTTTCTGTGTATTTTCGGTTTCTATATAGATCCCATAGTACGGTCACGGAATTAAATTGATGAACCACTATATGTAGAACCTTGTCGCATAAAACTAACGATCAATTCCTATGTAATTTCTCGTCACTTAACGCAACATTTAAAGACCTTGATGGTACAAGCCTGGAGCTTATTGTGGGACTAAGTGTGATGCAATTTGTCTTAGATCACCCTATTGATATTTATTTCTTGTCCACAGCAATAACAGCCAATCAGAATCAACATTGGAAGGCACCAAGAACAGTCAATCGGACGCGACCAGCCAATGGGTGGACGACTCGTTCCCGCCCCCCCACCACTCCCCGGATCGCCCCTTCCCCTCCACGTCGAAGTATGACATGCCGTCTACGTCCAAAACTTACGAAGAGAATGATATTATGGACAGGTATGTTTTATATTTGTCGATGTTCATTCTTACTTCCAGTGGTGATCACATTTCTCATACGTGCGCTGGCCGGCCCCGGGCAAGTCTAAATCATCATCATCATCATGTCAGCCGAAAGGCGTCCACTGCTGGACATAGGCCTCCCCCAAGGCTTTCCACTCAGACCGGTCCCGTGCTTTTCGCATCCACCGCGGTCCCGCGATCCTGACGAGGTCGTCACTCTTGGAGGCCTACCTACAGCTCGTCTTCCGGTCCGCGGACGCCACTCCAGAACCATCTGACCCCATCGGCCTTCAGTCCTGCGAGCAATGTGCCCCGCCCACTGCCACTTCAGTTTAGCTATTCTTAGGGCTATGTCTGTAACCTTAGTTCTACTGCGGATATCATCATTTCTGATTCTATCACGCAGAGAAACCCCGAGCATAGCCCTCTCCATAGCCCTCTGAGTGACTTTGAGCTTCCTTATGAGGCCCATTGTTAGCGCCCACGTCTCAGATCCGTAAGTCATCACCAAAGTAAGTAAAGTAAGTCATCACCAAAGTAGTAAGTCTAAATGGAGCGAAGCAATTTTCCCATTGGAACTCTATGGGAACAGGTTTCTGTTGATTATTCCTCTGTGGTATGTCCGATTTTCAATTTCATGTCTATTAGTTTGAGGAGTACGTAAACAAAAATCCGAATCGGGAAAGAATGGAGCTTCGCTCCTTTTAAATTTTGACAGTTAACTTTTGATCATTTACGAAAGGTTGAACTACTGTTAAAAACGGACCATTTCTTTTATAGATTTTTAACTTAGTGCTGACGCGTCCGTACAATGTTTTACAACTTTGTGTGAACGTCAAAATGTTTTTTGTTCAAATCGTTATAAAATCAATGGTTCGTTTTCGACAGCGATAAATTGTACAGTCAACATCATAAATAAGTGATCATTTATGTGCCTTGTCACTTTGTCGTGTTTGAAATTTAATACAAAATAGTGAAACGATTGAAAGCGACAAGATACATAGATGATAACTTATTTATGCTAGTCACTGTACATACATTTGAACCTTAGTTTATTAGTTAAACATAAGTGTAAATAAAAATAAAATTAGTTAAGAACTTTTTGATCGGTTCTCAAATGCAAAAGTCATATTTGTAGGACCTTATTATGTGGCCACCACTGTATCTTATCTCACTAAAATGTGAAAGGTTACGTTTTTTGCTCAATCACTCCAGAACGGATGAACAGATCTGTATTCAATTTGAACATGATCTTGGCCAGTATAGCAAATTGTTGTCATCCTAAAAATTGTATCTGTGGCAGAAACGCTGTGTTGGTTTGCAGCTGTGGTTACTAACTGGTGACGTCAAACGCAATCATAAGGGTATATCTCTTCAAATGATTGTCTATTGTTTACTTGCGTGTGACGTCACACTTGTCATATGGCCAGCGTCATAATAACAAACAGCGTTTAAGCGCGGTTATGAAAATTACTCAAATAGCCTATTATTTCTTACAGGTCACTGAACTCAAGCGAGAGCTCTTTCAACGCGCTCTCCGTCTCCCAATACGACCGTCGCTTCGACTCCGGGATAGACACCGACAGAAACGACGAAGCGCGCTCCTCAATAACCGACCTGATGACCCGCATGTCTTCAGCCACCATCTCCTCGTCGGCCAATTTGGTCAACAACATAACATCCCGTATCGTCAAATCGGAAATGCGTACGAGCATAGTCAGTATTTCATCTTCGAGAATAGAAAAGAAGACGTCTAACATGTCGCTTAGTACGCTATCGGTGAACAGCGAGACGTCTATGTCTGATAAGAGTTCCAGCCAGGATATTAATTCGGAGATTGTGACTGAGAGGAGGGTCAGCCCTCCGCCTGTTAAAGTGGTCTCGACTGGGGCGATACCGAAGAGTATCAGTTTTGATGCTACGGCGGAGAAAAGTCAAAGGTATAATTAGTAGGCAGAGCTAATATATAATAATAGCTTAAGTTCGCAAAATGACATAGAGTGGTTATAACCGGGTAAAATATTGATATATATTTTGCAGCGATAGTGTTGAAGTACCTACATTGCAAGTATATTCATATATTACAATATATTTCATACTTTCGGATTACTTATCTTGGCAAAATAAGGTTGTAAAGAAAAGGTTTTTAAATAAAAGACGCTATAATCGTATTATTAAAAGATGAAATAATTTAAAACAGGTGTAAAAATAACACAAGGATAAAATAAAACAGTTACAGGCCGATTTTACCACAAACTATAATTAAATATCTCGTACTGTAATTAAATATACGTATATTTAGTATTATGACTAGTCTCAGAAAAATACGAGAAATCTGTAGCTTAAAAAAACAAACAAATATCGTATCCGGTTGTAAATAGGTTGTAACCACTCTGTATTGGATATTTCCTTTCGCGAACTTTAGGTAAATTAGCTCTGCCTATTCTGATCAATGTTGGTTAGTTTTTATTTAAAAATATTTATTTATTTATTCACCAATAAGTAGACAAAGCAACACTCGTAACTGTACATCGGTGAACCCTATTACAAAAGACATAAGGTCTACCGATAGACATTTAACAGTGTGGGCGATCCGAGCGGGATAGTTTAGTGACAATTTAAACACGTAACCATAGCAACACAAAACAAAAACAAAGGTACACAGTACAAAAAACAAAAGGTTGAGGTAACTTTATCAAAACTGCAAACCAACCGTGCTTGCAGCTACGCAGCTAGCTTGCAGTCGGTGTGCGGTCGACAGGACTGCACTTCAACTGCAAGCGGACTGTACGGTTGCAATGCAGTTTTAATGCAGTTACATCAACTGCATTAAAACTTCTCTCGAACTGCCATTTTGCAGTTGGGTTGCAGTTCAAATGCTGCCCGCCAGAACCAGCGCTAAGTTCTTAATTCATTCAGAATTTTCAAGTCAGATAAAATTTGAAATTCTTATATTCTTAGCAACAAATATTGGTCGTCATTATATCGAGATTTTTTATCGTACAGTTATTCCAGACGCCGCATAGGCGAGGACGGCTTGGCTGGAAACCTGGACGATCTGAAAAACAACGTGAAACGCTCCGGAGGCAACTTGCTGCATAAGATCAAGATGTTCCGGCAGAAAGGCCGCTCGCACCAACACCCTAACGGTAAGTACCAGCTACAGACATAGCGAATAAACCTTCCCCGTCGTGTAAACTCGGAACACACGACTACTTCCGAATGACGCCGACGTGTCTATGAATTATTGTATTATTTAGTGTCGTGTCTGTATTAAATCTATATTTATATATATACTTAAAAAAAAAAAAAAATTTTTAAATATATATACATATTTTATATAAATATTTTTTTATTACTACTACTTATTACTCCCTATGAAAATTCTTAGTTTTGACACATTTTCTTGCACAAGCTACGCTTAAATGTTTTTTATTTTTATTTTTATTTTATGTTAAATTCATTGTTTTATATCATGCTAGGTTAAGCTTTATAATTGTATAATATCATAAGTAGTACCTATTTTAAAAAAACGACTGACTGTTGAGTTTCTTGCGGCGTTTCTTCTCAGCAGTGGTCTCTTGCGAAGCGCTGGTAGATTTTGACGTGTAAAAGTGCCCGTGCGGCCTACTTACTGAATAAACATCTTTTATCTTTTTTATCTTTATCTTATCTTAATCAATAGAGTACTTTACTGCCGTCCTAAGCCAATAGGCCGTATGTCAGATATAACTCCCGTAGCAATATCAACCTTATTACTAACCGAATAGAATTGAAACTGATTTGGCTGTTGAATTTGGGATACTGCTTAGGAGGGCAGTTTAGTTGTCAAATGTCAAATTGAAACTGTGATGTTTGAACCACAACGATTTTATCTTTAGAGAATGGTGTAGGTAATTAAGAATAAATATAAATAAATGTTAAAATTAATTGCACAGGTTTGTCGATATAAACTAAAATATTCCCAGCTCTTAATTCTTTCCGCACTATTAAAAGAACTTTAAACAAACTTAAATATTAAAAAACAAAAAAATATTTTGGTATGAAACACTATATCGAATATTATCGCGATGCGGACTTCCCCTACAGTGTCTTGACGGGTACTGAGTCTGACTAAAGTAGCATGACAAATACGAACGAACATCTCCGAGAAAATACGATACGTTAAGTATTTTTCTCAAAAATACCGGAAAGGTTGACATTTTACTATTAAGTTGGCATTACACGAACAGTTTACTGACAGTTCTCAAATTAAAAAAGAAAAATCGCGAGCTCGCTACACAAGCCCGCAATGTTGCAAACACATTTAATTACTATCTAGTTTGTAACTTTTTTAAAAGTGAAAAGGCCCATAGTAAAGGCCCATAATAAAAAGGCCCATAAACAAGTGTTATACATCCATATTTTATTCGAAACATAACGTTTTTATCTGTGTCTGGAATAGATTGTTTTTTTTTTTTTAAAAAACCGTGCTTTTCTCCTTGTCATTAACAAAAAGCCGGTAAAGAGTGACGATTTTTTCCCGTGAAGTTTCTGTTTGTATGCAATTCAAAGAAAGAGTTCAAGCGATGAAGATTTTACACCCACACATTTTTTTTCTTGCGGTTTTTGAGAAAAGCACGATTTGCCTTGGCGGACTTTAAACCAATACTCGGCCCGCAATTGCCTACTTCCCTGCCTAGGCAATAATGTAGTATTCCACTACGTCTGTACTAACTTGTAACAGCTCGTTTTCCAACCGCTGCAGTTGTCCTGTCTCCCTGGTAGGTTAGGGTACGGTTGGCCTGATATACTAGGTGTTGCCCGTGACTCCGCCCGTGCAGAAAAATAAAACATAGCCTATGTTCAGAATGTTTGAAATCGGTCCAGTGGTGTTTGATATTATTCGTTACAAACATACAAATCTTTCCTATTTATAATATTAGTGCAGATAAATACTATTTGGTCACATTTACACTTGCAAGTTATAACTGTACGTTTTGAACAGCCAACAAAGATTGGTTTCTATCTCTTTCTAGCAAAACAGAATTTAAAATTGTTGACCCGTTACATGACGACACATCGGACCTCTCTGTCTAATAGCTGTATAATTAGCAGTTTAAAATGCTTGTATCATCTTTTAGACACTCACTCACTACTCACTTTTAACACACTTGACTCTAGCAAAAAATTACGCTTGAATCTTAAACGGATCGCTTAGCATAAAGAATACAAATGTTTCCTCTTCATAATCCTATTGTGGATGAAACTCACTGGCTGACTCAACTGTTAGGGTTCATGCTCATTCTATTCGAAATCAAATTCTAATCGGAATAAAACTACCTACTGTGCGACCACAGAATAGAAAAAAACACTCGCATGAGCTTCGCTAAGCAACCTGTCGCCAATACTCAAAGTATTATAAAAACAACCACGCATTTTTTTTGTGGTGGCTATTCTTTTAACATTCCAAAATAGCACAGTAAGGCATGCATCTGGATTTATTTCCTATATTAGAAATATTATTCGCACAACTAACACGCAAGCGATCGCGGCAAAACTGCCACGCGTTACACGCACACTTAACACTTCTACTGTTTTTTCTTTTCTGGGAGTGTGTACGGAACCCTTGGTTCGCGAGTCTAACTTGCACTATACTCCATCGATTTAGGTGCTTAACTAAATGTAAACAAAAAAATCACGTGACATCGTTGGTATTAGTATAGATATATTTATGATTGTCACTTTCGAATTAAGTTTCGTATTATTTAAGATTGCATAAGTATTAAAATACATTTTTTTGAATAAAAACACGCTCTATGAAAAGTTGTGGTTATGTGTCAAACGGTACTGTCTTGTTTACATATTTGGCGATTTCAACTAACACTGTAAACAGATGGAGTATAGACCGGGTTTTTTTTCTACAGACATAAAGCTGGCCGAAGAAGAGGCCCGCCTCGAGGATGGCCCGAGAATCGAACCCGCTATCGCGGAGAGCTCTGACGACATACTGGCGAAGTACCGGCGGAAGAGCTCCACCGACTCGAGCAGGCAACGCCGCGGGCAGCGCCGCGTCTCGGACGTGCCTGACTCTGAGCTAGACAGGTATTTAAATCTATTTATCTACACACTGTGTGACACTCACGCCTTTATTTGAATGTAATAATTAATTTTGAAAGGTCTTCTTGCTTAGTTAATAAGTATGATCTCCTAAATCAATTTTTACACTTGCTTACACAATGATCCCAGGGATACGGTCGTCTTTGGACATATAGGTATTTTATATTCATTGTATTGTTTTGGTTTTACTTTTGGGCAATAAAGAGTTACATACATACATAAACGATTATAGAATCACCAAAATGCATTTCATTGAATGTTTTACTTATAACTTTCATTTCAGCGACGGGCATTTACACGTGCAGGTTTTTTTTTTTTTTGGTGGTCACATGTCTAAACCTAACCTACGTACCCTATGCGAACAGCTAAATGCCAATGAGAACAGATAAAGAATGTAAACAAAATGACCGTTACTGAGTTATTTTGCGATAGCGAGCGTATATCTTATTTCTCGGTCGCGATAATATCTTCAGTTGGTCGATGGCGGCTGTCGTTGCGTGATCCGTGGTACGGGAAAGCTGCCAGTACAGAAGTTGTCAACGTTAGGGCCGCCATTTTGTGAAGTTCATTCCTGTTTGGATTGCGTTCGATGTGACACGATTTCAAATTAAAATGCTTCAAACTACTGAAAGCTTTCAGTAGTTTACATTCTTTATCTCGTCTCGTGGGCGTTACTGCAAAAACAATAACTGCAAAATTATTAGATAATTTAGCTTTTGTTGAAATAAAATTCGATCAAATAAGTGGTGATTATCGATGCTTTTCCCATACAAGATCGCTCCAAGTTTTGTCAAAGTCAAAGGAATTTTTGAACCTTCACTCATCGTCGTCATATTTTTACTCCTTATTGTGTCATTGTGAATTACTGTAGAAGAAATTTAAGGTCGTTAAACTCTTTCATCTCGACTGATGAATCTATTTCAGGTGGCTAAAAGATTTTTCGACTTCTGTGGAAGTGGTAGGGGCGAAAAGTATACACACTTATTAACAATGCATTGGGCGATCACTAGTATTTGGGAAAAGCATCGACAGTTTAGTTTATCTATATAGGCGATCTCTAGCTGTCATTAATTTTGCCCCGTGTATTCCGAGGTCTGGCTGGTCATATGAAATTTAATGTCAGTTTATTTATAGCATTTTTTTTTTTGTTAAATAGACTTATTCCCTTGCAGATGCGATGGCGTATTAGATTTAGACGACCCCGAAGTGTTCAACAGTATGAAAAAGAAGTTACGTCTCGTTCTCTCGAATCCCGATCTGCTGTCTCCCGAAAGCGTACCTAACGTAAGTTTAAACCGTCAAAAATGAACCTACAGTGGTGGTCACATATATTATTTTTGACTTATGCTCGGGTACCTTATAAATATTCACAGCGTTGCACCAGCACATCTCTAGTCGAGTGGGTCCGCGCCGCCGCAGCCTCAGCGGGGACAGAATCCTCGGCCGCGCACGCGAGCGAGCTGGCTCGCGCCCTGGCGGCGTCGGGCGCGCGCGCGGATCGGCTCGCCGCTGCCCTGCGAGCCGACTTGGACGCTAGGAGGCCGTACGCGAAGTATCTGGCGTCGTGTCGCGCCGCTCTAACACACACGCATGACACTATACAGCGGTGAGTCAGAACGATTGGTCGGTATCGCCCCTTTACTTTCTCAACCTCGTATTTGATTGAATAGCTCATCATCATCATCATCATCATCATCAGTCCACTGCTGCACATAGGCCTCTTCCATAGCTCGTCACTGAGCTCGGTCTTCAGCTCTTTTTCTCCAGTTACCACCAGCTACCTTGCGAATATCATCGCTCCCGCTGAGGGACTCTAGAACTCGTCTTCCCCAACAGCTATCAGTTCTACAGCAAATATGACCAGCCCATTGCCATTTCAGCTTGCTAATTCGCAGAGCTATGTCGGTAACTTTGGTTCTCTGCTGAATAACTTCGTTCCGGATTCGATCCCTAAGAGATACACCAAGCATAGCTCTTTCCATAGCACGCTGAGCGACTTTGAACTGGTGGAGTAGTCGGTGAGTGGCCAAGTCTTGGCTCCGTATTACATTACGGGTATGACGCACCGATCAAAGACTTTGTGGTATGATTGAATAGCCAGTTAGATTTTTTTTTTATGGCATTGGGAAGGCTGACGAGCACACAGGCCACCTGATGGTAAGTGGAAACTGTGACCCATAGACATTCGCATTCACAAGACTGCAAGCCTAAGACTGCAAATGCGCTGCCAACCCTGAGGACTAAGATGGAATGCCTCTATGCTAGTCATTACACCGGCTGTCTTATCCCCAAACCGGAACACAACAATGCGAACAAGATAAAACACTCATGTCCCAAGGTTCATAAATATTACTTGCCTATCAAATTATACGACTGTCCAAAAAAAAAAAGTAATGTTTTCAGAATTCATGTATGGCTGAACGATTCTATCCATCATAATTTCTAAACGGCTGAGCCGATTTAGATGTGTGGGGTGTAAGAATCCTTTTGAGAAACACACAAATTGTTAAAATTGACGCCGTAGGTATATTGACGCCAGTATATTCATATATTGTTATTCTTCTATGGGCAGCATATCGACATGCGAGGAACAACATTGTAGTGGCTCCTACTACTGTTTGTAATATGGTGTGTTTGTTTATCACAGCCAAATAACGCAAGTCCGCACTGAGTGCGTGTCGTGCGCCCACGCTGCCGCTTCCGCCCGTGTTCTGCAGCAGCTGGAGCGGGGTAACGCGCTGCGCCGTCTGGCGCGCCAATACGCGGGCGCCAACCACGCCGCCATCAACGGTCAGTGGTCATTACAAGCCTCCTGCCCGCGCCTTTGCCTGCGTGGATTTTAGAATTTGAACATACCAGGATGAATAATATGAGATAAAAAAGATAAAAGAAATTTATTCAGTTAGTAGGCCGCTCGGGCACTTTTACACGTCAAGATACTACCAGCGCTTCCCAAGAGGAGACCACTGCTGAGAAGAAACGCCGCAAGAAACTGAACAGTCAGTCATTTTTTAAACATATTTCATATTTTATACTACAATGGTACTACTTAGTCTAGCATTATATAAAGCTACAAGTATTAAATTAAATATAATATCAAATAACAGTAGTTCAGCAGGAAAACATGCCAAAAATCTTACGGGAGAGATAGAGAGAAAAGAAAAAAGAAAAAATTGAATCAACTACTTATGAGATGACCAAGATGACCACCTAAAAGTTTCGATATGTTTTCCTGCATCAACGGTGTCCCCCAGACAAGAAAAAGCAGGATAAAGCTTTTGCATTTGAACAAATTATTATTGACTAACTTTCGGGTTTAGGCCATGCATTTTTGTCTGTTAGATAGTCCTCGACCCTATAATACGCTTTAGATATTAACGACCTTTTCAAATATTTTTTAAGTGCTGGAAAGGGTAACTTTAAAACTACGTCAGGTAATTTATTATACAAATGAGTATATTCTCGTCCTAACCGAAACGAGAACGATACAATATAAAGCTTATAATTGCGCTGTATAGGGAAAACTGCTTAACCACCTTTGACTTTGATCACACCGAGGCAAAGATTCGGTACAGAGTTTTAAATCAGAGCTAGCGCCATCTAGTTCGTAAATGGAGAACTAAAGGTGTGTTTCTTTAGTAACTTTTGTATACAGGAATAATCGCGAATAATTGTACACCACTGAATGTTACGTTCATGAGTTCATGACCATCTTAGTATACAATGTACATAACAGTCTTTAACAGTCCACTAGTGGGCATTTATGCCAGGTCATATATATTATTAAAATAACATTTGAATAGCAGGAAACGCGAACTCTAATAAAGTCCTTATTCTCATATCGTTCGAAATCAAATGTCGTACGATATTGTACTAAAAAAAATATACAGAGTTGATGTTTCAATTGATACTAGAATTGGGCCTATTTAAATTGTGTTAGGTTTGGAAGATGTTCCTAATTTGAATGTAATTGTTTTTTTCAAAATTTCAAAATTACGTTACAGCTGTCATTGCTGTTACCTACTACCACAGAAATGCTGGTCGTTGCCAATGGGTTTTGAACGCATAATAGAGTACTTATAACTGTGACTTAGCTTCTTATGATTTTATTTAGTGTCATTTTCATCATCATCATCATCATCATCATGTCAGCCGAAAGCCATCCACTGCTGGACATAGGCCTCCTCCAAGGCTTTCCACTCAGACCGGTGTTGTGCTTTTCGCATCCACCGCGGTCCCGCGATCCTGACGAGGTCGTCACTCCATCTTGTTGGAGGCCTACCTACAGCTCGTCTTCCGGTCCGCGGACGCCACTCCAGAACCTTCTGACCCCATCGGCCATCAGTCCTGCGAGCAATGTACCCCGCCCACTGCCACTTCAGTTTAGCTATTCTTAGGGCTATGTCGGTAGGCCGGTTCTACTGCGGATATCATCATTTCTGATTCTATCACGCAGAGATACCCCGAGCCCTCTCCATAGCCCTCTGAGTGACTTTGAGCTTCCTTATGAGGCCCATTGTTAGCGCCCACGTCTCAGATCCGTCGTCGTTTCTGGTAGCCGGGTCTCTGCCGGAGATTACCCAAAGCACCCCGGATAAAGTGTCATTTTGACATAATCAAAAGTGGTGGTACATAAACCATTTTACGGTTCATTTTTATGTCTTATTCACATTGTGACAAGAGCGAAAACTGTACGTGTTTCAGTTTCCCTTATTACCTAATTGTTATTTTCAGGCGGTGAGTTAATGGATGACAAGGCTAAGCGACTGATGGGGAACATCAAGACAATGGCCGCCGAGATCAAGGCGGATTCGTCATGGGAAGGTAGGTGTTGCTGAAAATTATGTTTACTCCTTTTAAAATGTTAAACATAAACGAAAAGACGTTATTTAAAATACCGGCCCAGTGCGAGTTGAACTCGCTTGGAGAGGATTCCGCGTACATACGTTTTTTTTTTTTCTAGAATTCTTATATGTTTTCCTGTTCTTGTAGATTACATCTGAACAATTAACTATATTTTGTTTTCTTTTCAATATTTTAGGCTTTGAAATATAAATTAAAACTATTTATTTTACAAAAATAACAAAAATATATTTATTATTATATATTTTAAGATTCTAATAACGCCTTGTCATTTGATATATAACACAGTAAGGTATCCAATACTTTTTTAATTTAATGATCATGGCATGGGCATGAAACACTTCTGGCGCACAGTTAACACCATACCGGTAACCGTAAGAATTGGTATCGTCCGAAAGGTGTTTCAAAGGTGCTTAAGTCCGCACTAGCGTCGTCCAGCTGCACCATCCAGAAGTAGCGTGCGCCGCGCAGCCGCGCTGCCAGTTCCGACACGGTGGGCAGGCTATAGTGTGCACGGCGCACGGCCTGGTTTAACGGCCGCGGGTCTAGACATACCCTAATGTCGCCATTTTTTTTCGCCACCAACACAATAGCATTGACCCAATCGGTTGGGTGTGTCACTTTTCTAATTACGCCAATTTTTCCGTTTGCTATTTATCACGTAAACCCATCGGTATTTTTCTCGTCGCACATACAACCGGTTGCACGTTTTTGTCGACAACTATTCTATATTCGCCGGGCAATGTACCTAATCCCTCAAAAAGATCTGCATAGTTATCAATTTGTACTGTATTTACTCGGTTAGCTAGGTCTAGCGAGACGCAACCTTCCAACCCCAGTACGTTTTGACAGTTCAACTCAGACACTCCAAACATTAATTCGAACGATTTATATTGATATGTCAACAACAAATTACACATCCCTATTATCGGTATATTACTGCCTGTAAATGAATACACACGTTTAGAAAATGGTTGTAAATTATCTAACTCCAATCCCAAATTTAGATATTCACTTTCCGATATGACATTCAACATAGAACCTGTGTCCAATTTAAGTAATAATTGACAAGATTTCATATTTTCAAGACTTTAATTTTATTCGTTTTATAGGTACTGTTTGGAAGGAGGAAGACACTAATAGTTTTAAATTTTCTCTAGAATGAATAATTATTTTATTATTAATTTATTAAGATGTACTTATTCTAAAAGTGCGTAATTTCATTTCTACGACACAATGGACATATTACGTAAGTCCAACCTGTATAAAAAAAAATAGTGTCAATATCAAATTTGAAGTATGACAGTTTTTTTTCTCGTGAAAAAGGCAATGGTATTATATCTATTCAGGCATAGTATTGGTAAAACTCGATTTTTTTTTAACTTACTGGTAATTTTGTATATCAAGAAAAATAAATCTAAATAAATATTTTGCCGTGTTCAGGAGGCAAAACCCTTTCGATTCGTATAGTAATTTGCAGGTGTCACCAAAATGAAATGTTGTCAATTGTTTATCGTTACATTTAATTACCTCAAGCCATTCTTTTGGGGACCTAGTGCCATGTTGAATGATATCCACATAAAACATACCGTCCTCGTGCGAATAATCCGAATCGTCCACTGCCAAGTCGCACTTGATCGCGTACTACCGTTTTCTGCCCACACACTTTTGCGAAGTGTCCTTTTCTATCACACACGTAACAAACCGCACTATAAGTCGCACACCGTTGGTCGCCGGCGCACCACGAGCTGCCGCACGCGGCACAGGGGCGGCGGGAGGGCATAGACACAGCGTCAACCCGAATCTCACTAGAATTTCCTTCTATACATTTACCCTCTTCGAGTGAGATTTCTGCTGCTTGACAGATTTGTACCGCTTTCGCTAACGTTAATTCATCGGTACGAAGAAGCCGATCCCGAACGGTGTTACTTGATATCCCACAAACGATTCTATCTCGAATTAAACTCTCAGTCAGCTTATGGAACTCACAATTCTGGCTCAACAAACGCAAATATGTCACCCACTGATCGATATTCTCACCGTTCTCTTGGTTTCGAATAAAAAAATTATAACGAGCCACGGTGTAATTGGGCTTGGTGCCAAAATATTCGTCGATTTTTTTGGGTAAACTGTCGATATCTTCGTTTTCCTTATCAGTTGATGTGAACGTGGAATAGACCTCGTAACCGGCTGACCCAATGAGGTTGACTAACAAGCTAGCTTTAAAAACACCATTTATTGTTTCCGCCATTTGCGCCATGACTTGGCCCTCGTGCCTGGACCGCCTTTCAATACTAATTCGGCCGGAGGACGCGCGGGTTCCATTGGTTTTCTTTATTTTGTAGGCGGAGGCATGTACCCGCCAGATTGTAAATATACTACACTTTTGTAAAGTATTTTTCAACACACTTGCTCAAAACGACCTTTTTATTCCACCGATTTTTGGCTCATAAACCTAGATATTAAACACGCGTGCTTTTTCAGTATATTACGCACAAGTGCCTTTAGTTTATTAACCCAAACAATTTACATTTGTAGCCTAGTACCAAGTTGTAAGTACGAAGAAGAAGCGATATAATTTAGTCGGGTTATACCTTTTTTTTTCTTAGCAACAAACAGTTTTTTACCAACTGTTTTAATAATTAATTAAAATTTGACTAAATGAAGAGTCTTGTTTTTTTTCGCAAGTGTGTTGAAAAACGTCGTATGTAACACGTGTGCCTGTGACCATAATATACGCGGCTTTCTTGTGGCGCACTCGCTTTCGCTCGTGCGCACACAATAGCGCCTTGTATACAATGGTCAACTTAGCACACTTGTATCATAATGTACTATTACTTGCGTAGGCGCCTCCCCGAGCCTCCTGGACGTCCTTGAACTGACGGTGGAACAAGCGGCGTTCGCGCGGCTCTATCTCCACGTCTTGTTCCCAAACGGCGACGGTGACATTGCAAGAGACCAGTGAGTATTCAAAACTTTTTTTACAGCTTCAATTAAAAAAATGTACAGGCTTTGTGCAGTGGATAAGCTCAGTACAAAAAATAAAGACATGTTTTTACGATACAACAAAAATAAATGATAAAAAAGATAAATGAAATTTATTCAGTAAGTAGGCCGCTCGAGCACTTTTACACGTCAAGATACTACCAGCGCTTCCCAAGAGGAGACTACTGCTGAGAAGAAACGCCGCAAGAAACTCAGCAGTCAGTCATTTTTTAAACTTATTTCATATTTCATATTACAATGGCACAACTTAGTCTAGCATTATATAAAGCTACAAGTATTAAATTAAATATAATATCAAATAACAGTAGTTCAGCAGTGTGTAAAATGTGGACACCTTTTTAATTTCAATTTTGTTTGTTTGTTAGTTAACCCGCTATCTGTTCCTATTCATTCCGTCACTCTTGTAAACAAATCAGTTTACCATTAAAACTCCATATTCGCGTGCTTTTGAAGGTTAATCATTGTCTTCATGTTTATTTTGAGGTAGTATACTCTATATTTAACCTGATATTTTTTTGAATAAAAGACTTATGACATGAAAATGCAGTGATGTTTTGATATCTTTGATTGATAATAATACGATGATGATGAGGAATATATATTCAACCTTTTTAAACTAATTAGAGGTTACATTATTCTCATCACTATTTCATCCTCTATCTAAAGACAATTACAGTCAGTACAAAATTTATTACGGTTCAAATGATACAGCTCTTTAATTTATTTGTGACACAACCGTTCCTCAATGACACCGTGTCCGCAGCGTCCTCAGCGAACATATTCGCCGGCTGGCGGCGAGCACGAGCGCCGCGCGCGCCGGTGTGAGCCCCCGCCACCTCTGGGCCGCGCCGTTCGTGCGCGCGCAAATGTTTTTAATGCAACTCGCGGTGTATAGGACGCCCAGGGACAAGGTAAGCGATCCTCACTGTAAACATCATCTTCAGTGTGTCAGCCGGAAGACGTCCACTGCTGGACATAGGCCTCCCCCAAGGCTCTACTCAGACCGGTCTTATGCTTTTTGCATCCACCGCGCTCCCGCGATACAAGGTCGTCACTCCATCTTGTTGAAGGCCTACCTACAGCTCGTCTCGGTCCGCGGACGCCACTCAAGAACCTTCTGTAAACATACCACATACAAAATCAAAAAGAAATCACAATCAAAATATTTATTCAGTAAATTGGCCACGTATGGGGTCTTTTACACGTCGGTAATATGGACTGCGGTAATATGGACTGCGGTAAGTGATAAACCATCATTGCGGAGAAGAAGCGCCGCAAGAAACTCCAGCTGGTCATTTTTTCAATCATAAAATACAATAATACTTAAAAGTAAGTTACATTACATTAATTATGAGAACTAGCACAAAAAACATTATGAATGTAAGGTCAAATACATTAAACTAAAAATAATTTTTAGGAGAACAACACGACGAGGTCTCTACGTCAAAAGCCCTAACTGGAATTATTAACCGGATAAGTTACCGGTGAATAGCCTCAGAGACCCAGACTTTTGAAAAAATAATTATCATTAAGACCAACTTCCTTTCTATAGAACATATTGGTTATCTTCATTGAGACCTGGCGGTTAATGACTTAATGTTCTATAAGTAGAACAAAATGAATTTTTGATTTAGGAAAATGTGTAAGAAAGTGAAATAGCTATTTATTAACATATTTGACTGCCCTTTTCACACGAGTCATTTGACCAAACATCAAGTAGCCATGCTCTTTATTTATGACAATAAACTCGTAACAATGGCGGGTAGTTGAAAATATCAATTGTTTTATGAAATTTCGTTTACCCTTTTACTACTAAATATATACATTAGCCTATAATGTTTTGTGTTTTCAAAACAAAGGGGATTTGTTCTTTGTAAAGTGCGTTAGGTTAGGTCTTTACACGGTGAATTTGCTACTTTCAGATATTCTTAAAAAATCGCATTTGGTCAGTGTTATCTATGAAACAAGCGCGGTATTATTGAATCTTAAGTCAAAAATGTAATATGTAAACGAGGAATAATTGTTATCTACAATACTGTGAAAAACAAACAAAAATTAAATAATTATCTCCAAGTATTATATTTAAAAAAAAACGCTTTAATACAGAAATACACTTCTGTGCACATTATTGTTAATTATGCATGTTTGAAAAAAGCTTGTCTTATTTTAGCATCATGGGATAAGAATATAAATCCGCTTTTAAATGAGTCTGAAGCAGAAAATGCTGAATAAGCTAAGCATTTGGGCAGTTTTACAGTAAAATTAAGGTTATAACAAATTAAAATGCGGAATTTAACTAAAATGAACTCATACATTAACAAATATTTAGTTTTATTTTTTTATTTATATTTTTTACTAACGCATAACACCGAGTGTTCTTTATAAAGTACAAATAAATCAATAATATTACAGATGTAGTGCATAATAGTTTTCCTTCGTATTTTCACGGAAACGTACGAACGTGTCCTGCTATTTCAGTCGGTCACAGTACAAAAAGTACTGAGGTTGACTGAAGTAGCATGATACGATCGTACGTTTCCGTAAAAATACGAAGGAAAACAATTATACACTACACCTGTACCTAGTGAAAAATCATCCTTTCATAATAGTGAACAAAGTTGATTCTGGCAAAAATCTAACTAAAACCGACTTTAAATGTTCAGGACTCAACGAAGATATTTATTTTGTTCTTTTAAAGGGACATTCGGTCGTAGTGACATCTTCTATTCTGCCATACCCAGGTCTCAATGAACTTCATTTGGTTCTTTGAGAAGGCCGCGGGGTCATAGGAGGCTAGAGCCAGTTATCTTATGGCCCCTGTACACATTGGGCCAATGAACGTCCACACGCTCCAAGTTGACAGGAAGATATATAGTGATTCCTTATTTTGGCCAATAACCATGGCGAGAAAAAATAATTGAATATGAGCATACGTCGGACTATAGGGGGCAGTTTGAGGGCAAGGTAAGGTTTACAAAAAAATCTTAACTTACGAGTATTATAATGTACCTAGTATTTGTAACATAGTTCATTAAATTAGTTACCCGTTATCATTTATTCATCTTTAATGTGTAAATACTCTTTGAAGTGATGACTGATAGCCCGCTGAAGTGGCCACTTAAAAAACAAATAAATAGCTGAGAGCCGTGTTCATAGAAATTGACATGCCCAGTTAACTCATTTGTGTTTTGTTCTTTTCTCACAGCTGCAATTGTCTGAGTGACGGATAAAGCCAAACGAACTTTTTCGCCATCTTGACTTATGTGTAGTCCAAGTACGTTTATAAATAACGCAGTTAGTTGCTATGATATTTGGAAATTCACATTATAAATACTAGGTACCAAATACTAAGTACAAATACTCGAAAGTGAATTGATTGATATGCGAACCTTACCTATCATTCTGACATGCCACGAAAATGCCCGCTGGAGTCCGACGTATGAATATGAGTGTTTGCCACGCCGTCTTTTGACTAGTGATCGGCAGGACGTCATTTTGTTTGCGAAGTCTAGCATTAGCTGTGTCGTTGTGTTTAAGCTGTTTACCATTAGCAAAAAAAAACTTCATTTCTTAATAAAAAAAGAAAAAAAAAGGTATGCTTTTGAGACACAGCCTCTATACTGCCCTTCTAAATAAAAAGGACACATGCGTTTTTGTCAGACAAAGCAAATTTAACCCCTTGTCTTGAGAAATAATGTCACTAATACATTCGCGATTCTCTGAAACATACGTTCTCACAATGCGTTTTAAAAAAGTTCCTCTTGTAAATTATAATACGCACAGCTAGATCAAATCGGTGGTAACTCAAAATACAACTGTATTTTAAAATGAACCTTTACACAACTTTTATGAACTTGAAACAAAACTAGCAAGGATTTTGATTTGATACTGTTTTGATCTAGCAGTGCGCTGCAGATCTGTTTTATTAACAAAATGGTCTTGCGGTGTTTAGGTACAGTGCGTCATGCGGTGCGTCACGTGCGTCATGTCCGTGCTCGGGCTGACGGAGGGCTCTGCGCCTTCCGCTGACGACCTCACTCCAGTCCTCGTCTTCATCATTCTCAAGGTGATAATAGCGGCCCTGAGGGCCGAATGCAACCTCTAACGAAAGCTCACATAGGGTAAAGGCACCAGTGGTCAGCCAGAGACCAGAGAGAAGAGTGGGAAATATATCTTCCGTACTCTTCCCACTCATACAAAGTATAGGCAGAGGCCGACTATAGGTTTCTGGCTGACCATTGGTGACTTTACCCTATGTTATTTAACCACCAAACTAAAAAGCGGCTTCCTCAAGACATATATGATATCACTCAAAATGAAATGAAAGCTAGTGATCGCCTATATCTATACACTTATCGATCTTCTCCCCATATCCTAGTGATCGCTCCAAGTTGCGTCGGTAAAAATAAAAAATTGAAGCAAAATTTCAACATAATTCTGGTTATTCTTAATAATATAATTTTCCTCATAACAACACAATTTCAGCACATTCCGAGCTATGGTAATAGATGTCTGACTATTTACCCCCCCTTCCAGGTGAACCCCCCCTCCCTCCTGTCGACCATAGAGTTCGTTAACTCGCTGGGAGTAGCGTACCTCCAGGGCCCCGCACTCTATTGGTGGACTCAGTTCTGCGCCGCCGTGGCGTACATCAAGACAATGGACTACCCACGCCACGAATCCTAGCGGGCACGAACGCGCCAGGTACCATATTTTGTTCCCCCAAGTAACAAAAGAGGGGTGATATAAGTTCTAGTGCCTACGACCGGCCCCTTTTACTAGGTGATGGTGACAGGTGATATTTTATGTGCGTGGGATTCATAGCTTAGACTCCTAGTGATATTTGTACCACAATTAAGTTCCGTGTGTCCAGATAAAAATATATTATAAATATATTATGTACGACCTGCTTGCTTGCTGCTTAAAATACGTAGACGGTACGGAATCGCAGTGAAGCATCGTATCCGTACCGTTTTTATAAAATTCAAATTCAAAATGTCTTTATTTGCTTAAAATGTGGTACAAAAGTTGGTAGTTGCATAATCATACACGCGCACATTTTACCAGCAGCTGGCATGCAAAATATAAAACGAAGTAATAATAAGTATATCCGTGTCAGCACCATTATTTTAAACAGTTCAATGTTTCAATAGGTACCTACTTACAGTGGACTAAAATACAAGGAACACAGTGAGAGCTATTTCACATCACCAATATAATTTCTTATAAATATAAAGGGTCAATATAATCATATTCAATGTCAGTATTTTAATAATTAAGTAGATGACTCGAGAGTTCTCCGAAAATAAAAAATTATAAGAGCTATTTAAATCTAATAATCAGTCAGTCTACAAAATGATTGAAGTATTCATCAATACAATAAAAACATTGTTCCATTAACCATTTTTTAAGCTTGCTTTTAAACAAATTAATTGGCATTTAAATATAGCATGCCCTTGCGTAAATAAACGACGGGGTCGAAGTAACATGGCGCCGTTTTTAACGCACCGTAATATACGCACCGTTAAGCAGCGGTGTGGAGCGCATGCGATAAAAACCGTACGGATACGATGCGTCACTGTGACTCCGGTTGACGTTGTTCAAGCAGCGGTCGAGTCACCTTCAATAGGCAATCCTCGTTTTCTTGAAACATGAGTAACAAACATACAGTCAGATGCGAGAGCAAGTGTGATAGCGATAACCGGCCGACAACTATTATTTAACCTTGTAAGCCCCACCATACTACAAACAGGGTTTTTTTAAGTGGCTACCATCAAGGCAATAAAGTTCAATTTCCTTGTTCGATAATGCCATTTTCACTATATGAAGATAGGATAATAATAGTACATTGTTGCCTAGGCGCGGAAAGTAAGGGTTTTCCTGACGAGGTGGTTAGCAGGCCGAGCAATAGCGAGGGCTGCTAAAATACGAGTCAGGATATCCTCGTTTGCGCCGAGGCATACATAATGCTTTTCTCAAACATGTGAGGGAATAATACAAATACATTTTTAAAAAGCAAGTAATTTAATTATGCAGAATGAACGAATGTTACCGACTGTCAATTGTTTTTAAATACTAACCATAGAAATTGGAATGCAAATTCAAAAAGAAACACACGCACTGTGCTAAAAAAGCGAGCAGTTACCTTGGCTGTTTGGAATTTTTGTCTTGGTTTTTGATTTTGTATGCAAATTGACAGCATTTTTAAGAAAAATATAGACATGGACGGAAAGGTTTTTCATATGGTTTTTAACTCCTAGGAGTAAAATGAGGCTCTTTCCGTCCTTGTCTTTCAATTGGAAAACCGTTTTTTCCGAGCATATTTGAGAAAACCTTATTCCCTTTGCAACACATTTCATTTATATCGCCTTGATTATGTACATCCTATTGTACACTGCTTACTACAACTAATACTCGTCCCGCAACGGTATTTTTCCCGGTCTCTGCAGTAATGTACTCGAGCGTTCGTTCGTTTAAATTTCGAATTTCACTTCATCGATTGTATCATCGAATTAAGTTTATTGTGGTTTCTTATAAACTAAACTATAGTTTTGAAATCGTGATGGTTTTTATTGTACAAATGAATACAGATGTATTGTATAATTGTGCTCCTTCGTATTTACAAGGAAACGTACGAACGTGTCTTGCTATTTCAGTCGGTCACAGTACAAAAAGTACTGAGGGTGACTGAAGTAGTATATGACACGTTCGTTCTTTTCCGTGAAAATACGAAGGTGAACCATTATGCAATACATCCTAAGCCAATAAGCAGTATCCCAAATTCAACAGCCAAATCAGTTTGAATTCTATCCGGTTAGTAATAAGGTTGATATTGCTACGGGGGTTATATCTGACATACTGCCTATTGGCTTAGGACGGCAGAATAGCATACATGACAAAGTTTATTAACCTCTAAGCCTCGTGTAGTCAACACTTTAACTTATTCACTCATAGTTTAATTGTTATTAAGTTATGTCATATACAAGGATCGGGAAAACGCCCGTCATTTTGAAAACATAACCCTGTTCCGTACAGCAGAGACTTCCTTATGATGTTAATTAAAAATATTTGAAGGTATTTTACATTTATTATACCATAATTCATATGTTTTCAGTGACAATATTATTAATTAATAACACTGGAATGGTTTTGGGAAAATAAACTCCCGCCAATCAAAAATAACTTCATTTAAAAAAAAGTTTTTACTTGTTTGTCCATAACGCCGTGAATTTAGGACTTATTTATCAGTCAAAAAAGTTCGTCTACAGTCTACGGACGTCATTGGGGCATATTGAATCGTTGAAGTTGGGTTACTGTTTGTCTGTTTGGTTGCGTTTTCCCATTACATTATCGCTGAATACATATACATTATTGTATAATAAATAAATAAAATACCTAGTAATATTTTTATTTTACATCAAGGAAGTCTCTGCTGTACGGAACAGGCTTATGTTTTCAAAATGACGGGCGTTTTTCCTATCCTTGGTCATATACCCTATAAATTGCGTTTGGATCTGTACAGCAAAAAACCTCGATTTCAAGATTATATTTTAGTTTATTAGAAAACAATATTAGTAATGAGAGCGCCATTGGTCGCTCGGCATAGTCTTAAATGAGTCGCCGGCTTCCCGCCCTTCCCTCGGTCCCCTCTCGCGTCCCCCCGCGCCCCTGTGCCGCGCGGGCGAGGTCTCATTTAAGTTGTTTACCTACAAACATTGGCCGAGTGAAATAAATCATCATTTTGTTTACAGCGTTCAGGGCCTGTCAAAGGGAGAATGGTAAATCGGTGTCCTGCTGTACGCCGCGAAAGGGTTCTTTCATTATAAATAATTATTATATATGGTTTCCGTAATAAGCGCAATTGAACGTCTTATAAGTTGACATTGGTAATAAACTAATGCATTAGCTGTCGGCCCTTTGATATTAAGGTTTTTTAAGCATGAAGAAGGCATCTCGCGACTGCAATCTTACGATGACGATCTCGTGCTAATGATCCAAGAACTGAGGGCCGTATTAATAAACTCATCTTGATTGTGGAGCCCGTTACAAGACACGTAACATGAGAAAAACAAAATGTGTCTGTGGTTAACTTTTTTAAATTGACGTTTACTTGCCATGTTTTATATTTTAAAAAGTTTTTCTTAAGTTGGCAGTGATACACATATGTCAAAATTTTAAACAAACTTTTTGAAATAGTTTATTTGTAATGTTGGTAAAATTATTTTGCTCTAAAGTTTGTGTTTACTGCTTAGTACTTTATCCTAGGTTTAGTAAGCTTTGGCAGCTAGGCGTGTCGTTTTGGCTCAAAAAAGCACTAGTACTGTTACTAGGTACATAGACTAGGTAGACTTTTCTACGGATTATTCTGCGCACATGTTATGCATGTTCTTATATTAGTGTTCGTGACTATATAAGTGACAGATAAAAGTAAAAAAAAAAATATTTCGCGTTTGTACAAAGGCGGTTAAACTCGCATAACATATGAGAGCAAATAAGATAGGTACACTTTCCATCCTTTAACCTATTAAGCAGCAATGCATGGGTTCCGGTGTCGGGATAAGACAACCGGTGAATTTACTAGCATAGAGGCATTCCATCTTAGTCGTCAGGGTTGCCAACGCCTTTGTGGTTATTGACAATGCAAATGTCTATGGTTTCAGAATCCCACTGACCATCTGCCATCTATTTGAACATCCTAGATTGACTAGACTTGTCAGCGACAACTCGTTGTACATTGCGAAGTTAACAAGTTTCCACATCACTGAGATTCAAATAAGCTGCGCAATGTACAGTCAAGGACATTGTAGAACCCTGTCATAATGACAGCGTCGAGCCACATGGAGGAAATTACGCTAAAATTTATGATTAACGCTATGCGACAGGGTTCCAAACAAGAGTACTTAAAAATTCTCCTGTTCCCTGTAATAATCGATGGTTGAGGAGGCAGGTGCCTTCTCTATGCTTATATCTCGTATTGCTTTCTCAATTAACTTATAGAAAGCTACTAACGCTGAATGAGACACAAAGATTACACGAACGTTACCGACCAAAAACAATGTTTATTCGACGTTAGTTTTTGATCGATTGGGTTTAACTAAAGGGGCTTCTAAACGGGCCATGTTTTGCTGCAATTTGTGGCCGGCACTAGTGCTATCTTACTCTTACTTCGTATGTTAGAGCAAGATGCGTATAGTTGCCGGCCACACATTGCCGTGAAAATGTTGCTCGTTTAGAAGCCCCCTAACGGATGTAACTGTCAAAAAGAGAATTCACTGCGTAGTATCCTATCAATCTTCACAGTTTTTTTGTCGTTTTTCCACCCTGTATATGTTCGAGATCTTAGGTAACATATACAAAATAAAAAAAAAACTAGGAGACTAGGTAGATATTATGTTCTTATAAATAAAGTTCGACGTGACGCAGTGAATTTTCGGTTTATGAATTCCAAAATACCAATTGTTTATTTAGTGCTAGAATATAAATTGATTTAACATATATTTTATCGCTCGAGGGTGTATTATTATAATTAGTATTATGAAACGGTAGTGATGTGGCCGCGTTTCTTGTGTGGCGGGCAGTGAGAAGCAATATTTGTGTCTTAAAAACGATCGATAATTTCCAAAAGAATCTATACATACAAAACAAATGTTATTTCGCTTACATCATCTGTGTCACTGTCAAATGGAAGCGATCAAATTTCGACTTAATGACGTCATTTTTACATACGTCCTTTTATATGGTGTTTTTAAATGAGTGAAATTTAAAATGATATCTTATATGTTTATTCAATATATGTACATATGGCTTATTATGGTTTTGCAGATAAAAGCTATATCTCTAGATGGTCGCATAATTGGAAACTTTCGTTCATAAATTAACTATAACCCAAAGTAAAAAAATAATGGTAAGAACTTTTTATTACTTGTCAAATTTTAAAATTCATATTTCTATGCGGATATTTAGAAAAATCGCAAGCATTTCTAATTATGTGACCTGTGTACATCGCTATAATTTTGAATTTACAACGGATCGCTTCTCGATAAAGAGCCCTTAGTTGCACAGCACGCAAACATTGAAGCCCCGCAAACGCGGAGCACCATTATTTAATACCGATTTAGGAATCGGAAACATGCGTTACAAAAAATGTGTCAAGGAATTAATATTTAAGAGGATAAAACTAGTTGTGAAAACGCTATGGTCCATAAGGAAAACGCGGTAATGTTGCGTATATATATATAGTTAGGATATACTAGTAATATAGCAAAAGCCACCGTTAGGTAATTGACGTCGTCGACGTCGACGCGTCAAAATCGTCATGACGCTCGTGTGTTGACACTGAGTCAGTAGCGAAGTTTATACCCATCACAGAAGTACAGCACAGTATATACATGTGACCTCTGCCTAGTGAAGACATTTTTTTTATGAACAGTATTGTTTGTTATTTGATGCACTATAAGGGCGACAGTTGCAGGAAAAAAGGTCTTGTAGGTAAAAAAAAAAAACGACTACACTTCTAACACTGATATCTGATACTTCTGGTCAAAAGACCTCGAATGAGTCGACCTGATGGATCTATAGGTACTATGAGCTGTTGACTTCCTTAGGCCTTCCGTCTCCATCATACGAGTTTTATTAGTATGCCAAATTTCAATTCTGTCCAACGATTTGAATGAGGTTAAAATCGACTTAATATTTGATTACGTTGTGTGTTAGTTGCATGTAAAGTTAAAAAAGTGTTTTAAAAACACAAAAATACAGAATCATAAAAAAAAATTTTTTTCGACTAATAATATATACGGTACATCATGTATTAGTAGAAAAAAATAAAAAATAATGGAAATTTAATAATTGCTCAGCCTCGTGTTTTTGGCTTAAATTATTAATTTAATGGTAGGTTTCAATAAATAAAAGAAAGCATGTATTTGTAAGTTTATTTTCTCTTTCATAAAAAATGGGTACAAATAGGTAACTTTCTACGCTAAGAGCGATATGTATGCATTGCCTTAAAATCGAATAAAATGATAACGAATCTATACTTATGCATATATATTATATTTTTATATTTAATGTTTAAAGAGGCTGGTTTTGTAAATTTGTTTATATGTGGAAGAGAATCTCCGGAACCACAATAAAAAAAAAACAAGTTAAATTGTCCCAGACCTAGATAGAATTCCGCGAAAAGTCGGAAGAGGCCGCTAGTATAAGAATAAATTATTTTTACAGTTTTTTACCGATATGTCACGTGATACAAGGGAAATATTTAAAACTGATTTTCGAACACGCCACTAAGTGATCTTTTTTGCTATTATTGAACTTTAAATAAGTCATCGAATAACAAGTAATACTGACACATAGTAACGAGTGTTCGAGGCACCAGTGTTCGACACTTTAAGCTGTCATGCACCAATGATCGACACTTGGCTCTTAACTCGATGATCGCACGGTCATAATTTGAGTGTTACAAAACAAATGAATAACTAATCTTCTGTGTGATGTAAGAGTCAAGTGTCGATCATTGGTACTTGTCGATTACTGGTTCCTTAACGTATTAGAATACATCGAATTCTAGTATTATGAACCATATTGAAGTAGTCTTAGTAAATCAATTGTTAATCACGCATTAGTTTTACAGTATTGAGATAATCTTTTTATTTATGAAAATCTGTTAACACTGCCACCACCCATGACGCACCATTTGAGTCGTGGGCGGTGTCGAAAATAAATTAAAAGTATTGATTATATTCAATAATATGGTTGCGCCGTGTTATAACTTATATGGTCCGATTTCACCTGTCAAACCCAACTCAGTGCACGATGTGTTTGAGGTTATATTGTTTACTACATTGACAGCTGTCATGCAGCTGTCATATATGACATTTAATACCGGTGCGACTATAACTATAGGTATAAATAATGTTGATCTATATCTAGTAATCTATTTACATCTATTCTTCTATCTAGATATATCAAAGGTTGTAACGAGAGCTCTGTAAATATTTATTTGTGTACGCGATATTAAAGTCGTACGTTTATTAGGCGATGTGAACTGACGTTAGATATTGAGGTTAGATAAATAGTGTTGTGACAAAAGGATTATTAATCAGTTTATTGAGCTTGTTTTCCTATCGGATATTATCGGAATATGACTCTATCTATGCGGTTAATCTTCACATTGTATAAAATCAATTCGCTTCCCGTATGTACCATTAGATCTTTCTAACTGCGCAACGGATTTTCATCAATAGATATTATCAATTAAAAAATGTCTTCCATAGGGTTTATGTGCGTGATTCACATGGATTCCACCCAGGCGGAGCCTGGGTGGGTAGGTAGTAAGATAAATAATTAATTTTTAAGTACTTCTACTGCTCTAACTAATTATAACTTAAATAAATTCGAACAAATAAAAGTCAAAAACATAAATTCAACCTTGTGATAAATAATTTGAACACAAACACAAAATGACATTTGCATCTGTCAGTTGACTTCGCCTAAACAAAAATACGACTATAAGCACTACTCTTAAGAATGAATCCGTGAATATTTCCATACTATAGTACTTATACAGATAATAAATTCATCCTGACACATTGCCCAAGCATGAAGTTTCAGATTGATAATGTTGACAGCAAGAAAACGATGCTAAACTTCAATGTTGCGTGTGAATGAACAGTTAACGGGATATTTTTCCTGTTGTCAACATTGTCAACATTCAGAAATTTCAACCTTGTGGAATATGCCAGGATAGCCTTATCTACCTAGTACTCTAATACACCACTGACCTCTGGTGGGATAAATGTAACATACCCGCTATGGTAGGGAGATAGTCTGACCAGTGAGTAACGCAAAAAAATGGCGGCAAATTTAAAATATCAAGCTGGCAACACGAGCAGACTGGGTACGCATAATGTGGGCTCAGGGCGACTTTGTCTGCAGTCCTATTTCGTCACCTTCCTAACTCGTCCACAATGCCATGTCGTCAGCATGTAATTCCTGAATTGTCACCTTCCTAACTCGGCCACATTTTTATATCGTCAATTTCCTATCTTGTCCACATTCCTATATTGTCCCTAGTGCTAAGTCGTCCACATTCCTATATAACCACAGCGCAAACTAAAGTTAGCCACATAATATTGAAGAAGTTGACCACAGAATAGAAATGTGGACGAGTTAGCACTGTGGACTATATAGGAATGTGGACGAGTTAAGGTGACAATATAGGAAAGTAGAAAACTTAGCAAGCTGACAATATAGGACTGCCGTCGTATTGGAATAGTGGGCCATATGGCATTGTGGACGGGTTATGAACGTGACGAAATAGGACTGTGGACGAAGTCGCCCTGAGCCATAATGTGTCAGCTTGATTCATAGGTAAAATTGTTGCCATATGAAGAATTAGAAAACGTGTGTCACGACTCACTGGTCAGACTCTAGCAATGGAGGCAATAAATGTAACTTCACTACCATTGCTGATTCTTTCGGACTCCAGATAACATCAAAAATTCTAAATGAACTCTAGGGTGATTTTAACCGCCGTCATTAAAGTCTTCGTCTATTACTGCGGGTATTTATAACTTAATTGTTATTTTCAGACCAGTCCAGTGGCGCTCTCTTTTATATAATAAATTAAAGTAATGTCTTGAAATAGAAGTGGTTTTTGTTAATTTGACTACACGAAGGTGAAGAGATTATAACAAAAAACCACTCTTCGAATTCAAGACAATACTTTAGTTTACGGGTGTTAGGACCTTGTGCAGGGTCCGTCCGGATCGCTACCACCATCTTATCCATTAACCTACCGCCAAACAGCAGTGTTCGCATTTGTGTTCCGGTTTGGGGATAAGACAGCCGGTGTAATGACTAGCATAGAGGCATTCCATCTTAGTCCTCAGGTTTGGCAGCGCATTTGCAGTCTTAGGCTTGCAGTCTTGTGAATGCGAATGTCTATGGGTCACAGTTTCCACTTACCATCAGGTGGCCTGTGTGCTCGTTTGCCTTCTCTATGCCATAAAAAAAGGTCTTAAAAAACACAGTCATTGTAACACTGTACAGTACCCCAAACAAAAATGTTAAGCGCATTAGTGCAATGTCATAGTAAATTTCAAACGGAACATCTATTGACACATATGACACAAGGTTCTTAGTACTGGTAGTTATTATTTAGGTCAATATGTTAAAACAGCAATGACGGCGGTTCAAACGAACGAATATTCACACTGTATTTCTTTCATATGACGAAGTAAAGTAAAGCGCTAAAAGTAACCGTAGTATAATTTTATCTAAGGATTGGAAGAATCGGCCCAAAGTGTTCTTCGGTATAGATATTAACGAGAGTTCGGAATGACTTGTTTTTAACAACAAAAATAAAACCCTTTACTTGATTTTTTTATCTTTTCGTGTGTCAATTGGACGAGATGACAAAAAAAATCGTAGCAGTTTGTTGGAGAAATTCTTGAACATTAAGGTGCATATCCACTGCGGTTTTAAACAAAACATTTAAACACGATAACATTCCAAAACTAAATGTGTTTTAATGCCTAATTATGTGTACAGTCGCATACTTTACATCTTTATCTATCTATATTATAAGTTTTCCACAATTTGTGAGACACCTGTATCTGTGGTTGCCCTGTATCTTAATGTACCTGTATCTTAATATTCACATTAAAGTATCGGTCACCAATACTTTAATGTGAACATTAAGATGCTATGATCGATAACTGATACTCTAATGGCATGCAATACTTTAATGTTAACATTAAAATACAACCACACATACAGGTTTAATAAAGACCATTTGCTCATCATTTCTGAACATATTATAGGGATGTTACGACATCGGATCTAGATAAAAAAAAAATGTAACCGCAGTCTGGTTCCGCATTCTTAACTATAGAGTTAAGAATGTGGCCGGGACTTGCAATAATTTTCGTCCTCTTAGTCACACGTCACTAGTTTTTTTCTACCCGGTTCGATTCCTGTTAGCATTTACACTTGTAAGTTACTATAATAAGTTTTGAAACAAAGCTACTATATGCAAGAGAGAGATGCAGAGATTTGGCGCTACTCTTACCCACAGTTGCGTCTCAAAACTTACAGTGTTAATTTGCAATTGTAAATGGGCTAATATATGTACGAGTATCGTCGTTTCTGATCTAATAGTTAGATAGGAAAGTAGTCTTTATTGTTTAGCGGACACAGCGAGGATCAGATGCGAGGTTGCGAAAGTAAAGCGACGATATGTCGGTGGCCTCATTCAATTCATACATTAAAATAAATATTTAATTGTATCAGCCGTTCTGAGCTCTCGTTGATTAGTTTTAACATGTGTTAGTTCTTCTTCGTCGTGTTCACTCTTGATAGAGTGGTCGTGGTCTTCCATGATGTCAGCCGCTACTGGCAATGTATTAGTTAGTTAACGTCGGTTAAATTTGATCCCATCGCTTTTACAAATTGTCACTCGCTTTGACCATGTGTTCTTTGGTGTTTCTTTATCTGCCAATGTCAAGTCTAGTGAGGTCTTAACGTGTTCACTGTCAGTGCGGTTTTATAGAAGAAGAAGAACGCCCATATGCGTTTAAGGCATTGGGTGAAGGTCAGGAGAACGCTTATATGCGTTGCCAGTGAATGCGTTAAGGTATTTGACAATTTTAAGGCCGCAGTCAGTTACTGACGACTAATTCCCACCGTTCCATGGTGACGGTTGGTCATACGCAAGTTTGGAATAAGACCTACTGCGATTAAATACATAGGGCCGTATTAAAAACATCTTGGTTGTGCTTACGCAAGGTACGTCAAAGTAAACAAGCCGTGGAATACTGTCATTTTTGACGCATCTTGAGTAGTGATGGGCGACTTGTAAGTTTGAAAAGTGAAACTACCACTTGAATTTCTGCAATATTCTAAAAGAGAAATAGTGTAACGGAAACCTTCCATGAAATTTACTTGTGTCAGAATAATTTCCATCTAATTATGTAACTTTCAGAAGCTGTGATTTTCGCAGTTAAGGGAGGTTTTGCAATGTTTCAGATATCGTCCATGACTAATCTTGAGAAAAGCATTAGAGTCGAGATAAGTTTATTGCGGCCCTAACGCACCAACGGGGCGTAGCGTGACTAGCTTCAAAAGTTACGATTTATTTATAACATTGGCTGCTCTACGGCCTGCCTTATATTGGAATTGGAAAAGTTCAAATTAATGTGTTCTTTATTCGCGTAAGCAAGCTTACCTTTTCGATGGCATGTCTAATACAAAAGTCTCCTCTCTCACACGTTCTAAGCACGCAGAACAAATTTCAAACTTACCTTACGCAAAATTATTTTGCGCAAACTAAGAGATGCCACACGGGCGCTGCCGGTGCGCTGCGTCCTCGCCGCTGCGGGGTAGAAGCTTTCTATCCACATCTCGATATGACTAGGTAGCTAAAAGGGCTTCTAAACGGGCCATGTTTTTCTGCAATTTGTGGCCGGCAACTAGTGCTATCTTACTCTTACTTCGTATGTTAGAGCAAGATGCGTATAGTTGCCGGCCACACATTGCCGTGAAAATGTTGCTCGTTTAGAAGCCCCCTTATACAACTTGATCGCGTTGTGACTACATCGATCATAATACGACCAGATGCCCTTGCCAATATGCATTACGCTTACTAGCGTTTCTATTCGTTTCGTTTTCAAAACAATCGCGTCAAAAGTCACGTGATGTACCAGTGTTGCGATTGGTTTAAAAACGAATGGAATAGAAACGCTAGATGGCGTAATGCATCATAGCAAGGGCCTTTACCGCTACAACTTAAAAAATCTGAGTCGCTAAAATTTTTTTTTCATCTTTTCTCTGTCTTACTAATGTTGACGGAGCCCCGCATGGCGGAGCTCCTATTCCTGGGCAATTTGCCTTTTTGAGCTTTTGATGTTACGTATAGAACGTAACCTACATAGTAACGCAAACGAAGTAAACATTTTGAGATGTAGTCACAAAGCGATGTAGGTAGTCAGATCGAGATGTGGTCGCAAACCGATCTGGACGTATTTGCTACTTAGCCCAAACGAGACCTGGATCTATTAAAGCTTCTATACAGCCGCTGCGTTGTCCTACATATAAAAAAGAACGACATGCCACACGATGCGTTGAAATTTGCGACGACGCAACGCACCGACTGTCGTCGCTGTAGATGGAGACAATGTAGTGTATTTTTTTTTTAATAAATAAATTTATAAACAGATTTATCCGTCGTCGATGGTGATCTGTGGTACGAAATCCATCAATAGCTTTGAAAAGGAAGTTTTATTTTTATACATTATATTTTATTAGCATGACTACCCGTGACGCATACGGTGCGTCTGAATAAGTATAAAATACTATAATAAGCGTAAAATGTGTTAAAGGCATCATTTAGACAGCTATTTTGAATATATTAATAATCAATAACGTATACTCGCTGTCCGTGAACAAGTGGCTTTTAATTTGAGTATAGCCTCTTCTCAAGGAGAACCTCATTTATCCTGCAGCTTTTTTTAAAATATGTTGTGTTTTCTATTAAAAAACTGGATGTCTGCTAAGACAAGCGCCACAAATGTAGTGCACATTTCGTCGTGTGACATCGTATTTTGCCGGATTGTTCGTTATCGCCTTGCTATCTCATTTAGCTTATTCATAGTTACTGAAACTGAGTGAGAAAGAAATAAATGCGAAATTTTCCGACCAAATACGATGTGTGAATTGAATACTCGCTACGTATGGGGCGCTATTGTACCCACTCGATAAAATCATATTGCTGTTATTTATTTAGCAGTAATAGCAGCAGTTTAAAACAATACAAAGGCATGTCAAACGCAATAATGGTTTTACCTAGGTCATTTTATGTTTAGTTTTAAGTTTTATTTGTATGACAAGGTACTGTATGATAGCCAATCTTGGTCTAAAAAGTATTTTATATCGAATTGAAGCTAAATAATATTTAGCAAATAGGCTGAAAAGGTTCTAGAGTGGCGACCGCGAACCGGGAGACGAAGTGTTGGCAGACCTTCCACAAGGTGGACTGACGATCTGATAAAGGTCGTGGGAAACCGCTGGATGACAGCAGCAGAGGACCGATCGTTGTGGAAAACCTTGGGGAAGGCCTTTGTCCAGCAGTGGACGTCTTGCGGCTGATAATGATGATGATGATGAGGCTGAAAAACTTCAGTCCAGTACATATATCATTAAAAATAAAGATGTATTTTTTAAAAATTGCAAATGCTTGTTTAATATGCATATTACATAATAATCGAAAGTATGAAGCCTATAGTATATGTAAACGTTACGTTTGGTGCAAATTATTAGTACCGACTTACCTGTTTATACCTGCCTACCCAATAGTTTCACGGGAAAAAATAGTCAACCTAACGTTTGCCGACGACACGACGAGCGATGGAGCAAGCGTGTTCTGGTGTGGAGACAGGAGACGTATGCCCAACTGTGGGCGAATACGCACTGATGAAGAAGAAGAGAACGTTTGCATATTCTATAGGCTTCATACTTTAGATTGGTATGTAATTATTCTGATAAACAAGCAATGGCAATTCTTTGTTCTAAAGTTGATTAAAAAAAAAACTGTACTGAAATGTTTCAGCCTAAATATTCGCCATTCGATATAAAATACTTTTATCGAATAACAGGCCGGTGAGGATCGTCTCCTATTCGGATCTCCTATCTGTAGACATGGCGCTATATCAAATGTCATAATAGGTAAATTATCGAATCAATTTTGAATAACAGAAACAAATGAGTACCATTTGATGGTTGCTCTACATGATGGCCCATCGTGGGCTAACGTAAAGACGGAGTGATGCGTGGGATGCAAGAATGTGGTGTAAATGCGCCCCTTTTTTTGACCCATGATGGGTCATCGTGTAAGGGCCATGAGCAGACTATACGTACTGAACTGACACCATAAGCCTGAAAATTATGTTACGGGTATAGTGTTTGTCGCCTTGTGTAAACTACGCACGCATTTGTTTTTTTTTATATATATTGCATTTGTTAATAAAATAATTATGAAAACGGGAATAAATCTTGCCTGGTCATATTGTAAATATATATTGTATTGCTTTTTAGAGTATTATGTAATCAAATGAAATGCCACTATAGCAATAAATAAATCATAGTTAACATATAAATATTGTTGTTTTATTTTATCCAAGTTATAGTGTTCGATTGGACCCGATTCTACAGTGTTTTATTTAGGTGTCGCTAAAACACTTTGCTATTCTGTGGGCAGCTGTCACAATCAAATGACAGCGCTAATTTGAATCTGACGTTTCTTATTTTAGGCGGGCTATTCAACTTTACATTGGGGGCCATTTGCAAAGTCAAAAGATGGCGGATGTGTAATTTGTTTTATTTTTTATTTTTGTGTATTTAGGTGTTCAAAGTTCTTTTCTGTTAGTGATTTGCACTTTTAATGCCTTTGTGTTGCACAGTGATATAAGACTTGGACTTATTTCGTGTATCTGGCATCTTACTTCTCGTTTCAAGTGGACTTGGAGTGGTACAGAGGTTAAAACTATCTTGGCCTCTGTCCTACATATCACCGTACAACGTTGCCCCCAATCTTCCTGGAAAAGATTGGATTGTCTTTTATTTCTATATTGATTTATACTTATATATACTTGACACTGGCGAAATCACTTCATTGTGGAAAGCCATATTCCCCGCGGTAGTAGCTGTTCAAGTCGCCGCGGGACAAAGAAAAAAAAAAACTTTACATTGACATTCTGGAATAGCACTTGTTAAATGTCTAAAAATTAGACAATATAGTTTTAGGCTATTTAAGCGATGTCCACGTAGAATCGGGTTCAATGACTTATGCACTTGCCTCTAGGACAATGGGACGTGGTTCTGCAAACGAGAGCCAACCCTCAAAGATTTGGCAATAAAATGACAACTGTCATGCTGAATACTGCGGGTTGGTTCACGTTTGCAGAACAACGTCCTGAATCTGGTCAACTCAATGGGTCGAATGTCTATGGGTCACAGTTTCCACTTACCATCAGGTGGCCTGTGTGCTCGTCAGCCTTCCCTATGCCATAAAAAAAAAAAAAATGGCTACCTCTCATGGAATACCTCTGCCAGACACTCGTCGAGCGGCATGGCAAGTAGTGAGGAAACGACGCAGGTACGTAGCGTGTCCAGGCGCTTGAGAGGACCTAGAGCGAAGCGTCGCGAGCAGATTGAGGAGCATAGTGGCAGGGGTATAAAAACCAGTCAAGTAAACTCACGGGTTATTCCCACCCGTTACCACCAATTTGTTACCAGTGGTAACAGCTGGTTTTTTTTCCCACCTGTTACCACTAAAGTACTCGGTGGTAACAAGTGGGAATATTTTTCCCATTTGTTACCACTAAAATATTTGGTGATAACTACTGGGAAAAAAAATCCAATTGTTACCAGTGGTAACAAATTGGTGGTCAGGTGGGAATAACCCAAACTCACAACACGGGATTGTTGAGCCACTTGCCACTGTTCGTAATTTGGCCGTGTAATGCAAATCTGGTTTAGTCGGTTATACTCGTGTATCCAGTATGTATTACTCGGCTAAATTACGAAGAGTATCAATTAGCTTAACATTCCCGTGTTGTGATTGTACAAGTCAGTCTCACGCACCAAGGGCACTATTCGTATTATTACTAGAGAACGGATTTGAGGTAGCGTTTACAAGTTTAATATGGATATGGCTAGTTCATTGGTTAGATAGATTGATTTACTAGATATCATGTTTTTTATTGGTCTTACAGTTATCTTATTAGTTTATTACTTACCGCTTACTTTAAGTTTTATACAGCCAAACATAATAGATCACGCATCACGCAGAGATTACGCATCTTTTTTATAGTTCCTGTCAAAAATGACATTGTAATAAATACTTGTACTAGTCTTTATGATCTCATCCATATTAAACTTGTAATCGCTACTTGAAATCCGCTCTCTAAAAATTATATTCCAATTTTAATTTGATTTCGAATCTAATTAGTACGAGCTCAACTCACCCTTGACCAATTTGTAGTATTTGTTATTCTTCTTCAGGGTTGTTCTATTTGGGCAAATTTGAAACTTATATGTTTTACCGTGTTTACGATACAACAAAAACAAAAATACGTTGGCAAGAAACGTTTCTTGTAGGGACCCCCATTTTATAAGGGTTCCGTAGTTAAACTAGGAACCCTTATAGATTCCGTCCGTCCGAGGGTTACCTTAGAGACTCTTAGTTCTTGAAAGCTGTTATTTGGCATTGTATATAGGTACCGTAAAACCATACAACTTTGCCCGCTTATTGCATTTTTTTTTCTCGTTTATCCCAACTTTTTGAAATACAAGTCTGTACTACTTACACCTTTGCATACTGTTCTTGGTGTCTGTTAAGAATCAACTACAAAAATACGATTATTTATTGGTGTAAATTTCTCTGAAAATTATGGACCAAAAAAAACCTTTTCTACACCATTGCCCACTTTTATATAAACGCTAATAAATTTGGTATTGTCAACTTTATCATCAGGTCATTTAAGGTCTAAACTATACAACAACTATGACCTCATTGTATAACATTTATGAATCCATTTCGACGTAGGATTCTTCACCTAACTGTAGTGGGCAAAGTTGTGAATCGATTTTTTGACTCCTTCATAAAAAAATAAAATTAATTAGTGTTGGTAATTATATTTTTTTACGCGACTACGACTAAACCTAAAGAAGGATTACCCTTCTTTAGGTTGTTAGGTTGTTTAAACCTGTATAAATGAAATTCTGATCTTAGCTGTAGTATCTTATTAAAATATAAATAATAGATTCGTTAATTCAGATTTTTTTATAGTTCTCCTTTTTATTCCGTTATTATGTCTTAAGTGACAACCATAACGGTAGATAAGAGGGAGAGATATTGTACTGGGCAAAGTTGCGAGCAGTACTCTCGGAATACGCATATGACATTGCCCACCGCCTTAACTCAGAAATTATTAGAGATACAGTTACAGATACAGTACTGCAAAGTTAACTGTTATAACAACCTCAAGAACATACGTGTTGGGACTTCGCAGGTGAATTTACCAGACAAGTTTTCTTGGCCCGTCAAAATACAATACCATCTTCGAAGCCGACTGATGAGTGGGTAAAGTATGAGAGCCGTTACTCGGTGTTGCCAATAATATAATATGTTTAACTTTATACCACAAATGGAAAACAAAGTGTGCGTTTGATATTTTTTGTTTTATTTCGGTTATATTCAAAAGGCAAAGTTGTATGGTTTTGCGTTACTAGGTATGTAGGCAACTTGTGAAAAAAATATTTCATTTGGTTTATTTATATTTTATTTTATTTTTAAAGACAATAATCTTATTTAATTAATACGTATACGTAACTATCACTAAGAGTAATATATGATGAGTACATATAAAGAGAATACATTATTTTGTGTAAGAGCGTAAGAAATGCTCCGTAGATTAGGTATATCGAGAACTTGGCCTGCGTATTAAGAATAATACTTAGATTACACAAAGCACACAATGTATAAGTAAGATTAAATAAAAAAATAAGCAAAATAAATATTTTCTATTCTATTGTTTTATTTTACTCCAAATTCCCAATCATCCCCATTTCCCAATTCTTAGTATAAGCGAGACTAATATGTACGCCTGTTAAACGAACATGTTCTATGGTAGAAAACTTACTAGCCAATCTACTTTTCTGGCCACTGTACCATTCTATTTCGCTCTTTGTTGAAATATTTCACTTCGTGAATGGAACCGAGTGCATCACTATTAGCTTTTAGGTGGTATTATTATTATACGGTTTGACATTTGATTTGTTTGACAACTGATCCTGTGCTTTGGTGGTTGGCATTTTACTAAAACCATTAAATAGTAAAGAACACAATTAAAAGTCAAAGAAGAAGAACACAAGTAAAAGTCGGAGTCGTATCGCCAAAAGTTCCTACACATCAAGCTTACATATAAATATAGAATGCTTAGAAAATAATCTATTTCTATTTTAATCATAACTTATCTTACAAGATCGTTTTTGTTATATAAATGTACAACTAATTACCTATAGGCAATCAGCAGATACCACTTATAATATAACCTACTGTTTTAAGTAGATACTTAACTACAATAAGATGATGTCGGCAAAACACTTAATAAGGAATAAGGTTAGTACCTACCATCAATAGTCATAGTTTACTTACAATACTATAATACTGGGGTCCTAGTGACAAAGTGTACCTACAATACAAGTCTTCTAAAGAGCAAGTAACTGTACACATCATTTTGAAATGACCAAAGCTAATAGATAAATTAATAAATATGAAGAATTTTACAATGTGTTTGCGGACCACTAGGAAATTAATTTCCATTATAGAATTTTGATTCCATGTAGCTTATGATTGCTTATTTGGTTTTTTAAATTGGCAATTTAATCCGAGAAAATAATTAGATCAATGTATTTTTTTGTCTTTTGTGATACGGTATCGTTTTTTTTTTTTTAGTTCATTACTTGAGTATAATCTACAGCGCTAAATATGTTGCTGGTAAACCCAATGACATGTTTCTGTAAAACAGCCCGTTCATACCATTTCTGGGAGAGTAGAATCTCCGCAATACCTCTCGTACTTCAGCCACCGTGATGGCTGGCACTCCCTCATATCCCGACTTGATGTACACAGCGTTGTTCAAACTCGGTGGGTTACAGAAGAAACCGCCTTCAAACTTGCTAAACGGGTCACCATTTCTTTTTTTAGCATCTTGCCGTATCAAAAATACACCGTCTACTATTTCTGCTACAGTTTCATATGCCAAAAAACACAGTACTTCCAAGGCCAATTGGGTTATTTTCCATTCTTTTTTAGGGTTAATCCACCGCTCAAACTTGGAGAAACCCTTGGCCATGTCCCCAGGTGTGCGGAAAGAGACGCACCTTGATTTGTGGTAAGCTTTATACTTCTCGAACGACATGGTTTCTGTTATTTTAGACGCCCTTACCTTCCGCTTGTAGTCTACGACGTCGAACTTAATTTGGCTTACTTCATCACATTCATCAAGTTCATTTATTATGTCGATGTGTGTCCTACGCTTCTTCTTTCTCGGTTGCAGTCCAGCTTCTACCAATATATAGTTGATGGATTTAACCTTATCCCTGTTTGTTTCAATATCATTCATTTTAAGCTGGTAATCGTGCAGCCTCTTCAACTTCATCTTGTTCTTCCTCATCAAGAAAATCACGTCGAAATTAGTGATCCCTTTCCCGGATCTTTTGGTGGTGTTGGACGACGCCTCTTGCAGCATGTTCATAATTTGTTGCAAGACAATGTTTTGGATCAATACAACTGTACCAGCGTTAGGGTTCGGATTGTCACCGAAACCGTGCATCATGTTTGCGATTTCCCTTTCGAAGGTAGTTGGTTCTCTTCTGTCGTCGGATGCAAAATAGGCTGCCATGGCTGATGATACAATACAACTCGTTCAGTTAATTATAATAACAGTCATAATACTGACAACAGCGTCCGCCTGCAGACAACAGCGTTCTGTAGCGTCTGGGCGTATTGATCGGGTCATCGGCGTCGACCCACGTGAGGCGTGGCAGGGCGCTGCGGGGGTGGGGCGGGCGGCGCGGCCTCCCCTAGCGACAGTCCCGGCCGGACCAACACACGAATGCTTCAACCCTTAAATGCAGGTTTTATGCATGCATTGTTCTATTAATAGTTATATTGTGCTGATTATACCTAGGTGATGTTTTTTGAGTTTATTGTTACGTATGATGCATCCTACATCATTTATTCAAGGGTTACTTACTTACTTTATAATATTATATACCTAGTTAGCAGCAGTAGTACACTTTAGAGGCTGTGACAATTTATATACCTACAGGGTTTTTTTTTATCAGTGTACAAATTTTAACATATCGGTGCTTAAATACAAAAGCGCCACAAATCAAAAACAAATATAGTTTGATTTAAAACTGAAAGTATATAGCATTCCGATTTCAAATGCAACACAGACACATTTTGATTTGCGTCGCTTTTGTATTAAAGCAACGATTATGATTTTGTATCGTTAATATAATATATTACGACAATAAAACAAAGTTCAAATATATATTTGTTTTGTTGCATATTATCTCTCTTTTACCTTCTCGTGTGGACACAAAGTCACACTAGAAAATAACTTTTTACAAACCTCAACAATAAAAACCTTTTAGTATTTAAACTAGTTTTTTTCGAATAGCGAAACTTCAACTGACAGCGTCATGTCACTACATTTTTTTCAGTAAAGACAGTTTTCAACTGGGATAAAATCTCTCGCGTTGTCTTAACAACTTCATGAACCGGACCCAGCCGCTCGTAGAGGGTTTTGTGAGTGGCTTCTTAGTCATTCCGATGCCAACATTTTATACGTGTTTTCTCGTGGTCCCATTGAACAAAAAGTGTAAAAAGTGCACCTAGATTTGATCACAAAATACTCATTATGATTGTAAGAATAGGTAGGTTAGGTTCGTTAGGTTTCTTCAAATGCCCTAAGGGCAAAACTAGCCAGAAGCAGGAGCCCCGCCCCGGGCAGGGTTCCGTCGAAAGTCAATGGGACAAATTTAATGGGACCACGAGAAAACACCCCATTCTATGGACTGATGAAGCACTGTTCACCCGTGTTGGGATTTACAATGTACATAACGAACACTGGTGGTCATAAAGTAATCCACATAAAGTTAAAGACAATCACCATAGAGTAAGGTTAGTGCCAACGTGTGGTCGGGCATTATTGGGAATAAAATATTAAGGACCCTATTTTATCGAAGGCCGTTTGACCGGAGGAACTTACCTGGATATGTTACAAGGTGTAGTGGGCGAGTTAATGGAAGATGTTCCGATAGCCTATCTACTAGATTTTTACTACCAGCATGACGGTGCTCCACCCCACTACGCAACAACAGTGCGAAACTACCTAAATAACGAATACGGAGACAACTGGATAGGGCGTGGAGCACCTCAGGTGCCATGGCCAGCCAGGAGCCCGGACCTCACGATGTTTGACTTTTTCTTGTGAGGTGAAGTCAAACATCGCGTGTACGTCGAAGAAGCCCAGAGGCTTGATGATCTTAAAACGAAAATAATATCAGCATTCCATGGCATTAAAAACGAAATTTGTGTTTTAGACAGACTAAAGAGCGACTTACTAAAACGTACACGGCTTAAGTACGTAGTAAGTTTTGTATTTGTATTTTTTGAATAAATTTAATAACTTCGCAGCTGAGTGTGGTTGTTATTTTAAACATATTATAAACACAATATGACTTAAATCTTTATTTTTAATTCCATAGAATTCTGTCGTTTCTTGGTCTTGATTAATTGATTGATGATTCTGATCATTGTTATTACAAATCTTTGGACTTTTTTAAACCTTAATTTTTCTTTGTTACTAATCCATGTTATGTGTTTTATGTAAGTACTTAAATCAAGTTAAATACTATTGAAAATCCTAAAACGTCAGAATTCTACGGAATTAAAAATCAAGGTTTATGTACGTATCGCCCACACTGTCAACTGACTACTAGTGAAGCTTATTATCAGGAGATAAAGTTACAAGTGTACAATTAACTGTGTTTGCATTTGCTTGTAGTAAACAACTGAGTATTCAGTTGAACACGTGTGTACTAAGTCTTCCAAAGTGATAGTTTACTGATGACATGGGTCACACTATTCGAAATTTGAAATTACATGTACTTTTTATCAGACAACAAGCTCCTCTCCTACTGATATTCTAAATTTGAAATTTCATTTATTAACTTACCTGACAACCCCCTCTTCCTAGCACCCCTGCATTAGAGGGTCCATGAATATCGTTAAGTTGGTGGAATCATTGAATCGGCAATGTCTCTAATATTTTTTAAGCTAGAGTAAAAATAACAACATGTCTTCTTGATTAATAGCGAAGCAAATATTAAAATTTGTCCACCTATTAAAAAATAACCCTGTATAGCAGTATAAACATGACATTACATAGACAAGGTACTAAAGTGTACACCATATTTTTGAACTCGACTGTACAAACAAAATGACGTCAATCCGTTCACTATTCACTACCTATTCCAAAGCGCACTGATAATATAAAAGAAATCCCAGTAAAATAAAATAAAAAAATTGAAGGTTTTGTCAGAGAAACCTCTACAAATATGTTTTTTTAAGAATACCTGTTTAAAAAGTTCCTAGGCAACAGGAGCTAGCTAGCTAGAAACTTTTGGTGTCTTGGGTCCGTTTTCGATACTAACTAACCCTTGATTTAGATGCACTTGGTATGGTGATTCAATGTTATTTTCTTGTTAATAATCGCCTTTGTGACTAGTGATGGGCGGCTTGATAGATTCAAAAGTGAAACTTTCACTTAAATTTTTGCAATATTCTGAAAGTTTCAAATGTGAAATTTTCACCTAAAATTTAATGCAATATTCTGGAAGTTACCAAAGTTAAATCTTTTAATTTATGTAAATTACCATAGTTTTGACATGTGACATTAAGTAATGGAAAGTTTTCGTGAAATTTGAATGAAATATCCATGTGTCAGAATAATTTTCATCTAGGTCAATTATGTAACTTTCAGAAGCTGTAATTTTTGCAGGTAATTCATGCAATTGTTCATAAATCGCCCATCGCTAGACGTGAACCCATAGTCTAAGCACGGACTCTTGATAAAAAGGTTCATAACCCCACATTGGGGGCACCTGGACGGGGAACGTGTTAAATAAATGCTTTTTTTTATTAGACGAAGTAAACTGACAGTTCTCGAGTTATTATTTTGGTGAAATTTAACAGAGAATGTACCTAAAGCTTATTCTATAAGTAACTGTTTCAATACGTTTGCTATAGGTTATTTGTACAAGTTTACATATTCGTTGTAATAATCAAAACGGCTATCGTTGAAATAAACCGTACAGGAACTGTCAGTTCACTTTAAAGAATAAAAAAATAGACTAAATGGCTAATTAATAATGAAGAATAACTGGCTTTTCACTTTTAATTGTCTTTAATTATTACAATAAGTTATAATAATAATAATCACTTATTCATATATATGAGGTTGTACAAAAAATGACAGACAAATATGTTATAAACGACTTGCACAAATTAAATTATTGTAACTCTGACATCAAAACTAAGCAAAAGCTTGTATCTTGGATTTTCAGCGTTCGACGCGTTACAGCTGCTTGAATAATGTATAATCACTAGGTACTTTTACTACGAATGTGACAGATAAATACTAAGATATATAGTGTGTGTGTTACACTTGTGTTGTCATCTCCACTTCCCTGCGTCATCGGGGTGGGCCTGGTGTTCTGGCAGACAGTATCTCCTGGACACCAGGCTTTCACACTGGTTTCCAATAATTTATTTATTACCTATTATTAAATAGATTTACCTTCATAAAATGTTAATTATTTATACCTTTGTGAAAACGTGGGCGCTAACAATGGGCTTCATAAGAAAGCTCAAAGTCACTCAGAGGGTTGTGCTCGGGGTGTCTCTGCGTGATATAATCAGAAATTATGATATCCGCAGTGGGCGCCACACATTGCTCGCAGGAGTGATGGCCGATGGGGTCAGAAGGTTCTGGAGTGGCGTCCGCGGACTGGAAGACGAGCTGTAGGTAGGCCTCCACCAAGATGGAGTGACGATCTCATGAGGGTCGCGGGAGCGCGGTGGATGCGAAAAGCACAAGACCGGTCTGAGAGCCTTGGGGGAGGCCTATGTCCAGCAGTGGACGTCTTTCGGCTGACATGATGATGATGATTGTGAAAAGAATAATGTTTTATTTATTATTAATGTATTTATTGCGCTTAACCTATTTAGTGTCCACATATAACCTTTTCATCTCCGCTCCAATACAACTTATCATATACGTCATTGGATTTCTCATTAAAAAACATTGTTCAAATTTGGCAGGTACAATGCAACAGACAGACAAAGATAAATAAGTAAATATCAAGGGACCATCTCACACACAAACTGACCTAATCCCAAACTAAACTCTAGGCTTGTAATATGGGCACTAGACTACGATATAAATACTTATAATAGAGAAATCTTAAATACATGGAAAACCTCCAAGACTCAGAAGCAATCATGCTCAGAGAACCAAGGACCGCTGGCTTCGGAGGCAGGGTCTCTACCAACCGCCATCGCGTCAAACACGCATACACATACAGTAACGAAGACACATTAATATTTTATTTTCATATTGGATGTCTAATTCCAAGAGGAACATCATCTGACCATTTATGAATTACTGTAAATTCACCTTACACCTTACAAGTGGTCAGTCAGCTGTGTTGATAGTATGACCACTATGACCAGTGCGAGATCAGAATTGTGGCAGCGATTGTGGCGGGTATTCAGCTGAAAACAAAAGCAAAACTTAAAATTTCGATATTTTGGCAAAAGATGAAAAAAAACCTTACCGGTGTGGGTGGGCTTAAATCAGTGACCTAACTGTAGGGTGGCTGAGCGGGCAAAATGCCTCAAGCCCCCCGGTTCGAAAGACCGTGAGCAGAGGAAAAACCTAATATTTATTTATATTAACAATAGTGAAAGGGAGTCCCCAGTTGGTATAGTTACGCCAATGGCTTAAATTGTCCCAAACTGAATATACTTTCAAAATTATAGTAAGAATGTCATAAGTTTTACGAGTATGAATTGAGCAGCAAAAGAAGATATTCTAGTATGACAACTTGTACTTGAATGTCATTTTCAACTGATCGTTTAATTGGTCAGAAGAAAATGATCATAATAATAACACAGGGACAGGAAGCAAGGTGATAAATTACGAATTAGATTAAAGGGGTAAAAACAAAAATAAATGTACATAAAGACGCTATTTAAATGTCACTTAAATGACTTACAATTTCGTTACAGAAATATGTGTTAGACGTTAATCATCGGCTTCATTACGGTGACAAAACTCTTCTTTTCTGGACATTTATTTTGGCTTATACCCATAGAATATCAAATTAATTCAATATGAAACTAAAATAAAACTATATGGATGTACTAAATATGTATTCTAAGCAGTAAAAAAGGATTTATTTAAAATATTGCTAAAAAATGAAGGTGAAATAATAGGAACCTTGACAGAAATGAGGTGTTATAGTTGTTTTGCCTGTTTGTCTATAATGAATATATCTGACATTATCTGAACGTCTGAATTGTATTCCAAGTTCGCCTTGAGAGGTCATGAAGTCCCAAAAACCTGTATTCAGTTACATATGATAGTTTGGAAGTCTTACTGACTATGGTAGGTACTTACTATTCTGATTGCAGCTAAAGAAAAGAGTCAGTCCTTTTGATTATTGTATTAATCTGAATCTAGTGAACTACTAGATTCGTGACCGTCATCTTCAGAAGATGATCTTGACTCTGGCTTTAGATGTTCCATAGGTATGTTAAATGGATTGTAAGCTTTTTGGGATGTCAAATGTTTCAAACAAGCCAGCTCATTTGAGTCCGTAGGTTGCGACAGTTGTTCAGGTGATCCTGACAAGTCAAGCTCATCCAAAAAGCTTTCATCAAATTTTTTGCTGTATAAAGCTGTCTCTAGCATACATTTTTCCAAAACACAATACATAATAGGATCCTCTGCTAGTGGCCTCCCCTCCATAGCATCAGCTAAAGCATGGTATACTTTTCGGAAATCAACGGAGTTTGTATACTTCGCTGGTGGTATGTCTTCACAATCAGCAATAATTCTGATAGAATCTGCTGTTCCAGTCTCAAGCTTCTTGAACTCGAACGAATCCTGTAGATACTTGGCCCAACTGCATAATGGAACAGGACCATATCTCCTCGTGGCAGGCTTCTTGCTCTGTCTAACAGGAAGTGCGGGAGGTACCTTTACCGCAGTTGCCATTTCCCTATAATATTCAATAGCATTTTTTATCTGTTCTGTGGTTTTTAATGGAATCATTTTAGCTATATTATTAATGCGCTTAGAGCCATGTTTTTTAAGGCCCTTTAGAAGGTTAAACTTTTCTTGCTTAGACCAGTCTTTTGCGGTGTATGCTTTGGGACTTCCTGTAGCTTGTTCATCCTCCATGTTGAATGTCTTACAGGTACCAAACAGCTAAAAAAAAGGATAATTACATCTCACTGCAAGTAAACTTGACATAGTTCTTCTTTTTTCATTAATAGCCACCCTCTGCAGTATTTCACTGTGATTTTGCCAATGTCAAGTAAGTGGAGTAAATGAGTATGTAAACAGAATAGATCAAAAGTAAAGGCCTACATTTTTTAATCAGGCATTTTTCCTTCCCTATGACTTACCCGTAACTTAATGTTATGCAATTGGAAACATTAGAATGATACTTTTACAGTCGATGGGGGAGGGCATGGCATTGGCGCGTGGACTAAGTTAGTAACCACTGTACTCGACATATCATTCCTTTTTCAAAATTGTGTGCGTATAAAGTTCTCTCAAAAAAAAATGGGACAATATGGGGCATTATCTGCCGTCTAATATTTTTTCCGTTAAGAGAGATCAGCTTATCAAGACAAAATTAACGAGCCCCAACTCGGCAGGTACATATTAAGTACAGTACATGTCACGTCACGACCTTCCGACTCCATTATCGATCAGCTTGATCATGCCGTAATATTGCACTGTATTCGGGTTTACGCATGTGTTCTCTCTCACTCACTGACTTTAGATAACAACACACAGCCGGAACTACTGTACCTAGAAACTTGAAATTTGGTACAGGGGTTCCACCATGGTGTAAGTGAGCACTAAGAAAGGATTTTTCAAAATTCACCCCCTAAGGGGTTAAAATAGGGAGAGTAGCGGAAAATCGGCGTCCTCTAGTCATGATATAAAACAAAATGTGTTATTGAGTGAATATACTTACCTTGGGAATAATTAGAATAACTTGATAATCAGAACGCACAAATCAGTAATGGTAAACAAATTATAATTGTATAATTTAAAAAATATTAATACGTGTTTTGAAAGCACGCACGGTAGGCAGAATGGCAGATCCGCAGAATAATAATAAATAATCAATAATAACTGACAGTCAATAATAGATAATAGATGCTATAATACAATGCTGCACAGATTATAATATAAGGGTATGTCTAACAATGCTGTGCGTGCTGTAGGTAAAGATATGACAGATGGGAATCTAAGTTCGTTAGTAGTAGTTCGGTATGCATGCGAGGGCGGAAATGGCAGCGCTCATTTTGAACAAAATTGGCGGAATGGCGGTGAATTTAAATGCTTATTAGGAATACCATAGGCTGAGTTTTCAGTTTAATCTCGACATTGTTTTGAGAAGTTAATAATAATAAAGACCTACTGCTTGCATTTTAATTTTTATTCGAAGTAATAACCTTTTATAAGTATCAGTAATAAATTAAATTGTTCCCTAATTTTTTTGGCTGACCACCCACTTAACTAGACAAATATTTTTTTCACCCCAGTTTTCGTCATCGACCGCTGAAAGGAGTACGTATCATCGTAAAAATTGAGATTCTAAAGGCATAAACAAATAAAGAAAACTCGATATGTCGATAACATCGATGAACTGCGGTGTTCTCCCCCTATAACTTGTCAAAAGCCGCCCTCGAAATTCTGGGCTCTAATCATTACAATGACTAGGAGAATAAATGACGAGGTCTCTCTGCGTCAGGAGAGATAACTAAAATACTTACTGGAATACAAGTCCTTGCAAGCGTGAACAGACCGGACCCCCAGGCAGCACCCGTTCACGAGTATGACGCGTAATGCATACTTGCGTACTGTAAGGACTAGGTTCATCATCATCATCATCATGTCAGCCGAAAGACGTCCACTGCTGGACATAGGCCTCCCCCAAGGCTTTCCACTCAGACCGGTCTTGTGCTTTTCGCATCCACCGCGGTCCCGCGATTACCGAAGTGTTTGAAGTCAAAAGTCTTTGACCAGTGTGTGTTGCCGGTGATGACTTACGGATCTGAGACGTGGGCGCTAACAATGGGCCTCATAAGGAAGCTCAAAGTCACTCAGAGGGCTATGGAGAGGGCTATGCTCGGGGTTTCTTTGCGTGATAAAATCAGAAATGATGATATCCGCAGTAGAACTAAGGTTACCGACATAGCCCGAAGAATAGCTAAACTGAAGTGGCAGTGGGCGGGGCACATTGCTCGCAGGACTGATGGCCGATGGGGTCAGAAGGTTCTGGAGTGGCGTCCGCGGACCGGAAGACGAGCTGTAGGTAGGCCTCCAACAAGATGGAGTGACGACCTCGTCAGGACTAGGTTGAATAAAAGCAATTCTCTATCTAGCTACGCCTTCCAGTCTCATCCTTTTGAAGCCGACTGTGGCGGCTCTGGCTGTCACCTGAAAGTCGTGCCACTGACCCACGCCACCACGGCTACAGCGGTCATAATTTCAAGATGAAAATAGACTGTTTCGTATCAATAGGGTGTAAATAATTTGCATAGCATAGCAAACATGTTTGGCGTGAGAGTGACACATTTTATATTCGACGTAAGGCTTTCAAGAGGTAAATAGAAATGGCTGTCTCCTTGGTCTACCCATACTGCCGTGGTTTGTTCTCCAATTCAGTGGAGACCCCGCCACACATAACTCCTTGTGTAGGGTCCGTCCGGATCGCTATCACCATCTTATCCATTAACCTACCGCCAATCAGCAGTGTTCGCATTGTTGTGTTCCGGTGTGGGGATAAGACAACCGGTGAAATTACTAGCATAGAGAAATTCCATCTCAGTCCTCAGGGTTAGCAACGCATTTGTAGTCTTAGGATTGCAGTTTTGAGATTGTAGTCTTGAGATTTCAAATGTCTATGGGTCTCAGATCCCACTTTTCATCAGGTGGCCTGAGTGCTCGCGTGCCTTCTCATTGCCATAAAAAAAGTAAAAAAGTCTTTAAGCCCATTTGACTATATTCTTAGTAAAAATAAAAGTCCATTTGAATCAGTCAATAATTTATTTATTAATTCATTATTGTTCTAAACAAAAAGTTATAATTAATAATTCTAATAATAAAAAAGCATTCTACTCGTCTAACGGCATACAAAAATATGTACAGAATTACGAAAAAGGCTTACTAAGATTTACCGATGGTTTAAAATAACATTTTCCGTTGCTATTCAAAACAAAATCAAATTACACAATTAACAAGATTTCATTTCGAACAGGACCAAAACGTACCTAAAATGTTAAGTCAAACCGTAGTAACAATTTTGAAACTTTGGATTACATTTCTACATTTCATTTGAGATAATTCACATGATTAATTTATTATATCTAACTTGATCATAACATTAGTCTTGGCTGTAATGTTTATTTGTATACTCGTTTATCCATTCGTCGACGTATTACCGGCGAGCTGAGTATTGTGAAGCTAACAATCTCCATACAAAATGCGAAAACGTTTCTCTATCCTTAAACCTCGTCGGATTTTTACAATCTTTGAATATGTTATAGATCTATATCATGAAAAACTATGTCTTTATAATAACAACAACATACTCAAATATCGTGAAAATCGGACTTGATTCAGGGGTGAGAACCTCGTCACTCGTCAGGGCATTATGAACATTATCAATGGGTGTATTTTTAATTTGGTCGCAATTTTCGCTGTCAATACACTTAACGTCATAGTGTAAATAGAAAAGTTATCTCCGGCCCTTTAGAGCTTTGCGTGTGCGTTGCGTCGCCGCTGCGTTGTGCTACATATAAATAAGAACGTCACGCCACACGGTGCGTTGGAACACTTGCGTCGCTCTATGTTGAAATAACAACGTTGCGGCGACGCAATGCTGGTATGGCATGGCTCTTAGGAGTTTCTATTACCTATTACCACTCGAGCGTTATAGTTCAAAAACACAGGGTGGAACAAACAAACGCCACATGAACGGCAACTACCGTAAATATAGTAAATAGCAAATTCTACGCAAAGGAGACTCATTTTCGCCGGTTCCGCCCCGACTGAACCGGCTTGGTCCATGCTGTTGAGTTTGCTTGTGGTGGCTCGGTCGAGGCACGCACACATGCAAGCCGAACTACAGACAAGTTTGAAGATGAACTACTCTTCTATTTATACTATGTTTATGTGCCTTCCAGCGAACGCAACTTCATTTTCCCGGGTGATACTTCGACGAATTCAAAATCGATTTACGATAAGATAAGCTTAGAGACTCTAGACAGGATGAATAACGAAACGTTATACTTTAAAAGTAATGAATTAACGTTAACGCTTGACGCGACCGTCTGGCAGCTTACGTACTTCCTATACTCTTAAGGATAGATATTAATATACTAGCGTAATAGACATAGCGACTATGCAAGCGAGAGCGCAGTCTCTAACAACACGAATACAAGTGCGAACGAGATAGCGAAAGAAAAAACCGTTAAACCATTTTGACAGCTCGTATTCGCTTGAGTCATTCGTCGGAGATTCATTATAAATTGAATAAAATGACAACATTACGACGTTACGGATATAAAACACATCTGTTATGGTGACGCGGGAAACAGGAGACTGTTCATCTATTACTCTAGTATATTAATGTCTATGCTGCTAAGGCCCAGTGTGCAATAGGATGTACATTATCAAGGCAATTTAATTTGAACTGTATATCGATATCAATAAAGTTCATCTTACTTTCTTCATGAATTAAAAATCGCATTTTCGAGCAAACGTAATTGAACTTTATTGCCTTGATAGTAGATTCAAAGTCCCACTGACATAAAGCCGGCCTTACGAGGTTATACATCCTTAATAACTATAACGTTTGCCGAATGCATCTCGTCTAGGGCCGCTGCGAATGTATAACGTCAGTGAAACTGCAGTGCAGCGTAACTAACAAATTGAATAAGGTGTAAAATACACCTTAGCACGTAAGTCAGTAAGGTACATTTTTTTTACTTATTTAATTTGTTCGTAACGCGTATCATGTACAATAAAAATACCTCCTAATATTTGAAATTAAACTATGCTCACAATATATATTTAGAAGGTAACTTGTGTACGGGTAAAAATACCAGGAGAACATCACTTAATAAGAGGCAGAATGACATTACATTCTGGATTTAAAATATAAATACATAAGAGCACAGTATTTTTACTGATAAACCCATCTTCATAAGGGCGAACATCCAAGAGAGCTGTGCGAGGATAAAACCACCAATAGGAATACTTTATTTTCCTAGCATCGGTCAGCGCAGGTATCTTATTGGTGGATTTTTTCCTCGCACATCGTTCCAGTACCTCACATAGCTTTTGTGGATAATCGCTCAGTTAACACAATTCTGGTTCTGATTTGATTACCAAAAGTGTGAACGTGTTATTATTATGCGTCAAGAATAATAAAATACATATATTCAGTGTGACCTACCCTAACACAGTTTTAGTAAGTCACTACCTTTATGACATCCTACAAATAAATACTTAAAGTCTTAACACACGAGACATTATAATTGGCAACTGTATTTAAGTGTTCATTCACATGAACATAATCGCACCGCATTTATTTTTTTGCGTCATCGATGAGCTATGCTGCCATCCTACCAAAGAAGGGACTAACTGCATAGTAATACAAGCATCTTAAATTTTATGTGGTTACTAATAAAGTATACAATGCTTTGACTGCTAAATTCCAGTTAGCCGCCTTCTTTGGTAGGACGGCAGTAAGATGAGATGATTTGTTAGCTTTTTTCCAAAATCATAATTTCTTAGTAGCAGAGTTGACATTCGCATTTTTCCAGATTTAAGTTCTCGTGTTTTCCCCATTCAAGCAAAAATGCAAATGAACTAGTCAAAGAAAATATATGAGAACAAAATCTAACAAGCTCTCTCCGGTAATGTGGATTTTCAACATCGGGAGCAAGACGTCAATCGAATATAAGTCTAGACATACCTCATAAATCTTAGAACTATCTTAAAAACAGTTGAAAAGATATGTACAAAATTGACACAAGTATGGGCAAAAAAAGGCTTGCCGGTACGATATGACGCTCTCTGCACGGCTCGTTATAATATAAATTATGCGTAACTTAATAAGACACGTTTGCGTTAATTAAATAAAGTACTACGTAGTATAAATATGAATCCACAAATCCATTCCGGTCACTTGAGTCCATTAGCAGGATCCATCAATGGAGTAGAGTGAACTTTGTGTGTATTCAGATCCATCAATGGAGTCAATCGGATTTTACGTGTGTACACTAGAATTCATAATGGATTTAATTGGATTATTTGTACATTTGGATCTGTCAGTAGATTTTGAAAAACAAAAGATTCACTCGAATCCATTGATGGATCTTGCCAATGGATCCTTAGTCGCCGGAGGGACCATAACCAGATTTGGTTTTTTATTTTTTTACATAACACGTCAATTAGCCGACCTGACACTAATGACATGTGGCATATCAACGTCATTTAAAATAAAGCGGATTATCGCGGATTGAAAACGCTACGCTTTTTTGTGGACTTATAGTAAATATTGTACATATAAAAACGTAGAGATAAATTATATAATTCAACTAGCATACAAATAAATAAGTTTTGTTAATATAAAATCATCAGGAACACCACATAATTCAAATTGATTAATATACCAATATTTCAATAATTTCTTAAATAAAATCAATTGATTTTTGATGCATTTAAAATTAAAACAACATTTAAATTAACTTCAGCATACCGTTCTGTATAATGTATAATTGGGAAAAGCTGAACTTTAAGGTATTCCCTAAATCATAGCGTACTCTAAACGACCTATACTCCATTTAATGAGGTATATAGAAAATGTAAACAAAAATTAAATCGTCGTCAAATCAACTCGCTGAGTTGTGGCAAACCATCCAATTCCATACTAATAGTACCTGGATGAGCTTTGCTCGTTTGTTTGTTGATTAAACAAAGTTTTCTAAAAATGCAACCTAGCTAGATCGATTTATCGGCCCTGAAAGCCCTGCATACTAAATTTCATGAAAATCGTTGGAGCCATTACTAATTCTTGTATATATATATATATATATATATATATATATAAGAAATGTGAAGTGTTCGGTGAAACCTGGTATGGCGCCAGCTGAGCCCCGGGAAAGGTAAGATATCGCACTACTAGATCAAAACAGTATCAACTCAAAATCCTTCCTAGTTTTATTTCAAGTTCATAGGATTTGTAATAAAGTTGATTTTATAAAACAGTTGTATTTTGAGTTACACCTGTTTTGATCTAGCAGTGCGATATATCAATAAATATCAGGAGACAAATCTCACACAAATTGACCTATAGTCCCAAACTAAGCTCTAGGCTTGAACTATGGGTACTAGACAAAGATAAACTTACTTATATAGAGAAATACATAGCAACAAGACAAATAAAATATCTGCCCTTACTTTTTGAACCCGGGACCGCTATTTAGGGAGGATCACAACCCACGAGGTTAACAAGTTGTACTTTTTATCTCAGACAGTTTCCGGGGGAATGATAAACGACTAAATGTAAAAAAACAGTTTCGTTTTTTTACCACAGCCATGTTGGTTTTATTAGTGTTGTTGACATTAAGTTACACAGCTAAAAAAACGGAGTATAGTCTATTATCAGAAGTCCACGAACCATAATATTTGAATAATAATTGTAACTATATAATACATTGCGTATTATTTGGTTGCAGTACTAAACCATCAATGTACAATCAACCCAATGGAATCCTGACCCACCATAGAATTGCGTCACAATGACGTTATAATTGTCAAGAAGTGTCCAATAAAATGTTATATGACGTCACAGTGACACCGTTCAGGGTGGGTCCGGATTCCGTTGGGCTGATGGTACAACGCATATACAAAATATCACTTGGATCGCTTCATTAGTCCCACTCAGAAAAATCATGAATTAATTGCTAATGCACGTCGCATTAAAATATCCATCAAAACTTTGTTGTTGCCATCTTATCTATTACACTATTATTATCTAAAATCCAACTCAATAATATTTGAAGAGGAATAATAAATCCTATTATAAAAGGCATTCATTTATTGCTATTGGCACCATTTACACCGAATGTAACCTTACTTGTTTCTGCAGTCAGTAATAACCAGGGGCCGGAATTCTCGTGGCACTTTCGAGCTGTCATAGGGACTTCTCATTTATCGACTTCCGACATTCATATTATATCGATACATTGTATCACACAACATACTAATGAATATTGAAAGTAGAGTATCGAGTAAGTATCATTAAACTCGATAGCAGTTCTTGTTGCGATCTCTCGACGTTTCGAAATATAATCCACGCACCATATAAATGAGTATAAATCACGGAAACCTCCCGGAAGTCGATCAATGACAGCTCGAAAGTGCCACGAGAGCCTCTGGTAATAACAGTTTGAGATATAAACAGTGGTAGCCACATAACTGTGAACGATTGTGTTTCCCAACCTTTTTTCACAGTTTCAACAAACAATTGAGGTAAATCATTTTTTAATGGCTTTAAATAAACAAAGATAAGCCAACAAAGATTTGTTCCTATATCTTTGTAGCAAAACAGAAGTTAACATGGAGTCTATATAGCCGACGTTTTAATGACGTCACGGCGTATCGGATCTCTTTGCCTATTCGCTATCCAATTAGCAGTTAAAAATTCTTGTATCGTCCGTATTTGTTGGCCTATTTTAACTTCACTTCTTTTGATCTCTTCTACGGCATTTTCACATTTTGTAGAGTAAAGCGATTTAAAAAATTCACGCATATTCTCTATCGTATGGGGAAAACGCAAGCGTTTTTAATTATGTGGCCACAATTGTCAATCGACAATTTAAATCTATTTTCAAATAAACCGTTACTACGAGCAGTTTCCGTTCCCACGGTACAGTAGCAAACGAAGTAACAACACTAAAAAATTGGTCAAAAATATACCCCCAATCACAACAGAGGGGTGTAATAACTTTGACGTGTGTGTCTGAGTATGCGTCTGTGACACCGTAGATCGGCTGGACCAGTCACAGGATATTATGAAATTAAGTCGATTGAAATCTACTCAACCAGTTAAAAGTACCCATATTTATGACCACCTTAGATGTTGCTGTTTCGGCTGCTAACTGTACGTCATGCACAGTCAGTCTAGCACACAAGGCCACGGCATACCTATTCTAACAAAGAAAAACACCTAAATAGCATTTGTTCACGTTCTCAAAAACCACTATATTTTTCATATCTTCTTGTGCCTGTGACAGATTGATGTTTCACGCGAACGTTGTTCCAACCAATGGAGTAGTCGACTAACTTTAAATAATACGTATCCATAGTAAATTCGTTTCAATAAACTTTTTAAAAAGATATTATGAAAATATAGGCAAACAAATATTAAAATACTTTTACTTCCTATATGCGAAACGGACCGTTATAAGTTATGAGTGTAAGAAAATAACCTCATCCTCCGACCGAATCTATTCGTCGATACGATTTTCAACTAATGTCAATGCGTTTTATATTACCACATAAAAACACCCATCTAGACTTTACCATACGACGGCAATAGTTCTTTATATACGTTATCGATAATCGAAAAAAAACAAATGCAGCATCACTAAATTTGCCAAGTGACATCCGTCACAGGCACAATAAGATTAGAAAAATATTATAGCCAACAATAAACACCTTTAGTATCTGATCTGTGGTTAGTTATGATTGGCTCATGGTTTTTTTTAAATCTCTTTTTTTTAAAGTTAGTCAAATAAAACGCGTACATCCCTACTTGGGATCTCATGTATATTATATAGGAACCTACTGATTTGAACACTAAAATGACGTATATAGTCACTTATACATTTATAGATATATCTATTTAAAATATCGGTATCAAGTTAAGACTGCGCTGAGCAAACGCCGAGCCTCCATTGGCGCTCTCATGTCTTGATTGTGTTTCCTAATAACCTATAGAATTACCTCAATCAGAAAAGTTCGTTTTTTCTGTGCAAATAAACAGAATGCCTCTGTCCTTGGGGGTATAAATGCAAAGATCGATTCTACACGGTAAACTGGACCACTTTCCTGCCCTCCTAAATCAAATATTAGTATCTCAAATTAATCTTCTGTAGCATAAAAAATATGTAAATATTGTATATTGTCTAGGGGACACGGTTTCTGTAGGAGAATGTATCGAAACTTTGTATGTGGTGGTTGTCTTGCACTGTCATAGGAAAGTATTTTTTTTTTTTAATATATATATTATTATTTTTTATTACTATTTCTTACTACTCCCTATGAAAATGCTTAGTTTTGACACATTTTCCTGCTACGCTACTACGCTTGAATATTTTTTATTTTTTGTTTTATGTTAAATTCATTGTTTTATATAATGCAAGGTAGGATTTTAAAAAAAACGACTCTCTGTTGAGTTTCTTGCGGCGTTTCTTCTCAGCAGTGGTCTCTTGCGAAGCGCTGGTAGATTATTGACGTGTAAAAGTGCCCGTGCGGCCTACTTACTGAATAAACATCTTTTATCTTTTTTATCTTTTATCAATCACAACCTCGTAACTAAATAGGAGAGAATTGAATTTCCTGTGGCATTTGAGCCTGACTTAGTACTTATTTATTGCCTTAGGAGGGCAGTTTTGCTCTGCATGTATATCCGGTTGCGGCTCAGGGTCTGTATCCACTTCTTCAGCATCGGGCATAATAAATGAAAGCCTTTTGGATTTCTAATAAAGTAATCAACAATTCGCGGGTTCCTTAGCGCATAGTGAGCTCAACTCATCATCATCATCATGTCAGCCGAAAGACGTCCACAGCTGGACATAGGCCTCCCCCAAGGCTTTCCACTCAGACCGGTCTTGTGCTTTTCGCATCCACCGCGGTCCCGCGATCCTGACGAGGTCGTCACTCCATCTTGTTGGAGGCCTACCTACAGCTCGTCTTCCGGTCCGCGGACGCCACTCCAGAACCTTCTGACCCCATCGGCCATCAGTCCTGCGAGCAATGTGCCCCGCCCACTGCCACTTCAGTTCAGCTATTCTTCGGGTGTGCTCATCTGATCCGTGGTTAAGTTAGCGCATGAACCGTGCATCTGTAGCAATTGTTGCACTGCAGTAGTGGGCATTTTTTATTAATTATTTGAATACACATATAACCAGGGCCTGTATTTTTCATGCCGTTGACGCAAAAATGACATCACGCTACATAGAGTATGATTCCAAATGGTTTTATTGCAATTATGAACCGTTAGTCGTCAATCATTATCTATTGACGCGTAGAAAAATAAATACTTCATACCTAAAACGTAAATGAAACTATTTAATTGAGAAGGACAGTGGCAATCATCGAGTAACATTTTTTTTTTTTTAGCCTAGTCGGGTGTCCCACTGCCGGGCAAAACCCTCCCATTCGTCCCGATTGAGTGCATGCTCCCGCCATTCGCTTTGAAACGCGTCTAAGTCATCCCGCCATCTCCTTTTTGGTCTGCCTCTGCTCCGGTGGCCATCTTGCGGAGTCCATTCGGTGGCAACCTTGGCCCATCGTTCCGGATGCATTCGGAAGACGTGTCCAGCCCAGTCCCACTTCAGCTTAGCGGTCTTGGCACCCACATCCGCAATACCAGTTTTCGAGCGCAGTTCGGTGTTTTTGATCTTGTCAGTTCTGCGAACACCAAGTATGCTGCGCTCCATTGCTCGCTCCATGCATTTAACGCCAAGGTCAGAAGCACCCTGAATACACAGGTTTTAGGGTATACAGTCCCATTACTTTCTCAACGTCGTGTCTGAACAAATAGTTAGATAGGAAAAGCACTCATGTTCCCTAAAGAATAAATACTATTTTCCTATCTCACTATTAAATCAGATACGAGGTTAAGATATTAAACTAACAAAGTAACTTTTTTCTTTAAGATGACTACACGAAAGTTAAAGGTTATTCATCTTTGTCATATAAGTTAAACCACACTTCGATTTCAAGATAATACTTTGGTTTACTAGAAAACACAATAATAGTCAAGAGGGCGCCACTAGACGCTAGGTGCAGATTTAAGCACATATTTACTAAGCAATAAAGTACAGTCGGCAGCAAATAGTCTTAAAAACGTTACTCTTGTCAAAGTTAAATAATCTTATATTGTTCTTTATATAAACATATTATAACTATTGTTTTTTTTATTATATATAGTCTGCTGTTCTAAAATAACGTATCACTATTAAAATCCTGATCATAAGAAAATAATTGCTATTTCAATATAATTATAATGACACTGTTGACTATCTGGTGTTGTATTTTGTACCATTAATTTAAAACAAAAACTAACAGTGAGTTAGTTCTTTACTGAAGCGCTCTTACAAAACAGTAAAGTATTGCAATACGTAACTATTTTCACTGTTATGGCAACGAATAGAATTTCAACTACGCCTGTACACTCGAGTTCATAAATATGTGTACATTTTAGTACCTTGTTTATTTGAGTGTACATTTTACATACAATTGTATGTTTTACGGGTAAGAATTTCTATCATGGAAAGCTTCTTAGCAAACCAAGATGTTTGATGATCTTAAACGTTTACTAAACTCAAGATGAATAGAAATAATAAAACATTTAAAATATGTGATGTAATGTTTGCGAACCGAACCGCGGTAGGACCTTGTGCAGGGTCCGTCCGGATCGCTACCACCATCTTATCCACTAACCTACCGCCAAACAGCAGTGTTCGCATTGTTGTGTTCCAGTTTGGGGATAAGACAGCCGGTGTAATGACTAGCATAGAGGCATTCCATCTTAGTCCTCAGAGTTGGCAACGCATTTGCAGTCTTAGGCTTGCAGTCTTGTGAATGCGAATGTCTATGGGTCACAGTTTCCACTCACCATCAGGTGGCCTGTGTGCTCGTTTGCCTTCTCTATGCCATAAAAAAAATCTATTATTACACCATAATCACGTACTTTTGGACATGTTGCACCGTGATATCTCATCACTGTTAATGATGTACACGCTTGACTTACTTTTACATTCTGTATAAGATCAAATAACTGCTAAATATACGTTTTAAAAAAAATCAAAACTGGTCGTCGAAATATTGAGGTTATGTGTCAAACAGTACTGATTCGCTTACATCTTTTTTCATTTCTATTGACCTCGAGCTTACGTAGGCTAAGTTAGACAAATGATGCGTTCGTTGAAATGTGTTTGCAACAGGCCTTTGCGGTGAGCTCTTACCACGCGGCCACAATAGATCAGCAATGGTCGAAGCGGCACACAAGCACAATATTATAGTTTTAAATACTTGAACGGGCCCAGTCTTAGATTAAGCCCGCATTAATAAATAGCCTCATTCAACTATAGATAATTACCTAATCATTGCCAACGTATACACGACAATACAAGGTCATACAAAATATGTCAAATATTAAATACTAATTCATTTGACAGCTATAGTGTTGCCAGTGGATAAAAATCTTGAATTACTAATCTATTATTGAAAAAGTTCCGCCATACAAAATCAAGGTCAAATCAAAGTTAAAGAAAGATTCGAGAAAAATAATTTCAATACACATACTCGTAGTAAACACCCTGACTAGGTATATTTTGTATTTTTCTACATATAAATTACTAATAATAATTATTATATGTATAATTGTAATAATAATAAACACTAAATTAGGGTACACGCGATAGGATAAACATTATAATTATAAGCAGACCTCGGAATATATGCGGGGTAAAATTAACTGACAGATAGGGATCGCCTACATCGATAAACTCAATTATCGACGCTTTTCCCATGTACTAGTGATCGCTCCAAGTCTTGTCGATAAAAATAAAATTTGATTGAAACTATGCAATTGAAACAAAATAGCAACATAATTCTGGTTAAAACTCGATTTCAGTGAATGGCAGATTCTTAAATCGGCAGATATTGTACAATCAACTACAAAATACCTAGTCGAAATAGGAAATAGGTAAGATAGTGACTGCACCACGGCACTACTAAACCGCACTACTGAGGAGGTAGGTTTAGGTTATGTGAGTTCGTCAGCCGGCCCGAAGGGCCAAACACTCAGAAATAGGAGCTCCGCGTGAGCGTTACTCCGTCGACTCTTTTAAATTTGAAAATTTACTGATCTGTACAATTGCCGTTTTAAGAATCTGCCATCATATTTTTTTTCCTCATACCTTCCCATTTACTATTCTTGAAATAAACGATCAGAATTTGTTCCAAATTTACGTTCGTTAAACTTCCCCGTCTCGACTGATGAATCCATTACAGGTGGCAAAAATTAATTTAAAAAAACACACTTGCAAACAACGCTGGGGGCGATCACTAGTATATAGGAAAAGGATCTATAGTTGAGTTATCGATGTAGGCGATCCCTAGCTGTCATTTAATTTGGCCCCGCATATTCCTACGTCTGGTGATAAGGTTATATTATAATATTCAAAGTTTCTTTCCTGTATCTCCGTAAGGCTCATACAAAACAAGTACAATAAGAAACAAACTTTAAGAACTCGAAATGTTTTGATATTTTAGCCGAGCATTTATTTTTCAGCCGCCATTTTTCTACAAGTTTTTTTTTAGTCTACGGCGAGCGTCCAATGCCGCTTTTTGTTGTACAAATCAATACAAAACATATAGGGTATATGACAAAGTTAAATAACCTACCTTGTTAAAAAGGTGGGTACTGTTGTATGGTTCACTTTCAACAGTTGTGACATATGCTCTATACTGGCGACTCGCTCTCGCTTCGCTTCAATTTAAACTACGTTATAAATTACAAACTAAAACACTAAAAAAAACAAGTTTTCAAAGCATCAACATCCTATTTCATATTGAGCCTTACGATGACATCACAGAAGACCGAAACAAAGAATTCACAATCTTTTTCAGTATCACACCCCTTACCGTTCTGCCTTGACAAAGTCGTAAATGGTAAGTAGAGTTAGGACTTTTGGTGGCAAATCGTGGTTCCAGAATCCATGGAGTCGCTATTTCCTAATTACTATAATACATAACACTTTGATTTTGACCTTCAGTATTTTAATATTTCAAAATTCATTTATTCGTAATTCGGCCGCACCAATTTAAATTAATTTTGGTATTGAGGATATCTCTGATGTGAAAGCGTTACAAACAAGCAAATATTAATAGGTATGAAATACCGAAGGTCAAAATCAATGTGTTATTTGTATTATAATAATTAGGAAATATCGACTCCATGGATTCTAGAACCACGAAATGCCACCAAAATCCTAACCCTAATATAACAGTGAACTGTTCTCGCCTCACGTCTGCCGTTCGACGGCGAAACTGTACGAGTATTCTCTATCGAGGTCGAAGCGACTGCGTTTTTTTATCACCGGGATCGCCTGGAATTAGTAAATATAATGTCTCACCAATTGACAAGATTTCATATTTTCCAGACTTTAATTTTATTCGTTTTATAGATACTGTTTGGAAGGAGGAAGACACTAATAGTTTTAAATTTTCTCTAGAATGAATAATTATTTTATTATTAATTTATTAAGATGAACTTATTCTAAAAGGGCGTAACTTCATTTCTACGACACAATGGACATATTACGTAAGTCCAATCTGTATTAAAAAAAAAAATAGTGTCAAAGTCAAATTTGAAGTATGACAGCTTTTTTTTCTCGTGAAAAAGGCAATGGTATTATAACTATTCAGGCATAGTATCGGTAAAACTCGATATTATTTTTTAACTTACTTGTAATTTTGTAAATCAAGAAAAATAAATCTAAATAAATATTTTGCCGTGTTCAGGAGGCAAAACCCTTTCGATTCGTATAGTAATTTGCAGGCGTCACCAAAATGAAATGTTGTCAATTGACCTAGACCCAAACTAATCGCTAGGCTTGCACTAGTAGCAGGGGAGCCCACGACACCAAACCTAGTACGATAAGACTACCGGATGATATATATTTAGTCTCGTCATTAATGGGGGAACACGAAATGGCAATGCTGCAATGCGAAAAACCTGGCACATTTTGTGATCTGATGATCTTTCAATGAGCGTTGGTTTTTTGAGATCGATCATAAAATATACTTTTCTCAAACATGCTATGTAATGTCGGCGTTATGTTAGTTATTTTAGGCAAGGAATTTCATACGAAATTGAAGGCCTAGGCCGGGAAGTAATTTTTTTTTATTTTAATTTGGCTTTAGCTGTTTTTTTTTTAATTTACTAAGCCGTGCATCCAACAAAGCGTTTGCATGTTTATTTGAAGTACCAGGAGCGCAGAGGTAATTAGGAGGTTAGCACGATGCGGCGAGCCCCGCGCGCGCCACCAGCGGGCCGGCGGGCGGGCGTACTGAGCACTGTAGGTTACTTTTAATGTTTATGCACTCCTAGTACCTATTTGACATTGTAATTTTTGTTTTAATTATTTTAATGAATTATGTTTGAGAAAAGCACTATACATACTTCGGCGGGAAATATGGGGTTGCCCGCCTCAGACCTATCCGGCCTTGCTTCGCTCGGCCGTCTATATAACTTCGGCCGGCAACCCCTTTTGTCCCGGCCTCTGTAGTAATGTACTATAAGTACGAGGTGTCGCTCATCATGCTGCTGCCACTGATTAGGCCAATCAGGGGGCTTGCAGCACTGCATTGTTGTATATTCTTGCTCCTAAAGTGTTCCGAAGAATAAAATAAACTTGGGAGTCTTATTATCATACAAGACATCGGAGTTACAACTAAAAAAAAGCTTAGCCAGGTTTTTTGCATAGCAGCATCTCTATTTTGTGTTCCCCCATTAACGACGAGACTAAATATATATCATCCGGTAGTCTTATCGTACTAGGTTTTGTGTCGTGGGCTCTTCGAATATATGGGTACTAGACAGCGATATAAATACTTATATAGAGAAATATATACTTGAATACATAGAAAACATCCATGACTCAGGAACAAATATTCGCGCTCATCACACAAACATCTGCCTGCGATTTGAACCGAGGATCGCTAGCTTCGTAGGCAGGGTCACTACCAACTAGGCCAGCGCGTCGTCAAATTGCTCTCATAAAAATTACTTACCATGGAATCACTTGGCAGTCCTCTCAGCTTGGGGTTCAATATAAATGGAACCCCTTCCAACCCATTATAGCCCCCCAAGGTTTGATAGTTGGTGATCCTAGGAAGAGGCGCGGGGCCCTTCTTTCGGGCCGGGGGAGGGGGTGAAGACGGCCCTGGGGGGAGCGGCGACGTCGTGGAGGGGGGCCTAGAAACATAAGGTTACATATAGGTTCTCAAATGTATATAGAGTAAATATTATCCCAAATTCAAGGCAATGAAAGTGGTGAGCTGATGAACAAGCATTTGATTTATTGAGGCAAAATAAAATGTCCATTAGACCACTCTAATGGAACGCCATTTTTTTTTAATCCTTATAAAATGAGTTAAACATGTGTGTAACTAAAAATAAAATGGGTCAAGAACTTGTTGTTTGGTTGGCAAAATTGAAAAGTCATATTTTTAGGTTAGTGTCCTAAAAAATCTAACCAGTCCGAGATTTATATTATAAAAAAAAACCACATGTTTTCTTTAGTCAATCAAACAATAAATGACGAAGATACAGTGCGTTGAAGTTCCGCGTGACGTCAGGCCGTGGCACCCTTTATAGCATGTTGTGACGTCACGAGTCCCAACTCCCGAACTTCTAATATATTCATTTTAAACTCGTAAGGCCCACTGTGCAGTAGAATGTACATAATCAATGCGATTTAATTTGAACTGTGTTGCAATGGGAATAATGTTTATTATCCTATCTTCATAAACTGAAAATGGCATTATCGAACGTAATTGACCTTTATTGCCTCGATGGTGTCGCTGTTAACGAAAATCTTTTGCAGCATTCAAAATATTTATACATTTCACTTTTACAAGAAATCGACGTTCTATACAAAAACTATATATTATTTATAATCAAGATTTATAAGAATTTAATTTGTTGATAGCAAACTTTATTTTGATATAAACTGTTTGTTTTAAAACCAGAATACTCTTTTTGTACGCTAAATTTATTTATTGCACTGGTATCATTGTTTCGATACACCCGTGTCGACAAGTTGAGGGCCGCTTGATTTATGTGAGACGTCACATCACTCGCTTCGCCCCACAATTCGTGCTCCCGCCTTAATCGTTTCCAGTGACTCATTTGTGCGATTTTAATTTAATTTATTGCTCAAATTTATGTTTAAAATCACGGTTCCAGCGAAATGATAACTTAATATTGTACATGTATGTATGTATTTCTTGCTGGCCCAACTTTTGAGAGCCCCTGAAATGTCACTTGGACTGTGACGTAACATTGTTTACATTTTTTCTGTGGGCCTTACGAAGATAAGTAACGTAATGAACCCATAAGGCATTTAAATTCTAGTAATGAACAAAAACAATACATTCTTCCCTTGAATATGACATATAAAAACAATGTTCCCAATTTCCCATGCGAAATGTTTCGTATGACAAATAATAAATGCTTACATGAAACCAATTGTAATACAGTCAAGTGTAAAAATATAGAACACAACATCTCAAAAATATGTCCCAATGCACCTTATCAGTGTAATAAGAACTTCGTAACTTATTTATGAGAGGATCGTACATACATACATACATAACTTTACGCCTGTACACACAGAACGGGGTAAGCAGAGCTACACAATTACCTAGAACATTAAAAATAATTCATTAACCACAATTTGCACAATTAGGCTAAGATGTTTACCAGCGTATTTGTGACACTTAACATCAGGTGAGACTTACGTCAAACGCAAACTCATTACTGATATTAAAAAAAGGTTGCAAGCCTAACGGCACTACAAGCCTACATCTCCTAAGTCGCCTCTTACAACATCCTTGGGACATATTTTTCGGTACAATTATTGATATAAAAAAAGGTTGCAAGACCATCGCCTAGCGGCACTACAAGCCTACATCTCCTAAGTCGCCTCTTACGACATCCTTGGGACATATTTTTCTGTACTATTATTGATATAAAGAAAGGTTGCAAGTCCATCGCCTAGCGGCACTACAAGCCTACATTTCCGAAGTAGCCTCTTACGACATCCTTGGGACATATATTTCTGTACTATTCATGATATAAAGAAAGGTTACAAGCCCATCGCCTAGCGGCACTACAAGCCTACATTTCCTAAGTCGCCTCTTACGACATCCTTGGGACATATTTTTCGGTACATATTTTTGTACTTGACTGTATAACAACCTTTTGAACGCCTTACGACGAATACAAAATGTGTCACACTCACGCCAAACATGTTTGCTATGCTATGCAAATTACAACTTAATTGATAACGATAAGAAACAAAGTCTACTTGCCACCTACTCGTCAGCGATACTACAATACCGCGTAACTGACAAATCTAATAAGATGCAAAATACACCTTATCCTGCAAGTCAATAAGGTACATTTTGCAACAATTTGTTACTTACGCGTTATCGCAGTATCGCTGACGAGTAGGTGGCAAGTAGAAGAGCTCAAAATATGCAATATTCATTACTTTTTCACAGCTTGAATAAAAGCTGTTTCATGTAACAAACTTTTAATTTCACTTTTGGTGATCTCATTCACGGTATTTTCATATTTTGTTGAAAAATGAAATTTCAAAAATCCATATGTTATTCTCTTGACAATAGAATCATGAACATACGTAGTTATCGCGGGAGCAGAAAAGATTTGGCAATACTCAAAGATTATGACAAATAGGGCAATAACAGAGGTGACACTCGTGTCCAGAAACGTTTATACCTACGAGTTCAAAATGTATCAATGTCCTTCCTAATATCTTACCTCCGTACATGACAGACTGAGTAGTACATATTTAAAAAGATTAGCTACGCAATCCTAACGTCAACTTCTTCAGTCACTTTTACTGCCACTTTAGACATTTGTCATTATTTATTGGTTATGTACAAGAAAAAAGCCAAAAATATATCTAAATTAAATTTGAGTGCAAATGGAATACATACATTTAAATCGTTAAAACTAATTTTGGAGACAATCATTGGTTTTGATATAGCAAAAAAATAATTTATTCAAGTTGTCACGTTGACTTGTAGGTAAGGCAAGACAAGTTTACAGTATAAGACAAGTTAGATTGACCATTTCCAGCGAAAATTTTGTGCTAGATATGAATAACTACTTAGAGGCTTATAATGTACACCGTGTTTTATTTTATTTACGATAACTTTAAGGGAACGTTCTTTAGGCCAAACAAAGTTAATTTCCCGAAGACAGACAAATGATAAGTCTAACGGTTTTAAAGATATTTAATTTTTAAATTTAATCAGTTAATCACGTTAAACTAGTGTAAAAGGCTCTAAATTGATAACAACAATTTTCTTTTAATACTTATGAGTAAAGAGTTTCCAATGTTAGGTTTGTATACGCGTCAATCTAATGTGACAATCTTGTACCTGTCAACTGTTATCTTTACTTGTGTGTGTATGTCACGCCAACATAGACGTATTTGACACTGATTATTAGTTAACTCTAAAGGCCCTTTTAGAATGACAAAAGAAAAAAGATTTCATTATTTTGTTCTAAACTGAATTTTTTTTTTTTCAATATTTAAAAATCTAATCTACCAATTACTTTCTATGGATATACCTAGTAATATGCCGAAGTTATCGTAAATCAAAAAAAACACGGTGTATAGGCAGAATATTCCGTTGACACTAAACAGACATTATGTGATATGTGTTCTTTAATAGATTTGTTTTTGCTCCCGCGTTAACAATGTTTGATCATGAGCAGATAATTTTGAGCTCTTTGATCGTCCACCTAATTTTGATGCTTTCAGTTTAAATTAAAGAAAGTGTTCTCACTCTTACGCGTATTTATATTTCATTCAATGTAGGATGTTTTTAGTCAGCCGTATTCAGTCATTTCAAAAACTCACGGCTGATCTACATTGGTCCAGCATAACCATGCCAGTAGAAGTACATTGCGTCGTTACAATTGCTCTCGCCTCAAACGTGAAAACCAATTCGTCAATGTACTTCTACTGGCATGCCAATCAGCAGGGACCGTACTTTTCATGCCGATGACGTCAAAATGACGAAATTTTACACACAGGGAGCTGTTTTCATATGGCTGGTGATTATGTATGTATTAACTGGTACATATAAAAAAATAAGAAGCAGTAAAATGATTAAAATGATATATAGCTTAAATGCAAATTATTTTAATGATTTTTGCCACTGTTCTCCTCAATCAAATGAAGTAGGTATTAATTTTTCTACGCGTCAACGGATTATTTAACTTATTTTTACATGATCAAATGATCTACGAATGAACGACTAATGCTTAATTATTGCAATAAAACCATTTGGAATCATACTCTATGTAGCGTGACGTCATTTTTGCGTCCACTGCATGAAAAGTACGGGCCCCGGCCATTACCGTAAAACGGTACGTAACTTGTCACAAATAAGAACGTTTAACAATGACAGAGTGAAAAAGGGTACAAGTTGACTTAGCTCGTAATGAAAAAGGGTGTATACATAAACGGAGTATACTATACATTGTCTATTTAACAGAGTTAATACTAGAAAACAGAGAATGCACGTAATTGGTCAGCGATAAGGACGATGCACAGGCACAAGGTAGGTTTACATGCCTGTCAAAGTTTAGTCAACATCTGTCGCTCGTACGGTGCGGACGCTTGCAAGTGCTTATCTTTGGTTACAATTTTTTACCTGGCTCGTTTATTGGACTGTTTCCCGTTTAACCTGTGACTCGGCTTGTTTTTTGGACTGTTTCCTATTAAACCTGTGACTCGGCTTGTTTATCGAACATATTTAAATATTATTATCTACTACCTTAAATTACATAATTAGGATTTAGAGATGAATTAACATGACATGACAATGTCATGTTATCAGTAAGTTAATTATTTGAGGTGCCTCTAACTACAAACAAAAATAACGAGAAATATTACGAATATTTTAACAACAGGCGGCATGTAAGCCGAGCCCGCCATCGACGTGCGTTTGTTGACGCCCACTGGCAGTTTCTTGTCCCTTTCATTTTCATACAAAAGTGCAACAGAGACAACGCTTTGTTAACTCTGTTAAATAGACAGGGTATAGAATTACACCCTTTTTCACTTGATCTTCAGACGACTTATACCCTTTTCACTAGGCCCCCAACCCTTGATACCCGATGGACATTCAGTCACACACTTTATATGCCGTGTATGATATACAAGATGGTCAAAACGAACGCCACGTGGACAACTACTCTAAATATTAAAAAAAAATTTTTGGGCATGGGACTTTCTTTTAGTTTTGAATACAATAAAGACTGCATTTTTTTTAAAATTTCTGGCTTAACCGGAATTCGAACTGGGCCTCTATCCCCGACGGTAAAAAACTTTGATCTGTCGTGATATTGTTTTGACGTCATCCGCCATTACTGCCAAGTAAATAAGAGCTATCAAAACGGTCACAATATGGTATTTACCTTGTTGAATATTATTTAGACAAAACAATTAAGGGTTGTTTATCAGCCTATATATCGCTGCTTTAATACAAAAGCGACGCAAAACAAAATGTGTCTGTGTTGCATTTGAAATCGGAATGCTATATACTTTCAGTTTTAAATCAAACTATATTTGTTTTTGATTTGTGGCGCTTTTGTATTAAAGCAGCGATATGTTTGTATGTAGTTATGTTTGATTTCTTGGCATTCTAGAAACTAAACGCGTGGACCGAATTTGATGATTCTTATGTCTACACATCGGTGACTCGTGGCATTTAGGTAGCACTTGACAGTTTCTAACAGACTCGTGATGTCACAATTCTTCCTGTACGAGTCGAGAAAAGGAAACCAATTAGAAAAAAAGGTTTTTCTATCATTTAATATATGACATCCGTGATAAACAATTAATATTAGTTGTAGCTTTTTACAAGTCAGCCTGTCTTCTACTTGATAAAATCCACTTTGTGTAAGAAATTCCCGACTACACTGACATAATTGTAAAGTTGCAGCGTATTTGTATTGATGTTTTCGTTGATTTGATCAAAAACATATGTTTCGCAACACGACTCGTAATAATTATTACGAGTAAATGAATGACAATATCATTGACATTGATGTTTTTAAACAAGTGATCAAACCTACTTAGTCATATAGTCATATGTTGAGACGATGAAGTATTTTTTTTTTCTGTAAAAGGCACTTAGAAAACTTGTCTCATCACTAATCTGTCAAGTGCTACCTAAATGCCACGAGTTACCGATGTGTTTATGTCAAACCATTTGTCTCAATCTTGTGAGTGTCACTAAATACATGACAGTGAAATAAATTTAAAATGGCGGCAACGAAACGCTATATTGGAAAAAGGAAAAAAAAGTTGACGAACTATGACTATGGGTATCATTGAATATGTATGTAAAAATCATCTGTAGGTTTATTCAATCATTTATACTTTCAAAGAATTAAAGTTCGTCAGCAAATACAGTGGGGACTTGTACGGCTTGTAGGTGTTCAATCATCAATTACCATTTCGATCTGTATCATAAATAGGGTTAGGATTTTGGTGGCATTTCGTGGTTCTAGAATCCATGGAGTCGATATTTCCTAATTATTATAATACATTGATTTTGACCTTCGGTATTATCATATTCAAAAATGAACTAAATACATATTTAGTTCGGTTATTTCATACCTATTAATATTTGCTTGTTTGTAACGCTTTCACATCAGAGATATCCTCAATACCAAAATTAATTTAAATTGGTGCGGCTGAATAACGAATAAATGAATTATGAAATATTAAAATACTGAAGGTCAAAATCAAAGTGTTATGTATTATAATAATTAGGAAATGGCGACTCCATGGATTCTGGAACCACGATTGGCCACCAAAAGTCTCTAATCATAAAACACGACTTTGTTGTTGACCAGTTCACCCGGTTGCCAGACGAATTTACAAAAATCCATAAATGCAGTATTTAGTATATTAAAATATTAAAGTAATTCTTTGAGTAGAATTGGATATTTCCAATATTCAAGGTAGTCGCCGTCGTTTTTCCACATGTATAAGTAACCAGGTTTAGCAGAACCATGCGCGCTATATGCTTTAGTACCTAGGGAGGTTCCACAGTAATTTGACTCCACTGATCACAGACTTAAGACTGAAAATAAACACATAAAAGAAAATTAAATAAAATCACAAATTTTAAGGTAATGAATATATATTTGTATCTGAATGTGTAATATCTGTATCTGATTCTGTAATACCTCTATATATATTTATTATCTGATTCAGATGTAACAACATCTGTATCTGAATCTACATAATATCTTTATCTATGTTTGTATCTGAATGTGTAATATCTGTATCTGAATCGGTAATAACTTCATCTAATTTTTTTTCTAAATCTATAATACCTCTATATATTTATTATCTGATTCAGATGTAACAACATCTGTATCTGAATCTGTAATACCTCTATATATATATATATCATCTGATTGTGTTACATCTGTATCTGAATCTGTAATATCTTTATACATGTTTGCATCTGAATGTGTAATATCGATATCTGAATCCGTAATACCTCTATATATATATATATATTATCTGAATGTGTAACATCTGTATCTGAATCTGTAATACTTGTATCTGTAATCGTATCGGAATTTGTAATATCTGTACCTGTATTTGTATCAGTATCTGTTACCTGGGCGCTGGTCTGGCCGGCTTGATGTACGACGGACTCAACGCCTCGTAGTCACGGTCGGAGCCAAACTCTTCGATGTGCTGGTACGAGTTCAGGCTCATGCTGTTCAGCTCCGAGATGACGGGGGACAGCTTCGGCGGGCGCTCCGGAACTACTCGTAATCTGGAATAGATATTAATATTTATATTAATATCTATTCCCTCTAAAAATAAAAATCAGCAGCTTGCCTAAAAGTTGCCAAGCGAATAACGATAGTGGAAATGTACGCGGACGAAGTTAGTAAGTTTAGTATAAATTCTAACACTGACACATTTTTGTGTAATGTGTTTTTTTTTTCAAATAAATAATTTACTTATTTGTTATTTTAGTGTACAGACCGGTAAACAGTGTAGCCCTTGGTATGTCTAAGCTCTGATTAGTGCACCCCCCGTTGTCTGTAAGCGATGAACAGTGCAAGTCACATGATCAATATTTTATTCGATTTTAAACTTCAAAACAAGTGCAATAGAGTCTATAATGTTTTTTTTCTGAACCAATGAACCATAGACCTTCATCATTTGTTTAATGGAACATATAACAAAAGTATTAAATTTGAATATAAGCCACCCCGTCGGCCATACGGCTAGACAAATTTAACTTTTTTTCCTCTATTAGTCACCCAACGGACCAATTTAGGCAACAGGTAGACACTTGAAATAATTACACGATATCTACTTTAAAAAAAAAGAAAAAAAAGGGGGGCAATTTCCCATAGAACTATGTGATTTTTTTATTTATGTTGAATCTTCGTGCGCGAGTCCGACTCGCACTTGGCCGGTTTTATTTTTAAATGGGAGCCAGTAGGTTGAAGTTCCTGGAAAACTATCCAAAGTGTCCAGTAAATAGGAATTTCGAATTTGGAATCAATAAGTGTCCAGCATGTAAGTATCATATCATGTTATTTGAATTTGGAACTATGTGTCAGACTGGCGGCTCGGGCTTTTACCTCACTCGTCCAGGAAGACTCACTTACTGGTCTTTGCATTAATGTACTATGAATAGAGAAACAAATACTTATTGGAAAACCTCCAAAACTCAGAAACAAATAGAATAGAATGGAATAGAAATGGTTTATTCGGTGCTAAAAATAAAATGAACATAAACAATAGCAAAAAAAACCTAATAAAAAAGTAGAGTAATACAAAACTTAGAGTACTTAATCTGAAATTAACACCGAAAAGGTTGCCACTCAGCATGGTGTCAGGCTTACTAGCCTTGCCGCTGGTTTTCAGGGCCACCGCATTGAAGAGAGTGGAGAGCACTCCCAATCACGATTTATTAAAAATAATGCTTAAACAAAATTATTAACAATTGTTTATTTCAGACTTTTTAATTATTACGTGTATGTGTGTGTGTGTTTGTGTGTGAGTTCGCGCGCGAGTGTGCATGCTTTTGTATTATTTTTAAATAGTAAATAAATAATTTGCATCACAGAAATAAAAATACCAATTGTATATTTAGTAAATATTGTTTAATTTTATGTTTTAAGTTTGTAACGTTTTCAACGTTTTAAGGGTTCCGTAGCCAAATGGCAAAAAACGGAACCCTTATAGATTCGTCATGTCTGTCCGTCCGTATGTCACAGCAACTTTACTCCGTAACTATAAGAGCTATACTATGGAAACTTTGTAAGTAGATGTATTCGGTGAACCGCATTAAGATTTTCATACAAAAATAGAAAAAAAAAACAATAATTTTTTGGGGTTCCCCATACTTTTTTTTTCATCAAACCCATACGTGTGGGGTATCTATGTATAGGTCTTCAAAAATGATATTGAGGTTTCTAATATTTTTTTTTCTAAACTGAATAGTTTGCGCGAGAGACGCTTCCAAAGTGGAAAAATTTGTGCCCCCCCCCCCCCCCCGTAACTTCTAAAATAAGGGAATGATAAATGTAAAAATAATATATGATGTACATTACTATGCAAACTTCCACCGAAAATTGGTTTGAACGAGATCTAACAATTAGTCAATTAGTTTTCTTTTAATACGTTATAAATCGTAAACCGCATTTTACCTTTCATTCAATCAACTCCAATATAATAAAGAATAAAGAAAAACATTTATTTAGATGTATAGTGGTACGGAACCCTACGTGCGCGAGTCCGACTCGCACTTGGACGGTTTTTATAATACTCGCACTCACACCAATATTTTGTTCACAGCGGGAATCGTACGCGGGCAACTAAGCTATAAAGTTGTCTTTGGAATTGTCAATTTGTCAGTGATTTAGAATAAGACATTCTTGGCGTGAAAGCAAAGCGACTTATATTTAATTTGGTAAAACAATACAATTCAGTATTACGTCAACGAAACACGCTAAATGACGAAAGAGTTCCACCGGAAACGAATTCTACGGATATTGCTAGCGACATTATAGCTAAATTAAATTCGTTGGACAACAACTTATAGCCAAGGACCGGAATAGGCTATTTGACAACATTGAAAATATACTACAAATTGTGGTCATCCTATCTGAAACTAGCGTAAAATAACGTATTTCACTTTATTTCACATTAAATTATGTCTATTTTTTTGGAAATTACACGTAATAATAAGGATTTTTTTTTGAAATTTAATTTGTGGCAAAAACGCTATGTGATGTTAGAAATACTTTATACTGCGCGAACATTTTAATAGAGCGACTCAAATATACTTTATTTACTACTCGAAAAGGTGCACATTTCATTGTGAGAATTCAGAATACGTTGCATCACGCAGCGTTGCGCCTCGAGTCTTACGATTGAAGTACTGAGTGACTCACCTTCTGTTCGCTTCTGGCGTGACGTTAGACACTATGTTCTCATACTCGTTCTGTTTGTGGGAGGGAGACGTGTCTATACCACCGCCGCTCACTTTGTAGCACACCACTTTGCCGTTTATCTCACTGGAAATAATGGTATCCTTTAAATAAATAGTGTTGCTTATGACTGTCAAATAGCTGAGAGAAAAGGACAGAGTTATACAACTTCCATAGCTCTGTCGTTTACACTCGCTGTAATATGAACTGCATAGCCATGTCATAATAACCCCAGTGATATCTCTTAAGGGTGGAGTCTCATCTGACAGCATCGAATCGCCTTTACCTGGACGATTTCAGACACTATAATTATGCACTGCTGAGCAAAGTATAGCTATCACATGCTTTTAGCTGATAAAGGATGTCATCGCTAGGGTTCAGTTTTAATTGCACGGTAAGATGAAGAGAGCTGTGGAGTCGACATTAAAATTAAAATTCAACTCTTACTCATATATATTTGATTATTTAACTCCAAGATTCTATTATATTCGCCCTAAGCCCCTAAGTAAAGCTGCTAAGCTAAGTAATGAAAGATTACAATTACAAACAAAATATTTTTTATATACAAATTATAGACCGGGCAATACTGACACAAAAATTCCGGTCATGTGTACCAGGTATGGCGACCCTTCAAGTAATTAGACCCCTGAAGGGTCGCCATACTCAGTACAAATGATCGGAAATTTCGTGTCAGTATCTTCCGAAGTATTATTATCTATATTTATACTAAAAACAAAATTTGCAATTAAACAAACGAATGAGTATAAGTATGAGTAAGAGTTAAATTTTAATGTTAATGTCGACTCCACATCTCTTTCGTCTTACCCTGAAAACTCCGAACCCTGTATCGCATGCTTTCAGCTCCCCCCTTTCACATGCGTCAGCAACCATTCTCATTCGCAAGCAAACCGTTCTCGCGCGTCAACTTGAATAAGCATTCTTCAGCACTTGAAATGGGTTGCTACACTTATACGAATTTAATGCTGAAGGTGAAGATGCGGAAAGGTGTGACTCCACCCTAAACGGCCCAACCGAGTTTGACAAACCTTATAATATGCTAAATATGTACTCACCCAGCCAATATGAACCCCATCGGCGCGTTTCTCATGCGCGAGCACACGATGACGTCAGTCACGGGCGGCGCGCGCGGCGCCGCGGCGTTGCGTGACACGCGCGTACACAGCCGCCGCTTGCCCGCGCGGCCCGCCACACTGAACCCAGAGGGGGCTGCCTCCCGCTCCCCCACCACCGCCACCCCATCCATCACGTACCCTGGTACCCCTGGGATAAAAACAGTGACATAAATAACTTCTAAAAAAACCTTCATAAAGGCAATTCAAGAAGTCGTCATGCATGTCGTGAAGTCGTCTTTTTACGAACGCCGAAAGGTGAACAGCCACCCGATCAACTACACTCAGGAGCAAAAATACCGGGTCAGAGTGCGTTTTTCATACAAACGAGACCATTTCGCCAGGGGTTGTTTTGAGTGAGGTTTATTGGTGGATACTCCTAGGTTTAATAGAGGAGGTCAAAAGTTCTTAAGATACCTAACTGATCGCACTATCAGTTAACACCACAGCGGGAGAGTTTGGGTCAGCACTTGGATTTCCTTACATTTTATTGCCATTTTAGATGCTTTTCTGAACATGCACAATTCCGGCGTTAACCGCAGATTCATACAGTTGGGTATTCTAGGCACTCTGGAAGTCCTGTCTCGATGCTCGGGTTATTCATCATCAGATTTGACTAAAAGCATTTCCTGGCGAGGAACCAAGGCTTCGAAATAGTCTCGTTTGTATGAAAAACGCACTCTGACCCGGTATTTTTGCCCCTGAGTGTATTAACATGTGCGTCTCTTTTATTAACACGAGAGCTACATATTATGTTTCGACAGTGGAGAGTTCTCGCCGGCAGTGTGAACAGCCAGCGATCAACTATTAATTACATGTGTCTCGTTTATTGACATGGAATTTCCAATTTTTGTTTCGACAGTGGACAGAGTTCTCGCCATTGACACGGGATCTATATCTATTTGATCATTTCTCGAGTGAGAAAATAGTCGATGGCTCATTGTTTCTTCACCAGCAGTGGGACAAGCGTCAAGGTCAAAATGGGTTTTTACAACATGCATTTTTGTCACATTTTCCTGCTTACCTACAGTTGAGTTTTATATTCTTATATTGATTGTTTAATACAATATGCTTGAGTATGCTTCAATGCTTCATTGTTATATCATAAGTGATATTTAACACGCTAACAATGGGCCTCACAAGGAAGCGCAAAGTCACTCAGAGGGCTATGGAGAGGGCTATGCTCGGGGTTTCTCTGCGTGATAGAATCAGAAATGATGATATCCGCAGTAGAACTAAGGTTACCGACATAGCCCGAAGAATAGCTAAACTGAAGTGGCAGTGGGCGGGGCACATTGCTCGCAGGACTGAAGGCCGATGGGGTCAGAAGGTTCTGGAGTGGCGTCCGCGGACCGGAAGACGAGCTGTAGGTAGGCCTCCAACAAGATGGAGTGACGACCTCGTCAGGATCGCGGGACCGCGGTGGATGCGAAAAGCACAAGACCGGTCTGAGTGCAAAGCCTTGGGGAGGCCTATGTCCAGCAGTGGATGTCTTTCGGCTGACATGATGAAGTGATATTTAAAAAACCGAGCAAGAGCATGTCTGACCACGCTCAATGTAGGGTTCCAAAGCTGACAAACAACAAGTATGACCTAATTCTCTAAAGTTATTTCGTGCTGTCTTAGGTGATTTTGGTGGGTATATAACTTTAGTCGCCTGTATCTCAGGAACCGATCAATGGTACTTACAAGGAAGGTACCCAACTGTCCGGTTCCGATTTTGTTGATTTTGATATATGTTTAAAATAACAGACACGTTTTTTTTTAGCGGCCGAAACTTAATCTGTTGGGAGAAATTGACCTCCAAAGTACTGAAAAGTAACTAAACCCTCTACTAAAACTTATATAGAGTTTTTTTTTATTCCAAGTTTCTTAGTGGTTTGATTATAAATGTTTAAGGAAAAAATATTGCGCTTGTGTTTTGTTATATCGGCTAAAACTATTTAATAAAAAATACCCTTCAAAGATCATCGATTTCTACAGATTTTTTTTTCATTTTTTTGTCTCTACATAAGTTAGAGGGTTTAGTCACTTTTCAGTACTTTGGAGGTCAATATCTCCAAACAGGTTGAGTTAGGGTCGCTAAAAAAAAATACGTGTCTGTTATTTTAAACTACTCTCTAACATATATCAAAATCAACAAAATCGGAGCCGGACAGTTCGGTACCTTTCCTTGTTAGTCAGACACTTGACTCTAAAAAAAATAGAAATTTCAATTTTAATTTAATTTTTTGAAAGACATATCCAACGACATCCCACACTATGGGTTCCAAAGAGAAAAAAATACCTAGATTATACTCGTACAGACGGCCAAAAATGTGGTCTACCACCACCACGACGAAACAGGAATACGACGAACAAATCGTAATAAACTGAAGACGCGCTGGTCTAGTAGATATTCGTGTGATGAGCGCGAATATTTGTTGCCGAGATGTTTTCTATGTAAGTATATATGTAGGAGTGAGCGGATTAGATGAATGACTGATGATTGAGACGATTGAACGAATGTATTAGAAAGGTTGAGAACGGTGTGTGAGTGAGGGAGATAGATGACGACTACGAGAGTGATAGGACGTGTGCGCTGCTAGCTTTTATATTACTATATTTAAAATTACTTTTATTTCTTAAAGCCGTTAAATAAACGCAGTGAACGAACGTTTGGTTTTATTCCTGAAACCTAGAAGCTACATATATTATACTCTATATAAGTATTTATATCGTTGTCTAGTACCCATAGCACAAGCCTAGAGCTTAGTTTGGGACTGGGTCAATTGGTGTGACATTGTCCCCTGATATTTATTTATTTTTAAGGTAAGATTTGACATTGATTTGATTCATACACTCAGGAGGAAAAATACCGGGTCAGAGTGCGTTTTTCATACTAAAGAGGCTATTTCGAAGCCTTGGTTCCTCGCCAGGGGATGATTTTAGTGAAATCTGATGATGAATACCCCGAGCATCGATACAGGACTTCCAGAGTGCCTAGGATACCCAACTGAATGAATCTGCGGTTAACGCCGGAATTGTGCATGTTCAGAAAAACATCTAAAATGGCAATAAAATGTAAGGATATCCAAGTGCTGACCCAAACTCTCCCGCTGTGGTGTTAACTGATTGTGCGATCAGTTAGGTATCTTAAGAACTTTTGACCTCCTCTATTGAACCTCGCAGTATCCACCGTTAAAACTCACTCAAAACAACCCCTGGCGAGGACCCAAGGCTTCGAAATAGTCTCGTTTGTATGAAAAACGCACTCTGACCCGGTATCTTTGCTCCTGAGTGTAGTACCTACAAGGAAAATTTAATCTCATATTAGGAATTTCCGTGCTCGAGTTCATTTATTTATATACTACAGTTGTTTCATATCACGAAAGCTATGCATGTAGTTGTAACACGTATAGGCGTGCACAGTACGGCCACTATTAGCGACTAGGGCTGTGGATATCCACGATACACGCCAACCCGTAACTACGTGTTCTTACGGTACTACGATCACAAAGTTCACGAACACGGCCGGTATGTAGCCCGTACTCTGTATTTAAAAGTCGGAAAACGGAATAAAAGGCTAAGAATAAAAACTCACGATACATTTAGATTCGTCGCCATTAGAGACCGGACCGGATCCGCGAGTACTTAAGGTACGTGAACCCGTGTACACGGATCGGGCGCACACGAAACACGGACACGACCGCGAGGCCTACCCTATTAGCGACGAGAGCTATACGCACTCAGAGACAACGTGCACGTGAATCTATACACAAGCATGGATAACCTGCTTTCATGAGATAAACCCGGTGTAACTGAGCTAATAAAAGAAGAGTATTAATGGATCTTTGGCATGGAGAAGTAACTCCTGAAATCACTCTGGATTGTAATGCCTATGTTTTGTAAATAAAAGACTCGACATTATTTCCATAGACAAGAGACATTGTACACACACAACTAAAATAAATGACAAACAGATAAACAAAAACGAAACGAAATGGTTCCAACTCAGCCTTATGCTGGCATTAAAGCCAGCGCTGGTTTCCACAAGAAGTTATGTCAGATCCATCTCTTTTATACATAAGATACACGAATATCTAAACGTTATAAATATCATCCTTGCTATATGACTTCCATCCTATGTGATGTGACCCAGGCAACATTGCAATTCTGGACATTAAGTATTTATTTGTTATAAAGCATTTTTTTATGGCAGTGAGAAAGGCACACGAGCTGGTACAGGTCGATTCACAAGAGCTGGCATGAATGGATTGAATGAGTGAACGAAAGTATACAAGTGTGTAAAATAACAGCTTTTCGGTTTGAAATTCGAACATCGCTTCAAAGGGCGGCACTCACACAGTGATAGGTGACATTACTTTTGTTCGTTCCATTCGTGCCAGCTTTAGTGAATCTACCTCCTGCTAAGACATTTGGCGGTATCTCAGACAAAACCCCTGTACCAAGTGCAACCTTATACCTAACGGAACAAGATTGAATTTGCTTTGGCTATTGAATTTGAGATACTGCCTTTTGGCTTATAAGAGCATGGTAAGTTGGGTTCCACGGACATTAGAATTCTCCCGACTACAATCCCAATACTTCAATCCTAAGACTCCAGATGCGTTGGCAACTGAGGACTAAGTTGGAATGCCTCTGTGCTAGAAATTTCACCAGTTGTCTTATCTCCACACCGGAACAGGGTTAGTATCATCTCGTTTAAAACGCAACTGGTCTTATAAAACGCTGGTTTTAAGTAACACGTGGTCTAAAATGAAGAAGTCTAAATTAAATGTAAGACGCCCGATGAGCAGTTCAAAACAAACACATAAACATAGTAGGTTCGTTAGGTACTTTCACATGCCCGAAGGGCAAACCGCCCAGAAATAGGAGCCCCGCTCAGCTGGGCTCCGTCGTCTTGTAAATTTGGGAGTTGCAAACTTGGATCACTTACTACATAAGACCATCTGGGCAGGTTTAAGCATAAGATGGTAATAACGATCCGGACGGACCCTGTACAAGGACCTCAGCGAAAAGGCGATATCTCAGACTCAATAGCCAAGGCAGATACAGCCCTCTCCTGTAAGTAATCAGGTTGCGTTTGCTACAGGAGTTTTGTCATAGATACCGCCATTTTCCGTAGCAGGGCAGTATAATTACACTCAGGAGCAAAAATACCGGGTCAGAGTGCGTTTTTCATACAAACGAGACTATTTCGAAGCCTTCTTGGTTCCTCGCCAGGGGTTGTTTTGAATGAGTTTTAATGGTGGGTACTACGAGGTTCAATAGAGGAGGTCAAAAGTTCTTAAGATACCTAACTGATCGCACAACCAGTTAACACCACAGCGGGAGAGTTTGGGTCAGCATTTGGATTTCCTTACATTTTATTGCCATTTTAGATGTTTTTCTGAACATGCACGATTTGGGCGTTAACCACAGATTCATTCAGTTGGGTATGCTAGGCACTCTGGAAGTCCTGTATCGATGCTCGAGGTATTCATCATCAGATTTCACTAAAAGCATTCCCTGGCGAGGAACCAAGGCTTCGAAATAGCCTCTTTAGTATGAAAAACGCACTCTGACCCGGTATTTTTGCTCCTGAGTGTAGTTTAACTTTACTTTAAGACGATAGGTATTTTAACCGGTCTAAGCTAACTTATCTTTTCAATAATACATAACTATAGTCTTGTTGATAACCTATAACATTTAGCGAAGCAGTATTATTCTCTAGACCAAGAAGCAATTAGCGACCGTATCCCTATACCGATAAGGTTGGCTAAGTTTTTTTTTATTATGCAGTTGGCTAGCGACTGATAAGTACAGACAGAATCAAGGCTTTGGTAACTCTAAAAACGAAAGTGGCCAAACCAAACTATCTCTTAATTATATAATGCGTTCAGGAAGTAGGTAGAAACATGTGCCGATATGCTATCAATTTGTTTAATCTTATGCCAAGGTCAGGCTGTCTTATCTTTGATAAACAAAATACAGTATTTAAAAATCGATACTTCCAAATGGTCGGGTAGAAGAAACCTGAACGGATATTGCATTTGGAATGATTTATTGAGAAGTGCATTTGCTGTCAAGTTAGCAAATCGTCATTGCTTTGAAAAAAAAACACGTATCTCATATTTTATGACTTACGATTTTGAACTTAAACGCTAAGTGAATTAAGTTCAAACTCATACATCTCGCAATGTCAGATACGAGTTTTTTCTAAAGTAGTAACGAAATTTGTGAGCTTCGCACTTGCGGCCCACTTTATGTAGCAGAAGTTATACTTCACTATTTTTTAAGTAAATGTTATACAGTCTGTGGCCCAAAACCGGGGCTCTATAGATCACCGGTAATTACATTATAATGCTCTTACCTAATTAAAATCAAAACTTAACTTTCAGTTTTTTTCTCACAAACTTAATCGCAAATTCAATGTAATGCAAACACCGCTAAATCTACCGCGTGTTGTCAATGGCACCCTGCACTCAGACATACCGCGTAACCAGTGACCAAGCGACGATATCGCGACGGGAAAATACACTACCTACGATTTTTAACTTTGTAAGCTCTTTTCTCCGAAATTATAGACTTTGTAATATTAGATTCTTGTGATAGTTAATTGAAATGTTCTAAAGAATCCCCATTTAATTTTTTCACCTCGGTTTTGGGCCACACACTGTATAGTTTAAGTTACGACCCTACACCTAAATCATAAAACTGCGCATGTTCTGCTACCATTGCGGTGCCCCTGCGGGTTTACGTTGACGCTAGACTTAAGTACTTTAAAGACCTCATGCACCTACAACGTGAAACGCAATAAAACATTTGAATTTGAATTTTTTAAGTTGTTTATGTTTAAATGTAATGTAACCAAATGAGATTTTGAGCTACGAAATAAAGAAAATGCATTTTACTAAGAGAAATTATAATTAAATACAAATAATACTAGTTTCAATCTCATTTACGTACATTAATAGAAAAAAATCGAAACTACCCTTTTTCTTTGCTACAGGGTTTAAAAATAAGGTCAGGTTGGGTAAGTGAAATACTTTCAAGTATCTCTTAAAATAATAGCTTTAATACAGCACAGACGTGTCGGTAAAGCAGTAATTGTCGTAATAGTTCTGAATTCAAAAAAGAGATGTCGCTGCGGTGTACGGGTGGTAGAGTAGAGTAAACAAACGGATATATGTATAACGCCCCAAAATAACGTTTTTATCTTATCTATGCAAAAACTTTTTTTTTTCATGTTGCACAGATCAAAATAGCTTAATTACTTTTGTATAAACTTCTTTTGTTTGACTGTTTCGCTTGCCCGATCGCGAGGCAAGTGAAACAGTTTTTTGTGTGCGCAAAGTTTCTATATATGCCTGTATAATTTAATTTTGCAAATATTCTCGTAAACCATATATAGCCACTGTGATAGACCTAACATTTCACTTACCCAACTTGATCTTAATTCTTATTTAAAAAATCATCAGTTTGTCTCAGTACCATAAATACGTTAAAAACGCATTTTTATATCAATAATGCCCCGTTAGCTGTACTTGAGAAGGAAAAAAAACATTTAATTACCGACACAACACAGCGTGAATATTTTGGTTTATTATATTATACTTTGTTTCCGCATATTTTTACATCAACCTCTCCCGATTACGTTAATTAATATGGACACATTTATACGTTAGCGCAAATAACGGTCAACCAATAAATGTTGTGATGTTAAACATTAGCTCTATCTATACATACGTTGTGTTTTATTTCTAGAACATTATAGGGCGCAATCCGATACCTTAGGAAATATAGGTAAACTATCTTAGCACGCATTGGGTTGAAAGTTTGAAATGTTCACAGAAAATGTATTGTATATGTTCTGTTGCCGCTATAACAACAAATACTAACAACAGAATAAAATAAATATTTGAACGGGGCTCCTATATAACAAACGTGATTTTGCCGTTTTTTGCTCAATATTAATAACGGCAACAGGCAGACGCTTGAAATATTCACAGAATATTTAACTGTATTTTCACTTTAAAAATAAATAATTAAACTAAAATAAAATAAATATTTTGCCCTGTTTTGAGTTAGTCTGGTCCATAGAGGGCCAGCATTCTCTCTAATGTCGTCAGACCATCGAGCTGGTGGCCTGCCAACACTTCTCTTTCCCACCCAGGGCCTCCAGACTGCAACGCATTTACTTCATCTATTGTCATCCCTACGAAATAGGTGACCAAAATGGAAAAGAATTGGAGAGGCATATACCCAACAGTGGGCATCTAAATAAATGCTGTGGAAGAAGAAGAAGAAGAAGAAAATAAATATTTAAGGGGGGCTCCCGTACAACAAACGTGATATTTTTGTCGTTTATTTGGTAATGTTTTATAGATAATGGTACCTATGGAACCCTTCGTGCGCGAGTCCGACTCGCACTTGGCCGGTTTTGTTAAAACATTTTTGGCATAAAATGCTTTAGAATAAAATGAATAAATTTGACAGTAAAAAAATGCAAATGGAGTCAGTTTCATGTAAGGATAATTTCAATGTATAGAAGGAAAAAAATTTGAACATCAGAAGTTGGTCAAATTTGACAAAAAAAAACTTGACAATTGTATGAAAAAATATAAGCAGTAATGTCATATTCGTATATACTTGAGATGGTCACATTAAGACCTTTCAAATGATACCCATATTGTAATAATTAGAAATTTTTTTTTGGTCATAGCAAAATAATTGAGATTTTGCCATTGTTTTTATTTCAATTTTTCAACAGTTTCAGTATCCTATGTCATCCGGGACGTTGCAAGGATTCTAACGATACCACATACATTGAAATCGACAAGAATCATTACATACATATTAGTCTATGGTGGCCTCTAAACTTCCTAATTTTATTTAGGTGTCGCTAAAACACTTTGCTATTCTATCAGCAGCTGTCATAATCGAAATGACAGCGCTAATTTGAATCTCATCATCATCATCATGTCAGCCGAAAGACGTCCACTGCTGGACATAGGCCTCTCCCAAGGCTTTCCACTCAGACCGGTCTTGTGCTTTTCGCATCCACCGCGGTCCCGCGATTCTGACGAGGTCGTCACTCCATCTTGTTGACGAGGTCTGGCGCTTCTTATTTTAGGCGGTCTATTTAACTTTACATTGACATCCTGAAATAGCACTTGTTAAATCTGCCGTCTAAAAAATGACAAAAAATAAGACTATTTAAGCGATGTGCACGTAGAATCGGGTCCAATGTTTGCTTAAGATACACGTTTTACCTGTATTGCCTATGGTTTCGGATATCCCCACAACTGTTCCATAACCAACTGACCGCACGCATAACCTAAACCGCCAAGCCAAAAAACCTGTCCTATCCGCCATCTTGAACTTTTTAGCTATTCGCTAGATAGCTTTTAAAATCGGCATAAGATCTGGACCGGCATTCTAGGTGGTAAAAACGATATCGTAGTTAAACCGTTATGGTATTGTTATGACGTCAGCCGCCATTACTGTCGAGTAAAGAAGAGCTGAAGTGGCAGTGGGCGGGGCACATTGCTCGCAGGACTGATGGCCGATGGGACAGAAGGCTCTGGAGTGGCGTCCGCGAACCGGAAGACGAGCTGTAGGTAGGCCTCCAACAAGATGGAGTGACGACCTCGTCAGGATCGCGGGACCGCGGTGGATGCGAAAAGCACAAGACCGGTCTGAGTGGAAAGCCTTGGGGGAGGCCTATGTCCAGCAGTGGACGTCTTTCGGCTGACATGATGAAATAAGAGCTAGCAAAACGTTGACAATACGATAACAGCTCAAACAACGTGTAGACGGGCCGTCTGCTTCGAGCCATCGAGGATAAATCTGAACGTACCTTCAGACTTCGACAGGCAAATATAGTGGCTCGGTTTCTTCCCAAACAGGCCATTTTGCCGGAGCAGCGCCGCATCTGCATCCTCGTCATAAGTCTTGCTGACAGCGAAGTATCCTGCCGGGCACTTGGACACTGACTCCACAATCTGCAGGGACAGTAGGGGCCGCTCGTCAGGCAAGGCCCCGCCCAGGGCGCTTAGGACCTTGGACATATTCACATGCTTCGGGATCTGAAAAAAAAATGGCGAATAAACATGAGGAAATCCTTGGTACTTGTCCAGCGGACGTCTTTCGGTTGAAATGATCAGCAGTAATTAGCAATACCGCTTACAAACAATATATAGTTCGTTCGTTGAAATAGTATGCATGCTTTGATGTGCCGCTACAATTAAAAGATAAAGATAAAAGTTGTTTATTCAGTAAGTAGGCCGCACGGGCACTTTTACGCGTCAAAAATCTACCAGCGCTTCGCAAGAGACCACTGCTGAGAAGAAACGCCGCAAGAAACTGAACAGTCAGTCGTTTTTTTAAATACTACTTATGATATACAATTATAAAGCTTAACCTAGCATTATATAAAACAATGAACTTAAATTAAATTCAAAATATATATATATTCAAGCGTAGCTTGAGCAGGAAAATGTGTCAAAACTCAAAATGTTCTTAAAAAAAATAGATACTTACATATGACAGTGCAAGACAACCACATAAAAAGTTTCGATACATTCTCCTACAGAAACCGTGTTCCCTAGACAATATACAAAATTAACATATTTTTATTTGCATTTAATTGGTACAGTGAACACCAGTGCACCTTGTCACGTTAACGCCGTGTTTGAAATGTCATACAAAATTGTCAAACGATTGAAAGCGACAAGGTACATGAATGATCTCTATGCTGTTGACTGTACAAATTAGCCGCCGCGGCGCGCACACAGCGGATTTGAACGAACGAACTAGGTATACTTCTGCACATCATAGGGTACGCACGCACTGTCCGGTTAGCCGCAGTGCGGCCAGCAGTCAAAAAAAAAAAATCTTTGACATATTTAATATGTGATTACATTAACTTATTGCTTCAGAAGCGAGTGGATGTACGTCTTTGTGTGTGTGTTAGTGTGAGAATGCTTATTAAAAATGAACGATTAATTGGCTGCGCTTGGCAATGACCATCAAGGTCGATTGATAACTCGCTGCCAATTAATTATCCATCATTTTATTGTTTAGGTAATAGAGGACGACCGCGACAAACGTGTAGAATTAATCCCCCCCCCCCTATTTCTCGATCAGGGGTCGATTTTTTAAAAACGTTCAAAAAGGTTCGCTGATTCGCATTGATTCTAATTATGTAAGATATCACTGGAAATTATTCATCGTGACATGGACATAAGGGAGAATTACAAAAATTCACATTAAAATGATCATTAACTCTGACACTAGTAAAAATCGCTGAACATACATAGGGGTTAAATCGGTAGCTTTTTAGCTCCTCTGTCAGCCCTTGGCGGTTTTCGTGACATGGACATAAGGGAGAATTACAAAAATTCACATTAAAATGATCAATAACTCTGACACTAGTAAAAATCGCTGAACATACATAGGGGTTAAATCGGTAGCTTTTTAGCTCCTCTGTCAGCCCTTGGCGGTTTTCGTGACATGGACATAAGGGAGAATTACAAAAAATCAGATTAAAATGATCATTAACTCTGACACTAGTAAAAATCGCTGAACATACATAGGGGTTAAATCGGTAGCTTTTTAGCTGCTCTGTCAGCCCTTGGCGGTTTTCGTGACATGGACATAAGGGAGAATTACAAAAAATCAGATTAAAATGATCATTAACTCTGACACTAGTAAAAATCGCTGAACATACATAGGGGTTAAATCGGTAGCTTTTTAGCTCCTCTGTCAGCCCTTGGCGGTTTTCGTGACATGGACATAAGGGAGAATTACAAAAAATCAGATTAAAATGATCATTAACTCTGACACTAGTAAAAATCGCTGAACATACATAGGGGTTAAATCGGTAGCTTTTTAGCTCCTCTGTCAGCCCTTGGCGGTTTTCGTGACATGGACATAAGGGAGAATTACAAAAAATCAGATTAAAATGATCAATAACTCTGACACTAGTAAAAATCGCTGAACATACATAGGGGTTAAATCGGTAGCTTTTTAGCTGCTCTGTCAGCCCTTGGCGGTTTTCGTGACATGGACATAAGGGAGAATTACAAAAAATCAGATTAAAATGATCATTAACTCTGACACTAGTAAAAATCGCTGAACATACATAGGGGTTAAATCGGTAGCTTTTTAGCTCCTCTGTCAGCCCTTGGCGGTTTTCGTGACATGGACATAAGGGAGAATTACAAAAAATCAGATTAAAATGATCATTAACTCTGACACTAGTAAAAATCGCTGAACATACATAGGGGTTAAATCGGTAGCTTTTTAGCTGCTCTGTCAGCCCTTGGCGGTTTTCGTGACATGGACATAAGGGAGAATTACAAAAAATCAGATTAAAATGATCATTAACTCTGACACTAGTAAAAATCGCTGAACATACATAGGGGTTAAATCGGTAGCTTTTTAGCTGCTCTGTCAGCCCTTGGCGGGTTGACGTCGGTATCTGGGACACCCTGTATAATTAATTAGTGAACATAATATAGCCAACTCAATAGTCCATTATTACTCCCGGTTGTCAGCGTATGTCTCAAATCAATATCCCCTCGGGAATATCCTATTTCTCGGGATAAATATTATGTAACCTATAGCCCACCTAACGAAAACCAAGAGCTGCCTATCAGTGGAAAAAAACTCGTGTATTATCACATACTAAAAGTACTGATGGGTGGGGGTGGAGCTAACGGGTGGAGGAGGGTGTAAAGGGTTCTTTTTTATTTTTTTATTATAACTCTTGAACTACGGCCTATAGCAAACAATGTTCTGAAACACAAGTAATCTACATAAAATTCTCTAAAAAAAAGTTTCTTAGAATTTTTACTCGGGGATCTATATTTTATGAGTTATGAAGTTCGAACATGGACAATAAAGAAATATACACATTTCTTTAAGTATGGCACATATATTCCTAAAAATACACCGTGTTTTTTTTGATTTACGATAACTTCGGCATATTACTAGGTATATCCATAGAAACTAATTGGTAGATTAGATTTTTAAATATTGCAAAACAATTTTTTTTTTCAGTTTAGAACAAAATAATGAAATCTTTTATCTTTAGTCATTCTAAAAGGGCCTTTAGAGTTAACTAATAATCAGTGTCAAATACGTCTATGTTGGCGTGACATACACACACAAGTAAAGATAACACTTGACAGGTACAAGATTGTCACTTTAGATTGACGCGTATACAAACCTAACAATTGGAAACTCTTTACTCATAAGTATTAAAAGAAAATTGTTGTTATCAATTAAGAGCCTTTTACACTAGTTTAACATGATTAACTGATTAAATTTCAAAATTAAATATCTTTAAAACCGTTAGACTTATCATTTGTCTGTCTTCGGGAAATTAACTTTGTTTGACCTAAAGAACGTTCCCTTAAAGTTATCGTAAATCAAAAAAAACACGGTGTAGAATTCCCAACTATCGTCTAAATATTAAATATTGTCATTTTCATCAACATCGACGGTGACCTCGATGGGAGCTCCGTTAGTGCATGAGCCGGAGCATACACCGGAGATACTGGAGCAGGTAATTCCTGCTTTGCTTTTGAGAATCGAGTCAGGAGCAAAACACTATCTCTGCCACTATGCCAAAATTCGCTTATACATATTAAATAACAAAAGTGGTCACGATATAGATGCCTTTTATTTAATCCAAACTATCCTATGAATCACAAAGACTACCAATCCACTCAATAATCGCAAGTCAACTCCCGGGTCTTTCTCGCACGGAGGCTCGGAACGAATCCCCCTCCTCTTACTTCCGCTCGGCCAACTGGGGCATTCGGAGTGACGTTCGTTACGAACTTCCGTGCAAAATAGAACCTTATTACTATTAAATTCTTTTATACATAATTAACAATATATCTACAATATTACATGTTCTTATTAATTCTAATTTAGTGTTTTATTTAATAATGACCCTAATAAATTATCATGCGACAACATCCGGCTATCCTGCGCACGCATTCGTCCTCGGATGCGTTATAGTCTGGTGCATGTCTGAGAACAACAAAATGAAATTTTAGTTTTGTTATCATATTAACTAATGTGACTAACAGTCAATCTTAAGTTGTTGTTCCATCGCCGGTCAACAACTAAGATTTCTACACATTCTTTACAGTTGTAGAGTACTCTTTCCATCGACGGCAGAGTAACCCCAAAACATGACATTACTTGAGATTCCTAAAAGTTACTATTCCTTCGACGGTTAGTATATTTAGAAATCCAACTCGAATCACCAAAATAGTCACACAGTCCCGCGCAATCCCATTGCTGTTCCATCGACGGCCAGCTCAGCTAGCTTGTCAGTCAGGACTGTGTACCACTTTTAAGTGTTCGAAGCTGACGCACCAGACAAAACACCATAATTATAAGGTAACAGAAAAAATAGCAAATACAATAAATACCTGACAACATCCGTCTTTCCATCCCTTTAAATGTCCATGTTGTTGATGTTTACCCAGGGTTTCATGTTTTCGGCACAGGTTACACCTTCATAACGTTTGGTTGATCTGTCCGCGCCTCTCATGTCTGTTATTTTGTATCGATCATGTCCTAAAATGTCCGTTACCTGAAAAGGACCTTTAAACCTAGGCAATAATTTAGTACTTTGACCATCATTACTTTGACTCGGTATTTTTACAACCACCAAATCACCTATCTGAAACTCATAAGCATTTTTTCTTTTTGCATCAAACGTTTCCTTTTGTCTCTGTGCGCTTTCTTTTATCTTTTTGTCAACGTTGCTCCTCAAGTCCGTTACATCAATAACTCGTTCGTCAGTGTCAGACATAATTATATCAGCATCTGTTTGAAGTCTGTAGCCGAAAAATACCTCGCTCGGAATGGCACATGTGGTTTTGTTGATGGTACTATTGATGCTTTGTTGAATGTTGGCAATATGTTCATCCCACTTCTGATATTAAATAACAAAAGTGGTCACGATATAGATGCCTTTTATTTAATCCAAACTATCCTATGAATCACAAAGACTACCAATCCACTCAATAATCGCAAGTCAACTCCCGGGTCTTTCTCGCACGGAGGCTCGGAACGAATCCCCCTCCTCTTACTTCCGCTCGGCCAACTGGGGCATTCGGAGTGACGTTCGTTACGAACTTCCGTGCAAAATAGAACCTTATTACTATTAAATTCTTTTATACATAATTAACAATATATCTACAATATTACATGTTCTTATTAATTCTAATTTAGTGTTTTATTTAATAATGACCCTAATAAATTATCATGCGACAACATCCACGAGTTTTTTCCCCTGATCTTGCTACGTTCGGTGGGCTACTATAACCGTCAGACTACAAACTATCCCCGTACCAAAATCACCCAAATTCAGGCGTTGAAAGGCGTAGCAACACTTCAAGCAAACTCAAAGTCGTAAGTGATATTATCCGGTTCAAAGAATAAGGTAAACATAAAAGTCGTCAAGCCATGAATCATATATTTCTCGCTAATGCTTCATAAACAGAGAGTCACGATAGAATCACATTCGAAAATAACGATGCTTGAGCAAATTAAATAACCAAACGGGCATATTTACCATTATAAATTTATAACGCCATAATCACGTATATTAGATACGGTATATTTAATGATGTACAAGCATGATTTTTAGGTTTTCGTAGCCAAATGGCAAAAAACGGAACCCTTATAGATTCGTCATGATCCGTCCGTATGTCACAGCCACTTTATTCCGTAGATGTAAGTATTCGGTGAAACGCATTAAGATTTTCATACCTAAATAGAAAAAAAACAATAAATTTTTGGGGTTCCCCATACTTAGAACTGAAACTCATATTTTTTTTTCATCAAACCCATACGTGTGGGGTATCTATGGATAGGTCTTCAAAAATGATATTGAGGTTTCTAATATTTGGTTTTTTCTAAACTGAATAGTTTGCGCGAGAGACGCTTCCAAAGTGGAAAAATGTGTGTCCCCCACCCCGTAACTTCTAAAATAAGGGAATGATAAATGTAAAAATAATATATGATGTACATTACCATGCAAACTTCCACCGAAAATTGGTTTGAACGAGATACAATAATTAGTTTTTTTTAATACGTTTAAATCCTAAACCGCAATTTACCTTTCATTCAATCAACTCCAATATAATAAAGAATAAAGAAAAACATTTATTTAGATGTATAGTGGTACGGAACCCTACGTGCGCGAGTCCGACTCGCACTTGGCCGGTTTTACTTTTAAATTCTATTTAAAATTAGCCCGCGTTCCAATATTCAAAAAACGAATCGTTTTCCTTACGGGCCGTTGCGTTATGACATTTGCTACGTACAAAATGTGTCAAACCTTAACGAGGCTTAAGGAAAACGATTCGTTTCTTGAATATTGGAACCGGACATAAATAACTATTAACTACACATTTTTTTAATCTAATCTGGCTTGCGGAAATATTGAGGTTTTGTGTCAAACAGTTCTGATTTGTTTACGTCTTTTGTCATTTATATTGGCACCGACTTTAGTTTAAAACAGAACTCTTTGGAAATCGAAGTTTAAAGTTAACGTCATACGATTCGAATCCATAGCGAATATACACTCAGGAGCAAAAATAACGGGTCAGAGTGCGTTTTTCATACTAAAGAGGCTATTTCGAAGCCTTAGCTTTAGCTTTAGTGAAATCTGATGATGAATACCTCGAGCATCGATACAGGACTTCCAGAGTGCCTAGGATACCCAACTGAATGAATCTGCGGTTAACGCCGGAATTGTGCATGTTCAGAAAAACATCTAAAATGGCAATAAAATGTAAGGAAATCCAAGTGGTGACCCAAACTCCCACTGTGGTGTTAACTGGTTGTGCGATCAGTTAGGTATCTTAAGAATTTTGACCTGCTCTATTGAACCTCGCAGTACCCACCATTAAAACTCACTCAAAACAACCCCTGGCGAGGAACCAAGGCTTCGAAATAGTCTCGTTTGTATGAAAAACGCACTCTGACCCGGTATTTTTGCTCCTGAGTGTACATCATACGATGTAAACTTTATATCAATATACAATAACGGCATATTCCGTAACGATATAATAATTAATATAACGTTATACGTCACCTCAATTACTGCAGTTAATATCGTTAGTATCAAAGGCACAGCTTCATACACGCTCGACGGAACAGAGGTTGTCTTTCCTGGTCAATACTTAAAGGCTTGTTTGCAAAGCCCAAATGTGGGTTGGAGGGTTATGACCAGGGCCCTTACTTTTCAAGCCGTTTTGACGCAAAGATGACGTCACGCTACATAGAGATTCCAAATGGTTTAATTGTAATTATTAACAATTAGTCACCCATCATTTGAAAATGTAAGAATGAGTTGAGTAATCTATTGGTGCGTAATAAACAGAGCCCGGATTTTTCATGGCAAAACAAAACACTATCGTAATCTGGCTAGTAATAGAAACATCATTTTATCGATATCGAAAAACGCACTTTGACCCGGTATTTTTGCTCCTGAGTGTATAATTAATAACGACAGCCAACAACAATTTAAAACATAAAATTCACTCATAATGGTCTCTAGACCCTACACCGCGCGTGGCCCGACGTGCTCTTGCCTGGTTTTTTGTATTCGTCATCGTCAATCTTGCCCCGACCGTAGGTCACATTGGTATAGATAACTCAGTTTAGAGTAATGCAAGTTAGATAAGACTATCTATGTTTAAATTAGCCTCTGTGTGTTTGTTCGTACCTAGAGAAAAGATATGTCGGCCTTTATTTTGCTATTTTTACTGCTGAACTACTGTTATTTGATATTATATTTAATTTAATACTTGTAGCTTTATATAATGCTAGATTAAGTTGTACATACCATTGTAATATGCAATATGAAATAAAGTTTAAAAAATGACTGACTGCTGAGTTTCTTGCGGCGTTTCTTCTCAGCAGTGGTCTCCTCTTGGGAAGCGCTGGTAGTATCTTGACGTGTAAAAGTGCCCGAGCGGCCTACTTACTAAATAAATTTCTTTTATCTTTTTTTTTTATCTATTTAAGTTGGCAGTGGCAATACCTACGAAGTCGTGCGGGCAAATACACTCGTGGAGAAATAATACGGGTCAGAGTGCGTTTTTCATGGTTGTTTTGAGTGAGGTTTAATGGTGGATACTGTGAGGTTCAAAAGAGGAGTTCAAAAGTTCTTAAGATACGTAACTGATCGCACAATCAGTTAACACCACAGCGGGAGAGTTTGGGACAGCACTTGGATTTCCTTACATTTTATTGCCATTTTAGATGTTTTTCTGATCATGCACTATTCCGGCGTCAACCGCAGATTCATTCAGTTGGGTATCCTAGGCGCTCTGGAAGTCCTGTATCGATGCTCGCGGTATTCATCATCAGATTTCTCTAAAATCATCCCCTGGCGAGGAACCAAGGCTTTGAAATAGCCTTGTTTGTATGAAAAACGCACTCTGACCCGTATTATTTTTTCCTCGAGTGGATTTGTGTGAAGAGCTTAAGTATTTGTTCCCAGGTCTTGATTGTTTCAAGTTCTGTAAGTTTTAACCCCTATTAACAATCTGTTATTTTTCTTAAAGACACACGTGCGTCTTTGACCGTTATTTATTATAATGTGATAAAGAAGTATAAACAGTGGGTCACGCAAACCGGCCACCAATAGCGATCGCCGACATGGGAACCATGCTAATTGTGTAATTTAATTGTTTTAGAACAACAAAGTGTCTATACATATATACAGTGCGATAGCTTTTTTTTTTCCTTATTAAAATAAGCCTTTTTGAAAACCACTTGTCGCTAATGGTAACGCTTTCATAAAAAAAATAGCTCTATACGAAAATCAAGGCAGATCGTGAACCTAGCATCTCATTTTGAAAAAAACGTTTTTCTGGTGAAAAAACGCTGAACTATCGAAAATAAATATGTAGAACTGTAGAACTATTGGGGATGCTACTAGAACTGTGTTTAAATTTTGAGATTCTAGAAATCGATATGCTAGGTTCACACACATCAGGGCACAGCCAGTGTAGTACCTAATAAACGTTGTGTGTGTGAACGTTTGAAGGCTGGTAACTCTCTTCTCCGGGGTTTTTTTAGTTTGTCTCCGTATTAGAAAATGAAGATTATGTAACTAACTTTCACGTGGTATATACATTTGTGCATCATTCTTTGAGTGGTTTTTTTTTGACAGCTACGCGATTATAGCCGTCTTCACAATCCTTCTAAACACTCAATTGTTCACGAGCCTCCTTAATCACGTGTGGGTCGTATTGTACATATGCCGTTAGAAAGGAAAGGAGGACACGCGGCAATTAACGCTTGGGTAAGGAGCAAGAGCTAAATGGCTGTTTGGTGATTATTATAGAGCCCGTTATGAAATGAAATGAAATGAAATGAAATGAAATGAAATATATTTATTTGCGTTAGACATAGTATATGTTGATCTTAAAACTAAAAATAGAATCATATATCTAGACTTAAATAAGTCATGCAAATATTTAATATGAAAATGTTAATTACCTATAAGTACCTACTGAATTCACTAAACTATACTAAACTATATACATCATTATTTATAAACCTTGTGTGGTACTTCAAGATAATCTTTCACGCTGTAGAAGCACTTTTCTACCAGCCAAGTATACAAACGGATTTTGAATTTATTAAAAGGTAACTGTTTTAGTTCCTCTGGCAAACGGTTAAATATTTTAATACACATGGCGTGACAATTCCTATTCTTTAATACCGTGTGCATTTTAGGAAGTACGAGTTTGTCTGGATATCGAGTTTTGAAATTTGCTGTATCACTTTTCTTTTTAAACACATCAGTGTGCTGTTTTACAAATTTACAGACTTCATAAATGTATGTTGAGTGTACCGTTAAAAGTCTTAATTCTACAAAATGGCTTCTACATGATGTTCGCGGACCGATATTGGTAATTGCTCTAACGCATTGTTTCTGGGCCACAAAAGTGCGATTTATGTGTACAGAATTTCCCCAGATCAATATTCCATATCGTAAATTTGATGCTACAAAACCGTGATATGCTTTTAATGTGGTATTTTTATCGGTGATTCTTAATAGCCGCCATAATACATATGCAAATCTATTTATCTTAGAGCAAACTTTATCAACGTGCAATTTCCAAGTGCAATGATCATCCAGAACAAAACCAAGAAAAGTAGTACTTTCGCATTCCGTTAGGACTTGACCATCATACGTAACATTAAGTATTTGCTTTCGTCCTCCATGATTAATAAACTGCATATATTTCGTTTTGTCTAAATTGACTTGCAGGTTATTGTCTTTAAGCCATTTTAATATGACACTTATAGTATTATAAATATTTTCCCTATACTCTTCCTTATTGGTATGGGAAATTACAATCGATATATCATCCGCAAACAATGTACAATCATGTTTGGTAATTGAGGGTAGATCATTGATGTAGAGTAAGAAAAGAAGGGGGCCTAGAATAGTCCCTTGAGGTACCCCTACTCTATTGAATTTTAAGTCTGACCTGTAGTTTTGTTCAACTTTTTCGGAGTTAGTACCTGTAATTTCTACCATTTGGCGTCGATTATTGAGGTAACTTTCTAGCCAAGCATAAACCAAGCCTCTCATACCATAAGCTTCGCATTTTTTGAGCAAAAGTCCATGGGAAACATGATCAAAAGCCTTGCTCATGTCAAAGAAAATGGCCATTGTTTTATTTCGTTGATCTACATTACTGAGTATGTTATTTACGAGGCTAAAGGCAGCTAAAGTGGTAGATTTTTGTTTCTGAAATCCATGCTGCTCAGTGCATAGTATTCCGTACTTATTAATAAAACTCGTTATTCTAATATGCATGGCTTTTTCCAGTACTTTAGCTAAGACTGGCACAAGTGTAATAGGTCTATAATTGCCTGGTTGCAGTTTGTCGCCTGATTTAAAAATTGGTTTGGTAATAGAGACCTTTAGTTTGTTTGGAAATGTACCTTGAAGGAAGGACAAATTAATCAAATGTGATAACACTGGTGCGATAATGTCACAAGTTAATTTGACTATATTTGTTGGGATGTCATCGTAACCTACGGAACGAGTGTTATTAAGTTTTTTTATTATCCGTGAGACCTCATTAGGGTCTGTAGGCAAGAGAAACATACTATTACTGTTATATTTTAATGAGTATTCATATTGTTCTAGGTGGAGATTTGATTTATTATTATTAGTATTATTAGTATTATTATGTCGTCGCACACACGTCGCTTCTTTACCCGACTTCAATACAAGAAGGCTCTCGATTCGTCGGGTTTTTTAAAATGTATAATATGTATAAAACGATTACGCGGTATTGCAGTTGCAGTATAACCGAAGATACGCTAACTTTTGCCCGGGATATAAATTATATACTTAACGGGGAAATTACTAATTCTACGTATTTAATAGGACATCACTACAGAGGCCGGGAAGTAGGGGGTTGCCGGCCGAGTTCATAAAGAGACGAGAGCGAAGCGAGGCCAACTATATGGCCTTAGTGCTTTTCTCAAAAATATAATTCATTAAAATTACAACGTCAAATACTAGGAGTGCATAAACATTCAAAGTAACCTACAGTGCTCAGTCATCCGCGCTGTCGGGTGCGCCGCGCGCCGCACCGAGTTACATCGCCTGCGGTCTAAGTTGCGCTACGCACCCCTAATTACCTCTGCTCTTCTGGTACTTTAAATAAACATCTCAACGCTTGGGTTGGATGGACGGCTATATTTACTAAGTATATTTAAAAAAAAACAGCTGTTTAACCTCATAAACACAAATAAGATGCCAAATTTACATTAAATAATTTAAAAAATAAACTTCCCGGCCTAGGCCTTCAATTTCGTATGAAATTCCTTTACAGTTCTCTCGAGTTGTTCCGCCCGCAACGTGATACTCTGAAGCCTAAAATAACTAACATAACGCCAGCATTCCATGCATGTTTGAGAAAAGCACATTTTAAATAACAAGCATTATCGAGAAATAATAGGTTATTTTCATGTTCCTATCTACAAGTTTTACAACCAAAGGTCTTAGGTTCACATGTACTCATTCAGATAAGTCATTTAACAGACAACTTTATTTTTTCGTCTTTCATTATTCATACCGGATTTCTTTAGGATTTCATATGATCAAACAGTCAGTTTTAAGAAAAAATATGTCGGAACACAATCTCATACAAATGACCTAGGATCAAAGCTCTAGGTACTGTTACAATGGGGCAGCAAGGCATCTAGTAAATCCCTTGCTGGTACGCGAAAATTCTCTTAGAATACTTTTACTATGTTTATAAGTGATGACGAGATCTCGGTCCCATTTCTATCAAGGATTATAATACTCTTTGAGACCAAATAAGGTTAGAGAACGAGGACGCCTACAAATCATAGAAAACTTATTCCATACAAAGGGTAATTACAAAGTAAAACTGGCTTAAAGAGAAATGACAATTCTGAAGTTGGATCATTAGTAACAGTATCCAAAGTGAATTTAGTCAATATGTTACGTGCAAATTTAAATTTAAGTGCAAAGTGATATTAGTCTATTGTGACATAGTTAATTCAGATGAACGTCAAAAAGTATACAGCTAAGTGCCGTTATTATGTTTAGGCATAGTTATGTCAGATAACATGTATTTAAAATTGGTTTGACATAATTCTCAATCGTTGATTTTCCTTTTAACCCAAATGACTATAAATCATCTACACTAACTTTGCAAAAAAAAGGGCAGCAGGCAGCAAAAGCTTGCGCCAATAATGAAAGTTATATATTCTAATATTAATATAATTCTAGCTCCCGAGGCAATAGTGATAGACAACTTCTATGCGAACAGAGTTCCGGGCAATCGGTGATAGCTATACTACGTTTTTTTAGCATGAAAATAATAATGATCATATTCCCACACATTTCCTTTAATAACCTAACCTAAAAAACCTTAACCTGAAAAATCTAGTGAAAATATCAGAAAGTGCGAAATTACGATCACTTATTATAATGTTGAAAAATTCAGTAAGAGTACATTGTCTATAATTCTACTTCCCGTGGCTAAAACAACACGTAACTTTCGCAATTGCAGCAATGATAAAAAATAAATCTATTTAGAAGACTTGAAATAAATAGTCAAATAAAAAATCTATGGAGTTATCGATTTGGACTCTTGATTTTTTGTTTCGTAATATGCACATTATTTTAATACACAGAAATAGCAGACGTAAAAGCCCTGCCTCTGTATTTCTTTTTAATTGAATTCACAGATAATTATAATAACCATGTAATTAAATTAAATGATAGGCACTAAATTAATCAATAAATCAATGAATCAATCTACATTTACCGGTCAAGAAAATTTTAATCTTTTGTAGGAGATATTTTAGAGAAAAGCGAGTCTTCTTGCAATATTAAGTGTCTATTCTACAGATAAATAGTTAATTGATTTATCTGGTAATCATATTTGGGAAACTCTTGTATCAATGGTCACTCTTTGGACAACAGTCCGATAACTTTGTACATTATATAAATAGCGGTTTTGTCTCCTACAGTACTAGGCAGATAAGAAGTCCGTCCTGGCACATTGCACAACAATGAAGTTCCTGACTCTTGACATTGTTGACAGCAGTAAAACAATGCGTATTTATTGGGTATGAAGAGACGGTAATAACAGCATTGTGTGACTGCTGACAACATTATCCATATTCAGAAACTTCATGGTTGTGCAATAGGTAACTAGTATTTTTAATAAGTTATTAGGATTTGGATAATGTATTTATTGTACTTGCACTAACAATTTATGTAGATTTTCTAATAAGACATTCTTGTAGAGGGACACAAAAATTTGATTTACCATACTAAACAGACTTAATAATATATGCTAAATAATTTAATAATAATTTGCTAAATACTTTTTATATTTCATAAGAATTTTAAAGAAAAAAACACTTTGTTTTAAAGTATTTTATAAAACTTTTACCTAATTGTAAATACGGACTTTACATTTAAAAGTTAAAGTTAAAACTAAACTTATTTAAAATAAAATAAAATAAAACTAAGCTACTCAAATATTAAAAATTAAACATAAACACCACTATAAAAAGTCCGTATTTATAGTTGAATGTTATTATTTATCATGTGGTTTTGTTTTATTGCAAATTTAGGTACCTAATTTGTTTCAATATTCTTTAAAGTATCTTCATGGGATAATAAGGAAATAAATGTCAAATTTTTGAGCATTAGTAAATTAGTATCCTCTCCTAGTAACTATAAAGATCTAATGGTTACAGTACCCATTTTATTATTTGATTGAATTCCATCAGTATTTGAAATATGTAATTAAATTAAACTGGATCAAATTAGGATGCTGTCACTCAAAACCTACACACACACACAATTCAAAAGAACTAGATATGTAGTCTACACAGTTGCAGTACAAGCAGATAAAACTAATAAATGAACAAGTGTGTCCATACCAAATTTAGCAGCTTACTTAATCAACACGATTAACAGAAATGGCAAAACAAACATTAAAACTGAAAATATTAACAGTTTAAGGGAATGAGCAACGCATAAACACACTAAGTCATAACATGTGAAGAAATGCGATGCTTTATCAACAATATTTTGTGGAATGCTACGCATTGGGTTACGAATCCCGAGTTACGAGAGACTGCGCGGACGACTTGGCAGTATTCCATAAGTCCATTGCAATCGCTAGAAAAGCAATTAGAGCCAATTGGTGGCCCGAACGACGACCCGTAAATGCAGTAGCAACGCTCGCTTTATGAGGGATTTACTTACCAACAATTCATGACATCACTAGTTCACAAGTGGCGGCCAAGACTTCTTTCTTCTTAGGGACTTACAACAATGTACGACACACTACGGATCAAAGTGAATTGTAAACAAAATTTCTGAATGAAAACTAGCAAATCAAATGTTTTTCTAGCTAACCCTATCACAATATAGTCTAACACGAATATTGTGTATTAGTTTCTTGAATTTATTAAAATATTATGACAACAAAAATGTCGAAATAAAATGGTAGGTTTGGCAGCGACGGATGGTGCTGCCAGACTAGTGGATGGGAAAATTATTACCGACTTCAACGCGGTGTTACCGGGAAATAAGTTGCAAGTGGCAAAAATATATCAAACGTCATTCTCTTTTAATAACATTACGTCTAATCAATTTAATCATCATTTCACTACGTTTTCTTTCTCTTCTACTAAACAAAAGTTAAACAACGTAGTGCTATCATAAAAGAAAACCCCAGACGCTGTTGTAACCCCGCATCAGTAAAACGGAACGCATAAGTCACAAAGTTTACGACATGCGACAGACATACTTTAAAATCTGTGCATAAGACATTTTGAAGACATTGACCAAAGAGACATTGACGTGACGTGAACTCCATTGAACCCTCCTCGGCGATCGCGTTTATATTTTGGAAAATATCAAAACAGTAAAGCAAAATGGCTAAGCGCTCCAATCCCTTTACTGAGGATTTCGTACCTCAGAGTAAAGTTCACGTGGGGATCAAACAATTCAACAATAACGAGGACAGGCTGCAAAAAGTGTACGGTAAGTTACAAGTACCTTCAAATTTGCTTTAAAAATGATGTTTCGTGCTGTAGCAAGTGTTGTATTACAGAGAAAACTCTACAACTATTATTCAGAGGTGCGAAGAAGATGCCTGTGAAGATGTTAAACGGAGAAATGGGTTATTTCTGTGAAGACAATAAGAAAGATGGGTTGAAGCAACTCTTTCTTGGCAAGGATGGGCATTTATTGCAGTCTGGTGTTCTAGTAAGTAAAATTACTTAATTCATATTTTTTTTACACTAAAACGATATCACTCTTACAATCAACCCACTGCAACTGCAGCGATGCAGTATTGATATAGTTACAATCTTATCGCTGATTGTATAACCTTGCCCACGTAACCACCACTCTGTATTCCTACTGAAGCGTGACAGCATTGCCACCATCACAAGTTGCAAATGGGATAAGCGGACAATATGCTGTTCCATGACTGACATTTCTCGTCATTACATTGGGGGAATACACATAAACAGAAGTAAAAGCCATTAATTAGAACTAGAAAATGACTACTTATTCTTAACACGTATAGTTCCAGCAAAGCTATGTGTTCTAAGCTACAGTATAAAGGATCAGCCACACTGATGCATAAAATATGGTGACCTTGCGTAAACAAAAGAATGGGTCATAGTAATTATATGGTATAAAACCCCGAATTTACACACTGTAAAGCTCTGGTGTGGTCGCTTTCTTAAGCAGCATTTGTAGATCAGTGAACCTGACTATCAGGGTGTTAAGCAGTGAATGTGTTAACTGAGATCCACTGTTTCTATGTTTAAAATATTTCTCGTATCATCCTCAGGCAAGGCAGCTGGCCTACAAGTGTGTCTGTGGTGAGACATCAACCGACAAGTGTGCGTACTGTGAAAAGGCCCTGTGTGTGTCGTGCCAACACCCATGCAAGCAGTGCCACTCATTGTTCTGCGTCCATTGTTCTCTGGAGGGGTGAGAGTTTTTACATGCTATTTTTTAGATAGTAAGTGAAACTGGAAGACATATGTTTTCTGCTGTTCTGTTAAGATATATAAAGGTATGGGTTTCAGTTAGGTACAGTCAAGACACTGTAAATAAAATCATAAGAAGTCTCTTCTTACGTTTTAATTATGTCACTTTGACATAAGCCAAAGGGTATAGGATTTTAATTCCTTGACTGTACCCTTACTGTACAAGTGTACATAATATAAGCCATTTTGTAAACCAATTGGTCCAAGAGACTGTTTGGAACCAAAGCCATAACATATTTATCTGTGGTACCTTGTGTACGGTCCGTCCAGATCCCTACCACCATCTTACCCTTTAACCTACCCCTAAGCAGCATTGTACATGTTGTTGTTCCGGTGTGGGGATAAGACAACCATTGAAATTACTAGCATAGAAACATTTCATCTTAGTCCTCAGGGTTGGCAAAGAAGGCAAGAAAGCAAGTGACAATGAGTCAGAGATACCATCAGGTGGCCTGAAAAAATATTACATAGTCCCTTTTACATGTTGCCGCTTTTAAAAATTCTGAAATAAAACATTTCATTTTCAGGTCAGAGGGCTCCGAAATGTGTGTGTCCTGCTACAGCTAACGTAATTAACAGTTGCAATAGTAATTAGATTTTAGGTTAGTAGAAAGTCGATTCCTGGATAGGGTTGCCAGGCTGGCGATTTTGTAAGGCCGACCTGAGTAAAAAAATTGCTTTATCTACATCCATATCATAACTTCCCTATTATATGTTTAGAAACGATAAGCAAACAGCCTATATTAAGAAACCTGTATCTGTGGTTGCACTTTAATGTTAACATTAAAGTATTACATGTCATTAAAGTATCGGTTATTGATGTAGTTGCATCTTAATGTTCACTTTAAAGTTTCGGTGACCTAAACTTTAAAGTGAACATTAAGATGCAGGTTCGTTAAGATACAAGGCAACATGGTACAATTTTCTCACATATTGTAGAAAACTTATGATATGCATGTAGATAAAGTTATGTATGCGACTGTACGCATAATTAGGCATTAAAACACTTGTGTGATCTTATTATGAAACTCACCTATCGGCTCGTTTCATAAAACCACACTCGTGTATTAATGCCTCTCATTATGCACCAGTCACATAAATAACTATTTCATAAGCTTTTATTTAACTTGTAATGAGTGAAGGAGAATATTTTTTATTTTATTTAGCTGTAATAGAAAAAAATATGAATTTATTTATGACTATATTAAGTAACATGTATCTGATAAGGAGCAGGTCTTCAAAATGAGATCTATTTTGAAAATCGAGGTAACATGGCGTCGACGCCGAGCGTCCAGTGGCGCCCTTATAAGAATTGTTATGTTTTCTAATAAACCAACGTTATTTAATCTGTCTTTTATAACAAAGTTTAACAACCTTCGTGTTGTCAACTTCTTAAAAAGGTGGCTACTTTATCCCCGTTGAGTTACTCATAGTTTAATTGTTATTATGTTGTATACTCTAATTGTGTATTCATTTGTAGAATAAAAAAACATCCTCCGATCGCTAGACAGTATTATAGTTTATTAGAAAGAATTGTAATAAGCGCCAGTGGACGCTCGGCGTAGTCTTAACTGAAAGCACTGTGTTGATTGGTAGTTTAAAAGTCACGTGATTCAATTTGTTTACATTTATTTTAGTGACTATAAAAATAGAGTATAGTAAGTTATTGACTATTTGTTTCTGTGTATTTAGTTGATTAGTAAGCGTGTTATTTTTGCTAAATGTTTGTTAAACTGTATTACTAGCCGTTGAATTGAATACATTGAATAAAATATTACAAGTAATTGAAATTTAAATGCATTTTTAATGGTACACCTTTTCAAAAAATCCGGTTGGTTTTATTAGTTAATGTGGAGAGTAATTGCACTATAATGTAACAAAAGATACCATTTCAATGCGTGTTTTTTTAAACTTGTAATGTTAATATTTTTCTAGATATCATTTTAAACACGTATATAGAGATAAATTAATCCTTCTATTTTGCAATGTGACTCAAAAAACAAGCAGAATGTTAGATATTGGTAACTTGTTACTCTCTGTCAATTGCCCTGGAGTAACCTTGGGGTAGCAAAGCCATGTTATGCCTCTGCCGAATTCAACCAAATGTCTTGACAGAAAGGGACAAAGCATGGCAAAGCAACCCCACGGTTACTTCCCGTTTATTAGTATAATAACGGCATATTAGTTTACAGATGTAGTAAATAATGAAACGACATTGTATTTTGTTGGATTATTGTATGTATTTTCTCTATATAAGTATGTTTATCGTTGCCTACTAGGTACAGTCAAGGAATTCCTATACCACTTTGGACTATGTCAAAGTGACGTAATCAATGAAAACGTAAGAGACTTATTATGATTTTATTCACAGTGTCACTTTGTCATAGTCCATAGTGGTATAGGAATTTAATTCCTTGACTGTGCTAGTCTTTTCGTCGGCTGCCTTACGGCCTCGGCCAGTTATCAGACCAGTCTTTTCCAGTCACTGTACGCAAGTCACAAAACGGGATTGTTGAGCCAGTTGCCACCGTACGTATTTTGGCTGTGTAATGCAAAGCGGATTTAGTCGGTTATACTCGAATATCCAGAGAGGGAAAGCCACACTACTTCGTATAATAGAAGATTGACAGTCGTGAAATGCTATTTCTGGGAGCCAGAAGTACCAACCTGACATCAACTGATTACCTACACGCAAAGTCAGCCAATTGCAGGTGTAGTAACCGTAACCTAACGACAATCGCTTTAGCGTAGCGATTGTAGATAAATTATGATTGGCCGTTTCGACATTGGAAAAACTCTGATCCCACGCTTTTATGAGTCTTTACAGCACTAGAGGTAGGTAGATAAGAAGTCAATCCTGAAACTTACACGACCATGAAGGTTCTGACTACCTATTGACATTGTTGACAGCTGTCAAATAATAACAAACTTATTTGTTACGTTTGAAGGAATAGTAATAACAGCATTGTTGGACAACAATATCCATATTCAGAGACTTCATGCAATGTGTCAGGATTGACTTCTTATCGGCCGGGCACTATAGTCATTGTTTTAATGTAATGGTGGTTACTATGGTTACGTTTAAACAACAGCCAATATTAGTCTAAACTTAGTCTTTTTTTTTTCTTTGCCCCGCGGCGGTTTGAACAGCTACTACCGCGGGAATATGGCGTTTCCACAATGAAGTGATTTCGCCAGTGTCAAGTATATATAAGTATAAATCAATATAGCAATAAAACACAATCCAATCTTCTCTAGGAAGATTGGGGTAACGTTGTACGGTGATATGTAGGACAGAGGCCAAGATAGTTTTAACCTCTGTACCACTGCGAGTCCACTTGAAACGAGAAGTAAGATGCCAGATTCACGAAATAAGTCCAAGTCTTCTATCACTGTGCAACACAAAGGCTTTAAAAGTACAAATCACTAACAGAAAAGAACTTTGAACACCTAAATACACAAAAATAAAAACTAAAACAAATTACACATCCGCCATCTTTTGACGTTGCAAATGGCCTCTCCAACTTAGTCTTTATTGGTCGTTACAAAAGGGTTGCTATGGTCACGTTTCAACAACGAAATACTGCGGCATTCTTGTAACCCAACCAAGTTAAGATGATAACCTAGTGGCTTAACAATCACGTGTTGTGACTGTATCAAGGACCGCAAGATCGATGTGTATTGAAAAGCGAGTAGAGAATAACGCCCCGACCTAGACAAGATTTACAACGCAAACGTTAACAATTTTCGAAAACTGACGCCGCTTTTATAACAACTGCATACATTTTGTCAGTTATCGAAAATCATGGACGTTAGCTTTATGCTTCTTATGTAGGTACATTTCATTCACTTCGGGCCTATTATGGTTGCGTTTACCTTTATCGCGTTGCATAAAGCATCCGTCACTCTCGCACTTGCATACTTGTGAGAAAGTGACAGATGTTTTATCGACGCTTCGCTGCGCTGCTATCCGTACGATGTCGACGACGCACCGCCACTGCCACCGCTTCGTGATCGACCCGTAAACATTGTCTGGTACCCTAACATGGCTGCGCTTATAGCGTGACATAGTTTGGATAAGGCATCCGTCACCTTTTGACACGTAAATAAGTATGAACGTGACGGATGCTATCCACAGTTGACACGCGATATACACGCAGCCATATCAGGCTCACTCGGGGAATTACCATGACATACTAAAGGAATTCGGTTTAGGTCAAGTGAAAAGGATAGATCTTTAAACTGCTATAGGTCTATCCCTTTCGCTGAATCCAAACAACTGCTATAGTATGTCATGTTAAACCCGATTCCGATGGACCCAGTTCAAGTTGAGAACCAGCAAATGCCTTGATATTGCATCAAAAATAAATAAACAGTAGTTTAATATATGTTTATATTTTTTAGCTAGATATTACAGCCTACAAATATCGGTTACAAAATAAAATTGACAATGTGAATGAGCTACGTTTTTTATGGTAAGTTAGGCAAACGGCACGAGGGTTACCTCATGGTAAATGGGATCTGTGACCCTTAAACATATGCATTCTAAAGACTTCCTTCAGTAATAAGACTGCAATCCTGTGAATGCAAATGCGTTTGCCAATGCAATGTCTGTACGCTGGTAATTTCACCGGTTGTCTTAACAACAAGGGTATGATGATGGTGGTTACATAATTTCTTTTCAAATTGGTCTTGTTTTCAGATTTAACTTGTGTATACCACAACAATCTTCGCCTTTTAAAGCACATATAATCTGGTCATCATCACAACATCTCTCATCAGTATCATGGAAGAACTTATTAACGCATCTGTAATCGTCATCTTTCTTGACTGTCGTGAATTCCTTTAACATTTTCTTGATTCTTTCTAATTCTTTGGAACAGCAGATTTTTCCTGCGTCGCTGTGGCTTGGAGGCAGGGGTGGTTCTACATTCTTTAATAACTTCGAGAAGGCGTTAGGCTTCATACAAGGCCTTCCTATTATTGGACAGGGGCCTAGCTTTAGCCGCGGCAACCCTGCGGAGGCTTCGGCAGGGTCTTCAAGATCATCATTCTTTTTATGTCCCTTATGATTGATATCCTTTAAAATCAAAACAGCTGGGCACGTATCTTTGTGCTTGTATAAAGGACAGTACGTTTTATGTTTATAAATAGCTTCTTCATTGACAGTCTCTGCTAAGCCTTTTTTAACTGGTTCAGTTGGGTAATAATCGTCGTCCATATCAGCCGTATCGTCAATTAATTTCACGCAATTATAAACGCTCGTTGTTCGCGTAGGTCTTGGTTTGCGTACGTTTCTCATTGATGGATAATTTGTATCCATGTTTGCTGTCCTAGTACTCAGATTTGTTAACTTTAAACACTAGTTTGAAAATAACTCTGATTTAAACTCAACTCAATAGTCCAACTCACATCTCTTGATTTTATTGTTTGATTTGGAAACACGACAACACCCTCCTGAATATGGGGGTTCATTTATAAAATAATCATCAAATTCATCGTCTAAACGTAACAAGAAAGCGAACGTGTCGTCCGTCTTACTATGACTGTCTTTCCTTCTTTCCTTTCCATTTTTTTCACATTTATGACAAGGAGGAGCTTCATCATCACCTAATAACATGTGACTGTCTGTACATGTATGATCGACCTTAAGCGGACTGCTGCAACACACTGCCTTATCTCTCGTTTTCATCATACGTTCTTCGTGCGTCGCACATTCCTCTAGATGGTGACGATCATCCTTACACTCGCAACCTCCACATATTTTCTTACTTCTATGCTTACTACTAGAAACACCTTTAGCATTCCTCTTATAACTGTCTTGATTCCTAAGATACGCTCTAACCTTCTGTGCAAGTTTGCAATTTGTGTTGCCACAAGGCCCAGCAATATCTCCGAACCTGATTTTGTCAATGGGATACTTCTTCCCAACTTCATCTTCGCAAGCGTAGTCTGTACCATCCACTGCAATACCACAGTTCTTTAATTCGGTACATAATTTCATTCTCTTCTTATTGCTTAGTTCAATAGCGTCTTCTGACATGGTGGTTTCGTAAATACTGCCGACCAGGGTGAAGTCAGGGTTGTCACCTTCGATGCGTTTGCACGAGAAAGTACTAGGAGTCTTATCAGTTCTGAAGACAAACGTGTCAGGATGGTCCATCAGCTCTTGGAAATCTGTGATTATGCTGTTACCCATAACGCTGAGTCTGAGGATGAGCTGGATTTCACCAACTCGTGGCTTGCAGCACTCGCCTGATAAAATAGCTCGTTGCTTCACGCTTAAAGGTTCCACAGGATCGCAAACACTGGCGCTCTCTTTCAACATGTTAAAGAAGTCTGTATCCCAGGACATGGTGGCTCTTCCGATAAAAATATTTTTCTCTTGATCATCGTCGTTCCAAATCTCTATCTCCAAGGGGAATTTGGTTAGATTCCGGAGTAAAATATCAGGGTAGGAAGAGAAAAGGTAGGACTTGCCGACTCTGATGCTTCGCGTCCATGTTTTTTTACCTTTCCCATCGCGTTCGATGACGTCATCAACTTTCTTGTTTACAGCCAGTGGTGCTTCTTTAATTATGAACTCTACTTGTGGTCCGATTTTTATTTTCGTGACCAGCTTCTTATCTGTGTTAGCATTTTCGTCCTCTTCTGCTATAGTCACTTTGTCTAATAATATCTCAATTAAGTACATATGCTCCATGCCCTGCGAAATTCATAGCATTGTTTTACAATTTACATCATTTTATTTTAGATTTATATACGAAAGTACAGTTATAAATATTATCCACTTTTTACCAAAAACAAAAAAAAACAAATTTCCCTTGAATTTTCCGTAATATAATATTGCGTATAATACGCAAGATATTAAAAAAGCTTCAGACACTTCGAGAAATATTGTCTTGCTCCTTTTAACCACCTAAATCATTTTTGAAGTTGACTCCTATATATCATCTATAATCAATTTACAGGTTAGAAAAACCAACTGCGAGCCTGAGTCGCGCACTGACGGTTCCGAAACATTTCACAAAAAGAAAACTGTTAAGTGGTGTGGACGCACGGAAAGACGGTAGAAGTTATGGGTAAAAATCAAACCGGATTGGGGCGGTTGGAGCCACACCCGCACCGCACCTAAAGCTAAACTAATAAATAGTATCTCAGGTTCAATTGCCAAAGTAGATTCGACCTTTTATTGATAGTGAGAAAGGATGTGATTGCTACAGGAGATTTATTTGAGATGCTGCTATTTGGCTTTGGCAGTATTCTTTTTTAACTTGCGCGGTTCTTGAGCCTATTGTTTTATCGAAACACCTCTCAACAAACGCATCATTACGCAGAATTTTCAGAAAAAAAAACTGAGCCCTTATAGGATCACTTTGTTGTCAGTCTGTCTGTCTGTCAAGACCCTTTATCTCGGGAACGCGTGGTCTAGTCCCTAGAAGCTCTGAAAAAGTAAAACTTTTATATTAACGTAAATAAGATACGGCCTTATGCCGCAAAAAATGTTATATGTGTATTTCGATTCGACACTCGAGGGGCTCAAAATGTATAGGATATTTCCCGTTGACGTAGAACTATGAAATTGGAAAGTAACAGTCTTTTACTACAAGTATAGGGAAATCTGAAATCTGTACATTTTAATGGTCTTTATGCAAGGAACGGCGGTCCAAAATTTGAATTGAGTTATGTGTCATGTGCGGAGCGCTCGGTAGGTTAGTCCGAGTCCCACAATACTCCCTAACCTAACCTGCGTGATTATGTTTCAAGATATCCTAAAAACATTATGGTTTTCACAGAAAATAGCGTTTGATAAAATTATATTAAAGATGAATTGAAATTCTATGAACGGTAGGCCTCGAACAAGATGGAGTGACGAATCAGAAATGATGATATCCGCAGTAGAACTAAGGTTACCGACACAGCCCGAAGAATAGCTAAACTGAAGTGGCAGTGGGCGGGGCACATTGCTCTCAGGACTGATGGCCGATGGTGTCAGGTTCTGGAGTGGCGTCTGCGGACCGGAAGACGAGCGGTAGGCCTCCAACAAGATGGAGTGACGACCTCGTAAGGATCGCGGGAGCGCGGTGGATGCGAAAAGCACAAGACCGGTCCGAGTGGAGAGCCTTGGGGGAGGCCTATGTCCAGCAGCTATGTCTTTCGGCTGACATGATGATGATATAAGCTTGAGCCCTAGGACGGCCCTCAGCGAACCACCTTATACGTAATAAACACGATACATACGGTTTTGTTGCTATTAAGTACTAAGTTGTTGAATAAAGCTCCATATTATTTATGCTGTGGACATTGATCTTTTTATTTTGTAACCGGAAAAATCTACATGATTTTATCGAACCGACTTCTTCATGTTATCGGTCATTTGAATGAGGTCGACGTGGCCAACTGGATTAAGGATAATTTATTTGAAAAAAATGGTGCAACTCCGGCCCACTGTACAACGAAATTGTCCATGGAAAATGACTATTACGAATGAAAAAGTCTTTCTTTTTATCGTTAGTCATTTTATAAAAGAAGTTACACTTTACTTTATTTGCACTAGATCTTTATTTGAATGGCCGTATTTTGTACTAGTATTTGTACAATGCACCTCAGAAGGCTAAATATTTTCCATTTTATAAGGAGAATGTATCGAAACTTTGTATGTGGTTGTCTTGCACTGTCATAGGTAAGTATATTTTTTTATATATTTTTTTTTATTACTACTACTTATTACTTACTCCCTACGAAAATTCTGAGTTCTGACACATTTTCATTTTTTATTATATATGAATATATTCATTTTTTCATTTTATGTTACATTCATTGTTTTATATAATGCTAGGTTAAGCTTTATAATTGTATAATATCATAAGTAGTATTTAAAAAAACGACTGACTGTTGAGTTTGTTGCGGCGTTTCTTCTCAGCAGTGGTCTCTCGCGAAGCGGTAGATTTTTGACGTGTAAAAGTGCCCGTGCGGCCTACTTACTGAACAAACATCTTTTATCTTTTTATTTAATGCGAAATTGCGTTTTTAGTTTTACCTATGTTTAACGCGGATGTTGGGATACAAACCACAGTGGCCACATGAGGGCTCTTATATAGTGTGTAGTAAATTTACTAAGCGACTTATGCCATGGCGATTATAAAAATTGAGATAAATGTAATCATTTGTTACATTATATCAAACAATAACATCGACATAAAAAAATAGGTTTAAAAAGGTTCGTGTTATCAAAGAGTTCAACATCCTAGAGAAAATTCGTTTTCTTTTTAATCAGCCCCCATAGAGAAGTAATAGGGGGTGTAGCGGGATCCTAATTCTACGGGTACGAAGTCGCGCGAGAACTGTAATGAAAAATATTATTTATTATCCATATAAAATTCATAACAAATTGACATAACACGGCCAACAACATTCCTTGTTATAAATACCTATGGCTGATTATATCATAAAATATAGTATCAAAAATACTTAAGAGGTACAATTTAGAAGATATTTTTATAAACTAAAACAAATTTAATACTCTATGTCGAAGTAAAACGTTTTAAAATATTAAACCTTCTCTAAAACATAAAGTTTTGTTGACTTCTATGAATTCTACGGCCACATGTTGATAAAAGTTTAAATGGAACCACTCTTGAGGTACCTAATACCTATGCATACCGTAATCATGAAAAAAAAGTTGATTAGAAAACAAGAAAAAAAATTGATGTGATCGAAATTTGTTACTCTTTCTCTTTATCGCATAATAACTGTTGAGTGAAAGAAATAAAACATCTAAAGTTCGTTCGCGTTTCGTGCCCATAACCTTTTTACCGCCACAGCTGACTACGTTTGCTGGCTTATTACCAGTGATCGGGGAAAACGGTGCAAAACTTTAACAAAACTTGTAAAGCTGATATAAAGGAGAACTTGCAACCAAGAAAAACAACAATATTATTAAAATCTAAGAATAATATTGTTGTTCAATTTAATTCCATATTAGAGTCTATGATTTGGTATAAGGATTATTAATAGTTTCATGGCTGTAATGTAAGTTTTGTTAAGTTTTGTTTTGCATCGTTTTCCCCGATCACTGCTTATTACCAAGAAGCGGAATTTTCATAGCAAAAATCAAACGTCAAGAGGGATTGATCAATGTGTTTTATCGACTATCGATAATTAATTGTCACTTAGCACGACATGTTTTTGATAATGAAACTAAACCTATAATGGGGAGGCTTTTGCCCTAGAGTGGGAGACACTCAACTACCAAAAAAAAAAGTGTATTAAAAAAATACATTAATAAAACGGGAACTAGTTTTATTTTGTTACAATTTAAATATAAAACCAATACGGAAATTTTAAACAGTATAACTGATAGTAGACTTAGCTTCATTAAAAAAAAAACGATTTCTATATCTGTAAGTACTAATTATAGTTTCATCTTGTCTGTAGTAAGAAAGAATCTTGACTGTTTTTCTACATTATCATTTAAACTGGTCCTGTTTTCATTGTAGATCTATTTATACCATGAGAAAGGGCGTCCTACCTGAGTTGAAGTAACGGGAGCATATTTGTAGTGCTCGATAACGCCGTTTTGGATGTACATATTAAGTTTTTGCTATTAAATCGGCATAATCGCGAATTTTGTCATGGTCCGGAATCGTATCTAGCAAAATCGATAACTGGAATAGTCGATAAAACATAATGGTCAATCCCTCTTGACGTTTGACTTTAGCTATGAAAATTCCGCCCCTTGCTTATTACAGTTGAATAAAGTTAAATTTTCGTAAACATTTGTACAAGCGGTAAAATAGTCCCTGACCCACTATAGAACTGTGTCACAGTGACGTTATAAATCAAATCGTAAGGGTTGACAAAGAAAATGACACTGTGATACAGTTCTATGGTCGGTCAGTGTTCCATATTTCCCCAGAAGCCAGGAAGTACGTGATAAATAAATATCATGCGAAGATCTCACACAAATCGAATCCCAAACTAAGCTCTAGGCTTACGGTCGACCTGTGTCACTTTAAAATGTTTAAACTGCGCTGCTAGAACCTACCAAAGTAAAGTCTTTAAAGCGACGAGGTACTAAAGTATTCAGCTACTTACAAGAGCAACTGTTCTATAAACCAACTGAAACACAGTTGGGCTTATAGTACGAGACATTTCTAGCCATCTGTAACGTTAAAAAGGTTATAAAGTCGAGCCCGACACGCGCATTGAGGGTTCTGTACCATAAGCGGGCTTATGGCCTTTAAGGGATAATGTGGAAAATTGGTAGGAACGGTGGAAAGGAGAGAAGTCATCTGGCTCACGCATGTCAACAGATGTACATAGGTAATAGAAACAAATTACAAAACTTGGGTACGTATATTTGTGCTAAATATTAAATATGTTACAAAATATAGTATTTGCTAGCATATCCAAAACACAGTACAAATTGGCTGAAAGTTTGAAAAATGACAGCGAAACATTACACATTTTATAATATACCTTGTGGATGCCATTTTAAAATACTGTAGAATAGAAATAAGGTAAGAAATTATGAGTCAGAATGGCGAGGGTACAGTCAGCGTCATATAGTTTGTAGCATCCAAAGTAGCCAAATAGTTCGTTACACGCCCTTGTTACTACGGTAATAATGACGTGTAACGTACTATTTGGCTACTTTGGATGCTACCAACCATATGACGTTGACTGTACCTAAGCAAATATGAAAAACAACTATACTACAAAAATGTACTCAAAGTTTACTATTTAGTACCCATTTTAAAAATAGTTATTGCAAAGTGGAGGTGCACCCGCCGGGGTCCGTTCCTTTGACCGAAATACGTTTGGTCGAACGTATCGTTTCGCAACTTTTTCATTTGGCAACCCACTTTTATTTCTGTAACTAAATATTTCAGGATTTATTTCTGTACCTTCGCGAAGCGTACGCACCCCATAGGTTAGGTTAGGTTAGTTTTTATAAAAATCCTGAAAGATTTAAGGCTTGGTCAAACACACGGCGCGACGCAGCGCCGCGGCCGCGCCGCGTGATGCCGACGCGCCGTGTGTTTGACCAAGCCTTTACAGTTACAGAAATAAACGTGGGTTGCCAAATGAAACGGCAAACGTTGTTCGGTGAAATATTAGTGAACCGCACCCGCCACTATGACGGTCCTGTCCTACCAATGTTATTACATAACTCGAAAAAATTACCAAATTTGTATTTTATTGTACTGTTAAAATTTGAGCAATCTGATTTGTGGTTTCCGAGTTATATCCATTCAACGTTTTTCCACTTAATGTGGGTAGATATAAATTAAATCTATAGGACGGTACAATTATTTTCCTAAGTCCTAAGCAGTACATTTTGAGTACATTTTTGTAGTATAGTTTTATATTTGTTTTGGTACACCCGCCATTCTGACTCTTACAACGATTTAATCCTTTTATTGTTCCATCTGCGTAAAACTCTTTGGACAAGCTAATTTCGCCAAATAAACCGATAGATGGCGGTGCGAAGAAGTTTATACAAAATATATAATCTCGCTAGCTTAAATTTCAAATAGAGGTAGGTATAGAAAAATAGAAAATACGGTAGTGTTATTGTAGATACAAAAAAGAACTGGACAAGATAATTGACTTTTTCAGTTCACTGGAGTCCGTGATTTTATGTCAAAACAAACTTAAGGGCTTTTTACACCTTCCTAAATTAGTCACTAACAAGAGGCATGGCGCACTACGTTAGATACGTATGGAGATATCTCCATCTCGTTCCTTATGTTATTGACTAATTTAGGAAGGTGTAATAAGCGTATTTTTATCTCCTGTACAGTCAAGTTCACGGATATGAATACACTTTTTCATGCCTCATTATCTGAAAGAAGGCAAGTGATTGATTACCTTAGAAATTACCTTGAAAGTGATGCATTTCAACTTTAGGCAAGCAAAGAAATTTGGACTTGTAGCAGAAACCTGTGCAGCCTCTCTGGAGTAAGAAAAAATAACCTATACCTACCTGTACTGAGCCATTTTTAATATTAAACAGCCACTCTTTGGTAAAACTGTACTATATCTTACTTTTATTAGTTTTATTATCCAGAGTCCTCACCGTCGACATGAAAAGATCATCCATATTTCACAATCAAAATAACTCTTGTTTATCTGCTATTTGTAACTTAATCTCCAAGTTGGCCAATATTTTATGAAATAAAGAAGATATACCTACATATACATGTACTTGACTGTACAGAATAATTCTGCAAAATTAGTTTAATATATTAAAAGTACATATAATTATCTTACGCAACGTTTGGTAGATTGTTTATTTAGGCGAAACACGTTTAATAACTCAAAACAATATAATATAGTACAGCACTATCGATATTTAAAAAAAATACGTTAGGCACTCTACGTGTCCCAAACCGTATTATTTATAATATTTTTTCATTTATTATTGTGCCTTTGAAGGATGTCATGTCATCGCATACATTTCTTTCGATTATCGACTCAGTTTATAAAGAAAATGTAATCGATTCAGTATTCGTTTATAAATTTGTTTTGCTAACTTGATTTAATTTACTATAAAAAAATAAGATATCATTTACCTATTGAGGCAGACCCTTGAGAGGAAAATTTGGTGATTCGAGCGAAAAGACATATATCGCGGAATAAGACCAAGTTCGGCAAGAAATAATTGTGGACTTGGAGGAAGCACATGGAGTTAGCTCCACGCGCTTCTGCCGATTCCGATCCGTTCTTACAAAATGGAATCGATTCGGTCGAAGAACGAGGTTATTGTCAAACTATTTTTAACGTTCCGTTCCGCACATAGGATGTAGAAGTAGTATAATTATTTTGTTTTTAATTCCATGAAATACGCGCATAATTTTTAAGAATTCGTTTATTAAGCGCGTTAAACCATAAATATTGTTTCTTTGAAACTAATTTACTATGGATACCATTTTTTAAAGTTAGTTGACCGCTCAATCTGTTGAAACAACTTTTGCGTGAAATGTAGAATCTCGATCTGTCACAGGCACAATAACAAATGAATAATATTATAGCAGACTATTTGCAAATGTATTCATTTGTTACATAATACCAAGCAATTTCGCCTAAATAAAAAAATACTTATGTAAAACATAACCTTTTAGGCTTATAATTAATATTTGTGATGGTTTTTCTTTGACGTTGATTGTATATTAATATATTATACCCTCGTGAGGCCCACCACACTATGAAAAGAGAGATTTGTCTCACATAACCTCAAAGAAATAAAGTTCAACTTCATGCAGTTTTTCAATTATAACAAATAAAAAATAACCTTAAAACGAAATCGCCTTGGTTATCCCACACCGGGTCTCACGAGATTATAGCAAGTCTTACTTCTATAATAATATAGGTACATAATGTTAGCGTTTATTGTATAACAATAGCCAAAGCATCCCTTTTTAACTCGTATAGTTTGCCCTGTACAGCGTAGAGAGAGAAATAAGAGTTGAAATGACTGGTTAGAACGTGCCCAAAACATTTATTTCCCGAAGCGTATTTTCCATTTACATTTTTTCCACATCCATGAATTTAAACCACATTTATTCTTCTTCTTTTCGAATTGAGGGCTACTAGTGTAAAAGTACTAAAGAACGATATATCAAAACGAAGTAACTAGACTTAATCCCTTTTTAACTTGACCATCAGGAGAGTTATACCCTTTTGCACTAGGACCCCAGAATTTTAACCACACGTTACCTACTGTAATACATTGTAGCTTTTACGCGTCGGAAAAACGTGCATCTAAATGCTTGGTTAAACGATTCAGGAGACGGGCGAGAGGAAATTATCTAACCAGTTGTTGAAATAATGGAAACGAATAAGCTAGGGGGGGGGGGGGTCTGACGGGTCGTCTCGCTCGCCTGATCCCTTGTTCGTTTCCAGAAAATAAAACGTCACAGCAACGTACATACAATAACAACGGTATAAGTATAAGGGGGCTTCTAAACGAGCAACATTTTCACGGCAATGTGTGGCCGGCAACTATTCGCATCTTGCTCTAACATACGAAGTAAGAGTAAGATAGCACTAGTTGCCGGCCACAAATTGCAGCAAAACATGGCCCGTTTAGAAGCCCCTTAAGGAATAGGCATGAACTTTTTAATCGCATTTCTCAACGAAATATGAAAATACCGTAAACGAGATCGAGTTTAGAATTAAAATCGGCCAAGATATAAGGATGAGACAGGCATTTTAAAATGCTGATTAGACAGAGTGGTCCGACATGCACTGTGACGTCATGCAACAGACCGGCCATAAGAACGTTAAAATTCTGTTTTGCTAGAATTAATTAGAAGCTATTTTATAGCTATTTAAAAAAATAACTCAGCTATTTGTTACACGAATCACCTTTTACTGAAGCTGTGAAAAAGACTCATGAATATTCCCTACAGCTTCTCACCAAGTAGAACGTGAATAAATATAAAATTACACCGTCTTGTCTTAAAATAGGGTCGTATTAAGACGCGTCAGAAATGACAGCTTTCTATGGCATGGCTTTGTTTTTTACAGTACAAGATCAGTTTATAACTATCGCCGTTAGTTTTACAAAAACTCTAAAACCTTATCACAATTATATTCCATAATAAAATCCTCAACACCATAATAATTAAAATGTAATATTTAATCTTAAATTATCTTTCCCGCTTAGATATAAATACATACTTACTCAAATATTATATTCCATTACCGTAACTCTGCCGTAATGCTAAAGAAAGCGGCTAACTTATTAGCATAGCGTTTTAAATATGGTTTGAGTATTTAAAATACTTTGGCCATTGGCTTTACGGCAGAGCAACACACAACTCACGGGCAAAAAATATTATAATCTAGCACTATCGCTATATAAAATTTGTGATTGTATAAGAAATGCTTGTATCAAAGCAGCGTAAACTCGTTAGCAATAACGTCTTATGACGCTGAACCCGCCGCCATCACGAAACTACAGATCCCAATTGTGCAATACTGATCAAATCAGTAAAGGTCACATAAACGTTTACTATGTATAGGGAGCCCGTAAAATCAGGTAGTGCGGTACCTTATTAAGAGTACCGTCGTTTATAACGCCAACTACAACCCGAGCTAAATAGAAAAGAACATTCACAAAACTTCATATAATTTTCAATTGTAATCTTTTTTTAAATGTTTGGTCAGGGTGACATTAGATATTTTTCCATTCCATAGCTTGAAGGTATCCTGTAAAAAACGATTGAATCAATTTTTAATGTAAAAAACGGTACTTTATTCCGTTTTAAACACGAAAGTAAACGATTTCAATTTGTAGCTTTTTAGTTTTATGTGTTTGTGTCTAGAATTTGCCGTGTCTTTTTAAACCTTTGCGATTTAATATTTTTTTTACACATGATAAGTCCTAAACGTTCATTGCGTATAACGGAAAAAAAACAAATGTCACCGTACCCAAGCTCTTTGAAAAAGACAATAGACCTGTTGCAACCTGTAGTGCAGTCGACGTCACTAAGACGTTATTACCCGGCCGATGTTGCCCGACGTTGACAGCTCGCTCAAGCAACATGGCGGCGTGATGGTTACGCGAACAAGTACCGGTAGAGGACGGTAGCAGCTATACCTAACAGCAGCGGCGTCAACCATGAGCTCCAGGCACTGGAAACAAAATGTAAAATCATCAGTCCAAGGCTCTGACAAGTCATCGCAGAAACTGATATGGACATGGGACAAGACTATTATAGAGTCGCGACTTTATTATTTATTATTATCTAAAGCTGATATATTATTATCGTAATTTATAATTTAACATTTAACCTTTTTAGTCGCATATCTGTCATCGGTTTGTTCCAAACAATGCAGAAGTTAATAGTTGCGTATGTGCAATGCAACCATCAGCATTAAAAAAAATGTTAATGGAAATACCTTCACACATGTATGGTGAATTTTGGGTTGCAGTAATAAATGTCATTGAAAAATATAATTAAATAATATTGTACATAATGCGATTCTATTGATCTTGTTCTATTGCCGTCTTGCGATTGTTTTGCGATGACTTGTTGAGCCCTGATCATCACTAAATGAGTGAAGGCCAAAAAGTTTGACCAAGTGTAGTTAAACATAGAAACAATGAAGGACAAAAACGAATCGTTCTTTCCCTTGACTTTTTGAAATTTTCGTTTTTTTTTATGAATATAACAACAAATGAATAATGTCAATTTATTCATAGTCTAATATTTCAATTGCTTCTGCCTCCAAGTCGTCGATTAAAATACGAGCAGAAAATTTCATTGTTTAGTCTAAAAACAAAGGAAAAAAACCAGTTGTTTGGAAAAAAAACCGGTCATTTTCAACGCTAGTTGTGCTACGAGAATTATCCTTACAATTGGGTCATTTTCGTAGGACAACGGAAAAGTTTTATGGAACATTTAATTGCGTAAGTTAGCATGATGCCCAACTTTTTGGACGTTACACAATAAATAGGCAGTATAAAAACCGGGCAAGAGCATGTCGGACCACGCAGACCATGCTGTGTAGGGCACCACGGCTATTTATTAAAAAGAGCGTATCTTCATAGCACTTCGTAATCTTGTTGAGAAGCGCAGTTTATCGCCAATTACTCAAAAACGGTTAATCCGATCATGTTGAAATTAATTTGCGTTGAAAGTATTTATTTATCGCTAACCTTAGTTTTTTTTTCATATTTTTTGGACATACGGTTTAATAGATAATTGCTTGGAAACCTTAAACAGAAGTGTTTACGAGGATAGTGAAGCTAAAAAATTCCATACAAAATGCGAAAATTTTCCCCCCTTACCTAGTCCGATTTTTACTACTTTTGAATATGTTGTAAATATGGAAAACTATGTCTGTAAGTTTTCCTTGGTCCACCCCATCTCTTCCCGTGGGTTCGTAAGAGGCGACTAAGGGATAAACCGGAGGGTGGGCAATTAGGAAATGGTTTTCAACGACCACATTACATAATTTTATTCGTCAATAATATACACGCCAACAACCCTAGGTCGCTGTCGTGTCATTTGACGTCATCGCACCAAAAATTCTACAAAAAGTACGAACACTGCTTATTATCAATTGAAAAAAACAAAAAACAGAAACGTATACACTTAGTTCTTTATTATAACTATAACATTTTCAAAAATCGTGGAAATCGGACCTGATTTAGGGGGTGAAAAACGTTATCGTCCGGAGGTTAATTTTTAAGGTTTTTTTGACCCCTCGTATGCGTAGTAGCAGATCTGCTCCATATACGCAAACTGCTAGGGAGCAGATCTGCACCAAATCTTTGCGTGCCTTCGCGAATTTAATTTGAACCTTACTGTAAAGCTACATAGGGTTGAACTTTATTGTAGGTTAGCCAATAAAGTGATCCAATTGACCAAAAATCGCTCCTTACAAAAAAAAATTCAATATGGCCGCTATTTCTGTGGGTTTGATGTCACGTGACTGGTCACGTGACCGCGTCGCCGCACTGAGCCGTCAACAAATTTTCCTGCCTACCGCATACGAGAGGTTAACTCGGGTAAATCATTGTTTCACAATCGATCTTCTTTCATCCGATGGCTAACAATTTACTATAACGGATGTATAACGGTTAACCCCCATACTAATAAACTTTGAGTAACGGTGGTATAGGTACACAATGTTTTGTCCTTATCTGTCAAATTCAAATGTCACAATGACAGATAAGGACAAAACATTGTATAGATATACCACCGTTACTCAACGTTTATTAGTAAGGGGGTAAGGATAAAGTTGAATACAATGATTGTGCTCGAAGCTCAGACTGTAGAGCGGAACAAATCACCGTGTTTTTTTACATATTCTTGTATATAATTAGCACCTAATTAGCCTATTTGGTAGTGACTCTGCCTACGAAGCTACCCAGTTGTCCGGGCCCCTTTGTGCGCAGTCTGCCCACACTGCGGACAACTGGGAGTTTTATTCCCACTTGTCCGCACTGCGGATAACTGGGAATAAAAATTCTCAGTACGCAGTGTGACAAGTGCACAACTGGAAATAGCCCCCGGTATCGACAAAGATTTGTTCGTTCCCCTAGTTGCCTAGTACAGTCGAGTTTACCAATACGAGTACACTTTAGTACCATGGCTATTGAATGTCATGTTTAAAGTGCCAATGTGAATATTCACAGCGATTAAATTGACAAGGTATTCAAGTGTACACATATTCATGAACAAGACTGTACAAGCTTAGCTTGGGACTTGGGACTGGGTGAATCAGAGAGTGGTCTTAATTTATTTATTAGTGCGGAGTCCGTCGGGCGTAAATTATCCAAATTATAACATTCAACCTCTTTCTATTTCAGTTATATAGAGCTCATTCACACGAGGACGATTCTTGTTATACCACGATACTTTTTTTAACGGCGGCAATGCGTTTACATGCATCACGAATCTTAAAGGTTTCTTGGTCACTTTCTGTCATATGTAAATGTCACAATGACAGATAAGAATATATTTTAGCTATTTTGTGTTCATGAATACTTATGGCCCGCTACACGATAGAGGATCATGGGCGAGCGTAAGGTACAGAGCAATACGTAAGACTGAAATATCTTTGTTACATTGTGGGCATTGTGGCGCTCTTAAAACTGAACGCGTGGGCCGTTTTCCGATGATTATGTCAATCGATTTTCCTTAATCTTGTGATATGCCAATATTAAAAATCAATATGGCGGCGACCAGTCGCCGTATACTTAAAAAGAAAAAAAATCCTCGTTAGGTTTTTTCCATCATTTTTTATTTTGAATGATCATTTAGGATTCATTAGTAATAAAAATTCAATATTGTAAAAATGGGCCTCATAAGATAGCTCAAAGTCACTCAGAGGGCTATGGAGAGGGCTATGCTCGGGGTTTCTTTGCGTGATAGAATCAGAAATAATGATATCCGCAGTAGAACTAAGGTTACCGACATAGCCCTAAGAATAGCTAAACTGAAGTGGCAGTGGGCGGGGCACATTGCTCGCAGGACTGATGGCCGATGGGGTCAGAAGGTTCTGGAGTGGCGTCCGCGGACCGGAAGACGAGCTGTAGGTAGGCCTCCAACAAGATGGAGTGACGACCTCGTCAGGATCGCGGGACCGCGGTGGATGCGAAAAGCACAAGACCGGTCGTAAAAATAATTCTCAAAAAATTAAGTAAACAAAAAAGTTTTTTTTTTAGTTTTTGACGGCGGGTTTTTGTTTTTTTAAAACATCGGCCGACAACCGCCAGATCGGTCAAAGATGGCATATTAATCTGCCGGAATACCAAAGGCAGCTAACTGCAATGTAGTAGTCAAAGAATTTTATACTCTATCGGTAACCACATTAAATTCTAAATGATTATACTATTACTATGCAGTTAACGACCTTCTTAACTATCAAATAGGGTCGCCACTCTATGGATAATGAACCGTAATAAAAAACAGTGGCACTTATCGCAACAAAATCGATTCACACAATCACGTTCAACTTACCGAAGTAATCTTATCAAGTGCCGTTCCAGATTACATCGCTTATTCCACCAAATCACAGTAAAAATGATTATCTCCGAACATAAAATTCTAATCTAAAACCTAGAATCACTAAAATATTTTCCTAACGTACATATTCCTACTCCTACTTGTATTTAGAAATACGAGTATGTAGACAGATTAAGTTAGTTAGCTTGCAGCAGAAATCGGAGCACCGCAAAAGCTGAGCACCGTCGTCACCATCAAATTTCAGGAATGGGGAATAACGCGTCAGGTGGAAAACACGAAAGTGAAAATTTAAACAGTTATTTTTAACGGATCAAATCCTTGTTGAATCTTCCAATACTGCCCTCCTTAGCCAAAAGGTAGTATCTCAGATATAACTCTTGTAGCAATATCAACCTTATTACCAACTATAGAAAGTTCAATCTGCTTTGGTTATAGAATTTGGGATACTGCTTATTGGCTTAGAACGGCAGAATACCTATCTGACTTTAGATTAATTCGTTACCTACTAGCAACCCGCATTTGTTTCGTTTCGGTTGGTGTGTTTTCTGCAACGCCTAAACGTAGAACAGTATTTATTAACATTCCGTGAAAAACTATCTAACTAATGGTGAAAACCGTCTCTGTTGCGTGGTTTAGGAGTTAGCCGATACAGGATATAGGGTAGGGTCACCAGTGGTCAGCCAGAGACAGTTAGTCGGCCTCTGCCTACACTTTGTATGAGTGGGAAGAGTACGAAAGATATATTTTCCACTCTTCGCACTCATATAAGGTTGACTACTGGTCTCTGGCTGACTACTGGTGCATTTACCCTATATATATACAGACAGAAGAACTAACATGTTAATTCTAATAAATATTTTTTTTGTATTGTAAATCTCCAATAACTGGCCACCCTCCCATAACTGGCCACCTCATACTAAAAATGAACTCTGTTACCTACAAACAGAATTCAATTTAGTATAACGTGGCCAGTTATTGAAGGGTGGCCAGTAATTAACACCTTATACTAAAATGCATTCTATTCTAGGTAAATAAAGTTCATTTTTAGTGTGAGGTGGCCAGTTAGTGAAAAGTGGCCAGTTATTGGCGAGTTACCCTGTGTAGTTTTATAGTAACATAGTGTCCAAACGAACTTTAGGTTTTGGGCAAAAAACGAGTTTCGGCTGGGTTTTAGTTTCGGCTCCAATCCGGTCGTTCGGGAGACTTAACGCTGCGATCGGGCATTGCAAGGGTATTTGAACTAATAATAAAAAAAAATGATCTTTGCATCTCTGTAAAAAAAAACAATAGAATCGATTCATGAATCTGTGTAAATTTCATAGCCTATTTAAATCCAATAATGGATCCCAGCTTATTAAAAAGAGTAAACGACTCCAAATGGATTTAAGTGTAGGTAAATTAAAGCCCACTCTCCTCCATTAATGGACTTGAATGGACAAAAAGTCCACTTGATTCTATCAATGGATACTAGTCGACGGAGGGGATTTTTCCTCGCACAGCTCCGATGGATATTCGCCCTGACTTTTTTGCTTTCCGTAATTCTGGGCCTTAGTGAAAAAGGGTACAAATCGACTTAACTCGTCATAAAAAAACCGTTCTGTATTTAGGATAATATGTTTGATAACCGCAAAAGAAAATAATTATTTTATTACAGCTTTATTTTCTATGCAATAAGGTCCGTTTTGACTAGCCTAAATTTGAATACGAACTTTGAACGAAAACTGTAAATAATGAACACTTCATTTTATTTTCTCTTTAAAATATAAGTAATTATCTATACGTCAGGATTATTTCATTTCAAACGGTAATTTTTTGCTCAATTTCGGCTATAAATCGAAAATGACATCACAGAGGATCATACAAAAAATAGTTTTGAAATGTGCAAATCGAGCTCCTTCATATGACACCCCATTTGCTATAATCAAACCACTTTCATTTTTCTACCCCCCATTCTAGACCCTCATATTTTTTACTAAAAACAGATGCGGGCAAGCATGTCGTATAACTATGCCAAATTTGTAGTTGCTGAGAAAACCTGCTGTGACATACAGACAGACAGACGGACAACGAAATCTCACCATAAGGGTTCCTTTTTTACCATGTTGGTACGGAACCCTAAAAAGGGTACAATTATACACCCTTTTTCACTTGATCTATACACTCAGGAGCAAAAATACCGGGTCAGAGTGCGTTTTTCATACTAAAGAGGCTATTTCGAAGCCTTGGTTCCTCGCCAGGGAATGCTTTTAGTGAAATCTGATGATGGATACCCCGAGCATCGATACAGGCCTTCCAGAGTGCCTAGGATACCCAACTGAATGAATCTGCGGTTAACGCCGGAATTGTGCATGTTCAGAAAAACATCTAAAACGGCAATAAAATGTAAGGAAATCCAAGTGCTGACCCAAACTCTCCCGCTGTGGTGTTAACTGGTTGTGCGATCAGTTAGGTATCTTAAGAACTTTTGACCTCCTCTATTGAACCTCGCAGTATCCACCATTAAAACTCACTCTAAACTACCCCTGGTGAGGAACGAAGGCTTCGAAATAGTCTAGTTTGTATGAAAAACGCACTCTGACCCGGTATTTTTGCTCCTGAGTGTAGAAGACTTTAACCGTTTTGCACTAGGACCTCCAGAATTAGTTACGGCGTATTCCAGTGTCGGCCATTCGCCGTCTTCGGATATTATTGCTAGAAGCGCAATTTTATTAGTCAATAGTCTCATGCATTTAGTGGTACATTGCGTCGCTGCAATACCTTCCTGCGCAATAATGTTGAAACAACTCGTCAATGGATTTCTACAAGCATACGAGTGCTCACCAATGAAAGTCATACAGTGGACCTTATATAGCTGTAGACTTTTTTACCTTGTCAGTACAGTAGGTCGAACATGAGCCCTTAATTTGGCAATAAAAAACAGGAATTCAAACCCATTTAAATTTTGAATCAGAAAGAAAACACATTCCCAACATAAAAAGTAAACATTATGATATGTTGCCAAATTATGGGTGAAAGTGACAAAGCAGTAAGTTTTAGAGCCTGTGATATATGTACTACTAAATATCTACATTCGAAAAAATAATTAAACAGCAAAACATGGATCTGTATGAAATATATAAAACAAAATAAATAAAATTATTATAAATAGTGCACTTAAGTAAAATAATGTTTAAAAAAACCGATTATACAATTTTAAGTTTAAAATACTCCCATAAAAAAACAATACCTCAAATAAGCATACATATAAAAACCTCAATAGCTTTTTAATCATGGGGTCCTAGTGAATGAGGTTATAACTCTCCCGAAGATCAAGCGAAAAGGGTTTAAATCTAGTATACTCTGTGTATGTATATACCCCTTTTTTAGTACGGTCAAAATTTGCTTCCAATTTCAAAGAAAATCTGCTTGAACATGTCTTTGTCATTAAAGATGCCAATTCATTTGTAATTGATAGGAAACTCAGATTGACTTCGAAACTAAGGTGGGTGACAAATTTATTTATTTTAATGTACGAGTTAAGGCGACATATACCTTTTTCACTAGGACTCCAGTGGATGACGGTATAATTAAGTCAATAGAGGTCAAAACTTGACAAAAAGACAGTTTCAGTATTAAGAAGACAGTCTATCAAATGATTCATAATATGTAAAAAAAAATGGTACAAACAAATACATATATTAAAGAACATTGAGTATCAAATAAATATTATGTCCCAGTGTTTCTCCTCCGGACTACACACTTTTAGATAGACAGTCTTAAAAAAACCGAATAACAGTAATTAATAATAACAAAATTCCTAATTATACTACAGGAACTAAACTAGGTGCGATTATAAAAACTCGGTTATATAACATACTTTTATTCAAACGATTACAGTTTATAAAACAGATACATCACAAAGCACCAACAGTACTAACTACGTGATTACATTTTGTGCACGGTTTATGATATTATGACACTACGCAATGCGATGCTATAATGCTGTAGGTACCATAAAAATATTATAGACTGGATTTTTTAATGAAATTGACATATAAACAAAATGTATATAAATAGTAGTTTATGGGACTGAAGCATAATGAGAGGCATTTATAAACGAGTGTGGTTTTATGAAACGCGCCGAGAGGCAATAAGCAATAAGATCACACGAGTGTTTTAATGCCTAATTATGTGTTCAGTCGCATACATAACTTTATCTACATTCATATCATCAAGTTTTCTTCAATATGTGAGAAAACTGTCGATAATTAACCGATACTTTAATGACATGAAATACTTTAATGACAACATTAAAATACAACAGATGCAGGTTTCTTAATATAGGCCATTTGCTAATCGTTTCTGAACATATTATAGGGAAATTATGATATGGATGTAGATAAAATATTTTAACTATGTGATGCGAACGTAACCAAGTTCATCCTTACTTTTATTATGTGGTAAATAAAACTTCTAACCTATAAATTAACTATCAGGCTGCTGTCGACGGTCCCCCCCCCCCCCTTCCCTCCTCACGCCTTTCATTATAGCGTGCGTTCATTATGTAACCAACTAATAAATTAAAATATTAAAAGCTCTCCAAGGTCTCAAGGCAGGCGGTTACGCCGTTCTTATAACTGTTACCTTACTATTTCTATAGTTACAATATTTAGAACAGCTTCACCGCCAGTCGGTATAAGGGCCTTTTTGATACATATTATGGTTTATTGAAGCGGCTGTTGAGCAACAATTTTAGGTTAGATATTTGTTCACCTCACAAGTGAAGTAAAGACGAGTTTACTTTGGCGGTTTAACTTGTCGGCGTGACCGAGTTCTATTTGGACAACTCCCCCAAAAAAGGAGTGTAATGTTTCCATGGTTCATGTATGTATGCATGTATGTAATGATTCTTTATTCCACTATAACTTCCAAACGGCTGAGCCGATTTAAATGTGTGTGGTATCGTTGGAATCCTTTCACCATCCCGGGTGACATAGGATACCTAAACTGTTAAAACTAAAATAACAACAACGGCAAAATGTCAACAATTTATGTTGCCAAAAAAATATCTTCTAATTATTATGGGTATATATATATATACGAATATAGTAGCATTAATAAACGTTTTTAATAATAAAATCAAAAAATAAAGTCAGGTTTTTAAAAACCCGTAATAATAAAAAAAGATCCAAATATTGAGCACAGCTCTGTGGCAAGACATACGAGGCTTTAGACAATGTTAACCCATTCAGAGTTCACGACGACCATCCTTCATAACGCACGAGCGTCAAGGGCAGTAAAAGCTTGACATATCAGCAAAATAGGGTATTCCATGAGTTTTTTTTGTAAGAAAGGAAGCAAAATATATTTTGAAATAGCTATAAGATTAGTCCTTATCTCTATGCTATTTCTATCAAAACAGAATTTAACATGGAGTTTATCGTATCTCTCTGTCTAATCGGTATCTAATTTGCTGTTTAAAATGCTTGTATCATCCGTATTTTTTGGCCGAATTTCATTTAAATTTAAATTTTCACAAATGCGATTTAATAAATTGATGCATGTTACCTATTTTGGAAACTTACTAGTTTCTGTTGCAGCAACGGTACATTTGCAGTTGCAGTCTATTAATATTTAGAACGAAACCACGCGTATAGCCGACAGAAGAAACTCAAGTAACTCCTAACATCTAATAATAGAACAGCTTTACACTACGTCGTTGCGTCTGACTTGACAAAACATAGTGTAAACATAGTACCTATGTGCATTAATAGCAGACTTCAAATAAAATAAGTTTCGTGATTGACCCGCATTTATATAGTATTAAAATCGTGATTCACAAAAATATACCACCAATTAGTGAATTTATTTCGGGAATTTATCTCACTTTTCTTTAGTGGTTTTGACTAACTAACGAATATAAAAAAAGATGAATAAGTTGGACCAATATGTGCAATATGCTAGATAAAGTTATTTCATTACTTATACCAGATACCAGCACTATTCGTATTACTAATTTTAAGTTACCAAATACGAGCACAAAATAGCAACAGAGAAAAAAAAATACACAATTAAATATTAATGTTTTGTTTATATTATGATGCAATACAGCGTAACTAACAAATTAAATGAGTTTCAAAACACACCTTAGTAAATAAGTCAGTAAGGTACATTTTGCAAGTTATTGAATTAGTTCGTTACGTATTAAATAGTGCAGTATCACCAACTGTATGTACGCCAAATCTGAGGACTAAACTGAAATGCCTCTATGTATTTCAATTATTAGACATATTATGTGATTATCTACCGGCCCTCGTACGGAGAAAAGGCGTAGGCGCAATTAATTCATAGCATATTAAACTATCCAAGGTTATTTTAAGGTTAAGTCTGGAGACCTAGTATACGTATAAGTCAACGTAACTTGTTTTACTCCAAGGTAATAAGGTTAAGTCTGGAGACCTAGTATACGTATAAGTCAACGTAACTTGTTTTACAAAAGGGTATATACATAAATGGAGTGTACTAGACTTGAACCCTTTTTCACTTGGTTTTCAGGAGACGCACCCTTTTGGCACTAGGACCCCAGAAATACTGCCCTCCTAAGAAAAAAGGGCGCATGTCTCATTTAACCGCTTAAGTATAAGGCCACCTTATTTCTTAAGACAGGGGGTTATATTTGCTTTGACTATCAAATGGATCATGCGGCACTTAGAAGGGCAGAATGTGTAACACGATTCATATTGTAGATGCGCCTTTTTTTCCGTAGGAAGGCAAACCATAAGCACGATCTCTACAACTATCGTATAATATTATATTCTAAATAAAAGCTGCAGTAAAACATAAGTATCACACTAATCACAGTTTATGGAATAAGTACAGCCAAATGAGCAAAAGTTTTTTTTAAATGTTAAATATAGTCTAAACAGATCCATGTGATGCGCATTCGAGATGAGCTCCGAATTCATAAACGTACAAAAAACCTATTTTAGTCATTCAGACGGAATGTCAAAAAAGTATATTTTTTGACATTCCGTCAAAGTCAAATGTATTAACATTAGGACGGATAAGGTCAAAACATATTTTAAGGACACTTTAGCTATTGCGCGTTTATGAATACGAGGGTTAATGTACAGTCGGTAGCAAATATAACACACAATTCTAACACTTTGCTGTGTGATTGAGGAGTGAGAGCAAATTGCCGAGTAGGCAACATTACGACCAAATTTTATAATGTCTTAATCTTAAATTATAAATTGTGTCATTCTTAAAATATCAGAAATTCCCTCATGACTTATATCCAATACGTCTGATTACCAAAATAGCTGACAACTGATACTACTGAATTCTAAAATGACTCAAATCCACAACAACTGAAAGACATACAAATAAATAATGACAGGCAAGAGAAGCAGTCGTGAATGGTTTTAATCAATCCATTGAAATTTAAAGAGTTTTTGTATAATGGTGTCACGAGTTTTAGTCATATTAGGAAACATCAATAATAGTATTTCGTATTAAGCCATTACGATACAAGTATTGTTAACAGAGTATTATAAAATTAAGTCGTAACAGAACCTACTTAATTAGCCATACTTGACTGCGTCTATAGACGTCAACGGCGCTGGAAGTGTTATGAATAGAAACGTATAGAAAAAAAAACGCGTTATTCGCCGCTGACTGTACATAATCACAGTTTGACAACGCTAAAATTATAATGACAGCAACATAACGTCATACGACGTTCACAAAGTAAATCATATCGCGTTATTTCGTCCAATAACTCGGGAGCTATGAAAACGAGTCACTATCTATGGTAATTCAATACAAAGTGACCAGTTTTAATCGCTCTTGACTATACTAAGTGTTTCTCGTTTAGTAGGGGACCTGTCGCACCGCCCACGATGAGCTGGAAACCTGGAGCTGGTTTTATTTCTATCTCTATCTTTTCTCTATCTGGATCTATATCTTTTGTTTCAACAAGTGGAGGGAGTTCTCGCCGTCAGTGTTAACAGGCAGCGATCAAGTATTAATATGTATCTCTTTTTATTGAAAGGGGATCTGTATACTTTGTTCGTTTCTTGAGCGAGAACAGTCGTGTGCTATACTCGGATTACAGACTAGCATAATTACTACAACGGTAAAAACCTAGCGTCGCCGTTGAGGAATTTAAATAATATATCGTCTGTTTTTAAACACATCGCTTGTGAGTATAGTGATTGAAATTACGAAATACGGCATTCATAATCATCATCTTCGAATAATCTGTGTATAATCGCTTGCTTGCCGGCAGTGGGACAGATGTCTAAACGAATTAAAACACTCTGAAGTATTAAAGAAAGCTTAGAAACTCGGACAGTTGACAGGCCAGACAAGATGTTTAACGCTGACGTAAACAATTTTGGAAAACTGTACGGTGTTGACATAAGCGCTAGACGCGACCATCTGGCAGCTCACGTCAACCTGTCGTCACGCATCTTGTCTAAAAACCAGGTGTGCAACACAGGCGGTGAATGTGTTAAATCAATCAATCGTGCCAAGCCTTTCTTGATGAACTAATGATTCTTAGATTTGTTAAGACATAAGCTCTACACTTTGTATTCACTGGTGGATAAACTAAAAAAAAGATTAAAAAATAAGTCCAGAGCTTCACTTGTAAATGCAGTTATAAGTAATTTATGCCACAATAAGGTTAATGATACGAGAAACAAAAAATATGGTAAAATAGGGTAGTAGGTATAGAAAAATCAATAAAAAAAGTCACACAACCAAATTTTCAACTTTGGAATTGCATGCTACCGTTATGTACAGTGAGAGACAGCGTCAAATGATATTTTATTTTAAAACAATGCATTTCAATGTCGTTAATAAAAGGCCCGATAACCTACTTAATAAACAAGACCTCTGTCAACCAAAAAATATTTAAGCCGGTGAGGATCTAGGTTAGTTGGTCGGCACAGAATTGGGTCAGTGGCCTAAATGAGGGGAGGTAGGAGGGTTATTAGTCAACCCTGTATGTACTACATATAATGTACGACAGATCCATTGTTTTCCGCTTTGGACTTTCGAAGTTGACACCACTAAAACTGCCCTCTGAAAAAAGGGCGTATGTCTCATAGAATATATAACACATACACTCAGCGGCCAAAATACTCGCAAATAAAAGTAAATTCTTAAATTAGAGAGCAACTTCAAAAATACTGAACTAATCTCGAGGAAGTTTGTAGTTTTTTTGTTGTTAATTACTAGGTCCAAAATGATAGACAAACTTTTTTTTGCGTGTTTTTTCAGGGACCCCACGAGATCCATAAATTTTAAAGTCGTACAAAACAGGTAATTTATGGATCTTTTGGGTTCCTTTGGAAAGAGTTTTGTCCTTTAAAAAGAATACTTGGTGGCCATTTTGGATTTAGGTTAATAAGCAACAAAACACTACAAACTTGATCAAAAACTTTTGTACGAACAAAAGACTGGTGTGCGAGTATTTTTGCCGGTAAATGTATGTGTGACCATTACTTTTGCATGCGTCCTTTTGTACTTAGTAGGGCAGAATAGATAGCGACAGCCTTATTATTAAAGAATCTGACTGGCTAAACGATCAACGCACAGCCGACACGGCTGGACCTAGGATATCCTGGGGGTACACTAAGAAGGGTTTTTTGGAAATTCATCCCCCACGGGATTAAAATATGGGGAGTAGCGGGAGACCTACTTTAATATATTATATGTAATTTGAAGTTAAAATATAAATTAGAATAAAAACAGGTACTATTAGGTATCCCAAGATTTTTTTAATATCCCCCCAGGACTACTCATTATGTGGCAACATTTGTGCATTTTCACCTGTCAAACTAACGCGTAAATAAACTTAGTATAGTTTGGGTGAGAATGTAGTTTAGATTCAACGTGACCTCGTGATTCTTCAAGTTCGTAACATCTTACATTACTTGCAGTTTACCCTGCGTCCTTCTCATATTGGACCACATGTGATAATACTTGTAATATATTTATATTTCTGATAAATAGACACTAATTAAAACAGTAACATTTATAATTTTTAGGTAGCTATTTTAGATCTTACAATCATTGGTCTATATTCGAGTAGATAAAACCATCGGTATAGTTCAATATTACGATTAAATAAAAAAATGTATGGAAAAATCTTGCATGCTTAGAAGATGTGGTTGTAAATAAGAGAGAAGTTTCTAAGTATGACGTTTTGGTTATCTAATGTGATGAGATTAGTGTTGTAGTGCGACTTTAGAAGCACGCAAATGCTCTACCTACTGTTTTTAAACTACTATCTATTATGCGTAAAAAAATTGATGTGATAACTTTAATGTTATAGTACGATACGAGTACGCACTTTCTAACAGTTTTATAAACGATTATTATGATAAGATTTGATGTAAATGACTTAAGTGTTGTAGTCCGACTACAAGAGTACACATTTGCTTACTGTTTTCAAAATTTTATGCATTAATTATATGATGTAACGTGATGTTTAGCGCTAAATTGCGATATGCAAATGACTTTAGTGTTGTAGTCTGACTATACGACGCACTTACTGTTTTAAAACTACTATGCTTAGATGACTTAGTGTTGTAGTCCGACTATAAAAACACGCATATCCTACTTTTTAATACTACTTGAAGCCAAAAGTTGTGATGATTTTGGAACTAATGTTATGGTAGATCGACTATAAAAACACGCATATCCTACTTTTTAATACTACTTAAAGCCAAAAGTTGTGATGATTTTGGAACTAATGTTATGGTAGATTAGTGAAACTTAGCGGTGTGGGTGCAGTGTTGTAGTTCGACTACGAGAGCACGCACTTGCCCTGCTCCTGGGGTTGATCGTTGTTCCACTGCGGCGAGTATGCGTTCTTGGTCGACGTCCTGTCAGCTTCCACCAACTCGCCAATCTTGTATTTCTTCATTAACGACCTGCGGAAGTAAGGACGTATAACACAGCTATATGATAGATAAAAACCCCTGATAGAAGAAATAGTTTTCGGCCAGGATCTAATTCGCTCTAAATGAGCACAACCATGCCTCCACAAAAGCACTGTATCGAATATCCAATCACCCTGTATATTCTACATAAAAACCTCCCTCTTGAATCAATCTATTAAATGACGAAAACCATAATAAAATCAGTAGCAAAGTTTCAAAGATCTAAGCATACATACGTGACAGACAGACAGAGGGAAGCGACTCGGTTTTATACTATGTATAGATGCTTTTAGTAAGGGTGAAACCACACCTACTAAATTAATTAACGCCACTCACTAAACTAATGGCTTAGCGTCTGCTTTTGCGTCAATACGTGCAGAAATCTACCAGCCACAGCGGATCTCCAACTATACGTGATCTTAAACATTACAGAGCTCTTTGTAATGTGGTCCTAGATTGTCGTAGATTTTTCAGCAAAACCGGTGCAATGAAGGCGCCATGACATACGACAGTGACCTTGGGTTGTCGAGGTGTCATATACACCTTGACGTTTAAAATAACGTTATATCAGGGAGGCCATTTGCAACGTCAAAAGATGGCGGAGGTGTAAGTTGTTTTAGTTTTTATTTTTGTGTATTTAGGTGATCAAAGTTCTTTTTTGTTAGTGTTTTGTACTTTTAATGCCTTTGTGTTGCACAGTGATAGAAGACTTGGACTTATTTCGTGTATCCTGGCATCTTACTTCTCGTTTCAAGTGGACTCGCAGTGGTACAGAGGTTAAATCTTGTGATAAAAACTAAAAAGGACCGTTCCATAGGAATCTGTTGTTGAACTTGTTGACAAAGAGAGCGGGGAGTAATTGGTTATATTTTGTCATCTTTTAGCTATATATTAAAGAATCTTGCATAATTCGACTCTTGATAATCACTAAGTTATGTACTTAGTTGTAATTTTAGAAGTGTTTATTACTTGCAATTTTAGGCTTGTAGTATTGTTAGGCGATGGGCTTGCAACCTGTCCCTAATAAGCTGGTAAACATCTTAGCAAATTGTGGTATGATTGTGCAAAATGTGGTAACAGAATTGTTGGTAATTCTGTAGCTCTGCCCCCACTATGGGAATGAAGGCGTGAAGGTATGTGTGTATAAATTATAAATTTAAATTATTATATCATTGCTTTATTATACAAATCGAAATTATGCAATTAGTTTTAAGCATACTTATAACATTCATAACACACCCCTTTGACAGATTAGTGCAGCAGTTTAAATGTAACGTGACGTTAAAGTGACAAACTATCAACTTTTGCAACTAATTATGATGGGCAAAGTTGCTGGTAAAAGAAGAGTTGGGCGAAGAAAAAAGTCGTGGCTTCGCAACATCCGGGAGTGGACTGGAATTACGAGCGCGTCCGAGCTATTCCGCCTCGCAAAGGATAGGGACAAATTCCAACAGCTGATAGCCAACCTTCACTAAGTTGGAGAGGCACTTTAAGAAGAAGAAGAAAGTGACAAAGCACTAATATAGCCCATTTACTTTCTAAAACCGGGCAAGAGCATGTCGGACCATGCTCAATGTAGGGATTTGGACCTATGCAACGACACCTCACACTATGGGATAGGCGAGAAAAAAAAACATGACGTGCATTCATAAACGGGTTAATAACAATATCTAAAAATGCAGTCCGGTTTTTAAGCTTGCTTTTAATTTAGTTATTTTCTATTTAAAGTCATTTGGTGCCGTTTAGATGACTTTAGTAGGTCTAGATACGAGTATCTCAAAAACCAATATCTACTTAGTCGTGATAGATTTTCTTTGAAAAAAATTATATGCGCTTTCATTGAAGACATTTTTCATATTTTTCGTATTTGTAGTTGAGGCTGTAGGGGGTTGCGGACCGCAATATTGTTGAAAGACCTATCCAAACACACCCCAAAATATGGGGTAAACGAGAAAAAAAACATGATAACTAACATTATATTGATGACATTATCCAATCAGCAATTGGGTTTTAGAAAAGCTTGCCTTTTGTTATACTTTTTCTATCTAACTATTCGATCACATAAGTGATTGAGAAGGTAAAGGGACGATATGTGCAGCGATTTCAAAGGCCAAGCCAACCGTGTCCTAATTTGAGGAGTGCACCGGAATCGCATTAATCAAATGAAGGAAGTGTCAAGTGAAGCACCTCGCAACTCGAAAATATAAATTAGTTACGTCTTTAAAGCTTAGTATTTCATAAACGGATCCTTTAATCAAAAAATCGTCTGGACAAACCCGCAATATTTTTGAAAGACCTATCCAACAACACCCCACACTATAGGGTTAGACGAGAAAAATAAAACATACCCACGTTACGTGTAGGGGAGGAACACAAAAAAAAAAACGAGATTTTATCGTACCACTTTGTTGGCGTGACTAATATGTATATTCATGCCAAATTACAGCTTTCTAGTACTAACAGTCTCCGAGATAGGCTGCGGACGGACGGACATGGCGAAACTATAAGGGTTCCTAGTTTGACTACGTAACCCTAAAAATGAATAATGGCATATCTCATTTGTGTTGCCACTATGATTGCCATTTCAGGTTTAATGAGGGCACAAACAAACAGCCAATCAAAACTGTTTTATCGCACTTTGACGTATCAGTGTTCTGCTTCTATTGGTCACGAACGCACGTGGTTGTTTTGTTTACTTTTTTTTTAAATACTTATACAAACCGAGTATAGTTGCTACTTAGAGCGATGCCACACGAGCGTTTCCGGTGCGTTGCGTCGTCAACGTACAACGTGGTCATTTGTTGTCAACATTTTTATTGTGTCGTGTGTTTAAAACTGGTTTAACGACAGATTTTTTTTAATTACCTGGCGTCAGAGCTATGGCTGACGTCCTCAAACGGCTCGGTGGCATCCTTCCCGGCTTGCTCCAGCAGAACCTCCTCCCCTCCAGGGTGCTATGGACAAACAAAATACTTACATTAGAACTTTTTTTTTATGGCTCACGGAGAAAGCACACAGGCCTGTGGTTCTATTCTAGGCGGTAAAATCGAAATCGTATTTGACGTCTTATGGTTTTTAACTCTGCCGCCATTACTGTTAAGTAAATAAGAGCTATCAAATATTACTTATTCTGTGCTACTACGAGCGTCTACCCGCCGACCTTAAACGTGAACCATTTTTTTTTGGATAATCCTCTATAATCGAACTACACTCAGGAGCAAAAATACCGGGTCAGAGTGCGTTTTGCATACAAGCGAGACTATTTCGAAGCCTTGGTTCCTGGCCAGGGGTTGTTTTGAGTGAGGTTTAATGGTGGATACTCCGAGGTTCAATATAGGAGGTCAAAAGTTCTTAAGATACCTGACTGATCGCACAATCAGTTTACACCACAGCGGGAGAGTTTGGGTCAACATTTGGATTTCCTTACATTTTATGGCCATATTAGATGTTTTTCTGAACAGGCACTATTCCGGCGTTAACCGCAGATTCTTTCAGTTGGGTACCCTAGGCACTCTGGAAGTCCTGTATCGATGCTCGGGGTATTCATCATCAGATTTCACTAAAAGCATCCCCTGGCGAGGAACCAAGGCTTCGAAATAGCTTCTTTAGTATGAAAAACGCACTCTGACCCGGTATTTTTGCTCCTGTGTGTATATTCAATGAAAGAGTATATGGATCTTGAATGTGAAACTGCCGCACTCAGAGACTTTAATTAAATATAATGCTTGATTATGATTAAAGTTGCTGCTGTAACTTTCTTTGCTATAGCAATAGAATAAGACACCACGTCACTAAAGAAGCATTAAATTTAATTAACGTCTCTAATTGCGGCAGTAAGATTATTAGTTATTTCAAATGTGTTGACATACATTATTAATTATTATTTGATTTACCACCTAAACTATTATTGTGTTGTTTATACATAATATTACGACGATCCTAAATGAAGTCTTAATTAAATGTTTCATGATCATAATTAGACCCAGTTATCACAACGCCTCATTGTTCGATTTTATCGATGTTTTTAGTTTAAATTATGCAACAATGCGATTGATTATTTAAATCTCTGCTCATTATTCATTATTTTAAGATGGAACGTATCAACGTATAGTTGTACTTAGTTTTCAATTACCAGTACCAGCAGTCTTCAAAAAGTTACAGTTTCAAAATACAAATCCTTGATCAATCCCCACGCACCCCTTAATTACAGTGGATTATATATATAATTAATATATCGTGAAAAAACTACACTCAGGAATATACCTAAGCTATTTGCTCGTTTTTTTAAAGTAATCACATAGTTGTTTTTTCCATACAAAGTGAAAAGCAAACACTGGGACACCAAGTATGGATAAACAAATTTTATGTGATTACTTTAAAAAAAACTGGGGAAAAAAACGAGCAAATAGGTTTAAAAACTTCACTGATTCATAATGATTCTAATAATGTAAGATACCACTAAATAACTTGTAAAATAAAACATGAACTTAATGATTTTTCGTGACATGGACATAAGGAAAAATTACAAAAATTCAGATTAAAATTATCAATATGTCCGAAATTAGTAAATATCGCTGAATACACATGGGGATGAATTGGATAGGTCTAGACGTCCTCTATCGACCTGCTTCGTTTGACCCACACTTCCAAATACACCCTGTATACCTTTTTTAGCCGACTACTGGGGTATTGTGTTTCATAGCCTATATATGTTTGTTCCTTTGTAAAAAAAAAAAATTAAAATTTAAACTGTTTATTTCCAAAAGACTTAAATAACTAAACAGTCTTAGCTAAAATCTTTAATTTTAAGATTGTATTGTGGCGTTCTAGAAACTACACGCGTTGACAGATTTTAATGATTCTTATGTCAATCGATTTGTCTTAATCTCGTTAGTGTCACCAAAGATATGACAGTAAATAAAATCAATATGGCGGCAACTAGACGCCATATTGTAAAAAAGAAAGAAAGAAACCAACTATGACAAATGAGGTATCATTGCATAGGTATTTAAAAAATATCTTTAGGTTTCTTTAATCATTTTGAATGATGATTTAGTATTAATAACGTCTTTAAGTTGGTAAGCAACAACCGACTTGTACCCTTTTTCACTAGGGCGCCAATCTTTTGCATAACTGTTGAGTTTCTTGTGGCGGTAAAACCTGTCTACATCTAACTCGAAACCGGTGCGAATGCATAGTAAATATTGGTCAACGACCCGACCTACAGATAACGCTGGTTATTCTATAAATATAACTAAACAGGCCATCGACTGATATGTGCAAGCGAGAAAGAAGCAAACAGGCAAACTGCTGTTAAAGCGATTATTGTATTCTTTTATCTTCTATCTAATATGTGGGCACCTAGTAAAAAGGAGTTAGGCGACTAATGTCTATATTCAAAAATGACGAGGTATAAAAATGTCGACCCCTTATACAATAATGTCGAGAAATAACTAAGACTAGAACTATTTTTGTCGTTGCATAAAAATGACAGGTAGGTTTAGGTTATGTTAGTTTTGCAGCAGGCCCGGCACTCATATTTCAAATCAATTAGACAGTGTCGACGGAGCTCTGCTGACGCGGAGCTCCTATTTCTGGGTGGTTTGGCCCTCCGGGCCTGCTGCAAAACTAACATAACCTAAACCAACCTAGCCCCTATCCCTTCTTAATTCCATTTCGACATTATTATACTTTGACTATTTTATGTTTGGAAAATCGGCATTATTGTACCTCATTATTTTTCAATATAGACATTGTCGCCTAACTCGTAAAAAGGGTATAAGTCGGCTTGACTCGAAATAAAACCGGGCAAGAGCATGTCTGACCATGCTCAGTGTAGGGTTCCGAAGTCGTTACTACACAAAAGCAACAAGAATGAACTATTTCTCAATTAAAAGTTATTTGGTGCTGTCTTAGATCGTTTTAGTGGGTATAAACACTTAGCGTATGTATCTCAGAAACCGATCAAGTCTACTTAGTCGTGATTGTTTTTCTTTTAAATTCGTTATTTGCGCTTTCATTGAAGATATTTTTCAGTTTTTTTTGTGTTTGTAGTTTTGGCTGAGCTTAGCTTGTTGAAAGACCTATCCAAGGATACCCCAAACTATGGGGTAAACAAGAAAAAAACATGATAACTAACATTATATTGATGACATTATCCAATCAGCAGTGGGGTTTTACAAAAGCTTGCCTTTTGTTATACTTTTTCTATCTAACTATTCGATCACATAAGTCATTGAGAAGGTAAAGGGACGATATGTGCAGCCATTTCAAAGGCCAAGCCAACCGTGTCCTAATTTGAGGAGTGCACTGGAATCGCATTAATCAAATGAAGGAAGTGTCAATTGAAGCACCTCGCAAATATAAATTAGTTACGTCTATTGTTAGAGAAGGGAGGTCATTTGATACGTTGACCGCCCACTACAGTGCACTTTGCAAATAAATTATGATGAAGCTGTGCATTAAGGCCATCGGCCATAATGAGAGTAAAATTGACCGCGTCCGTTTAAGTGCCTAATTAAAAAAACCGGCCAAGTGCGAGTCGGACTCGCGCACGTAGGGTTCCGTACCAATATACATCTAAATAAATGTTTTTCTTTATTCTTTATTATATTGGAGTTGATTGAATGAAAGGTAAAATGCGGTTTACGATTTATAACTTATTAAAAAAAAACTAATTATTAGATCTCGTTCAAACCAATTTTCGGTGGAAGTTTGCATGGTAATGTACCTACATCATATATTATTTTTACATTCATCATTCCCTTATTTTAGAAGTTACGGGTATTTTTGAGTTAAGTTTTTGAGTCAAACATATATTATTACGGAAAGAGATGTCACATTAGTGTACAAAAAAGGTAGGTGTCGCTGACTCAGTGTCAAAAAAAAATTTGAAATGTTTGACATCCAAAAACACCAAGTTAATGTTGACCTAGAGACATCTGGTTTTTTGCAAAATTATTCCTCTTCAAGCCATTAACAACATACGTTAAACACAAAAGAAACGCTTCAGTAGTTTTTAAGATATTTAGAAAAGTAAAAAAACTTTCAAATGACATTTCAAGGAAACTGACAATAATTATGACATGAAACTTGGCAGATTAATAACTGTCATTATGACCAATACATAGGATATACTCATTGGCTAATAACGCCAGGGGCATTTTTTGTACTCTTACCCGGCTATAGCCTTTGCTACTGAGAAAAAATGCTTTTGTACAATAATCTAACAAACCGTTTGCTGTGCCTCATTAAATTTACAATAAGATCTTAAATTAAATTGAGACATACACAGGCGGTCAGATAACTAATTACTAATTAGAAATAAACACTTGCACATTGCCTACAGACCTACTGAGATGTTTTTTCAATTTCGACAGAAACAATTTTGTATTTTGCAATAGGCTATTTAATTTTAAAGCCTTTTTAAATGATTCTTCATAACAAGCACACTATATTGATATTCCCTTGGGATTCTAATGTATTATCAACAAAAATCAATGTTAAAGTTTGAACTTTTAAAACCGGCCTAAAAACGCTGTTTCCATCATGGCGCTGGCCAAATGACAAGTGAGGCGTCACACGCAAGTAAACAATAAACGATCAATTGAAGAGATATACCCTTACGGTCTGTGGTTACTTATGTGTGACGTCACCAGCAAGTAATCACAGCTGCAAACCAATCACATAGCGTTTCTGCCACAGATCAAATTTCAAAAAATATTACGATTTTATCGTGTCGTGTAATTTCCAAAAAGTATAATTTAGTTTTTTAGTTTAAAATAAAGTGACATATGTTGTTTTACGCTATTATCTGATAGGATGACCACAATTTGTAGTATATTTTCAATGTTGTCAAATATTTACGACGCGCTGGCCTGTTGGTAGTGACACTGCCTAGCTGCCTACGAACCTAGCGGCTCGTTCGTTCACACTGGTTAGACTCTAACCCAATGTTTTGTCCTTATCTGTCATTGTGACATTTGAATTTGTCAGATAAGGACAAACCATTGTATAGCTATACCACCGTTACTCAACGTTTATTAGTAAGGGGGTAAACATACAAAGTATCATAAACCAGAGCTATGTTAATGCAAACGCAACAACAAGTCCCTACCTGGTACTTGAAGACAACTTTCACTCGATGCGCCTACGCCATCATAAAGGTTTAAACGATAGAAGTTAATAACCCTTTTCCGACATAAGGTACGAGAGGGAGGCGGGTACTTTTTGTTGTAAAACGTCCGCTTTGACAGCTGACTTTAATTGAGTTTTGGCGCTGGTATACATCACGAGGATCCGTACCTAGTTTTTTACTAGTAGATGATATAAATGCTAGTTAAAAGTTTAAAAAATTCAACACAAAAAAGTTGAGGTCAAACTAAACTTTTGAAAATCGAACGTTTTTTGGAGCTCATGTGTAGAACACGATAAAAAATAGGTAAAAAATGTATAGAATCAAAGTTGTAGAGAATTTTATCCGCTGTAATAATACAATGACGCATCATTATCAATATATGTAGATAGTTCAAGCAGTTAAACAAGTAATTTGTCCAAATCGGCATTGTATTCACCAAGCAAGTTCTGGCTGAATAGAAAATATCTTGGTACTCAGATATATCTAGGTATATCTGTGGCGACGTCTTTTAGATCGCAATACAAAGACGCTTCGGATTCCCGACGCGGTAAATGAAATTCCTTTTCATTCCGTGATCGCCTTACAGACGAAGCCGTTAAGTTACTAGAAATGCCCCGCGACTTTACAAGCTTTTATTTATTTTGCAATGTATGTACGTACGAGTCATACTTGCAATTAAAATGTGACCCACTTCCCGTCAACGGAATGGGTTGAAATTTAGACAATGCATTATTATGGTAACTATAAGGTGATCTGATGATGGAGTCGGAAGGTGGCGACAGGACTTCCGATATTCTTAACACAGACCGACCGCGTTAGGACTCAATAGTTTAGTCTTGATAAGCACGTCTTGATTTGCGGGTCGTAGGACCTTGTGCAGGGTCCGTCCGGATCGCTACCACCATCTTATCCATTAACCTACCGCCAAACAGCAGTGTTCGCATTGTTGTGTTCCGGTTTGGGGATAAGACAGCCGGTGTAATGACTAGCATAGAGGCATTCTGTCTTAGTCCTCAGGGTTGGCAGCGCATTTGCAGTCTTAGGCTTGCATTGTGAATGCGAATGTCTATGGGTCACAGTTTCCACTTAGCATCAGGTGGCCTGTGTGCTCGTTTGCCTTCTCTATGCCATAAAAAAAGCACATTTTTTTTCAATAAAAGTAATGTCGGCAACAACAGCTTGGCAGAAAATAAAAATAAAAATCGTTTAGGATTAGATTCCCGCTATTCCCAGTATTTCGTCCTGTTGGAGGTCGAATTTTGAAAATTGTTTTCTTAATGCATGATAGCTTATTCACTTGACAGTAATGGCGGTAGTTCAAATATTACCACAGCACTTCAAGGAAAATTGGTTTTTACCGCCAAGAATCAATATAGTTTTACTAGAATCTCAGCTGAGCAAAGCCTCCACTATACAGAGCTCTATCGGATCGGACTCCGTGGCAAATCTACAGAGCCTCTATTCCCGACGGTAAAAAACATATCGTCTTTGACCCGTTATGCTATTGCTTTGACGTCATCCGCCACAGTAATGGCTGCCGACTTAAAAACAAAACCGTATCCAGCCGCCAGAGAACCAAGGTCACCGACATAGCTCAGAGAGTTAGCATGCTGAAGTGGCAATGGGCAGGCCACATAGCTCGGAGAACTGATAACCGCTGGGGAAGAAAAGTTCTCGAGCGGCGGCCCCGCACCGGTGGACGGAGTGTTGGACGGCCTCCCACCCGGTGGTCTGACGACCTGGTTAGGATCGCGGGGAGCCGCTGGATGCAAGCGGCTCAAGACCGTGACTTGTGGCGCTCTTTGGGGAGGCCTTTGTCCAGCAGCGGACGCCCCCGGGCTGATGATGATGATGATGCATAAAATAAAGGCTCGGTTATGGTATTGTTTAATCTCGGCCGCAATTACTGGCAAGTAAATACTTAAGAGCTATCAAAACGCTGAAAAAACGATAACAGTTCAGAGAGGATATGGTTATAAAAAAAAAAATTAAAAAAAAACGGAAAACTTTAGGGTAGAGGTACCGTTTTTGGTCAAGAACAAATAATAAAAAGCGTTTTTGATGTATTTCTTCCTAAATGTACAGTTCTGGTGCAATAAGCTCTTGGAAGGTGCTTGGTTTGTACTCGTTGCTCACTCGCTCTCATGCGCTCTTATTAAGAGAGAGTGAGAGAAAAGCACAATACCGAAGCGAGACCCCTTATAAGCTGTCACAGACTGTATCTGATTATGTTGGGTAAACAAAAAAGGTTAATGCAACAAATACTCCATTAAATGAATATATGATGAAACCCAGCGCCAATTAAAAATCAATTAAATAATTGACTTTTTCATTGGAATCACTTTATGAAATCATGAGTCAGTGACAAATATAAATCAATGTTATGCCTATTTCACCACCGTGGCAATTGACACGCGCATTTAAGTACAGTCAACGGCATCATTCGTCAATATGCTCTTGAATGTACATGGCGCAGTTTATATGAATAGTAGTTAAGTCGGAACTTGTTAACTTTGCCATGTATATCGCGCTCTATCCACTAGGATCCATTGATAGTATCCATTAAAGGGGTCAAGTGGACATTTTATACATTAAAATTCATGAATGGAGTAAAGTGGGCTTTAATATACTTAAATCCAGTTACAGTCGTTTACACTAGTTAATACGCTGGGATCCATGAATGGATTTAAATAAACTAAAGTCTACAAAGATCCATGAATGGATTCTATTGAACTTTTCAATGGATATTAGCATACCATAATGTACACGAGTATCCATCAATTGATGGATCCAAATGTAGTATCGTTTAGTAAAATCCCTTGTTGGATACTCAGATACATAGCAATGTATTAAGATCCATTGATGGATTGCAGCGAACTTAAAAGTGTAAAGACTTCAAATGGATTGACGTGTACATTAAAGCCCACTCTATTCTATTAATGGATTTGAATGAACACAAAGTCCACTTCCCCCACTAATGGATCCTGGTGGACGGAGGGGTGAATCGCATTTTCACCTACTTAAGGAAGACATACACCGTGGGCCCGAATAACCCGACCAATTTTAACAATCGATACTAGAGCCTATTTGTAGAATATAATGGGTATAATATGTAGTCCAATAACGCATAATTTCCGAGATTTTCATTATTTAAAAAACAATTCCATAGTTAATTTAATTTGAACTCTGTCACCTTAACCTAAAGCATTATTTAATAAGAAATTGATTAATTAATTTATGTTGTATGTGGATGATATTGCTACTTACAACATGAATCTTTCTTAGTAAATAATGCTTTAGGTTAAGGTGACAGAGTTCAAATTTAATTAACTATGGAATTGATTTTTAAATAATAAAAATCTCGGAAATTATGCGTTATTGGACTACATATTATACCCATTATATTCTACAAATAGGCTCAAGTATCGATTGTTAAAATTGGTCGGGTTATTCGGGCCCACGGTGTATAATAAAGTGGTAGTGTTCCGCGATCTGGATCTTTATAAAAATAACGTTATTTTTATAAAGATACAGATATTTATTTTTCGAAAATGACACCTTTTTCGACTATTTTCAGTTGAATCTTTATTGATTCAATTGTTGAATATTCATAACTTCTTAATCCTGGAATAGCATTTTTTTTATCAATGTAGTAGTTTTAAAGTTAACACCAATTATTTGAATTTAAATTAAAAGATAAAAAGGGCCGCACGGGCACTTTTACTCGTCAAATATCTACCAGCGCTTCGCAAGAGACCACTGCTGAGAAGAAACGCCGCAACAAACTCAGAAGTCAGTCGTTTTTTGAAATACTACTAATGATATCATTCAATTATAAAGCTTAACCTAGCTATAAAACAATGAATCTAACATAAAATAAAAAATACATAATATATTCAAGCGTAGCTTGAGCAGGAAAATGTGTCAAAACTCAGAATTTTGATAAGGAATTTTCTTTTTCAAACATTATACTTACCTATGACAGTGCAAGACAACCACATACAAAGTTTCGATACATTCTCCTATAGAAACCGTGTCCCCTAGACAATATGCAATATTTACTTTTTTTTAATGACTAATTTATTATTAAGTTATTTAGGTGTTTAGGCCAAGAATTTTTATCTGTTAGATAGTCCTCGACCCTCTAGTAAGCATTAGCCATCAAATTTTTCAAGTAAGTTTTAAGTACTGGAAATGGTAACTTTAAAACTGCGTCAGGTAATTTATTATAGAAATGAATGCCTTTCACCTACAAATGATTTATAAACCTTACGGACACGATTTTTTTTAATTCTATGTCTCATTTATAAGGCTCGCGTAAACTATCTAAAGAGAAGCACATACAGCCATCCCTTTTCATTCTTGTGTTGCCGTGTCAGAATAATGTACCCGCTCAAAACACAAAATCGAGGACCTTGCATCACCCTCAAGGGCGCAGCATATTTTATACTTCATACAGCATAATTATTGAGATAACACAAAGTATGAATCTATTGTAACCATTTGTAATTCCAAGGCTGAAGTAAAATCGCTTACCAACAAGGCCCGTACTTTTGATGCCGATGACGTCAAATAGATGACATTTTACACACATGATGTTTTCATTTGGCAGGTGTTTAGGTATGTATTAACTGGTACAGATAAAAAAAATGTAAATGAAGAAGCGGTAAAATGATTAAAGATAGCTAATCGCAATCAAAATACTCATTATGATTACTAAAAATAAAATATTTTTTTCTTTTATGAATGTCAATTCCATAATTGTATTTATGACTATTTTAATCGTATTAAATTTTATTACAACATAAAAACGTTTTTTTTTTAATGATCTTGTCAATGGTTGTATGATGTTGGTATTTATTTTTCTACGCGTCAATAGATAACTTAAATTATTTTTACATGTTTAAATAATGGTTAATAATTACAATAAAACCATTTGGAATCATACTCTATGTAGCGTGACGTCATTTTTGCGTCAACGGCATAAAAACTACGTGCCCCGCTCATAAATAATTAATTCAATATAATTCAGTTTGGGGATATTGTTAAAATACGTGGGTATCCTTTTTTCCTACTTTGTAGCCTTGAGACCACACTGAGTTAAAAGACTCTGAGACCAGAACAATGATACAAAGGTCTAAATGTACCACATCATGCAGTGCATGAACAATTTATAATAAACAAGAATTCAACACAAACCTGTTGTAAGTTCTTCAGCATGAAAAAATATAAGTTTGAGTCGCATACTTATAACCGCAACACCAAGAAAATAGCCCGCAGGTTCACTTGTATATTACTTGTTCATTGAGACGGTATGTTGCTTACAGTCCTCACTGTGATACAGAGGGATAGATACCTAAATTAACGATAAAGCGACCTCTACTTGCAAATTTAATCTCTTAACCGGCCCAACCGACTACAAATTGAACCATAGCTAAGTGCTCCGCGGAGCTGTTCGGATTAATTCCTGCCGCATCCTTCCGCCTTCGTCCTACGCGACAGAAATTCCACCACCATCATTTAGATGGTTGGCAGTCCACAACTGTGCGTTTCAATCGGAATTTCCTGCCTCGCACAACTAAACTGTGGAATGGTCTGTCGCCTGCGGTATTTCCGGACCGTTGCGACCTTCAAACCTTCAAGAAAAGAGCGTACTCTCATTTGAAAGGCCGGCAACGCACCTGTGACTCCTCTGGTGCTGCAGGTGTCTATGGGTGACGGTAATCGCTTTCCATCAGGCGATCCGTCTGCTCGTTTGCCTCCTATACCATAAAAAAAAAAAAAACCAAGTCGAATAACCATCTTTTAAAAAAAAAACAAAGCCTGAAACGGTCTATCGGTTTTGGTGTTTCGATGTCACGAACGTAAACACATACACACAAGTTAAACTTCTTTTTGCGTGGAACTCGCATGAACTTAGTCCGTCGACACAACATTTGAAGGTTAATACGAACTAGGTTCTAAATGTCTAATTGGTTTGTTGACTGTTGGAATGTTTATAAAATCAAAAACGTTTATAACCTGTAGAATGTAGGACGTGAAGTTATTTATGGAAACTTTATTTCCTTATTCTACCAGCGCCTCTATTCTAGGCAGTAAATCCACAACCTGGGCCTTTATTCAAGACATTAAAAAAAAAAGAATGTTATGGTATTTCTTCACTCAGCTGCCATTACTGTCAAGTAAATAAGAGCTATCAAAACGTTGACAATACTGCAACAGATAAAAAATGACATGGTCTTTGTTCTTTTTCTTTTTTTTAATAATGGCGGTCCAACGCGGTATTCGCAGTGATTTCGCCAATGCCAAGTGTGTGGAGTAAATCAGTGAATAGAATCTAAAGTACAAAGCCGGACTTCTTTCAGTCGGCCATCTTCCCTCTCCGAGGGTTACCGGAAGAACGATATGGTCTTAACGCCTAGATTCTCGGCTCTGTTATATTGATTTTAACTCGTCCGCCATTGCTGTCAAGTAAATAACAGCTGTCAAAACGTTGAAAATACGATAACAGATCAAAAACGATTTGGTTAATACCTTGTTGAATTGAGACCCTGTTATCATCATCATTATCAGCCGCAAGACGTCCACTGCTGGACAAAGGCCTTCCCCAAGGTTTTCCACAACGATCGGTCCTCTGCTGCTGTCATCCAGCGGTTTCCCGCGACCTTTATCAGATCGTCAGTCCACCTTGTGGAAGGTCTGCCAACACTTCGTCTCCCGGTTCGCGGTCGCCACTCTAGAACCTTTCCGCTCCAACGGCCATCAGTTCTACGAGCAATGTGCCCCGCCCACTGCCACTTAAGGTTTGCAATCCGGTGAGCTATATCGGTTACTTTAGTTCTCCTGCGAATCTCCTCATTCCTGATTCGATCTCGCAAAGTGACACCCAGCATAGCTCTTTCCATCGCCCTTTGAGTGACCCTGTTATATTTGCAAATATTTCTAAGAACAAAAGACGGGCGAAATTTCTTGCCCGGAGTACTCAATTCATAATTCATAAATGTCAACAAAAAGAAACCGCAAAAATGAAAGGCGTTTGTTCCAAGTTTGAATATGGGTATTTTAATTAGTCGGCATAAAACAGAGGCTGGGAAGCCGTATAGGAACATTTTTCCTTTGTTGAATTGTTTTGTTCCTTTTTAAAAGCTTCTATTTAACGTTCCCTGTTTATTGTTTGTTCGGGTCGAATCTTGAAAGGCAGTGCCTGAAGAATGTGTAAACCCGATGACAATGCAATATTATATTACCATCGAGCTGATCTGTTGGAGTCAGAAGGTGGCGACGCACAGTGGGCTGAAAATCGGCTCCCATAGACATAGGAATTGAAGTTATCAACTGTAGGTTTTTTTGCCTGAAATGGCCTTTACTACCCGTAGTCATGCTAATATACGATTTTGAGAGAATATGGCATAGAAACAGACTTGTTATATTTATTTTTCGAAAAAAATGTATGGTGAAGATACGAAAAATCAAGATATCTCAGGAACCGCAACTTTTGCCGTTATATCCTCGCATATGGTTATTAGTACTAATTATTTGTGATTTTTTGGCATACTTTATATTCCGCCCACAGCTGCGTTTGTTTTTTTTAAAACCATCGATTTCGTTTTTTTTTTTCATTTATGATGAGTTTTTCAACGATCATAGACGAAAATATGAATTATTCATATCAAATTTACTCGAATTAAAGATGAAAAGGTCAAAACAAAACATTATGGAGTTTATTTATACATATATTGATATATAACACCAAGTATGACCACGAACTACATGCATGCATCATGCGTGGAATCACCGATAACATTACAAAGAAAGAGTATAGTATAATGACGATCACACTTATGACGTCATACGCAAGTACTTCATATAAATATCTATACAAACTAACGTATACTTCATTTACGATTAAATAATGTCGTTACAATAAGGTGACGGCCAGCTTTCAAAATCTTCACTCGTCACTCGTCATTCGAGACCAAAACGAGAGAACGGGATGGAGCTAAGGTAACTTCGAACTTGGTATTCAAAGGCCTCATTGCTGAAAGAAGGGGTCACCATCACCATTATCGCGGGGTTTTATCAAATAAAAAACATAACCCACCAGAGCTAAAAGTGAGAGAAATGAAACTTTATACACGCCGTGATCTCGATTACCAAAGAGTGGGTGGGAGCAAGCGTATTTGATTCTAGGTACCTACTAATCGCATTCAAAAATACAAACTTCCATTTAAAAGCTGCCATTGTTATAGGATGTCACCGGATTAGATTGAAACGCGCACGTTTGAAAACTAGCCGCCATATGGTATAATTATAAGGAAAGAATCCAATGCTAAAGGTTCTTAAGACATTTAATGTATACAATTTCACTGATGCGAACTAATTGGCCAAGTCACTAAATTTTTCAAAGGTGTTGCCATCTCGTGCATCTCGTGCAATTGACTAGACAGGAATAAGCTCCTTAACGCCTCGTTCCGGTCAAAGTAAAGCTTCCGCTCTCGATAATATCACTGGTGATACCCAGATGGAAGAGGATAACGAGTTACGTTGTTAAGATTGTTAGATTTTAGCAATGCTTTCAATAATGTTGACTTGAAAATCTTGCTTAGGGTTCTACGCTCTCTTAACATACTGCCTGTGGTAATTGTTTACGTTTAAACCTATTTGGTTGATCGTCAGCAGGTTAAGGTGGAAGCTTCCTAATGCTCTTGATGCGCTACGCTGGCCGGCGTTCCACAGGGCAGCATGCTGTCTCCTATTATGTTCTCTATTTTTATAAATGCTATAGTACAAAATTTTCTTTCTCCTCATGATGTTATGCCATGTTTCTCATAAAATGTTTCTCAGTCGACGTCTAAATGTTTCGTCAAATGGTTCAGATCTCAAATCCGCCGGAGCTTGAAGCAGGTCGGACGGCCGAATATCCAGGATTTGTATCTTTAAATTTGTAACTGATACACTTGTAACTAAATACAATCTTCCATAAGTGAACCTTCAAATGTTGTGCCGACGAACTAAGTTCATGCGAGTGCAAAAAAACAATACTAAGTCTAACAACCAAGGCCTTATTTATATTTAACATTGCTTTTTTCCATGTTCTGCCGTCCTACGGAAAAAAGGCGTATCTACTACATGAATTGTATTGCACTTCCAACCTTATTATAAACTTTGCGAGTTCAATATAATAATAATAATAATTATTATTAGCATTGGCCAGGCAGGCGCCGTAGTTTCATCAATAGCCTAGTTCACCAATCCATATCAGTTCATTCATAGAACCTATTATTAGTATTCCCATCCTTCTTAAATAGTCTTTACACTGACCGGTGGTTGTCCGTGGGAGCATACTTCTTTAGTTTGAACTCAGGGACAATCGCCGGTTGGTGTCCCATAACTTTACTAAATTAAACTTGTCTAAAGGGCCTCTGCGTGTTGGCTTCGGCTCCATGTATGCCTTCCAAAGGTCCGGGACTCCCATAGTCCCGTGATTGGTAAAGACATACAAATAATAATTTATTCAATATGCTTCTAGTAGTCTTCTGTAGAGCCTACCCTTTTCTACTACTTAGAAATATTGCTTTTGATATGCTATCCGTATTGTCAACATATCTTATTTACTTGACAGTAACTAATGGCGAGTGTTATACTATGGATTAGCAAACATGCGGGCTTAGGTGAACCTAAGTTTCCTTATTAAAGGAAAACCCAGATTTGAGGAAAACATAACACTCGAGTATACTTCCTCTAAAATATCTATGCTCTTGCTATTATTAGACGATAGAGCACGGTCGCGACTTCTTACGCGTAGAATTCTACCCTCCGAGAACAGGGCGTATGTCTCTAAACCGCGTTTCAATTAGTGACCTTATTTCTTAAAACGGAGGGTTGAATTTGCTTTGACTATCAAATTGCTCATGCGTCCTTCTTATTTAGATGTTCAGAATTATATTTTAACCCGTTACGGGATGAATATCCGAAAATCTCTAGTGTACCCCTAGGATATCCAAGGAATATTCCAAAGTTCATAAACGCTTCAAAATCAATCGATCCGTTTAGGAGCTACGATACAACAGACACACGGATACACAACTAATAGCACCCCCAATTTTTGCATGAGTGGTTAAAATGTGCGACATGTGTGTTTTTTGTCCTATTGCCTTAAAGATCATCAAGATTTAGTCAAAAAAGGTTAGCTTATGCTTTTTAGGGTTCCATACCTTTTTATAGTTTCACCATCTGTCCAGTCTGTCTGTCTTATACAAAGACATACATACAGACAGAAAAGTGATTGAAAAAGTTGCATAATGTCACACTCCCTTTTTTTGCAGAAACCATTGCATCCAAATCATAAAGGTAAAATAAGGCATAATAAAAGATAAAAGATAAAAGAAATATACCGCAAAAGAACAATATTGAATTACTTAAATAAATAAAAAGTTTGTTTTTATCTTAAAACATCGTGCGATGTACGTATTTATTGTATTGTTGGATAGCTCATGAAATTCATTGTGTATCGTTCTTTTTTTAAGGAAATATTTCACTTGTCGCTCTCAACCAAAAATACGAATAATAAAGAATTTAAAAGGAAAACCGCAATGACGGTCTCCATCGGTCGAGTTACAGGCGAATAAAATGTTTATACGTGTAGGTACAAAATACCATCTATGATAGGTACCGTCGTTGTTTTTGAAGATAGTTATTGCGTTTTTTTTATGGCATAGATAAGGCAAACGAGCACACAGACCACCTGATGGTAAGCGGAAACTGTGACCCATAGACATTCGCATTCACAAGACTGCAAGCCTAAGACTGCAAATGCGTTGCCAACCCTGAGGACTAAGATGGAATACCTCTATGCTAGTCATTACACCGGCTGTCTTATCCCCTAACCGCAACAATCGCGGTAGGTTAATGGATAAGATTGTGGTAGCGATCCGGACGGACCCTGCACAAGGTCCTACCACACGCAAAACGTTGTAGTAACGGCAACGGAATCCTAGATACAGTATGGTCCGACATGCTCTTGTCCGGGTTGTTTACGAAGCTGTAGCTATTAACCGACATAAATGTATTTTTCTATTTCTAAACCTTGCTCTCTGAACTCTGACAATAGATCAAAACGCGGAGCTCAAAGTACTTAAAAACCTTTAACATTGTAAGGCTAAATATACGTTTAATGTCCCTCGTAACCCATACAAGGTTATGTTACGTAAGTAGGTTTCTCGCTGACAGACAAAAAGTGACGTTTAGATATAGTTTTACGGTGGTTCCGTCCGTACAGATGTCGTCTATCGCTATCCCCGACCCCCTGAACAATAAACTATTGCTAATTTCAACTCAATTATACTCTGATTACTCTATGATGCTTGTGACAGCCGTGTTTCGTAATTTCAATCACATACCATACTCACAAGCGATGTGTTTCAAAATAAGCGATTAATTATTTAAATTTCTGAACGCCGTCGCAAGGTTTATCGATATAATACTTATGTGAAGTTGAAGTAATAAGAAGAGTTTATATGAGCTTGCACAGGCAACATCTTAGAATAATCAGAGCATCGGGACGGTGGAATGGTAGGGTGGTGGGAAGGTATTAAGGTAGGGTGGTGGGAAGGTATTAAGGTAGGTGGTGGGAAGGTAAGGTGGTGGATAGGTAGGGCGGAATGAATGGAGAGCCACTCGACCGCCCGCCTGCCTCGGCGGCGTCCCCGCTCATCATCAAGGTGGTGGACAACTGGACAGATAGGTTGGTGGAAAGGTAGGGTGGTGGATAGGTAGGGCGGTGGAAAGGTACAGTGGTGAAAAGGTAGGGTGGTGAAAAGCTATGGTGGTGGGAAGGTATTAAGGTAGGGTGGTGGGAAGGTATTAAGGTAGGTGGTGGGAAGGTAAGGTGGTGGACAGATAGGTTGGTGGAAAGGTAGGGTGGTGGATAGGTAGGGCGGTGGAAAGGTAGAGTGGTGAAAAGGTAGGGTGGTGAAAGGTAGGGTGGTGGAAAGGTAGAGTGGTGAAAAGGTAGGGTGGTGAAAGGTAGGGCGGTGGAAAGGTAGAGTGGTGAAAAGGTAGGGTGGTGAAAGGTAGGGTGGTGGGAAGGTAAGGTGGTGGACAGGTAGGTTGGTGGAAAGGTAGGGTGTTGGAAAGGTAGGGTGGTGGAAAGGGAGCTCCAATGCTAGTAACGTAACGAGATGTGGACTAAAGCTTCTATACAACTATTGGACTAATAGGACTACGTTCGCCGCGGCGCGCACGGACGGTTTCGCCCCCATCATGCGCAAGAAAGCCTTGCAGCTCAGTGTTGTAGGGCAGCCCGAACACCTTCCTGGCAAAGCAATGTTTGAGGGCTGGACGGGGCTTATTAACCAATGTAGTTGTTAAGATTAGTATGTAAATTGAATTGACATAATATATTTATGTGTGTAATTTAACTCTAGCCTAGTTTAAATTACCAAGTGTATTTTAAATGAGTCATTGTTGTTTGAAGAATCAATGAAAGTAAAAATAAATAGTAAAAGTGACGACACGTGATTTGTCAAGAACATGTGAGTAAATATTATGTAGGTTTGTCACACAAGTTGCATACATATAAGTTTTGAACATTTTAAATATAACGAGCAACTGACGCAAATTGTAACAGTCTTACACACTAAAAACTTCCAGGAGTATAAAGGAGATGTAAACAAAAATAATTATGCAACTCATAGTTTCGCTAACTTGTTTTGTATAATTCATATTACTATCAATAAATATTTTGATAGAAAATGAGGATATGAATAATCAGAATATTTTAAACAACAGTTTAAAAACGATCTCTTTTTTTAAATCACTACTTGTCTCAAACTCTTTAGTTTTAAATAGTGCTTTACATAACTATAAAAAAACACTTCAAATGGAAGCATCATCATAAAACTTAACTCAGACTCAAAATGACTAACTTCAATTACTAAAACTCGCATCAAAATTAGGAGACATTTTTTTTTTTTTACACATTAGACATTCTTCCATTTTGGTTAGTGTATAGTGGGCAACATAGTTTTTTTTTTATCATATTGAGAAGTGTATCCCGATCAGAAGAAATCAGGAAGAAATAATAACCTCTAAAATAATATCCTCTAGTTTTGTATAGAAGTCTGTGCTTTTTTTTATCAGGATAATAATATATACTCATTGCAATATTACTTTGGCGTCGTTTAAACTAAAATACGAGAATGATGCTTGATTTACAAGATGTGATGAAACTGATGAAGTAAGGCATAAGATTCATAACAATAGGATTGATTGTAGGTTCCGTATTCAAAGGCTAAATCTTTTGATTCTCCCTTGTCAGCCTTTGGGTATGGAACGCTAAAATTGATAACAAAAACCAGCTGTTTGTTTTGTTATAAAATCTATTAAATTTAGCCAAAATACATTTTTAGGTAGTCGGGGGAAAACCGGTCAAACATAATAAGGAATAACATTTTGGTAGAATGTCCACAATTCGTCTTTTATTACTCCAAATCTGTGTCTCTGTTCTACTCCCTATGACCTAATTTCTTTTGACATTTTATCGTATTCTTAACGTTGCAATTGCTCTTATGTACTTGACAGTAAGACACCGAGTAGAATCGAGCCCCTGACAATAAAAATCGGTCTCTATGGCTTACTTTACAAATCTATATCGCAAGATTTTCTTTACACAATAACATTTATAAACTGTGTACTTGTTAAACCTGATTTTGCAGCCCCTTTGTGCTAGTGTTTCCTTCTCAATACAATCCAACCAGCCAACTGATGGTAATAAGTGAGATCTGAGACCCATAGACATTTTTTTTTGTTTAATTTACCCCACAAGGAGAAAATGCATAGATATATCTATACAAGAATGTGTTTTTTTTAAAGTAGGTATGTATAATTTATGCTCCTTATTACCTTCTTTATCAAAATGACAAAAGATATCAATATAGAACAACACCCACAAGTTGATAATTATGACAAAAGCAGTCATATAATTGAGAGAGCTGATAAGATATCTAATTAAAGTACTTATAAATGTACCAAACGCCCTAAAATCATTCGCAGAGAATAAAGCAAGTACATTGGCTGGACTTCGACCTCATAGTCAAACACGATTTAAAAAATTAGGCACGTGAGAAAATCCATTTGCGTGCTCAAGATTTAAAAAATCACGATATTTATTTTCAACGGTATTTCGCTAGCGGAACTTAAATCATAATAATATGATGACAACGCAAACAAATTACGATTACGTACCTCGTCTAGGAAATGTGTGACATCGTATACACCGTTGTGGATAACCATGACCGCATCTTCACGCGTGTTCCGCGTTTTCAGCTCCTCCCTGGTGAATAATTTTACTTCTTCCTTGTCGCTCATGTTGACTAAAACTTGTTTTATGCTCGGCTCGAGTGTTATTAAATATAACGACAAGCTGTAAAATTACTATGTTCGCAGTAGCTGATAAGTAATTTTACGGAACAATCGCCGCACACCACTTGCTCCGGCACCGCTTAGATTTCGTTTGACACTTGGCAGTGACACGAACGCCTTATATGACGTGTAAGCTATTTAGTTAACTGGGGTCTGTGAGACAGATTAAAAACCCTAACGGCTTTATTTATTTTGATAACATTTTCATTTTATGTTTTTTGTTCAGGTGATTTAGAAAAGATTAACCATTTTATTTTTGAAGATAAATTGTATTTTATAGCAAATCAAAAATTATTACCGGTTCTTTTATTTCTTAGTGTTAAATAAAACAGTGACACTATACAAAAAGGGGATTTATACCAAAATTCATTCTATTTAACCGCAATAATGTCACTATCCAAATGGTTTTTTAATGTAATTTAGTGTTATTCACTATTTAATTTAACGTGCGGAATACTGCCAGATGAACTATGAAGTACTAAACTTCTGTTTATTGGCTTATATATAACTAATTCAGTCAATGTAAGATGAATGTTTTCCTGCTGCAGCCCCATTCCGAATTTTAAAACACTTAATAAAATTAAAAGCATAGCACATAAAAAGAGATGATTGATCATTTAAATAACAGCATGTTGTCGCAAGATTTATATCAATCTACCTATTATTTATGAAAAGTGAGAGTAACCATTGTAATATCATTCTATATGACCTGTCACAGACATCACATCATCATAGATTTACCCTATCTATACAATAGACTGAACCAAAGCGTTATTCAACAGTTCAGGCTTGACCTTTTACCAGTGTTGCCTTTAGCGAAACTTTGATAAATATTTCAAAAATATTGCCATACGAAATTTTTACTGTAAAATTATCTTCCTTAGATTTGATTTAGATTAGTTCCGGTTCAACAGTGAACTAACCCAAATTAAGCTAGAACTAGAACTATCTAAATGTCCTAGTTTCTTTACTAGATTCTTCTATTTATTAGTCAACTCAGTTTATTACCTAGTACATATATACATTTGTAAGACGATGATCGATGAACCGATTCATATGAGATTGCGCTTAAATACCATTTTAAAGTTCGAAAATGAGCATGATCGGTAGACCTACATAGGGCAGCTGACCCGGTGTTGGCCATTTTATGAGTTTAGATGACGCCCGTCCGACTGCAGGGCGCAGACTGCTACTGTTGAAATCCATAAAGTTGATATGCCGAATTTCATATAGTATAATGTATCAAAATAGGTATATAAAGTTATTTGGCATAAGTTCCAAACGCATAAGCTTGAAATGCATAATGGTCAAAATATATAACAGTAAAAATGCATAATGGTTCATAGTAATATTTGACAAAATGCATACGTTTACAATGCATATGTTTACAATGCATACGTTTACAATGTATACGTTCAAAATCCATAACAGTTGAAATACATAATCGATACTGTAAATAAGAGCCAGCTAATGTAAATACCCTAAAGTTCATGGAATTCAATTCCGGACACAATTGACCCTAACTCTTGTCGTTGCTTCGTGGTTTTAATAATTTTAGTAAACTTTTACCCCCTTTTTCATACCTACACACCTTCACGCCTGTAATCCCAGAGTGGGTGGGGTAGGCAGAGCTACAGTATTACCTACAACTTTAAAAACTTTTTGTTAATTATATTTTAGTTATAGTATGCTTTGTCCCTTTCATTCAAAATGTCATAATGACAAATAAGGCCAAGCAAGGCATACTTGAAGCATATTTAACTTGTGGGTTTACGAGTATGAATAAGGCGGTTAAACTTTAAAGCCATAAAATGAAAAATGCAGGAAAAATATAAAAAATACTTTATTAACAATAATCTACAACACTGTAGTTGGTAACAATTACAAAACTCTTATTGTACTGCGTACAAACTAAAAATAAACAACTTAATAACAATTGGTATTGGTAGATTCTTGACGTGTAAAAGTGCCCGTGCGGCCTACTTACTGAATAAATTATTTTATCTTTTTTTATTTTATCTTTATTGTTAATAATTAAATAATCGACTATAAACTAAATAACGTTTGTTTTACTGCGTAGGTACAAACTATAAATAATCATAACAATAATTGATAATAATTAAATGATCGAATTGAAAAATGGATAGGATTGAATACAATTTCAATTGTGGCAAATTGAATTGAAATTGAATTGAATTGATTTCAATTGTGGTCGCTCGCTCGGCTCGTGCTTGTTTTGGTCGCAGTTGAACCTAACACACTCCTCCTCGCTTCGCTCGTCGTCGCACCTAAACTGTTGTATTGAATTAATCAGAGTTCAGTCTAAAATTCAAGGTACTAGGCAACGAAAATTAAAATGTAGGTGTGACGACGAGCGAAGCGAGGAGGAGCGTGTTAGGTTCAACTGCGACCAAAACAAGCACGAGCCGAGCGAGCGGAGCGAGCGTGCCGCGGCAGCGGCCGGCGAGTGCCACAATTGAAATCAATTCAATTCAATTTCAATTCAATTTCTTTTTTCTTGGAATGAGTATTATAGGTTAGAACTGCAACTGTCTATTTTTTACGTAAGCAAAACCATTTCGTTGCACTTTTAGCCCATCTTTTCGTGTTCTAAATAACTCAATACTATCTTCCGACATTATTACTCAACAATTACAAAGCACACTGCACCAGCAATCACACTGCAGTACAGACTCATACGACCGACCAAATAATGTATCTACCCACTTATTGACTCTCGTGCATGTCTACTACCCACTCTCTCGAAAATATAAATTGTGAACATAGGCATTTTGAGTGTAGGGTAGACTGGGTACGGTTGTAACAATTTTCTTTTTATCGCTCATATCATTGCTATCATAGCTCTAAAAATGAAATAAAACGTTAAAAATTGAAGATTACTCTTTTGGGCTTACGTTTCATTTAAAATAAATAGCATATATGCAATTGTTTTTCGTCAGCGAGGCATTGATCAATTTGTGGTCCACTGTTACAACCGTCCCCATACCGAGGTCGGTTGTAACAGTGATGGGGGGCGGTTGTAACATACTCAGAAAAAACAAAAACAAGTCATTTCAATAAGTTTTATTACAAAAAACAATCATATTTAACAAAATAAATACCGTACACCATTATCATTTAGTTTACGGTACATTTTTAAGACTATAGTACTTTAATACTTATTATATTAAGCAGTCTTAAAGAAAGTCTCACTAAGAATTAGTCTTTAGTTTTTAATATCACATAAAATCAAGATTAATAAACTAAACAGTAAAAAAAACAAAGGAATTACTAATACCAACAAAAAGATATTTAACTTTAACTATAACAAATCAACAAACTTGACATATAATTGTTTTTAATCAGAATCATTGCAGTTATGGCACACGTAATTTCGTCCACCATCAGTGCAGTCTAAGTGAGACCATAAATGACAGGCCCCTTGACATTGCACCCATTTTTCCCCAGATCTACTATCTGAATAAGATTCTACACAGACGAGGCAGTAAAAGTCTTTATCCTCTGAAGATTCTGCTGGTGTTTCAGCCTTTCTCTTCTTACCCTTTTCCCTTTGCTACTCCTTTGGCTTTTCGTTTTCCTTTTTCTTTATTCTGCTCTCTAGTGTTTGGCCTTAACACTTTCTTCTTCCCCATGTTAACATTTCCTGGCGCACTGTTTTCTCTTTCGGCTGCATCATCTCTCCTACGAATGTATCTCATCAGAGTAACATAATTAAGATTATATATTTCTGCTGCTTGCGGCAAAGACCTTCCACTTTTCACTTCATTGTAAGCGTGTTTAAAGCATTGTTCGTCGCTTTCACCTCTTGATGTCTTTCTAACACGTTTTCTGGGCATCTAAAACGAAAAAATAAATTATTACTCTTGTTACAACCGTACCCACAAAAATTGTTACAACCGTACCCAACCCCTTCTGCGCCAGTAAAACTGAACCACGTGCTAAACGAAATAACCTTCATTCAAAGTAACAATCGATTACACACCGTGAAAGTCTAGCAAATATGTAGAAAAATCTATGAATCGTAATATGCATTACTAATAAAGCTATTTTGAAAAGAAATCGACCAAAAATACTTACTTTTGATGCACAAAACACAATGTACCCTTCTGCACGCGTATTAACGACGCGGTCGGCGCGGCGACACTGGTAATCATGTTCATACCTGCCCGCCGCGTCCCTTTCCCCTTCAACGCATCACTCTCCTGTAGATAGTTTAGGAAATATTCGAGTTGTTACAACCGTACCCTGTTACAACCGTACCCAGTCTACCCTATGTATTTCGACCATTATGAAAAACGTACTATATGAATTTTGATTGTTATTTCTTTTGACCATTATATTTTTTGATTTTATATATTTTGAACGTATACATTGTAAACGTATATATTTTGATTTTATACATTATAATACGTACCCGCTACTGCCGTCTGCTGCTTGCGGTCGGCTCCGGAATGACACCTTCGATAAGACTACCGTCCGTACCGTAGTTGAAATTCATATTAGAACTCACGTCATATTCATATTATTCATACTCAAGCAATCATCCCTTGATTCTTCCAATAGGAAGGTCGAGAAGTTGGAACTTGGTAGGAAAGTCGAGAAAACGAGATACGAACAAACGAGAGAGCGAAATTAGCCGGTATTTAGAGCTGGAAACAGTATTTCCCTCCGCACACGGCGTCGTATCGGAAGCGTATCGTAAAACTTTATTTGCACGATATGCTTTATTTGAAATGTATGTCGTTTCTGATGAGCTGCTTAATAAAATAAACTTCCGAGCGAGTAGTTCATTTCCGTGACGCAGTGGAGTTACAGTTTCTTAATTGGCACAGATCGAAATTAATTTTCTTAATAGGAGCAGCTCTGCCCCCTCACAAACCCTGCGTGGTTTAAGGGGACAAACTTTTATAACCTTCTGTAACACTTTTATATTTATAATTTATAATAAATTAAAAAAGAAAAAAAAAAGAAAGAGTAATTGACTAGGCCCAAAAAGAAACCGGAAAATGCAAAACTACAATTATTGTAGGAAAACTGGAATAGGTAGTAATTTTCGACGGTAACTTCTGCATAAATGCTTCCATATCTTCGTCCCTGGAGGTTATGCAAAAAATATTTCAATTTAAAAGTTGTAGAACATTTTGTGATCTACAATATTGCCCACATACAGTTTGAGCTTAAATGCACTAAAACGTAAATATGGGAGGAGAACCAGAAAAAAGTTGCAATTTTTAACACTAGCTCCCCATAGACTGTTCCATATCTCCGTACCTAGGGGTCGTGGTTAAAATGTTGGAACCCAAAAGTATTAGCAAATTTCGTATTCTACAATATTGCAGACAGTATAGGCAAAAAACAAAAATGTGACATATTTTCCAAGATGGCGGGACGAAAAAAGTGGGTCATTATTACTATATTGTCCTTTACAACACATTTATTTATTTATTTATTCACTTATTTATTTATTTCATATTTTCATTTACATCATAAAACCATAACAATCGAACCTTTTTTAGGGTACCGGAACAATTATTAACTAAAAGCACCACGATTTTTTTTTGTATGAGCTGCCCCTGTTCCGGTATGTAATATGTATAGAGTACTTCCGGTTCAAATTTCGGAATGGTGTCAGGCAGATCCGTATTCTGCAGGTTCAAAACCCTCTGATTGCGTTGTCACCCCAACTTTTGAAGATTTGCCGCTTTTCATTTCTTCAAAAATGAATCTGCTCTATAATAAATTGACATTAACGATGTTGTAATATTATTTAAACTTGTATTAAATGACCATGATTCGCTCCCTATAATTGACTTGTTTGTTGACAACTTTTAAATTGTTTTTTTTTTTCACTGATATTATCCGCCGGACCACCTGTATCATTGGGCAGTACCATTGATGGTACAAATGGCAATAATTTATCCCACTAGTTCCAGAAAAAAAAACAAGTGTGACGGCGTTACTTCCATTACTAAAAAAACCGTACACGTTGATTGTTTGTTTTATTAGTTCAAAACCATAACCTACTACGTATGTTTTTTTTTTTACTACTTTTGTAACTTTTCTAAAAAAAACGGGACGTCTATGTCGCCCACAATGAGTTGCATTTGCACGTGTTGTATGTAAAGGTTTCTTTGAAGCACAGATGATTTCCGTTTCTCCTGAGGCTTCGATACGGTGCGAAATTTGGAGTCATTTTTAATTACCTACTTTCAGAAAGGCAAAAAGTGAAGTGGGACGTTTTTTAAAACTGCCGTTGTACTGGGCATTCCAGCCTTCGCATTCGCAAGTATTCGTAGTGCGGTGTCTTTTTGCAAAGCAACACCATGTGTTGCTTTTTGGCATCCAGGTCGTTTTTAAATATTTGATGAATCGTTTTATTTTTGAGTTATCCGATATATTTTTTTTTTTTAGAAATGCTTAATTATATGGTCCTTACGTGTTGGATAAATTGGCACCATTTGTACAATAAATTGTACTAGTGGGATAAATCAGTGCCATTTGTACCATCAATGGTACTTCCAAATGGTACAGGTGGTCCGGGCGGGATGTATTACGTTGACCCATTATGTATTTTGAAATTTACATTCTTTAATACTAGGTACTTATCTCAGATTACGCAGGGCGTCTAACCAATGATAGCAAGACGACGGCTACCTTCCTCAAACCTAATTAATAATTAAGTGGCTAACTCTCATTACGTAAGTGATGTAACATCACTACAGTATTTTCAGCTACGATGAGTTCTGTGACAGCTCATACAAACACGTATTACACTTGTTCCTTTAACTTTACATAAAAACTACACTGGTACACACCTAGCGACGCCGTTCAGAAACTTAAATTATTAATCGTCTATTTTTAAATACCTCGCATGTGAGTACAGTAAGTGATTGAAATTAATACGATATAGAATTCTAGCTGTCACAGAACTCATCGTAGCTGAGAAAACACTGTAATGTTTGTTCGCCACCAAACTTCTCGCTCGATAACGGGGTCTATTAATCTTTCTTTTCTTTGATTTCTAATTGATTTTATGGTTTTAGGCCGCATTCGAGGAATTTTCACTTCTTTCGTATAAAGGAGAGCATTCGCGTGTAATGAGCATTCGGCGCGAACATCGAGGGGTGTGTAAGCTTTGTAACGCTCGAATATTCACGCGAATGCTCCCAATGGGGACGCTCCTTACGGATAAAATAACGCACACGGCATATAATTAACTTGATTTATTTTAATCCTATAACTTTATAATATCTACGTTATATCTAAGTCACTACGGTGTTTAACAAACACAATAAATTGGACAGAACCACTACTTCTTTCATAGTTAACTTTCCAAATGAATACCAAAATAATAATATACAGTCGGATGCAAAATCAGGTTTAACAAGTACACAGTTTATAAATGTTATTGTGTAAAGAAAATATTGCGATAAGTATCTGATTTGTAAAGTAAGCCATAGAGACCGATTTTTATTGTCAGGGGCTCGATTCTACTCGGTGTCTTACTGTCAATTACATAAGAACAATCCAGAACAATCGCAACGTTAAGAATATGATAAAACGTCAAAAGCAATTAGGTCATAGGGAGTAGAACAGAGACACAGATTTGGAAAAAAATCGGTAGCAAGAACATATACTCGTAATAAAAGACGAATTGTGGACATACTACCAAAATGTTATTCCTTATTATGTTTGACAGCTTTTCCCCCCGAATACCTAAAAATGTATTTTGGCCAAATTTAATAGATTTTATAACAAAACAAACAGCTGGTTTTTCTTGTCAATTTTAGCGTTCCATACCCAATGGCTGACAAGGGAGAATCGAAAGATTTGATTTGAATACGGAAACTAGAATCAATCCTATTGTTATGAACTTATTAACCTTATGAACATTGTTTCATCACATCTTGTAAATCAAGCATCATTCTCATATTTTAGTTTAAACGACGCCAAAGTAATATTGCCATGAGTATATATTATTATCCTGATAAAAAAAAGCACAGACTTATATACAAAACTAGAGGATATTACCCATATTTCTTCCTGATTTCTTCTGATCGGGATACACTCCTCAGAAAAACCACTTGGTTGTTATTTGACAAATTGGAAAACATGCCCGAGTGAAGTGCTACATTTAGGTCCAGCCGTTTAGGCTAGGATTAAGAAATCTCTAACTGGGCATATATCAAGGCATAGACTGTCTTAGGCGGAAGCTAGATGTAAAATGAATACTGAGATCTACTGACAATGATCATAATATTTACTGATTGTGTAGTGTAACAACGGATGTCAGTATTTATCACTATTCTATTGACTCTCTAATGACAGTTCATGATAAATATTGTGATTCATCAATATACTAAATTACATGATCAGTAAATACTTCCATATGTCAGTATAGTTTTTTTTGTTTTAGCCTCATATAAGTGCACGTCTGAACTGTACAAAACAAATCAGTATGTATCAGTTTTTAACAAATTGCTGGACCAAAGTATTTATTGTACGACTTTTGCAATTTTCAACAATTACATACGACTTTTTGTCTGTCTGTGGCACCGTAGCTGCAAAGGCAAATCAAAATGGGTTTTACTGATAGCTAGGTTTGATGAAAATCAGGGGGCCCGTTAGACATGATATCTCAACTGTGAAAGTAGGGTTAGATTAGGTTACATCCAAAGTTTTTATCTATTAAATCGTCCTCTAGGCACATTTTGTATACAAGTCCGCAGTCACCACTTAAATAACACTATACTTTAATGTGGGCCTCCTGTATTTCTTTGGACTTGTGGGCTCCATCGCAGAATGGCCGGTTCTTTGTGTGCTTGCAATTACACAGCCAGTAGTCTTTTGTTTTCTCCACTGTGAACCGTACAGGTCTGAAAAAGTAATGTCTGTACATAGAATAAACAAAATTATTTGTGGAATAAGTACATGGATATCACATGAGACGACAACATGTCCGGTAAAAGAGTATTTGGCTACTATAGCTACTTTTCCCCCCTACTTCACAAACGTACAACAAACCTAATTTGGTGGCTGCATTTGCGCACGGGACGGTAGTATTATTACTGTTATTGTTTTTCTATTCTCTGTCTTTTTAGTTTAAATTGTATTGCAAATGTTCTAACTATAGGTAGTTCGTTAAACCCAGTGTATTTGGAAGAGCGGGTTCTCCTGATTCAAGTAATTAAATACTTAATTGGACTACTGCAGAACCAAATAAAGTTTATTACATTATTTATTTTATAAATTTTCACTGACAAAATGTGTCACAGGCCATTTGTCTCTTGGTGATTTGATTGAGGCTCTAGTCGTAACATACCATGCTATATAAGACAATCCATGTTGTAGATAAGCAAATATGCTATCGCAGGAAATTGATAGATCCAAACGAAAACCACAATCTAACAAAAGTTATGCTCATCTGACAAATCGCTGCTTAAACACAAAAGCGCCACAAATCAAAAACAAATGTAGTTTGATTTAAAACTGAAAGTAAATAGCATTCCGATTTCAAATGCAACACAGACACATTTTGTTTTGCGTCGCTTTTGTATTTAAGCAACGATTAATATCTGCCCTCAGATTTGAAACCAGGACCACTACTAGCTTATTAGGCATAGTCAATACCAACTAGGCTAGCGTATTGTCGATATATTTTATTACATACAAATAAGACAAGTTTCCGCAGAAAATACAAGATCCTGAAATTAGTTGGGTAAATGACGATACCTCTGTGTTATTTTTAGATATACATCCTTATGTGTTCCATCGCAGAGCGGCTGGGACTTGGATCGGCCGCATAGGCACCAGTGATAAGTCTTCCCTTCCTGAAGAGTGAGTTTGAAAGGTTTTTTGTCATAAACAATCCCGTTTGTCTTTTGGACAGGCCCGGAGTACACCTCAGCTAAAGGATTCTTTGGGATTTCAGGCTTCGGCGCCTTTGTGACGTAACTGGCCTAAAAGAAGCATAAAAAAACATACAATACTTGAAATTTACTCCAAAAATATAACCTAAAATGTATAATTACACCGCTTACTTTCAAAGTCTGCGTAAAAAGACGCATTGGGAAGTTCCTGAATATCATAATGCTCGTGTTATTTAGACCTAAGGCGTTAAGTAGATACGTAGTATTTGTATTAAATTCGATATTTTTATTCCGTCACAACCTTCTGACAATTGGTTTTTTTTCTGAGAGGATAGAGCATAGGCTTCCGTTTTAGTGTGTTTCGAGTAACATATTTTCTATTTCGTTGTACTAATGTGCGATTTACCCAGCACATAGCGTAATAAAAAATACTGAGTACACAGAGCATATTTCCTGAGTGTTTGGTGTTAACAATTTCGTTTTATTAAGTACGTATCGATGTTCCTTCTTAACGCGTCTATTCCAAATAGGTAGTGCTTATTTACTATAACGGTATTTATCGCTAGTCTCGCACTTAACTTTAGTGACTAAAACGTTATCAATGTTATCATTATAACGTTATAATACCCGGATCCGTAGCGGTATTCATCATAACCGTCTAAACTTAATATCGATATATAATAACCAAAATCAAATCAAATCGAATCATAATATTTTTATTGCGTGACTGTAGGTATCAAGTATAATAATATTATATAGGTTTTAAATACATTTGTGTGTACACCACTACTATCTACCATAATTATGGTGTACAATAATTGACATAAGTCAAGAAACAAACGATAGTTCAACACAAAAAAAAACAAGAACATTTTACCTAACTGTACTCATAACTACTTACATAACCACCAAATAACTTACCAAACCATACGCCACCACCTTTTTATCCTTCGTATTTACAAACTTGTCTTGTATAATAAATAATAAATTTTTTTTGAGTTTTTATTTACGGTAAAATATCTAATCATTTAAAAATATTGATGTCTATTCTAATTAGTTAGGTAAAATAGTAAGATAAAAGTCTATAGTAATAATAATGGTAGGTAGTCTTGTGGTAATATTGTTTTTCTAAAAGCCATTTCAACAAACAATTCTTAAAATACAATTCATACGATTTAAAACTCCAAATAGTGACAGGTCTTTTTTAACGAACATCACAACTTCTTTTATGTACCTACAGACATGGAAGAGGAAGAATTTGATAACGTTTAAAAAGAGGCCTACGTAAGTCCCTTTGGGATATGCCACCGAGAGCTCTTACACAGCGCTTCTGCATTATAAACGCTTTCAAAAAATCTGTAGACTTTCCCCAGAACCTGAGCTAGACCGTAGCTGTAGGTATTTAGATTGAACAAATTCATAGTAAACCATCAATCCAGTATTTTCTGAGGTGTTTTTTATTATTCGTCTTGCCGGAAATATATATCTTGATACTTTACAACAAAGATCTTCAATATGTGGTTTCCAGTCACAATTACTGTCCAGAGTAAGACCTAAAAATTTCGTGTGTTTAACTTCTTCTAGGTTGTTCTCATTATGATGTATATTTAATGGTAGGGGAAGACGAATAACGATTTTCTATAACGTTATACGGTCACCTCTTCTTTACTGCACAGGCTCTATCATAAAACGCTTGCCAAACAAACGCAAACGCGGCGTGACGGAAGCGTGGCGTGGCTTTTTTCGTACGATCAATGTTTTTTTCAAGCATCTTAACTGTTAAGCCCCATTTACATTGGTCGCAAGGACAGTGGTGCTGTAAAAGCTTCGCCCTGGTTTTGGGTGGTTATAGCCTCAATAATGTTGATAATTTCGACGTTTTCATGGCCCAAATCATAATTATAATACGTGTTCATAGATTGTGTTAGAGAAAATCATACGGAAATGGACGTTCTCTACAGGTGGCACTTCACTTGGTTGTTGTTTGTCAAATATTACGTTGCATCTCATTCATTCGGTATGTCAAACGTAAGAGATGCATGATCGATATTTGGCAAACATGGCCAAGTGAAGTGCTACCATAATACATTCTATCAATTTTCTACACCCATTGTCACAGATACGTCACGTTCCGCTGCGCTAAGCGGCGCTCTCTATGTGCCTTCCTCTTATAAATGGGGGTAATTGTAAGTGAGAGTATAATCGCGCTACCTACCGATGCGCTGCATTGAAATATAATTTTATTTGCAACTCCATAAACAATTTTATTGGAAAATATTTTATAGCTGACTAGCTGTTAAGAAATGGTTAAGAAGCGTCAGCGTCACCGTTTCGTGTTAGTTACACATTGTGTCGTTCAAGGCTGGTTCACTTTTCTATATAATTGCCATTTTCACAATTCTAGCGGCATTTTGGGTAACATATGGCCAAATAAGATAACATTTTAATAAAAAACTCGGTTTACTCATTGAAACCTGCTGATGAAGGCTCAGAATTCAAGATGGCAGATTTTAACTTGCGTATTATTATAATGTAAAACTTCTATATTCATTACCATATTGGACACCTGTGTATTTTATTGGATTCAATCAAGTATTCAACAACCAATTGCATTTATTTATTCGTCAATCTAAGGCCAAAGCAGAATTATAGGCAAATATTTAAAGTATAAAGATAAAAAAATGTCAATGCAATATCAATAAAGAACTTTCCCAAATGCAAGGACAATCCACTCAAAGTAATGCCTAAATTCGGGATGTAGTGTGCCAATATCGAAATTAGTATTTCAGCAATTTGAATTAGTAAAAAATAAAAATAAATGTTACCCAAAATGCCGCTAAATTTGTTTGTTTCTTTGCATAATTGTAACCCGTCGAATATGGGCGCTAACGCCAAAACGACAATTAGTTATACATACATACATGAAATCACGCGTTTCCCAGAGGGGTGGGTAGAGACTACTTCTTTCCACCTGCTACGATCCTGACAAATTCATTAACCTAAGTGTCTTGACCTTTCCAAAAGAAAATGATCAGATCAGGGATTATTAGACTAGGTACATAAATGATTAATTTCTGTTATGCAGTTTTATTTCAGGAAGGAACAAATGTATAGCCGCATCACATCTGTAGATGTATATACAACCAGTTTTTTTTTCACCTCGAGTATCTGAAAAACAAAAGCCTACAGGAACTTCATAGCCACCCCGTTGTTTTTGAACATTGTGTAGGTACTGAATTTGATTTATGAGAAAGTGATCCGGTTGGTCTCGCAGTCTGGTTTACTTAAATCTTTTTTTTTAAATATAACCTTTCATCTCGATAGTTCCAGTATAAGATCCTTAGCTCAGGCCCCTTAAATGGCGTTTGTTTTACCCCCTTTACGTTATTCTCGCGTTATAACTTTACAAGTGGTAACTTCGCAACACCCAATGTATTTCCACAATTCCTCTAATAAGACGACGAACTCCCGCTATGCGAGACTACTATATCTGCGCGGTTTGCCCTTGGGGCTACCTAGCGAACTCTTTATAAACACGTTTTGAAAAATCTCGCGAGATTGGGAGATTAGGGAGGTGGTTGTGCCAAATCTCCCCAAGGGGGAGAGGGGGAAAATCTCCCAAAAACGGCACACGTAACTAATGGACCCCTCCTTGTTACATACAACATCGGCGCCTCGCCCTTAGCAATCCTATAATATAATAATCCTATAATATTTATTCTCTCCTTAATTTCTGCTATCCTGGTGGGGTACTTATCTGGTATCGACCATTTTAGGGCCGTATTAACCATTAACACTCATCTTGACTGTGAGGCCCGTCACAAGATACGTCAAAGTAAACGCCAAACCAAAGTAGTCATTTTTGACGCATCTCGAGACGAGCATTAGAGTTGAGAGCAGTTTAATACGGGCCCTTAGTTATGCCTGTTTGAAAATTCTTGGTAGGGAAGTTTTCGTAACCCTCGTTTTATGCATATTTAATAAAAATACTGCGATTGAATTTATTGCAATTTTCAGTTCAAAAGTTCAACTACCGTTTAAAGTTGAAATAATTGGAAAAAAATCGTCCAATATGTTCAACATACTGGAGTGAGGGGATGCGGGCGCGTGCGCTTTCCACTGTTTAGTATGAATACATTTCACTGTACAACGCAACCATCCGGTGTGGCAGCATTGGCGGGGCCTTAACCCTTAATCAATATTGGGATACTATTTCCCACTAACTTCTATCAAAAAAAAGTCTCGATTAATATGGGTTAAGTAGGGAATCCTATTCCAGGCGGTAAAATCCAAATCGTATTTGACCTGTTATGGTATTGTTTTTAACTAAGCCGCCATTACTGTCTAGTAAATAAGCTCCTATTATAAAACGTTACGGTGCATTTATTCAAAAGTTTTTACCTAGTTAAGGGCTAATCTTAAGAAACGTTAACTTTTCCGCTTTGTAACAAAAATTAGTCGGACATTTATATATTCCCTCTCAAAGCCAATAAGCAGTATCTCAAATTCAACAAATGAAGTAGATTCAATCCTCACCCCGTTAGTAATATGCTTGCACTTGCTACAGGACCTTTGTCTGAGATTTTCGTAACTCAGTGGAAGTTAACGTTTCTTAATTTAACTTGTTATGCGATAACAGCTCAAAACGATATTGTTTTTACTGTTGAGTAGAGGACCACTGCAAGGCCAATCTCCAAATAAGGCAGAGCGGACTATGAAACTACTTTCATTTCAACTATGTAATTCCAGTCTGCGCTCCAGTGGAAAGTTTTCTTCATGTTACAAATAGGATTTTTGCAAGGGTTTAAAGAAAAGTTATTTTGTTGTATGAAGATTGTATTACATACAATATTGTACACTTAACCTACAACTACCCCCATTTATGGTTCCAGCGCAGGTTATAACTGTAACAAAATGGACAAAGTTAATTAATTATCCTTTTTAAAGGCTAAAATTATACATTAGTTCTCTAATCAGTAATACAGTTTTACCTCATGGCAATCAGTAGTAGCAAATACATGAGTTTTGACATCATTTAGAAAAAACATTTTATTATTGAAGTTCATAGAAAGTTAATTATAGAAACAAGACTAACTTCGAAATGCTGACACATTTTTTTATTATAGCAAATTATATAACAACAGGATAAATAAAAAATAATATATAGGGACAGCATTTTAAATAGTACATTAAATTTAAACTGTATTTGTCGGATTCTGTAATATGTATTATGATAAAAACCAACTGTAAAAATATAAGTATGCTTACAGATTTTGTTCCACCACTATGATCTTGGTCTCTCCTTTTTTTCTTTGTACAGGGCTAGGAGTGATACATTGGCTACCTTCACAACCTGAGAAAAAAATATCCAATTAATGCTAATAAAATGAAAATATTTATAATGTTTCAGTTATTATGAAAACTAGACTATTCCAATGAATATTAATCTTTTGAATGCTTTACATCAAATACAAAAATTGTCACTCGCACATCAAACATGTGTGCTATATATAGTCTCTTTTATGTTGCATTCAACCAAACTAGAAAACGGTCTTACACCTAGATTAAACACCGAATTTGTATAGACTAATCTCGGAGTAAGTCAGTGGGCACTACTTTCAATCATCAGCTGTGGTGTTCAAAAGGTTTATCAGTTACTCATTCTACATAGTAAACAGGAAAATAGCTACTAAGTTCACAATTAAACGATATTTCTTCTGACATGTATGCTCTGCCACTATTGTAAATAAGAACGATATAACATCAAAGGCAAGTTTGTTTCACCCAGTAGATTAGACTAATGAATTAAACTATGATGTAAACTTGAGTAGGGCACAGACTAGGGTCAGAGGCCAAGAAAGTAACAACATAGCAATACTTTTGGAACGCTAATCCTTTGGGAAACAAGTGTTGGTCAGTCAACATTTAACACTAGGATCTCTGAGGTTTATTTAAACAAATTAAACATAGCAACATACCTTGAACCGGACACCAGGAATATCACCAACAGCGTGACCTTTCCTACCGAATCCTGCTACAAGAACTTCGTCGTTCTCTTCAATATGGTTCAGGCAACCATCGCGAGGCACGAATGCCGTGACCTTCTTCCCGTTCTTGATCAGTTGTACCCTGACGCACTTTCTGATGGCAGAGTTAGGCTGCTTGGCTTCAACACCACTGTAAATAGAAAGGTTTTATCATGTTCATGGCAAATGAGCATATAGGCCACGTTATGGTAAAAGGGATCAGAGACCCATAAACATTTGCATTCTCAAAACTTTTAATCACAAGATTGCAATCTTCAGACTACACATGCAATTTAAAGGGCTATTTTTGGCGTATCTAGGCCTTGGTGATGTTATTTCAGGTGCATACATTTTTAATTCTACAAGAGTCATAGTTACTCTACTTACTACTATACTTTATGTCCACGTCTACGCAATCAATCGTTGGCAATACATTTTTGATGACAACCATTGATTTCATATTATACAGCTGGTTGTTGTGACCTGTGTAGGTTTTAATATTTAATATGTATTGACAAGTCACGTATTTAAGTACTGAACTATTCGATCAAGATGTTGAACATTGCTTATGGTATGGCAGCTGTAATGAAGGACGCAAGCGCGGTAAGGGCGCGGCCTTCTATATCCGTATTGTACAATAGAAGTCTTTCGCTTCTATACATTTTGGCTGAAAATTCATTTAAGGGGCTCCGCGACGCCGACGCCTCCGCATCTTGCGTCTCTTCTGTCTGGCCCGCGCCTTATATTTGGATGTATTTAGAATTAGAAACTACCAACAGTTGATACTTGCCACATTTGTTATTAATATTTGAAGCATGTTAAGTGTAAGAAACGTGACAATGAAACGAAATATACACAATCTTCGGTAGAACTAGGGCACAATTGACCTTTAGATTATATGGTAGTGTGTCCTTGTTCTGCCGAAGGTGCGTTAAATAATAATAAAAACGTGGTGTGACATGAGTTAGTGTAATCTTACTTTGTCAGCTAACTTCAGCTTCAGTACCAAAAGTATGTACAATGTAGCATAATTATTTATTATCCTATGTACTTTGATAGCCCTTGCAGGAAGTCGCAATATATAATTAGGATTGAAAAACCAGTGACATTGCTACAATAGTTTCAAGGTCTACACTTAACAAGCTGTAAAAACCCTAACATTACTATCATGGGAAGTTAATTATACTGATTGTAGTGTTTATACCAAGTAACAGATAAGTTAGCTAGCGAAATAACAGAATCTGTAATGTGGGAATAAGTAAAATGCTCCCATAGTTTAACTTTCATTATACAGAATGAGAATGCAATTTGATGTTTAGAGTCACAATCATTTCATACTGTATGTAAAAGCTGTTTATCCTTATTTTAATAATACTGAATTTTTAACTACATACTAGTCGAGACAAAAGGCTTAATTCAGCATTCTATATAATGTGAATAGAAAATGTGGTATTATGGGAATGCAATATTAAATAAATGTGGTGCATCCGAAAATCTGGTCCTTCACTACTATGGTGTTATTGGCCTTTTGTCTCAACTAATATTTGAAAATTCAGTATTATAAAGTAAGGACAAACAAACAGCTATTTTTAATATAAATAGCCAATTCAGTTAACTCCTTTAAAATTCAAATGTTACGAGGCAGAGATTTCATAAAAACAAAGTCACTTTGCCATGTTTGGTTTACATTATCAGTGTTTTTTTATAACATAATTATATTATTACATTTAGATATCTTATCAAGTTTGACCAGTATATCTCTAATAACATTTGAGCATTTCCAAATTATACAAGATAGAGGTAAAGTTCAGACAGTAGTAGTGCTAATATTGTAATGACATATTACAAGAGCTAATTCATGTAAATGCTGAAGCATGCAGACCTGACAGTATTTCTTGAAGATGCCAGAAACATGTTGAGTCGAACTCATACATGTGTACACTTTAATCAAAGACTATAAACCATTCATCTACAACACTTCAATCATGACGTTGAAAAGACAAGCAACTTAAGTGAACACATTTATGAACTCTACTGTACATAGGAATTGATACCTAAATTTATATTACTTGCAATGTAAGATTGGCTATTACAATACAATATTTCACTATAAACACCATTACCAAGGGCTCAGATTCAGAAAAATTGACAACATTAAAACATTTATGATACACGCTTGATAAATACCCTATAAAATAAAGTAGCGAGCTTATCCTAGAAAAAAAAGACTTGCTATGATAATACAAACTACTATTAGCATTTGATGGGCTATAACTTAAAACTTTATCAAAAAATGTTACGAATTAAACGTTTTCGCGGTCCAAACAAGAGGGTAGATTGTAAAAAAAAAAAGTTCAAGCTTCCATATTTGAAGTAACTAATGCATTAGACCGACTAGATTTTGAATCTGACAGAAAGTAAGAAGTGGACGAGATAATTTTCGCGGTATAATAACCACGTGGTTGACTTTATAGGTTATAATTTAGCAGCCGGCTATTATTGGGAAAAATAAATGCGGAGATAAGTATTTACAGTGTAAAGCACAATGAGCAAGAAGTCGAGGCAGCTATGTATAAATGAAAGGATCCTATGTGGGGCAATGAAGGATCTAACAGTTAAATCTTAGGGCGACCTTTGTGCACAATGGTGAATAATGATTTTAGCCCTTAATCACCTTATGTACCACGCCATGCACACAACGCATCAGCGCAATCAATTAGTGGTTAAAAAATATTTCCCGGGGCGCTTGACGTGCATCCTACGTGTATACAACTCAAAAAAACATTACCAGTACACTTGAAAAGAGTACTTAATATATTTTGTCGACTTAAGAATCAAAGCATTTTGAACGTTATTTCAAACATGACAGCTAAATAACTAAGTTCACGTTTGAAAAAACTGTCATTTTCGATACACTATGCATTGACATGTCAAGGTTAATGCAAAACGAAATATACAAAGTAATGGTTTCCATTTAAAAAAAGCACAGCTGCAAATTAACTAATATTCAGATAGCGTTATTTACATAAATCACCACGCTGTGTTATTTGCCACCAAATATAAAAGACAAGCCACATCAGTTTGAAAAAAATATAAAAAAAACGGTATTTGGTAAAGGGACAAGAGCCAGGTAGTAAAGGGCCATTATGCCGCCAAGTGGGTAGTTAAGTAGCACAAGATGGCGTCCTTACGAAAAGTTAAATAGCGGCACTAACGCTATTTAAAAACAATGGCCTAAATAAAAATGTTATTTTAAAAAGTACCTACCTACTAATTAAAAAAAATATTAACGCGTTGCTCACATAATTAACAAGTTTATACAGTTAAAAATGGTCTAACACTAAGCCAGAACTATATAACTGAACACGGTAGAGAAAATCAATAACTTGTTTATTTACAAGAAATTATAAAGTAAACACGAGTTCATCGACCCAGGCGTGATGATATGGCCCGAAGATGAAGACAAGATGACTGCGGGAATGCCTCTCGCAGTATTATCCTGTGATTGTAATAGACACACAGTCACAGGAATAATACCACGAAAAGAAAACCCGACCCACGCTTCCGCCGCAGTCTCGGCGCAGGCGCCCTGTGTCCTTACACCAAATAAATTAACAATTCAACAGTAGAAAGAAAACTACTTACACTTTTTCAAGAACGATGCCCTTTGCGTGTGATGCACCACCGAAGGGATTGGCCTTCCACCTCGTCCCCATGTGGGCTTTTTTGTAATCTTTGTCCGCCCATCGCTGCTCCCGGCGATGGTTCACGTGTTTCCGCGCAGTGCGGATCCCTCTCGGTTTACCTGAAAATTACGAGACGCCGGTTAACACTTTCTCAACCGAACCAAGAAATTAACACACGATACGTTTCATTACTATAGTTTGACAGTAATGCTAATGATACACCTCCTAAACGAAGCCAGAGCTTCGAGATGCAAAGAGATTAGTTCTACACCACGAGAAAAACATGTCGCCGCCATGGCCGACAAAAGAACTAGGCGTGCACACAAGTTAAAATTACTAAATTAAAGGATAAAAGAAATAACAAATTCGCTTTCACAATATGCATGCGCTTAGAAAACACTTAATAACACAAAAGAACATGGAAATATAAAATAAACTAAAATAAAGCCACAAAACTGCTCCTTACCCATTTGGATAGCACGACACCAGTCGGCTACAGATGGGAAAAGAAATTGTCAGCGAGACTACGGCTTCAACTTAACAAAACTGCCAACATAACAGCAAAAAATAAATATGTTGCCAGTGTAAGGAAAGTAATTACCTTATTAAAGTATAACGGTTATATTGTAAAAACTTCAATTATTAATTAATAGTTTTTTTTTTATATTTATTTAAATATTTCTGGGTGACTTATATATTTTTTATAGCTACTATGCTGATAATAAAAACAAACTAATTGAAATTATAATTTAAAGTTTGTCGATGTTTCTCAAAAACCATAGTAAGTCCGTTATAAATAATAAATTATAATAATAAAATGTATGAAAATCGTTCTTTAATTCTTAATAAATAAAAAAGGGTCAAGCCCGCTCTACATTCACAAGCAATTCGCGGGCATGAATCGCAGCACGAATCTCGGCGATAATCGTGTTCACAGTATAGTTCGCGCGGTCGAAAATATAATTCTAGCTACATTAAAAGAAAAATAATGGATTTTTTTTTAGAGGAAACGAAGGTTGTGGATGACGAGTATTCATCGTAATAGAATATTTTTTGTAAACTTTTGTTCAGTATTAGGCTAATGTTTTATAAAAGTACAGACATAAAAGAGTAGAAATTATATAAAACGAAACTTAAAAAAAATCCATATTAAATTGTTGCCATGTTTAAGCATTTTACGTCAAAAGCGGCGCCCTCATTTAATTTCTACTCTTTTGTGTCGCACTGTAACGCGTGAATGTGGAGTCTGTTGTGTCTACGCAGCTTGCAGCGCGCTCGCAGGCTCATTGACGGGGGCCAAAAAATTGACAAAAAGTGGTTAACAAGTCGCGAAAAATAGGCGATTCGGTGCCCATCATACGGAATGCAAAAATAGCAAAAAAAAGGTTCACACCAATTCGTTCTTATAAAGGCTGATTTACATTTTGCCAAGTAGCGAGTGCAGGGGCCTTTTTTATAAAGGTACAAATTACAGGTTACATGATTCCGTTTGACACTACGTTGACCAATGACGGCCAGCCATTTGAGCAGTGGTCCCAGTTTAGCCCTGTAAAATTGTAACTTGTAGCTTTCTAAAACGTGCCTCAGGTGACAAGTGATTATTTAACAATTGTTTAGTCACTCTCTCAGGTTCAAAGTGGTAAGTGTAAAATAATGTTAAAAAACAAATCCCGCCTTAAAAAATGAAATATATTACTTCTTTCTTATAAAATGGTAGGTATGTCAGTCCAACTCAAGTCGGCGGCCCACAATATTTTGAAACCATAAGCCGAATACAGTGGGATTGACCTACCTAACTATCATTTTGTAAGAAAGAAGATATTTTTTGTATATTTGAAGGCAGGTTTTTGTTTTTATATACTTTTAGTTTTCTATATTAATTAAGTATATCAGAAAATCAGCCTATAATCATTCTTTAGAGAAAGCTTTATCATTTCTAATTATTATTTTGATTACTTATTAAACTATTTAACTTGCGAAAAAAGTCAGGAGAAATTAAGTCCTGTTTAGCAAGAAGGCAACCAGTTGGAATATTGATATTACTGATGCGTACGGAAAATATTCCGTTGCTAGAAGATTACCTACAGACTTTAAACAAACATTTCAGTAGAAGATTATCTCCTCTCTAGATTCATGATTGTTAATCGACAAGGGGATGGAATAGATAAAATGCTTTAAAAAGCATTATAAGAATAGTTTACATTTCATTGCATAACAGTTCATGTGCGATATTTATTATTAAAATATTAAATGAAATCGCTACCGATTACTGGCTTCACATGGGTTTTGTTTTTTTAGAAGGTTAAATATAGTTTATATTAACCCATTTCTGTAAGTATATAAGAATACAAAACCATATTGATTTTTATTTTTATTGAACTTTTAATTATTATTATTTATTATTAATTAGCCTAATATAGTGTCCCACTAATAAAATACAAAAAATATATTTAATAAGGGGAAAAGCAATGAATCATTACATTTATTTATTTTCATTAACTAAAATAATATTTTTTATATTTTACCCACAACAGGGAAACCATTTCAAAATTGGCAACTTGTTAATCGTATCCCTTCCTCAGAAGCTGTGATTGGTTGTTCATGAATAGACAGCTTGAGCTTGACATTGTTCAGGGAACCAATTCTCAATTCATTCGAGATAATCTCGTATTGTATAACTCTATTACTAATGTTACAAACTCAGAATCGTATTCTCGCTCCCGATTGAGATGATTGAATGTGAAGATTTTATTATCATACGTTGTGTATATAAAGCTGCGTTTTGAGTTGATTATCTCGATTGTGTAGCAGTTATAATCGATTTACAATACACACAAATTTTCGTAGAGCAATATGACGTAGTGAATAAGTGTTAGATACAAAAAGATACCCAACACCGTAAGTTCTTCTTCTTCTTTGTCCCGCGGTGACTTCAACAGCTACTACCACAGGGATATGGCTTTTCCACAATGAAGTGATTTCGCCAGTGTCAAGTATATATAAATAAGTATAAATCAATAAAGCAATATAATACAATCCAATCTTCTCTAGGAAGATTCGTGGCAACGTTGTACGGTGATATGTAGGACAGAGGTCAAGATAGTTTTAGCCTCTGTACCACGGCGAGTCCACTTAAAACCGAGAAGTAAGATACCAGATACACGAAACACCGTTAGTTAAAATGAAGTGTGATTTCTTTTTAAATGGCCAATAGTTTTTTTTTTACATTTTTGGCGTCGGTAGAATTGGGCGTAGTTTCTCCCATTTTGCTATGTGCACATTAAGAAGACTCACACTGTATACTCAAATCAAATTAAATTAGTTGATTTGCTAGAATACAGTAATTAAGGTGTTACAAAATAATATTCCCAGTGTATTCAACCCGCATACAAGCGTGTAAATGTTTTGTTGATCTTCTAAAAATGTCCAAAAATAAAAATAAAGTAATTCTAATAATAATATGTGTTATTAGTACATCTACATTAAATTTTAAATAATCTTGAACACTATAAAAACATTTATCCATGAGCCATTTTGTCAATATTCGCTTGAAAAGATTTCCTTTAAGCGACTTCATATTTTCTGGTAAATCACTATAGATCTCTATACACAGGTCCTACCGTGTGCATACACTTTCTAGATTTGCAAGTCGCGTCTTTGGTGGATAAAGTTCACCGAGCCTTCTGGTATTCAAACCACGCGTGTTGCTACGAGTCTGGAACTGTTTTAGATTACGTCTAACGTATTTTGACACCTCAAAGATGTATAAACACGGTAAGGTAAGAATTCCGGTTCGCTTATACAAATCCTGAGCTGGGTGGTCCCATGGGACCCCAGATATGCAGCGGTTTGCTCGTTTTTGGAGTCTGAATGGCCTTTGCCGGTCCGCAGCGTCCCCCCATAAGTCAATCCCGTATGTTAATATGGAATGAAAGTAGCCGTAATAAGTCTTCCTGATGTTAATATTAAGATTGAGACTGGGGCGAAATCTACCCAGTGCGAAGTTAGCAGATGACAGGCGTTCACACAGCTGATCAATGTGTGTACTCCATGTGAGCCCAGAGTCGTTTATCACGCCTAGATATTTAATGTGGTCGACCTGAGGTACGGGTGGGCCATTGCAGGAAATATATAGATCATGCTCCCTTTTACCTCGCAAGGAGAAGCGTAGTATGTTAGTCTTTCTAATATTCAGTATTATGCCGTTAACCGAAAATCACGTAGTTACTTGCTCTTACTTTGGTCAATTTAGTTTTGTGTAGAACATGATTTTCAGCTGCTACGATAACGCAACCGTTATCGGCTTACACCACTATCTCGGCGTCGTCGGTGGCGGTTGTGAAATCGTTCATTAACTATTTATATATACTAAAGATCACTGAGAGTATACATATCTCTAATAACTCTATAGTGAGATAACGTGAATACGAGAAAAGGTTATAATCCAGAACCACAAGTTATTTTCGTGATATCTCGAATTTGAACGAACTCGAAGTCACGAGAATTGGCTCCCAATCATAAGTGCCACGTATGTAAAAGCATAATAGTATGGCGCCAGGATTTAATAGGCTTTGTCATAGACAAGATAAATGTATTAAAAAAGACGCAACTGTCAATGTCAATTTTCGGGCTGACTGACTGACAAAACGAAGCGTCTAGCTAGCAAGTTCACTGTATTTTCATAATACAGTCTGAAAAACACTTTTCAAACATAAATATCAAGCTTCAAACTGGCGGATTTGACGCTAACTCTCAACAGGAAGGATGGGCCTGGCTACGTGGGCATACAATTCTGTCAGGAATGCAACAACATGCTTTACCCGCGCGAAGACAAAAACAACAAAGTCCTTCTGTATGCCTGCAGAAACTGCGACTATAAGCAGCTAGCCGACTCAAACTGTGTTTATGTGAACAAAATTATGCACGAAGTTGACGAATTGACGCATATAAATCCAGATGTTGTAAGCGACCCTACGCTGCCTCGTACTAAAGACCACATGTGCCCCAAATGCAATAACAGAGAAGCAGTGTTTTTCCAGGGTCAGACGAGAAGAGCTGAAGAAGAAATGAGACTTTATTACGTCTGTACTAGCTGCAAACATCGGTGGACTGAGTGATTGTTTTACTATGTTTTAAGTTTAAGAATAAATCAAGAGCACAATAATTTGCCTTTTTTTAATCCATGGGAATATCTTAATACCCTTTTTTTCCGCTGGAGAAATGCATTTACGTATACGTCCTGGGTCTGAGGGGACTCACTAACAGATAGTGGAAGGATTAAGTTGCACCTCTGACAACAATGTTGTAAGCACAACAGCTCATGACAACTTTTTTTTAATAAATCAAATTGACATAAGAATCATCAAAATCAGTCCAAGCATTTAGTTTCTAGAGTGCTTGGGGAGCAACTTAACCTTGGTTGTGTTTGGTGGGTAAATAGTTAGTTGTAGTCAAATGAGAATCAGAGCGTGGTTCTTGCCAACAACGCTGCAGAGGAAGAATTGCTGGGTTTTCTAGTGGTTTGACCCTTTAAACGCTAAGAATACCTAAAGGTATTGAGATGCCAACAATGCAATCTACTCTCACTGTTATTAGAGGTACAGTCAGCGTCATATAGTTGGTAGCATCCAAAGTAGCCAAATAGTTCGTTACACACCCTTGTTACTACGGTAATAATGACGTGTAACGAACTATTTGGCTACTTTGGATGCTACCAACTATATGACGCTGACTGTAGAGTCAACCAATTTGGTTCCTAATGGCCACTATGGACTTAGTCAATGTGACGTAAACCAAATCATGTCAGTTTAACATAGTCCATAGTGGCCCAGAAATCAAATTGGTTGTCTGTACAGCTCAAGAGTTTCTATTGTATGAATCAAGTTTTGTTTGACCTAGGATATTGACAATTATAACATTTCATGCAAAAATGCCTCTGGTCTAGGCAGTAAAATCCAAATCATATTTGACATACAATGGTAGTTTTTAACTCTGCTGCCATTACTGTCAAGTGACGAGTTATCAAATCATTGACAATACAATAACACGATAAAAACCATTTGGTTTTTACAGTGTTGAATAGAGGCCGAGATTGCAAACAGTATCCATAAACGTATGAATTTATTTCACATTTGAATGATTTTCCTAACTTGTAACAAAACTCAAACTACCCTCATCACAACTTTTTTTTAGGGTATCAATAAGATGCCCATCAGGAACATCCGTTTAAGACTTGATGTTTTTACTTTCACATATCTTTGGACAGCCATCTCAGTTAATGGCAGTAAATCTTAGTGTAAATAAAGATGAAAATATCTGGAACATCTCTAGTTCTTTTTCAATCTTTAGTGTGTGATAGATACAATGCAGTTGTTATGCTGCTTACCTGTGTTGCATTTTATAAACATACTTCTCTACTTAGCCGGTGTGACCTATACCTTTGGTGACCAGGATGGTCGAGTGGAAGTGGGGTGGTACCCCAGATCCGTACAGCGCACCAACTCACTGCCAAAGTTTGCGAGGGAAGTGTTCACTCGCTTCTCAGAACCACACCCTACGGACCTACCTTTTTTTAATTATTTTTTTACTTGCCACCCGGTAGCATGTGACACTACTAACACTAGAGGGGTCGGGAACCATGTAATATATATTAGAAAATGGTTTCACCAGCTAGAATCTCGGCCAAGGAAATTTTCAGTGTAAATTCCGAGAAATTAGAGAGAACCAAAATTCAACCTTATAACACGTAACCACAGAGAACAGGTGTATAAATAAAACATCCATTAGGTAGATTAGAAAATATATTGCTTAGAAATGGTAATGTCAGTATAATATTGCATGATTCCAATTTGTGATGTATATCTATTATATTATATTATATATGTATAAATATTAAAAATACAAAGGAGCAAAATTGCAGGCGACTACGTTTACAAAGTGGAGTTAAATAGTTCTTATATTAAACAGGCACTATTTATTTAGGTACAATATTATTTAATGTTTCAATGTACTGTAGGTTGATGTGGCAAGCTCACTGCGGAATACAAATTCTGCCGTTGCAAAACAGAAACAATGCATTGTCCTAGCTTTATGTCCCAAGTAGTTTCTAGTGCGTTTCAAGCGCATTCGTTTACCGCATCAAACAACTTAATTTCAACGTTTAGGACCAAGTCCCTATACTCCGCTCAATCTAGGACGATCCCAGTGACAAGTAACGTATTAATATAGTTTCTTTGACTTTTCATAATAGTCTAAGAGCCCACGACACAAAACCTGGTTCGATAAGACTACCAGATGATATATAAATATATAATTAGTCACGTCGTTAATAAGCAAACACCGGATAGACGGGGGCAAAAATGTACCACTGCTAGTGATTCATTAAATGTCGACTAAGTTCATCGACATCGATAAAAAGCAATTTTTAATCATTATCATAAGAAATAGCCAAGTTTGAATACCTTTTAATTACGTGCAAGCCTCGTTTATTTATACTTATCGTAACTTTAAACAAACGGTATCTGACATTGACTCTGGACTCGAGTCACTTTTGACACCCATTTAAATTAAATTGAATAACAAATCATTCATTACAACAATATTCTTTAGCATTCTGACGAATTGAGAACCGTTTCGTGTTTAAGTCGGTTAAAAATTCCTCGCAAAGAAAAAAGACCATTTATCCTAATGGAAAGCTGATCATTCAGATATAGAAGATAAATGTACGGCTGAAATGTAAGATCCATGTGTCACGAAAAAATTGATGATCTGTCAGATGAGCTTTGGTTCATTGAGATCAATCAAACTAGATACTTCAGTTCGTCGCTTCGCTTATCATACTGCTTCCACTGATTAGGCCAATCTTACACTCATATATTAGACAACGGACTCGTGTCGTGGGCTCCCCTACTATAAGGTCCCTCCTTATAGTAGGAGCCCACGACACGAGTCCGTTGCCTAGTATTTGCGAACTTTTGGTGGCGATGACAGGTCGATTATGTCAAACTACATATAACATGTTTTTATAGGGTCTATATTGGAATCCCTAATCGTAAATTGTCCGAATTTTCACTTGTCCTAAAGCCATTTCCGTCTGAATTGTAAAACCTTTTAGTGTTGTCATAATCAGGGTTAGGACTTTTGGTGGCATATCGTGGTTTTAGAATCCATGGAGTCGCTATTTCCTAATTATTATTAACATACCACTTCTATTTTGATCTTCACTATTATCATATTTCAAAATAAACTAAATACATTTTCTGTTCGGTTTACCCATACATATTAATATTTGTCGGTAACGCTTTCACAGCAAAAATATAATCTTTACCAAAATTCTTTTAAACTGATTTTGCGAATTAACATACAAATGCATTTTTAAATATTATTATGACAATACTGGAAGCCACCAAAAGTCCTAACCCTGATTATGAGGTATTTTTGAATCCTCAATTAATTTTAATGTCTTTTTTTCATGATTTGTACCGTCCAGTCCGTTTAAATTACGACAAGCTCTGTTTAAGGAATCCATAGAAAGTCAATGTAACTACCTTATAATTTGAAGTAATTTTTTTAATTGTATGCGTTGCTTGTTGTTTAAACTACAGTGTTTGAAATGACGATATACGGCTGTCACTGGAGATATTCTAGATTGAGCGGGTTACAACTTGCTGGCAGTGGCAACACCCTAAATAAACTTATGTAGTACACCACTACTATGATAACCAGGGTTCAGAGATTTATAGCACGGCAAGACGAAAGAGAGCTGTAGAGTCGACATTAACTCATCGTCATCTACCTCAATTGTCTCTATTTTTATAATTTACGATTTATTTATTTATGAAAGGCACTATTACACATACGGTTATGATCATATTACTTTTATTTTAAAAAAAAATGTTTTGTTTATCTTGTAATACAATAAAAACCCTTGAAACGATAGCTTATTATTTATATTAACGCTTAAATAATAATAAATAATTGAGTATCGAGTTTTAATTTTAATGTCGACTCCATTGCTCGCCTTAGTCCTAGCGTGCTATGAGAACAGCGAACCTTGATGATAACTCAGCAGCTATACTCAACCTTTTTGTTATACGGGCTACAATTGCGTTTTACCTATGGATCCATTATTTCCACTTTGACACTCGGGACATCTTAGTATTAACCATATAGGTTCCTGTTTTTACATACTCACATAAAATATTCAAACCCATTTAGTATAATCTACACTAATAACAATATTATAAAAGATTTGATTGTTTGTTTGTTTGCATTGAATAGGCTCGGAAACTTTAGAACCGTTCCGTAAAGTTCTATCACCATTAGAATCCTATATTATTTCCTGATGAACATAAGCTATGTTTTATTTTTCTGCGTGGACGGAGTCGATGAACTTGTTCATAATAAAATATCAACCTAAGTATAGAAACTTCATTGATATTCTAATTATTTAACTAAACTATAATCAACTTTTAATGGCATATGTGACGGGTTAGCTTTTAAAATCAAAGGAATTTGCTTCGAATGACATTATCTATAATTTATATATGCAATGTAATAATTAAATCAAGCCACATCTGTGTCATTCATAGGTCTACAGTTAAAAGATATCATGTTGGCAGGTGACCTACATTACTGTTTTAGACTGTTAAGTGCTCACTATGATATCTAGGGTTAGGATTTTGGTGGCATTTCGTGGTTCTAGAATCCATGGAGTCGATATTTCCTAATTATTATAATACATAACACATTGATTTTGACCTTCGGTATTATCATATTCAAAAATGAACTATATACATATTTAGTTCGGTTATTTCATAGCTATTTATTTGCTTGTTTGTAACGCTTTCACATCAGAGATATCCTCAATACCAAAATTAATTTAAATTGGTGCGGCCGAATAGCGAATAAATTAATTTTGAAATACATATTAAAATACTGAAGGTCAAAATCAAAGTGTTATGTATTATAATAATTAGGAAATAGCGACTCCATGGACTCTGGAACCACGATTTGCCACCAAAAGTCCTAACTCTAGATATCATGAATACGCAGCAATGTGTCTCGTGTCTTTTGTACTTCCGATCTCTGCCTTTAAATGTAGAGAATCGAGTGTCAAAGTATAATTACTCGTACTGTATGTTGGTATAGTAGGTGTTAATAAAAATTGTCAAATAGATTTATTTCTTAAAGTATTGCATAGAGCTTGGTAATGGATATTCAAGACCTTACAATATGCGCAAATTTGAAAAAGTTGACAAGTTATGTAGCTAGATACCATTCCAAAAAAAACCCCCCTTTATAAGCTCAGTGGACCGCAGGTTGAGTATAGCTGGTTGAAGTAAATAACTGTGTAAACTTATTCTAAATATGACGGGTACATCCCAATATCTACTATGTTGCTATGTAACTAATCTCTTATTTGAACTTACAAATGTATCTCAGGCTACCTAGCTTCTATAAGCGTTTTATTATAAGTTTTTATCAAAAACACATGTTTGATAACACACTTAGCTGCCGCCTGTACATTTTTATGGCAAAGCGCTCAGGCTAATGAAAGTAAGTGGGATCTGAGACCCATAAACTCGGATTCATAATTAAGATTCCTTCGAATCTACCAAGAAATGTCACTGTCAAAATAACATCTGTCAATGTCAGTTTGACAGTCCAGATGCCACCAACCCTTTCTTTATAGTAATAAACATAATTACTGCAACGAAAACTTAACGTAACGTACTACCAAATGATATCAAGACCTGTAGTTTTACCATTGCAATATGAATATTTCTACCACAAAATTGCTTCATATAAGCATGTTTATTTAAACAGAGCATTGAAATGTCATTCTTAAAATTACTAAGCGATATATTACTTACATGCATTCTTTCGCTAAGAGTAAATTTACTAATGTTGGGATGTTTCATTTCAATGGCAACACCGTGGTAGGTTTGATGGAATCTAATTAAGAATCCGAGTTTAGACATGAAATCTTAAGCCTGTATGCAGTAATGTCACCGGTTGTCTTATCCCCACAACGGAACACAAAGCGAATGCTGTTTGGCGGTAAGTTACACTAGGATCCATTGATAGGATCCATTCAAGTCCATTTGACCCCATCAAGTGAACTTTTTGTACATTCAAATTCATTTGCACTCTTAATTACACTTTGATCCATCATTGGATCTTAGAACAATACTATTGAACTTTCAATACACTTGGATCCATCAACTGATGGATACTCGTTGACATTGTATTATAGTAAAATCCATTGATGAATTCCGTTATATAAAAAAATCAATACAATCCATTCATGGATCATTTCATAGCATACTTAAATCCATTGATGGATCCCAGCGCCTTAAAAAGTGTAAATGATTCCCAAATGGATTTAAGCCCAATTGACTCTATTAATGTATTTGAATGTACAAAAAGTCCACTTGACCCCATTAATGGATATGGAATACAAAGTATGTTAAAAAAATGCGTTTTTGATTTTCTGTGACTGCACCGAGCGTACAGTGGCGCCCTCATACTATTGTTTGTTGTAATAATTTCAAGTATTATGTGGAATTGGAAGGTTTTTTGTTGTACGAATATATACAATTTATAGCATACTATAAACCAGAATTTATTAATTTCATTATACATAATAACCTTCCCCTTGAATCACTCTATCTGTTGATACAATCCGTTGCGTAGTTTGAAAGATCTAAGCGTACATAGAGGAAAAGACGGCGGGAAGCGACTTTGTTTTATACTATGTAAAGATATGACATTAAAATAACAATTGTCGTATGTGTGAGTAACTTAACTTGTTGAGTCTCTTGCGGCGTTTCTTCTCAGCAGTGGTCTCTTGTGAAGCGCTGGTAGATTTTTGACGTGTAAAAGTGCTTGTGCGGCCTACTTACTGAATAAACATCTTTTATATTTTTTTATCTTTAACGGAAAATAAATAATTGAAAAAAAAATATGCTCTTTAGACAAACCTAAAAGCATGTTATTTTCAGAACACCTTTTACATAACAATAAAAAGCAAGCGTTAAAAAACCAGACTGTTGTTGCTAACCAACTTTAAATCGTTATAAATTCTCATTTAGAACATTAAAATCGAAAAATGATTAAAGAAACCAGATGATTTTTAAATACCTATTCAATGATACTGCAATTGTCATAGTTCGTCGACTTACTTTTTTTCTTTTTCACAACATGGTGTCTCGTTGGCCCAATATTGAATTGCCACTCACAAGATTAAGAAATATCGTTTGCCATAAAAATCATCAAAATATGCGCACGCGTTTAGTTTCTAGAACGCCACAACGAAACAAAATTACCTACTTACAGGCTGATAAAACACAACATAGCTGAAAAACTCAAGTAAACGACCTCCTGAAGCTGTACGAGTAACACATCTGAATAGACCGTTCGACATTCTGTATTTGAAATTCGACGTAATGTCCATATTAGTTTGGTACACTACTACATGCAAGTTCATTTAATTAAGATTTTCACCTAAAGCTTCCTTCGGCAATCGGGTAAAAAGAAGCCACGTTTTTCCGATAAGTCGACTATACGATACTTAAATGTCATTAAAGTTTGTCATATATCCTATTCGTTGTACAACAAAAAACCACTCCTCGATGGCAAGATGATACTTTAGTTTATAAGAACACAATAATAGGAACGAGGGCGCCACTGGACGGCCGGCATAGAGTTAAGATATACGGGAAAATCCCGAATATTGACGCGCTAAACACGTATTTCAAGTTATACAGTATAACTGGTACTTTGTTCAACAGTTGCGTTTAACCTATACCTAGTTGAAGTAACTTTGAACATTTTCATAATGCATTTCCATCGAATACGCTAAGTTAATAATTAACTACTAATTACTAATTCTTCGTTTTTTTTAAGATTATGAAAAGATACGGTTTTTTCACGCGACCTCAATTTAAATTTAATACATTTGTACGCAATTAGATTAGATACTAATTAGATAAGAAAATTAAGACAATTATTTTCAGATCTAAGTACGTTATTAAGGACACGTGTGCAAATTGGACCGTTACTAATCTCATTAAAAGAAAAAACGGAACCAATTTCTTGTTACAATTAAAATAGTAATAAGTTTGCTCCAAAATATTTAAATTAACATACACTCCAACGCAATTTGGATCAGCATAAAAATACATTTGACGAAAAGACATTTAAGAATTACCAAAATTAATCTACACCCAAAACGCCGTGTAAATAAGACGTATCGTAAGAAAAAATCCCCAATTTAGTATGAACAAGTGATTATTGGACATTTAAGATATCTTCAGGAAAAGGCACATTTGAAAAGTTTTTTGTACGCCATTTTGCACCTACGTTCATCCACTAACACATCCAAACATTAAACGTCGTCCAGTAATGTCTGATTTAACAATTCATGTGTTGACGTTTTTAGGAACAGAATACGTCATTATATATTCCAGCCAATCAATAGCTATCATCGATAAAAAAATCGACTAATCTATTACTATTTTATTTATTGCATCAGTTGATAAAGCGTCTCTATAAAGACTATAAGAAGAATGTGTCTCAATAAAAACTTTACACGACATCAAAAATTTGCATAAATAAATATTTGTATCTACTGCGCTGTAAATATTGAAAAGGGTCGTACAAGAACATTGTTACACAGTCTTATAATAAGTATATGTGTTATTACATTTACCGCCTGTTTCACAATGTAAAGCATATATGACAGATAAATTCGGCCCTTTCTTTGTCTTACACTTAAAAATAGACAAGGAGAGAGTCAGCTTTATGCGACAGATACAATTACTTGTCCATTGTGAAACAGGCCCTTAAACTTTTAAAAAACTAACTTAATAATAAGTGAGTAATCTCAAGAAGCACGTGCTAACATTATTAAAACTTACAATTATTAGAACTATCTTTTGAAACGTTATCTAAGTTCATACATAAAGTCGACGTCATTAGAACTTGTGAACGATGTAAACAAAAGTACTGACACATAACCTCAAATGTTCACCACGCGTATTTTTATTAAAAATAACGTATAATTAATTGTTATTTCATCTTAAACTTAATATGAAAATAATGATCTAGTGTATAAATCATTGCAAAGACGTCACTTGATCTTTAAAAGTATGTGATTATCGATTAACCATGGTGAATTGGTTCGTTTGGTTTTGTTTACATCTTTTGCAAATTCAATTGACGGCGACTTTAGATTGTTTCACTGTGCTTAAACTAAAATGATTAAGAGCTGACTCAAAGTCATCACACTATAACGCCCCGGTACCAGATCAGGACAGCCTCAGCTTAAAGTGAAACTTTGAAAAGTGAGCGTTGATATGTGTTAATACATTTTTCAGTTGAGTAACTTTAACTTCAGAAAGTTTCCCTTCGGCCACTAGGAATTGGCAAACCTCATTGACGGAGTCGTGTGAACCTTTTGTGCTTTCAGATCCATCAATGGAGTCGAGCGGATATTATCTACACGAGAATCCATAATAGAGCATGGTGAACTATAAAATCGTCTGGAGTCCATCAATGGATTAATGTGAACTTTTTTACTTTGATGTCATTTAGAATCCATCAAACCGTCAAGCGCATTGCGGCTTATTGTAATGCATGAATGTATCCATTGTGTGAGTCCATTAAAACTTCATTTGGATCCTATAATTGATCTTCGTAGAAAATACGTCAATTACAATCCATTAATAGATCTGAGTATAATAAGTGTTTACTAGAATGCATTAAAGGAGCAACTGACAAATCTCAGTGTAAAATCAACTCAATACCATTATCGATTCTAGTGTACCCGCTCGAGTGGATTGACGGATTTGAATCCATTGATGGATGCTACCTACGCATTCTAGTGGCCGGAGGGGAGAATGTATCGTACTAACACAAATCAAATGTTTCATTTTGAGCCGAGTTGATGCTGATTAAGTGCCGAGGCATTGTAGTTTGCCATGACATTTAACGCGTGGTTCTTAAGAAATAGTTATGTTAAGGAATTATAATAATTTCAATTTACAAATCTCTGTTACAAGTCAGTGGGCAGAAACGCCGACACAATACACATATAGACTAGCTATCGCCCGCGACTGCGTCCGCGCAGAAGTCGATTATTTATATCTTCCGAATAAGACGTACTCTATGCCCTTCCCCGGATTTCAAGATACTCATGTCCGTACTAAATTTCATTAGAATCGCTAGTATTATGAATGTCGACTCTTAATTTGACTGGAAAATGCCAGCTAAAGTTTTGCCCTAAGGAAAAATAATGACAGATAATTATAGAATTGGGTTTATTTTGTGTAGAAAAATACATTTTCTGAAAAACTTATCTAAAAAATATATTCAGAAATAATCGAACAACACGTTATTTATGGGTCTTTTTTTCGTATAAGTTCCCTAAATGTGTAAGTTATAAAATAAATACTGAATTTAAATCTTTTACAAAACAGGTCATATAAACATCCCTCCTATCAAAAGCTATCTGGCTTTTTAAAAAAATAGTGGCATTGTCTGGCAGTGTAATCTTTTTAGTTTTATGTACAGTCAAGGAATTTAATTCCTATACCACTTTGGATTATGTCAAAGTGACACTGAATAAAACCATAAAAAGTCTATTACGCTTTATTAAAATTAAATTCCTTGACTGTACATTAGCCACATAATAGCAAATATGAATGGATTTTTTTAAATCGCATTTCTCAACAAGGCATGAAAATACCGTAAAAGAGATTACCAAAAGTGAAATTAAAATTAAAATCGGCCAAAAAATACGGATGACACAAGCATTATACACTGCAAATTAGACAGCGGCTTCAAAACCCGGTTAGAGCAGATGTTTGTGTGATGAGCGCGAATATTTGTTCCTGAGTCATGGTTGTTTTCTATGTATTTAAGTATATATTTCTTATAAGTATTTATATCGTTGTCTAGTAACCATAGTACAAGCCTAGAGCTTAGCTTGGGACTAGGTCAATTGGTGTGACATTGTCCCCTGATATTTATTTATTTATAGAGAGATCTGATATGCACTGTGAGGTCATGTATCACGTCGGCCATATAAACTATGTGTTAAATTCTGTTTTGCTAGAAAGAGATAGAAACACATCTTTGTTGGCTTATATCTAGGTGATTATTATAGCTTTTCAAAAAAGTGTTTTTCTCAACTGTTCGTTACAAGAATCAGCTTTCATTGAAGCTGTGGACAAGTCATGAATATTCCCAATTAAAATTCATATCGTAGGCAGTGCTTCTACAACCTTCATTCCCTCAAGGTCATAACCATAACAGTATTTTACCTACTATACGATAAACAAAACGTAGAATATATGTGTATGTGCGGTTTCATATGACCATTTCTATATCTAAAGAGTATCCCAACATCTACAATAGATTTAGTTACAAAAAGTAGGCAGGGTAGAAATTAAACTCTCACTTACATCGCTCGCATGTGTGCGGGGCTCGACCGTGCGCGCCGCGAGCCACAAGCAAACTCAACAGGACGGACCGAGCTGGATTTGTTGACCCACCATGGGGATTAACGTTATGCGACAGGGTTCCGTAGTGGCCCAACATGTTCCATAGATTTTCAGTCATTGACTGTACGAGTATCTTGACTGGCGATAACCTGACCTTTTGAGCTGGATTGTGTAATTTTTCCATAACATTTCAAATATTTACCGCTTTTAGGTAAAGTTTCATTTCTACCCTAATTATTGCTTTAAGGTTAACATTATAGTCTAAGTTTTGAATATAAGTAAAGGATTTGAAAAATGGACATTTCAATGAGGAACTGATGTTTCAGAAGGGGCTCTTGTATTTGGAAGCACCATAGCGTCGGTGATAGGCAAAAGCCCGGGTGACGGGAGCAAAACTGCACTTTTCCTAGTGTTTAATTAAATATCGACATCCAAGTGCACTTGTCAAGATTACGTTTACATCCTCAATGTAAAGTCATTCACAATACATATCAGAATTTTTTGAAGAAAAACGTTACCGTTTCAACTTTAAAAATCTTAAGCAATTTGATATCTGGAAAAGAAGTGAAGTCACAATGAATTATTTAAATTTGCCCCGATTACTACAGTAGATTTACGGTCCATTTTATCACCAAGGCAGAGTTTATAGTTTTAGAAAAAATGCTAATTGTATATAAATACAAACAGTTCATTTTAATTTTGTTTACAACAATAATATTTCTGACGTCCCGTCTCCGTCCAGTACATCGTGCTATTTTATCGACATCGACTTATAAAATGTGTGTCCTCGCACTATTGAGACGTCAACACAATTTCTCCCGTCACCCGCGCTTTGGTTATAGTGCAATACCTCATAAGTAACAAATTCAATAAGTTGAAAAATACACCTTATCATTGAAGTCTACGCCGAGCGGCCCCCATTGCTATGGCCCTTACACAATAGTGGTATTGACGGCGCCTGGACGCTCGGCGTCTAAATGCTAAGGTATATTTTGCACCTTATTGAATTTGTTATTTAAGCGGTATTGTGCGATACGTATCACCAATAATACTACTTTTGGCATGTATTGTCATCGTTATAATGACTCTGATTTGGGTGCCAGTAATGGCGAGCGAGTTGGTATAATAACAATTTAAATTTCACAGTAATACCATTATTAAATACTCGACTGTATATCGTCACTAGTTTGGAAGAAACTCGTATCTGGTATTTCGTGATGTACGAGTTTGAACTTAAATTATGAGATACAAGGTTTTTCCAAAGCAAATTATGTTTAGTAGTCCTCAGATATTTATCTTAAGGTACGGCGGTCTCTAGATTGACTTTCTTACTCTGCGTCGTCGACGGATTGCAGGGGATACCGGCATTCGCTGGTTCCGCATTCGCATTTCATCCATTTCGACTTGACGGACCAAAATTTATCTCCGTAGTCGAACCTGCAAGGAAAATAGTTTTTTATTGCATGTTTTTAATGGTAACGTTGACAATACGATAACATGTCAAAAGCAATATTATTTTATGGAGTGGAAAGGAGGGTCTATTCCCACTAGTTCCATTGACAGATCCATTGATGGAACTAGTGGGAATTTTCGTTCCCACTAGTTCCATTATTTAAAGGACTTCAGATAGTATATATTTAAAAAAAACATCTGATTTTGCTATGAATACTTCTCACATTGTTCATGAACAGTTTTAGTGAGAATAAATTATTTTATAATAAAGTGGAACTAATGGGAAAAAATCATTCCCACTAGTTCCATTATCTGAAGTCCTTTAAATAATGGAACTAGTGAGAACAAAAAATCCCACTAGTTCCATCAATGGATCTGTCAATGGAACTAGTGGGAATAGACCTTGCCGTGAGCTCCTCGCCTCGCTCGATGTCCCGCGTGGCGAACAGACAGACGGTCGGCAGCCGCAGGTCGCGGCAGTGCGTGAACACCCGCACGGGCGCCAGGTTGGGCGCGCAGCTGTGGTTTATGAAGTTGGTTACAGTACACTCACGTGAGCTCCTCGCCTCGCTCGATGTCCCGCGTGGCGAACAGACAGACGGTGGGCAGCCGCAGGTCGCGGCAGTGCGTGAACACCCGCACGGGCGCCAGGTTGGGCGCGCAGCTGTGGTTGATGAAGTTGGTTACAGTACACTCACGTGAGCTCCTCGCCTCGCTCGATGTCCCGCGTGGCGAACAGACACACGGTCGGCAGCCGCAGGTCGCGGCAGTGCGAGAACACCCGCACGGGCGCCAGGTTGGGCGCGCAGCTGTGGTTGATGAAGTTGGTTACAGTACACTCACGTGAGCTCCTCGCCTCGCTCGATGTCCCGCGTGGCGAACAGACAGACGGTCGGCAGCCGCAGGTCGCGGCAGTGCGTGAACACCCGCACGGGCGCCAGGTTGGGCGCGCAGCTGTGGTTGATGAAGCTGGTTACAGTACACTCACGTGAGCTTCTCGCCTCGCTCGATGTCCCGCGTGGCGAACAGACAGACGGTCGGCAGCCGCAGGTCGCGGCAGTGCGAGAACACCCGCACGGGCGCCAGGTAGGGCGCGCAGCTGTGGTTGATGAAGCTGGTTACAGTACACTCACGTGAGCTTCTCGCCTCGCTCGATGTCCCGCGTGGCGAACAGACAGACGGTCGGCAGCCGCAGGTCGAGGCAGTGCGAGAACACCCGCACGGGCGCCAGGTAGGGCGCGCAGCTGTGGTTGATGAAGCTGGTTACAGTACACTTACGTGAGCTCCTCGCCTCGCTCGATGTCCCGCGTGGCGAACAGACAGACGGTCGGCAGCCGCAGGTCGCGGCAGTGCGAGAACACCCGCACGGGCGCCAGGTAGGGCGCGCAGCTGTGGTTGATGAAGCTGGTTACAGTACACTCACGTGAGCTTCTCGCCTCGCTCGATGTCCCGCGTGGCGAACAGACAGACGGTCGGCAGCCGCAGGTCGAGGCAGTGCGAGAACACCCGCACGGGCGCCAGGTAGGGCGCGCAGCTGTGGTTGATGAAGCTGGTTACAGTACACTTACGTGAGCTCCTCGCCTCGCTCGATGTCCCGCGTGGCGAACAGACAGACGGTCGGCAGCCGCAGGTCGCGGCAGTGCGAGAACACCCGCACGGGCGCCAGGTAGGGCGCGCAGCTGTGGTTGATGAAGTTGGTTACAGTACACTCACGTGAGCTCCTCGCCTCGCTCGATGTCCCGCGTGGCGAACAGACAGACGGTCGGCAGCCGCAGGTCGCGGCAGTGCGAGAACACCCGCACGGGCGCCAGGTAGGGCGCGCAGCTGTGGTTGATGAAGTTGGTTACAGTACACTCACGTGAGCTCCTCGCCTCGCTCGATGTCCCGCGTGGCGAACAGACAGACGGTCGGCAGCCGCAGGTCGCGGCAGTGCGAGAACACCCGCACGGGCGCCAGGTAGGGCGCGCAGCTGTGGTTGATGAAGTTGGTTACAGTACACTCACGTGAGCTCCTCGCCTCGCTCGATGTCCCGCGTGGCGAACAGACAGACGGTCGGCAGCCGCAGGTCGCGGCAGTGCGAGAACACCCGCACGGGCGCCAGGTAGGGCGCGCAGCTGTGGTTGATGAAGTTGGTTACAGTACACTCACGTGAGCTCCTCGCCTCGCTCGATGTCCCGCGTGGCGAACAGACAGACGGTCGGCAGCCGCAGGTCGCGACAGTGCGAGAACACCCGCACGGGCGCCAGGTTGGGTGCGCAGCTGTGGTTGATGAAGCGGGCCGCGCTGCCGAAGCGGGCCGCGTCCACGCATAGTTGGACTTTGTATTCGCATTGCTGGAGAGTGAGAAGGTATTTGATGAAGAACCTTGTGAGAATATCCTTATAATTTTTGACCACGTGGTCTATCGCAACGCATTTGAGTGATACGAAAGGAAAACGTTTGAAGCGTTTGCCTTGTCTGCCCTACAACAATCTGAAGTAAGAATGAATATAGTACATTTTAATGCGGTGAAATTGACAGTTCCGCACGTGCGAAAAAAATGACTTCTTAATTCCACCAAAACTTCTAAACGCCTGAGCCGATTTCAACTTGGGTGGTATCGTTAGAATCCCTTAACCATCCCAGGTGACATAGCATACCTAAACTGTTAAAATTGAAATAACAACAAAAACAGTCTTCTAATTATTACAATATCGGTATCATTTGAAAGGTCTTAATGTGACCATCTCAAGTATATACGAATATAGTAGCATTAATAAACGGTTTTAATTACATTTTTTTAAGTTTATTTAGTTATTGCAAAATCGTTATCTGCTTATCAAGATCAAACTATTGAGTCACTAACACCAACGTCAACGTTGAGAATAGCGGAGACCCTGTCGTCTCAGATAATCTCTTAGATACCATAACATTGCATTGTCATCGGGTTTACGTATGTGGCTCAGCCCATTCCATCAACGAGAAGTGGGTCAAAATCAACTTGCTAGGTTTGACCCGTACTAGACTAGCTCAGTCAACAGTAGGGTTGCCACCTTTTTTTAACAGAATAAAGTATTACTTACCAGAAGAGGAAGAAAAATAAAGTACACGGCATAAATGTAAAGTATTTTTTTTATTATCTTAAAATACATATTTGTTATCAACCTTGTTTTTTCTAACAGTGATTTTTCAAATTTTTAAGACATCAATCGCGTTCAAATACGGCATGGCATGCTGCACAATTTAGGGTATATCATAAGCAAATGTTTAATAAAGGTATGTCCAGCTACATTTCTGTCGACCCGCCACTTGGCTTTCATCACAAAGAAGACCCGTTCTGTATATGCCGGTTGTATTCAGAAATAGTTGAGGTACAATTTCATTAAAATATATTAAATATTAGAAAAACAACCATTCATAACTGAATGTCATAAATAAAGTTGTTTGGCGTACTTTAGGTGTTGCGTAAAATATAACGTACGGGACGCTAAAATAGAGCACAATTCATTACAATAAAGGACGGGTGGCAACCCTAGTCAACAGGTATATAAAGATCCTGATGAATTCAGAACCTTCTCCTTTTTTTGAAGTCGGTTAAAAACCAATAAATTGTCCTCGGGTTACTCTTTGGTGCGCTTTGTCTTCTAACGGAATTATTGGGCTATTATTCTTTGAAAATGACCTCTCGGTCTCGAGGCAGTAAAGGCGAACAGACAGAATTTTGGGCGAATGTTCATGGACATCTTTTTTACCAAAACTGCGAGCTCATCCGTCGTTCTCGTCATAAACATGGTTCTAACCAGATAGCGCGACTCCACGTACGGCCAAAACTTCCATTGTTTGGTTCGTGAAGCTATCAGTCACTATGGGGGCATCTTGTGGCCTCCGAGGGCGCCTGATTTAAGTCATATGGATTTCTTTTTATGGGGCTTTCTCAAGGGAAAAGTTTATGGCAACAATCGGCCAAGGATTGAATTTTTAAGACAATACGAAATCAGTGCGATCGAACCAAGCCTACTAGAACCGTGTGGCGCAGACGCTCTATGGACGAAATCATGTATAAAAAGCAAAATCCGCATGAATTATCTGCATTTTAAGACATAAATTAAAACGATATGTATAATAGTTTAATATTTGATTTTAAAACGTAGTGATGTTTTGATAGATTTGATTGATTAATTGATAAGAGATGTTTGCGTCTGTGTCGCACCCAGCATATGATAAGATGATGATGATGAATATATCTTCGTCTTTTTTTTAATGGCATATAGAAGGCAAACGAGCACACAGGCCACCTGATGGTAAGTGGAAACAGTGACCCATAGACATTCGCATTCACAAGATTGCAAGCCTAAGACTGAAAATGCGTTGCCAACCCTGAGGACTAAGATGGAATGCCTCTATGCTAGTCTACAACGGCTGTCTTATCCCCAAACCGGAACACAAGAATGCAAACACTGCTGTTTGGCGGTAGGTTAATGGATAAGATGGTGGTAGCGATCCGGACGGACCCTGCACCACCTTTGTCTACACACATAACACACACACGGTAACATTATTCTCATCCTCTATCTAAAGACAATTACACTCAGGTAAACTTTTTATTGTCATTGGCAGTCTGAATAGGAACAGACTTTATGACGTCACACACATAAATACCGTCACGCCCTCATCCCAGAGTGGGGTAGGCAGAGCTACAGAATTACCAACAACTCTAACAACTTGCTGTTAATTCTATAACCACATTTGGTACAGTCGCCCACACAGCTGAGCGACCATTGAAGATGAACAGAGATAAAATGTCTCTGTCGTGCGCATGTCATTCTTATGGAAAATCTATATTCATCTCTTTCTACATTTTCTCACTTCCGTCTTTAATGGGCAGTTAAGTGTGTTGCTGTGTGTACAAACACGCTAAGAAGTTTACTTTATAACGAAAAATGCTCAAGCCGACTTCGGCTCGAATCGAATCATTGATGCGCGAGTCCGTTCCACGATTGTCAATTTTTTTAATCTCACTAACCTCCAACAGATCCTGCTTCAGGTCAAGCGCGAACATGTAGTGGTCCGCGGAGCGCATATCCGCGTCTGCCATGCTGAGCAGCTCCCCACAGTACGCCGCCACGGGCGCCCCGCGGAGCACCCTAACCAACGTGCGGAGCCCCCAGCCGCGAGCGCCGCCGGCACGGAACACGCATGCACGGATCATTACGGAGCCGTTTTGTGTGGCTCGAGTGATTACTGCGTTTGAGCAGAGTTTCTAGAATACACAATACAAATAGGCTTTACTCAAAAATACTATGTAATCTTGCCATAATACCAGTAAATAGGAGCCAGTATTTTGAAGTTCCTGAGCATCTGCAAAAGCTTTATCCTGCTTTGTCTTGTCTAGGGGACACAGTTGATGCAGGAAAACATATCAACACTTTTATATGGTCATCTTGCACCATCTCATATACAGATAAGTAGTTGATTCTATTTTTTCTTTTTTCTTTTCTCTCTCTATCTCTATATCGATTGTTTTCCTGCTTGACTACACATGTTATTTGATATTATATTTAATTTAATATTTGTAGCTATGTAAATATGTTTAAAAAATGACTGACTGCTGAGTTTCTTGCGGCGCTCTTCTCAGCAGTGGTCTCCTCTTGGGAAGCGCTGGTAGATTCTTGAAATGCCGTTCAAAAGTGCCAGAGCGTCCTACTTACTGAATAAATTTCTTTTATCTTATTTTTTATCATCTATTGTCCAGTAAAGTTGAGGAATTTGGAATCAATAAGTAAGTATGGAAATTCCATAACTAGACAGAGATATTTTCCTGTCACGAACGCCATGTAGCTAGTGTTGGACATAATAATAACATCGACAATCCTGTTATCGATAAGTACCCCTTCCACGTCATAGAGTAGCTAATCGGAAATTTACACAAGTCGGTGCAATAAGAAGGTAACAAGTAACACGCGTTTAATTTTATTCCTCTAATAAATACCAACGTTAAGTAATCAAAACTTATTACATTAATTGTCCTTATCTGAGAATAAAAATAAATTGACATCAATCACTGTCACTGTGTGTTAAAAAGATGCCGCCATAAGACTGACATTCATATTAGCTACCTACGAGTACGTCAAAGATATATCAAAAATGTGTACTAATCTGATATTATATTTAAGTAAATGCGAAACAGGCGCCTTGACCCATCAGTGCAGAACTAATAATGATAAAAAACTAAGGTTGTTTTGGAAAAACATAGATTCTGTGAACTCGGCGTAGAAGACTTAGAGGAGATTTAATTCAGTGGAAGGGAAAAAAGAAAATACAAAGTCTTTCTTCACTATTCGCAACCTCACTAGAATGGAAATTATTAGATAATAAATTGGTTTGGTATTATTGTTCATATATTTTCAAACATGTCACATTGATATAAGCCACTTATGTTATAAATATCGATAAACTAAGTATCAGAAGGAAGTCACTAGCGTTGCATCGTTCGTGCCATGAAAATCTCTGTTTATCCATAACATATCACAATATTTGAATTTGGAACTATCTGTACAGACCTGTGACAGCCTTCAAAAAGGCTACAGAGGTAAGCAAGAAAAGGTTCCTTGACACAAAAAAAAATGAAAGTGGAAACTATTTTGACTCCATTCTGCATAAAGCAACATTATATTAAAAAAAAAAAGAGGTTTTTCTCCTCAAAAGTAGCACGGCATCATAAACGAAATGTGTTATCTCGTTCAGCGCAGACATCGCGCGATTTATCTTTATTTACGAGAACGTCGCCACCAGACCAAAGTGAATCTCGGAGTAAGGCCCATTCCAAGTTTGGTAAAATGCGCCCTGAGAAGGTAAGGGCAGATATTTCTGTGATGACCGCGAACATTTTCGTGATTTCTCTATACAGAGTGACTGAGGGGTCGTGCAGTAACAAAATAAACTAAAACTCACTACACCGTTAGGAACATAATAGATTTAAAAGCATTAACACAATTAATTCGTTTCTTATTCAAATAAACATTGAATGAATTCATTTTATTCGTGATCATGGTCACCCTACATATCAATTTCTTACTCGTCTGATCGTTCGATTTTCAAATGGGTTTTAAGTTTTTAACATGGAAACGTTGCGTGACCATAATTTTAGTAATAATTAGGGACACATTTGATTGAATGTTTATTTGAATAAAAAACAAAGTTATTGTTTCAACGATTTTAAAATGCAGTGCATTGAGTTTTAAGTTACTTTGTTGCTACACGACCCCGCAGTCATTGTTTATAAGTTCATCGTTGTCTATTTTAAAATACAAGCCTAGAGTTTAGTTTACGACTGTCAATTTGTAGGACATAGTCTCCTGATTTACACTTCTCCCCTCTTTCGCCTGTGGGGAAACCGCACCTCACCGTGTTACACGCGCAGGCGTAGTTGCACTGGAACAGCATCGGAGGCTCATGGAAGGGGAAGTCCTCGGCCAACCGGCCTTTGTGGAACCAGCGGCGGACGCCGAGTGCCTGACAGGAGCAGGTATCCGTGGCGCAGGCGCCGTCGGTGCATGAACAACCCTGCGTGGAGGGCTTAGGGTTAAAAAACCGGCCAAGTGCGAGTCGGACTCGCTCACCGGGGTCTTAAGTCTTATAGTGAATCACAGAAAATTAAGAAAAAAATGTGCAGATTGTGTGTCATATACACGCCATTTGCTATAGTCAAATCACTTTCATTTTTCAACCCCCTTCTTTTAGACCCCTTTTCATTTTTTTATAAAACTAACTGGGCTCGGGCAAGTCATCGCAGAAACTGATATGGACATGGGACAAGACTATTATAGAGTCGCGACTTAAGATTATTATTTATTATTATCTAAAGCTTATATATTATTATCGTAATTTATAATTTAACATTTAACCTTTTTAGTCGCATATCTGTCACCGGTTTGTTCCAGACAATGCAGAAGTTAATGGTTGCGTATGTGCAATGCAACCATCAGCATTAAATAATTTTTTAATGGAAATACCTTCACACATGTATGGTGAATTTTGGGTTGCAGTAATAAATGTCATTGAAAAATATAATTAAATAATATTGTACATAATGCGATTTTATTGATCTTGTTCTATTGCCGTCTTGTGATTGTTTGCGATGACTTGTCCGAGCCCTGACAATTAATCATGTTTTTTTACTACAAACAGATGCCGGCAAGCAAGTCGTACTACTATACCAAATATCAAGTTGATACGATCTGTAGTTGCTGAGAAAACCTTCTGTGACTTTCAGACAGACAGACAGACAACGAAGTTTCACCATAAGTGTTCCTTTTTTATATATTCCATATTCTGAAAGTATAATATTCTGTTTATATTAGAAGCGGGTTGAAACTATTGATCATATCAACACTAGGGAAGAAATATAATATGAAAAAAAAAAAAAAAAAAAAACATGTTATTATGCCGCGTATCCACCAAGCACATGCGCTAGAGCGGCAGGCTCAGAGGCCTGGCCGGAGATTCATAATTATTTAAAACTATTTGCGCTCGCGAGCCAAAACCACCACATCGAACGAACAGCGCATACTGAAGCACCTTTGAGCGTGTCGAATTTAGCCGACGGCTCGACCGAACGCACGGCACGTCCACACAGACCGAGCAATTGGCTCGCGAAGCTGCCACGCGAGCGCGTGCGCTTGGTGGACACGCGGTGGAGTCTTAAGACAGACAGACGAACCTGCAGCGTGTTTGTGGTGTCGTCGAGGGGCACGGCGCGCGGCGTGACGTGCCGCGTCACGTACGTGAACTCCTCCGGGGCGGGCGAGTCATCGATATCGTTAATACAAGGTATCGGGTGCTGTTCGCGTCCGTTTGATATGTCGCTGAAAATATAGGCATGATATTTATTTCAAGCTCTTTTTATTGGAACAGACAAATGTACGAATTTTCGTTTATCCTAAAGATATGCATGAACGTTTTTTCTTTGTGTAATTTTAATACAACCATTACCTAACCGTTGGAATTTTTGGAAAACTTAAACCAGTTTATGAGACGCAATAATTCGTACTCGCGATGCGTCACGTCTCCTGGGCAAGAATGGCGGACATTCTTTCCCGTGAGCCAGGAGACATCGGTAACAGGCTTGAAAAATGATTATCTACACTCAGGAGCAAAAATAACGGGTCACAGTGCGTTTTTCATACTAAAGAGGCTATTTCGAAGCCTTGGTTCCTCGCCAGGAAATGCTTTTAGTGAATTCTGATGATGAATACCGCGAGCATCGATACAGGACTTCCAGAGTGCCTAGGATACCCAACTGAATGAATCTGCGGTTAACGCCGGAATTGCGCATATTCAGAAAAACATGGCAATAAAATGTAAGGAAATCCAAATGCTGACCCAAACTGTCCGGCTGTGGTGTTAACTGATTGTGCGATCAGTTAGGTATCTTACGAACTTTTCACCTCCTCTACTAAACCTCGGGAGTATCCACCATTAAACCTCACTCGAAACAACCCCTGGCTAGGAACCAAGGCTTCGAAATAGTCTCGTTTGTATGAAAAACGCACTCTGACCCGGTATTTTTGCTCCTGACTGTATATATATGTGTCGAATACAAAGCGGTTGTCTGTTTAATGTCTTTTAAAGCTGTCATACATGAATTGCCACAGCGTTTAAACTGACAAAGTACTAAAGTCTAAATACATATTTATGAACTCGACAATACAAAGTCGGCAATGTTGTTTTATTATTATTTTCACTGTCTATCTTACGATCAACTGATAGTCGTACCACTGACATTAAGCTATAATTTGCCTATCAGAGCAAACATGTTTGACGTGTGAGTGACACATTTTGTTTTTGACGTAAGGCTCTGTACCTGGACAGCATGACGTATCTGGATCCTTTCTCTCTGGTAGCAATCGCCATCTGCATGTTGAGGGATATGGCGCTCTGGCATTCACCAGAGCAGACCTCTACGGGCAACTCGCCTGCAGTATTTTCGAGGTCGGTCTGAAATTATCATATTTTGTATTAGACTTCTTGACAAAACATGTTTACAAAGTATAAAACAAAGACGCGTCTCGCCGTCGTCCGTCCCTCCATATGTTCGCTTTGATCTTTCAACGCAACTGATTCCGTATTCAACGGTTTTCTTCAACAGACAGAGATTCTAAAGGAAGGTTTTTATGTATAATACAAGTAGTTTTTTTATTTTATTATTGAATTGAGAAGGGAAACGAGTGCACAGGCCACCTGATGGTAAATGGAAACTGTGACCCATAGACATTCGCATTCACAAGACTGCAAGCCTAAGACTGCAAATGCTTTGCCAACCCTGAGAACTAAGATGGAATGCCTCTATGCTAGTCATTACACCGGGTGTCTTATCCCCAAACCGGAACACAACAATGCGAACACTGCTATCTGGCGGCAGGTTAATGGATAGATGGTAGCGATCCGGATGGACCCCGCACAAGGTCCTACCACCCGCAAATTGTTTAAGTATACATATAGAGGTTTTTAAGTGACTTACCCTGGCAGCGTGCGCTAGCAGTATAACCACGCATGCGTAGTGTCCTTGTCTGGCCGCTACATGCCTGTAAAAAAATAGTAAAGGCACATTACAATGTGAACATTATAATAATATCATTATAGCATCGAGGCATTCTATTTCAGTGCTAAGGGTCTCTATTCTACTACGTATTGCCAACGATACGATAGCTCTTATGTATTTGACAGTAATGGAGGCTGAATTAGAAACCATAAGATAACATAACAAAAGCAATATGGTGTTAAACAGTAGAATAGACAGCCTGGGTTGGCATTGCTTTTGCAGTCCGTGTGTAGGCTTCGACCAATAACCTCAGAGGGAGCGAGTCGCCAGCCGGATTTCATAATTAGAGTCCATTAAACCGACCACGGTGCCATTGAAATGAAGCATTTCAACATTTGTTTTACTCTTGGCGAAAGAATGCACGTTAGTAATTAATTACTTAGTAATTTAAAAATAACATTTAATTTATATGAAGCAATTTTGTGGTAGAAATATTCATATTGCAATGGTAGAACTTCAGGTCTCGATAACATTTGGTATTCGTTTTGATACAATAATATGATGGTTTGAAGATGTGCGCATATTATTATTTTTTATACGTAAAATAAAAAAAATAAAAAATATGTAACCTGTACCTAGATGCGTTGGCTATTTTCAAGGCTTATTACATTATCCTGACTGTAGCATTCTAACTGGAGGAGGTGCGTTAGCTATTTCATTAGTGAGAGTGAAACAATTAGAATCAGTTTTACTTAGAATTTAGGAATGTATGAATATAAATGTTTACTTCGATACATAACAAAAAACTAAAAATCAAACTAGTATAGGCGACAAACTTAACGAAACCCCTACGTTTATGTAATTGTATAGTGTCTGTGTACAGAAAAAGGAGACCATATTTGAATTTGGACGTAACTTCCCTTAATTCTCTACACCACTACAAGTTTTTTTTACCTGCAGTAAGATAGTTATATTTTTTATAATTAGAGTCTGTCTAATGAAAGCTGAACCTGGATTTTTCTTGGCTGACGAGTCTGGCAACACTATTTAATATGACGTTTGGACTTTGTTGTTGTTGAGAACTTGTCAATTCGAGATCTAAATTGATAAAAATACGGAGTAATCATGCCGTCGACGATAAGAGGCGGTGTCCGGGAGATTCTGTATACTATTATACAGAAGTACAAAGAAAAACAAGAAGAAAGAAAAGCATTATTGATGCAAAAAATTAATTGTTTAGTTACGGTGACCAAATTTATAGGTTAGTACGGCTTTAGTACGGCATGTTCATTTTGATACTTCTTATTTCTCTATGTGCAATCCTAAGTTTAATTTACCTTTTTCTGTCTATTATACGATGAGATTAAGAAATTAAACGAAATTAAATTCGTTTCAGAAAACCTGGACGTGCACGTTGACAAAAGTGTGCTGGAAAACGTAAAGCAGCTGAAAGAGGTTGAGGAAACTGAGTTAGCCTGCCAGACTCAGACGAAATATTTGGAAGAAGTATCTTCAATGACCGGTAATTACTAAAATTATCATTGTCTTTCCCTATATAATAGGTGTAGGTACCTATTGTCTGTCCCTATATCATGTTGAATCTCTTAGCATTCACAATTTTATTAAATTAATTTAATAGACAGATGATTAATGTAACTGACACTCATAGTTTCAATAAAACAATAAGGAGGTGTTTAGTTAAAAGATATCATAAACATATTATTTGATATGTATTTTCTGTGTGCGGAGCAAACAGCATTTTGTTGTTTATGAACCAAATGTACACTGTACAGTCGATTTCATAAATATGTGTACACTTTAGTACCTTATCTATTTATTTAATGTCATTTTTGATCGGCCAGATATAAAAGATGTTCGGGTTATATGAGTCTTCCTTGTTCTTAAACCGTTGCGATTAGAACCTCACCGATGCAATTTCATTTCACCTAAACCCAAATGTTTTTAGGGCTGTCGGACTGTACAATGGGGCTGTACTGCGCAACCACACAATGTATTTCTAAATGGTGTTCTGTTTATTTAACACTTTCTTTCTTCTTACAGATATCAGTGTTTCATCTTTAAAAAGAATAAGTAATGAGGGAAAATTAAACAACGGTGTCTTTAGTACTCCCGGAAAAAAGCGACCTCACAAGGCCGGTGTTGTCAGTGGGGTCCTGTCTGTTCACGCTTGCAAGAACCTGTTTTCCAGTTAGTTATTTTAGTTATCGTTCCTGACGTAGAGACCTCGTCATGTTGTTCTCCTAGTCACTATTTTTAATTTACTCAATGTTATTGAGCGTACATTTGTAACGACTAAGTTTGTGTTGTTAGAAATAATTATTAATTACTTTACTACCTTGTAATGTTACTTTTAAGAATAATTGTATTTTATGATTGGAAAAAATGATCTGCTGGAGTTTCTTGCGGCGCTTCTTCTCCAAGATATAATTGTCGTTAGATAGAGGTGTAAGGGTGATGAGAATAATGTTACCTCTAATTACTTTATTAAAAAGGTTGAATATAATATTCCTCATCATCATTGTTTTATTATGCTGTGTGCGACACAGACGAAAACCTCTCGTATCAATGAAATCTATCAACAGCACGACTAGCACAAGTTGCTCGTGACTTGTTTGTCGCTCGGATCTCCCTTACTATCTAGTCTGTTACGATAGAGAAAATACAACTTGTGCTACACGTGCAGGTCACTATATTTTCATGTCAAATATATTTCGAAAAACCAAATGTGCTCCAGTCACTGTCATCGTATTTTACCTAAAGTGCTTTTCATCAAAATATAGCGCTCGTAATAATATATATGAAAATATAGTACGCGTTTCCTCTTCCTTTGTGCCCACCAAAATAAATAAAATAATAAAAGTATCAATATCGTTTATTCCTTCATTGATCGGTAATACCATATCAAGATTTTTTGAATTTGCCGCTTTTTCCCAGGTTCAGCTTTCATTAGACAGACTCTAACCTGACAGATTTTGAATTGAAGCATTAACCTTTTGTCAATAGAATTAGAATGGCTGACGCATACCTATGCGGGTCAGCGTCAAAGGACAGATTAAGAAAGGGTTGGTGGCATCTGGACCGTCATACTGCCATTGACAGATGTTATTGTGACAGTGATATTTCTTGATAGATTTGTTGCGTGAGCGTGTGCGTCCGTCTGTCCGTCCGTCCGTCTGTCTGTCTGTCTGTGTGTCTGTGTGTCTGTGTGTCTGCCTGCCTGCCGTGTGTATGTGTGCGTGCGTGCGTGCGTGCGTGCGTGCGTGCGCGCGCGCGCGTGTGTGTGTGTGTGTGTGTGTGTGTGTGTGTGTGTGTGTGTCGTGTGCTTACAGCGGCGTGTCCCTGTGCGCGTTGACGGCAGCGACCGCGCGCGGCGATGCTTCGACCAATAGCCGCAGAGAAAGCGCGTCGCCGGCCAGAGCGCACCAATGAGCGGCCGCGTTGCCTTCTACGTCAGTCGCTGTTGCATCTGCCCCATGTTCTAGTAGCAATCTGGAAATGTTTTTTGCATTTTACGTAACATTGGCGACTCCTGCTATTAGAGATACCAACTCTTAACCTTTTTAACGACTTACGTCAATATCTGTCACTCACGCAATAAAAATTTTTGCCATGAAAATTACAACTTAATTCATACGAATCAAAATTTTTTTTTCTTGAATTTTTGACGGCTGAGGCGCGACTTCAAGTTCGGGGTCGGGCGAGTAGAAGACGCCATTAGCTATCCATTTCAGCTACTTTAACCCTTAATTTGTCTAAGGGCTTTTTTAACACCGTATTTTTTTTATTTTTACCTAGACTTGGATAGTGGATAGTATAATTATGGGAAATGCATCGTTAATGAAGTGTATCTATCGACATAGGCGAACACTGGCATTTAAATTTGCCCCGTATTTTCCCAGGTTAGCTTGTACAAACATGCCACGTTTTTGGCTTTTAACTCTTGCCCTTGGAAGATTTTGTCGACGTTGAAGCGAGCTCACCCAGAATATGAATGTTCATGCTACCTTTAAATAGGTTCACATCGTATATACTCGGAAATACAGAGGCCGGCGCATTCCATTATTTTGCAGTACGCATTAAGGATGATGGAAAGCGCTATCTTCGTGAAGGTTTCAACCAAGTACGGATGGTATACCGCGGTGCGGCGGTATTAGCTCGTGAAGCTCTTGTGCACACACGACGACACGCAGGTAAATTTTCGACGATCAGCTAGGCCGTGAGCCTTTTAGAGGTAATCGTGAACGATGAGTCTCTTAGCGCTGTGTCCTGTGTTCTACCTGTGGCTAGTCGGTATTTAGCTAAACCATCCAAGAGGAGACTTCAGTACTCCGTGCTTGAGCGAAATTATCATCTATACTACCAAAGAAAGGTCTCCTGGAGTACTGCTATTTCAGCTGATTACCACAGTGTTCTTACACTCTCAACAGATCTCTTAACTCGTAACCAATTACTGTATTATTCATTGTGAGCTTTTAGTGACTTTCCCATGTCTGTTTTAGGCATGATAAAAAAGATAAAAAAGAAATTTATTCAGTAAGTAGGCCGCTCGGGCACTTTTACACGTCAAGATACTACCAGCGCTTCCCAAGAGGAGACCACTGCTGAGAAGAAACGCCGCAAGAAACTCAGCAGTTAGTCATTTTTTAAACATACTTCATATTTCATATTACAATGGTACAACTTAGTCTAGCATTATATAAAGCTACAAGTATTAAATTAAATATAATATCAAATAACAGTAGTTCAGCAGGAAAACATAAAGTTAATAAAACGGCGTTAGGATACACCTTCAGGCCAGAAATCTAATATTACGATTTTTCATGAATATTTATACATAAGTACAATTGTACAATATACAAACATAAGTAGTTTCAAGAACAAATTATGAGCTAGCTTTGTCGCTACAAATAGACGGTTGCACAGATCACTTTTTATGATATGGTTGTCTTTGTGGTTTATTTATTTTTATTGTTGTGTTTGATAAATATTTAGTTATGAATGTAAGCAAATAAGAATGCGTTAAGAGCGCTAGATCTCACTTTGTTGTTATGTTGTGATTTATAAGTATTTATCTAGATTGTATTATTATTTTAACTGTGTGTCCACAATGTTTTTTTATATGATTGTTATATTTCATTTGTTTGTTTGCTATCTTACCATCTCTTCTCGGTCCAGCTGAAAATCAGCGCTGCGGCTCCGTGCCACAGCACATGCTGAGCTGGGACTCCGTTTCGGCTACCTCATTATAATTTTAATTAGTTATAAATAAGTTACTTTTGTTTTTGTTTTGTCAAATGCATGTGTTTTTTTTGTTTTATTTAATAGCCGAATAAATGAATCTATCTATTTATCCAATTTATGAGTAGGCACAAATACCTTAAAAAGAGTCGTAAGGTTTCTGTGCCTTCATTTTCAATTTCACTGGCTATGGTAGTTAGCAATGTCACACACGGACGGACGTCTTTTTCGCCACATTACAAATATAATTCGGTGCATTGATTTCTGCGGCTTTAAATTTAACCTGGGTATTACGTAGTCGCTACTCCTTTCTGTCCAATAAACCGGGTCACCATCACATCACAACCATCTTGTTTTACTGTTCCAATGTCTTTTTACCCTTCCTTGTCACTATTTTCCATAGCGCGTCGAGCGACGTCTGCAAACGAGCCGTTTTGAGGCGTTTCATTCTGATACTCATATACTTATATCTGATACTCATTTATTCATAATATTTTACAGAATATTACGTCACATTTTTTTTTTATGGCAAAGAGAAGGCAAACGAGCACACAGGCCACCTGATGGTAAGTGGAACCTGTGACCCATAGACATTCGCATTCACAAGACTGCAAGCCTAAGACTGCAAATGCGTTGCCAACCCTGAGGACTAAGATGGAATGCCTCTATGCTGGTCATTACACCGGCTGTCTTATCCCCAAACCGGAACACAACAATGCGAACACTGCTGTTTGGCGGTAGGTTAATGGATAAGATGGTGGTAGCGATCCGGACGGACCCTGCACAAGGTCCTACCACCCGCAATTGTCATATATACAAAAATATTTCATTTAAAGTTACGGATGATATTATTACAATATATTTCTAGTAAACTTGTCGAAGAATTCTGATATGTCATAAAATTCATAATAAGCATTCTTTTCAATACGCTTTTAAAAGAATGGTCATTTGTAAAAAAAAATGCTGTCAGGTAAGACGTTGTAAACTTGTGGACCTATTACGTGAACACATCCTACTATTCTGACTGCTCGCTTCTGGAGGATGAAGACACAGCGCCACTCTGCGGCGGTTCTCCAGAACTCCAGGTTGTAATTAACAACTGAGTGGAAGAGTGCGAAGTAACTACGAATGGGATGGTGGCAGTACAAAATATAATCGCTTTAGAGCAACACCTGAAAGTTTGCTACAGATTATATTTAATCGGAACATTATGGGTCACCGGATCGCCTCCGCGAACGTTTTGCTTGCTCACTAAAGCCAGTTTGCTTATCTTCTCAGCTGGTATAATCTCCACTGCCGCTTCGTTAAAAACAAAAGTGATTGCCTTATTTTTCTTGCATGCAGATCTACCCTCTGGTTTGAGTAGTAATTGAATTGGTCGTTATCCGGCTTGTTCGGGTGGAAATGATGTCAAGACGTTCGGTTTCTAGGTGTTGCAATCCCATGAGGCCACTATCATGGTTAAAACTGTTCATCAAGCATGCTTCCGCTTGCTGTTAACATTGGAACTACCCCCATAGCTGTTTGTCAACGAAGTCTGTTTTAATATTTCCAATTCAGACACTACAGGACACAGTTGCTCACTGGTAGCGTAACTTTCTTTGATCTGCCTTACCTCCTGCTTTAATACGTTAAAATCTTCTTGATCCTTGTAACATCGACGTGATCGAAAAGCACGGGAGGTAGTTATCTGAGATCCCTTGCAACATCATCATCATCATCATGTCAGCCGAAAGACGTCCACTGCTGGACATAGGCCTCCCCCAAGGCTTTCCACTCAGACCGGTCTTGTGCTTTTCGCATCCACCGCGGTCCCGCGATGCTGACGAGGTCGTCACTCCATCTTGTTGGAGGCCTACCTACAGCTAATCTCAAGACTGATAATATATCATCCAGGTCACGCCGTGTCTTTCCATCCCCCTTTTTAATCACATGCTTCGCTCCTTAGGGATTCAAATAGCAGTTTCTTCGCGGTTATTATGTCCGCTTCTGAAAAGGCATTAACACAAATCCTGACAAGACTTTCATCGTTCATCATGTCCAGCTTGTTATCCACAAACGCAAGTACTTCGCTGATCACGATGTGGCATGATGCACATTTTACCACTTATGAGGACATAGTGCACCACTCGCTATCGCTATTACGCACGTCTGAGCAGGTCGGATGCGCGCTCGCGACCGTTTTACTATTAAAATTTCATCTATACATAGTCACCCAGTGGACTAGTCTGTCCCACGATTTGTATCAAAATAGTGGCTTGTCCCCTGGGTCACCCATATTTTCGCAAAATGATTTTTTCGTTTGGATAATTTATGTTACCAGAATGTCATGAAAACAAGGAAAATTAAAAAAAAATATCTAGCTGACCCGGGATCACCCCAGTCTCAATATTTGTATGTTCTTCTAATTTTCACGTTTTTGGTAAACGAAAATATTTTAACACACATTAAAAATTATTGTATAGTTTCACTCCAATTATTTGCCCTTTTTTTTAAATCCAGAAAATGTCACTTATTTTGGTCAACGTTTTAAGAAATGGGTCTAGTTGCCATGGAGAAGTCTCATGGGTCACTCTTTAAAACTATAATTTCAATGTTATATAAGTCCACTAAGGCTCTGGTCTCACCTTGAGCGAGTAAGCGATGAACTATCGGCGATTTTCACGCCCAAGAAATGAACAAAAGATAATCGCTCCCGTGTAAATAAAAGAGAGAGATATACATTTATAGTTCATCGTTGAGCTCAGTTTTATTAGCAGTTTCAAACCCCTTCATTTATGGCTTTTTTCCCTAGGGTTCTAGAAGTATGTATTATAACATTTTTTCTAAGAAACTCTATCAATGTGGTCTCCTGGCTAACGGGACAGAATAACAACAAAAACAAGTTGATCAACATAACAACAAGCGAGTGCTTTTGCCCGAGCAGAGGGTGCAATGGTGAATTGGTGCCGTGATCCCTTTTTTTACGGTTCCATAGTCAAGAAGGAACCCTTAAGCATGGCCATGTTCGTCTGTCCGCGATTTAACTCAAGAGATCCTTGGTACTAAAATGTAATTTGGTATAGCTATAGATTTAAATTAAGACAACAAAGTTGTAGAATAAAATATTGTTATTTTTCATTTCGGCCACCTCCCATAATACAAGTAAGGCAAAGATTGTTTTTTACCGTATGACAAGTAAGGTATTGGATAGCTCTTAAAAAAAAAAACAATGTTACATGCACATTGATGATTTATCAAAGTCAAAGTTCTTTATTCTTCAATTTAGGCATAATATAATGCACCTATGAATGTCAAAAAGCATTACCACCGGTTCGAAAAATAAAACCTTTGCCCCGTGAAGAACCGGCGTAAGAAACTCGGCAAGGTATATTTTTTTCAGGAAAAAGGTTTACATCATCACATAATAATTATAAATAATTTACAATATCACAGTATTTTTGCACAGTAGGTGCACCTTTTTTAAGCGTAGGTAAATTTATGCGTAGATTACTCATGCAGGACGGACGACTCAAAACCACTTTTTATAGACTGGCCAAAACTTCAAAATCATTCTTGGGAAATTGTGTAAAATTCTACAATAAAATTCCAAAAAGTATTACTGAACTTACTGACTCTAAATTTAAATCTGTCGTAAAACAAAAACTAATTTCCCGAGCATATTATAAAGTAAACGATTATATCATGGATAGGGATGTTTGGCAGTGAGTCGTCCGTCCTGCATGAGTAATCTACGCTTCAAAAAGGTGCACCTACTGTACAAAAATACCGTGATATTGTAAACTATTTATAATTATAATGTAATGATGTAAACCTTTTTCTTGAAAAAAATATACCTTGCCGAGTTTCTTACGCCGGTTCTTCTCGGGGCAAAGGTTTTATTTTTCGAACCGGTGGTAATGCTTTTTGACATTCATAGGTGCATTATATTATGCCTAAATTGAAGAATAAAGAACTTTGACTTTGACTTTGACTCACAATAAAGGAGAATGGGCAGAAATGTAAGAATACTGGCCTATAAATCAATAACCATAAGCACTATATCATCGGACATCCGTTTTAATTCTACACTGTGAGAAATATTTAAAAAATCTGGAACATCGGGACGCCTACATAGACGACGTTAGCATAATCACTTTGAAACGCCGCTGTCTTTGCACGGCGATAACTTTTTTCACACAAAGATTTCGAACTACCTGCCATAGTTATAGTTTTACAACTTAGAATTACCTATCCGGTGACATTGTTCTCATTGGTCATAAAGACCAATTAAGCGACGCTCCTTTTTAGGTTTTTGAGGTTTTGTTAAAGTTGATCAACCCAAACACTCAGTTTGCCTTACCTCACAGTGCTTGCATGCTCGTGCTCTGCCGCCCATACTAGCGGCGTCCACCCGCCCATATCGCGCGGGTCGACGTGCGCGCGCGCAGTGCTCAAGATGGCGGCGCACGCGTCTACGAGTCCGTAGCGGGCCGCCGTGTGTAGCGCTGTAGTGCCTTCGATACCCTGGCGGAATATATTTTCATGTACATATACAGGGTTATTGGTAAGTCAACCTATTCCCATTAGGAGGTGATAGGGGTGACTATTTGCAATAATTTTGACCCCCATATGCATTATGCAAAAGTGAACCATTTTTGAGTTATCGCAATTTTTCGTTTTTTTTTAAATTAGTCGGAAATTCAACTTGAAAAATTTATTACAAAAAAAGTATCAATTTAAATCTTTTTTTTTCTTCTGATTTACAAAAACGATTAAACACTGGTTATTTCTCAATATTAAAACAATAATTATCGGCCCAAATTTAAAAAAGCGAGACGGAATACGAATTTTTTTCAATATTTTTTGCGATCGCTTTCCACTAAAATGCCTTAAAAACAAAAAAAAACGTTATGAAACTTGGCTTGCAGATTATTTTAAAAACTTAACTGTTTTCTTAGCTCTCCAAATATGCATAACAAATAGGAAATTATTAGAAAAAAACTGAAAAAAAAATCATCACAAAGGAAGCGGGCGGAAACTAAAGTCACAAATGCCACTACAAAAATAAAAATTAATAAACATACCGAATTTAAATCAACTTTTTTTATTTGCTTTTGTACAAGATGAACTTGTTGTTCTTATGCAATATTAAAAAAAATATTATCTGTGCACGTTTGAGAATGCGAGGCCGAAAACTAAAAAATACATGTTTTTTTATCAAACTCCAACATAAATTACACGAAAACAGAAAAATTTACCAATACATTTGGCGTGCAGATTACACATAAAACATTGACGTTTTTCCAGCTTTCTAACGAGCTATTAAAACTAACTGTTATACTCGTAAACACAAATAACAACATTAACTTATGGAAAAAGTAAGCGATTTTTTAGTTTTATTTTAAGTTAGTCAGACTAATTTCAGTCAGCCAAATGTATTGGTAAATTTTTCTGTTTTCGTGTAATTTATGTTGGAGTTTGATAAAAAAACATGTATTTTTTAGTTTTCGGCCTCGCATTCTCAAACGTGTACAGATAATTTTTTTTTAATATTGCATAAGAAAAACAAGTTCATCTTGTACAAAAGCAAATAAAAAAAGTTGATGTAAATTCGGTATGTTTTTAATTTTTATTTTTGAAGTGGCATTTGTGACTTTAGTTTCCGCCCGCTTCCTTTGTGATGATTTCTTTTTCAGTTTTTTCCCAAATAATTTCCTACTTGTTATGCATTTTTGGAGAGCTAAGAAAACAGTTAAGTTTTTAAAAGAATCTGCAAGCCAAGTTTCATAACGTTTTTTTTTGTTTTTAAGGCATTTTAGTGGAAAGCGATCGCAAAAAATATTGAAAAAAATTCGTATTCCGTCTCGCTTTTTTAAATTTGGGCCGATAATTATTGTTTTAATATTGAGAAATAACCAGTGTTTAATCGTTTTTGTAAATCAGAAGAAAAAAAAAGATTTAAATTAATACTTTTCTTGTAATAAATTTTATTTCCGACTAATTTAAAAAAAAACTAAAAATCGCGATAACTCAAAAATGGTTCACTTTTGCATAATGCATATGGGGGTCAAAATTATTGCAAATAGTCACCCCTATCACCTCCTAACGGGAATAGGTCGACTTACCAATAACCCTGTATAAATATGGGCCTCATAAGAAGGCTCAAGGTCACTCAAAGGGCGATGGAAAGAGCTATGCTGGGTGTCTCCTTGCGAGATCGAATCAGGAATGAGGAGATTCGCAGGAGAACTAAAGTAACCGATATAGCTCACCGGATTGCAAACCTTAAGTGGCAGTGGGCGGGACACATTGCTCGTAGAACTGATGGCCGTTGGAGCGGAAAGGTTCTAGAGTGGCGACCGCGAACCGGGAGACGAAGTGTTGGCAGACCTTCCACAAGGTGGACTGACGATCTGATAAAGGTCGCGGGAAACCGCTGGGTGACAGCAGCAGAGGACCGATCGTTGTGGAAAACCTTGGGGAAGGCCTTTGTCCAGCAGTGGACGTCTTGCGGCTGATAATGATGATGATGATGATATACATTAAATCGCACCTGTTTCCCAGAGAGGTAGGCAGAGACCACAACTTTCCACCAGCTAGGATCCTTTCAAATCTCTTTCGTTTCTTCCACATTCATACATCGAGTCATGCACGCACGCAGTATTTCTCTGATTTGATTCGAAAAAGTACGCCTACGGCGGCCCCTTCCGACCCTTCCACTCACTTTCGCTATTCTCATGTAAGTGAATTATTTATTCACAAGAACATCGGGTACATAACATAATACAAGATATAAGGAGCTCCAACATATTCTGCCATAAGATGGTGTGTAAATAATTATCCAGCTTAATAATTATCATAGAAATAATGACAATTTTCAATTAAATGAGTATCCGTTTTTTTATTGAAGATACAAAGCAATAAGTGTATTTACAACAGATCCTTATCATCACCGAGGTAATTCTCCGACTAACGACTAACATTCCTTAAGTAGTAAATTAAAAAGCTTACTGTTGAAAGAATTTAGAGTCATGTATATAATATCAGGTACAGATGTAGTGCATAATTGTTTTCCTTCGTATTTTCACGGAAACGTACGAACGTGTCTTGCTATTTCAGTCGGTCACAGTACAAAAAGTACTGTTGTTAACTGAAGTAGCATGACACGTTCGTACGTTTCCGTGAAAATACGAAGGAAAGGAATTACGCACTACACCTGTAAATGGTTTAATGTCCCTGATACTGCAGTGTCCATTAGGAATTATAATGTACTGATCAAATAGTATAATATAAAGAAAGAAAAACTTTTATTCACAACAATAACTCACAAACTAAAAACGACCGGAAAATAGACAAAATATAGTGCTAGTCTTGAGAAAACGCTCCCACCTTAGCATGCGGTAGCTGCGAAGCCAACGCTCATCCTCCGTTGGTACCGCTCGGTAAAACACGGAAGGTGATACAGAGATAATGGTACATTTAAAAAACGTAATGAAGTGAATAACAAGCTCTATTATATATATATATATATATAATTTTGTATATAATCTAATAAGACCACATTCCATGAGCGTCTACCCGCTAAACTTAAAAATGTAACATCCGACGAAGCATTCAAACATCAGCTGAGAAACCTTTTAATGGATAATCCATTATACTCTGTCGACGAATATATGCAACTTAAATTGTAAAAATATTATTGATATTTGACCTTTATTAGTTTTGTGTATTGACATCGGAATGTTTTTGATTATTTGACTGTTATTATATTATTGTATTATTGTAATATTATTCTATCATTTTGTATTAATGTTATTTTGACGATATCAATGTAATTTCGTATTTTTTGACATGCAATGCAATCTATATTGTAACATTACATTGATAAATAAATAAACTAAACTAAACTAAACTAAGAATGGTATAATCTATCTCAATTTCAAATTACAATCAAATCCGTCCATGTGATGCAGAATTTAGTTAATATTTCACGCTGCAACGGCTGGACGGAAGGAAAGGGTACGCGGACGAAGTCGCAGGCAGAAGCTAGTATACCATAATGGCGCAGTCGTCACGCAAATACCGATAACTCACCTGTATATTAACATCGGAACCAGCGGCAACTAAATATCGAATCACTTTCAAAAGTTCCTCCTCGGTAGCTCCCTCTCCATCGCAGTCCTTTAAATCTTCGTCTTCCTTCTCGCTCTCTTGGTCGATGTCCATTTCTAGATCCGAGTCGGACTTCGCCTTAGGTTGGACTAATTTAGCTAGAGCTGTGAACGTTAACTTGGTATAAATAAATATACTATTAGATAGAAAAAAAACCCGATATAAAGGAACTAAAGAAAGAATGATGGGCAAAAATGTATGGAACCCGGCCCAATCGTCTATATAATTATAACTAGAGTTAGGAATTTTGGTGGCAAATCGTGGTTCCAGAATCCATATGGAGTCGCTATTTCCTAATTATTATAATACATAACACTTTGATTTTGACCTTCAGTATTTTAATATTTCAAAATTCATTTATTCGTTATTCGGCCGCAACAATTTAATTTTAGTATTGAGGATATCTCTGATGTGAAAGCGTTACAAACAAGCAAATATTAATAGCTATGAAATGACCGAACTAAATATGTATTTAGTTCATTTTTGAATATGATAATACCGAAGGTCAAAATCAATGTGTTATGTATTATAATAATTAGGAAATATCGACTCCATGGATTCTAGAACCACGAAATGCCACCAAAATCCTAACCCTAATTATAACTTACGTAGGCTTAATGATTCCACTATTTGCTGTAATTGTTGTAAATAGTAAAATCGGCCAAGCGTGAGTCGGATATATGGGTAGTAGCAATCCAACGCATGCGGGCCACAGCTAGTGTAGTATTAAACGTTGTGTGTGTGAATATTTGAAGGCTGATAACTCTCTTCTCCGGGGTTTTTGTAGTTTGTCCCCCTATTAGAAAATGAAGCTTATGTAACTAGCTTTCACGTGGTGTACATGAGATTTGTATTGGTTATATGGGCCAGTTTGCCCATCATTCTTTATTCAGTAGAGTATTTCGGGATTACCGAGTTAAATCCAAAGGTTGGGTCATGACCAGAGTCCGGAATATTCGTAGCATTTTTTAGCTGTCATAGGGACTTCTCGTTTATCGAGTTCCGATATACATTTTTTATCGATACATTATAGAACACAACATATTAAAGAAGACTAAAAGTAGAGGTAAACATCAGGTGTGGTCTTATCGCTAAAGAGCGTTGTCTTTCAGATAACTTTTGAGTAGTTAAAAATGTGAAATAGAGATTTGCAATGAAAACAATCGATAGGAATTCTTGATGCAATTTCTTTCTAAATATGTTCAAAAAGCATATAAAATTCACAAATTATTTTAAAGGAAACAATTAAATATTATTAATTTAATTCCTATTTATAATTTCCAAAAAGTTGGTATCCAAAGGTTATCTCGAAGAGATCGCTCATTCGCCATAAGACTGTAGTTTACTTCTACTCGTAATCATATTTAAAATACTGTATTCTGTATTTATCGTTATACGCACGTATATCGGAAGTCGATAGACGATAAGTCCCTATGACAGCTCAAAAGTGCTACGAGAATTCCGACCTCTGGTCATGACTCTATCAAATGCTTTGCTACAGCAGACTTGCTAAACTGTCGGTTCTTGACAGCAACACGGTCGAAACGTAGAGGTATAGATAACGATTAAGGTCAATTTTTGATTTATAACAGTATGGCCGAGTTACCACGCCACGCGGCCATATGGCACGATGTGCCACACGAGCTCACTGAGCTGATGCCCGGTCTGACTGACGACTGACTGACCTCTCACAGCACACATGAGCGGGGTCCGCGCGCGTGCGTCGACCGCATCTATGTCGGCGCCCGCATACTGAGCTAAGTAGAGCGCGGCCAAGTTACCGCGCCGCGCGGCCACGTGGCACACTGTGCCACACGAGCCCACCAGCTTGTTGATGTTCGGACAGTTCACTGGAATAACAAAAGCTTTCATTTTTGGCACAAGCTTTTGTAGCTGACTTTTTTTTTCCAATATCATTATCTGCTTATCCAAACCAAAATAATGAGTCCCAACACGGTAAGTCTAAAGTCGAGTCCGGAATTAGGCGAACTAACTTGACAGCCGAAAATGTTGCCAACATAGGAAAAAATAAATAGTGATAAGTTTATGTCGACACAAATATGTCGATATAACCTTGTGCCTTCGATAAATCAGATTATATTTATATTTTATCAAGTAATTGTCGTCGAAAATTTCACACTCATACATACTTGCCAAATAGGGAAAAACTTAACAAAACGATGCAACGTAACAAGCGTAACAGAAACAAATAACAAGAATGATAACAACACTTTTCAACACAACAACGTTACAAAAGATTCGCAATCACTGTGATAGCTTCGAGCAGATCGATGACAGAAAGCCGAATGGCTTGCTTGCTTTGTTTGTTAGGCATTGTCCGAACTGTCAACAAAACAAAATGGCGGACTGCGTCGCTAACAATGTCTAAAACGATGTTCGATGTATTTTTAAATCCAACCAATTTTTATTATTAATATTTTGCTTAGTAAAATTATTAGTTAGATTCCAAACACAATAATAATGATAAACTAGACTTTTTAAATATCGATATCAACAGCATTAGCCAAACTGTGGCAACATTAGTGTACAAAGAACTGTCAAGTTAGTTCGCCTAATTCCGGACTCGACTTTACGTTAAGTATAGCGGAGATCCGGTCGTCACCTTCCGACTCTATCATCAGATCAGCTCTTTGATAACATAGGGCCGTATTAATAAACTCACCTTGACTGTGATACCCGTCACAAGATCCGTCAAAGTAAGTATACGCCACACCATAAAACACTGTCATTTTTGACGCATCTCGAGACGAGCATTAGAGTTGAGATTAGTATATTAATACGGGCCATAGTATTGCATGCTCATCGGGTTTACATACCTCGTCCAAATTCCAGCCAATTCCGCTAACGGGAACTGGTTCAAAATTGACTTGCATATCATGACAGACAACTTACAAAACAAACATACATAAAAACTGTGCTACTTAAATAAATGCGTATGGCCTTGGAGGATACACAAAATGTACATAACATGACCATCTGAGGTTTTTAAATTGTAACTATACCCTGTCTATTTAACAGAGTTAACAAAGCGTTGTCTCTGTTGCACTTTTGTATGAAAATGAAAGGGACAAGAAACTGCCAGTGGGCGTCAACAAACGCACGTCGATGGCGGGCTCGGCTTACATGCCGCCTGTTGTTAAAATATTCGTAATATTTCTCGTTATTTTTGTTTGTAGTTAGAGGCACCTCAAATAATTAACTTACCTACTGATAACATGACATTGTCATGTCATGTTAATTCATCTATAAATCCCAATTATGTAATTTAAAGTAGTGGATAATAATATTTAAATATGTGCCCTGCAGTGCAGTGGGACGTATAGTACAGGCCATACAAGTACAAGTATGGGTGATGATGAGAAAGAGAAGTAGTAGGTATACATAGAAATAAATTATTAAGTAAAATAAATTAAATTTGTAACCAAAGATAAGCACTTGAAAGCGTCCGCACCGTACGAGCGACAGATGCTGATTAAACTTTGACAGGCATGTAAACCTACCTTGTGCCTGTGCATCGTCCTTATCGCTGACCAATTACGTGCATTCTCTGTTTTCTAGTATTAACTCTGTTAAATAGACAAGGTATAGATCTACTGTTGCTGTAAGTGTACTTGATAATGGTCTAAACCCGTACTGAGAAAGAAAGAGTAGAGTAAGAGTAGTTTATAGAAAGTGAGTATTCCTATTTCGAATCGAATCAGCGCGAGCCCGACTCGCACTTGACCCTTTTTTGTATTCCTTGTTTTTCTTAAAAAGATTTGTACTACAATTACACCAAATTTGACGATTATATGTTTTAAAATGTCTGTACGGGGAACCCCTTTATAAAATCACTGCGTTTATTCTTTTAAATTTGTTAGTATATCCGCCGTATTAGCATTTCTATATTAATCTATATTAATAATTTCGTACCGGTCTACGGTAGACTCGAACGAAATGCACATCAAATTGAAGAGCGTAAAAAAATAGTCGATCCGAGTCGACAACTTACAGGCGGAAAACTCGGATTATCGAGTATTTTCAATATAAAAATGAATAAATTGCTACATAATGTCGTTGCGAAGTAAACATCTCAATGTCATCCATCAATGTGGCGTTGGTGTCCCGTCATCACGTGTCACAGGTGTCACAGGTTCGTATTCCGTTCTCCATTGTGACCTCTAAGATCTAATTTCTTCGATTGTGAGACATGGTAAATAAGATTTAGGAGGAATATCTACCTGTGAAATATCGATACATAGGCTGTGGATTAATTTTGAGTCTACATTTTACCCAAGCGAAGCCGGGTTTACATCTAGTATTTAAAAAATACCTGCCATCTATAACGATTCAAAAGACACTGCTGTTTAAAATTAGGACGAGAGGACGGAAAGCGGAAGAATATAAATAGGTTTGGCTCACTTTCGAGCACTGAACCCTCGTTTATACTATTTGTATTTTTGCTGCATGCATAATAAAAAAGCTATACTAATTACTTGAACCTATTTTAATACAAAAAATCAATAGTATCTATATATCTATCGGAAAGACTCACCGATTAAAGGTACCAGTTCATTAGCACCGGCCCCAGAGTATATAGCTTCGCACACCACCGCAGCGTCTTCCGGTTCTGCATCAGAACTGGTCCTCAGAACCTCCTGGTCTAGAGAGAGCGAGGGCAGCAGGTCTGCGGGGATGACAGGGTCCTGGTCTAAAACTGCTGGGTCGAGGGCAGAGAAGCCAAGGTATGCTGGTGTACTGAAACAAAATAACATTTAGGACAGTCAACTTTTTATTGTAACTCGTCATAGTGACGTCTCTTGGGTCACTCTTGAAAACTATGATTAGTTTTATTGGCCATTCCTTTTACTCGTTTTGTAAGCCACTGTGCAGTAACAAGCAATAATATCTTCATCATTGGACCCGAAAATATCTCACGACTCTAACTGGAATAATCCACGTCAGATATTTTAGAACGCCATCATGAATTATTACTAGTACACAATGTTTGTCACAAAGTCCTAACACTGCAACGAAACCAGATGTAAACCAGTTAAAAGCGAAAATAAATAGTTACCATGTTAATTGATTGTTCAGTTCAAAGATTTTTTTTTCACATCTACTGGTGACCCAGGAGACAGGGCAAACTAATTAAATGGACGAACGAATACAGAAAATAAAAAACCGGACAAGAGCGTATCGGATGCTTTGTGTTGGGTTCCGAAGACGATACTACAAAGACAAAAAGCTATCTCAAATAACAACAAATATGAACTAATTTTATATTTAAAGTTATTAGGTGTTGTCTTAGATGATTTTTAGCAGGTATACTAAAAGGATGGATACTGGAAGAACTAAAAGGTTTTTTAGTCATTGTATCACAGTAACCCATCAAGTCCACGTAGTTTATTTATTTAATTATGTTAAGGAAATCCAACAGCAATACAATTTGAATAAAACACCGATAAGGGAACCGTTAGCCAATTACAGGATCTCACTACTAGATATAGAACAAATGATAAACGCGTACAATACACAGAACGACACAAACATAAATATATGTCGGAGCGTAGAGCTCTTGAACGGCCTCAGAGGCGCCAGAGATGGTCTCCATATTGTGGGCGGAAACGGTGGGTAATCACGCACACGAGTACAGTTACAAACAATGTGTTTAATGAGTAATTAAACAACAATAAATCACTTAATAAACAGTGTCAATAAAACACGATAAAAACACAATATAAAATAAGTTCACCACATAATAAATTTACTAACTAATTGAGTCCTTTTAATTAACTTATCTCGAAACGGAAACGAGTCCGTGGGTCAAGTGGTACAAGTATTCACGACTCGCACAGTCGGGCCACGGGAGAGCGCGCGTCCCGTCTCAACCACAAGCCAAAGAATAATGCCCGCCCGGCATCCAAACCAAAAGTTCAGAACAAAGAACTATATCAAATTACATTAAATACCAAGACCCACGGCCACGTTCGACAGTGTTTGCTGAACTGTCCCGTTTCACCGAACAAAGACTTCCTCTGTGACAAACCACAAATCATACAGCTAATGCTGTTAATGTAAACATTGGTCCCGGAATGCGCTTCACCTACGCGCCCAGCCAATGAGAGATTATAACCCTCTCGCACCGACATATATTAATTAATAAAATTTGACAGCTATGATTGGCAAACACATGCTAGTTTCACTCACTCAAAGCACTTGGCAGACAATTTTTGTCTGATGGATTGAGCCTTGCAATTAAATATATCTAGGTCCAGCTCTCTTGCCAGGTTGCTCAAGCTCTTACCTGCACTTATTTGGAAACTATTGGCCCTATACCTGGACGATGCGGACTTAACGGACAGGGGAGGATAATATCTCTTAGATCGAGTGGGGGTATTAAATGAGAGACAACCAAGCAACTCCGGCCTATCAATACCACCACTAGTGATGTTTACCATATAAGTAATGTCAACTATTTCACGACGCCTATACAATGGGCTATAAGAAGGCTCAAGGTCACTCAAAGGGCGATGGAAAGAGCTATGTTGGGTGTCTCCTTGCGAGATCGAATCAGGAATGAGGAGATTCGCAGGAGAACTAAAGTAACCGATATAGCTCACCGGATTGCAAACCTTAAGTGGCAGTGGGCGGGGCACATTGCTCGTAGAACTGATGGCCGTTGGAGCGGAAAGGTTCTAGAGTGGCGACCGCGAACCGGGAGACGAAGTGTTGGCAGACCTTCCACAAGGTGGACTGACGATCTGATAAAGGTCGCGGGAAACTTCTGGATGATAGCAGCAGAGGACCGATCGTTGTGGAAAACCTTGGGGAAGGCCTTTGTCCAGCAGTGGACGTCTTGCGGCTGATAATGATGATGATGATTATGATACAATGGGATGAGATGATGTTTTTTGTTAATATAATCAGATGTTTTATAAGGACATTAGTAGTGATAGTTTTACTTAAGTTCGCGTGAAGGTTAGCTGCTTGTAGCGTCCTGGCTACATCTTAAGTTATACTGGCTGGCTTTTACGTTAGTAATATTTGGAAGTTTTGAAAATTCGGTAGAATGAGTTTTTGTTATAGCAGCAGTACTGACACATTTGTCAAGCTTTAGCTATACAAATGGATTGAATTGAGGAAGCCATGAAGAATGTGTAGATCTTTATAAAAGTTAAATAAGAATACTTTCGTTTATACCAAAATTATGATTACAATAGTACATTGTTGTAGAGGTTAGAAAGTAAGCAATAGATGGACGAGTTAGTTCGAGGGCCGACGCGTAGCGGAGGCCCTCGAAAGTACGAGTCCATCTATTGCACTTTCGGCCGAGGCTTAACACAGTGCTTTTCACGACTACTGCGAGGAAATAAAAAAAAATCTTATAAGGCGCTTTTTAAACTGACGACTCTCACCGTGACAAAAACTTTATTTCAGATAATTAAAAGCAGACATATATGGCTGTATGGAATCTGATTCCTTTGCCTATCCGTGAAGGGATGAATATTATTAAAAAAATAAAACGACTTCTCATTGGCCAATTTAATTTCATATGCAGCACAAAGTGTGTTCTGATTGGTCGAATTAGTGATCAGCGGACCGATGTCATTGGTCAATGGAACAGACCAACAATGTTAACATAGTTGGTCTGTTTAAATTCATAGTAGGCCTGCTCATTCAATGTACAACTATCGATTGTTTTGGGGACCAAGAACAGACCATCTTTCGCCACATTTCCGAGCAGTGGCGTGAAAATACTTGTTAATAATGTGATTATGACAAAAAAAGGAGCTCCTACAGAGCACTCACCATTGCACCCTCTGCTCGGGCAGCAGCACCCGCTTGTTCTTGCATCTCATCGTCACTCGCACCCTGAAGCAGTCCTTGTTGACCGGGAGCCACCGGTAGGAGTACACGCCACAGTGGGGGCACCCGACGCGCTGCGACCCTGGTACACCGCAGTCTAGGTGGAACAGGTGGTTTAGGTTGCAACTATAGAATATGCCCTGGAAAGAAGAAAGATATTCGGGTGAATCTTTTTCGTTCTCTGTATTATTTAAAATAATATGTTACAGAAACACCATGAGATGAAAATTTAAAAATAAATTTACCATAAATTTGACACACAGCTTCTTGGAATTGTGCATACCTTAAGTGAGAATATGATTTAAATCTGTAAAACATATTTGCTAAATATAGTGGTGACTCAGGAGAAAACCCGCTGTTTTTACACAAAATGGAGGGAAAACCTAGTCCACCTGCAAATATATAGTTATATATTTTTTGATGATAATTTATACAAGTATACCTGAGTCTACCAAGGATTATCCCAGAGACAGCTGGAAACATATAACACCTTGTTCGTTTTCATTTTTATAAAAATTGATCGATACAAAGTTTGAAATGACAAACTGTAATATAACCCCTCGTATGCGTAGTAGCAGATCTGCTCCATATACGCAAACTGCTAGGGAGCAGATCTGCACCAAATCTTTGCGTGCCTTCGCGAATTTAATTTGAACCTTACTGTGAAGCTACATAGGGTTGAACTTTATTGTAGGTTAGCCAATAAAGTGATCAAATTTACCTAAAATCGCTCCTTACATAAAATTATTCAATATGGCCGCTATTTCTGTGGGTTCGATGTCACGTGACTGGTCACGTGACCGCGTCGCCGCACTGAGCCGTCAACAAATTTTCCTGCCTACCGCATACGAGAGGATAAATGACTAATACCCGGTTCCTATATTCAAGAAACGAATCGTTTTCCTTTATGCATTATGACATTTGCTACGTACAAAATATGCCAAATTTTAACGCGACGTCACAACTCTACCAATGGTTTTGAATATAGGAACGCACCATAAGCCAACATATGCCCCAAATTCCATTTCCACTTGATTGCAGCGTCAAATTAAAATAATCGCTATAAACCACGAAACTAACCTGTGAACAGAACAATCCGCAAGCGGCACAGCACATGTGCCTCAACATCTGCTGCCGATGGGTATTACATGCCAGTATGTATGGGGCCCGGGGACCGCTCCTCACCAGGGGGGCATAGCCATCAGCGGTCTTACTCGCGCGGTGGGAACAACCGACCCGCACGCCATCTATCGTCTCGACCGCTTGGCAAAACACTGGCTCTGATGATCAAAATAAAATGATGAAAAACCTGATTCTTGGATACGAGATTTGTAGTGAACTGGGTATTTCTGGGCGATAGAATACTTTTTGGAACTATATTTGTTTTTTTAAATATTAAGTATACAGATCGAGTAATTCCTACGAGTCATTATCTGAAATGTGATCACAATTGGTCCTCGTTTTAGAAATTACCTGAAAGAACAAATCGTACTCTCAAAACGCTTAGTTATTCACGAGTCACGCGCATAAAATTACAAATTACTAGTTATTACAATACATTTAAAACAGTTGGTGAGTACTTAGAAGGTGCGTAATTTGCAGCGGCGGAAAGCAATTCATTTCCGACTTTTAAAAGTAAAAATGGCGAGAAGCAAATAATAACGATACCATGTAAATCCACAGGAGCTGCGTAAAGGCTGCCCTTCTCCTCGCACGTACACAACGCTATTACACTGGAGTCGTCCTCAGGGCACGTCGCTTCCGAGCCGTCGTCACCGTTCGCCGGTATCTTACTGTTCAAGCAATGTATACTGTGAGCCAAAAGACTTTTCAACAAAGCAAAGGAGTACCAGGGCTACCATTTTCCTAAAAGCTATCGGCATTCGTCGCTTTTCTTTGACACGAGAGTGACAAATATACTGTCATTTGCGAGAGCAAGCGTGATAGCGATAACCAGCCGAAAGCTATTAAGAAGCTGGGAATACTGTATATACACGTGCCAACGTAGACATTAAATAACTTTAAAAAAAAAAGTGAAAAAAAAACCTGACTGACTTACTTGCTAAGGTGATAAGCAACACAGACTCCATTAGCAATCCGGACAATCTAAGACACGCGAATAGCTATCAAACGTGTCAATAAAATAGACACATATTAATGGTTGATCGCTGGCTGATCACACTGCCGGCGAGAGCTCTCTACACTAGTTTGTCGAAACAAAACATATAGATCCCGTGACAATAAAAGAGACACATATTATTAGTTGACCGCTGGCTGATCACACTGCCGGCGAGAGCTCTCTACACTAGTTTGTCGAAACAAAAGATATAGATCCCGTGACAATAAAAGAGACACATTAATAGTTGATCGCTGGCTGTACTCGTTTCCCGCTCGTCATCAGCAGAGGGACAAGTGAAGGGAATTTTGATAACTCACAATGCACAAATATGCCGCAGTGTTCGTATCGACATAAACAGAAGTTGACGGCTTAGGATAGGAAATATAATTTACTTGTGTGATACTATAATTTATCATACATAGCTTAACATATGTAAGAACACACGGACGAATAAATTTCACTAAAATACAAACATTACAAATCTGTGCAGTGTAAGTCCGTCAGTGTCCGATGTAGAATTAACATACGGAATCACTTTTTGTTTTTGTTATTCTGCCAGGAGATAACAGTGATAGTTTCTCGGAAGAAATATTATAATATATACATCCATTATATATAGTGCCCCGCCGATAAGAAGTCAATCCTGACAGCTGTCATTCCAGTACAAATTATAACCTCAAACCCAAGAATAGGTTATAAATTGTACTGCGATGACAGCTGTCAGGATTGACTTCTTAACGGCCGGCCACTATAATGAGTTTTTAATGCCAATAAAACTGATTTTCAGTAGACTTATATTATATCCTTTGAAATCATAGCTTTAAAGAGTGACCCAAGAGACGTCACCATGGCAACAAGTCACAAAAAGAGCTTAAGTACCCATCGATGAGCTAATTGGGAAAGCACGACGATATCAATGTCTGTATAATCTGAAAATTCAGATGGTAACAAAATGTAGTATTGAACAGAGCCTCTCTTCTAGGCGGTAATAACCATATCGTCTTTAATCTGTTATGGTATTGCTTTTAACTTGGCCGCCATTCCTGTCAAAGCAAATAAGAGCTATCAAAACGTTGACAACACAATATGGTTTTTACCGCCAAGAGTAGAGGCCTTGATGCGTCTTGCCAACGTCTGTCAATATACGAGCCTCCCACATACATACATACATTATTAAATCACGACTGTTTCGAGAGTTCTTCACTTCTTTCCACCTGCTACGATCCTGACAAATCTCTTTCGCTTCTTCCACATTCACACATCGAGTCATGCACGTCGGTTTAGATCAGTGTCGCACAAACTGTCAAAAAAAAATTGTTGGTAACCTTATACCACGTTTACCTTTCGTTTTCTGATAAACATGATTCATGATTTCTGGATTTTCGGCTGGATCGTCGTGGGTGCAATCTGGCAAAACAAATGGGGGCTTAGAATCCTTACATTTAGTATAAAACAAGGTCGTTTCCCGCCGTCTGTCCGTCTGTATGTACAGTTAGATCTCTCAAACTAAACAACGGATTTCATAAATAGATAGAGTGACTCAAGAGGATCATTTTCATGTATAATAAATTGTGGATTATGACGGGTGTTATAGGAAACAGATATAAACCGAAGCGAAGCGAGGTCGCTTGTAATCTAAACGGGTGGATCAACTTTTTGTTGTTGTTATTCTGTCCCGTAAGCCAGGAGACAACAGTGGTAAAGTTTCTTATAAAAACTAATATAATATATACTAATAGCACACTCAGGAGAAAACCCATAAAAGAATGGGTTTGTTATGGCCAATAAAACTGATTTTTAGTGGACTTGTATCTTTTGAAATCATAGTTTTAAAGAGTGACCCAGGAGACATCACCATGGCAACGAGCTACAAGAAAAAGTTGATTGACCCAAATACATCCTACAAATAAGCCTTTTTTAATTTTGACCATCATATAAACAAACTGGTAAAAAACTGGTAAGTCTTGACCAGTTTTATTGCTGATTTATCACAATTTACTTCAGCTCATCAACTAAGGTTAAAACTGATGTAAAGTGAACTACTGTTAAAAACGGACCCTAGATTTTATAGCCATTTAAAAACTTAAGTACTGAAGCGTCCATACAAAAAACTTTACTTTAAAGGCAAACATTTGTTTTTTATAACTCCCATAAAATGAAAGATTCATTTTCAACAGAGATACATTTTACAAACATTATAAACTCAGTTTATTAGTAAAGTGTAACTAAAAATACACCGTGTTTTTTTTTATTTACGATAACTTCGGCATATTACTAGGTATTATCCATAGAAACTAATTGGTAGATTAGATTTTTAAATATTGCAAAAAAAAAATTTATCAGTATAGATCTAAATAATGAAATCTTTTATCTTTGGTCATTCTAAAAGGGCCTTTAGAGTTAACTAATAATCAGTGTCAAATACGTCTATGTTGGCGTGACATACACACACAAGTAAAGATAACACTTGACAGGTACAAGATTGTCACTTTAGATTGACGCGTATACAAACCTAACAATTGGAAACTCTTTACTCATCATAAGTATTAAAAGAAAATTGTTGTTATCAATTAAGAGCCTTTTACACTAGTTTAACGTGATTAACTGATTAAATTTAAAAATTAAATATCTTTAAAACCGTTAGACTTATCATTTGTCTGTCTTCGGGAAATTAACTTTGTTTGACCTAAAGAACGTTCCCTTAAAGTTATCGTAAATAAAAACACGGTGTATAATAGGTTAATAACTTTTTATTCTATAGTGTAGGACAAATGCTAGCGTCCCTAATTATGTGGGCTCAGGGCGACGTTGTCTGCAGTCCTATTTCGTCACCTTCCTAACTCGTCCACAATGCCATGTCGTCAGCATGTATTTCCTAAATTATCACCTTCCTAACTCAGCCACATTTTTATGTCGTCAATTTCCTATCTGGTCAACATTCCTATTTTGTCCATAGTGCTAAGTCGTCCACAGCGCAAACAAACTGAAGTTAGCCACACAATATTGAAGAAGTTGTCCACACAATAGAAATGTGGACGAGTTAGCACATTCCTATATAGTCCATATAGGAATGTGGACGAGTTAGGAAGGTGACAATATAGGAAAGTAGACAAGTTAGGAAGGTGACAATATAGGAATGCCGACAAATTGGAATAGTGGGCTATATTGCATTGTGGACGAGTTAAGAACGTGACGAATTAGGACTGTGGACGAAGTCGCCCTGAGCCATTATGTGACCACCTCATTATGTGTAACTGAGTGACTAAAACACAGCTGAAAAACATCTTTAAATCATGTTTTTTTAAGATTTTTGGCCATAAACTTTGGAGATAACAGGGAGAACAGTCAGAACAGGACATTTTTTGTATTTTTTTTGCTATAAATCAAAATGTTATAAAGTAAAATAAATAAAAAATTGTTTCGATATTTGCAGATTGAGCCCTTTCATAGACATCTTTTGAAATATTTAGAAAAATAATTTCATATTGTTTTAACTAAAAACAGATGCGGGCAAGCAAGTTATAGAACCAAGCCAAATTTCAAGTTGATAGCTTTTTTATTTTCAGAGAAAAACTGCTGTGACATACAGACAGATGGACAGATAGATACCAAAGTCTCACTATAAGGGTATCCTTTTTTTAGCATTTTAGTATGGGGCCTGGAGATACTTACTTGGAGTCCTCAGGAGTTGGTGAAGCTGCTTCCTCACTCTCTGCTCCATAGCTGGAACACAGTCTCGTCGACCGCCTTGGTCTCTCGTTGAAGGAGGTAGCCGAACAGAAATATTCTTCATCATCATCGGAGCCTTCTGATGCAGTGTCTACTTCAGCTATCTTGCTGAGCAACTCTTCGTCAAGCTCATGGTCTTCGTCTATTTCCGCTTCCATATCTTCGTCTCTGTAATTATAGTGATATCCCAATATAATAGTGAGCCCTATTTATAGAGTCATAGTGAAAAAGGGTAAACTTAACTCTTAACAAATAAAACAGGGCAAGTGCGAGTCGAACTCGCGCACGAAGGGTTCCGTACTATTATCAATAGAAAATTAGAAAAAGACTGAAAATAAAAACAGCGGGTTCATTATAATGTTAGTAGTAGTTTTAAAGGTAAAACAAAATTTACATTTTTTAGTGCCAAATCAAGTCTGTAAAATTAAAGCGCCCTTTTTTTTATTATTTTACCGATAAACTAACTTAAGATTTCATCCCTTTCAACATGTACAGTTTATCGAGTACCAACCTGTATATATTTTTATCATGTTCATAAAATTTTCGAAAATTTCCATTTTAAAAAAGTACCCAGTGATCATTGACAACATAACGACACTTTAAAAAATATATATTTTAAGATATACCAACTTAATTCTCTTCACATTTAAGTTTTAAATCATGCATTACAAATGTGAGATATGCTGCTTTTTAAAAGCAATGACGATATATACCCTCCTCCTTCGACAGTCAGGTAAAAAATCAGTTAGCACCACAGTTACCTGTCGTTGGTCTCTTGACTGTTTTCATCGGGACTCTCCGGATGGATGGCACGTAGCCCCAGCTCGCAGAGATGCTTCAGTTTTTTAACATTGTTTGATTGACCCTCGCACTGTTGCTCTGCAGAAAACACAAAAAAAAATGTAACAGAGAACAAAATTTATTAAGTAGATGAAAAATCCCCTCTTATAATGGTAACCCCTACTATTAGAGCTGACCCTGCTTAGAGACAGGTTACACTCAGTATTTAATTAATCAGAATTACCTGAAAATTATTGTGTAATCCACAAACTGTAAGCGCTAATGGTCGGGACTGATTGAAATTAACATAGTAACAACTGATAGTCACTATGACGATATGGAGCCAAACACCCACCATTCCATGGGCTGGATGATCATTCTCCAGGCATACTGACCAAGCAGATGGACTCAACGGATGAAATACTGAGCGTGTAACTTCCCTCTAACTGGTGACTGACGGACGTTTTATCAGTCTGACATGAGTCTTGATTAAATTGTGTAACCATTAAAAACATCCATCATTCTGGCGCCTGTCAAAGTTTTAGGAAAGTATCTATTGTCAAGTTAATATAAAATATAAGGGTTTTCGCAATTATACTGATTTCAATAAAGCAATTGAAACTCATTAAACTTTCCGACATTTCGAACTCATCGACTGCTGAAAAGTTTATGTATTATCGGAAAGTTTGAGGTTTTATTTAATAAAGACATAAAAACATAAACAAACTATCGGTTTGTTGATAACATCGATAAACATTGGTGTTCTCTCCCTACAACTTGTCAAAAGCCGCTTCCAAAATTAGTCAGCACACTTAAAAGGCTTGCGAATTTATTCCATACAAATTTAGCTCAGGCATAAATGTTTCTCATGACCAAAATGAGGTCAGATTTCCACGACTTTTAAATATGTTGTAGAAATTATAAGGAGTTTTTTTTGTTTCTTTCCAAGTTTTTTTTCTTTGAAAGGAGTATAGTCCTAGTTTTATTTATAAAAACATCCACAGCATATTCAAAAATTATAAAGGAGTGTGAAACTTTGCACGTTCACAAGCCTCTTAAGTTTAATTTATTGATACAATCCCTAAAATCTTAACTTCCACATTCCCAAATGAGCTTACCTTCCATCTCAATCTCCTCTCTCTCAATGTCTTCCTCTTCATCATAAATCTTTTGAATCTCCTTTTTTATCTCCATAGCTTCATAACTCTTCCTCCTGGCTGACCTCCTAGTCATCACACCTTCCTCTGCTCTCTCCAAAATACTGCTTATGTCATGCTGAGACTGCAACCACCTCAGTTCCTTATTCCCTAGTACTTTGGGAGTTGGTTTTATGCGGCGAGATGGACGTTGCGCTTGCCCTGGCTCATTATACTTTTCTTTTCGTGCTCCAGCAATGACATTGTCTGAGGACTCCTTGCCTCGACGCAGCGATACGCGCTTAGAAGCACTCCCATCAGACATGTCATCATTCTCACTAACAGGCCCATTTTTTTCTTTTTTAGGTGTCAAAAGCTCAGCTTCATCTTCCGAATCCCACATGGTAGGCATGCGGATACGGCTGGAACGCCGTGGTGATATTTCCTCGTGTTTTTCCTCAGGAGATACTATCTTCATGTTGTTGCTGCGAGCACCTGACTTTTCAGAACGAAAAGTAAGAACTATTCTCGGTTTTGGGTCGTCTTGGTGATTTTTTGATACAGAGTCTATTTTTTCAATCTTTAGAGTAGGGTTAGTGTTAATTTCTATCTTTTTCTTGGCGTCAGGCGCCGATAGCATATTGCTAGGCCTCTCGAGGTTGCTTGGTGCCTCTTTATCCTTCACATAAACACTGTTCAACATAATATTTAAGATAACGCACTAAAAGCTTAACAAACGTTATAAGCTTATGTGATAATCATTTTGATCTACATGCCGAATCATTTTTTTAGTTTGCTACAAACAATAACAACTTAAATCTCTTCTTTTTTCTGTGGAGAATTCACCAATAATGTCAACTTTTGTAAGGGAGACTGCTTAGGGAACGAATTCCGTGAAAGACGCAGCGAACAGGAATTGGAATATAACGGAAAGGAACGAAATAATAAACATGGAACGCTTACGAGACAAAACATTACTCAGCAAATAATACTAAAATAATGCCAGGATGAAGTTGAAATTAAAAGAACGGGGGAACCGGGGGCTCAGAAGGGAGAAGATCATATAGGGAATGGGCACTTGGCCAATGGGGAACTAAAGACGTTAAAAGTCACAAAATTCCTAGCCTAAAACACATTTAGGACTACATACAATGTCGAAATATATGGGTTGAATCGACCTGTCGACTTTCACATACAATACAGATTATACCACAATTATACTAATGAAATCGAATGAAATGAAACTAGTGATGGTCAACGTGTCAACTACATTTACCAAACAGGATCAAAGTTTCTATCTACTATATGGGTAATTTCTTGTCTAGTTTACACGACATAACAATTCTTAAGGTGGACATTCACGCCATTCACGGTAAGACAATCAGTCAATTGATGTCAAATCTTGAGTCCCAATTTTTTAACTGATGTGATGACCAAGGGTTGCATTCAAACCAGTCTCTCTGTAAAACGATTTTTTTTTCAGTAAAGTCTATAAGTCTGCTACCTCCACTTGTGACTTGGTCACTTTTGTTCGCACTCTTTAATGGCGAAGATTCATGTTCGGGATTATTCCTGTAGAAGTGCGAGTCATGTCCAGCGTCTTAAATTCAAAAACAGACTTCAAATCGTTTTTGGAATTGTTAATTATATATCTTATATTTTATAATGGGGAATATTTATGTTTATTCACAGCTTCTATAAAAGCTGATTCATATAACTACGGCCAACATAGATATGTTCCTATCTCTTTCTAGCAAAACCGAATCTAACATTGAGTTGACAGGGTAAATTCAAATTGGTAATACAAAATCAATGTTTTACACACATTTTCCTTAAACTAAACCCCTCTCCATAGTCTCATGCTGCTAATTGAATTACCTACGCCTTTTTTATTCTAAGTTTTAAGTTCCAGATAGACATGCGTGCGCCTGTTTAACTTTAGAAATTCGCGTACTTAGGGTGACACACGGGCGAGTAAGGCCGCCGGGCCATAAGTACGGCGTACTTACTCGCATGTCTAGATAGACATGCGACGCCACACTAAACCAAAAAAAAAAGAATAGTGTCCAAGATGGGACTTTATTCTTTTTTTTTGGGCTTGCGAATGCGAATCTCCTGCCACTAATTTTAGAGACTGAACTCTCGTTTTTTCCATTGAAGCGCATTTCTACCAATTTTACCACAAAAATATTATTTCCTATACAAACTTTCCAATCTTTTCATCCCGTTAGGGGTAGAATGGCATTGGAGATAATTTCTACTGTTTTAAGTAAATTTGACCAAAAACGTATTTTTTCCCATACAAACTTGTAACCGCTTAGTCATATAGTCATATCATTTATGGCATTGTGTTTACAAAAGGTCTTAAAAATAGGGATTGAATTACGAAAAATCCCTTCTTAAACGATGCCTATATTACAAAATCCCCTCAAATTCGAAAATTTGCTGTTTGAGCTGAGTGATGATAAGTCAGTTAACCGGGACATTTAAAAAAATAAGTTTGTAAATTTGGTTTGTCAATTGCCAGCACATTGAGTTTATTTTTACGTGAACCATTTTTCTGATTACCAGCTTAGCGATGCCAAGTTAGCATTTATCTGTGTAGGTCAAGCAGTCAATGCCGAGTCAAAATATTGAGCCCAATAAAATTATCTAATACAACTAATTCAATGGGTAAAATAAATAAAATGTTGAATTTTGATTCAACATTCAAGCTGCCATTTCAGCAGTATCGCTATTGCCTAACGCACTCGCAATCGAAATCGGCTTTAAAGCGGAACAATTGTTTTCATTTTGTATGCAGACAAGCCTTCCATTTTCAAAATGAGAACGATAGCGATTGCGAGTGCGTTACGCTATAGCCCTTCGAGTTGCCATTTATTAAAAAAGAACTATCAGTCACCGGCATTAGTTTTACGTGAAAAGGCGTTTTACACTTTGAATTTTTTTAACATTCTTTTAAAATTTCTTTGTTTGGCTATTGACGTCTCAATTTCTCGGCCAATTACGATAGAACACGTTTCGGCTTTCGTAGGTATATTCGGGCTTGCTTCGTTTCGTCTATATCTATCTGTCTATATCCTGCCTGCACTAGCATCGATCGATGATTTGCCGAGATGAACCGTTGTTCGCAGCAGTGGTAGGGGTCGTAGCGGCAGTCGCTGAATCGGTCATTGAGATCGCTATACCAGCCAGTATCGAAGATTAAAAACGTACGTATTGAAAGCTTATTTTCATCATCATTAGACGAAAACTATGTTACGTGCCAGATACTTAAATACTAATCTGGGCTTGACCTAGTTTAACAAATTTTCTAGAATTCCTAAGTAAATAGCGCAGTTGGAAGTTACGTTAGCTCCATCCCTTTGTCTCGACTTACTCTCTAATAATGGGCGTCGGGATTCTGCTAGTTAAAAGTACCTGTGGATTACGTTATTGATTCGGTCGGTCTATTTTTATAAAAACTTGATCGGGAAGTACGCTTAAGGGATTATTGAGTTAAGCATTCCTTACTTGTTTCTTTTGTATTAACAGTGATACAGCAGTGATTGATTAGTGTTCATAAAAAAATACTTTACTCCAAAAAGAAAACTCAAAAATGAGAACTCAAAAAAGAGACGACATCAGTAAAGTTGTACGGTACAGGCAGTTATTGAGGTGGGGGAACTGTTGGAGAATACACAGAAACTGTAACTATAATGGCTGTAATTTTTAACCTCTAAATCAATTATGACATTACAATATTTATAATATACGTGACATTATAATCAGGGTCTTGAGTTTTCATAGCACACGGTAAGACTAAAATTAACAGTTGCGTCATATTCACACTCATACTAAATGTTTTATAGCATTGTACAGTTTGTATTTAATTGTTAATAGAGATAAAAAAGCGTTTTAAGTGTAAAGTATTCCTTTTTTTTTTCAAATAAATGTAAGGCTGCGGCTCCACTGAGGCGGAGCTGTGCCAATATTACCCAGTAGAAGGCGCATGCGGTCACGTCAAGCGTTTGTTCAAATTAGATTTGTTTCGATTCTATTGGTTAATATTGGCACAGCTCCGCTCGACTCCGCTCCACTCCGCTTCACTCCAGTCATCCCCGCCTCAGTGGGGCCGCAGCCTTACGACCATAACCATATGTTGGTGTCAATAAGTATCAATATCCATAAAGCATGTCGTTATACAAATAATGCATTTCACAATTAAGTCAAGTCTGTAGTGTCATCCCTTTTTTATTAGATTGAGTTGAAAGGGATGACACTACAGTATTACCACTTGTTAATTTCAACACTTTTTTGACAGACAAAATGTCAGGTTATGTTAAAGTATAACAAAGAATTTATATAAATAGAAAAAAAATACCTTCTTTGTTAATGATGTGGATAAACTATGGAATTATATAAATTCTTAAGTATGAGTATGGGGCGAGTTTAAATATGGATGTTGTTCGACTCCATTGTTCGCTTTAGTCGTACCATGCTATGGAAACTGCGAACCGAATAAAGGTACAAAAAAAACATATTTAAAAAAAATATTGTAAATATAAAATTCTAAATTCTAATTGATATATCAACGCACAGCCCAGACCGCTGGACCTAGAGACTTGAAATTTTGCACACAGATACCTTGCAGGCATGTTACGATAGAGACGCACAGAGCGACAAGCGAGAAAATACAACTTGTGCTACACGTGCAGATCACTATATTTTCATGTCAAATATATTTCGAAAAACCAAATGTGCTCCAGTCACTGTCATCGTATTTTACCTAAAGTGCTTTTCATCAAAATATAGCGCTCGTAATAATATATATGAAAATATAGTACGCGTTTCCTCTTCCTTTGTGCCCACCAAAATAAATAAAATAATAAAAGTATCAATATCGTTTATTCCTTCATTGATCGGTAATACCATATCAAGATTTTTTGAATTTGCCGCTTTTTCCCAGGTTCAGCTTTCATTAGACAGACTCTATTAAGGAAGGATTTTTGGAAATTCCGACCCTAAGGGGGATGATAAGGGGGATGAAACGGGGATGAAAATTTGTATGAAACTCCGTCAGTTTTGAAGTTAAAATGTTGATAATTTTGCGTTTGGGTCGACGATTGAAAATTGATTTATAAGTAAGTATCACAGCGTTTTTGATAGTTTCATCCCCGAAGGGGTAAAACTGACTGACTGATCGATCAACGCACAGCCTAAACCGCTGGAGCTAGGTACTTGAAAATTGAAGGGAATATTCCTTGGGTACTCTGAGGGTGGATTAAGAAAGGATTTTTGGAAACTCATCCCCTTAGGGGTTAAAATACGGGGAGAAGTTTGTATGGAGCTTCATTTTAGTAGTTGGAAACGGTGTTTATTTATTTTTATTAATAAACAGTAGCTTAATTAAAAATTAACACGTATCCAACTTCTAAAATTAACATAGTTCATACAAACTTCTAATCCCTATTTTAACTTACTAAGTACACAATACTCATTAAAATGAAATATATTCACCAAAATATGATCTTTGAAACTGTATCTCGCTCAATCCAACCAAGGATGGAGGTCCATCTTGTTCGACCATTCACTTTTCCAAGCTCCGCTACAAAGTAAAGTCTAACTCATATGGGCTATCACATTCATGCGTGAACGCAATACGCGGACGCGAGAAAGTGTGAATGTGGAGGGCATTCGCGGGTTCGCGCATGGTTCGCACCTTAAAGTTGGTATTTTGGTCCGCGACAAAGGGCCTGCGAACGCGCGAACGCAATAAGCTCCACATTCGCGCGCAACTTTTATAAAATATTAGCCCAACACTACTAATACTGTACAAATTATTACAAACATTATTTTATTACGATGAATACTCGTCTTCGTTTACTCCGTTTCTTTTTAATTTGGTTTTTACTTTTAATGTAGACCTAGTTACATCGTCGAGCGCGCATACTATACTGTGAACACATTTGTGAACACTGCTAATAGCCGAAAATTTAAGAACTACTAGATAATACTTAGTTTCTTTTTTACAGGTACGAAGATGCATAAACTTATCAGATCGTACTCCGATGATTCCCTACCGCCCCGCCCCGACTCCTGCTTCCTGTCTAGAGTTGGCGATAAACACCTACGCAAGGGGGTGGTCTTATCATCCTGTTCCTCTGCCACGACAGACTCGACGACTGTATCGCTGGGTGCCAGCCCTATCAACTCACCACCGCCGGAATATTCATGCAATGAAGGTAGACGCTCACGTAATATTACCATATTTCGTTGTAATAGAGCTGCGGGCTCTTTTTACGGATTAGTGATATACATGGCTTCTGGGACTGCCACTGCCATATTCGTCAAAAGTAGTTCAGCCCCCGTATTATACCTTTATCGCGGTGGATAAAGGATCCGTTACTCTCGCACTTACTGGTCAGACATTGCCAGATGTTTAATCCACACCGATAAACGCGACCATAATAGGCCCGCAGTATTGCAAACAAGTGGCGGCTCTAAACTCTTCTAGAGTATGGCGTTTCTTTCAATTTATTCGTCCGTTCTGGACGACACCTTGATACTATTGTGAACAATTCGATTACAGATGTGCTAGTGTTTATCGATCATGCCCAAGCACCCAGCGCCGGCGCAGCGCCCGCCTTGGCATCGACAAGCGGTGCAGCTGCCGCTTTGCAATCGACAAGCACCGCTGCGCCCGCTCACCAGTCGACTATGTCGGCCGCGCCGACCACTCCGACAAGCGCAACTTCGGCCACACACGCTTTGACCGGCGCTATTGCTGCCTGTCACCTGTCGACGACCTCCGCCACACGTGCGAAACCGACGACAAGTGCTGCCATGCCAAGCGCACGCAAGCTGTGCAAAATCCGCTTTTTCAAAAAAAAAAAAAACACTTCGTCTTAAATCTTGTCAATATCGGCGACCGCGGCTCACATATCGGTTCGGCAAAATAGTTTTGTTTTTATTTGTAAATAATATGCTAGTAGAGTCCAATTAGCGAGTGGTGACACAAATTCTTCATTAGGCAACAATTTTACATATGAAACATGCTGTCACGTTAGGTAAGTCGCTATGCATTTTGTCTTCTAGCAGCTAAAGAGCTTACGTGATGTTGAATTTGCCGCCTTTTTTTACACATTAAATTAAGATTTTAAACACATAAAATACTATGTGCTTCATTATTGCGTTATATTGATATGTCTAGCACAGCAGTGCATAAGTATACTTGTATATTCGTTGTGCCCTGGTTTGCATGAATTTGCTTGCTTGTAAATATCCAGGAAACAAGATATATTCTCCTATTTTTTTTAGAACATTTAAATCAAAAATATATCAACCCTGGATTTTTTTTCAAGTCAGCTAAAAGTCGTGTCAATTTTAATGTTACAAAACCGTCTCTTTTTTTACTAGAGTAGGTACTAACTCTCCACGGTCGAATTTATAAGTGGTAAGCTGGTATTTAATAATTAAATACAAGATAAGGTAGTTAAGGTATATCTTTAGAATCAGAAGTTTATTCCAATATCTACCAGATTGTACTAATTCATGTAACTTGGGTAAACTGTAAATAGGTTTCTGTCAAAAAAATCATTTTTGGAACAACCTTTTGTTGCCGACCGTACTTTTTTTTGTAAAATCATTTTCTGCTTATCAAGAACAAACTATTGAGTCCAATCACGGTGGGTCTATGTTAAGAATACCTGAGATCCTGTCGCCACCTTCCGAATCCATCATCAGATCACCTCTTAGATACCGTATACATATTAATAGTCATCGGATTTACATAATGTATGTGGTCCAAATTTCATCCCATTCCGTTAACGTGTGGGTCAAATATAACTTGCAAGACCTGTATATACACATACATTCATTGCAAGTTAAATATAAGCTGGTAAAATACTCTTCGTCTTGAATGTTGCATGTAGTAGGCACATTGAGTGCAAACGTGATTATATAATAAATGTTAAAAATATACTTAGTTGTCATTTTATTTCCGCGGCCTATTGCGATAGTACCGCGACTCTAGCGGTGTTTTCCCGACAGTTCCGCGACTCTAGCGGCCTTTTTGCGATAGTACCGCGACTCTAGCGGCTTTTTTGCGATAGTACCGTGACTCTAGAGGCCTTTTTGCGATAGTACCGCGACTCTAGTGGCCTTTTTGCGAAAGCATTGCGATTGTATCATGGCTTTTTGCGATTGCATCGCTACTGAACGTTTTAAAAAGTCGCCGTGCTAAAACCAATGTAGTGATATCCTCTATTTCTTACACGTTATGTATATGGATTAAAAATACTTAGGTAGGGGTTATAAACAGGTAAGTCAGTACTAATAATTTGCACCGGTCTGTTTAATGAATAAAATTTATATCAAAATGAAGATCATTATATTGCAAACAGTTGTCGAGTTTTAAAAAACTAATCCATAATCCAGAATCCAGTCCGTGAAAATACGAAAAAATGTAGGTAAGTATTAAACTAAAACAGCGATTTTTAAAATATCATGGAATCTTAAAATAATGCGAACTATAAAATTATCTACAATCATTACGCCTTGCTCATGTCTAAAATGCCGAACGTTTTAAATATCGAATATATATCGTTATTTAATAACAAGTGTTTGTTTGTTGGTACTCAACAAATATTATCGACAATTAAATAAATAAATAAATATCAGGGGACAATGTCACACCAATTGACCTAGTCCCAAACTAAGCTCTAGGCTTGTGCTATGGTTACTAGACAACGATATAAGTACTTATGTAGAGAAATATATACTTAAATACATAGAAAACATCCATGACTCATCACACAAACATCTGCACTTACCGGGATTTGAACCCAGGACCGCTAGCTTCGTAGGCAGGGTCATTACCAACTAGGCCAGCGCGTCGTCGAATTGAAACAACGGTCTTTTAACGTTTTCGCTATTTTAACTCTCTCTGAATGTATTGATTGGGTTGATCAACTTTTTGTTTGTATTATTCAATCGCGTAAGCGTTGTCTCTCAGACAACAGTCTTAGATTTTTTTAATTCATATTTCTAGCACACACAGGATAAAACCCATAATTAATGGGTTTGTAAATTAAATAGTTTCTTATGTGGATTTATATCATTTGAAATAAAAGTTCTAAAGGACCCAAGTGACGTCACCATGGCAATAAGGTACACCTCGTTAAAATTTGACTCAATTTGTAAGTAGCACACGTCATATCATAACGCTCCGGCGCGTAAGGAAAACGATTCGTTTCTTGAATATTGGAACCGGGCATAACCCAATTACACCCATATATCTACTTATACATATATGTTTACAATATAATTACTTATTTACTGAATCAAAGTATCGATAGTTTACTTATAGATGAAAGAAGAAGAAATAAAGTCTAATAATCCATATTTGCTGCATATAGTTTCTTTGTATTCATTTAATGAATACAAAGAAACTATATTCTTTGTATTCATTACTTACTTAAAAGTTGTAATATCTTAATAATGAGAAAATCAACAGTTTTGTTAAAAAACACCACTCACCTGTGTAAGCTTATAATTCTGGGTCTTTTTATTCGCTCTGCATTCGCGGTTCGCCCCCAATAAATACACTAGGTAGGTACTTACTTATTACAAATAAAATAAAATATAACCGTTATGTCGTATTGTAGATCATACAATTCAATAAATAAACTCAGGTGTATAAGTTTTGCCCGAACTAATGCGAAGTCAAGAACTTCGCTGTCCTACGTCCAACACATTATTCATAAGGGTATGTCACCCCTCTGACCCCTCTGTCTAAAGGGTACGTCCAAAGCGTACGTACCTACCTATTTTAATTATAAACACACTAAATGGTACGATGTTACACAACCGAGATCACTCGGCACCTTGAGTTGATGATTTCATATCGCCGCACTTGCCATGTTAACTTGGTCGTATTGTAATGAGCGGAAAAGATAGCACGAGAACTAGAAAGTGGGTACACAAGCAAGACAGGTATAGGTTGCACTGTCTTGTTGCCATTTGCCCCTAGCTACTATGACCCCTACTAATTCATAGAATATCATGTCACAGAATAGACAAAACAATTTTTTTACTCGCGTATTATAAATTGCTACCTAATAATTTAATTTCGTTTTTCTACTCGCGTTCTATACACCGCTAATATTGATACCGATAACGGTATCAGAATACCACCTATTGCGTAACCGAAACGGGAAAACAATTCTATAATGAGCGTTGCCATGGTAATAACAGTTCTTTAATGATTATTATAGCATTATTACCATTCTTGCGGTCATTCCGGATGTCAGTGTTGGCGTTTAGTGAACACTTGGAATCCTAATTTGTATAATAAACCTTTAAAAATATTTTAACACCAATTAGAATAACGCATATTAAAAACAAAAAATAATTTTGACACTGATTATGTGTTTAGAATTACATTTTTGTTAATTTACTAAACATTGATGGTTAATATCCATCGATTTGTTATTTGGTTACCATGGTTACGTTCAATATGGATATCAACAAAATGGCGTTTCGTTTGGCATTCCAACTTTTATGATAAATTGTCTGAACTGTTTCAGTTGTGTTCAGTCATTGCATGAAAGTTAACATTTAACTACCTATTAAATTTTCAAACTATTAAGGCCAATCGGAATAATGAAAATTAATGTGATGACAAGTAATTTTTTAGCAGAAAAATCGTAAGTACGAGTATACAAGAAAAGTTAGCGATTGTTTATTTTTGTCATTATCATTTTAAGCAGGTACACCCGGCACAAGTACCTTAAGAGCTACTAATTATGTAGCGGGGGGTCTAATATTAGTTTACATAACACGGATTGCATAATTTCGATCTCTATAATAAACCAACGATATAATATCATAATGCATAAAACGGAATGCATGATTTCAAAAACTATAATGTGCATAAAATAAAAATAAAATGTTTCTAATGGCTTTCATTACTATTACCAATACTGATATCCGGAATGACCGTAACCATGGTAATAAAATAACAATGCTATAATAATTCTTATAGAAGTGTTATTACCATGCCATTACTCATTATATAATGGTTTTCCCGCTTCGGTTACGCAATAGAGGTGGTAGGTATTCTGATAATGTTATGGATATCAATATTAGCGGTTTACAGTACCCGAGTTGAAAAAACCACTTAAAAGATGATTCATATTCAGCGATTTGTTATTGGTTACCATAGTTACGCTCAATATGTATATCAACAGTGGAGCTACGTTTGGCATTCCATTTCCATTGATAAATTGTCAGAACTGTTTGTAAACATTTAACAATAAAATTTACAAACAAATGGACGTTCATCCAAATAATAAAAATGACTTTACTAACCAGTAATATGTTAGCAGAAAAATCAAGGAATGCTTAAAAAAAAGTTAGCCATTATCTATTTATTACCTTTGTCATTATCATTATAAGTTTTCTACAATTTTATCAGAAGTCACGTTAAAGATGTGTTTTCATTTCTGTACCATATGTCAATGGAAAAGGTGATAACTGATAAAATTCGTAATGAACAAAAACCAATAATCGACACTTGGTTCTTATGTTGTAGAAGATACGGGTTGTTCATTTATTTTGACACAATGAATCCTTATGATCTTTGAATTTTCTTCAGCTTAAACTGTCTAACATTCGTGCCGTTGCCCAATGTTCATACAACTCCTTACATTTATAACTTCTCAATTCAGAAAGTAACTTCAAATGTACTGGATATATTATAATGTAGCTTGTATTGTTTTGGTGCTAATTAACCTAGGTCCAAAATAGCCAACAAATACATTTTTGAAGGTCGTGATTCTTTCTCTGGGAACCCATAAGATCCATAAATTAACTGTTTGCAGTCTATTATTGTGTTTTGTATGGCTTTCGAATTTTATAAAGAGGCATGACATTTAATAAATAAGCTGGCTTTTTTGGGCCCATGTTACTCGTAATTAGCAACAAAACACTACAAGTTGCATTGAAATTGTTTCAGTGATGTGAAGTTACTCTCTGATTTAAGAAGTTACATTTGTAAACCACTGTATGAACAAAAGTCGTGTGGAGGACTTTTACCGGTGAGTTTTATATTAATTAATTAATAATTTATTTATTATTTTTATTAATTGCACTTTATTTCTATTAACATTTAATTCCACTTGAAGTATTTGGCAGCCGATCTTGTTCCCTTCTTTGTCTACGAACAATGTTTATCTATTAGTTACATCTTAATTAATTTGCTGGAAACCTGTTAAAAAAGCAGACATGTTAGGTATAACTGTTATAAAACTTATAAGAGTTAATTAGTTTCGTGGTAAATGTAAGCTAATGCGTAGGCACTGTCATGGAATTGTCCCTTCTGTTACATTTAATATTTTATTATTATTACTCTATCGCATTCGGTGCCTGGAGTGGAGTAGGTATTGGCTGCCACACTCGAATATAATTTATACAAAATTTTGATTTTATGAATAATATGAACACAATTAACACAAAAACACATTTTCACGCTGCCAACGCTATCACGAGACTTTAAATACGTAATTAAAAGACCGTTGACCTTGGATAAGTCCACTCAATTGTAGACTCTATTCTATTCGAATTCTAAACAACTACATCCAAGGTCAGCGCTCTTTTGTATGTGATGGGATCAATACCTCTTGTTATTGTAATATCATTACAACACCGATAACCCTACCGCGACCGCTTAAAATACCTATATAATATAGTAAAAATTACGACTGACTGGCCAACGGGGCCCACAACCACCATCCAACTAAATATTAAGAGTCATTTTTTCCTACTTGTATACCTATAGCATCAAACTAGCCGCTTTTCCTCCTACCTATGAGTCTTTAGTCTTTATTCCCATTCAGGCATCCACATGAATGGGAACTTTTTAAGCCACCTCAGGTTCGCCGACGACATCATCCTGTTCGCAGAAAACCCAGCACTGTTAAATAACATGATAAACGACTTGCACCACGCCAGTATAAAAGTGGGACTGGAAATGAATCTCGATAAAACGAAAGTTATGACTAATCATCACATGGCACCCATCGTAGTAGACAACATCCCTCTCGAGTTTGTACAAAAGTACATCTATTTAGGCAAACAGATCTCTTTTAGCAAGGAAAGAAATATAGAAGAAATAGACAGAAGAATAGGGATTGCCTGGAAGAAGTACTGGGCGCATAAAGAGATATTCAAATCCAAACTCCCTCTACCGGCCAAAAAGATAGTTATGGACTCAGATATACTACCATGCCTCACCTACGCCTGCCAAACTTGGGTATTTGATCTCAAAACAAGAAACAAAATCAGTACTACTCAAAGAAGAATGGAGAGAAGTTGCCTAGGTTTAAAATTAAAAGACAAGGTGAGAAATGTGGTAATTCGCAAGAAAACCAAACTAACTGACGCTGTTACTTTCTCGCTAAAAAGAAAATGGAAGTGGGCAGGTCACGTGGCCAGGTACAGCGATGATAGGTGGACCATACGATCAGTAAGATGGACTGGACCACGAGGCACTAGAGCGAGAGGCCGGCCGCGTGTCAGATGGGCAGATGAAATAGTTGCCACGGCGGGTCGAGGTTGGCTAGCCACAGCTACAGACAGACAAAAATGGAACTTCTTGGAGGAGGCTTTTACCCGAAAGGGGTCCATACAAACTATTTAACTTATCTATACATTAAATTAAATTTTAATAAACATGTAAAATATATATATATATATATATATACATGAATGTGTATATGTGTATATATATATATATATATATATATATATATATATATATATATATATATATATATATATATACTTTGTACACTTAGCAATAACTTTGTGTGGAATCAAATAAAGCTTTATTATTATTATTATTATATTATTATGAGTCTTTAATTTAGTAGAGATAACATTTCAGGCATTGACCAATGGATATCGGGCTACACGCTGTGTTGTCATACAAAAATAACAGTGAAGTGACCAAAACATTACACTCCTTTTTTTGGGCAGTCGTGCAAATACCGGTTCGGCTAAATGATCACAGCACTATAGCCGCACGCTCACTTTGCTCCCTCTAGTTTTCTAAAATCTAGTCTTTTACTATTTATTTATTTATTTATGAAAATACAATGTAGGCATAACAGTTGCACACCAAATCGCTTACAATGCTAAATTAATCACAAGTAAATTAAATGTACAGGAGTTAAGTAACTATATAAACAAAAAAAGCCGATTATTTTACACAATAATGAGTTTCTTTGGTTATAAGAAAATTCTGAAACATGTTTATTTAGAAAAATAAATACTCAAATAAACATCCACATCGTATTCGTGATCATACCATATAACACAACACTGGATAACTCGGATGTACTTATTATTGGTATCTGGTAAACCTGCCATTATTTCATAGAAACAATATTTTGAATATTTTAGGGCGTGTCTGCTGCGCCAAATAACTAACAAAACATGTTAGGTAAATATGAAGTCGTGTCCGCTGCGCCGTGTTTTCGATGGATTAAAACATCTAACATGTTTTTCGAACAGAATAGGGGCGTGCACAAAATATTTTTTGTTTAAAAACACAGAAACATGTTTTCCGTCACAGATGGAATTAGAAAATGCTGAAACATGCTTATTTAGAAAAATATGACTATGAATTTCCCGCGGCGTTGCTAGCGGCGAGCTTGAAATGTTCTAAGTTTCTCATTAATTGAGAAGTAGGACTACGTAACAGCATAAATAGGATCACTAAAAATTATAAAATAAAATGAAAGTTTAACAAAACAAAAACCCGCCTCCAAAAATGCAAAAAATAACTTCTTATAAAATGGTAGGTAGGTCAGTCCAACTGAAGTCGGCGTCCTACAATATTTTAAACCAAAAGCCGAATACAATTGGACTGACCTACCTACCATTTTATAAGAAGTAATTTTTTGCATTTTTGAAGGCGGGTGATGGTTTTAATTTGATGATTAAATGGTTTGCCCCAAGCTACTTGATCATCTCTGGGTCCCTTAACCATCGATTATAGCAACACTGCATCTGTCAAATACCGTTCTATCGATATATGTCAAAATTCTATCGTATTAATGCATTGGATTGGAAAAAAACCAAACATTTTCGATATTTAAAAGGAAGTTACATGAAGATTGGGGTTTTCTCCGATCTAAAATGGCTTCTGACAAATATTGATTGATTTTTTAACACATACAGCTCTGGGTACAAGTCTCGTGGCCGCAACAAAAAAACAAAAAAAAAACAATAACTTCATTATTGAACTTTAATATAGTTTATCTTCTAAATTATAGAATCTCCCCTATTCAAAATGATGCATAATTTGAGGCGCTCTATGTTCAATACAGGTACTTTCTCGCCGGTTTTATTTATATAAACAAACAACCTCGTAAGGTTCAAAGTATTACATACCGCTTCAGTTACAAAGTTATGACTTTAAGGTCCAGTTTACCCTAATACCATCCAATTTACCCTAATACCATAAGCAGTGCATCTCTGTCTTATCCTCTGCTTTATTCTTACGTGAAGGAACCTAGCAATTTTCTTTATTCTATTTATTTGGTAAAACTATTTACATCTTATTATGTAGTGCATAATCATACGTTATCATGTTTTGTTGGATAATTTTGTATTTGTCTTGTTATACTTAGCTTATCTCTGGGTACTGAACGGTCTTTTCCACCCAAATTATTTTCAGGCTATAAAACTTGAAATGCCTCAGCAGTACAGCACTGAACTGGTTTCCTTTTTCTAGGTACAAAAACTAGCAGGAATCTATACAGAAAGCTAGATCGGGTCATGAGATGTACAACCGCTAGACATCATACTACAGAAGAAAAAGTTGTGTCAAAACTACAAATACCGTCAGGAATTTTGGGACAGCCAACATACCATACTCATCCTCATTTGATCAAGCCAGGTTTTCTGACATGTGGCATAACGCAGATGGAGTACAAAGAGCGACGGGAAACTTTAGTTCATAAACTGACCATGGACCAAAATGTGCAAAAGAATCATGTTGTACGTTTTTTATTAATACTATATTTAAATATTTTTTTGTATATTTTTAATTAAATATGTTAGCTAAATGGATTATGGAGCAAAAGTCTTTCAGGTTTTTGTAAAGTTGTTTAGTGTGGTATTAAGGAGAAAGAGTGAGAGTGAGAGTGATGCACAAACCCATTCGGTCTCTTTAAGAGCAGTTGCACAGTAGTTCATTCCAAACTGTCACATAATGTTGTAACGTAAACATAAACGCTCGGTAGTTCATTAGTTCATTCCGTCAGTCTGGTCAAAATGACTGACGCCAGAATGATGCATGCATCCATGGTAAGAACGTTTACACAATCAATCCAAGACTGATAACAGACTGATAAAACATATGCCAATCACTGTTTAGAGGGAGGTTACATGCTTAGTATTTCATCAGATTGTCTAAATATTATGTGTTGTGTAACACTTCTGGCTCCATTTCGTCGAGAATCATACTGGTGGGTTACATGATCAGGTTTCCAACAATATTTCATCATTTACAATGGGATTGTTTCATTTTCATCAGTCTGTCTCAGCTTGTTAGCCCCAATGGCACAAAAAACCTATAAGGGTCGTTTTCAAAAAAAATGTACATAGTTAAGGGCTTTAATTAAAACAAAACTTAATTGATTCCTCTGTGTGACGAAAGTTACCCATATAGTTTGTATGACTAACTTTCGTTACACAAAGGAAGCGATCGTGATTTTGTTTTCAATAAGCCTTTAATTATGTACAATTTTTTTGATAACGGCCCCCATAACTCCCTTCTTATTGTAAACTCTTTTTTTCAGATAGTAATTCCAGCCGCTGATAAGCAGTATATGTCAGACAAGATACCTTATGTGTTCCGTCAGAACTCGGACTTCTTCTATCTGACTGGGTGCATGGAGCCGGGGGCATGTCTGGTACTAATGAAACCAGCGCAGACTGAAAACTTTCAAGTGAGTACGGATAAATCAACTTGGATTGTAAATTTATTTGGCATCGCAACGTGAAGGCTAATGAGCCCAGGTCATCAGGGCCTCCATAAGTCATATCAAGCCGGGCGCACTCCATGCTGTTACATACAAAATGTGCGGCCTGGCACGCGTGGCTAATCAGTTGACTGTGACAGTTACAAAAAGACCTCGGTGGGTTTCATTCGAACAGTATGTTACAAAAGTAATTCGAGTATTCGTTTGAGTGGATAGCATATGGTGCGTAAATAATGAGAGGAATGTCAACTTGTCATTATTTATACTTCCTAAGGATACCAAAGGGCAAGATTATTATTTAATATTATTTATAACTTCCATCTAGACTGACGTCATCATTACAGTTTTGAGCCCTTGACTCAACGGCCTGTCAGCTTCGCAGTTTTCGTTTTTTTCGCATCTGTTGCTGCGGCTGGCGGAAGTTGATCATAAGCATACTATATGAGAAGCTGACATTAAGAAAATTATAAATATGAGAAGCAGACATCTTAGGAGACTGAATTGATTGATTGATATCATAGGAAACTTAATTATTTTTTACAATTGTGATTTTATAAATCCATGAATATTCACTATTGTAAAGTTTTTGCCCGATAGAAATCATTTGTACGCCTATATCCTACTGACTAGAGTAACCTACCCTCATTTCAGACGATCCTCTTCGTCCAAGACAAGGACAGCCACGCGGAGCTGTGGGAGGGCCCGCGGACAGGGTGCTCCGCCGCCGCGAGGCTCTTCGCCGTCGACGAAGCCCGACCTGTCGACAACTTTGCCAGCTACATTGCTAGGTAAGTGTTGGCATCAATTGATTAATTTCTTTAATTAAAATCGATTGAAATTTTTAATGGAGGGAAATAAGGGGCTTAATTTTTTCCTAACAATAATTGAGGAGTAGAGTTTTATGTTTTTTTTTAACATGTTTGTTGTAGTTGTTTTTTTTTTGCAAAATAAGTCTCTGTCAAATATACTATACTTTTCCCGCTCACACATCATTTGCTTGTTAAGACGAAACTTACGAGCCGCTACTCGGCGGGTACACATATTTAAATATTATTAATTTTGGAAGTGGCCGCCCTATGAATACTTTTTAGAATGAAATCTGAGAAATACTGGAAAAGGGCCGAATCTTAAGGACCCGAAACCGACGTGCATGCATGACTTGATTTATGCATGGTGGAATAAGCGAGAGAGAAGCGAAGAGATTTGTCAGGATCATAGCAGGTGGAAAGAAGTGATCTGCTCATCCCTCTGGGAAACAGGCGTGATTCAATGCATGTATTAATTCCCATTCCAGCTTATCAACGTCCATTCGGCCAGCAACGCTCTGGTACAACTCCTCGTCCAACCAGAACCTGCGCGACGCGCTGTACCCCCTCAAGCACGCTGGAGCCACACTGGATGACCCCCAGAAGACCCTGCACGTCATGAGGTCCATCAAGAGCCCCGCGGAGAGAGAGCTCATGAGGGAGACCTGCTATATTGGCAGCCAGTCAATCAATAGTGCTATGGCAGTCACCAAACCTGGTAGGTTTTCTATTCATGTTCAATTTATTGCATCTATGGTATTTACAGTGGTCCTAAAAACTCCCAACTTTTCGGGCCTAGGCAATAATGTACCTTACGCCCAATGTAACCTTCTATCTCTTGCAGGAGTGTCCGAGCACTACCTGACGGCTGTGCTCGACTACAGCGGGCGCACGGCGGGCGCGGAGCACCCCGCGTTTCCCCCCGTCGTGGCCGGGGGGGCGCGCGCCACCCACATACACTACGTGACCAACAACCAGCTGTTGGAGGGACACGAGATGGTGCTCGTCGACTCTGGTAAGGACTTACAGCCCTATGTTTAGAACTAAGCTCTGTTATTGTACTATGGGTACTAGACAACGAAATATACCTATATGTTTATAGAGAAATGAATACGTATATACATAGAAAACATCCATAACTCAGAAACATATAGTCGTGCTCATACTGAAAATGAAGAAATTTTTTTTCACAATAGATAAGGTAAAAGATGTTTATTCATTTAGTAGACCAGTGAAACTGCCCACTTTTACACGTCTTGAGAAGAAACGCCGCAAGAAATTCAACAGTCAGTCGTTTTTTTAAATGCTACTTATGATATTAGCAGCGTTTTACCTGAAATAAAACGCATATTAAATACTTACCTCACTGGAAGCTTTATAATTGAGAAGGCATATCCGTTTCCGTCTAATTTCTACTAATTTTCATACAATTTGACTTCAATTTCCGGCTCAGTGGCGACACCTGACGGCAGCGCGCCATTTTTTTTACTTACCGTAAAATAATGTCGAGCTACCTTACCTCATTGACTCAATTACACCAGGCAGGAATGAAATGAAAGCTTCCAGTGAGGTAAGTATTTAATATGCGTTTTATTTCAGGTAAAACGCTGCTATTAAATGACTTGACCGTCACTGGAAGCTTTATAATTGAGACCTGTTTGTTATCGCCTGGTGACGCCACGGAATAGGTTAATGTTAGGAAAATTAATGCCAATGTGACATTTAAATAATTAAAACATCTATAAATGTTATGTAATTTTTAATAATAATCAAGGAAGCACATATATTAATAAACAAACTTTATTCACAATCAGTAATTAACACAAAATACATATTGTAAACAATTACAATACTCAATTATTTATACCCATAGATAGGCGTCATTAAATCGGATTGAATAATCTAGTAACATTACTTGAATCAACGTTTGTCATAACTTCTCGCCTGTAAAAGCGTTGAAAAGTGTTAGCTGATCGCCAATTACCACGGGCCAAGATTTCGTCTAGGGGATAATTATCCAGCCAACTTTTAGAAGCTACAGCAGAACGAGTGCTTCCTGGGGCTCCCGTTATGCCGGCTTCTTTAAACAGGGTTTTCACCCACCCTGCTATAACTGTACGTGACGCAGGTCGTGCTTCGCCTTTAATGGTAATAAATAAATTGCATGATTTAGCCAAGTTACGTCTTTGATTTAGTAAAGAAATAGTTCTCTTTATCCAGTATAAGGGATCTAAGTTACGATCATTAACATTTGACACAAGTTTCCAGCCTGATTGTCTGTAACTGCTGGAGTCAGTTTTTGACCCGAATTGGGGCCAAAATATAATGCTGTCGTCTGATATTATGCAATGGCTAGGATCTACCGTAAGTAAAGTCAAGTCATGTATTCGTCGACCAGAGCATAGTAGCAACAAGATTGCTGCGTGGCGTGACGTCTGAAACACATTGTTTATGTCTATTACATAGCTGGTCAAAAATGACGTCAGTTTGCTAACATCCCAAATTGGCGGTTGGAATGTTTTAGGATTTCTTAGAGCTATTGACTTTAAAATTTGTCTTACAAGAACGTGTGAACTGAGTCGGTTTGATTGCTCAGTGTTACACAACGTTGAAACGACAGATTTGTGTAAAATAATGGTATTGTAAGATAGATTATTAATTAAACATAAATCTGACAAAAACTGAGCTAATTGTGCACCTGTCGGATTTTTACTATTTATATTTTTAGCACTAGCCCAGGAGGTCCAACGTTTCCAAGCTACCTCATAAGTCTTTAAGGTGGATTTTCGCCAAGAATTCTTAAGTAGTGTTAGCTGCTCAGTATTCCATGCCGCTAACGTTTCAGTCCACCCCCACATTTCCAAACCTCGAGGGTGATGTCCTCGACCCTCGGTGGTGGGAGACCCGTTGACGTGTCGACTAGATGACGTTGCAAGTGCCTCAGAGTTAAAGGTGCCGCAAGTGCTCTGGCTTTGATATCCGCACGCCAAAATACCATCTCCCATCGTGGTACCACTAATAGAAATATTCCGCTCGACTGATTTAAGTGAGTCAGCACTTTGGGAACTAGAAATGGCGGGGGGAAAACCCATGCCAGCGGGTAGTTCCACTGGACACTGAACGCGTCGTGATAAAGGGCTTGAGGATCCGTCAGGTCTCGAGAAACATAATTGCACACCACGTGCGCTGCTGCTGAGGCAAACAGATCTATCATTGGAGTTCCCCACTTCGCAAACACTACCTGTACGCAGGCTGGTAGCAGATGCCACTCTGGAGGTTGGCGATGGCGCGACAAGTGATCGACCTGATTGTTGTATCTGCCTGGGAGATAGTGTATGCTGAAGTGTATTCGATTTTGATCCAGGAGATCTAGAATTTGATGTGTTATGTTGACCAAGGCTGGTGATTTCGCACCCCCTTCTTTTCGAAGATAGGCAACTGCTGTCATGTTGTCGCACTGTATGAGGATCGTGCTGTGACACAATAGGTGTGCGTGTCCTTGAAGAGCATGTAGTATCGCCAGCATCTCTTTTTGGTTGCAATGCAGACTTCGTTCTTTCTGCGACCAGGCACCTGAGAGAGCCAGGTCGTCCAGTTGCGCCCCCCAAGCGATGTCGGACGCGTCTGTCGTCAGAAAATGCATCGGTGGTGGGTAGTGCAATGGTGTTGACATCTGGCAATTCTGGACCCACCAGACGAGTTCGTTCGTGACACACTGTGGTAGCATAAATTGCCTTGCCGACGGGTTTGGCAACGAGTTCATGAACATTAACAGTTGCCGATGGTTGAGCCGACCTCGTGGAACAACAAAGCTGGCAAAGTTCATAAGTCCTATCAATCTCTGTAAATCTTTTAAAGTTATTTGGCCTCGTTCGAGCACATGACTTACCTTTTGGTTTATGGACATGACCTTTTCCTTTGGCAAGGATTTTACATTGTCCCAGGTATTCCATAGAATTCCCAAATAGATTATGCTCTTCTGAGGGCAAAGAACAGATTTTTCGAAATTTATTTCCCAGCCCAATCTCTGTAGTACTTGCACCGTGACTTGGACATGGTCGCGGAGTATGTAGGAATTTTGATTTACTATCAAAAAATCGTCCAGGTATACTAAAATTCTCACATTCCACCGTTCCCTTAATATTTGAGCTACAAAATTTGTCAGCATTGAAAAAGTTTTTGGGGCTGTGCTCAGACCGAATGGGAGGCAAGTTATTTCCAACAATTCCTGGTTGTATATAACGCGCAAAAAGCGTCTGTGTGACTTTGTTACTTTCAGGTGAAAGTACGCTTGGGATAAATCTACTTTGCACAGCCAGTCGTTGGGCTGAAGGAAATCGGGGACGCGATGCATGTTTACTAGGTGAAACGGTTCTGTTATTACATATTCGTTTAGCGCTTTCAGATTGAAAATTGGACGAGCGGTCCCGTCGGGTTTTGGCACCAGAAATAGAGGGGATACGAAACTCTGTGAGACTTGAGCCACTTTTAAAATGTGTTGTGCTTTCATTTTTTCCACAATTAAAGACATTTCCCTTGACACGGGAGTATGAAAGGGACCTCTGATTAGATTTGGGCGAATTAGGGGTGGCTTTTGAAAGAATGGTATTCGGTAACCCTTGATTAACCTGAGTATTATCTCTGGTGCATTTATTTTCTTCCATGCTAAGTGATAGTGCGCTAAACGACCTGCTCGAAATTGTTTCGAGTCATTTTTTGTACCTTTTTTGGTTACCTCTACTTCTCGGAGCATATGAGCGTCCTCGAGTACTTCCACGTTCGGGCCGCGAACCTCGGTTGTGAAATGAACCTCTCCCACCTATACCGTAATCAGGTTGATTTACTGATTGATTTTTATAGGAATAAGGAGCATGGTGGTATCCATATCCACCCCGCGAGGGTGGGTTGTAATTGTTATGACCAGTATGCATTTGCATATGCGCGCTCTGCTCAAGGTGATGCGCAGTGCTTTGAGTTCCACGCGATGGAACTGCTGGTTTACGAATGCCTTGCCCCCGCGAGGGGTGGTTATTCGCATGGTTCGATTTGCCTTGTTCAATTTTTGGGGGCCAAAATGCTTTGCGTACCCCACCTGCCTTTTCCAAAGCTGTTGTAAAAGGCTCTGGATCAAATATGTACGTAGTTGAAGGAGGTATTCTATTTATTATTGCTTTAACTAATGGATCTCGAATTTGGCTAGAAATAGATTCTCGACGCATTTCGATGGCCTCAGCCCGGTGGCCGCAAGCTAATTGCAATAAGTCTGAGGAGATTTTGGATAGATTCCCCTTTTGAAATAACTCATCAACTTTTACACTTAAGGTTTCAAAATTAACGTTTGTGACTTTAGCCCAGGACAGAAGACAGCGAATAGCTTCTTGTAATGTTTCCTTCTGTTGTAGTATACAAAAAGTTAAGGCCGCATACGATTTATCAGCGTAAGACAGGTGACGCAAGGACTCATATATTTTTACCTCTTCGTTTGTTTCTAGATCAATAAATCCTGGGGTGTGATTATATGTCTTTTGGGTGTCAGCGTATCTTACGTCTGACCAAGTCTTGCAACCAAAGTGCTGTACATCATTAAGCATTTTAAGAAAGTTTTCGGGGGTCTTAGGAACAGATGGTTCCTTTAATTTAGTTTCAATATCAAAAGTGAAGGGTACATCAGGATCATGGTCATCAGTAACCGAAACTGGTTCACAAGGAATTTCATTATATAGCTCACCACTTACCCCAGAATACATTGATACATTATCGGGACAAGCTAAATCGTTATGGCCTGATGAAACAATATGTTTGCGGAGCTCACCCATTTCTTTAAATAATTTGTCCATCATACGATTAGAACGATGCTTGCGCTTACTTTTCTTACGCCGGTTGCGGCGCGACCGGGAGCCGTTGTTACCGGAACCCGACGAGCTCGAAGAGTCGCTGCTCGAGGAGCTGCCGCTGCTCGAGCTGCTGCTGCGGGGTCGCTTGCGAACGCGAGGCACTCCGCTGGGGCCAGCCACAGCTTCCGGCTGGGCGGCCAAGTTTTGATTAACACTCATTACTGTAAGATGAAACGATGTTAACCTATTTGTAACACCACCATTCACTAATTGCTATCTAAAAGGTCGTATGAAAACTAGTTAACCTAACAGTAATTACATGTAGTGATCCGAACGGCAAATAACCGTTTAAAAAGAAACGATCACGTACTATTTACTTGTAACTGATTAGGTTTATAAGCGAAATTTAAAATGGTTACTTACGTGTTCACGATTTGTTTAGCACAGTTTATAGAAATCTTACACGTTATTATATCACTTTATACTTTTTAAGTCGTCGCAGGAACAGAATTGCTGCGCACAAGTTGCTTCGACGGAAAAGAAAATGCCAATGAGGTAAGGTAGCTCGACATTATTTTACGGTAAGTAAAAAAAATGGCGCGCTGCCGTCAGGTGTCGCCACTGAGCCGGAAATTGAAGTCAAATTGTATGAAAATTAGTAGAAATTAGACGGAAACGGATATGCCTTCTCAATTATAAAGCTTCCAGTGACGGTCAAGTCATTTAATATACAATTATAAAGCTTAACCTAGCATTATGTAAAACAATGAATCTAAAATAAAATAATAAATTAATATATTCAAGCATAGATTGAGCAGGACAACCACATACAAAGTTTCGATACATTCTCCTACAGCAACCGTGTCCCCTAGACAATATACAATGTTTACATTTCTTTTTTATAAGGAATTTATTATTAAGTTGTTTAGGTGTTTAGTTTAGTTTAGGCCAAGCATTTTTATCTGTTAGATAATCCTCGACCCTATAGTAAGCTTTAGACATCTTTCAAGTAAGTTTTAAGTACTGGAAATGGTAACTTTAACACCTACAAATAATTTAAGTCTACCTTACGTGACGTAGTTTACGTGACGGTTGCGTAATGACAGGCATTACAACATGAGTGTGGTTTATGAAACGAGCCGCAAGGCGAGTTTCATAATAGATGACACGAGTGTTGTAATGCCAATTACGCAGAGTCGCGTACAATACTTTATCTACACACATATTATAAGTACTCTAAGATGGGTTCAGAAGCCGAAAGGCAAATGACCTGCATTGCTACCAGCGCTACCTGTAACATATCTAAGTACCTACCAATTTCACCAAACGATGTTAAATTTAATCAATGTTAATCAATTGTTGTCTACTGGGATAAGCAGAATTTTCATAAGTGGCACAATAAACTCAACAAAGAAATGAACTAAATGAAATCAAATTACGACTTACGATACGACGAATTGACAACAAAAATGGCGGCAAAAGAAACCTGTCATGTGTCACGAATATGAATGGTTTTTTTTTTAAATCATATGATAGACATACCTACTAAAAAAGTCCCTATTCTCATGTCGTTCGAAATTCAAATATCCTACGATATTGTACTAAAAAATATAACGAGTTGACGTTCCAATTGATCAGAATTGGACCTATTTAAATTGTGTTAATTTTGGAACATGTTCCAAATTTGAAACTCATAACCTTACCAAAATCTATACTGTTATAACCATTACAGTACAAATTTTACCTACTACCACAGACAAGAAACTTTTCATAGTAAAATTAGTTGCAATAATGCTGGTCATTTCCTACGGGTTTTGAACGCATAAAAGAGGACTTACGATATTATTATGTGCGTAGATAAAAAATAATCTGTTATTGTGTTGTTATATTTCCAGGAACTCAACGGTGGCTGTACAACTCTGATATTTCACGGACGTGGCCGGTCTCTGGGAAGTTCACCAAACATCAGAAGATATTATATGAGCTGATATTGGCAGTGCAAGTGAGTTCAAATTAAAATTCAAACGGTTTATTTGCATGTCACATTACAAAAAACTCAAGTAAAGCTGTAGTTGTAAGTCCTGTATAGACCGTTGGACATTCTTTATTTGAAATATGTAAATTTCATATTAGTTTTGTTAACAACTGCATGCAAGAGGAGCTTCAGTTTACTTTTTAACCGACAGTTTTTAACCGACTTAAAAAAGATACAGGACGTTCTCAGATTGACCGATGTGTATATTTTTATGTATGTTTGTCCGCGATTATCTCGCGTTTATCTGGACCGATTTTGATGCGGTTTTCAGAAAATTATTTGTTACACTTAGGAGAAGGTTTTGGTACTTTGACTGATCTGAAAAAAGGAGGTTTTTAGTTTGAACTTTTTAGGAAGTTGTCCGATTCAATAATATTTTTTTTGGTTTGATAGAGTATACTTCCGAGGTTCCATTTTCACCAAATCTGAACCTGATGAGGGGATCCGTGAGGAATTGAGGGAACTCCTCAAATATTATTAAGTTGAGCTTCTTGCGGCGTTTCTTCTCAGCAGTGGTCTCTTGCGAAGCGCTGGTAGATTTTGACGTGTAAAAGTGCCCGTGCGGCCTACTTACTGAATAAACATCTTTTATCTTTTTATCTTCTTTATGTTATTTCCAGAAACGTCTCATCCAAATACTGACCGAGGACCGGCCGCCGCTGGACCGACTCTTCGATATGATGTGCAGGCTCCTGGGGATGCATCTTCAGCAGGAAGGCATCCTGCCCAAGAACATAGAGGCCAACGAGTTGGTTGGAGTGAGTTCAATGCTATTGTAGAAACTATTTAAAATCAATTCCACTTGAGAATTCATCTGCGATGAATGGCATTGTTACCTTTTGTTAAACCGAACCGCTAATTACCTGTACGAAATGAAATGCATAAATAATAAACGATGGAATATGAACAAACACCGGATTGACGAGGGCAAAAAATTGCCAGGGCTATCGATTCATAAATTGTCAACTAAGTGTATCGACATCGATAACAAATAATTATTAATCATCATTATCATACGTAATGGCCAAGATTGAATACCTAAAATTATGTGCAAACCTCTTTTATTTATACGTATCGCAACTATAAACAACCGGTATCTGACATTGCCTGGACTCGAGTAATTTTTGACAAACATTGAAATTACATTAAATAACAAATTCATTCAGTACAACAATATTCTTTAGCATTCCGATGAATTGAGAACCGTTTTGTTTTTTAAGTCGGTTAAAAATGCCTCGTAAGAAAAAAGATTGTATATCTTCATGGAAAGCTGATCATTCAGATATAGAAAATAAAGGTACGACTTACTTTTGCAAGAAATGTAAGATCCATAAATGTCACGAAAAAAGTTATCGATAAACTTAGTCGATATTTAATGAAACACTGGCACTGGTACATTTTTGCCCCCGTCAATCCGGTGTATGAATATGAATTACAAATTTACAGTCTTTAGAATAAGCTTCAAATTGGATAGGACACACTTCCTATTTTAATGATCAAACGAACTTCTTGAATTGAAGGTCGATAAATATTATACAGGATGGAAAGGAACGAGAGCCATTCCCAAATATGGTATCACATAAATGACGTACATTCGACGTGCAATAGTTAAAAAAATGAAATGAAATAAAATGAGCCATGTTTAATATTGGTAAACAACCCTATGTTCCTATTTACATTCCAACATTTGTAAAAAGAATACATGCTTTCTTAAGGACCTACAACCTATATTCAAAAATTCGACCACTTCTAATAATACAGGCAGAATGCACCTTCCATATTATATTTTATTCACGATTTTTTCTACGCAGATATTCGAAAGCAGCAATTAATCATTCTTTCATTTCCTCGGCCATATCACACTTTGTCTTTAATCGTGCCCCACAGAAAAAAGTCAAGTGGTGTTAGGTCCGGACTCCTTGGAGGCCAACAGTGTGGCCCAAATTGCCCTATCCATCTGTCCCCAAACTCAGTGTTTAATTTCTCACTCCCTTCTATCACGGAATGAGCTGGTCTCTGTCTCGTTGATACCAAATGCGTTGTCTTTCTTCTCGGAGTTTAGGAGGGCCACGTATCCAATTCTGTTAATTATTGCAGGTAGGAACACAGGCCCTGTAATTGTTTCCCCGTGAATCGCAGCCCATACGTTAACTGACTAACGATATTGGTGACTCGAATAACGGTACGCGAATGGGTTTTCTTCGGCGTGTTCATTTTACCTGTTTTACATAACATTGCGTGTAAATACACTCCCATCCGTCCAAATAATGCGTCGAGTAAAGTCACGGTCTCCAGCTATTTAGGCTAACAACCACCAGCAGTATGCTTACCGGATGGGGCAGTCATGTGATAAGGACGATGACGGGCACGTTTTAGTATTTTCAATACTGTCGTATGAGATAAACCGAGGTGCTGACCCGCCCGCCTGCAACTCGCTCTTGGATTTCGATCAGAATAACGCAGTACTCTTTCTTCGAGCCCCGCAGCAAGTCGTACGACACCTCCGCGTTGGAAGTCTTGAGATGTTCGGGGGACTATGGGACGATTGCTAGAAACGCGGTTAGAGGCACGTAAAATCGACGTATGAGGATGCGGTGGAGGATATCGCTGTATATATCTGTTGAGTTTCTTGCGGCGTTTCTTCTCAGCAGTGGTCTCTTGCGAAGCGCTGGTAGATTTTGACGTGTAAAAGTGCCCGTGCGGCCTACTTACTGAATAAACATCTTTTATCTTTTTTTTTTTTATACTGACGCAAAGTCTCAGAGGTATTGTTTGTTATAAATGAGTTTTAGCCAATATAACAAAACACGTGCTCATTATTTTGACCAGTAAGAAACTAGCAATTAAAAAAAGAAATCTCTATAGAATTTAGAGGGTTTAGTCACTTTTCAGTACTTTGGAGATCAATTTCTAACAACTGGTTGAGTTTGGGCCGCTAAAAAAAATACGTGTCTGTTATTTTAGACTCTCTAACATATATCGAAATGAACAAAATCGGAGCCGGACAGTTGGGTACCTTTCCTTGTAAGTAAGTGATGGTGAAAACCGCATCAAAATCCTTTTTGTAGTTTTTGAGATCATCACGAACATACAGACAGAGGCGACGGGACTTTGTTTTATAATATGTTGTGATAATCATTCATCATCATCATCATGTCAGCCGAAAGACGTCCACTGCTGGACATAGGCCTCCCCCAAGGCTTTCCACTCAGACCGGTCTTGTGCTTCTCGCATCCACCGCGCTCCCGCGATCCTGACGAGGTCGTCACTCCATCTTGTTGGAGGCCTACCTACAGCTCGTCTTCCGGTCCGAAGATGCTGTGTTGGTGCCGGTCGAGAATAGCACCACCCCATCTCTTCCCGTGGGTGTCGTAAGAAGGATAAACCGGAGGATGGGCAGCAGCGTCCTCCGCGGACTACATGGTATAACTGCGGTCGCCAACCCGCCTGCCAAGCGTGGCGACTACGGCATTTCCCCCCCCCCCCCCCCCCCCCAACGGTTGTGTAAATAAGTAATGTTAATATGAAAAATCACGTGTTCCACAGAAAGCTTACCGCCTCTGCCCGCATCACGTTTCCCATTATCTGGGCATGGACATCCACGACACCCCACTGGTGAGGAGGCATCTCCCGGTCAAGGAAGGCATGGTGGTCACCGTCGAGCCAGGTAAGGTCTCACATGGCCGATCTACATTGGTCCAGCAAATGCATGCCAGTATAACTACATTGACGAGTTGGTTCTCGCGTTGGAGGCGAGAACTGTAACGAGGCAATGTACTTCTACATGCTTGCTGGACCAATGTAGATCGATTTGTAGATGACTTTCCCAAACGCATTTTTTCTTTGAAGATAATTTTCCTTTCGCGTTTTTTCCTGAACGTAATATTACCAGTCGCCATTTTGCCGGCAGTTTATTTTCGCATTCATGTGTTTCCCCTTGCGAGTTTTATCCAGTCGCTTCTTTTCCTAGCATCATATTTTCACTGTCGTGTTTTTCCCACTCCATGAATTAAAGTTGACAGAGTCGACGGAGCTGCGCTATTGCGGGGCTCCTATTTCTTGTTTATTTGGCCCTTCGGGCCTGCTGCAAAACTAAAATAACCTAAACCTACCTAAGAAATAACGCTTCACAGAAATAATAACTTCGTGAAAGTTATCTAACAAGTCATACAAGCTAATATATCCGCGTATGTATTAGTGGCCTTATTTCTTAAGGGTAACATTTTCTTTGACTATTAAATTGCGCTTGCGTCATTTTTATTTGGAACAGTACAAGTCAATAACCTCCGGTTTTTTAAAACTATTTTCGGCTGATCTATCAAACCAAACCAGTAGGTAGTAGGTAACTGGCAATATATTATTTTTAGAGGTTTTAGTCACTTTTCAGTATTTTGGAGGACAATTTCTCCCAAAAGGGGGAGATTGGGCACCTAAAAAAAATACGTGTCCGTTATTTTTAGACTACTCTCTAACATATATCAAAATAAACCGAATCGGACCCGAACAGTTCAACATGGCTGCCACAGGAATCATCCTACATTGACTTAGCTAATTACAGTCATTTTTTATTAGCCTTCAAATGATTGTTTGCAGGCATCTACATACGACCTGATGATGATTCGGTGCCTCCTGAATTCCGCGGCATCGGCATCAGGATAGAAGACGACGTTCTCATAACGGACGGGGAATCGGTCATCCTGACAGATTCCTGCGTGAAAGAGGTCCACGATGTCGAGGCAGTTGTAGGGAAACATTGTACCTAAGTCAAAGGGGCAAGACGGCGGTCCAAAGCAAAATACAGTGGTTTTATCACACGTGCAAATTGAACGCACAGATATTTCGAATTGCGAGCTGAGCATTTATCAACACGATATGAAAATAACGTAAAAGAGATCACCAAAAGTGAAATTAAAATTAAAACCGCCCAAGAAATACGGATGGTGCAAGCATTTGAAGCTGCTAATTAGGCTGCTACATGTCGTCCATGTAAACTCCATGTTAACTTCTGTTTGTGGCAAGAGATAGGAACACTCTTTAATGGCTAATGTCTTGGTTATTTTTTTAAAAATCAAAAAATATTTGTCTCTACTGTTTGTTACATGAATCAGCTTTTGTTGCACCTGCCAAGAAGCCATCAAAATATCGTTGCTGTAGTGTGCGTGTCTATATACAGTGGTGGTCATTTAAATAGCTTTGTGGCTAGTCAACATTGAAATGTCATATTTGTAGGCTGTAGTCTGGGAAACAGGCAGGCGTCCTTAATTGACCACCATACCTCTGTAAATTCCAACAACAGGTAAAGCCGCCGCTTTAGTGAAATAACCCGATTTTATATCTGTTGCTGTAAATATTTCAGGATATTTATAAAAACTAACCTAACCTATAGGGTTCTATGCGATGGTAGTGATATAAACCCTGAAATATTTAGCTACAGAAAAAAGTGGGAGGGCAAATGAAACAGTTTGGAAACATTCGGCCAGAAGGCAGGATACGATATACACTCAGGAGCAAAAATACCGGGTCAGAGTGCGTTTTTCATACAAACGAGACTATTTCGAAGCCTTGGCTTCTCGCCCGAGGTTGTTTTGAGTGAGGTTTAATGGTGGATACTCCAAGGTTCAATAGAGGAGGTCGAAAGTTCTTAAGATACCTAACTGATCGCACAATCGGTTAATACCACAGCGGGAGAGTTTGGGTCAACACTTGGATTTCCTTACATTTCATTGCCATTTCAGATGTTTTTCTGAACATGCACAATTCCCGCGTTAACCGTAGATTCATTCAGTTGGGTATCCTAGGCACTCTGGAAGTCCTGTATCGATGCTCCTGAATGTAACACAACTTTAGCCTGTAGCAGTAGAATCATAATTTATTTTATACTCCATTTTGATTTCAGAAAACAGAATCACTGTCGAAAATCGTAATATCTTTGTAGCATTCCTTTAGTATTTGTGCCGAATCAAGACTACGCCGAGCGCACAGTGGCGCCCTCTTACTATAACTAGGTTTTCTAGTATACTAAGGTATTGTCTTGAAATTGTTGTTTTTTGTTGTACAAATGAATACATAATTGATTTAAATATAACTAAGTGTGTGTACTCCATTGTTATTTGTAATCATAGAAAGTCAATTCATAATCATAAGAATAAATTCGGATTAAAAATAACTACCTATATGTAACTATACGTCGTTGTGATGAATCGTAGCACATCATTTTCGGACTTGCAATAATCGAATTTGCTATTTTATATGAACTTCGAGGCACGCGCACATGCAAGAGATATACGTTTGAAGAACTACTGTTTATATTGTGATTTAGATATAAAGTCGCCGCAATAGAACTTGCAAAAGATGTAAACAAAACCAATCGAACCAATTCACCATGATTACTCGATAATCACGTAGTTTTAAAGATCAAGTGAGGTGCAACGATTTATATATAATGCACTAGATATTGACGACGCGCTGGCCTAGTTGGTGGTCACCCTGCCTACGAAGCTAGCGGTCCTGGGTTCAAATCCCGGTAGGTGCAGATGTTTGTGTGATGAGCGCGAATATTTGTTCCTGAGTCATGGATGTTTTCTATGTATTTAAGTATATATTTCTCTATATAAGTATTTATATCGTTGTCTAGTACTGGTCTTAGTTTGGGAGTAGTTCAATTGATGATTTATTTTGATATTGAAGATGAAATAACTATTAATTATATTTTAAGCTGTTTTTAATAAAAACACGTTTGGTGAATATTTGAGGTTATGTGTCAAACAGTACTGATTTGCTTACATGGTTCGCAAGTTCCATTGACGGCGACTTTAGTGTGGAAATTGTTTAGTATTTAGATGGACACGCGTTGTACAGTACAATGATATTCGTATAATCACTGTAAATAGTATCAATGTTTTGTAAATATTCTCCGATTAAATTGTTAGAATTTTTTACTGTGTTTTGATTTTCTTTTTTAACCCCGGGCTTGTACAGAGGTACGGGCTGATACCACATACGCTATTCACCTTGGGATGTCATATTGTGCTGGAATGATAAATCACTCCCACAAACAATATTAAAAAATCTACCGACCTCCCAACTGCTCTAGCCACTTACTACGCATACGCCTACTCCTGGCTCAACTACGGCATCATTCTGTGGGGTAACAGCACGGACGCGTCATCACTATTTACCCTACAGAAAAAACTGATACGTATACTAGTGAATATAAAACAAACCGACAGCTGCCGACCCTACTTCCTGAAACATAAACTGCTTACACTTCCAAGCATCTACATCTTGGAAGCATGTAAATTCGTACGCAAGCATGAACACTTTTATAAAAAACGCGAGGATATGCCTCCTACACGCCCAATACGCCATAAACATAAAATTATCTTGCCACTTTCCCGCCTTAAACTCTTCTCATCCGGCCCTTACATAATGACTATAAAAATTTACAACAATTTACCTCAAATATTAAGACAAGAAACAAATGAACGCAAATTTATAAATAAGCTCAAACAGTTACTTATTACCAAAGCTTACTACACAATCAATGAATACTTAGATGAAAAAATATAATAATGCTAATTAAATTATACATAAATACAATAATTTAATAAATTCCATTCATATTATTGAAATAATAAGTCTCCCTCTCTCTAAATATTTTGCCGTGCCCAACAGGGCTCATAATGAAACTTTTACTTTATATTTCCATCCTTGTACATTATGATTGCAATAAAATATTGAGTATTGAGTATTGAGTATATATAGCAGGGGAGGCCACGACAATAAACCTAGTACGATATGACTACCGGATGATATACAGCGTGTGTATTTCATACGATCCTATATTTTAAGGTGAGGTAGATAAGACCCTAATTAACGTAAATTGGTACATTAAGTTAACATTTAGATCTAGAGTCTATAAAATAAACAATAAATCCCTACAATTAGCGTTAATACGACAAGATAACGTGGACTACATGTAATTATTATAATGCTATGGTGTGAGTACACGTGGAATGAGTACACGCAGAGGCAAATACAGGTATTTGCCTACGGTACACGGCACACGTGTACACTCAGGAGTGTGGACCGTACAGGACTGTCATAAGCAAAGCCCGGATGACGGGAGAAATTATGTGTTCAAGTCTCAATAGTGCGAGCATTTTATATCGATAATAAAATTAATAAAGCACGATGTACTGGACGGTGATTGGATGTGTGAAATATTATAGTTATTAGCAAAATTTAAATGAACTGTTTGTATTTTTAGTGTAGTAATTGGGGCAGATTTACATAATTCATAGTGGTTATGGATTACTTCTCGTTATGAAAATATTTTCAACACATTCTGATATTTATTGTGAATGAGTTTACCTTGAGGTTGTAAACGTAATCTGGACAAGTGCACTTGGATGTCGATAGAATAGTCGATACTTAATTAAGCACTAGGAAAAGTGCATTTTTTCTCCCGCCATCCGGGGTTTGATCATGAGCAGTGGCGGGAAATCTCGTAGCAATTTTGACCTGTCATAGGGACCTCTCGTCTATCGTGTCTATGTCTATGTCGTGTATATAAATACAGAATACAATAATAAATATGATAACGAGCAGAATGAGAGATCTCTTCGAGATAACCTTTAGATGCCGACTTTTTGGAAATTATAAATAGGAATTAAAATAATATTTAATTGTCTCTTATCAATAATTTAAACATTTTTGGAAAAAAAAATGCAACAAGAATTTCTATCGGTCGTTTTCATTGCAAATCTCTATTTCACATTTTTAACTACTCAAAAGTTATATGAAAGAAATCGCTCTTTAGCAATAAGACCACCTTAGGTTTACCTCTACTTTTAGTCTTCTTTAATTAGTTGTGTTCTTTTATGTATCGATTAAAAATGCATATCGGTATAGAAGTCGATAAACGAGAAGTCTTTATGACAGCTTAGAAATGTGGCCTCTGGTCATAAGGTTAAAGTGTACAGTTCGTACCTTAACCTTTTGACGTCGCCGACACCGGTTTGTGGGCGCATGAAAGCTTTCAAACTATTTGAACGAACGAACTATTAGGTATATGTCTGTGGTACCGTAGGTCCTAAATGGATGACCCAATTAGGTTGCATTTTATTTTCATGGAAAGGTAGTTATTCGGTCGCAATATGTTGGGGATCTCAATAATTTTATAGACCATTATTAATTTTACTTCTCTCCTGGCCTGGGAAACTGTGAAATCTATATGAGATGACGAAAATAAACGACAAATTCAAAATAAATGAATATTTAATTCAATCTCAATAATAATTAATAACGTTTCACTTACGGATACCTTAACCTATTATTTATATTATAACCAATAAGGCACAGTGGAATGCACTTTGATAATTCACTCGTAGTTTTCGCAAGCTTGGAATTTAACTTTATTAGTATTGTATAAATTCGATTTTCAACCAATGGCGATATATGTGATAGCTAAAGTTGCTATCTTGTATTTTTAACCTTTTTACGCCAACGACGGATTAATCCGTCAAAAAAGTGGTATATGATAACCGATATGTACCCACAGATATTTATAATTATATTTAAATCATAATCCTTATATTATCTTGCAAAACGTGCGAAAATTACTAATTAATTTATCATGTAAATTGAGTACAAATACAACAGTTGATAAGAATAATATCAAAAATACTTAAGCTAAGTTTCACGCTAGATTGGAATTATAATAATCGTCACCATTATCGTCATTTTTAACGTTAATGGCGGTTAACTAGCGAAGCCAACCACCGATCGCTTTGGGAACGCTATCGGAACAAGGAAAGGTACCCAACTGTCCGGCTCCGATTTTGTTGATTTTGATATAAGTTAGAGAGTAGTTTAAAATAACAGACACATATTTTTTTTAGCGGCCCAAACAACCTGTGGGGAGAAATTGACCTCCAAAGTACTGAAAAGTGACTAAACCTTCTAAAAAAGTAACTTTCATAGTGGTTTGATTATAAATGTTTAAGATGAAAAAATAATGAGCACGTGTTTTGTTATATCTAAAACTAAGATTTACAAAAAAAAACAAAGAAAGTGTATCTTCGATAATCTTTGAAGGGCATGTTTTTTTAAACTACTGTCTAACATATATCAAAATCAACAAAATCGGAGCCGGACAGTTGGGTACCTTTCCTTGTTAGCTGTATTTATTGTCAGATCCATGCTTATAATGTTATCTAGTAAAAAAAGTAGTACAAATATACAGAGCAGATTTGATTCGAGTCCATAGATCCTATTTGAGATTACAGTAACTCTACAAAAATAGGGAATGATTTTTTTTCTTAATAATCATGTACATAAAAATGTTGTTTATTATAAAAGTAAATTAGTAACAAATTAACTGCGTCCAATTTTCGAGAACCTTTAGAACCGTGACATATGGCGCACGTTAAATCCAATAATGACTGAAAAAAAAACAAATCATAAAAAAACAACCGTCACTATTTAAATAGTTTTTTACGTAATTTAGTGTCACCCCTGAATTTAACGTGCGATATTATAAAATATTGGGGATAACCCTTAGTATGTCATATAAGCAGTGATCAGTGCACCCCCCGTTGTCTGCTTAACCACTGATTCGATTTGATCTTAAAAACTAGTCTTAGTTTTTTTTTCCTATTCTATAAAAATTCATCATGAATTGAATGTAGTTCTAAATTTGAATTTGTCGTTTGGCGCGCCATTTTGCGACAGACGACGTGTGTAAGCGTGCGACCCCGTCCGACATACGAGGGGTTAAAAATACGTCTCTATTACTAGAAGCATACGAGCGAATTAAATATTGTTTAGCACGATGTCAGTTACTACATTATTGGTGTTGACAGTCGCGAAATGAAACTGTTCGTATGCTTCTAGTATTATACCTTTTCATTCCGCGACTATTACGCATAGGGCGTCCCATTGATAAATTCCATTAAAAAGTTTATTGAATCACAAACCAGCCTTGAAAGAAACTATATACCTTAAAGATATCTCGTACAAAAATGTAATTTACAAAGTTTAACGTTTTCAACACTATGCCAAATAAAGTGACTCAAACCAATGCCAGCAGAAAATCAAAGCAAACTTAGATTTATTTTGAGCTGTAGCTGGCTTTTAACCTAAGCTACGGATAAATCCGTCAATGGCGTTGAAAAGATTATTCATGGTATATTTAAAAACCTGATTATAAATTGGACCAGTTAAAAGAAAGTAATCAAGGATACATAAAAATAGTCGAAACCAGCACGACAAACTTAATCTAAGACACTTAAAAGAAGTATAAACGCACATGAAATATAACTTATATAAGAAGATACCTAAATATTAACTTAAATATAGCTACATTATAGTAGGAGAATATGCATTTTAGCTTTGATCGCTACGTTGTCATCGAAACCAAATGCTCATAGGAATCGCAAATATTTTGTACGCATATAGCTTACATGTCAATCACAATAGTAAATCTACAGAAGTCTATATCATATCAACTAGTAAAAAATATATCAGTATTAAAATTGAATTGTATTCATAGTATTATTAATATCATTATGTTGTTTACATAAACACGTTCGTGAAAAAGGGTGCGAGTCGACTTAAATAGAAATGAAGAAGGATATGCGGGGTGGTTAAAACAAAGACCACATGGACGGCAAATACTTTAAATATTGGGAATAGGTAGTTTAACGCAAAGGCGAGCTACTTCTATGTTTGAAATATGTCAAAATAATAAAGAAGGGTTTTTTACGGTTTTTATTTAATTTTAAGGTATTTGTTGTAGATATTAATGATCACAATTAAAGACCCATTCGATCTGTATCATAAAACACGACTTTATTGTTTAGTCATATTCGATCAAATACCAATAATAAAGTATTTTTGATTTAAAAAAATAAAAGTAAGTCTCCTTTGCGTAGAATTGGGTGTGTCCAATATTTAAGATGGTTGCTGTCCATGTGGTGTTTGTTTTTTCAACCCTGTATACATGACTTAAGCCCTTTTTCACCAGGGCACCAAAAAAAGGAACAATTGACAACAGGTTTTTTTTAAAATGGTGTTCTTAAAAAGTCATGCTTATAGAGATTTGCCCAGGAATATAGCTATTTAATTCATTATTTTTTAATAATGATTTTCTGAGAGTCACATTGAATATTACCAGTGTTTGCAAGCCCGTTTTGTTTATTTATTTATTACTTATTATTTTGTCAGTAAATAATAAACAAAATTATATAAGCATGTTTTTTCCTCTCAATATCACTACGAGCAAAATTTTTTAAAAACAAAGTTTAACCATATTATATGTAAACGGAATTAGCTAAATTATTATTCATCTCTTTTTACATTCGAACGATCTAAGAGCTGCCCTTGACAGCTTTGCTTGCAACTTCGTTTTTTATTGTACTTGTTTAGTAAAAGTGTACTTAAGTGTTTTTTTTCAGTGTGTAAATGCAATATTATGTCATGATGGTACCCGAAACTCAATCATATGTCTAGTATCAGATTGAAAATTTCACTCAATTTTATTATCAAGTAGGAACGCGAAAATGCGTACTCATATAATGTGTCTTTGTCAATTGAAACCGGCACAAATGTTAACTAAATGAAACATACCAACCTGTTCGTTGAAATTTTTGAGGTTACGTATCAAAACAGTACTATAGGTAAAAAACTTAGCCTACGACACTTAACCTATATATATTTAGTCTCGTCATTGGGGGAACACGAAATGGTGAGGCTGCAATTCGAAAAACCTGGCACAATTTTTTTTTTTCAAGTTTTAAGTTCCATGTCTAAGTGTAGTGGTTTTTCTTACGCAGAAATTGATGATCTTTCAGATGAGCTTGGGTTTGAGGAGATCGATCATAAAAGATACTTAAGTACGAGGGATCGCTTATCATGCTGCTGCCACTGATGAGGACAATCAGGGGGCTTGCAGCAGTGCTTTGTCGTACATTGCTACCCCTCCCGTGTTCCGAAGAATAAACGAAACTAGGGAGTCGTATTATAATACTAGACATCGAAGTTACAAGTAAAAAAAAATTGCTTCTCCAGGGTTTTTGAATTGCAGCATCACCATTCCGTGGTCCCCCATTAATGACGAGACTAAATATATATCATCCGGTAGTCTTATCGTACTAGGTTTAGTGTCGTGGGCTCTTAATAATATGGAATTTACGAAGACCAACGTTCTATACAGAGCCTCTATTGTCAACGTTTTCATAGCTCTCATACTTAACAGTAATGGAGGCCGGATTAAAAACATTACCATAACTGGGCCGGTATTCTAGACGGTAAAACGATATCGTAGTTAAGCTGTTATGGTATTGTTATGACGTCATCCGCCATTACTACCAAGTAAATAAGAGCTATCAAAACGGTGACTATACGAGTACGATGATAGATCAATCACGTATGGTTTTTACCGTGTTGAATGGAGGCCCTGGTCAAAAGAGAAGGGAACTCTCATATTAAATTAGTGTTAGTTTGTGGCGATCGCCACACGAACGCTTTTTTAAACACGCAATATGGCTTTTACCAGCTAGAATAGAGGCTCTACATGAAAAAGTTTTATACCTAACGTAACAACCAGTAATGGACAAAGTTCTAATCATGGACACTGATTCTATTTTACAAAAGATAAGAACATATAGTTCAGGCTTTTGGTGGCTGTTCATGGTTCTAGAAAGTATGGAGTCGTTATTCCTATTTATTATAATTTATAATACATAGCACTTTAATTTTGACCTTCACTATTTCAATACTTCAGAATTCATCCGCTAAATAAATTTAAATGAATTTTTGGTATATTTTGAAATATGACCATACTGGAGGTCAAAAATCAAAGTGTCACAATTAAGAAATAGCGACTCCATGGATTTTAAAACCATACGCCACCAAAATCCTAACCTGATATTTGAATTAACGGTTAAGTTTTCATTATTGGTGCCTCCAGCTGAAAGTGTACAACATTGGATTCATTACATGTTACATTATAACTTGTTAACATCTGTATCCATTTCATTTGCCTTGACTACGCAAACCTTGATGTTTTCCCTGTACGTAATTGAATCACCAGTCGACTTCCGGCAAGCCCCCGGGATAGTCCCCCGTGAGACAGGCGGTGCAATGGCCGCCGACTCCGTCGCTCGGGGTTGCTTTCATGTTGTAATGGATTGCGGACACTAGGCCCTCCACGCTCAAGTATTCTAGGCTGTCGGCGCCTGAAAAACGGACGTATGAAATAATATAGGTTATTACTTTTGTGGCAGGAATAAAATTGTCCTAGAGACTTCCGAACGATAATAATTTATAATTAAATTGTACTTTCTTATGACAGTTATGACTATTAGATAATTAATATGAACATGCAACACTTGCATAACTGCACTTAGGAGCAAAAATACCGGGTCAGATTGCGTTTTTCATACAAACGAGACTATTTCGAAGCCTTGGTTCCTCGCCAGGAAATTCTGATGATGAATACCCCGAGCATCGATACAGAACTTCCAGAGGACCTAGGGTACCCAACTGAATGAATCTGCGGTTAACGCCGGAATTGAGCATGTTCAGAAAAACACCTAGACAGGCAATAAAATGTAAGGAAATCCAAGTGCTGACCCAAACTCTCCCGCTGTGTTGTGAACTGATTGTGCGATCAGTTAGGTATCTTAAGAACTTTTGACCTCCTCTATTGAACCTCGCAGTATCCACCATTAAACCTCACTCAAAACAACCCCCTGGCGAGGAACCAAGGCTTCGAAATAGTCTCGTTTGTATGAAAAACGCATTCTGACCCGGTATTTTTGCTCCTGAGTGTATTACTACCCTACTTCTTCTCGTTGGGGGTCGATTTTAGGGAAATCCTGAAGGAACCTGTGTGTCAAGTTTGGAATCTCTAGACCCAGCGGTTGGATAAGTTAGAGGGTTTAGTCACTTTTCAGTACTTTGCAGGTCAATTTCTCCCAATAGGTTGAGTTTGGGCCGCTAAAAAAAAATACGTGTCTGTTATTTTAAACTACTCTCTAACATATATCAAAATCAACAAAATCGAAGCCGGACAGTCGGGTACCTTTCCTTGACAGAGTTATACGTCATGTCACTGACAATGAGTCAAAAGTAAGTTGTCATTTTAGTTTTAGTATTATGTAGCTGTAGTTAATTTACATAATTTATTTTATTTTTAGATTCCCCAACTGATGAATCAGCATCTGTTTCTGGAAAATCATTTTCACCGATCACGTGTAACTTCCAACCTTGACACTGGCAGAATTGTCCCACTGGACAGTAGCCATTTAACAAAGAATGGAACTTGAACTTGACCACTACTAAAACTTTTTACATTACATTTTTTGGTCGCGTAGGCGACTTTTCACTTGGACTCATTGAACGTAATTCAAATAATCTCTCGCAAGTCCTTCGACCAATGCTGATGTTGGACTTACCAACGTGTTCAGCCAGCTTGTACGCGTCCATCTTGTTGGCAATGAGCTCCTCCCGTGTCGGAATGTTGATGCCCATGTAGCAAGGATACTTGAGGGGCGGTGACGCTATCCTAATGTGGACCTGGAAGTCAAACGTTATAACTATTTATCACATCTTATTCGGTGACGGTAAATTTACATTTCACGCGGTTTTTGTTCCAAACTTTTTTGTCAACAAACTTTTTATGATACCTCATTTTATTATGGTAGGTAAATAAAATCGATAATAAATGCTATTCTAAAAGCTTGTATTTAACTTGCGATGAATGTACATACGGGTCAAATATTGCAAATTAAATTTGACCCACTTCCCGATTTCCTATGAAGCTGAAAATTTGCATACAACTTTAGTTCTGATGACAATACAATGATATAGTACCATCGAGCTGGTCTGATGATGGACTCAGGTTGGTCATAGGAACTCTTAAATTACACACGATAAACCGGTCGTGTTGGGGCTCGTTAGAATCGTCTCGACGAGTAGATGACGACTGTGCAACAAAAAATACAGTCGGCAACAAAATTAGCATAATGATATGATATCTGTCACAGGCAAAATAAATATGGTAAAATATGAATATTAATCTACCTAATATTATAAATGCGAGTGTTTGTGTGTTTGTTACTCCCTCACGATGCAACGGCTGGACGGATTTGGATGAAATTGAGATAGTTCATATAGCCTGGATATATAAAATTGAAAGTACAAAATGGGTCATACTATAATAAACCTTTTGCGTATATTCCTTAATATTCTAGATTTAAATAAGTGTTTCTTGGCATTAAAAGTATCCTTCGCCATGGCTTTTTTAATAATGTACCCTGGCAAACATTAAAAAAAAACTACTAACCTCGGCTGCGCCAGCGTCTCTTAGAAGCTTAATAATAGGTCCGATGGTATTCCCCCTCACGATCGAGTCGTCAATCAGAACGATTCTCTTCCCGCGAACGTTTTCAGAGAGCGCCCCGAACTTCTTGGCGACGCCTAATTGGCGAAGTCGGGTGGAGGGTTGGATGAACGTCCGGCCTACGTAGCGATTCTTGCAGAGGACCTCCATGAACGGTATACCAGACTGAAATAGAAGCAAGCAAGTTAGCTTAATAAGCAGGGGTCATACTTTTGATGCCGACGACGTCAAAATGACGAAATTTAACACAGGCTCGGCGGCATTTGGCAGGTATTTAGTATGTTCTTAACTGGTACGTAGTAATAAAAAAAAAATAAGAAGCGGTAAAATGATTATAGTTAAATACAGCTTAATAGCAATCAAAATACGGATCACGGGAGTTTTTATTATCAGTCATCCCTAAAAATGGCATGAGACAATTTTCTTTTATGAATGTCAATGCCAAAATTATATTTACGACTATTTAATCATATAATTTTTTATTAAAACATAAAAACTGTTTTTCAAACGATATTGTTACGCGATGATTTTTGCCACTGTCCTTCTCAATCAAATAGTTTCATTTACGTTATAGGTATGAAGTTGGTTTAATTTTTTGGATTGATGACTTTTTATCATAATGGTTCATAATTACAATAAAACCATTTGGAATCAAACTCTATCTAACGTGACGTCATTTTTGCGTCAACGGCATGAAAAGCACGGGCCCTGCCAAATTGCCAATAATGAATGTTTTTTTCTCTTTCCAGAGTCATGGACGGTCCCCAAGGGCCTTCGTGTGAGCAGAGGCTGACTGACAACTGCAAGTGCGAGGGAGAGGTCAATATTAAGAGCAAGCGGCATGGCAGAGGAGCGGTAGAATCAGGTAAAAAATTCACTTTTGCGTTCGGGGGAAAAAAAATTGCGACGAGTTTATGCTCCTTAGGGTCAAAGGGAAAATATAAAAGACCGTGGTCCTAACGTCAATAGATGATGAGTGACAGGGTCACGACGAATTATGTAGCGTGACGTCATTTTTGCTTCAACGGCATGAAAAGTACTGGCCATGTTCATAAGCATCTGCTGGAACAAGCGCAGTCGTAAATCGATTCAACACACATCGCCTTATCTGTTTATATGAAGGGTCCACGGAAAGAACATGTCTAGTCACATTAGTAACTTTTTGTTTGCGGGTGGTAGGACCTTGTGCGGGGTCCGTCCGGATCGCTACCACCATCTTATCCATTAACCTACCGCCAAACAGCGGTGTTCGCATTGTTGTGTTCCGGTTTGGGGATAAGACAGCCGGTGTAATGACTAGCATAGAGGCAATCCATCTCAGTCCTCAGGGTTGGCAACGCGTTTGCAGTCTTAGGCTTGCAGTCTTGTGAATGCGAATGTCTATGGGTCACAGTTTCCACTTACCATCAGGTGGCCTGTGTGCTCGTCAGCCTTCCCTATGCCATAAAAAAAAAAAGAGATATCGCGATTTTAAAGTTAGGAACCATGTCGTTTTGTACGTAATTTTCGTGTACCTAGAGGTATTTTTAATTATGAAAAAAAAACAAGTTATATGAAGATTTATATCTGAAACTGATGGTAATAGTTTATCTCGTCCTCTACATATCGAGGTACAAAACTCATTTTAAAAAAAACAGTGACTAGACACGTTCTTTCCGTGGACCCTTCATATGCTTATTAGACTTCGACGAAAATATTGACAACTACCAGCAATTTAGGATGTCAAAAATAGCAGGAAGATTTTTTTTTATTTTGCTTTAACTAATATGCGAAGACAATAATGACGGCTGGAAAAACGCCGAGTAATCACCCTATATAGTATAAAACAACGTTAAAGTCTGTATCAATGTAAATCCGACCGTACATTGCATTAAATATTCATAGTGATTAAACACTCGCGGACAAATAATACGGGTCAGAGTGCGTTTTTCATACAAACGAGGCTATTTCGAAGCCTTGGCTCATCGCCAGGGGTTGTTTTGAGTGAGTTTTAATGGTGGATACTGCGAGGTTCAATAGAGGAGGTCAAAAGTTCTTAAGATACCTAACTGATCGCACAATCATTTAACACCACAGCGGGAGAGTTTGGGTCACCACTTGGATTTCCTTACATTTTATTGTCATTTTAGATGTTTTTCTGAACATGCACTATTCCGGCGTTAACCGCAGATTCGTTCAGTTGGGTATCCTAGGCACTCTGGAAGTCCTGTATCGATGCTCGGGGTATTCATCATCACATTTCACTAAAAGCATTCCCTGGCGAGGAACCAAGGCTTCGAAATAATCTCTTTAGTATGAAAAACGCACTCTGACCCGTTTTATTAGTCCGCGAGTGTATTTAAAATAACCTATAATTAATAGTCTTAACTTGCAAGAAAATATCAGGTGTATAAATCAAGTTATAACATTATATTACTTCGTTTGGTTGTTTACATCTTTGCCAATTCCAATCGGCACCGACTATAATAGTACATTATGATACAAGTGTGCTAAGTTGACCATTGTATACAAGGCGCTATTGTGTGCGCACGAGCGAAAGCGTATATTATGGTCACAGGCACACGTGTTACATACGACGTTTTTCAACACACTTGCGAAAAAAAACAACACTTCATTTAGTCAAATTTTAATTAATTATTAAAACAGTTGGTAAAATTACAATTTGCCGCATAAAAATTGTTTGTTGCTAAGAAAAAGAAAGGTATAACCCGACTAAATTATATCGCTTCTTCTTCGTACTTACAACTTGGTACTAGGCTACAAATGTAAATTGTTTGGGTTAATAAACTAAAGGCACTTGTGCGTAATATACTGAAAAAGCACGCGTGTTTAATATCTAGGTTTATAAGCCAAAAATCGGTGGAATAAAAAGGTCGTTTTGAGCAAGTGTGTTGAAAAGATATTTGTCTAAAAAACACCTGTTATTTTTTGTTTATCTGGATCGTGTTTTCTGAACCTACCTGTCTAGCATAGCCGTGCGCCGCGGCTGTGCCTGACTCTGGCACTGAAGAGACAATGTCAGCGTCGACGGGGGATTCACGCGCTAACATACGCCCGCATTGCATACGCGCTGAGTATACCATTTGACCTGTAAAACAAATAAAAAATACTCTGGTGATTCAATCGGTTTACCATTGAATTGCCGACAGACTTTTAATCGAATATTATTTCAAAGACGTTTCAAGTATTTTCATTTCATCGACAAGTCATTGCGTCGTGGACTCGATACTAGGTAATTTGAACCGAGGTCTTTTAATTAGTAGTTCACATATTTCAATAAAATTCATGTCATGACTAATCATTTCGTGTCTTTTTAATTTGTATTTTTTTACTTGTAATAATATTTATTCCGCTTAAAATTATTTGAATTGGTAATATTTTGCTATCAAAACTAAACGCAATCACTCACTCTGCGCGATTATAGCTATGTTCCTAATTTATACATATAATGTTATGATAATAATAATAAAAGTTATTGTAATAATAGTAATGTGTCATGTTTTTGTGTTCTTGGGGGTCGCAGTTCTAACCTAACCTAACCCACTCCTGTCAACAGTTCGTTTTCTTGGGGGTCGCAGTCCTAACTTAACCTAACCTACTTTGATACACCAATCAATCTTGGTTTTATTATATATATTTGTATGTCACAACACTACATAATTTGAAAAATGTATAAATGTGCAATTGGACATATAAAATTGTATTATAGTAATACGTCGAAGAAATGAATTGCAATGTTTTGTAGTTGTACCAATTAAGATAATTTGAAACAAATCTGCGATTAAGTAGTATTCGTTGATTAGTATTTCCACGTAGTAAGATAAATTTAAATAAATAGTAGTTGAAATAAGATAACGCCAAACAATATTACTAGTACTAAAGTTTCGATGAATCGTTGTCGATGAAATAATATTCGATGAAAAGGTTGTCGACAAAACAAGGGTACACCGATTCAATCATAGCCTAGGGGTAAATTAGCATTCTAATGGTGAAAGAATTTTAGGGGAATAGTTTTTGTTTATTCGTTACAAACATATCATCATGTCAGCCGAAAGACGTCCACTGCTGGACATAGGCCTCCCCCAAGGCTTTCCACTCAGACCGGTCTTGTGCTTTTCGCATCCACCGCGGTCCCGCGATCCTGACGAGGTCGTCACTCCATCTTGTTGGAGGCCTACCTACAGCTCGTCTTCCGGTCCGCGGACGCCACTCCAGAACCTTCTGACCCCATCGGCCATCAGTCCTGCGAGCAATGTGCCCCGCCCACTGCCACTTCAGTTTAGCTATTCTTAGGGCTGTGTCGGTAACCTTAGTTCTACTGCGGATATCATCATTTCTGATTCCATCACGCAGAGAAACCCCGAGCATATATAAACACAAACATATATAAATACAAATTTATCTTCTTTATAATATTGGTGTAGATTAGAGGACAGTCAGACAAATTGAACTGGTCCCAAACTTAGCTCTATGCTTGTACTGTGGGTACTAGACAACGATAAACTTACTTATATTTCAAAATTACTGAACTAATTTCGATGTAGCTTGTAATGTTTTGTTGCTAATTAACCTAGGTCCAGTCGGACAAACATTCTTTATAAAGGACGCGACTCTTTAAAAAGGAACCCATAACATCCATAAATTACCTCATCGTCGTAAATGTCTACGGTCACTACCAACTATACTCCGTTTGTTAGGTACTTGAAAAAATGTAAAAAATCCAAACCACGTAGCATTGCTATACAGCAAATCAAAACTGTTTTATCGCACTTTGACGTATCAGTGTTCTGCTTCTATTGGTCACGAACTATATCACTCTTTGTTTACATTTTTTAAGTACCTGAACAACCGTAGTATAGGCTGTGTCGTTATGTAGCACAAACCTTCGAACATGCTGTCCGCCCGCGCAAAGTACACGTACTCGAAGATGCAGAACGCCTGCTGCTTGTCCGCCGGCCGCTCCACGACGTCCACAGTGCGGACGCCATGCCGGGACATCTCCACGATCTCGCCGGGAAGAACCTCGCGCACGTAACGGGCGCCTGGGGGGGAGATTTAAGATTTGTTAGATCATTTTCACAACAAGCATTTTATCATAGAAGCGAATTTTTCCGTTGGTTAGGCTTTTTTTAATGATGCCCGGAGGGTCAAAATAGCCCAGAAATAGGAGCTCCGCCAAGCGGATAAGCGCATAAGAAAATTCGCTACTATGAAAAAATGCTTATTTAATTAGTATTAATTAGTGCACATATTTTAACCTAAACGCCTTACTTCAAATTCAAAATGTGTCACTCACACGCCAAACATGTTTGCTTTGCTATACAAGTTACAACTGAATTGCTACGAAAAAAAGTCTCTTTTCATATCACCTACTCGGAAAGGGGACTTTTCTTCCCTGCTAGGAGGGATCAAAGTGGCACTTTTTTGTTCAAGGACATTTTGTTGCCAAATTTGATAATTGTTTTTAAGTGCGATAATTTCCTGTTGTTAAATTTGATAATTTCAGCATTTCTAGAATGTGTGAATAATTAAATTTGTTTCATCACTAAGATCTTTTATTTTCCTCATAGGTGATGTGAAAAGCAGTATGTGTCACACGGTAGCAAAATTATTTCCACCTTGGGCATTAACACTTGAATCCCTCACTACGCTCAGGATTTTATTTTAGAATCCCTCGCTACGCTCGGGATTCAATTGTAGAATCCTTCGCTTAGTTCAGGATTCAATGTACGCCCTCGCCTTAAATACGTCATTTTTCTCCCTTGTGACACAATCTACTATTTAATCTTGAACTTGTGTCGGTTGTCGCCGCCGGCGTCAGAGGCACTACTTTCATGGCCCCTAGTTGAGATGCATTGTATCCTTACTTTATATTTCGAAGCTGGTTTAGAACCAGGGCCTATATTCCCGACGGTAAAAAACAATATCGTCTTCGACCGGTTATGGTATTGTTTTGACGTCATCCGCCATTACTGTCCAGTAAATAAGAGCTATCAAAACGGTGACAATACGGTAACAGATCAGAAACGATATGGTTTTTATCTACACACATATCATAAGTACTCTAATATGCGTTCAGAAACCGTAGGAAATGACCAGCATTATTACAACCAATTTTACTATGAAAACTTTCTTGTCTGTGGTAGTAGGTAAAATCCGTACTATAATGTTATTACAGTATCCATTTTTGTAACGTTGTGAGTTTAAATTTGGAACAGCTGACAAAACCACAGCTGACAAGGATATTAAAACAGTTATCGATACTAAATTCAGTATGTTTGTTAAATATAACCCGCACGACATTAGATCTCGAGTGACATGAGAATAGAGACTTCATTCGTTTGTCTATGATTTAAATAACCCTTCATATTCGCCATTTTTGTCGTCAAGTCGTCGGCTTCTGAACCCATCTTAGACAACTAATGATATGTGTTTAGATAAAGTAGTGTATGCAACTGTACATAATTAGGCGTTAAAAAATTCGTGTGATCCTATTATGAAACGAGCGTCGGTGTTTTAAGGCTTGTCATTATGCATCCGTTGCATAAACTACTACGAGGGTCAAACTGAAAGTTATTAGAAAATCAAAAACTGATTAAACTAGCAAGTTATTAGCTTTATTAAACTCATGAAACCAATTGTAAACAGTGGCACGAGATGGGGCTTCATCGTTAAAGGCCAATCGTTTTTTTTTTTTATGGCACGGAGAAGGCAATCGAGTACACAGGCCACCTGATGGTAAGTCGAAACTGTGACCCATAGACATTCGCATTCACAAGACTGCTAGCCTAAGACTGCAAATGCGCTGCCAACCCTGAGGACTAAGATGGAATGCCTCTATGCTAGTCATTACCAGTGATCGGGGAAAACGGTGCAAAACTTTAACAAAACTTGTAAAGCTGACATAAAGGACAACTTGCAACCAAGAAAAACAACAATATTATGTAAAAATAAGAATAATATTGGCCGATTAGTGTTCAATTTAACTCCATATCAGTGTCTCTGATTTGGTATAGAGATTATTAATAGTTTCATGGCTGTAATGTAAGTTTTGTTAGATTTTGTTAAAGTTTTGCATCGTTTTCCCCGATCATTGGTCATTACACCGGCTGTCTTATCCCCAAACCGGAACACAACAATGCGAACACTGCTGTTTGGCGGTAGGTTAATGGATAAGACGGTGGTAGCGATCCGGACGGACCCTGCACAAGGTCCTACCACCCGCAAAAATCGTAAATCGTAGTCTATCATAACTGTCTTGTTGACTTAAATGACATCGAAACTCATAAAAAATCATTGCACGAAAATTTTCTCGCGTTAAATTCATGCTGACATGACACAGACAACTTTCAATTTGCCGCCAAATCGTAAAACAAATGACAAGTGAATAAAATACATACTCAATAATATTGGCGAAGAGTTCCATTTTCAAAATTAAACTTTTTTTATTATTATATTGTTTACAAGTGGCCAGATCTAAAAACTTTCAGTGTCGCCCTCGTATAGAGCGTAGTTTAGTACTTTTGAAATTTTGGAATTTTAGTAGTAAGTGTAACCACACTTTGTTTTTCTACTCACCAATGGAGAGGAATCCACAGGATTCTGACGATACCACCCAGCCCTCCGCCTTCTCCTCGACCCCGTTTTTAGCGCACCCATTCAACAGAACTGTAATATAATGAACATAATGTCAGACGACAAGTCAGAGGCATGCGTCACTCTCGTGTCAGACGTGTTCACTCTATATTTCTACAACCCACCCTATACTAAAAACAGCCAGTTTTTGCGTGTGGGATTTTGAATCTACCATCAATAAATTTCAATTAAGTTTGTTAGAAAATGCCATTTTTCAATTTATGAACAATGGAGAAATAACAAATTGAACTGCCTTGATAATGAACATCGTATACACGCTGGGCCTTACGAGGTTGTGCTCGTGTTTATCGACGTGGGTAAACGTGAATACAACAACTGTCACTGTCTGACCACTGGGTAAGGCACTGGTCCCACCGCCCGCTACAGACTATAAGCTAGTAGAACTATAAACTACAAAAGAGTGGGCGAGCGGCGAGAAGCGAGTAAAGTTTTGATACTTAGAGGCTCGGCAGGCATCGGCGAGCTAGTTTTATAGTTTATAGCTTTAATAACGTAGACACAGAGATACTCACAAGTGTTTGTGAAAACCCACACCACTGCATGCGCATTATGAAAGCGGCCTACCTGCGTTGATGCTCCGCATGCATTGATATGCGCAGTATTATTTATTTTGCTGTTATTAGATTATTTATTATAGTTGAGTGAACACAGCGACAGTTAAACCGTGTAGGGATTTGTTCGCTGTTTTAGGCATTAAATGTATTACGTTTTATAAGTAAATAAACTAAAAAAAAAAAAAAAAAACGCTGCGGTCAACTAGTAAACAGCGGTCCCACCGCCAGATATCGGCGAGCTCGGCGAGCAACTAGTAAACTTCTGTACTAGAAACAGTTGACAATCGGCGAGAGGCTAGTAAAAGGGCGTTGGGAGAGTGTCCTCGCCGGCAGTGTGAACAGCGAGCGATGAACTATAAATATATATCTCACTCATTTATTTACACGGAAGCGATTATCTTTTGTTCGTCGGCTAGAAAAAAGTCGATAGTTCACATCTCACTCGCCGGCGGTGGGACCAGTGCCAAGTGCGAGAGTGACGGATGCTTTATCAACCGCGATAAAGGCGATTATGATGCAGGCCCTGGTGTTTTTAATACTTAGGTACATGGCTGACAGAAAACTGGGAATGTGGTCTTGAAATAAGAACCCGCATCGAAATAGCCCGGTGTGCCTCTAATTCAATGAAAACGGTTCTATGTAATCGTAACCTCAAGATTTGTTTGCGCACTCGTCTCCTACACTGCTACATATGGCCCATAGTTCAGTACGGATGTGAGTCTTGGACAATGAAAAAGGATCTTGAGAAACGTATTGAAGCCTTCGAGATGTGGGCTTATAGGCGTATGTTGAGGATAAGTTGGACGCAAAGGGTAACTAACGAGGAGGTTTTGCGTCGGGCCCAGCAGAAACGAAAGCTTTTGTCGGTCATCAAGAAGCGAAAAACCTCGTATCTCGGGCACGTGCTCAAGCATGACAGATATCAACTTTTGCAACTAATTATGATGGGCAAAGTTGCTGGTAAAAGAAGAGTTGGGCGAAGAAAAAAGTCGTGGCTTCGCAACATCCGGGAGTGGACTGGAATTACGAGCGCGTCCGAGCTATTCCGCCTCGCAAAGGATAGGGACAAATTCCAACAGCTGATAGCCAACCTTCACTAAGTTGGAGAGGCACTTTAAGAAGAAGAAGGTGTTTTTAACTCGGTCGCCACTGTCAAGTGAATAAGTGCTATCAAAACGTTAACAATACGATAATAGGATAAAAACGATATTGTTTTTACCGTGTTGAATAGACGGCCTGAATCCAAGCTCTTAGCTCGAAGATAGCTCTCAGAAAGACTTTCGAATTTGTATCTCTCATTCCTTTTTAAAAACTTTTTTTTAACTTGCAATGGCTGTATGTAAGTACGGGTCAAATCTTGCGATTTAAATTTGACCCACTTCCCGTCAACGGAATGGGCTGATATTTGGACCATATATGTAAACCCGATGAGCAGGGCTCGGACAAGTCATCGCAGAAACTGATATGGACATGGGACAAGACTATTATAGAGTCGCGACTTTATTATTTATTATTATCTAAAGCTGATATATTATTATCGTAATTTATAATTTAACATTTGACCTTTTTAGTCGCATATCTGTCATGGGTTTGTCAAAGTGGCATGCTTCAAACAGTTTTGTGGTGACAAATTAAACTAATACAATTATTTGCTTAATTATGGTTATATGTAAATATTTTAAATATGGTGCAAATAAATACAATTAATAAGTCGATTAAAGACTACCCCGAGCTCTGTTATCAGTAAAATGTCAAGGAAATATTGTGTACAGCATGTGACATTAACTAATATTGTACATAATGCGATTCTATTGATCTTGTTCTATTGCCGTCTTGCGATTGTTTTGCGATGACTTGTCCGAGCCCTGCCGATGACAATGCAATATCATGGTATCTAAGAGCTGATCTGATGATGGAGTCGGGAGGTGGCGACAGGATCTCCGCTATTCTTACGGTAGACCCACGGTTTCAGGACTATTTTTTTAGAAGCTTATTTATTTCATAGAGAAATAAATACATAAATACATACAAAACATCCCAGTGGTCATCACACAAATATTTATACATACCGGGAATCGAACCCGGGACTGTCACTACCAACTAGGCTTTCGCGTCATCGAATTTATTGTACATACACAGAAAATCATTTAGACAATAAAAAACTTATGCTGCTTTCCTTGTCTTGTGGTATAGCATGCACTTTGTTATGATGGGGTGAGTGCGGAAAATCATATATTTTTTACGAGATACTATTGGTTTGGCGCAATTGCCTTTTAATGAATATATAATTTATTTTCCAATGTATTTTCAAAGCGTAGGATTATAATGGAAACAATTACCAGACATGAATTTCCATGCATACAACACATAAAGTGGGAAGTGGAAACGTCACACACAATCTAAATAAGTACACTCAGGAGCAAAAATACCGGGTCAGAGTGCGTTTTTCATACAAACGAGACTATTTCCAAGCCTTGGTTCCACGCCAGGGGTTGTTTTGAATGAAGTTTAGAGGTGGATACTCCGAGGTGCAATAGAGGAGGTCAAAAGTTCTTAAGATACCTAACTGATCGCACAATCAGTTAACACCACAGCGGGAGAGTTTGGGACAGCACTTGGATTTCCTTACATTTTATTGGCATTTTAGATGTTTTTCTGAACATGCACAATTCCGGCGTTAACCGCAGATTCTTTCAGCTGGGTATCCTAGGCACTCTGGAAGTCCTGTATCGATGCAGCATTCCCGTGCGAGGAACCAAGGCTTCGAAATAGCCTCTTTAGTATGAAAAACGCACTGTGACCCGGTTTTTGCTCCTGAGTGTAATATGAAAAACCCACCATTTTAGGTCAATTGCAGCGTGTTGAACAAAATTCTTCGTTAGTAACTGTTAAATACACTCGCCAGCAAAAATACCTGAGCACCCGTCTGTCTGTCTGTTGTCAATTGTTAACAAGTGTAACTTCTTAAATTAGAGAGTAACTTCAATAACAACAAAAAGCAATCTTAAAAGACCCGACTATTGTTGCTGATCAACTTTAAATGATTATAAATCATAAATGATCGTTTGAAATGAAAAATGATTTAAGAAACCTACAGATGATTTTCAAATACCTATTGAATGTTACCATTGATACCCCATTTGTCATAGTTCGACTTTTTTTTTTCAATATGGCGTCTATCTGCCAATGACAAATCGATTGCCCTCGTAAGGCCCACGTAAAATTTCGTCGGTTCGAAAAAGTATCTTACGTTGGTCAACTAAAGTCAAAAGTCACTTTGACAAACGTCCTAAATTTAGGACGTTGGGTCTTATAAGGGTAAGAATCATCAGAATCTGTCCATGCGTTTAGTTTCTATAGCGCCACGAAAGACTGATAAACACTTGGAATGAACTTTTTATGTAGCTTGCAATGTTTTGTTGCTATTTAACGTGGATCCAAAATGGCCGACAAGTATATTTTGTAATAAGTCGTACAATACGCAATATTTACAAAAGGGTTCACTTGTTGACAATAGCGAAAATGAATGAATTTTTAAAGTCGCATTTCTCAACAAAATATGAAAATACCGTAAATAACTGCTAATTAAGAGATCAGAAATACTGATTAGAGTTAGCTTGAAGCCCGTCAAAGGGCATAGCGTACTTCTAATCCAGAAATATTGCAGAGACTGAGAGAAATATTGGAGTTAGCACGTGTCACTCCGCAGCCGACCGCAGACGGCAGGCGTCACTACTGGAATAGTAAGACTGTTTTAAAGTGGCTAATATATATATATTTTTTTTATGGCATAGAGAAGCCAAACGAGCACACATGCCGCCTGATGGTAAGTGGAAACTGTGACCCATAGACATTCGCATTCACAAGACTGCAGGCCTAAGACTGCAAATGCGTTGCCAACCCTGAGGACTAAGACGGAATGCCTCTATGCTAGTCATTACACCGGCTGTCTTATCCCCAAACCGGAACACAACAATGCGAACACTGTTGTTTGGCGGTAGGTTAATGGCTAAGATGGTGGTAGCAATCCGGACGGACCCTGCACAAGGTCCTGCCACCCCCAAAAGTAATAGTGGTTAATATTGGCCCAGCTAAGCTCCGCTCCGCCTCAGCGGAGCCGCACTCTGGGTCTGACGTTGACGTCAGCGGTCGGCTGCGGAATAACACCTTTAAAAGCATAATGATATTAATGATAATGATATAATGGTTCATGCTTTACCCTCCTTGTGTCGTGCGGATGACTGTTTGTAGGCATCTGAAAATATTCCAAATGGTAAAGACATGCTCTCGGTTATAACGTTCCATGCGTACAGTTGAAGTCATATACAGACAGGAGTGTACGGGGCAAGAATTAATGACAGTTACGGATTGCCTACATCTTTAGTGACCGCTCCAAGTTTTGTTTTAAAAGCATTTTTGAAGCTTTCACTCATCATCATATATTTTCCTCATTGTGTATTTCAGAATTACTGTCCCATTTACTATTGTTAAAGTAAACGATCAGAATTTATTCCGAATTTGTGGCTAAAAGACTTCAATTTCGTCAAAATAAAAAAGACAGGAAAAAACAATGCTGGGGGCGATCACTAGTGTATGGGAAAAAATCATTCTGTCATTAAATTTTGCCCCGTGCTTCATGTCTGGTCATATAATATATATAGAAGAAATTATATATCTAGTGTCAACCCTAGTAAGGTGTCAGTCATACAACTTCTATGATGATCTAACGTCGGTATAACAATTTGACAGGGGGGCCATTTGCAACGTCAAAAGATGGCGGATGTGTAATTTGTTTTAGTTTTTATTTTTGTGTATTTAGGTGCTCAAAGTTCTTTTCTGTTAGTGATTTGTACTTTTAATGCCTTTGTGTTGCACAGTGATAGAAGACTTGGACTTATTCTACATCTAAATTCTCGTTTCAAGTGGTCTCGCAGTGGTATAGAGGTGAAAAACTATCTTGGCCTCTGTCGTACATATCACCGTACAACGTTGCCCCCAATCTACCTAGAGAAGATTGGATTGTTTTATTGCTATATTGATTTATACTTATATATACTTGACACTGGCGAAATCACTTCATTGTGGAAACGCCATATCCCCGCGGTAGTAGCTGTTCAAGTCGTCGCGAACAAAGAAAAAAAAAGAAAAAAAGAAAACAATTTGTCAGTACTGAAAGATTATGACAAATAGGCAGTAAGAGAAGTGAGACTCGTATGCCTACGAGTTCACAGTGTATCAATTTTCTTTCTAATATCTTACCTCAGTACTTGACTTGATCAGTAGTACATATTTAAAAAGATTAATTACGCAATCCTAACGTCAACATCTTGAGTAACTTTTCATGTACTTGAGACATGTCATTCTTGACTGACTTGATATGTACAAAAAACGTACAAATTGATATTTTGAATGACAAATTGAATGAAATAAAAATAAGCAAGGTTAGATAAGTGTTTACTGTGAAAGACAAGTTTGATTGACTTTTCCAGCGAAAACTTCGTGGTAGATATGAAGAACTTCTTAGAGGCTTAGCGTGTATAGGCAGAATATTATGTTCCTACTAAACAGACATTCTGTTATTTATGTGTTCTTTAATATATAACGATGTTAGAGGATGATGACAGCTAGGGTTGACATTATTTTCATTACTTATTTTTTTGCATTTGTATACACGTTCAAATGGCGTCCAAAATATCTACACGCCCCTATGCCACTGATTATAAGGTCTATGTTTACATGTGGCACGACTGTGTAGATATTCATGCTTTTGACAGTTTATGTCAATTGAATTTGGAAAAATGTAAACAAACTACTGTTTGACAAACATCCACAAATTTTGTCTGTTTATATTTAAAATAACGTATTAATAGTTATCTAAACTTATAATTAATACGAGTATTAGTAATGTAAAGGTAGATGATGGCGACATATTCTCATTTTTTAAGGAAATGTGACTGTGTTTAATATTATCAAAAACTGTGTTATACTTATGTGTGCATTGTAGGAGAAAAGCATAATATAAGTCTCGGCCGGAAAGCGCGGTTGCTGGATTTGTATAAAGCGCGGCCTCGACTGCTTCTCGGTCACGCTAACTCATACTCGTCCCGCAACGGCCTTTTTCCCGGTTTCTGCAGTAATGTACTATCGAATGAAGAGTACCTACGTGGTTTTTCGAGGTGTGGTTTTTCTAGCCTAAGGTCATTCGTATTTATTATTAAGTTTTATTCTATTAGTTATAAGCGAATTAAATTTATTATATTGTGGTCATTCATTGAATATAGCAGGAAAAGATCCTGATTTAAACATAATTATTTATATTCCGCGTAAAAAATAAAATGCTGTTGCCAAATTTTATGTATTTATGTATTTAAATTTAGGCTATTTAAAACGGACCTTATTGCACAGAAAATAACAGTTCACAAAAAAATGTGTTTTCCACATCCTCTAAAATACGGAACTCTCGGTGCGCGACTCGAACTTGACCAATTTTTTATACAAATAAATATCAGGGTACATATCAGTATCACACAAAATGACCTCTGATCATCCTTTGAAAATTAATATATTAAAAAAACATTCCTAAACGCTCTAGCTTTGTACTATAGGTACTAGACAACGATATAAAAACTTATATAGAGAAATATATACTTAAATACATTTTAAAAAAAACTCAGAATATGACTTACAGGATGATCCGAGGGGCAGAATCTTGCCGAGGCAGAGCGGGCGGTTCCCGTACGGGTCCCGCACGGCGTAAATCTTGTCTTTCAGCATGATGACCAGGGAGTAACTCAGGGGCGCAAGCCTGAAAACGATTACGTAACAGGTAACACATGGCCTCTATTCAACACGGTAAAAACGGTGGTGGTAGGAGCTTGTGCAGGGTCTGTCCGGGTCGCTACCACCCTACCACCTGTGTGGGAATAAGACAACTGGGGAAATAGGCTATTTGACAACATTGAAAATATACTACAAATTGTGGTCATCCTATCTGATACTATTATTTATTTCACATTAAATTATGTCATTTTTTTTGGAAATTACACGAAATAATAAGGTTTTTTTTTTTAAATTGAATCTGTGGCAAAAACGCTATGTGATGTTAGAAATACTTTATAATCTGTGATGTGAAGTCACATGCAAGTAAACAAAACAAACCCCAAATTCACTTCATATGCTAAGCTGTCAAATGAACTTGTTTGTTTACTTGCGTGTGACGTCACACTAGTCCGCCATAGATAGAAACAGCGTTTTTCGCGTTGTTTTGAAAATTTAAACTTTAACTTCCATTTTTATTGATAATACAGTAGAATCTCAAGGAAATATCAATGTAGTGTGCTTGTTATGTGATAAAGAATCATTTAAAAACGTTTTCTAATATTAGTCAAATAGCCTATTACTAGCATAGAAACATTCAATCTAAGTTTCAGGGTTGGCAACGAATTTGAACTCGAAAGATTAGCTTTGAGAATGTAGTCTTGAGATTTCAAATGTCTTTAGATCTCAGATCCCGCTTACCATCAGTCCTGAGTGCTCGCGTGCCTTATTGTCATTTTTTTATTAAATTAGTTTCTGGTAGAATTCAAAACGGATTTTTTAAAGTATATATTACGTAGACGATATTATCACAAAATACAGTCGGGTTTTAAAAGCTTGCATTTTATTAGCAGGGCTTGGACAAGTCATCGCAGAAACTGATATGGACATGGGACAAGACTATTATAGAGTCGCGACTTAAGATTATTATTTATTATTATCTTCGTCACCATATTGCGTGTATCGTCCTCCCTATGGTGATATGAGATTGGTTTAAATTATATTTACCTCATAAGATGGTTGATCCTGGCGGGCCAGTCGGGGCCATTGGTCTCCCCCTCCGGCGGGTTGAGACACAGAGCCTGCGTGATCAGCTCCGAGTCCGAATGGGTCGAGAGACCCACCCCTCGGCCGAGCACCTGGAGAGATAATGGGTAATTAAATTATGTAATAACACCCAATAAAAATGTTGAGCCTTTGCTTTTGTTATAAATAAATAAATAAATAAATATCAGGAAACAATGTCACACCAATTGCCCTAGTCCCAAACTAAGCTCTAGGCTTGTACTATGGGTACTAGACAACGATATAAATACTTATATAGAGAAATACATACTTAAATACATAGATAACATCCATGACTCAACAACTAATATTCGCGCTCATCACACAAACATCAGCACTTACCGGGATTTGAACCCAGGACCGCTAGCTTCGTAGGCAGGGTCACTACCAACTAGGCCAGCGCGTCGTACTACATACTTTTCATTTACGCGTTATACTTTTCATTTGACGTTTAGTTTGACGTTTATTATGACAGTGCACTAAAGAGCTTTAACCTTTTCGTTGGGGTACCTACAGCTAAATAATAAATATCTAAAATTAACCGTATGTTTGCCCGCGAAGAATAGTGCCAATCCATTTTCCGAGGAGATCGTAAGAGGGAATATAGACGAATAAATTTGACGACGCGCTGGCCTAGTTGGTGACCTTGTCCACGAAGCTAGCGGTCCTGGATTAAAATCCCTGTAAGGGCAGATATTTGTGTGATGAGCGCGAATATTTGTTGCTGAGTCATGGATTGATTGGTTGTCAAGTCCCAGCCCACCAGTTGACCTAGCTAAGCTCTAAGCTTGTACTATGGGTACTAGACAACGATATAAATACTTATATAAAGACATATGAGCACTTACTTAAATACATAGAAAACTTCCACGACTCAGGAACAAATATTTATTATATTATAAGCTGGATGCCGCAGACGACGATAGGCGTCACATTCGGCTTTAGCTGGCTTAGGGTTGTAAAAAAACGGTTTTGTTTCTGACTTGAAAAAAAACATGAAAAAAAAACCGTGAATAAAAACCGTTTTTTTTCTGGAGTACGTTTTTTTTTCAAAAGTATGAAAAATCAAAATTTGCAAGGCAGTTAATACTTTTACACGGTTGTTTTACTTGTTTTAGACTTTATGTTAACCATTAAACCAATTTAATTTAACAACTTTGATTAATAACAACATAAATGAAATCTGTAGTGGGAGTTATCGCAATTTACTGTTGGCAACACCAACGGCGACCAACGCCTCTCGTCGCCGCATCGGGAAATTCAGAGATTCCCCAAAAATTGTTTGTATACTGAACGTTCACATCTCGTCGCGGCATCGGGGATTTAAATAAATCACGAAAAACCGTTATTGTGGCATATTTTTGTTCTTCTGAAAAAAAACCTAATTTAGAAAAAAGACCGTGGTGCCAGGTTTTTTTTCATGTTTTTTTTTCAAAATTTGGTTTTTTTTTCTATTTGCAACCCTAAGCTCTGGCTGCCACTGACGCTTATCAGCGTTCAAATTAACTTGAGCTAGGTACTGATTCAAAGGATCCTTCTCGCTCTAGTTCAAGGCTTCGCGCCCGGTATTTTGTCACCTCAGGGCAATGCATAATGAAATCTTATCGTATCTTACGCAAATACCCTCAAACACACTCGGCTGTTCGAATGTGCTGGTTTCTTGACGATGTTTTTCCTTCACCGTAATAGCATCGGTTACTTAAGTTAGAAAAAGTCATTGGTACTTGGTGACCGCGAGGGTTCGAACTCGGTTACGTAAGATCAGGAGTCGACCCGCAGGGCACCTACGCTCTCTTCCATGATAGAGTACAAGTGGTAATACAGTACTAATGGGATGCAAATTGCGTCAATATACAACCAATAAAAAAAGGCACCATTCCAAAAAAAAAAAAATTGGTGATATAAATAATCATATTTTTTCGATATTACGTATTTTCAGAGCGTTACTTTTACAGTTCACTATCCACTTATATTCGTATTGCCAAAGTGATATTTCACCATTATTTGAAACTTTTATCACCATCAAAGGACGCTAGGCAAAAATGTGCCCACCCACCAACAGAGATGAAACATGTGCCAGTTTATAGATCTTGGCAGCATGATGTATTTTTACTATAGCGACGATCACCGGTACGGGGTTTTCTTGGAAAATCATAATCGTATCGTATGGAATTTGTTTGAAAATGAACATATGGATGATTGGTTTTCATTAAAAAAAATCCCATTGAATTTGCTACATTTTTTTTGTCTTTTTTGGGTCCTAATGAACATATAGACATGCATTCCGTTACTGTTGGAGGGTGGGGACGGGGTCCGTACAAAATTTTAGACCACCCTTTATACAGTACATACCATTCTGCGGAGGCTGGAGCAGTTGACCAACTCGCCGTTATGCGCCACGGCCAGCGCACCGTGGGCGGTATGCACCACGAACGGCTGGCAGTTCACTTCTTCCGACGCTGCCGAGGTCGAGTACCTACAGATATATATTTATATATGAGAGGGCAATCTCACACACATAGGGAATAAGAATATGGTGGTGGTAGGATCTTGTGCAGGGTCCGTCCGGATCGCTACCACCATCTTATTAACCCACCACCAACCAGCAGTGTTTGCATTGCCGTGAAATTACTAGCTTAGAGGCATTCCATCTCATTCCTCAGGGTTGGCAACGCATTCGAGGTCTTAGGATTGCAGTTTTGAGAACGTAGTCTTGAGATTTCAAATGTCTATGGGTGTCAGATCCCACTTACCAGCTTACTTCCGCGGGTGGTAGGACCTTGTGCGGGGTCCGTCCGGATCGCTACCACCATCTTATCCATTAACCTACCGCCAAACAGCAGTGTTCGCATTGTTGTGTTCCGGTTTGGGGATAAGACAGCCGGTGTAATGACCAGCATAGAGGCATTCCATCTTTGCCCTCAGGGTTGGCAACGCATTTGCAGTCTTAGGCTTGCAGTCTTGTGAATGCGAATGTCTATGGGTCACAGTTTCCACTTACCATCAGGTGGCCTGAGTGCTCGCGTGCCTTCTTATTGCCATTAGACAGAGATCCGATGTGCACTGTGACGTCACGTAACACGTCGGCTATACAATGTGTGGCCCAAAACCGGGGCGAAAAATTAAAACGTAGATTCTACTCCTCAAACTACGCAACGTTTGTTTGACGACTTTGAAAAAAAACTTGCGGTTTGAATTTTATTACATTATAAAGTTAATTCGAACACGCAATGTACTATGAAATTGGTTATGTCTGTAGAGTGACTAGACTGACAGGCGATGTCAATTAGACGGAGTTTTAAGTACATTGATTATACTATTTACTTTGTTTGAAAAATGAACAATCTAAAAACTTTATGATTTTAAAAAGTTGCTAAACAAAAGTTGTCTAGTTTGAGGAGTAGAATCTACGTTTTAATTTTTCGCCCCGGTTTTGGGCCACACATTGTATAGGAACCAATCTATGTTGGCTTATATCTGGCCTAGTCCCAAACTAAGCTCTAGGCTTGTACAATAAGTACTAGAAAACGATACAAATACTCGCTCACCACACCAGTATTTGCCTATACCGTAAATCGAACCAAACCGCTATCTGTGTAGGCGGGGCGTTACCAACTAGGATACCGTCAATATGTTGGACTTGCCTGGTGTGTCCGATTCCAAGGTTCCCTTTCAGCTTCCTCATAGCTTCGTCGGTGAATATATTGTTGATCAGGCCCATGCCTTTGTGAGCGTTGAACGTCCGGGCGCTTTTGCCCTCTGACGTCACTATACCAGCTGATTCTTGGCCTCTGGAAAGGTAAGGTTATGCTAGGTTTGAGCCCAATTTCATGCTCAGAATGAGCGAGTTTATTGATGCCAAAACGTTGTTGGTGTTATGAATGGATATGTGCGTACGGGTATTGATACTGTGTCTAATGTAGATTTTTTATTTAGGCGAACTGTTTTGAAGTTAAAATGAAAAGTTTAGTTAATCTGTATAAAGTAAAAGGTCTTAAGGTTAAAATTTGAATATGTTCTACACTATAGGTAGGACGGGTATAACCAAATTATAGCGTTTTTTTTTAATACATCTTGGCAGACAGTTTTGTACTTTGGGGTTCTGACGCGGGCTCCATGTCTTAACAAAAAAGAAAATTTCGATATTTATTGAGTTTTTATTAAATATATCTTGAACTCTATGGGAAAACTTATCACTTTAACAAAGGCCTGAAAATATGCAAAAAAAAATATGGATATGATATCCAACCTTTTGCAAGTTCGCGTTTCTAATGCGTAAGGTTTCGTCGCCAAATTGTACAGAATGCAATGTAGTTGAAGACGTGTACCACATTTTGATGGAATGCTTCCGGCACGAGCACGTGAGAAGGCAGATGATGGACGAGACGTTTTTATTATTAGGGGGTTGTAATTATTGTCTGTCTCATCCGTTGTCTGATGTCGGCAAACAAATGTATTAACTGGCTGCAGTAGGTTTAAGTAGAAGATAAGATACATTCTGTTAAAAAAACTGTATGTATGTATGTAGAAATGTACAATACAATACAATACAATGTACCTATGAAACATGAAAGGACTTTTGGAAATTCATCACCTAACTTTAAGGCCTACGAGGTTGAATAACGGAGTAGCGGAAATATAATTCTACGCGTAATTCGCTGGCGTCTATTATCTGATGTTACCTGTGCTGCAACGCCACAAGCCCTAGACAAATAACTTGGGCCACGTCGACTTGCGTCGGCCATTCCCCGGTGCCAATGGCGCCGAAAACGCCACACTCGTGCGTTAGACCTGGAATATATAATATATTGATTAATTACTTTTTTTAACGACTGAGATACCCTAAACAAGATGTATTCGGCGTTAAACGTAAACAGTCAGAGTTTTCGAAAATAGTTTACGTTGGCGTTAAGCAGCTTATCTAGAGTGACTATGTTACTTAAGTAGTTGATTCTATTTATTTATTTTCTCTCTATCTCTCCCGTAAGATTTTTGGCATGTTTTCCTGCTGAACTACACATGTTATTTGATATTTAATTTATTATTTGTAGCTTTATATAATGCTAGACTAAGTTGTACCATTGTAATATGAAATATGAAAAATGTTTAAAAAATGACTGACTGCTGAGTTTCTTGCGGCGTTTCTTCTCAGCAGTGGTCTCCTCTTGGGAAGCGCTCGTAGATTCTTGACGTGTAAAAGCGCCCGAGCGGCCTACTTACTGAATTAATTTATTTTATCTTTATCTTAGTTTGTAAATGTAGAGGTCCTGAGTTTTTGGATGCTTTTTATGTATTAAAATATGTTTTAATTTTTACTAGCTACTCGCCCTCGCTTCGCTTCAGTTAATGTGAGTTTTATGCACCACCCGTACATAAACCAGAATTTATAATACATATTAAACCTCCCTCTTAAATCACTCTGTCTATTGCTGAAAACTGCATTAAAATCAGTTGAGTAATTTAAAAGATCTAACCGAACAGACATGCATTTTAATAAGTAAATAGGTCGTATTATCTATCTTCTAAATCTTCTAAATATATAAAAGGAGAAACTGACTGACTGACTGACATATCAACGCACAGCCGAAACTACTGTACCTAGAAACTTGAAATTTGGTACAGGTGTTCCTTTCATGATGTAAGTGAGCACTAAGAAAGGATTTTCCGAAAATCGACCCCCAACGGGGAAAAAAGGGGGGATTACTGGGAAACTAATTCTACGCGTACGAAGTCGCGGGCGTCCGCTAGTGTAACTATAATATGGACTCGGATGCCACCCCCTCCCCTCAAAAAGGCAATTCATAAATACTTAATTAAACATCTTAATTAATTTATTTAGACAGCATACTCAACTCCTCTGGATCTACCAAGAAACAACCGGGGCTCGTAAACTCAGCTTTAGATACTAGTCCCCTGAACCAGTTTGGTACGTAAAAAAAAAAAAATTTACTAATTCGCGAAATCAATTGTATAGGTAACGTTTAAAAAGCTATTAAGGTGCCACATAGAAAAGGATTGAAAAATAATAATATATAGGTATATATAAAATATAAAATAAAATAAAACTTAAATAGATCATAATTTGCTAAAATATCTGTAATAAATCGCTTATGCACTCAAGCAGCTTCCTTAATAAACATTAACATTGTATGCACTGGTGCGAGGTGCAAAACTGATCTACCCTAACTGTTGTAAAAATAAATGATACCTAACATCTCTTATAAGATGTATTAATATTATGTAATAGTTCTACTAAATAAATGTACTAACAACTTAGTTTTAAGTACCTACTATATTTAGCGTAAAACTATCACTAACCGGTTTTAGTTTTAATTGTATAAATTAAAAACAAATTAAACCACTAGTACGCTTAGTTTAAGTATAAAATATATTAAGTTTGTATTTTCTCGATAAGTGAATTTGTAATTCTTCTGAGAAAATAATAGTACATTACTACAGAGGCCGGGACAAAAGGGGTTGCCGGCCGAAGTTATATAGACGGCCGAGCGAAGCAAGGCCGGATATAGGTCTGAGGCGGGCAATCCCATATTTCCCGCCGAAGTATGTATAGTGCTTTTCTCAAACATTATTCATTAAAATAATTAAAACAAAAATTACAATGTCAAATAGGTACTAGGAGTGCATAAACATTAAAAGTAACCTACAGTGCTCAGTACGCCCGCCCGTCGGCCCGCTGGTAGCGCGCGCGGGGCTCGCCGCATCGTGCTAACCTCCTAATTACCTCTGCGCTCCTGGCACTTCAAATAAACATGCAAACGCTTTGTTGGATGCACGGCTTAGTAAATTAAAAAAAAAACAGCTATTTAGCCTTTTCATAAACACAGCCACCATGGCCAAATTAAACATAAAAAAAAATTACTTCCCGGCCTAGGCCTTCAATTTCGTATGAAATTCCTTTACAGTTCTCTCGTTGTTCCGTCGGAAACGTGGCACTTTGAAGCCTAAAATAACTAACATAACGCCGACATTACATAGCATGTTTGAGAAAATATCTTTAACCGTAATTCTAACCGTTTATAATAACAATTATACAAGGGGAAAAGTTGTATTTTACCTGCGTGTTCATTTGAATCACGAGCTGGCGAAAGGAATCTACGATTGACCACGAGCGAAGCGAGTGTTTCAAAAATAGAATCCTGAGCGTAGCGCATGTTTCAACACACGAGACGTAAAATAACTTTTCATCCGTGTATAACAGAACTTTTAACCTCACTACAGCGAGGAAAAAAATCGGATGCGTTTTGTTCGCACATCGACTTACTTGGACTGTCAGAACATTTTATCCGTTTTTACAACAAGAATGAAGGTTAATGTTGAATTAAAACAAAGTTGTAAGACTGTATTAGGTGTATTTTAAACGATGCAATTAATTAATTCATCATCATTATCATGTCAGCCGAAAGACGTCCACTGCTGGACATAGGCCTCCCCCAAGCCTTAATTAATTGTGGTGTTAATAATTCAGCACTTTTAACGTTTAACGTTTTGTTAGCTGACAAATATAACTTAGCTGCCTTTAAATGTGAAAACTCTTTCTTCACATGTGGATAAAAAGCGATTTTCTCTATAGATAACAAACAAACAAAATAGGCTTTCCGAGCTAGTGAGATTCGAACCCTCACAACGTAGGGGTGTTATAATATTTTGTGTCCACATAAGGCAACTGATTCCTTCCATGCGAACTCTTAAATTCAACTAAACCATGATAAAAATCTACCCTCAGCGGGGTAAAGCTCCCCCCACCCCCCCGAACAAAAATCCTGAATCCGTACTGTATATGTATTTCTTTATATAAATAATAAATAATAATAAATATCAGGGGACAATGTCACACCAATTGACCTAGTCCCAAACTAAGCTCTAGGCTTGTACTATGGGTACTAGACAACGATATAAATTCTTATATAGTGAAATGCATACTTAAATACATAGAAAACATCCACGACTCATGAACAAATATTCGCGCTCATCACACAAACATCTGCACTTACCGGGATTTGAACAGAGGATCGCTAGCGTCGTAGGCAGGATCACTACCAACTAGGCCAGCGTGTCGTCGTAAGTATGTTTTCATCACACTTGCTCGTAAATGGTACTATACCATGCCTGTATACAGAAGGACAATGGCCTAAATTGTTCCCGCGGGAATTATGGCGAGTTTGTCATCCCTAGGGAGTAATGACTTTCTTTTTAAAATTTGCAACTCTTTCGTACATCATTTCTGACTAAGGAGGTTTAATTTTCAGCCAATAATTAAATCGGTTTCTAATTTCATCATTAAAAATTAGCTATAGACTAACTTACATTACACAAAACCTATACGCTTCATTAAACTTCATTATTTTTACACCTACTTATTTCAAGTTTATATCAACATTTATCATTAATTTTAGTAATTATACATTTTTATCAAATTGGCTAAATCTGGCTCGAATCCAGGTCGAAACTAAAAGCAGTTATTATCTGTGGTAGAGGTCACAAAAAATAAATCGTTTCCATTTACGTTCCCGTTCGTCAAAAGTTATTTCTTTATATTTTGCAGAGTTAAAGTGTTTTTCCTCGCAAATGTGATGAAAACCATTGTGTGTATCACAGGCAGTAAGGGGATTACTAACTCGAGTCATTAAAAGCCCTCCGCCTTCGGCGTCGGGCTTCTAACACTCTCGTTAGTAATTCCCTTCATACTACCCTTGATGCACAATGTACTATTATTGTTGTCTAGTACCCATAGTGCAAGCCTAGAGCTTAGTTTGGGACTAGGTCAATGTGTTTCAATGGTCCGGTGTTATTAAAAATACTACATCACTATTATCTGATAATTGCCCGAAATATTCCGAGGTCTGTCGAGATTCCGGTCATCTTACCGCGACCAACAGTTCAATTCTTATCAAAGTCAGCTGTACACGACCGACCTTTCAATTTCATCACTTCGTTAAACGTTATCAGGATGGTTTCGTTACAGTTATCTCCTAATGAATTTATTTTGCGTTACAACCAGCAGAGCTTGAGATAACGATAAAAAATAGAGTTCAATTATTACAGTTCTAAAGTCCAACTTTGCCTAACGTACTGCATTAGCTAATAAGGTACTTTACTTGGAATACTAGGTAATAAATACTAAGTACTTATAAATACCAATTACCTTATTCTAACAACTCTAAGATTCATTTATTTATTTGTGAATCTTTTAAAATGACATACCCGCTGGAGTGCGACGAATGGTCGTTACTCATTTATTCATGTAAAAATGAATTAACTAATGTATTGACGCATAGAAAAATAAATACCTACTTCATAGCTACTTAAAACGTAAATAAAACATTATAATTGAAAAAAAAAACTGTTTTTATGTTGTAACAAAAATTAATATGATTAAATAGTCATAAATACAAATATGGCATTGACATTCATAAAAGAAAATTGTCTCGCAAAAAAAAAAAAGCTCCCGTGATCCGTATTTATTGATTGCTATTAAGCTTTCATTCATTTTTTTATCTGTACCACTTAATACATATCTAACACCTTCCTAATAAAACAAGAGCACGCTGTGTGTAAAATAACGTCATTTTGACATCATCGGCATCAAAAGTACGAACCCGGGTTATGAGGAAAATTTTATAATAGTTGCAGACGAGAACTAAGTTCTGTGGTATTAGGGCACTCGTATCTAAGCGTACTAACTCGTACAACCTAAACAAGAAAGAATTGTTCCTCTTCCTTTCTAGCAAATAGCACGGCCGAACTGTTATATGACGTCACAGTGCATATCGGATCTCTCTGTCTAATTGCTGTCTAATTCAGATTAAAATGCTTGCCTGATGATACAAGCTACTGTGACTTTATGTTAAATTCTCTTTTGCTATAAATTTCTTTGAGGTTATCTTCATATTTTGTTGAAAAATGCGATTTAAAAAATCCATGATCGTTCCCTACTGTCTCATAGATTATTTTCGATGCCTTCACTGACTGAACTTATTTTACACCCTCTATGCCTCTGTAACTACCGCAGAGATAATTTCGGGCAACGAACTTATATGAACATAATTAATACACTCAGGAGCAAAAAAAACGGGTCAGAGTGCGTTTTTCATACTAAAGAGGCTATTTCGAAGCCTTGGTTCCTCGCCAGGGAATGCTTTTAGTGAAATCTGATGATGAATACCTCGAGCATCGATACAGGACTTCCAGAGTGCCTAGGATACCCAACTGAATGAATCTGCTGTTAACGCCGGAATTGTGCATGTTCAGAAAAACATCTAAAATGGAAATAAAATGTAAGGAAATCCAAGTGCTGACCCAAACTCTCCCGCTGTGGTGTTAACTGATTGTGCGATCAGTTAGGTATCTTAAGAACTTTTGACCTCCTCTATTTATCCTCGGAGTATCCACCATTAAAGCTCACTCAAAACAACCCCTGGCGAGGAACCAAGGCTTCGAAATAGTCTCGATTGTATGAAAAACGCACTCTGACCCGGTATTTTTGCTCCTGAGTGTACTTTATCTTATGGTTAAAAAACCTACGCGGAAGTTCATTAATGTAAGGCATTAAATAATCAATGACCGTCGACTGTGGATGACGAAAACGATCCTTGGTTACACTGAAACGTTACGTTGCTGATAAAGATAAGACGGTTCATATATTTAATATTGCATAATAAAATGAATGATAAAAAAAACTAGAGGTGCGCTCTTTGTTTATGAGGTTTTCTGATAATACCTTCTAAATCCTCATAAATAACTTCTTTTTAGAAGGCAGGACAATAGGTCAGTCACTGACTGACCTATTCGATCCTAAAGCCTGACCAGAAAAATAACCATGTTGTGGAAATTATATGAACTGTAATTTCTACTGCAATTCCCGAAAGACAGACAATAAAATGTTTGAGTGGCGACTCCCATTAGAGGTTACCGTACTTCAAAAGGAAAAATCGAAGCCCTTATTTATAGGATCACTTTGTTGTCCGTCTGTCAGTCTGTCAAGACCCTTTATCTCGGGAACGCGTAAAGGTATCGAGTTAAAATTAAAACCATATACTCCGGTCTACAGTCCCTTGAAGCTGTGAAAAAAATCAAACTTCTACATTAACGCGAAAAATAAAACACGGCCGTTGATGCCGCAGAAAAAGTGTCTTTCGACACTCGAGGGAATCAAAATGTATAGGGTATTTCCCGTTGACCTAGAACTACGACATTTAGCAAGTAACAGCGTCTTATACTACAAGTAAGTATAGGGAAAAATCAGAAATGCTTTGTCCTGAATGACTGACTGACTGACGGATCAACGCACAGCGTAAACCGCTGATCGAAGAGACCTGAAACTTGGAGGGTGTTTGTATGACGTAGACATCCCATAAAAAAGGATTTTCCGAAATTGTACCTATAGAGGTGAAAAAGGGGACAAATCGCAGTCGCGGGAGTCATCTAGTTCAAAATAAAGTCAGAACTTTTTCCCAGCTTAGTAATAGTGAACATTTTAATTTTTTTCATTTGAGCAGCCTTCGTTCTAGGCAACATATCTGAGTAAAACTGATTATGCAAAGAAGACGTCACTTATTCATAACTTCATAAGCTTACGATAGTTTGCCTTGATATAAGTATAATTTCACCAACGTTTTTACGAATTGGCAAACGTGGAGAAGGGTTGGCAGACTAGGTGGAGCGATGATATTCGCAAGATAGCTGGTGGTAACTGGAGAAGAAGAGCTGAAGACCGAGCTCAGTGGCGTGCTATGGAACAGGCCTATGTCCAGCAGTGGACGTCTTTCGGGCTGACATGATGATGATGATGATGAATAGGTAGACGCTTGAAATATTCACAGAATATTTAGTTGTATATTCACTTTAGAAATAAATTAAATATTTAAGAGGCCTCCCAACAAATGTGATTTTTCAGCCTTGGGGGAGGCTCTCCACTCACACCGGTCTTGTGCTTTTCGCATCCACGCGCTAGTAGTCGTAGTCGCTCCATCTTGTTATAGGCCTACCTACAGCTCGTCTCCCGGTCCGCGGACGCCTCTCCAGAACCTTCTGACCCCATCGGCCATCAGTCCTGCGAGCAATGTGCCCCGCCCACTGCCACTTCAGTTTAGCTATTCTTCGGGCTATGTCGGTAACCTTAGTTCTACTGCGGATATCATCATTTCTGATTCTATCACGCAGAGAAACCCTGAGCATAGTATAAAACGGTTAAAAAAAAACGTTGGTTGTACGGGAGCCCCTTGAAACGTTAGTAGCAACATTTTACATCTTGGTTAGCTAGGGTCTTTCTCAGTTCTCGCGAATCGCAAACGTATCTATGACATGCTTTACGGCTCCGTCAGTTCAGTGAACTGTATAGTGCCCGTTATTTAATAGCTGAGAAGAAAACCCGCCGTAAATTATCTCTCGCGCTTCGACCTGAGATCTGTTACGAGGTAACACGATCTGCGTTGTCCTAGTTTTCACGCGGTTACAGCCTTGTTCAATTCAAATCTTAACCAACATTTTATAGCATCGAACCTATCACCAAATGCCGTGTAATTTTCATTTCTTCATAGCAATTACGCTACTTGTATTTGATGGTTTTTTTTCTCTTCAGAAGTTCATCGTACTGAAATAAGGATTTTTAATCATCTGCACACTCTACCATTGACAATGTCATTTCATGTATTAATTCAAACACGACATAAGTGCTCAATCCTTTTCTAATCGCGGTTTGACATTGACCCCCTCCCTACCCTATCTCCAAAGTTTATGGACCAAATGGTGAACTTTAAAGATATATATTAAAATGTCGGCTAGTCAAAATGGACCTTATTGCAGAGATAATAAATAAAGTTCATAACAAATAAGTATCTTCTTTTGCGTTTTCCAACCATATTATTTTAAACACGGAACCCACGGTGCGCGAGTCCGACTCGCACTTGACCAGTTTTTTAGACTTGTTCATCCTTTTCCTTTGCCGCCCAGCACCCTGTCACTCATCATCTATTGACGACAGGACCACGGTCTTTTATATTTTCCCTTTGACCCCGAGGAGCATAAACTCGTCGCAAACATTTTCCCCCGAACTCAAAATAAGAATTGTATAAAACTGAATTTGTTACCTGACTCCACCGCTCCTCTGCCATGCCGCTTGCTCTTAATATTGACCTCTCCCTCGCACTTGCAGTTGTCAGTCAGCCTCTGCTCACACGAAGGCCCTTGGGGACCGTCCATGACTCTGGAAAGAGAAAAAACTTTATTCATTATTGGCAGGGCCCGTACTTTTCATGCCGTTGACGCAAAAATGACGTCACGTTAGATAGAGTATGATTCCAAATGGTTTTAATGTAATTACGAACCATTAGTCGTTAATCATTAAGTAATCTATTGACGCGTAGAAAAATAAATAGCTACCTCATACATAAAACGTAAATGAAACTATTTAATTGAGAAGGACAGTGACATAAATAATCGAGTAACACTATAACTGAAAAAAAAAAAAGTCATAAATACAATTATGGCATTGAAATTCATAAAAGAAAATTGTCACATGCCATTTATAGTGATGACCGATAAAAAAAAAACTTTGCGATTAAGCTGTATTTAACAATAATCATTTTAACTTTATTTTTGTACCAGTTAATAGATACCTAAACAAATGCCGAACAAAATTACGTCATTTTGACGTCATCGGCATCAGAAGTACGATCCCTGTGATTAGTTTTTTTTTCATGACCTACTCAATGAATCTTGTAGAATACGCTAATTTCAGTATGTAATTCGCTAAGATAGAAACGATCAGTAGAAGAATTACGGCGACAATATATTTAACAAGGGTACCTCATTACACGACTGCCCAAAAAAGGTAGTGTAATGTCTTCAGGGTTCATGTATGTAATGATTCTTTATTCCACCATAACTTCTAAACGGCTGAGCCGGTTTAAATGTGTGTGGGATCGTTAGAATCCTTTCACCATGCTGGGTGGCATGGGATACCTAAACTGTTAAAATTGAAATAACAACAATGGCAAAATGTCAATTACCTATGTCAACGACAAAAAAGTCTTCTAATTATTACAATATGAAATCATTTAAAGGGTCTTAATGTGACCATTTCAAGTTTATACGAATATAGTAGCATTAGTCGGGATTTTAATGCTTGCATGTCATATATTCTTATAATTGCCGTCAAACTTCTTGAACATTAGGCGAGGTAGTGGGGGAAAGTTCGCGCATCGTACACATACGTGCAGGGAGGCAGAGGGACGGGGACGCGGTGCGGGACGCAAACGTCAACTGATTGACCAATGGGTGCGAACGACGCGTGCTCCCCCGCCGCCCGCTCCCAACGAAACCTAAAAATCGCTTCTGCGCAAGCAAGGTTACGTGTTCAAGAAGTTTGCCGGCAACTATACTCCTCCCCTGTTCCGAAGAATAAACGAAACTTGGGAGTGTTATTATCATACTAGACATCGGAGTTACAACAAAAAAAAAAAAGGTTTCATGCATTGCAGCATCACCATTTCGTGTTCCCCCATTAATGACGAGACTAAGATGAGATAAGATAAGATGGAATGCCTGCGTGAAAAAAACAATGCGAACACTGCTGCTTGGCGTTTGGTTAAGATACGATGGTGGTAGGGATCCGGACAGACCTTCGCAAGCTGCCTATCAGTGAGTTAAAACTTTAATTTTAAACTAGGAGCACTTGCTGTCCCCGGGCAAGTGTAGATGGAGCGAAGCAATTTTCCCATTCATCCCATTGAAAGTCTATGGGAACAGGTTTTCGGTGATTATTCCTCCGTGGTATGTCCGATTTTTAATTTTATATTTTCTAGACCATTATGGCTAGATGTCGTATTGCGGGCTAAATTTGATCCAGATATCTCGAATAGTTTGGGAGGAGTATGCGTACAAACAAAAATCCGAATCCGGGAAGGATCCTTTGCGTAGAACTTTCTATTTCCAATATTTAATATAGTTACCGTCCATACATATTTACACATTCGGCTTGATTAGATCCTTCATTTGATGTTTCAGTATAATTAGTACAGTCGAACTTGTTGTAAGTGGCTGTAATCTTTACATACCTACAACATCATAATTGATATATTTAACTAGCATTCGAATGTCAACGAGAAACTACTTAATTAAAATCAAAAAATCGAATAACCAATAAGTAGGTAACGAGTTCACAACAGTCTTAAACTGTTTCCATTTATAAAATAACTAGAGGACGCCCACGACTTCATGCGCGCAGAATTAGTTTCCGCTACTCCCCCTATTTTAACCCCTTAGGGGGTGAATTTCCAAAAATCCTTTCTTAGTGCTCACTTACATCATGAAAGGAACCCCTGTACCATATTTCAAGTTTCTAGGTATGGTCAACAGCATAAATAAGTGATCATTTATGTACCTGGTCACTTTTACGTCGTGTTTGAAATGTCATACAAAATTGACGAACGATTGAAAGGGACAAGGTACATAAATGATGACTTATTTAAGCCGTTGACTGTACAGTAGTTTCGGCTGTGCGTTGACAAATAAGTCAGTCCAGGGATGTTAGACGGCCACTCGGAAATCCTTGTACCGAGCTGGCTGAAAGCTGGTATTGAAAACGAAAAACTAGTACCCCTATGCTCCGCTGCGGCGCTGCTATAAACTGTGTCGGAAATTGCATCCTAGTGAAACAATTTAATATTTTGATTTCGTGTACCGTTAATAGAGGGCAGTAATCATCGGACGCACCGAAGAAATATCACTTTAAACCTTTCTTTTTGATATTATATTGCATTTCGGATTTAAATCTAGTAAGTCGATTGACAAAAAATGGTAACCATTTATCGAGTCTGCTGCTATAATAAAGTTTTATATCATTAAGGAAATCTGATTTCTGATTGGAATAAAAAAATAATTGCATCACTGAAATTTGTCGGTTTTCTGTATTATCGATGTATTTTTGTCGGTCAACGGCCAATCATGGTATTTTTGCATACAAGGACCGAGTAGTCTTGGTACATGGTACGTGATACTAAAAACTGGTCTGTGTACCAACAAGTTGGTACGTCTGACATCCCTGAGTCGGTCAGGTTTGCCTTTTATATATTATATAGATTGATAGAAGATAGATAACTCATTCTCTCTGAAGTTCAGAGAAATGAATTTCAAAAAATGGGTATACCTGCGTAAGGTAGTGGTCTGGAAGGGTGCGCCTGAATTCGGTAGGCAAGTCTTTGTACAAACTGAGTTGGCCTTTCGATTGCGTGATCTAATATACTCCCAGCGCCATCTATCGCCGCCTGACGCACAACACCCATGACTAAATGCGGACGTCAAAATTGTCATAGAAACCTCAAATAACGGTACAAAATAATTATTAATATGAACCTTTTGTTTGCAATTCTGATCTTGTCTATCCTGTAGGGATGTAACCGATGTGGTTATATCGGAACCGGAACCGGAACCAGATGTTTTAAATTTAGTTTAACGGAACCAGAAGCGGAAGCGGAACCCGAGTGATAGGTGGATTGGATGGAGGTGGATGAGATGTTAAGGGTAGGTCTACGCTAAGTCTATCTATTCATAATAAAAATTCCAAACATGAATCATTAGCCTTTAAAGCCGTTTTGGAAGTAACAGAACCAGAACCGAAGCGGATGTTTAAAACTAAACGGAAGTTCCGACTTAACGGAAGCGGAACCGGAGCTCTGTTACATACCTGCTATCCTGCCTGCAAAATCTACCTGTTTGCAAATCTGAAATGGCTGAAGCTAGAAAATTATTTTATGGTTGCGTTTAACGGTAATCCAAAACGCAAAAAACAATGAAAAATCAGGGGACAATCCCACATTAATTGAAGTCCCACACAGAGGTCTAAGCTTATACGGTTACTACTTGACAACGATGAACATACATACAGAATAGCCAATTCCACGCAGATGACACTTACCTTTCTTTTTGAGAGCTACATAATTATGCATTTAAAAAAACAGTTTATTGGTATAGCCATGAAAATGCAACAGAAATATTGTATATTACCATTTTTTAAAACGTGCTATTTTTTTTCCATCAGCTTAAACATATAATCAAACTTGTAATTAACTAGCAAATTGGTTCAACAAAACTCTCTACAGAAGTTAGAGGGTTTAGTCATTGTCAGTCAGTCAGTCATTCAGTACTTTAGAGGACATTTCTCCTATCAGCTTGAGCTGGTTCAGCTAAAAACAATACGTATCTGTCATTTTAGACTACCTACTCTACACGGTGTTGCTTGCGGCGAGCTTGAAATGTTCTATAGTTTCTCATTAATTGAGAAGTGGGACAACATAACAGCATAAATACTCACTCTCACTCACTAAAAATTATAAATAAAAGAAATGTTTATAAAAACCAAAACACGCATTCAAAAATGAAAAAAATTACTTCTTATAAAATGGTAGGAAGGTCAGTCCAACTGTATTCGGCTTTTACTGACCTACCTACCGCGGGAAAGTCATAGTCATAATGTAAACAATTAAATGTGCTTCGTCTTAATCGAGATATCCTATCGCCACCCTTGAAATAGGTACCGTTAAGGAGTTCCGGTGGCCATCTGTGGTCTTCATCATCAGCAAGGATCGGGAAAACGCCCGTCATTTTGAAAACATAACCCTGTTCCGTACAGCAGAGACTTCCTTATGATGTTAATTAAAAATATTAGTAGTAATTTTACATTTATTATACCATAATTCATATGTGTTCAGCGAAAATATTATTAATTAATAACAATGGAATGGTTTTGGGAAAAAAAATCTCGCCAATCAAAAATAACTTCATTTAAAAAAAGTTTTTACTTGTTTGTCCATAACGCCGTGAATTTAGGACCTATATATGAGTCAAAAAAGTTCGTTCACAGTCTACGGACATTTTTGGGGCATATTTAATCGTTGAAGTTGGGTTACTGTTTGATTGCTTTTTCCCATTACATAATCGCTGAATACATATACATTATTGTGTAATAAATAAATAAAATACCTAGTAATATTTTTATTTTACATCAAGGAAGTCTCTGCTGTACGGAACAGGGTTATGTTTTCAAAATGACGGGCGTTTTTCCTATCCTTGATCATCAGTTCCACTTAGTAGTTAGTATTTTTCAAAAGCAAATGCACGAGTTACAGTGAAAAATACCGAAAACGCTATAGATGTCCCTATAATATCTGAGGAGTTCCCTTGATTTTTCCAAGATCCGCGGGATAGCGACCAACAAGAAAGTAGACCCGTTCAAACAACCAAAAAAAAATTCTTGTCGGTCCAGCGGTCTTTGAGTAATTAGGGAACATAAATAAAAAAATTAAAAAATCCCGACGAATTGAGGAACTTCTCCATTTCTTGAAGTCGGTTGAAAAGGATTTAGATACATGAGGACAATGTATTGTTCACAAAAAAAAACAGCTGATTAACATTGTGGTTGCCAATTGAGAATATTAAAGCACATACCTTGCGTATAAGTTATAAGCCCCGAAACGTTAATTTAAATTATAATTTAAAAAAATCTTGCTCAGTTTCAAACACAACCTTGCCACACGTATTTTTTTTAAAATGATACCACACACGCAATCTCTGCGAGGTCTACATCAGATAATAAACCACAGACAACACAAATTAAAAGCCCAATATGGCAGCTTGACGTCAAGGTGGCTAGTGAAAACAAGAATCGTGCGTCGCGCACTTTATTTCCCGATAACAAGACCTATTTAATAATAAAGACGTCACTGATTATAATTTATGGGATATTTTCCTTGTGATCAAAGATGTTACTGGCTGTTGAACGAGTGCCCTTGCTTCTTTGGACAGGAAAAAACTAGTGAAAAAATAAAACTTATTTCCCGGCAGCTGTCAATCCGATACAACAACAAAATACCAATAATAAAATAACGAAGGCAAATTTTAATAATTAAGTACTAGAAATAAAAAGTCCAGCAGTGGACGCCCCCGGGCTGATGATGATGATGATGAAATAAAAATAAAATCGCTATTCGAAAATTCCGTGTAAGTAAAGTATATAAATCATTTGTTGGTCAATGCATTCATTTCTATAATAAATTACCTGAAGTAGTTTTAAAGTTACCCTTTCCAGCACTTAAAAAATATTTGAAGCGGTCTCCTCTTGGGAAGCGCTGGTAGATTCTTGACGTGTAAAAGTGCTCGAGCGGCCTACTTAGTGAATAAATTTCTTTTATACAAACATACATAAAATCACGCCTGTTTCCCAGAGGGGTAGGCAGAGACGACTTATTTCCACCTGCTACGATCCTGACAAATGTCTTTCGCTTCTTCCACATTCATATATCGAGTCATGCACGCACGTCGGTTTCGGGTACTTAAGATTCGGCCCTTTTCCAGTATTTCTCCGATTTGATTCGAAAATTTCTTTTATGTTTTATCTTTTTACGACACTAGCTCCTTACACGATTTTCGTATAAGGCCACTCGCTACTTCGACGATCTACGTTTTACACTACTCGCTACTTAGGGCCGTATTAAAAAACTCATCTTGACTGGGAGGCCCGTCACAAGATGCGTCAAATGTAACGCCAAACCATAGAAGACGTCACTTTTGACACTCATGACGAGTTGAGATCAGTTTATTAATACGGGCCTTAGACTATCTACGGTTTAGACCACTCGCTACTTAGACGATCTACGTTTTAGACCACTTGCTACTTAGACGACCTACGTGGTCGACCACTTGCTACTTAGACGATCTACGTTGTAGACCACTTGCTACTTAGACGACCTACGTGGTCGACCACTTGCTACTTAGACGATCTACGTTGTAGACCACTTGCTACTTAGACGATCTACGTTTTAGACCACTTGCTACTTAGACGACCTACGTGGTCGACCACTTGCTACTTAGACGACCTACGTTGTAGACCACTTGCTACTTAGACGATCTACGTTTTAGACCACTTGCTACTTAGACGACCTACGTGGTCGACCACTTGCTACTTAGACGATCTACGTTGTAGACCACTTGCTACTTAGACGACCTACGTGGTCGACCACTTGCTACTTAGACGATCTACGTTGTAGACCACTTGCTACTTAGACGACCTACGTTGTAGACCACTTACTACTTAGACGACCTACGTTGTAAACCACTTATTACTTAGACGATCTACGTTGTAGACCAATTGCTACTTAGACGATCTACGTTTCAGACCACTTGCTACTTAGACGACCTACGTTGTAGACCACTTACTACTTAGATGACCTACGTTTCAGACCACTTGCTACTAGACGACCTACGTTGTAGATCACTCGCTACATAGACGACCTACGTTTCAGATCACTCGCTACGTAGACGACCTATGTTGTAGACCACTCGTCACTTAGACAACCTTTGTTGTAGACCACTCGCCACTTAGACGACCTTTGTTGTAGACCACTAGCCACTTAGACGACCTACGTTCTAGGACACTCGCTACTTGAACAAGCGTTGTTTTAGGCCACTTGCTACTTAGACCAGCTGCGTTTTAGACTAGTTACTGCATAGACCAGCTGCGGTCTAAACGAATTAATGCCTAAATTATACTAATCCGTTATAAATTTAATACTTATAATTATTTATTGAGAGGTGTGAAAGCATAGCAGTATATGTGGAGTCTAAGATAAAACATCACGCGACGAACCCAACGCAAGACACATCACTATGTCATCATGCCGGGGGGTCCTTATCGCGTGACATTTAAGTACATTTCCAACGATGTTTGTGCCACAGTATCATGTTATTGGACATTAACAACATCAATAAGATAATAGAGTATATTTAGCTGGTGTTAAGTAACGTATGAGATGATGCAAAATAGTAACAAAACAATCGTGACGCGGTTATTATGATTTAATGTATATACGACATAAAATAAACGAATTGGCTGATCGATTCGCACATGCGAAATTACGCTCGAGTCGCTAAAAGGAATGAATTCCTGTCACAGATCGAAAGGAACTGGTTCTTCGTACACGATCTTAATCATTCTTCGGTCCTTTGGGTTGGTGTGAGCGAAACAGAGCGAAGGGGTAAAGAGCACACGGCACGGCGCTCGATGTGAACTAGATGCGTGTCCTGCCCAGATTCCAAAATTTGCTCAAAAGTTCCTTTTACCGATTGGCCGAGATAGCGCTCCCTATAAAGACAGAGAGGCGCAACTTTAGCCGAAACCGCTGGAACTAGAGACTTGAAATTATGAGGGAATATTCCTTAGGTACTCTAGGAGTGCATTAACAAAGGGTTTTCCGAAAATCTATAACCAACAGGAAGAACGAGGGGAGATGCGGGAAAAAATCTGCGAATACGAAGTCGCAGCGGTTCTCTATTCATCATCATCATCATCATCATCATCATCATCATCATCATCATCATCATCATCATGTCAGCCGAAAGACGTCCACTGCTGGACATAGGCCTCCCCCAAGGCTTTCCACTCAGACCGGTCTTGTGCTTTTCGCAACCACCGCGGTCACGCGATCCTGACGAGGTCGTCACTCCATCTTGTTGGAGGCCTACCTACAGCTCGTCTTCCGGTCCGCGGACGCCACTCCAGAACCTTCTGACCCCATTTTTAATTGGGTGTATTTAATAGAACTGGGGCCGTAGCGAAGAATCAAACGCTTACGCTAGTAACGGTTTTCGTTTCTATCACTCAAAATGTATTGGATGACAGTTGACCACGTGGTTAATCGCAACGCACGAGAATGTCATCCAGGCTGTTTACCTCTCAAAGTTTGTATGGAACAGCTGTTTTTTTTCGCTGTTTGGATGTTGGCCCCATTAGAAGTTGATGAGTATGACCAGTGTTAGTCCCTGAAGGTTGCTAACCTTCTGCCTAAAACTATGTATATACATAAATAAGGTAATTGCTGTGTAGAATATCAGCCCTGGGCTCTATTCAAGCGGTAAAACGATATTTCTTTTGACCTGTTATAATATTGTTTTGACGTCAGCCGCCATTACTGTCGAGTAAATAAGAGCCGTCAAACCGTTGACGATACGATAACAGGTTTAAGACAATGTTTTCATGCCACTGCTCGGAAATGTGGCGAAAGATGGTCTGTTCTTGGTCCCCAAAACAATCGATAGTTGTACATGGAATGAGCAGGCCTACTATGAATTTAAACAGACCAACTATGTTAACATTGTTGGTCTGTTCCATTGACCAATAACATCGGTCCGCTGATCACTAATTCGACCAATCAGAACACACTTTGTGCTGCATATGAAATTAAATTGGCCAATGAGAAGTCGTTTTATTTTTTTAATAATATTCATCCCTTCACGGATAGGCAAAGGAATCAGATTCCATACAGCCATATATGTCTGCTTTTAATTATCTGAAATAAAGTTTTTGTCACGGTGAGAGTCGTCAGTTTAAAAAAATATTAATGTTCCCGGCAAGAATATTTCGTTATCCTTTAATAATTGTCCTAACGCTAATATTAATATCTCGTTTAATTAAAGAAAAATGTATTATAAGATATTTTTTTTATTTCCTCGCAGTAGTCGTGAAAAGCACTGTGTTAAGCCTCGGCCGAAAGTGCAATAGATGGACTCGTACTTTCGAGGGCTAACTAACTCGTCCATCTGTTGCTTACTTTCTAACCTCTACAACAATGTACTATTTTTACCCTTAGAACAGATGAACATCGCCTCTATTCAACACGGTAAAAACAATATCGTTATTTATTTTTTTCTTTGCCCCGCGGCGGCGACTTGAACAGCTACTACCGCGGGAATATGGCGTTTCCAAGTGATTTCGCCAGTGTCAAGTATATATAAGTATAAATCAATATAGCCATAAAACACAATCCAATCTTCTCTAGGAAGATTGGGGGCAACGTTGTACGGTGATATGTAGGACAGAGGCCAAGATAGTTTTAACCTCTGTACCAATGCGAGTCCACTTGAAACGAGAAGTACGATCTCAGATACACGAAATAAGTCCAAGTCTTCTATCACTGTGCAACACAAAGGCATTAAAAGTACAAATCACTAACAGAAAAGAACTTTGAACACCTAAATACACAAAAATAAAAACTAAAACAAATTACACATCCGCCATCTTTTGACGTTGCAAATGGCCCCAACAATATCGTTTTTGATCTGTCATCGTATTGTCACCTTTTTGACAGCTCTTATTTTCTTGACAGTAATGGCGGATGACGTCAAAACAATACGATAACAGGTCAAATATGTTTTTTACCTACCCAATCCCAGATAAAATTATAACGTATGTAGGCTCATTGATCCCACTGTTTGCTGTATTTGTTGTAAATACTAAAATCGGTTAAGCGTGAGTCGATAATACGAGGAATACGCATTGCAACGCGTGCGTGGCACAGCTAGTAATAAACGTTATGTGTGTGTGAATATTAATATTACCAGACATAGCAAAAGGCGGCAAAATTTTATGACAGGTAGGGAGCTCCTACATCGATAAACTTAATTATCGATGGTTTTTCCACTAGTGATCGCCCCCAGCTTTGTATATTTGTTTGTATGTATTAGAAAATGAAGCTTATGTAACTAGCTTTCACATGGTATACATGAGATTTGCATTGTCTATACGGGCCAATTTGCCCAACATTCATAAAGGGAGAGAGCTTTATGAGTCGTAAATCGGTATATCATTCCCTAACTGGAATTTAAAAAAAAATTAGAGAATCTCACACCATTGACCAAGTCCCTAAGCTCTAGGCTTGTACAATCAACGTCATATAGTTGGTAGCATCCAAAGTAGCCAAATAGTACGTTACACGTCATTATTACCGTAGTAACAAGGGCGTGTAACGAACTATTTGGCTACTTTGGATGCTACAAACTATATGACGCTGACTGTACAGTACAGTCAAGGATTTTTTTTACCCACCTTAGTTCCAAAGTCAATCTGACAGTCAATAGGGTTTAGTTTCCTATTTAAATTGTGGTAACTTCGCTGGTTGATGTTAAATTTATGTTATTTTTTACTCTTTTAGTAGTTTATATGACTGCACATAATGAAGGGCATTAAACACGAGTGTGGGTTTATGAAACGAGCCGAAGGCGAGTTTCATAATAACATCACTGAAGTGTTTTAATGCCTAATTATGTACAGTTACATACACTACTTTATCTACCCACATATCATAAGCCTCCATGATGCAATCAGGGGCCGCATATTATGACCGGCATCGCAGCGTTGATCAGGGCCACTACCAGTAATTATTTCATGACGTTAGTTGCTTTCTCACGGATATCAGGAGGCGTCGCCGAAATACCTATATCATCTTGATCGCTCATTTTATGGTTTAAATGCAAGAAATCGAACAATTTTATACAACAAAACAAATTTTAACCGGGAATGGCGGTAATGATAAGATTGAAAAGTTTTCTGGCAGCTGTTGTTTTTTTTTAATTCAGAGAACTAGAGTCGGCTCCAACTCAAAATCGTTCGAAATCTTACTTACGTGCGAAAATTGTCAAATTTGTATGCAAATTTACAAATCATTTCGAACTTAACGTCATCTCGACTGATATTAGAATAGAGGTCAAATCAATTTTATTTTCTTTTTCAGATGTTCGAAATTTGAACCGATGTTATTATTTAGCAATAATAACAAAAAAACACCTTTATCTACATCCATATCATAACTTCCCTATTATATGTTTAGAAACGATAAGCAAACAGCCTATATTAAGAAACCTGTATCTGTGGTTGCACTTTAATGTTAACATTAAAGTATTACATGTCATTAAAGTATCGGTTATTGATGTAGTTGCATCTTAATGTTCACAGTTTCGGTGACCGAAACTTTAAAGTGAACATTAAGATGCAGGTTCTTTAAGATACAAGGCAACATGGTACAATTTTCTCACATATTGTAGAAAACCTATGATATGCATGTAGATAAAGTTATGTATGCGACTGTACGCATAATTAGGCATTAAAACACTCGTGTGATCTTATTATGAAACTCACCTATCGGCTCGTTTCATAAAACCACACTCGTGTATTAATGCCTCTCATTATGCACAGATAAGAAATTTGCTCTAACAAAACAGTCTACTTTTATGGTGGTCATAATGTGCGGTTCTTAAACGCATCATGGCGGGTTTATGATATTTGGATAGATAAAAACATTAAAACATCAATTACAAACGACTTGGCATCTCTAATGACCATGACATCATCAAGATTTTGTTTGAAATGGGTAGCTAATTAACGGCCGTGACCTTACGTCTATAACAGCTATAAACATGCTTATATAGAGGACTACTTTTTTTTTTATGCCATAGGGATGGCGAACGAGCACACAGGCCACCTGATGGTAAGTGGAAACTGTGACCCATAGACATTCGCATTCACAAGACTGCAAGCCTAAGACTGCAAATGCGCTGCCAACCCTGAGGACTAAGATGGAATGCCTCTATGCTAGTCACCGGCTGTCTTATCCCCAAACCGGAACACAACAATGCGAACACTGCTCTTTGGCGGTAGGTTAATGGATAAGATGGTGCTAGCGATCCGGACGGACCCTGCACAAGGTCCTACCACCCGCAAACATACATACATACATACTTAAATACATAGAAAAATCGAATCGACCCCGGGCCCGCTTACTTCGCAGGCACTAACAAGGCCAGCCTCGTCATCAAAGCAAGTTATTGACATTTCAATCTTTATCACAGCAATTGTACCCCTGTGAAGGCAGAAGTCACGATAAAGAGCTAACTTTTATAAACAAATAACATGGAAAGTTTCCAACTATATTCGACTTATGACTTCTCTATTTAAGACAAGACAATCAACTTTGACTTGACATACTCTAATCCTTATATATATTAGAAACTTGCAAGTTCGTGCGTAAACATAACGACCTCTACCAAAAATCGCGTAATTTAAGACACAAAGATAGGTTAGTTCTTTCTGCTCCATGTAAGCTGCAAATGAACAATAACGGTCCCCATGCAATGTCCATACGAATTTATAACACGGTTCCTAAAGATATCTCTCAGGAAGAAAAATATATAACATTTGTTAATAAATTAAAAACTTATCTTATTTGTAAATGCCCGTACTCTGTGCAAGAGTTTATGGATTATTAATAAATAATATTAAGAAAATAGAATTATAATAGATACAGAATAATTAATAAGAAAACGCAATATTAGATGGTAATTCTCAAACCGTTTCTTTTATAATTGTAATTAGTTTTTAAACAATTTGCGATGCCCTAGTTGGGTCCATGTATGTACTTTTATTTTTTTTAAGACCACCTTGTAATACCATGGTTATGCAAATACATAAATGAATATGAATATGAATATGAAAATGTTTTTTTTTTTTTATGGCGACCCTAACAAAAAATGGGAGAACGCATCATCTTAAAAATATGTCCCAACGCGCCTTATTCTAGTGTAAAAAGAACTTGTAACATATTTATGAGAGGATTCTTTCGACATATATTTTTGCACTTCACCGTACAGTCTAGGGCATTAATATCTATACTCGCGTCAAATATATTTTAACACGGGCCTTATTGCCAGTGGCATAAAGGTGTATAGATATTTTAGACGTCCTCGGAACGTCCCTTGACTTTACCTATACATATACCACCCAAATTACTAGCTAATACACTAACTGCGGTATCGATATAGTAGTTTTTGAGTTTATTCGTAACATACATACCAAAATACAAATCCTTTCTCTTTATAATATTAGTGTTGATGAATGGATGGAAAAACTGGAAATTTAATAGTAGGTATTTTAATATTTCAAAATTCATTTATTCGTTATTCGGCCGCACCAATTTAAATTAATTTTAGTATTGAGGATATCTCTGATGTGAAAGCGTTACAAACAAGCAAATATTAATAGGTATGAAATAACCGAACTAAATATGTATTTAGTTCATTTTTGAATATGATAATACCGAAGGTCAAAATCAATGTGTTATGTATTATAATAATTAGGAAATATCGACTCCATGGATTCTAGAACCACGAAATGCCACCAAAATCCTAACCCTAATAATTAATATAAAAATTAAAGAATAGCTTTGTTTAAAAAAATGCATTTGCTAGTTTATTACACAAATGACATCCAATCGAGAGTATAAAATATGGAATAGCCTATGGAATATGCAAACGGGTAGGCAGGTATAAACAGGTAAGTCGGTACCAATAATTTGCACCAAAACTAGCTTCATACTTTCGATTAGTTTGTATGTGTGTTTTTGTCTATAATTTCACCGAATAAACAGACCGGTGCAAATTGTCTCCTTTTCGGATCTTAGACCATAAAAAAAAAAGTGAAAAAAAAAAAGTCTCAGAGTCTCAAAGTTTTGAGAACGTTGTTTTTCTTTTCATGAAATTCAATGGTATTATTTGGGCTTTAAATTAAAAATGAATTGTGATCCAACTAACGCAGTTTTTCTCGACCAAAATTATAAACTACTTGTTTTTACCATACATTTACAAATCTGCAACCGTGAGACCTCAAATTCGTTGCCAACCCTGAGGACTAAGATGGAATGCCTCTATGTTAGTCATTACACCGGCTGTCTTATCCCCACACCGGCACACAGCAATGCGAACACTGCTGTTTGGCGGTAGGTTAATGGATAAGATGGTGGTAGCGATCCGGACGGACCTCGCACAAGGTCCAACATATTTACCATTCTGGTTTTTTCCAGTCGCATATTTCACCATTGTATGTAATTCCATACTAAATTGTTGCCATGTTTAAGCATTTTACGTAAAAAAGTGAGCCACGTAGAAAGTGGCGCCCTCATTTCTACTCTTTTGAGTCGCACTGTCTGCCCTGCTATGCCAAACGGCAGTATCTCAAACAAAACTCCTATAGCAATCACATCCTCATTACTAAGAGGAGAGGGTTGATTCTACTTTGGCGATTAAATCTGACATACTGCTTATTGGTTTAGGAGGGTAGTGTAGGTTTTAGGTTATGTCAGTTAATTAGGTGTGATGTTCAAACCACACAGAAGTAAGAGCTGAAAATGATATAACTAGATAAATGCAGGTTGGGAAATTATGATGATGGAATTATTTATAAAAATCTTCGGCGAAATAAGTTACTGAAAAAAATAAAGACTGATAAATTCTACAAATAGAAATATCGCCTGCAGTAAAATTCAATTTTCGGAAAGTCGTAGCCACTTTTTATAATAAAAGATATAAATTCACCGTTTAAAGATTCACATTTATATGAATACCGCATGGGTGCTCAACTCTATTGGTAACCACTTTAAATTTAAAATGCCAATGCTATTACTTTGCAGCTGCCTTCTTGACGAGGACGGAAGAGACACGGATTAAACTGAACTCCGCCCCCCCTTTAAACTAAATCCAACACAGCATTCCTCTCACTAGCTTGTCTTTTTGACACCAAGGAATCCACTAGTCTTAAAAATTGAAAAACATTACCCTTATAGGATCAGCACAGATTTCCTGCTAAACTACTGGAACGATTGAGTTCTTGACCCAAACACAGATATGCAAAGTATTTATTTTTAAATAACGTTCATCTTCGGGGGACAAATTAGGTATTTTTTTATTATTAAAACCTTATTGTCGTATATCAAATGAAAGGGCTTGTTATGAGGACCTCAAATGTATTTTTGTTATTATTGTAAAATAAATAGTTTTGATTTTATACATGATCTCCGAACCTACTGAGCATAAAATTTTGAACAAAATACAAAATGGGAGTTCATTGCTTATAGTATAAGTGGTAACTCCATTTAATACGTTCACGTACGGAAAATAGTTTACTAAACCACCACTAGATGGCGCTAGTAGTAGTTAAATTGTGATCAAGTAAGTCTTAAATGATGCAAGCAAATGTAGTGATCTTTATGAATAAATAGAAATTAGGTCAATACCAGGACCTATACTCTTTGATAAGGAATTATCTATTCATAACACTTGCAATAGTCTATCCTAATATTATAATATTATCAATCTGCGAGTCATAAACATTACTTTAAAGTTTCTGTCGAAGAAAATATTTTTGGGACAAGCTTCTGCTGCCAACTTTTTTTTTTTTTTCGGAGACTCGTTAAGACCACACTGTGGGTGTACGTTCAGTATAGCGGAGATTCTGTCGCCACCCTCCGACTCCACCATCAGATCATCTCCGTTATAATAGTACTGCATTGTCCACGCATTGTCATTCAATTTACACACGTTCAAATTTTTAGCATCTTCGGAAACTGGGAAGTGAATTTGACCCATACATACTACTATCAGCGCAATGGAACCCTGATCCAGTAGAACGGTGTCACAGTAACTCTCTTCACACGACTTGACTCATAACCTCACTGTTACACAGTTCTATGGTGGGGTCAGGATTCCATTTTGCTGATAGTACATACATACATACATTGCAAGTTAACCTTTAATTGCCGAGGTGGTTTCAGAGCATTTTCAAAGTAACACTTATGTCATGGCAACAAAGTTCAAAATAATAGTCATAACGTCTGTGAGACATATACCACGTCAGTTAAAGGTTAAATAAAAGCTTATAAAAAATGTAACCCACTATAGTATCATTAATTTGATTAAAACAAAGTCCATGTCACTTCCAACTGTTTAGGCTTCACTGGAAAAACATCCCACTACTGACAATTTAAAAATATTATGAATCTAAATAAATAAATTTATCGTGCGAGTACACAACAAAATCGACTATGTGGAGTAAGGAAGGGCAGCTCCATCATCAAAACCAAACAGTTTCGCTACTGGTTTCCATTTATGGCGGGTGCCTCGAATGTACATGCTGGTCGCTCTAATAATTGATGTTATTACACGAGCTCTCAACCAGCCCAAAACGCAAGACAAGGATCTGTCCCAGCGGGATGCAAGTGCTTCTCCGAGGTGTTTAATAAAAGTAGCCAATTGTGGGGCAAAGACTCCATCCACGGAGGTGACGAGGGGTGTAAATGTGGCGTGTTTATTTAGTTTCATAATATTTTTAAATTGTATGTATATTCAAATTGTAATAAATTAATATTATTATTATTTATTATTATTATTTATTTATTAAAAACAAACAACATAGTACAATAATATAGATCCTACTACTGATGCAATCGGGTAAAAAACTCAGGTCACAATCACACTCAAATTGGCTTGGTCTTTGTCTTGGCATGTACTACTTGTACTTGTACTTGTCTATTACCCAAAAATATGTATGTAGAGAAATATGCTGCACATAAAAAAACATCCAACACTGAGAGACAAATAGTAAATACATAATACATAATAGACAAATAGTAAATACACTACAGAGAATCATATTGCGTTAAGAAAAAAGGACAAACATAAATATAATATAATAAATAGCAGAGGACCATGTCACACCAATTGAGCTAGTCAACTAAGCTCTAGCCTTGTACTATGGGTACTAGACAATGATAAACTTACTTACATAGACAAATAGTTGTGCTCATCACATAAACATTTCTCCTTACCGGGGTTAGAACCAGAACCACTAGCTTTATACGCAGTCTACTACCAACTAGGCTGTGTGGTCAAAATCATACATAAAAACACTTAAAATATATGTAACTGCAACACAAATATTAAAAAAAATTACACTTGACACCCTTCTTTCGGTAAAGTAAAAGAAAAACCTAATGAAAAAGATCAAGTGAAAAAAGGGTATAAGTCAGGAGTACAAGTATACAGTTTTTTAGTACAAGTGAACTCGATTGAGTAAAAACGGAACCCTATATCTAAGACTCCGCTATCCGTCTGTCTGTGATAGGTAGACAGTTGAAATTTTCACAGATGTATTTCTGTTGCCGCTATAACAAATACTAAAAACAGAATAAAATAAATATATATAGGGGGCTCCCATACAACAAACGTTTATTTTGTTGTTTTTTGCTCAATACTTGAAATATTCACAGAATAGTTTAGTTGTATATTAACTTTAAAAATAAATAAGATTTAAACAACTAGATAGTTTAGCCTAGTTGGTTTACCATGCGTACAAAGCTAAAGGTATGTTTGTGTGGTGAGAGTGAATATTTGTTCCTGAGGCATGGATGTGTTCTATGTATTGAAGTATATATTTCTCTATATAAGTATTTATACCGTTGCCTAGTACCCATAGTACAAGCCTAGAGCTTAGTTTGGGACTAGGGTAGGTGTAGGGACAGTGTGACATTGTGCCCTGATATTTATTTGAAATTTATTATTTTGTATCAAGCGAACTAAAATGTCACATTTAGTTTGGCCAAGCAACTATAGCTCTATGCTCCATCTCTATTATACTAATAGCCCACGACACTAGATGGAGGAACACGAAATGGTGATGCTGCAATTCAAAAAACCTGGCTAAGCTAATTTTTTTAAGTTGTACTCCGATGTATTGTATTGTAATAAGTTAATAAGACTCCCAAGTTTCGTTTATTCTTCGGAGGGGTAAGAATATACAACAATGCAGAGCTACAAGCCCCTCTGATTAGTGGCTCAATCAGTGGCAGCAGCATGTGAAGCGACGCCTCGTACTTAAGTATCTTTTATGATTGATCTCCTCAAAGAACCAAAACTAATCAAAAGCCACTGCTGCATTTAACCTTCAAACAAAAAAAAATATGTTTGCCAGGTTTTTCGCATTGCAGCATTGCCATCTTCATGGGCCATAACGACTATGAGTGAAACTACTTCGACGTCAGGACAGGAGTCAACGTACAACGTTGTTTATATATAATACTTCCCATTAGCAAAATTACGTTATTATGTAGACGCCATTAAATAAATAAATAATAATAATAATAATAGTGGCGAGCTGTTGGTGAGTGGCGACACCACGGACCTGAGTGCTCCCGAGGGTAGGTCCTGTTCCTCACCTCACGCTTGCTTTCATCGGCCGGCTGCGGTGTACAATGACGAGGAACAGACCCTCTGGCTTGCCTTTATTGGCCGGTCAGAGTGGAGTCGCAAGAGCTATATGCTCGAAGGGCGGATATGTGTGTCCAGAAGCACCTCTCCACCCTTAGCCCCACTGGAACTGTTGCCTCCCTGCTGCTATATATATGTGGCTATTTTAGGAGGTCCATTCCATTTAGTTGGCGAGTCACCGCCTGCCATTTCAACCAAAGTAATTAGCATTGGCCAGCCAGGCGCCATAGTTTCTTCAATAGCCTAGTCACCAATCTATATCAGTTCATTCATAGAACCTATTATTAATATTCCCGGTTCCCACCCTTCTTAAATAGTCTTGCACTAACTGGTGGTTGTCCGTGGGAGCATACTTCTATAGTTTAAACTCAGGACGGGACGCCAGTTGGTGTCCCATAACTATACTAAATGAAACTTGTCTAAAGGGCCTCTGCGTGTTAGCTTCGGCTCCATGTACGCCTTCCAAAGATCCGGGACTCCCATAGTCCCTTTATTGGTAAAGACATAATATTAAAAATATTGTATGTAAGGTTGGCCGAATAGGATGTAATACAGCATTCTATGTGATGAACATGTAGCTAATTCTAATTTTAATTAATCGCTATCAATCTTATTAAGGTGTATTTTGCCAATGTCGAGTTGTTTTTAGTCACTCCCATGGTTTTAATAGAGAAATAAGTCCATGGATATCACACGCGAGCGCAAGGACTGTTTGCTGAAATTGTATTTTTGGTTGTGGAGTAATCAGCACATGGAGTCAGCTCCATGCGCTTGTCAAGTCCCGTAAATGTAGCTAAAGTCAACCGTTTAAATTGCCATATCGGCATCTTTATTTTAGCATCATATCAGCATTATTGTTTTAAAAAGTGCAAACAAATTTTAACCCTAGCCTAGCAGACCTGTTATTTGTCTCTGTACAAGGTACTTACTTTGAGTACATGATTGAAAGCTAGCATTTTTCTTTTGGGGATAAGTTTATTCTAATACGGACACATTTTTCAGGTCTATGTTGCACCCTTTTACCCCGTAACATACCAAAAGGTGTTTTAAGTTTAACATGTATCTGTGATCTATCTGCGGCACCGCAGTCCCCCAAATGAATGAACAAATTTTGTTCATTTAGACGTCTTAAATATAAAGTTTGTTTAACCTGGGTGCGTTAACAATGAAAATCAGATGAGCGGTTAAAGAGATCACAGCTGTGAAAGTAGGGATTGCAACTATTATGTTCTGAGCTTTCATCGTTTTAATAGTTTATAGCTTTATATATTAAAGACGTAATAGGTACGTCTTAATACAACGTGCTGATCCAATTAGTTAGTTTTTAGTGCCTAGTGCTTTATGGGTAAATAATTTTATGATGATTGTGAATATTTATTCCTAAGTTGCGGATGTACAGTGTTAATAAGTATTTTATATAAAATCTATATACGCATAAGACCCACTTCAAATCTAGATTAAAAATGGATGTTTTAGTCATATACAGTAGTGGTTTTCAAATGAAACACAAATACACACAAGTGGCACAATCTAAACTTAACTTACAAACTAAACTAGACAATATTAATAAATGACTGTCCAGCATACACGCAATTGAGAGTTGAGGACAAATTTCCCCATAATTTTACTTCTTTTTAGGTCTGATATGTTTTCGATGTCCTTAATATTTATGTTTAAGGTCTGTAGGTATGTTATTGCCTAGTGTCCGAAGTACAAGCCCCGAGTTTCGCTAAATATAAGTCGATTTGGGTAATATAGTCAGCAGATATTTATGTAAGTATGTTTTGTTAGGTAGGTACATAAGTGAATTTCACCTTTTTTTTAAATAAGCATGCAAATAATATTTATAACACACTATAACTTTCGCATGGCTGGCAGAAAGCAAACTTTATAAGTAAAATCAAGATTTGGAGCGTGTTATTTAAGAACAATAAACGGAAGCAGTTAACTAAGTTTAACATTTAGATAACAAACTTTACAAGACCATATAATACTGTCTATTTTGTTAAAAATTATTTATGGCTATATTGGGATAAACTACACAAAAAATATTTAAAAAAATTACCAAGCGCTTGTCGAAAAAGTTCTATTGATATAATCAACAAATGTCAATACCTACTTAGTGTCACTACATTTTAAATAAAAAAGTACTCCGCTTTGACATTACCTTCTCAAATAATGAATTAACACGTTAATATTCAATTTCTTTAAATCACTAAGTATTTGTTATGGAAAGTGGAAACCGCATGGTATAATTTACGTAAAACTTAGCTGTCACTTAATGTTGTTTTAATAAATTAAGGAGTGCACAAACGTCTTTGCGCGCGGGCATCTTTCATAGTCACGTAAATTAGTCGAATAATATCAAATTGCCTTTAGTTTTTTCTCAGCTGTCTAAACTAAAAGAATATTAACATAAAATGCTTAAACTATTAATAAATTAGAAGACTTACCTGTTTTTAAGCCTTGTAGGAATTGTAGCAGCAAGTTATAAGCGACTTCGTACCGTAGCGAGGCGACTTGTTCCTAAGTGTATCGAGAAATTAATTGATTGAATACTTGTATTTGAAGTTAACGTGTGACTGAGATAAGCACTCCGAACGAATGAAATAGCAATACGTTACATTGACCAAACATTTTTGATACTTTGAAGTTGATGGAGATTTGAAAGTAACTTTCAAATAATATAATAATTCTCTCAATATCTAAACCACAACTTCCTCAACTGTTTTGTTACTATTTTTTGTTTTGAATTTTTATTTAATTCAGTTGTGAATATTACTTTAGTATTACTGATTTCTTGTTTAAGTATAGCTGTTAGATACACAATTGTAAATACGTTTTACATTAGTTCATTTCTTTTGTCAATAATAGGTACTACATTAATACCAACCTAGCAACGAAAAAAAGTAACCAAAATGAGGTTTTTAAAATATATTTTACTTAATATAATATGTGTTGTTTTGTGTTAGCCTAATTATGTGGTTCCGAAGGAAGACCAGAGCGTTAAAGCCAGCATTACGCTGAGTTGGGACCATTTCGTGGGTGACTACATTCTTCTTGTGTGTATTTATCTGTTCTTTGTTGTGATTTGTCACGAATAATTGATTGCTTTTATTTCTTTCTTCTAAATATTATCTTTTTATAGGTAAGTATCCTATGTTTACGAGTTACGAGTTGTCAGTGTTCAAAATTACAAAATACTGCTGTCACAGGGACGGCTGTCATCCTATATTGACTGAATTTAGTATATATAAGTTCTTGTTAATAATGGGGTTTTATTTGGTATCATTGAAATTTAACTTATTAATTTTTTATACAGAATTCGACTAGGGTTTACAAGTTTTACAAAACAATGTACCAATTTAAACATTACGCGATATGGCCACGTGGTCTTTTAATTTATTGTACTTACGTATTTTTTTTATATCACGATCCCACATAGAGGAACATAGAATGACAGATATGTAATAGAAGTTTAAAAATTTACCTTTATTGGATTCTATTTTGATAATATTCAACTTTAACCAGGACAGGACCTTTGTTAGGTCCTGCCGTGTTTGCTGAATATGAATTATTACAATATACATTTTAAATAAGTCTTAGTATTAAAACGCAATTAACTGCACGAAGTCGAATTGTATCTTTCAGTGCAAATAAATTATTCATAAAACGCTAATTCCGAGTACCAAGTGTCGGTGGTCGGCCACGCTTCCTTATCAAACAAGCGGCGGCGTGTGAGCACGTGGTGTTTAGCACCAGAACTTTATAAAAGGAACTCGCTCAGGTTTGCTCCCATCGCTCCACCAAACACTAGACGCTTCACCCAGTCGAAAAAATGTCGCATCCCAAAGAAGGTAAGTTTTTACACTAACCAACACGGCCTCTATTAACCGACCAGATTTCATTTCATCGCAACTAAAGAACATGTTTTTGTTTAATACAGTTCTCAATTGTGCCGGGTTACGATGTACGCAGAATGCGACCTTGGTCAAATTAGAATTAAGTGTTGTATTTTTTCATTAATTCAGCGTACTCAATGGCATTTTACGCTGCTACAGTTTTGCGATATAGGCAATAAGTTTTATTAGCTTCTTATAATGTAATGATTATTTCAAGACCTTGATCAATAGCAGTTTAGATAATAATAAGACTAAACAAATAACACACTGTTCATGTACGAGAATGTGCTCATTAAAAAATATTACAAAAAATAATCGAAGCGAGATTAAATATTTGGTTTTACCTACAATTTATGTTATTTTTGAGATTTAGATTAATGTTAATTCATGTTTAGTTTATTTCATTAATATCATTTTAATTTTTAAAAGAAATGTCAATTTGTGTGGGTAGGTAACTGTTTTTTTTTAAATCTATGATTCTGGAATTTGCTATGCCGCCGGTAAATATAGTTTAGCTTCTTTTTTGCACAGCATTTATTGTCACTCGTTATATCCTTCTCTTACTAGCCTTTTACGAAAGAAAGCATTGACCCTCAAGCGGAGAAATAAAATTTGTGCTCTCCAGCCGCCTTGAGACCCTTGTTGTTGATGTAAACGGCATGTAATCTATTTATTATATTATTTATTACCTTGATCGTATGCATTACGATGCAATGACCGTGTTAATAAATCATAATATTATGCCTTTAGGAGTCTTAGGTTAGTGTTAGGTCACTGGTGGAACTACGATGTTCTCAAGTGACAATAACCTCATTACGCAGCAGTTTTAGGATAAAAATTGGATCATCTTACCAATTTCACCCTCATTTCCCGCGTTCCCTTTTGCCGCTAATTAAAAAAAACATTTGCAGTCGGTGGCTACAAACTCGGTGCCTTGCTCATCGAGGGGAAGACCAAACAAGTCTTTGACCTGCCCGAGAACGCTGGATATTGCCTGCTCCTCAATAAGGATCGGATCACCGCAGGAGATGGTGTCAAGGCCCATGACCTTGAGGGCAAGGCTGCCATTTCCAACCAGACGAACGCTAAAGTTTTCGAGATTTTAAAGGCTGCTGGTAAGAACGACATTTATTATATACCTAGTTTGCAACAAGAGGGGTGTCCAGTGTAAGTTTGACTGCTATGAGTGTTAGTAGACAGTAACACTTATAGCTGATGTGTGGCACCGTAGCTGGTGAACCGATTTGGTTGTTTTTTGGGGACAAATCAAGAATTTTATTTTACTTATTCATAACGATGGTCGCAAATATTTTTCCATAATTCTCAGAATAAATAAATTGGGTGCTATTTTTTTGGAACTCGTCATTTTAGAGAATATTGTGTCTAGCCTCTCGTATGCGGTAGGCAGGAAAATTTGTTGATGGCTCAGAGTCACGTGACATCAAACCCACAGAAATAGCGACCATATTGAATAATTTTATGTAAAGAGCGATTTTTGGTAAATTTGATCACTTTATTGGCTAACCTACAATAAAGTTCAACCTTATGTAGCTTCACAGTAAGGTGCAAATTAAATTCGCGAAGGCACGCAAAGATTTGGTGCAGATCTGCTCTCTAGCAGTTTGCGTATATGGAGCAGATCTACTACCTACTCATTACCTACTACGCATACGAGGGGCTAGTCTATACCTGCATACTGTATGACACGTTACTTCTGACTTCGTATTTGTTGTAATTTATTGTCTCTCTCTGATTAATTCTAAGATGATGCCTGTGATAGCCCTATTTTCTAATTTCAAACACTTACTTTTTACAAGCGACGTGTTTAAAAAAACCGGGCAAGTGTGAACCGGACTCCGGTTCCGTACCATTATCTATAAAAAATTAGACCTACACTATACCAGTTGCCGTTATGAGTAGACCCCGTTATCTTGTCGCAATTAAATTGTTTTTCAGTAGAGCGTGAATGATGTTTTTATCGACCTTCTTAATATCGATATTTATATAATGCAATTGAATTTTCGCCTTTTAAGTTACATATACACCGTGTTTTTTTTGATTTACGATAACTTTAAGGGAACATTCTTTAGGTCAAACAAAGTTAATTTCCCGAAGACAGACAAATGATAAGTCTAACGGTTTTAAAGATATTTAATTTTTAAATTTAATCAGTTAATCACGTTAAACTAGTGTAAAAGGCTCTTAATTGATAACAACAATTTTCTTTTAATACGTATGAGTAAAGAGTTTCCAATTGTTAGGTTTGTATACGCGTCAATCTAAAGTGACTTGTACCTGTCAAGTGTTATCTTTACTTGTGTGTGTATGTCACGCCAACATAGACGTATTTGACACTGATTATTAGCTAGGTAACTCTAAAGGCCCTTTTAGAATGACCAAAGATAAAAGATTTCATTATTTTGTTCGAAACTGAAAAAAATTTTTTTTTGCTATATTTAAAAATCTAATCTACCAATTAGTTTCTATAGATATACCTAGTAATATGCCGAAGTTATCGTAAATCAAAAAAAACACGGTGTACATGAAAGGTAGCCTATGTGTTAAATCAAGGTATAAGCTGTCTGCATTCCAAATTTCACCAAAATCCGTCCGTTAGTTTTTGCGTGAAAGAGTAACAAACATCCGGATACGTATATTCTTCATAATTTCGCGTTTATAATATTAGTAAGATATATTTTTATACAAAAGTAATAGAACCTAGTGACTCCTCTTCGAAATTATCAGTGACATATACAGTACATTTAGATAGTCGATAAAAAAACTTTCACGCTCTACTGAAAAGTAATGACAGTGCGACAAGATAACGGGGTCTAGTTATGAGTATCGAGCAAAAAACGGCAAAGAAATCACGTATGTTGGGAGCTCTCCTTAGATATTTATTTTATTCCGTTTTACCCGACTACGGCAAAGCAACAATTAGGGTTATGATTTTGACCGGTATGCATGTTTTGTATTTGTTGTTATATACTGTCTAGCTATCACGGTTAATGAGATACAGCCTGGTGACAGACAGAGGGACAGTGGAGTCTTAGTAATAGGGTCTCGTTTTTACCATTTTATATACGGAACCCTAAAAATAGGCGTTTAATTATTAAATCAGTGTATTGAGTATTTATTGAGCTATCACAGGCATTATAGAATAATCAGAGTATATTACTAATGGTCTCTGGTCTAGGCTACGGTTCGTTATCATTCTTTTTTTTATTGTTTAACATCTCCAGTTAAATTAAAGCTTGCGAATTATTTAAACGCTGACTTATACTTGATCTTTTATTTTGACTCGTGTTTAATTTTACTCGAAATCGTAAATAAAGTTGCTACAGATAAGGAACATTTACCGCATAAATGAAACGCTTTTATTTTAATACGGATTACGGACCTATTTTATAGGTCTGTGGTACTGATCCCAAACTAAGCTCGCTCATTGATTACAAAACGGACTCATTCCAAATTAATTTCCTCTTGACTGAAAATCTTATACGAACGCTTCTAATTTTAAAATGCAACATTGAATGATTTTGGAATGTGTCCGTTTTGCATTCAAACATAGAACATCCATGACTCAGGAACAAACATTCACGCTCATCACACAAATATCTGCCGTTACCGGGATTTAAACTTAGCTTAGGGCTAGCTTCGTAGGCAGGGTCACTACGAACTAGGCCAGCGCGTTGTCTAAATAGATAGGATAATAAGTAGGGATACATATAAAGGATATTAATATTTACTTCTTTTGCTAAGCTTAGGAGATTTAGAACTTAATTCGACTCACGCCTATTATGTCGCATAATTGACGAATCATTTACTAGTTTGCGAGCTAGAATGTTACATCAGATTTTTGACAATTACAACATAATATGCAGATATCTTCTTTGCCCCGCGGCGTCTTGAACAGCTACTACCGCGGGGATATGGCGTTTCCACATTGAAGTGATTTCGCCAGTGTCAAGTATATAGTATAAATCAATATAGACATAAAATACAATCCAATAATCTCTACGAATATTGGGGGCAACGTTGCACGGTGATATGTAGGAGAGAGGTCAAGATAGTTTTAACCTCTGCACCACTGCGAGTCCACTTGAAACGAGAAGTAAGATGCCAAATGCATAAAATAAGTCCAAGTCTTCTATCACTGTGCAACACAAAGGCATAAAAAGGACAAATCACTAACAGAAAAGATCTTTGAACACATACACAAAAATAAAAACTAAAACAAATTACACATCCGCCATCTTTTAACGTTGCAAATGGCCCCTCTTTATGGCGTTCCGCAGTGATTTCGCCAATGTCAAGTTAAACTGGAATATATCATTGGAGTGTGGCGATGACTTTCCGGAAATCGAATTTTACTGCAAGCAATATTTCCATTCGTAAAATTTACCAGTCTTTATTTTTTTCAGTAGCTTATTTTGCCTTATTTTTTTATCTCAGCAGAAATAATTCCGTTATCATAATTCCCCAATCTGTATTTATCTGAATAGTTATTGCATTTTCACAAAAATGGAATAACTATTCCGACGCGGAGCTCCTACTTCCGGGTGGTTTGGCCCTTCGGGCCTGCTGCAAAACTAACTTAACCTAAACCTACCTACCTAATTCGTCTTAATTACAATGGTGAAAATTGCGACTGGAAAAAGCCAGAATGGTAAATATGCGAACAGGAAAAATTAAGAATGGGAAAATAGACATTCGGTAAAATCACGAATCGGAAAAAACGCGACTGGAAAAAATGGTACCAGAAAAAAAAGATTATTGTGAAAAATATCGCCACACTCAAATTGTTCAGTGAATAAAATTGGGATTTCTCTTACTTAATGGAAGAGTGTTATTTTTACTTATAAATGCCTACCTAGCTACTTAGTGTCATTATCATGTCAGGCGAAAGAGATAATTTTTTCAAATATATACATAATTAAAGAGTAGTTTTCAGCGGAAATAAAATAGCATAGATTTAAACTTTACTTTTATAGTTAACGATATGTGTAACTAAAAATTAAAATGTAAATAACTTTTTGATTAGTGGTCAAAGAAAATATCGAGCGAGCGTCCTTAATTATAACCACCACTGCATATCTAAGGGACATATCAGAGAATTAAGAACAATATCAAGGTCATCGTGGCCGGTGGTCTAATCAAATTACGTAAATAAACTGCACGTAAATAGTTTTCCAATTATTATTTGCGAGTATTTGTCCATTGATCTCGTTGACCCCAATGACGTACGACCAACAAACAGATAAGTCTTGCTGTAATATTATTGAATTGAAATGTTGCTAGAGGTTGCATAAGCTTTAGATAGGGTAACGATGTTTGTTCATGATAATGCCTCGTATAATACCGACTGGACGGTATTATTATTAGAACGGAGTAACCCTGAGGCAAGAATGGAGCCCAAGGTGAATTTAAAATCCTTTGTGTCAATTTAAAGGAATAATTTTGGCCGAGGGGTGCCATACGGGTGATTTTATGCCGCGGCGGCAGGCTAGCGTTAGTTAGCTTTATATTGTTTATGTCAGCGTATATTTTAGACGACGCGTTGGCCTAGTTGGTGGTGACCCTGCCTACGAAGCTAGAGCGGTCCTGGAATCAAATCCCGGTTAAGGCAGATATTTGTGTGATGAGCGCGAATATTTGTTCCTGAGTCATGGATGTTGTCTATGTATTTAACTATATATTTCTCTATATAAGTATTTATATCGTTGTCTAGCACCCATAGTACAAGCCTAGAGCTTAGTTTGGGACTAGGTCAATTGGTGTGACATTATCCCCTGATATTTATTTGTTTATTAAAAGTTTTTATTTTAATGTGTTGAGTAGGCAAACGAGCACACAGGCCACCTGATGGTAAGTGGGATCTGAGACCCATAGACATTTGAAATCTCAAGACTGCAATCCTAAGACCTCGAATGCGTTGCCAGCCCTAAGGACTGAGATGGTATGCCTCCATGCTAGTCATTTCACCGGTTGTGTTATCCCCACACCGGAACACAGCAATGCGAACACTGCTGCTTGGCGGTGGGTTAATGGACAAGATGGTGGTAGCGATCCGGACGGACCCTGCACAAGGTCCTACCACCCGCTTTTCTATTATATTCTAAAAGGTAACCTGCTTTTGCCCGCAATTTCGAGCAAATGTAATTTATTCTTTGCCTCAGAGATAAAGCAGTCTTCATTGAAAATTTAGCCGTGAAGGCATACTTAACAATAAGTCGGACAGATAGACGAACTCACTTTTGGGTTTAAAATAGAGCCCATATGAATTTCACATCTCTAGATATGATGGCATTTTCGTTTATAAATGCTCGCATTTTATCTTTAATAAGCTGAAGCTTTGTACGGTCGGCCAAGAAAGTGGTGTACCAGTTTTGGCAAATGTTTCTGTGAGATCTAATTTATCGCTAAGGTTGACACTTGTCACTGTTATAATATTATTGCAAGGGAAATTCGAACTTGTTGTACCGCATGACGTTACAAATGGTGAAAGATTTTGTTTCTAATATGCCCCGTTCTTCCAGAGATCACCCGCCACAAATAAACATAGAATCTTTTCATACTCGTAATATTAGCATGTAATACATGTTAGTAGATTAGATAGTTGGTCACGTTCTAATGTGACTCCATAAGGCTGTTTGTCCACCGCCGCCGTCACCGTCACGTCACCGAGAACGAGATGACGGCGCCGAAGTAGCGGTAGGTACATACATTTACTTAAGCCGCGTGTCCACCGCACATGACGTGACGTGACGGTGACGGCGGCGGTGGACAAACAGCCTAAGTCTTTTATTGCCAATATCTTGAGCTTGGACTTTATCTACAACCAAATCGCTACAAGTAAGCTACGAGACGACAGAATGCTTGCTTAAATCTGAATTAACCGAACAGATTCACCATTACTACATTATATAAGTTTTTTTGATTATCTACGTACTCGTATACAGTTGAAATATTCATTATCCTCTTTTCCTATAGAAACCTAGCTTACGGCTACCTGTTGTTGAATGTTGCCAAACTTACCACTAGATGTCGCTACAAGTCGATTAACTCGCGCAGGCGTTTGGTTGCCCCAGATAATATAACCTAGGTGGATCTTTTTATTCAACTATGAGATTTCACTTTCACAGACTCTCAACGCAGTCATTTTTTGGGAAGCTAATACGCACGTTTATACGACGGCGTATTGGCTCTATAACACAATGGAAATTCGAAATTGGATGAAATTTTCCTTCCTTCCTCCTTATTTGCTTACTAAAAAAATACTGTGATATTGTAAACTATTTATAATTATAATGTAATGATGTAAACCTTTTTCTTGAAAAAAAAATACCTTGCCGAGTTTCTTACGCCGGTTCTTCTCGGGGCAATGGTTTTATTTTTCGAACCGGTGGTAATGCTTTTTGACATTCATAGGTGCATTATATTATGCCTAAATTGAAGAATAAAGAACTTTGACTTTGACTTTGACTTTAAAATAATGTGTAAATGTCTGTGGATCATTAGCTCACAAGCCGATGTACTGATTCGTAACATTTTTTTACCGTCAGTGGCGTCAGTAAAACACAATTTGATTTCTAGGCCACTATGGACTTTGTCAACGTGACGTTTTAAACTAAATCATAGGAAGTCTCTCACGCTTTGGTTGACAACGTCACTTTAACATAGTCCCAAGTGGCCTAGAATTTAAATTGGTTGACTGTTGTACGAGTAAAAATCGAAAAAATAAGACAATCTTTTTTCTAAAATGGACACTGTTGGAGTTCCTTCATTTTCCGATTATTATTCAAGTTAGCGCGATAAAGTAAGATAGGGAATATTCATGACTTTTTCACAGATTCATTAAAAACTAATTCATGTAACAAAAAGTTGAGAAAAATCTTTTTTTTAATAGCTATAAAAATAACCAAAATATGAGGCAACAAAGATTTCGTCCTATCTCTTTATAGCAAAACAGAATTTAATATGAAGTTAATATGGCCGACCCGTTACATGAAGTCACAGTTCATATCAGATCTCTCCGTCTAATTGCTGTGTAATTAGCGATTTTAATTTTAATTTCACTTTTGGTGATCTTTTTTACGGTATTTTCATATTTTGTTGAGAAATGCAATTAAAAAAATCCATACGTATTCCGTAATTTTAAAAATAAATCCAATATGCCACATTGTTTTTTTTTTCGCTCGCGGAAAAGTAACCACTAACTGTTTTTAGGCATCAAGACAGCTTTTGAGAAACTGGTCTCGCCCACTGCATTCTTGTCAAAAAAATGCGATATGGTGCCGATTGAATGGGTGACTCGTCGTTTGGCTACCGGCTCGTTTCTGAAGAGGAATCCAGGAGTACCTGAGGGGTTCAGGTTCACTCCTCCGAAGCAGGAAACCTTCTTCAAGGACGACGCTAACCATGACCCTCAATGGTCTGAAGAACAGATTGTCTGCGCCAAATTCAAGTTCAATGGACGTCTTATTGGTAAGTAAGGCTTGCCAATCTTTAACATGCCATAATTATATTCACTTATGTAAGACTAGAGGACGTCCGCGACTTCGTACGCGTAGAATTAGTTTCCCGCTCCTCCTCCTACTTCTTCCCGTTGGATGTCCATTTTCGGGAAATCCTTTCTTACTGCACCTCTAGACCTCATAAGGAACCTATGTATCAAATTTGGAATCTTTAGAATCAGCGGATTGGGTATTTGCATTGCACCAAGCTTTTAAGTGAGTTCAACCTTTTCTGAATAAAATCGGATCGGAGTATTTATATCAACTTCGAAGCAAATCACCCCCAAAATAACTTTCTACCCCTTTTTCGCCCCCTTAGGGGATGAATCTCAATAAAATACGAAACACGTCTTCCATCAATTCTGATAAAGAATGTTTATGGAAAATTTGAAGTAGATTGGACCAAGGAATCACGTTGTTCCATACAAACTTTGCCCCCCTTTTCACCCCCTTAGGGGTACAATTTCGGGAAATCTTTTCTTACCGGATGCCTACGTCATACAAAGAACACCCAAGTTTCAGGTCTCTACGATCAGCGGTTTAGGCTGTCCGTTGATCCGTCAGTCATTCAGGACAATGCATGTATAGATGTACAACAAAGTATGAAAACAAATAAGGTAAACGAGAAGCAGTCGGTAATTCTCATCGTTTTGTCCCCCCAGATGTTTTGAATTTTAAAGATTATAGTTTTGGAATAGTATGTTCTCACCTAGCAAACTGTCTACGTATATACAGGGTGGCACATTTGGATCGGTCAGTATGGGCAAGCCTGTATCTATAAGACATACAAAGATCTGTTCTTAGGAACCATGTCATCACAAAAAAACTGCATTGAAGGTACTCAGTTCAGGAATCGAACCGGCGTTGCTATTGTCTAACGCACTCCCAATCACAATCGTTTTCACTTGATAGTCCGAAGGCGAGTCTGCATACAAAATAAAAACAATTATTCCACTTTGTAGGCGATTGCGATAGCAAAGCAGCAAAGCAGGTCGTAATTTAAAAAAACTTAGATTATTTCTATTGGGATATCGCTTGTGTAGGTCATGGCATAAGCAGCCGTTTGAACGCCATGATTCCTTGAATCATTCCCTTCAATGTATTAATTAACCAACAATATTACATAATAATAAATTTTAACGACGACTCTAAATTATTTTAATTGACAAATGTTACCGTAATAAGTATGTGATATTTTTTCAATGATAATAGTTTAAATAATATATTATAATAAAAGATAAAGATAAAAGATGTTTATTCAGTAAGTAAGGCACAACGAGCACGTTTACACGTCAAAAATCTACCAGCGCTTCGCAAGAGACCACTGCTGAGAAGAAACGCCGCAAGAAACTCAACAGGCAGTCGTTTTTTTCAAATACTACTTATGATATTATACAATTATAAAGCTTAACCTAGCATTAAATAAAGCAATAAATCTAACATAAAATAAAAAATAAATATATTCAGAGGCGTAGATTGAGCAGGAAAAGGAATGATGTGTTACAAATATTATAGATCTTAAGTAATCAAGTTAACAAATACTATCATTAATGACTAGTAAAATATTATATAATTTATAACAAAAAAATAATCAATCGTATCAAATTAAAATTATGAACATAATGCAATGGACATTTATAATAATAATAATTATTATTATTCAGATTTTTAAGTAATTTTCTGTAAGTTAGGTTTTTTACAATAAATATTTAAATATAAAAGTAAAATAACAAAACCAATACAAAAAATAAACATTATAAAAAACCTAACCTACGAGTGCCGCCGGCAGCGGGGCAGGGCTCAAGCTACCGGTGGTTAGGGCTGCAGAGAGAGGAACCTCCTCACAATGCGTGCCGTGTCGAGGAGTACTGCCTTCTGTATCTGGCCCTTGACCCAGCCATCTAGCGAGAGTCTCTTGAGGTGTTGGTCGAGACTTTTCGCTATAAGACCGTTTGCCGAAACAACTATCGGGACAATGTTCGTCGAGTCAACATCCCATATGGCGGTCACCTCGTGGGCCAAGTCAAGGTACTTGCTGAGCTTGTCCTTCTCAGTCTTCACTAGGTTCTCGTCATGCGGGATGGTGACGTCGACGAGCACTGCCCGGCGTTAAGATCGATCTGTTAACACGATACCAGGCTTATTGACGACAATAGTCCTGACCGTGATGACAGATCGATCCCAATAGAGCGTAGCACGACCATTTTCGAGAACTGGCGCCGGTGTGTACTTATAGTACGGCACTTCAGACTCAACAAGACCATATTGAAGAGCAAGTTGCTGATGGATGATCCTGGCCACGAGGTTATGTCTGTGCAAGTACTCGCCGTTGGCCAAATGCGAACAACCGGAAATTATATGTCTGAGGGACTCGCCGGGGCAACGGCACGCTCGACAAATGGCGACCGATATTATTCACTATATTCACTAATATTATTATGACATTGTATTGTACATACATGAAACAATAAAAATAAAAAAATACATACGTAAATAAAATCATTATTTTAAATTAAGTTATATAGCATATTTTCAATTTGTCCATTACAAACAAGAACTGGTAGTACCGTAGTTCAGTTGCACATAAGCTCGATTGATGGCGCTTTTACGTGCGGAAACATGCTATCGGATTGTCCCCCAGAAGTCATGGTGTTCAACGATCAACATTACATAGTCACGGTACTAAACAAGCAACATCTAGTACATCTTATATTTTTGGGTACGCAAAGTCCTTTAAGACGATAGCGTTCATTTATCTTTGGTCATAATAATGGCTATACTGCCGTGTGCCGTTCTACCGAAGAACGCACTAAGCACTAACTAAGCTACTATGTAGTTAGTAGTCTAAGTATTTATATCCAGATTAAATTCAAAATACTCTTACTATGCTGCTAAGCTTAAGCACCTTCTTCGGTCAAAGGAAACGGCTGTATGCGTTGTGGGGCATAAGCCAGAAGATGGTGGAGATCGTTGTGGAATGTTCTTTTTTAAGCAGTGAAGATGTTTGGCATAATTGGGACCATCGATTTAAAATGATAAAATAGAAAGACAAAAAGTGTGTAACTCCCTTTCGTCGGTGTGTCGAGCTTTTTGGTTTGACTTGTCCTTTGCCAAAATTACTAAAACGGAACCCTTATAGTCTCGCCATGTCACAGGCATTTTACTCGAAAACTACAAGAGGTTTATGAATTTTTGAGTATAGGTGTCTTGTAGAAGCCGCTGCTTAGTTTGGCAGTTAAATAAAAATAATTATTTTTACGATGGCAAGAGGTCGGGGGGAGGGGAGGGGGGTCCTTGTTTATTTGTAACCAAAGATGAGAGGAGCCATCGTTTAACAGTTCGTTTAAAAACACTTTCAGGTTCCTTAGCAGTTTTTTTGATTAGGCGAATATTTTCGGAAATAATATCACCAAAAGTGGCGTAAATTGTGTCCCCCATATTTAACAGTATGTCCAAAAAACAAGGGAAAACAACACAAAGGTAACGAATAAACGAAAAAAACAGTTGTTTTTACTATATCCGTCTATCTACATCCATATCATAACCTCCCTACACTATGTTCAGAAATGATACGCAAATGGCCTTTATTAAGAAACCTGTGTCTGTGGTTGTATTTTAATGACAACATTAAAAGTATTGCGTGTCATTAAAGTACCGGGTATCGATTTCGTTGCATCTTAATATTTACATAAAAGTATCGGTTAATGTGGACGAACATTAAGATACCGGGCAACCATAGATACAGGTTTGTCACATTTGTAGAAAACTTATGATAATTATGCATGTAGATAAAGTTATGTACTCGTATGCGACTATGATCTTAATTAGGCATTAAAACACTCGCGTGATCTTTATATGAAACTCGCCTTTCGGCTCGTTTCATAAAACCACACTCTCTCATTATGCACCGGTTATATAAACTTCTATTGATTGACAGGTCAAGACGAAGTAGACTACATGAGGCGAGCGACCATCTTGGTGTTTGAGGTGTTAGAAAAGGCTTGGGCTCTTCGTGACTGCGCTCTTATTGACATGAAGATCGAGTTTGGAGTTGATTTACATGGTATTATTATTTGCTAATAATCTTGCTTTTTCCTTTTCTCGTTAGAGCCATGGCTTTCGTATTTAAGGGAGAAATCCTGCTCATCCTTGCCATTCGATATTCCTTTGATATGATCAATATATGACACAATATTCAGTACCTATAAGTTTAACACTGCTAAAATTGACTGTGTCTTGATTTATCTTTAAAGGCCTTACTTGAACAAAAATATATAACCTTTATTCATTTTATATTAATATTGTCTCAATTCTAAAGGGTCATGTTGTACTAAAAATCTGTACTGACTCATGATTTTTGCATGTCAGTGTGGTATTAAAGATCTTTCTTTATAGCGTTGATAGTTGACATGCACTTAAAAGCTGGTTTCATGTACTATTTTTGTTCATTTTTTATAGGTAACATTGTCCTGGCTGACGTCATTGACTCCGACTCTTGGAGGCTGTGGCCTTCTGGTGATAAGAGACTAATGGTGGACAAACAGGTGCGTGACGACTCGATAACAATATAATAATTTACAGCTTCAATAAAAGCTGATTCATGTAACAAACTGTTGAGAAAAAACAATTTTTAAATAGTTATAAAAATAATGCCTTTGGCAAATATTTGTTTCGATCTGTTTCTAGCATAACAGAATTGAACATAGAGGGGAAGCTGTTGTACCCCGGACATAGTTTTATCTCGGACAGTTGACAATATTTAAAGTATCCCGCACTCCTCAAAAATAAATATCTATGTCATTTGAACTATTATCTATGAAAATGAAAGTAAAGTTAGTACGAAACTCGAGAACGGCGTGTGCGTCGAGAAAATTACAAAAATATAATACTTTATTCCAACCTCGTTTGTTTAGTGTTTCGTAGATATATGATAAAACTGAAATGCTAAAGCTACTTTAAATAGCTATAAGATAGTGCGGTCATTCCAACCTAACTTTGAGACGAAGTGCGTTTACGAAGCTTGCTTTAAAAAAAATAGTTGCATTGTTGTACCCTGTACGCCGAACTTACGTTGTACCTTGGACTACGGACCAAGATTGTAATTCTTACATTATTATGCAGTTTTTATGACAAGGTAAATAGTTAGTTTTTTAGGAGAGAAGGAAATTATGGCCTTTTCTAGTAAATCTAGCTTAGAAACTTATGAAAAGGTAAAAAAAGTCTTCATCATTTGCCTTATTAAATCAATATTAGATGATTATCATGTGTTTTTTTGGCAAAAACGTTATGTGTCCAAGGTACAACACCGAGTGTCCAAGGTAAATGAGGGGTGTTGTACCATGGATACTTTTCCCCCTTTTTTTTCTATCAGCCTGTCCCGTCTAAACTGGCAAAAGGATCGTTTAATATCATATCCCGGAATGCGGTATAATAGAGTACAACTTTACATATTCGCACTTAGGCATTCTGAAAAAAAATCCGTCTCTCGCTTATTTACAAAAAATAAAAAAAAAGTAAACTGTCTGGGGTACAACAGCTTCCCCGACTTTATATGGCCGACGTCACAGGCTCACAGCCTACATGACGTCACAGTGCATATCAGATTTATCTGTCTAATTAGCAATTTTTTGGCATCCCAGTCACGGCCCACCAGTGGTCTAGACTAACTCGTAATAAAGGAAACGAGGCCTGGGCCCAAGACTAGATACAAACCGGTCATGTTAGCTATATTCGAAAAAATCCAAAACGTAATGTATTGACGCCACTTATGTCAATGACATATTTTTTATCTGTTTTTGAGAATAGCGCACGTAAAGTTTACCATCTTGTCTAGTCTCCCTGATTTGCTTAGGGCAGGGTTTCTAGGTCATACGCGATATGAATGGCCTGGTGAGCCGTAATGAATTGACAACACAGAGCTGTATGGTTCTATAGGTCTTACTGTGTTTTGCCTTTTGTTAGTATAATCAATGCATGCAAATTTTGTTTACTGTTTTTTCCACTTGCCACGATCCTGACAAACTTCTCTAGCTTCTTCCACACTTATAAGTAAGTCTCTTCATACACGTGCGTCGGTTCAAGGTTCTCCCGACCTGACCCCTTCTCAATTCGTCCCTGATCTGATCGCGAAATGTTTACAGGTTTACAGAAATCTAACAACTGTCACAGCGGCTGACTTGGACACCGTTAAGCGTAACTTCACCTGGATCAAGGACCAGTTGGATCATCTGAAACCAACGATCCACCACAAGGTTGTCGTGTTTATGGGGTCACCGGCTGACCAGGAGCATTGCGTGAAGATTGCTAAAGGTACAACTCAATGCTGCAAAATACTGCTTATATAAAATAACCTCATCATCATCATCATCATGTCAGCCGAAAGACGTCCACTGCTGGACATAGGCCTCCCCCAAGGCTTTCCACTCAGACCGGTCTTGTGTTTTTCGCATCCACCGCGGTCCCCCGATATTGAACTAAGAAGGAAGTTTTAAAATAACCTATTAATGTAAATCTTCGGTGACACTGCATCATCATCGCCATCATTCATCGTTCCGCCGCTATCCCAACTTATTTGGTGTCGGCGCAACATATATTTTTCTTCCATACTTCTCTGTCAGTCGTCATCTCGGTAGTCACTCCCTTTCTAGCCATATCATCTGTCACACAATCCATCCATCGTTTCTTTGGTGTTCCTCTACTCGCATAGCCATCGATATTCATACTGAAAACTTTCCTGACGATATTTTGGGTTACTCTCAAAATTCCCTTTTCGCCAAGGGACCATTACAGCTAGATGCCATAACAGTGAAATACACAGTCAGCAAAGACTCAACTCAGCTGAATGACATGAAAGTAGAATACTCAGTTAGCAAAGTGTCAATTTAGCAGGACGTCACAAAATTGAAATGAGCAAGTTAATGAACGTTTGGAAATATAAATAGTCTGTGTGATTAGAATACCTAATTAACCGAAAGTAAAATTAGTTGATTGGCATGAACATGGAACGATTTATTAGTTAAACGTCTGGAAATTAAAAAAGTCTATTATAATTAGAATACTTAATTCGTCGAAAGTAAAATTTGTTAATTTTCATGACCACAGAACGAGTTAGTAGCAATACCTTATTCGTCGAAAAAAGGTTAAATAACCGCAAAGTTTTGAGAAAAACGTGGTTTTATGAAACCTTAATGAGATTTTTGCAGTGCAAGTTCAAGAATTTGTAAAAAAGAAACTGCGTCTAATCATGAGTGAAGCATGCAAAATGGCTGTCAGTGCTCACGCAGCACTGTCACTCGTGCTGTGGCCTGTGGCTCGGCGCGTTGTCTTACCTTTAGTGTATCTGTGTGCGTGCGGTAATTCGTGTATAACGAACGAAAGTGCCGACCTCGCATGCTTCACACCTTTTTAGAGCAACGTTACGTCCGCATTTTTTTTAGGTTTGTCGATGCTAATGTACATTTTGTTTTACAGCCGCACGAGAGCTAGGTCTTGACGTGGATCTCCGCGTTACTTCAGCACACAAGGCCACAGAAGAGACACTCCGCATCATGCAGCAATACGAGGACACACACGGAGCCCTGGTGTTCATTGCCGTCGCGGGCCGCTCTAACGGACTCGGGCCGGTGCTTTCTGGAAACACGTCGTACCCAGTCATCAACTGCCCTCCGCCATCTGATAAACTTGTACAAGTACGTATTCAGGTTCAAAATCTCTTTCAAGTTCAAGTTTTGACGACGCGACAGCCTATTTGATACTGATTTCCGGTACGGGCAAATGTTTACGTGATGAGCAAGAGTATTTGTTTCTGAGTATTAGATGTTTTCTATGTATTTAAGTATTTATTTCTCTATTATAAGTATTTATATCGTTGTCTAGTACCCACAGTACAAGTCCTAGAGCTTAGTTTGGGACTAGGTCAATTGGACTTGGGAGTTATTGTCTCCTGATATTTATTCATTTTATTCAAGTTGTAAATCTACCAAAGAGCGCCACAAGTCACGGTCTTGAGCCGCTTGCATCCAGCGGCTCCCCGCGATCCTAACCAGGTCGTCAGACCACCGGGTGGGAGGCCGTCCAACACTCCGTCCACCGGTGCGGGGCCGCCACTCGAGAACTTTTCTTCCCCAACGGTTTGTAGGGATGCGAGTTGGAGACAAGTGACAACAACGAATGTAGTACATGAACTGTCTTTATTAGGAATAAGAATGCCTTATATACTAGAATACACACACATATACCTTATCATATACTTACACCACTACACCTCCCATTCACAAGAAAAAAAAAAAACATTTCTTGTAATTTTTTTTTTTTTTTTTATACAGATTTATATAATTTGGTGCGGTTCTTGTGAACTATATCTATTTTTCCATCTCTTATTATTTCAACATTGGGAGTTAAATCTCTTAAAACTACGTAAGGTCCCTTATATAGTGGGTCCATCTTAAGTCTATTTTCATTTTTAATTAATATTTGATCATTTTTCTTATACACTACGGGATTAATATTTTTATCGTATTTAGATTTACGCACTATTTTACTTTTAATTAAATTCTCTTTTGCTTCCTTCTGAGACAATTGTAATCTATATCGCAACTCACAAGGATAATCGTTATGATTATAAAGGGGTTCAACTTTAGTTGATAAATTGCTTGGCAAATTGCATTTTTTACCAAATACTAGTTCGTATGGGGTAAATTTGGTTTCGGAATGGACAGACGTATTATAAGAAAATGCCCAATAAGGGAGCCAGTCGCTCCAAGTTTCGGGATGACAGTCAGTCTGGATTCGTAAAAACGTACCTAAATGTTTGTGGGAGTTTTCCAGAGCGCCAATACTTTCGTGATGATAAGCTGTAGACTGTATTTTGTTAATTTTGAGTAATTTACATACCTCTGTCATGACGTTAGAGATGAATTCCGTGCCTCGATCAGTTGCTATCTCTAAGGGTATTCCATACCTAAGGATAAAATTATTTACTAATGCCTTACTTACTTCTGTTGTCGTTTTAGACATCAGTGGATACGCCTCTACGTATTTAGATAACTCGCATTGAAGAGTTAAAATGTATGAGTAATTATAACTATCCTTATCTAAGGGCCCTACTAAATCTAAGTATATCTTATTGAATGCCGAGTCGGCAGTGGTCGTTACGACCATTGGTTCCTTGGTATGACGCGTGTATTTTTGTTTTTTACATATGTCACAGCGTTCTACAAATTGTTTAACGTCGTGCTCTAGAGCTGACCAAAAATAATATTTTTTAATATTGTTAATCATTTTTCTTGTACCTGCGTGGCCACTCGTAGGTAACAAGTGAAAATCGTTGAGTATAACTCGCTGGTCATCTTTGTCAGTTATTTTTATAACATCTTTTAATATACATAATGACGGACCGGTCCAGTCTTTTGCTCTACTTATTTCTTGTGCTAATTTGTCGACAAACACGTAATTATTTTTATTTTTTACAATGTATATTAGATTTATTTGACATGTCTTACAAAAAACTTCGAGTTCTCTCACAAATTCGGCTCGCGATATTTGGTTTTGAGTGTTCGAGTTTATATAAATTGCCTTTTTACTTGGCAAGTAGCACAATATTTTACTTTTATAATTAATTTCTGGTTTTAAACCTTGTTTTCTTAACTCTTCATTTGTACTAAACAATAATTCTACCGAATTCGACGGTTTTTTACTTAATTCTATGACTTTTGGTTGATCAGGCCAAATGTTATTAGAACCAAGGTCAATCGACGAATCAGGTGAATTTTGTTTCATCATTTTTTTATATTGTGATCTAGTCATTACATTAATGACATTGGCATGCATCTCTTTCAACTCTTCTGACGTTATTCTAATACGAGACAATGCGTCTGCAGCCGCGTTGTCTTTCCCTTTCACGTATTCGATGGTGAAGTCGTACTCTTCCAACGCTAATCTAAATTTTAAAAGTCTGCTGGATGGGTCTCTTAAATTATATAAATAAATTAAAGGGCGGTGATCAGTTTTCACCGTGAATTTTCTGCCAAATAAATACGGCCGGAAGTACTTAATTGCCCAAACTATCGCCAACAATTCTTTTTGAACCGTGGGGTAGTTAACCTCTGCTTTATTGAGACCCCTACTACTGTACGCTACTGGTCTACCATCGCTATTCGCTAATATTGCGCCAATAGAAAATCCACTTGCATCCGTTTGTAAAATAAAATGGTTTCGATCTGATAAGTCAGGATATGCTAAGACAGGCGATGTAGTAAGTGCATTTTTTAGATTTTCAAATGATTTCTGACATTTTTCGTTCCAAACGAACTCTACATTTTTTCTACATAATTGGTTTAAGGGATGTGATTTTTCGGCAAAATTACCTATAAATTTTCTGTAATAGTTAGCAAATGCTACGAACCTTTTTACGTCCTCTACATTTTTAGGTATCGGGTATTCATGTAAAACCTTTATTTTATCAGGATCCGGCAGTATTCCGTTTTCTGACACTACGTGTCCTAGATAAAGAATTTGTTTTTTGAGAAAATCGCATTTTTCTGGATTTAATTTTAGATTGACTTTCCGTAGCCTTGAAAACACATCCATTAAATTTTTATTATGGTCTGCTAGGTTTCTACCGAATACAATTAAATCGTCCAAATAAACAAAACATTTTTCATAATTTAAGCCTGACATTGCTACCGTTATCATTCGAGAAAAGGATCCAGGGCTTATTTTTAGTCCTTGCGGCATCCTGGTTAGTTGGTACTGCCCTGAACAAAAAGCTGTATACGGCCTACTTTCTTTCTCTAATGCTACCTGATAATAACCGGAAAATAGGTCGAGATGAGAGAAGTAAACGGATCCAGACAGCGAATCCAAAATTTCTGTAATGTTTGGTAACGGGAATTTATCATCCTGTATGTGGTTATTAAGTTGCCGATAATCTATAACCAGTCTCCATTTTTTATCTTCTCCTACCTTACCTTTTTTTGGCACCAGTAATACTGGGCTGGACCACTCGCTTTGAGTCGGTTCGATAATACCATCATGTAATAATTTATTAATTTGTGTATTTAATTCTTGTTTTTGGGAATGTGGTATCCTATAGGGTTTTTTAAATACTGGGGACGTATTTGGCTTTATATATATTTTTTGCTTGTATATATTTGTGGTTGTTAATTTATCATTAGACAAATGGAAAACGTCTGAAAATTTAGCACACATACTTTCTATTGAGGTTTTCTCTTCCGTATTTAAATGGTTTAATTGTAATAATGAAAATAATTTCTTAACCCTTTCCGCGTTTCCTTGCATAACGTTGAACATACACATGTCATAGTTTTGTAAACTTTCTATTTGTGGGCTTATATTTTTCAAGTTTATTTGGTCCTCCGTTGTATTTAGAATCTTGATAGGTATCACCCCGTTGACGGGTTTGACCATAGTATTAGCTATAAAAACTCCATTGTGAAGCTCTTCCGTGCAAACCACACATTCATCAGTCATATCTGTCTTAATGTAATGAATAGATTCCGACCTGGGTGGTATGGTCAGTGACAAATCCATTTCGTTCATATTAAATAATGATAAATAAATTTCCTTTCCATTATCTCTAAGTAGTCGCAAAGTATTCGCGCTGTAATCTAAAACTGCTCCGTACTTCCTTAAAAAGTCGTTGCCTATGATCCCATTAGCCAAACATGGCAACGAATTGAAAATATAAATCTTGTGATGAAATGATTCATCATGAGTAACTAGCTGTAAACAGATGTATCCTATTGCTTCGATGCTGCCCCCAATACCATTTACGGTACTCTTTTGTTTATGGAATGGAATATTTAACGAAGTGATACATTGTAATTTAATTCCACTAATCGATGCTCCACTATCTATAAGAAAGGAATAGTCGCGATTTTCGACTTTAAACCTAGTTACCAAAGAGCTATCTGATGTTAGTATGGACATGTTAGTCACGAAAAAAATTACTTTCGTCGTTTGAATTTTGAGTCTCATTTTCGGTCTGAGTCATCATTCTGATATTAGGGCGATTCCACTGATGGCTGGGTCTGTGGGTAATATTACCTGAAAAGCGCCCTCGTGTGCCTCTGAAGTTGCCCCAATTGTTGCCACGGTACGCCGCGGCTCCGCCACGAGGATTGTAGTAGTAGCGCGTACCGCGCCCTCGTGCTTGATATCGCCCACGAAACCTTTGAAATTGCCTTTGTGCATAGTATGGCCTATGCGATGGTCTATAAAAAGATTGAGATGACATACCCAAAATCTCCCCTGAAGCCGAAGCGGTAGTGACGTCATCTTCTTCTTGGGCTGCCTGTATGGCATCCTTTAATGTTGCAAAATTCCGAGCTGCAATGATAGTGCTCAATCTGCGATTCCGCAGGCCGTCGGCAAACTTTTGTATAGCTAGTTTTTCGTTTAGCGGCTTGAGTACCTTGTAATTGTCTGTGTTGCCGTCGGCCTGTGAAATTGTCAAATCCACAAACAATTCCGCAATCTCTGACCCAAAATCTTTAACACTCCGATTATTCTGCTTAATTGTATGCAGTTTGCTTTGAATGGCAGTCGCGGCCTTTTTAGGCAACAAAACGTGCCTCATATCTTGTATTAACTCTGCTGACGTAGCATAGTCGGTGTTTAATTTTAATTTTCCGGATTGAGATAGCCTGCTCTTCAAAACAAACTGAATAAGCTTTTTATGGTCATCGGTTTTTAAAACAGAACTATAATATTCAATGCCGTCAATGAGTTGTTTCGTATTAAGTTCGTCGTCAGTCATAAGGGGTAGCAGGGTTAGGGCAGTTTTTAAATCGAAGGGCTCCCCCATTGTATCAGATTCGTTTGCACTTTCTTGGCAATAATTTAATATTTCGCTATAGAGCGTATTAAGCGATGCACACAATTTATTATATAAAGTGACCTCTTCCTTTGCTACTAAACCCTTTTTGATGAGTTCCGATACTTCGTTATTTAAACATTCGTACTTGCGTATCACAATATTAGTCTCTGCTAATTTAACAGTAATAATATTACCTTGCCTACGGTTAGAACCAATTTTACATAAATAAGTGCGTATTTCTTTAAGTTCATTGCATAATACAGATAACGTTTCTGCCATTTAAGTACTTAAATATATTACACGCTTGTTTATGTATTACCTACTATAATATTAGATTAACCACTGTTTTTACTTTACGTATTTAAACATAGTTTCTCGTATTTTTTGGTACTTCCTACTTATCACAACACTTCACAACACTTACGAACTGCTCAGACGACTTCAGCCGGCGCCATCCTCCTCACGCTCAAGGCCATAGCCTGAGCTCGCCTCTCGATCTTCTTGTTGATTGACTTATTTAGGTATCTGATGAACATAATCACGATGACCAAACCCGCAACAATCAGCAACAGGAACAGATACCAGTTGATTTTACCAACATGTTCCATGACATTGTCGTGACTCTGTTCTATCACATTTTCATACCCAACTTGAGTCAAGATTTCCTGGCGTGCCCGAGGAGGCGCCTCCGTTGCTGTGGAGCCGTGGTTCCCCATTGCAATTAAATCGCCATACATAACACGTTAGAATAACGTACGTAGATATTTAATAAGTTCTCATTATACTCGCACTGGCACAAAGTTCGTTATCCTAATATGTCTATACACAGCGGCGCACTTATTACGAGCGGCAGCGGTCGGCGGTATGCGTCATTTACGCAAATTAAATTTAGCACAACATCCAAAAATAATTAAAATAAGTAGTCCGCAAATAGCCAACGCTAGATAAATTGTAATTGTTTCTATTTTGCTAAGCACTTCTGAATTGTCAGCACAATTATTCCCGCACATTTTATTTAATACTTAGTCCAATTGTTCGAAACTAGACACCCGCACGCGCGCATTGCTGCTACTGGCAAGGTCGCCATGTAGGGATGCGAGTTGGAGACAAGTGACAACAACGAATGTAGTACATGAACTGTCTTTATTAGGAATAAGAATGCCTTATATACTAGAATACACACACATATACCTTATCATATACTTACACCACTACAGGTTGTCAGTTCTCCGAGCTATGTGGCCTGCCCATTGCCACTTCAGCATGCTCTTTGGGGGAGGCCTTTGTCCAGCAGTATACGCCCCCGGGCTGATGATGATGATGATGAAATCTACCAACTGCTTATTCCTTAGTACGGCTTAGGCGCCGATTCGTGCAGTTATTAGGTACCCGTCTGCCGAGGAGTGTAATGTGTTTATCAGTCTGTACACGGTGCCCGGGAGGATTGCGAAAGATTTTAACCACGCATTCCTGAGGTCATATATGTGTGTCCTTTGGGGCGCTCTAAAAACTAAACGCATGGTCCGATTTTGATGATTCTTATAGCAATAGATTTAATTTTATTTTTGTTCCTCCTTTGTCCCGCGGCGGTTTCAACAGCTACTACCGCGGGGATATGGCGTTTCCACAATGAAGTGATTTCGCCAGTGTCAAGTAGGTATATATAAGTATAAATCAATATAGCAATAAAACACAATCCAATCTTCTCCAGGAAGATTGGCGGCAACGTTGTACGGTGATATGTACGACAGAGGCCAAGATAGTTTTAACCTCTGTACCTACCACTGCGAGTCCACTTGAAAGGAGAAGTAAGATGCCAGATACACGAAAAAGTCCAAGTCTTCTATCACTGTGCAACACAAAGGCATAAAAAGTACGAATCACTAACAGAAAAGAACTTTGAACACCTAAATACACAAAAATAAAAACTAAAGCAAATTACACATCCGCCATCTTTTGACGTTGCAAATGGCCTCCGTGTTTTAACTTGTACAGTCAAGGAATAGAATTCCTATACCACTTTGGACTATGTCAAAGTGACGTAAGCAATCAAAACGTAAGAGACTTCTTATGATTTTATTTATAGTGTCACTTTGACATAGTCCAAAGTGGTATAGGAATGAAATCCCTTGACTGTACAAGTACGTATTAATGTTCAAGCTGTAAACCTACTACCATCTGCTTATCCCGGTATGGCTCTGGTGAGGTTTTAGCATCAAATTAAATTCTAAATAGGCATTTGAGGAGTCAGGAGGTAGTCATTGAAACCTCAAGGATACTTCTCTTAGTTAGCAGTGGTAATCTAGACTACCACAGCTCACTAATGTTACAGGGGTATGAATAACCGTATGAAGTGAGTTGTGCAGAAGCAAAACCGGCTAAGTAAAAGCATGTAAAAGTGTTTGAAAGTAAAGTAAAATGATGAATTCCTTTTTATCTATAAATCCAAGTTACAAATGTTTTCACCGATAAGACATTTCTTCTAGGTAGTAATTAATTTAATCTCTCTGTTCCAGGACATCTGGTCTTCCCTTTCCGTGCCCTCGGGGCTTGGGTGCGCGACGGTGCTGTACCCGGACAGCGCTGCTCTCATGGCTGCTCAGATCATTGGCTTGCAGGACTACCTCGTGTGGGGCCGCCTTCGCGCCAAGCAGCTCGATATGGCCGCGGGCTTGCGGCAGGCCGACCAAAAACTCAGAGAACATAAATTCTAAGAAAACAAAGATCAAAATGGTTCGAGCGCAGTATTGTTGAGAAAGAGAATGTTATTTTTATTTTTTTCTAATCTTTTCCAGTTATATTATACGTATTTTTGTAATACATTCCGTAAAATAAACTCTTATTAATACGTTAGTTTTGTCTTGATTACCTTAGTTGTATTTTTTTAAAGTTACAGACTTAAATCTAATGTGTGCAGTTCAAAAAGTAGGACTAGAGTAATCCGTGTAAAATATTAGACATAAATACAAACGACGAAGTCTAAAAAATCTGTTTTAGTGGATGAAAAGTTTTTTTAATCATATATGGACTAGACTGATTTTTTTCCGTCAATATATTATAAATATATTACTTACTATATTAAATTTGATACAAAATACTTTTAATCGAATAAACAGCTCGGTGAATATCGTCTCCTATTCGGATCCTACTATTAACTCTGTGTTCGGAGCTGTCGGAAGGTGCAGAACCTGTGCAGAACCCTCCATAAGTAGTGCTTCCTACCTTTGCTTCCCCTTATCCTTTCCCCTCTTTTTTTTAATAGTTAAGTAATGTGTAATTCAAGTACAGCCGGCTAACGGGACTGCCATAATCAGATCCTCTTAAGATAGAAGGGCGAGTAAGGACTTTACCCGCCTGTATGTCACCCTAAGTACGCTTACTTCTAATGGCCCCTTTACACATTGGGCCAACGCGTTGGGGCACGTTATTGGGCCAACGTGCAGAGGACTACTTGCTGCACTATTGGCTTGTTCGTAATTGGTGACCAATGCTGGCCGGCCAATCGGCTGGTGTCGGATTCTCGTGCACCAGCAAAGGATGTTGGCGCGCTCCGCAAACAGTATTCTGAAGTTGGTGTCTTGGCGTAGTGTACGCGTGATTGAAATTGTTACTAAGCAGCAGACCATAAATGAGGTTTTAAAATTTATAGAAATGTACCGAAATTACTAATAATATGGAATCACAAATTATTTATTTATACCATATAATTAATGACTTACAAGGCATTTGCCTCGTACTGCTGCGATGAAAAGTCAACATCCACCATGTTCTTTTGCGCCAATTCGTTCTATTTACTTTGCCGCACTTTTAGGTAACGTACTGTATAAATTACGCACCGATCTCGGCGCACTCAGACGATGAAGTAGCGACACTCTAAGAAAATGTCTCCAAGGCCCTGCATAACACCTCCAGGGTCCAATACAACGTTGTCATGGGAGATTTCAACGCTGGAGTGAAGAGTAGCGGCAAGGCTACGGAAGGATCACATGGCTACGGTAAAAGAAACCACAGAGGGCAAATGCTCGCCAACTTCCTCGAAAAAAAACTCGAAACTCCTTTCCAAAAACAGCCCCAAAGGAAGTGGACGTGGCAGAGCCCTAACGTTAGGACGAAAAACGAGATCTACTTTATTAGGACGGATAAGAAGCGCATATTTAGAGATGTTTCAGTGATCACTAAATTCAAAATCGGAAGCGATCACCGACTTGTTTGAGGCACTCTGAATATTGATTTCAAGGCCGAAAGAATCCATCTGATGAAGTCCACGCTTCGTCCTAACACCCTGCAAGCCATTGTGGGCTCCGAGCTACTTCACCTAAAGCTGGAAAATAGGTTCGCTGCATTGGAAGCCACAGATGGCGTTGACCAGAGACTCGACCAACTGGTGGGTATCCTTAGGGAAGAAGTCTAAACTTTTGGGGGGGGCTGTAGAACTTATGAGAGATAGACTTGAAAACCCCCCGTCAACATTGACAGAAAACCGGGCACTTAATAAGAAAATCATGACACTGGTAAGATACGACCTTCGATGTTCCAACACGCTCTTGATTTAAAAAGCTATCGAGCATTATCGGGGTTCGAAAATGCTCCATTCAGTCGCTCGGGAGAAGCCACATGAAAAAGTTGACTACACCAGCGGGGACAGTGGTCGCGTCTAAGCCGGAGATTCTCTCCGAGATTAAAGACTTCTGTAGCCAACTGTACGCCTCACATGCACCTCGACCTGAATCCCAGAACGGAGATCCCAGAGCTACACTAACACTCCATCTAACAGAAGACCTGCCCGAAATCAGTGTAGACGAGATCGTGCTGGCCCTGAGTTGAAAAACGGAAAGGCCCCAGGCGAGGATGGTGTCACCACGGAGCTCTTAAAGGCATGAGGAATAACGGTACTTGAACAGCTCCGGGGACTGTTTAATACTGTCCTCTTCACTGGGAGAACTCCAGGCGCGTGAAGCGGAGGCGAGGTTGTCTTGTTTTTCAAGAAGGGCGATAAAACCCTTTTGAAAAACTACCGACCCATCTCGCTTCTAAGCCACTTGTACAAGCTGTTCTCAAGGATCATCATTTACCGTCTTGCGCAAAGACTCGATGAGTTCCAACCTCCTGAACAGGCCGGGTTTCGAAGTGGGTACGGAACCATAGACACAATGCGGCAGATTGTACAGAAGACCGGGGAGTACAATCAGCCTCTTTGTCTAGCCTTGTGGACTGGCGACACATTCAGGTGATAAAATGCTTATGTAAAGCTGCAACGATGCCCGTCAAAATACAGAACCAGCAGACTGAACGTATCCAATTGCGTCGAGGAGTAGTACGACAAGGTGATGTTATATCGCCGAAATTGTTCACCAACGCATTGGAAGATATGTTTAAGACGCTGGACTGGAATAATTACGGCATAAACGTTAATGGCGAACACATCTCTCACCTAATGTTGTCAGACGATATCGTCTTCATGACTGAGACGTTGCAGGATTTACAACAAATGTCGTCGGGGACGTCCTAGCTGATTCGTCTCAACGCATCGGTCTTCGGATGCATTTAAGCAAAACGAAAGTTATGTTCAACGAGCACGTTAATCCGGAACCGGTTGCTTTACATAGATTTACCCTCAAGGTTGTTTCAGAATATGTGTACTTATGGCAAATGCTCCAACTAGATAGAAACAACTTTGAGAAGGAAGCCAAGAGACGGATCCAGCTGGGCTGGGCAGTGTTTGGAAAACTCCGTCGGGTCTTTTCCTCGCCTATACCACAAAGTCTTAGAACAATCAATCTTCGATCAGTGCGTCGCTTAGCCGGCTATGGGAAGAGCTATGCTTGGTGCATCTCTAAGGGATCGAATCTGGAATGAAGTAATTCGCCAGAGAACCAAAGTTACCGATATAGCTCGGCGATTTAGCAAGCTAAAATGCCAATAAGCTGGTCATATTTTCCGTAGAACTGATGGCCGTTGGGGAAGACGAGTTTTAGAGTGGAGACCACGAAACGCAAAAGTTTAGTAGGGCGCCCTTAGACTAGTGGAGCGATGATATTCGCAAGGCTGGTGGTAACTGGAGAAGAAGAGCTGAAGACCGAGCTCACTGGCGTGCTATGGAAGAGACCTATGACCAGCAGTGGACTGATGTGGGCTGTTGAGGATGATGATGATGACGACTGTATAAATAAATTGCCGCGGCTGCAACAGTTTCCACGTCCATCTTAATCATAGCGCCAACGCAAAATGATCACCGCCAATGTGTAAACGGCGACCTTTTGGGGATACGATTGTTGGCCCAGCATACTGGCCCAACTCATTGGCCCAATGTGTACAGGGGCCATAAGGGTCTGTTCATACAGATCCGGCCCGGAGAGGAGAGCAGATTTTCATCACGTTGGGAACAGAGTTTTGAATCATTGGAATAAAGTTTATTTTGGTACTTCTTTTGTCTTTAACGTAATGAATGACAAAGGAAGTGCGAGCCGTGCGAAAAGTATGTGTAGCGAACCGTAAAAAAAAATGATTTTGTTACTCGCCCGTCTAGATAGACGAGAGACTTTAAAATGTTCAAGATTGTAAATAAATCAATTATCCGTTATTCTTTCGCAATACGCTAGCATGTGTATGCGTATGTGTCACCGGCTTAATACGATTTTGCAAATGTCAGCTGTCAGTTTAACTGCCGACTCTAGTAACATTTGCACAAATGTCATGTCATGTCAGCATTCTTTTCAAGTTGTCGTGCTGCTGCGCACTGTGGTAATTTTTCAATAAAATCAGTAAGAAACTTCTACACATTTAAAAGAATGACGGACAAAACATCGGATTACACCACTACGAACGGGTTGGAGAGTAAAACTCCTTTTCTAATCGGCGTGGCGGGCGGCACGGCGAGCGGCAAGGTATAATCACGCCGCATTGCTTTATTATTGATTTTCATACGATTCCCTTGGAATAAAGTTACGTAACATTTTAATTCCATGGTCCCTTACCATAGTCTGATGCCATACTGTTCTTGGGCCTCAGACAATCTTTTTTTTTAAAAAGCAAAGCAACATAACCTTAAGGAAATACTATGCGAAATCAGTGTTATCGATTTAAAAAGAAAACATCCGATCGGTTCGATTGTTGTGAGCATTGTTTCGTTTTAATAGAATTTGAGATGCTTTTCAAGATGGTAGGGGTTTTGTCACACGTGATTGGAATTCCATGTTGATTTTACAGGGTGGTGCGTTCGCCGTCAAATATATCGGAGCTTAGGGACTGAAATATATGGTCTTGTTGATTTTAAAATGGCGTTGCGTTTGGGCTTTCTGTAGCACCTTTTGTGCTCTGACATATTTTATTGAGACTTGTAGTCTGATCGGCGGCGTAAGGGCTAATAGCCATAAAACTTAAAATAGCATTTTTTGTTTTGAATGATAATAAATCGTAATGGCTACGAGTGAATTTTAACATGAATGGTGCTTATAAAGCTAAAATGCATTGTGTGTTCCACAAACAAAGATATCTCTATTCATGCACAGGGTTATCACACTTGTAAAATACAAGTAGGGTTAATATATAAAATATAATTATAGTTTAAAAAAAAGACTGTTCATTGTTAACATCATTATGATCAATTTCTCTGTCTGAACTCTCTGTTATATTAATTATTGTTGGTCTCGGGTAATGTAACTGTCTTCAATATCTTCAACATGTTTCAAGCGTTTTATTCTTCAATTTGGGCATAATATAATGCACCTATCAATGTCAAATAGCATTACCACTGGTTCGGAAAATATAACCTTTGCCCTGAGAACAGGCATAAGAAACTCGGCAAGGTACAATTTAAAAAAGTGTACATCATACATAAGTTTACAATATCACAGTATTTTTGCAGAGTAGGTGCACCTTTTTTAAAGGTAAATGACTCATGCAGGATGCATGACTCACTGCCAAACATCCCTATCCCTACTATATAATGATTTACTTTATAATATGCTCTTGAAATTAGTTTTTGTTTCATGACAGATTTAAATTTAGAGTCCGTAAGCTCAGTATTTTGAGCTTTCCTGTGCTCCTGCTTGCTTTTGGCTTATCAATGTACCTCATGGGACAGGGAACCTGTTAATAAATTACTTCCTTTAAAACCAATTAAATATCATTGATGTAATGGCAGATTCAACGATGGAACTATTCATTGATTGATTGGACACATTGTATCTTTGCATTCAATAATCACAAATGGATACGAAGAGCCACCAAGTTTAAACTTTAGACCTGATGACTGGTTCCAAACCGCCTGACACACATCTAGGGATCCTAAGTCAAATTATTCACTTATAGTTTCGCAAAGTGTGTTTGTTGGTCTGTCTGTTTGTCACACTCACTTTTCTTCAGTATCTATCTAAGTTACAAAACTATACGCGCATTTAGATCAATGATAATTGAGAAAAAAAGTTCAGGGTACCTTCAGTATATGTGTAATGCACCTGTAACATTTTTTTACATTTTTGGATAGCTATTAAAAATACATTATGCATATGTCCATTTAGGATAGATAGAACTATAAAAGTGCTATCTTCGCGAGAGTGTCCTCACCCCCTACAGCCAAAATTAAAAGTACCAAAATCCTGGGAAAATATATTAATTGAAAGCATGTATTATGATTTTAGAAGGAATAATATCACGGCTAAGTAGACTAGATTGTTTCCTGGATAGGCAGCTAAAGTGTAAGTATAAACACTGAAAAAAACATACAAAACCAAAAAAAAAAAAAAAAAAGATAGTTTTTTGTGTTTGTAGTAATGTCGTCGGAACCCCCATCACTGAGCATGGTTGTCTTCCCTGGTTTAAATTATTTGTGTTTTTTAAGGTTTGGTTAGGTTAGGTTGTGACCAGATTTCTGCAATGCTAGTTTCAGAGCTAAATAACTGTTCAATGGCTCAACTGATCAAATCTAGAAACCACACCTCATCATCAGCCCTAAAAAAAACCATGTCTGTTTTGTTCCATCCATCCAAACACAGATACAACATGTTAAACTACCTCTTTCTCCTCAGTCAACAGTATGCCAGCGCATTGTAGAGAAGCTAGGCCAGCAACACAAAGAGCAAACAGAGCGACGGGTGGTCTGCATCAGCCAGGACTCGTTCTACCGTTCCCTCTCTCCCTCGGAGAGGCTTCGGGCTGAGCGTGGTCAGTTCAACTTCGACCACCCGGACGCCTTTGACGATAAGAAGCTGCTGGCAACACTGCGGGACATCCTTCAGGGCAAGAAGGTGGAGGTGCCGGAGTACGATTACATCACAAACTCAATTAGGTGGGTTTAGGTTTATAAGCAGTTTAGCTTCTGCACGTGACTGTTGTCCAGTGAGTTGTGGTAGGACCTTGTGCAAGGTCCGTCCGAATCGCTGCCACCATCTTATCCTTTAAGCTGCCACCAAACAGCATTCACATTGTTGTGTTCCGGTGCGGGGATAACACAACTGGTGAGTGGTGACTTTACTAGCATAGAGGCATGCCAACTTAGTCCTAAGGGTGGGCAAAGGATTGTAGTTCTAAGATTCTAATCTTGCCAATGCATAATTGAATATGTCTATTTCTCACAAATCCCAGTGACCACCAGGTCTGTGAGCTTGTTTGGTACTGACCCTGATTAAGGTGGCGGTCATATTTTAGATTCCTGATTTCCTCGGGAACTGGCCAACCTTTTAGGAATTAAAACTATGTTTTCTCTAGTTTAAGATATATCTTTAACAGTATACGTTTGACACATGTTTGAGGTTATATTTTAACATAACCTCAAACATGCGTCATACACATTTTAAACTGACCAGCCTGACTCCTGTCGAATCGAGCCTCATAAAACGCCGTCGCTATACCTAAAGTCTATCCATTTGACCTTTCCTATTTAGATAACACTTAACTAACTATAACTTCAAAATGCATCGTTTTTGCCTAAAACGGCCATTTTCTGGTAAATAAACCAACTAGAGGCCACTGTGTAAGATCATGGATTGTTTTTTTTATGAGGAAATTTTTGTTGCAGGCAAAAAAAGCGCATTTTGAGGTTATAACAGTGTTGATTAAAGAAGACAAGTCAGCCATCTGACTATGGCCTTTAACCGTTACATGCATGATATAGGACGCAATCAGCACACTATTACGTGTAATGTAAATGAACTCATTAGTGACAAAAAAAGTGCATTTACGGGTTAAGTACTTATTCATAATGTCGTCCTCAGCACAAACCGGTCGCACACAATCTACCCGGCCGACGTGGTCCTCATCGAGGGCATCCTGGTGTTCTACTTCCCTGAAGTCCGGGACCTGTTCCACATGAAGCTGTTCGTCGACACCGACTCCGACACCAGGCTGGCCAGGAGAGGTGACTAGTTTTTAGGGCTATTTAAAAGCAGTACTTGTTCATAAACGGCTATTTGAAAGAAATAATGCTGCTATTCCATTCAGGTTTATGTAAGGATCAAATCGCACGTGAAATCCAATAGTGACACTAAATTACGAAAAAAAGTGTTTGAATAGTGACGTCAATGCGGTTAAAAAAAACTGTTGTGTAAATTGCTTTTTAATGTAATGTCACTATTGGATTTAACGTGCGAAAGGTATATGGTACGAATTGATACTAAACTATGACGTCGTGAGTCTGTAAACACTAAGTCAATGCCACTTAGAAAAATATTACTCGCAGCATGGACGAATGAGGAAATAGACGAACGGGGAAATGGACGAACCGGGAAATAGACGAATGAGGAAATGGACTAAAAGAGAAATAGACGAAAGATGAAATGGACGAACCGTGAAATAGACGAATGAGGAAATGGACTAACAGGGAAATAGACGAAAGAGGAAAATGACGAACGAGGACGGAGTAGACGAACGGGGAAATGGACGAATGGTGCAGAATTGTAACAAATGTGTGGTAAAAACCAGTAATTTGTAATTTTAGTCGAGAATACTGCGTTTAAGTATATATTGGCTTTACAATCCATTTTAAATTTAAAATTGAATTTACTATTGGATCACTGTTAGCACTTTGTGATTGTAATTTCCAGTATTTCAATACATTTTACTAGATTATACACCGTGGGCTGCTAAAACCCGACCGATTTTAACCATAGCTTCCTAAGCCTAAATGGAGTAAAAAAAGTCGTACAATATGTAGTCCAAAAACGCATATTTTTTGAAATAATCGCGATTTTAAGAATTTATAAAGTTAAAAAATCTCAAGTATAACACATCCTAAGAATGTGACGTAATTAGGTGCACTTAAAACTTATCTGCGCAGAATCACAAGAAAACGTTACTGGCCAGTAGGTACCTAACGCCCAAGTTTTGTGTACAACTACAAACAGGTTTTAATACACAGAGTATTTCTGTCTAACAAAAATGTGACTTGCATTACAGCTGAGTGCCAGTGTAGTACTCGTATAATCGCAACAATAATCTTTATCTTTTCTTTATCACAAATACAAGTATCGCGAAACTAGACAGGTTTGTTGTTTGTTTCCGAGTTTTATTGATAGAGTGCAAACCTTTGGTGCAAACGCATGTGTCTTCGCTATAACTGGCCGGTAAATTGAACTTAAACGTTAAAATGTCAACGTCTAAAATGATGATTCTGTCATACCCAGTGTCATTTGCAAATAATTGTAATAAAAATAACCACAATGCCCCATTATCCTTCGGCTCATTTAGCTGATATCCATTTCATTTATGGATTCTGCAACGGAAACTCGCACAGGGCGGTTGATGAATACAGAAGAAGATTTCCAAACCGCCGAATCCCGCATCATTCCACTTTCGTGGATGTACACAGACAGTTTCGTGAGAGAGGCCTCAATAAACATCGCAGAGAAGTGGCGATGAATTTAGATATCCGAACAGAGGATAGAATTATGAATTTAATAACAGAAGATCCGACATTGTCATCCAGAGCTGTAGGAAGGATTGTAAATGTCAATTACAGACTAGTACTAAAAATATGGAAAAAGTACGGGCTCCATGCTTTCCATTACCGGAAAGTTCAAGGTTTGGTAGAGAATGATGGACTTGCTAGACTCGCCTATTGCCAAAGAGTCAACCAGAAATTAGTAGAAGACCCAGGGTTTCTTAATAAAATTTTATGGACGGACGAGTCGATGTTTACGAGGCAAGGAATTTTTAATTCTCGTAATCAGCATTTGTGGCAAGAAGACAACCCTCATGCGAAGAGAGAAAATTCATTTCAACACAAATTTTCCGTCAATTTGTGGGCTGGAATAATTGGTAACAAATTGATTGGTCCTGTCATATTTCCTAATCGATTGAATTCAGCAAATTATTTGAATTTTTTAAGAAATGAGCTTTATGATCTACTGGAAGATGTAGATTTGGAAACACGAAGAACAATGTGGTTCCAGCACGACGGTTGTCCAGCCCACTTCGGCCTTGTAGTGCGAAATTGGTTAAACAACGAATACCCAAACAGATGGATAGGACGCGGAAGTAATGTTCTTGCCTGGCCCGCTAGGTCGCCGGACTTAACGCCGTTAGATTTTTTTTTATGGGGGACACTGAAGGACAAAGTTTACTCGAAACCGGTGCATTCAAGAGAGGAATTGTTACTAAGAATTACAGCAGCCTCAGAAGAAATGAAAGCAAATTTTGTGAACCTCAATGATCAAATACGTTTAAGACTTAATGTTTGTGCCCAAAACGGTGGTTCACACTTCGAAAACCTTATTCATTAAAACATGTTATCGTATGTCTTGTTCTTTTCTTTATCTCCGATTTTCATATTGTGACAAGATGAATGTCATCATTGTGAATTGATATTTATGTACGATCGTGTCTATCGCGATATAATTTCATGGTTTTTACCTTAATGTCGTGACCACAGCTAGAGAAACTTGGTTGAATCGTCGGAATTAAGGTAAAATCCATAAAATTTGCTGCAGACTGCAGACCCGTTCGTACATAAATGTAGTCCGTTTTCACACTAACCGATCCGATATCGGATGTCGGAAGGGTTTCAATGGAAAAAATCCAAGAGGTCGCCTGTAATGTATGGGATATCGGTCCGACATCCGATATCGGATCGGATAATGTAAAAACGCACTAAATGTGTTCAAAACGCGAAAGTACAAAGTGAATTGCATGATTTTGGTTATGATATGAAACTGAAATTGCTTTCGGGAATTCATTTATTTATTCAGATAATTGAGCTAAAATAATAACTTTATGTAGGTACATACCTAATCTTCGCTTGAAGCCTTGAACCACGAAAATGATAAAATAGTGCTAGAAATACGGATACTTCATTTAATTGGTTTGTTTACATTGTTACTTAGCAAGTTCATTAACAATCATTTTACCTACTAACTTGACATTTCTTGTCATAAACTAGTAAACACTCCATGACACATAGGTACTCATATTTCACTTGCTGTCGGAGTGATTCGTGAAGTGTCGTGTTTGCTTACTCTGTTTCTCGTTCAGGTATTACATTTTCTTATTCACACTCTCAAATAAAGATTTGTTCATAATGAAGTGCAAAGCTTAATTGATTTATTTTGTTACAAAAGTTAAAAAATAAATAATGCGTAATTGGACCTATGTTCATATAACATTATTTACTTGTAATTAAGTCAGGAATATGTGGTTGAAATCGGTCGGGTTTTAGCAGCCCACGGTGTATAGTAAAGTTCAACAAGAGTCAATATACCTATTGGCTCGTTCCATTTTCAAACGTGTGTATGAAGAAACGCCACTAAGAACGACTTACGACCAAACTCTATAATTCAAACCGCGGACAGGATAGGATGAAGAGGATGTTTTTTTTTTTAAAGATGAATAGCCCACTATGCCGTTCCGTCACCGACCAACATTTTTTTTAATTCTTATTACCTTCCGGGCCTGATACGTTCATAGTACGGTCATGGTATGGTATGGTGTAGTGGGTAGATTAATTTTATCTACAAGATCTCTGTCTATCCGTTTCTAAGCATAATTTTGCCTTCATCAGTGCCGAGGGACATAATGGAGCGCGGGCGCGACTTGGAGCAAGTCCTCAACCAATACATGAACTTTGTCAAACCAGCCTTCGAGGAGTTCTGCTTGCCTGTGAGTTCCTTCAACGTATACAGTGTGGTCACATAATTACGAACAAAATATCACTTTTCAATTTTGACAAGGAATTAAAAAGATCTTGACCAATTTTATTACTAACTAGCTGTCCCGGCGAACTTCGTACCGCCTAACAGTCGATTCGTTTTTTTTTTTTTAATGCTTATTCTGCTATTCGGGACGCTGAACAAAAATGTCGCCAGTAATTTGTGGGTTTAAGATTTAAGTTATATTATAGATGCACAGCAAAGAGACATTGCAAGTGACATTTTACCACAGACAATTTACATTTTACCATAGACAGTTGGTTTCTGAGTAATGTTGCCATCTACTATACTAACGTCACTCAATTGTTTTGCCTTCCCGGAACCCCTCCACTAACACACTTTATGGTATGGTATTAAATTTCAAATTGACTTTTTTTATTATTGCGAAGCTTATGTATGGGAATATAGAAAAGTGTTGTTTTTAGACTCTTTCAGGCAATTTTTTCATTTTTTCTCTCCTTCTACTTCAAGGAATATTATAAAAAAAAGAATTAGCGAAATCAGTTCAGCTGCTCTCGAGATTTGGGCTTAGCAACACATTCAGCAATTCATTTTTATATTAAAGATACAATTTACTTTAGATCAACAGACTTTAAATATAAATAAAAATAAATATCAGGGGACAATGTCACACCAATTGACCTAGTTCCAAACTAAGCTCTAGGCTTGTACTATGGGTGCTAGACAACGATATAAATACTTATATAGTGAAATATATACTTAAATATATAGAAAACATCCATGACTCAGGAACAAATATTCGCGCTCATCATCATGCCGATGTGCAATGAGTGTAGGTTCCTGGGCTTCACACTTGACTCTAACCTTAACTGGAAGTGCCATGTCGACAAACTGTGTAGTAGACTGAGTGGTGCAGTCTTTGCGTTGCGTAAACTTGCGTAAGAGGCTTATCGCAAATGATGCATTGAAACAGGTGTACTTTGCACATTTTCACTCTCTGATGTCGTACGGTACGCTCCTATGGGGAAACTCCACGGATGCCAACCGGATAATGCTTATGCAAAAGCGTGCCTTACGCACGTTAGCCGGGGTGAAACCTAGGCACTCTTGCAGGAGCCTTTTTATTACGCACCGCATATTGACACACTACTCAGTTTACGTATTTCAAGTAATAATGCTCGTAAGGAATAATATTTCATCCTTTGCACGCGTCAATATTCCTGGCAAGGAACTTCGCCACACCGGGCGTTTGAGAACAGTTCCCCGTCGCATGGCACTTGCGGGTAAGAACCCGCGTGTCATCGGTCCTACATACTATGAGCGTCTGCCCGCTAAACTTAAAAATGTAACATCCGACGAAGCATTTAAACATCAGCTCAGAAACCTTTTATTGGATCATCCATTATACTCCGTCGATGAATTTATGACACTTATATTGTAAAATTATTATTGTTTGTTTGACCTTTACTTCTTGCATATTGACTTCGGAAACTGACCATTTATTTATTAGTTGATTATGTACTTATTAATGTTGTCTTTGATTATTTGTGTGTTATTTTTATTTTATTACCATTTTATTATTTTTGTATTAATGTTGACGATACCAATGTAATTTCTTATTTTTTGACATGCAATGCAATTAATATTGTAACATTACATTGATGAATAAATAACTAAACTAAACTAAACATCACACAAACATCTGCACTTACCGGGATTTGAACCCAGGACCGCTAGCTTCGTAGAAATAAACGTCAATAAATACTTTTTCAAAACAAATGAAAGACTTTTTCAACAGCGATATTGTACATAATTTATTAGTTACCGATAAGTGTAACTTTTTGATTGGTTGTCAAAATTGAAAAGGCATATTTGTAGGTAATTAAATGGGAAAAACTCAAGCGTCCCTAATTGTATGCTTAACCAACGTATCTTGATCTCCAACTTGCTACGAGCGCTTGAAGTTAGTTCAAATTATGGTAGCCGTGGTTTGCAGATTGTGTAGAGTTGCAACTTTCGATTTCAGACGAAGAAGTTTGCTGACGTCATCATCCCGAGAGGCGCAGATAATTTCGGTGAGTGTTTTTTTAAAATGGGGTCATTAAAGTTCACGCTAAGGGAGTACGCTAACGCCTTTACATACTGAGTTGTAATTATTATTATTTCGCATCACCCATTCGGAATGGGGACTTTTCTTCCCTATCAAAGTGGCACTTTTCTGTTCAATGAAATATGAATATAGTATGCACATGATGGAGTGACGACCTCGTCAGGATCGCGGGACCGCGGTGGATGCGAAAAGCACAAGACCGGTCTGAGTGGAGAGCCTTGGGGGAGGCCTATGTCCAGCAGTGGACGTCTTTCGACGGAAATGATGATGATGATGATGATGCACATAATTTGTTTTATCACTAAGATCTTTTATTTTCCTCGTGGTTTATGTATGTGAATAGCAGTATGTCACACGGTAGCACTGATAGTAAAGACTCGTTCCTTCTAAGAATTAAACTCAGTATACAGTTTAGAATTATTTTATATGACAAGAAGCTTAGAGTTGTGTAGTCCTAAACACCGGAGCTGATACAATGGTGAGGGTATTTTACTGATTGAATATGAATAGATAAAGCGGCTTCCTATTTTTAGTTATTTTACTCTTTGGAAATCTTTTTAAAAATACACTTATTTTCAGCATTCTAAACTTAAAAAAATTATTTAGGTTTAGAATGCGAATGAGTAAGGAAATATTAAAGTATTCAACATTAAATCCTCTAGTTTTAATATTAAAAAATAAGCACTGCCCGTATAACTAACTTAACTATGAAATTGTTTATAGAAGAGTTTTCATATGTAATGTCTTGTATTTTATTGAAGCATGCTCTGTTCTTATATCATTGTGAAATTTGAATTTGACAGAAACTGACAAAGAATACTTTAACTAAAATTGTTTTATTGTGCGTTATGAAGAAGGGGTTAGAGATTTACCATCGTTTTCAGTAGTGTCTTTAATTTTGCTGTCTTGATAAACTTGTCGCTTGTTAGAAATGTATTGAAAAGATGGATATCTTGTTTCTAACGATCTACAATAAATATTTCTTTGTTTGTATATTAAATACTGTAAGTGTTGTATAATAATTCTGTGTTATAGTGTTCTCAATCCACTACTTATTGTTACGTATAACGCCGTTTGAAATCACTAGTGCCCCTAATAATATAACTGCTTTGTCCTTATCAATCAAATTCAAATGTCACAATGACGGATAGATCAAAGCATGGCTTACCTACTCCTCGTTTATTTAAGGGCATAGTTGATAAATATTTTACTGGAATTCCTTTAGGCACAACCGCGCGGCACAACTGACCAGTGATTTCTATTTGAAAATGCGGAGCTGCTATCTCGGAGTGTTTAGTCCCTTCGGGCAATCTGAACCTGACTCATTTTAATCAAACTAATGTTGGTCAGTTGTGCCATGGGGAAGTTGCTATATTTTATACGGTGTTTTATTTTTAAGTTGTATCGGTAAGTAGCACAAGAGTCATAGCCACTGCAACAATTTAAATTCCCTACTCGCCCAGTTAACTCACCAGCTCGGCATAGCCTGGCCGCAAGGTAAAGCATTCATGGACCCTAAATGTAACGTATACATTGTCTCAGAAATTTTACTTTTGCTTTAGGAGATCGCAGACCAAAGAGATGATGCAAATCCTGGTAACCAACCTTCCTATTTTTGAGCTGAATAAAAGTAACTATAGCGTCAAGTTAATTTGTTAACATATAACATTTGTTTACATTGTTTTTGTTAAACAACATATGGATATACCGTAATAGAGATGACCAATAGTGAAATTAAAATTGGCAATGAATAACGGAGGATATACTGCTAATTAGACATCGGTTAGACAGAGAGATCCGATATGCACTGTGACGTCATGTAACTGGTCGGCCATAGGCACAAATTTTTGTTGGCTTTAACTTGGTTATTTTTATAGCTATTCTCAACTGTTCGTTACATTAATCAGCTTATATTAAAACTGTGAAAAAAAGTAATTAATAGTCTCTTTTCTGAATTGGCTAAATTCGAGTTGATCTCATAAATAAAGTCAAAGTCAAAGTCAAAGTCAAAGTTCTTTATTCTTCAATTTAGGCATAATATAATGCACCTATGAATGTCAAAAAGCATTACCACCGGTTCGAAAAATAAAACCTTTGCCCCGAGAAGAACCGGCGTAAGAAACTACCTAACGTATAACACGCAGCTGTTGAAGGGTGGGTATAGATTTTACAGCAACCTCACCTTTCAATTTAATGTTCCCCATGTCAAGTCTAAATATATCTGGTAATGTAATAAATTGAAAGAAGAAGACATAGGCCTGTTTGACTATCACCTCTTAGCGTTAAAGTTTCTGAGACACCCTGTATACAATACTGCTCGTAAACAGCCTGTATAATATGATCATTATTACTCGCCTTACGAGGTATTAAAAAAAGATTATTAAATCAATGACGCAAATTTAGCAGCTTGAAATAAAATGAATCAATTCAAAGAGCAAAAAGCTGTTGTAGTTCAAAAGATGAACGTTTTATTTAAAACTGCGCCGAGCGTCCAGTGGCGCCCTTGTTTCTATTATCGTTTTTTTTAATAAACTAAAGTATTTTCTTGAAATCGGAGGTTTTTTTTCTTGTGAATACATAATTTATAAGGTATATGACATAACTTAATGACAATTTAACTATAAGTGTGTAATTTAACGGAGAAATGTTGCAATATTTTTCCGTTAAATTGACTACACAAAGGATAAGTGTTATTAAACTTTGCCATATACACTATACATTGTGTATTCATTTGTACATCAAAATACCTCTCCTCTGTCTCTGTGCAGTAACGAATTCACAAATCCAAGTCCACTTGAATGCTAAACCTTGACGTGTATCCCGATATAATAAAAAAAATGCAGCGGCTATGTCTCATGTAGCTGCTATACGTACTATCGAGTTCTAAAGTCAGTTTTTGTTGCAGTGGCTATCGATCTTATAGTGCACCACATATGGGACATTATGTATAAGAAGCGGGCACCGAAAACTAACGGATGCAAACCTCATAGCGATGGGGACGAGACTGCGACTGCCCGGCGTCTGTCAGGCAGTTCTGAGGATACTTTGAGTCGATAGTGTAAGGAGTAAGGCTTCTAAGATGCAAATGGTCCCGTTTTTTAGGTTAGGTCGTGGCTAGCGGCGCACTGCCGGCCGATTTTGAGCCGTATGTCAGGAGCTGAGCATTTGTTTTAAAAAAAATCCGCTGTTAGTGACATCTATGTGTAAAAAAAGATGGGATAACCGTAGGTCACCTAAATATGTAGATTATGTAGAGTATACTGGTCAAAATAACCCAGAAATAGGAGCTCCGCATAAGCGGAGCTCCTGCTAAAATGCTCAGGTGAACAAATCGTGTACATGAATCTGTGTAATAATTTAATATTATTCCAATGTGTTCACAAAGTATATATATGGCAACTTTCCGTTTCGTTTTCGAAAACGTTAGAATTTCGTTAGCGGAAAAGGTTTTGCTTGAATAGATATTACGTAGTTTCGTGTACCGTACCTGTTGAATCTTTTTACATTTATATATGTCACTTACGGTGGCCAAAGTTTATTTCTCAATATATATAAATTTGCTTTGCTGCAAATCAGCTGATTGAAGCCCTGTTCCAAATGAATATTACAATCTATACTCGTTATTTGTCATAATGTATAATTTCTCCTAATTTTCGCTTATTATAAAACCCTAAACTAACTAGTAGTTTTGGAAAATTTAAAAAGTAATCTGACCCCGCTGGATATCAGTTTATGACAAACACTAATTCGGATAAACGATGTGTTAGGAATAACACCAGTCACTAACAGGATATTTGTCACTAGTGTTTTATAAAAAAAAATGTTAAGAAACTGGCATTATTTTGAGAAATTTACTTTGGTTATTTGAACCAGCGACTGCCAGCTTAGCAATCAGTAGTGCAACCGCCGAGCCTACGGCAACCTGCCAGCCTCTATTCGTCATTGAACTTTCTAAAGTCGCCGTCAATAGTAACTGTGAACGATGAAAACAAATTTGTATCGTTTGACACATAACCTCAGATATTAACCAAGCGTGTTTTTATTAAAAAAATAACATATAATGAATAGAAATAATAATCCAGTGCATTGCATAGGCTTGATCTTTAACAGAGTTGGTTAGATTGGTTTTGTTTACATCTTTTGCAAGTTCTATTAGCATAATTTACTCGTAATTTGATTTTAGAATCTTAGAATTTGATTGATCTGCTGAACCCATGTTGATTTTAGGTTATCTTATAAAATTCACGTAGGTTAAGTTAGGTCAGACTTGTAAACATCACAAGACAACCTGAAATCAACACGGGCTCAGCAGAAAATAACACTCTTTTCAACGAAAATTCTGCAGTGATACGACCTATGAAAGACAGGCCGAGAGGTCACATCTCTCATTCTAACCAATAGCTGCGTCCCTCCCGGCCAGTCAGTTGGGCTGTTACACCGTTTTGTACTTTTCAGTGTAGAACAGAGGCCATGTTTCGTAAATCATCCCATTACTTTCAACCTCGTATCTGATCTAATAGTATCTAGCTATTCGTTCAGATACGACGTAAGGAAAGTAAAGTGGTGATATTTCGTAGGGACCATATGATGCAACTTAGGAGCCTTCGTGCCTACGTTCAGTATGGCACGGTGTCAACTCGACGGTGTTGACACACCTTAGATTATATGACGGTAACTCGTCTAATTTCGAATGGACTATGGGAATAAGTGAGTGGCTATGTTTTAATTGTGTACAGGTAAGTCGTTTTAATATTGCCGTGTTCGTGTAAGTTCGATAATTTGAAATGGAAAATATATTGTACGTAAACAAAGCAATTGACCGCAGGATTTTGGAGTATAGCCCAGTTCACCAATCCGTATCAGTTCATTCATAGAACCTATTATTAATGTTTTCATACCGGTGGTTGTCCGTGGGAGTTTGAACTCGGGGACAATCCCCGGTTGGTGTCCCATCACTTTGTCTAAAGGGCCTCTGCGTGTTGGCTTCGGCTCCATGTACGCCTTCCAGTGGTCCGGAACTCCCGTAGCCCAGTGATTGGTAAAGAGATAAGTATTTTTGAGTTAATTCTTTTCTTTCCAAATTTTTTGGATTAGTGTTCAGAATGGTGGCATTTTTATAGTAACTTCCGCGTTTTGTTCACTGGCTGTGACGCAGAAAAGACCATGTGGCGTTTAGTAAATAGTAAATAATGACCGTAAAAAAGTAAACTTTTGAGAAAGAACTTTTTTTAGAACGCGTTTTAATCATGTTCCTGTGGTGAATTACTTTGTTTAACCTCGTAAAGGGCGTAAATTGTACTTGATACGGCCATTGGAATAAATACCTTTTGCAAACAGATTAAATTGGATTTTCCTTTGATTTTGTGACTGACAATCTAATTAGATACAAACACTATGATATTCACAATAGGCTCATATTATATTTTCGTTGTAAGGTGGTCCTGAAAAGGCGTACACTATATTTTTCCATGAATGAATGCGGATGGTATAACTGCGAATGATTCGAATCGAACACGCGAACGCAAGGCTTAATGGATTTGCCTGTATTTATTTGCGTCACGTGACTTTTTCATCAGAATGTCTTGTAGACTATTAAAATTAATTGTATGGTGCTATTTTCTAGGTTTTTTGACCCGAAACCCGAATGTCTAACAAGTAAGTTTATATAGTTACAGTTTGTTTGTAGATTTAAACTTACACGAGACTATATTAATATAATCGAACAAGGGGGCGGTCTGCGTAGCGGGGAGGGGAGGTCTACTTGCGGCCCCTCCCCTCCCCAAGACCCCCCCCCCCGAACTACAATACTACCCTAAGAAAAAAGGGCGCATGTCTCATCGAACCGCGTATGTATAAATAACCTTATTGCTTAAGATAGGGGGCTTAATTTGCTTTGACTATCAAATGGCGCATGCGTCCTTTTGTTTAGACGGGCAAAATAGTCGAGTGCTTACACGTTTCACCAATATATTAAAGTTAAATTCAGTTAAGTATAATCTATAAATGTGGAAAAAAATCACGTGTCTGCAATACTTATCAATAACTAGCCATTTTATTAATCTATAAGTAAGCTCTTTCGTGTAGTTAAGTATGCCGCAAGTAGGTAAAATAAAAAACTACTTAGCTGTCTATTGTAATTTAAAAAAAAAATCATTGCTATTATAAGCATTGGAATATTGTACTTTTTCCAATAGTTAATAACTGAAGTATACCAACTATTTGAAATTAATCCGTATGGTAGATATGCAAGGAACATACAAATGTATGGAACCTTAAACGAGATAAGCCTTTCTCGTTCCTAGTTTTATTAAATTTAGCCTCTGTATATTACTGTATAAGTACGCCAATTAATGTGGTTGATGTGTACAGCATTGCAATAACATAACTCCACTGGAATACAATCGTCTAAACCGAAAAGGCTGTTAGCTTGGAGGATTTCATGCTCCTTACCTGCCTTTTTCTTTTGGACGGCTTGTTTCCTCAACATGTATAAATAAATATGACACAGAATTGCATAGATAACGTTCGATTATGAATTTCTACTTTCGATATATATATTGATAAACTCTCTTTTACATATATTTGAACAGTATTCTAGATTGTTCTATATCCCCAAGTCTGATGACGTATATAACGCTATTATGTCACTCTTATCATAATTGCGCTGGGTGCTTTTTACCTATTAGTGTTGTAATATGCCCCAAAACTTAGTTGTAAGCAGCTATTAAATGAATGTTAGATCTTACCCGTACGTATTTAAAATGGTTATTTTTTCAAATTATTCATAAATTATCTTGGTATTGCATAAGTATTTGTAATTAATAAAAAACACTATATCCATCATCTCACAAAGAAAAATGTTTATAATACAAATATGGTATTGCAAAAATATGGATCACGTTGCCAATTTCACTCCGAACAGGGCGTTTATTTTTCAAGATCTTTTTGTGTTGGTATAATTAAAATGAAAGGCTATTTCTGTGTAGATATTACTTCTGTTGTGAATGCGTGTTGTGAATTTTTTTGAATGCTGTAGTATACCTACTCTACTATTTAAGGCTGATTCCTATTTAGTATAAGATTAAACGTTCCGGTGTCCAAGACTTATGTATTCGTGTATTTTTACCTATATTTAATATCATATATCACTTAGGGTCCTTATAAACGGCGAATGTTACAATGGTAAAGAAAAAATCAGAGATTTGGGTAATTTTTATGTATCGGAATTTTATGCTGGCAAAGGCATTTTTTTTAATATAAGCTCTATATATATAAAGGAATTTCTGCAACAGGAGCTGTTATTATTGTTAATAATTATACATACATACATACATAAAATCACGCCTGTTTCCCAGAGGGGTAGGCAGAGACGACTTCTTTCCACCTGCTACGATCCTGACAAATGTCTTTCGCTTCTTCCACATTCATACATCGAGTCATGCACGCACGTCGGTTTCGGGTACTTAAGATTCGGCCCTTTTCCAGTATTTCTCCGATTTGATTCGAAACTTAATAATTATAAAAACAAATTTTTAAAATACCTTAGAGGAGATCACCAAAAGAAATACCAGTTTGAAACTACTTACTATACAGCGATTAGACAGAGTTCTGATATGCGGTGTTACGTCATATAACACGTCGGCCATTAAAAAAACCATGCTTTTATTGATCTGTGAAAAACAGTCATGAGTCTGTTAAATATATTGTTAATAAAATGAAAACAGCAGAGTAGCTCAGTTTGCTACCACCTTAAAACTCTTTTGCCGAGCTATAAAATTCCGTAAAGATTTTTCCTCCATGATTTGCTATGTGGTTATTACATTGCAGCTGCATTGCGTTAATAAGCCGTGAGTAAGGACCATTTTAGCATTCGCTTTAGAACATCTACAGAGTTTAAAAGACATCTGCTGTGTACTATCTGTTAGCAATATCTCTTCTTTATCTTTAGAGAATTAAGATAAAATTTCAATACATGTTCTTTGGCACTTTTGTCCATTTGTAAAGACGCGCCAATTTTTAATAGTAATAGTCAAGTTATCATATTTTAAAATGGATAATGTAGCATTTTTACGCATTTTAAATGTTCAACGTTCAATGAAAAGTGCACAAACTCTTTTACAACTGCCAGTTTTGAAAATGCATTTTCTCGGTCGTTTTTTTTTATAAAATTCTATTTGTCGAGGACTTTTATTCAGTCCTGATGTGTATGTAGGTCGATTTTAAATCGTTTCCTATCCATAAACCAAGTTGACGTATATATATTTTTACATATGTCTCTGGGTCTTGAATGTTGTCTATGTATTTATCCATAATTAGTATATTCTTATCTACTACCCATAGTACAAGCCTTAAATATAGCTTAAGAAAGCACCTTGCCTTGATATTTGTCCGCAACTCATAAACTGCTTCAGTTTGAAGGGTTATTCCCACCTGTTACCACTGGTAACAGCTGGGAAAAATATTCCCACCTGTTACCACTAAAGTACTCGGTGGTAACAAGTGGGAATATTTTTCCCATTTGTTACCACTAAAATATTTGGTGATAACTACTCGGGAAAAAACCCAGTAGTTAGTGGCAACAGCTGGGAATTTTTATTTCCAGTAGTTACCAGTGGTAACAGTGGGAAAAAAAATCCCAGTTGTTACCAGTGGTAACAAATTGGTGGTAACAGGTGGGAATAACCCAGTTTGAAAGTTTTGCAGATTATTTGTTCGTGCGGTCTTAAATTCGATACCAAAGGGCAATTCGTGTAATAAACGCATTTGTCCTGTATTGTATATGATACTCTATACATGTAAATATTTAATGTCTCTAAGTATGTACATGGTTGTCTACACTACAAGCTTAGAGCTTAGTTTAATATGAGTGAGATTGGTTTATGAATTTTATGATGTGTATGTACATTTATAAACTATGTTATAGTTCAGAGCGCGCGTGATAGAACTCCAGTAGTTTATGCATAGGAAATGTCCTTGTAATTGTGTTACATTAGATTGTGCATTATGCATACAGACTCCGTAATCTGGTCGCATTGACATCGGTTTATTTGTTGTGATTATATGTCAGTACTATTGTGGTTAGTTTAGTGGTTATATGCAGTGATCGTAGATTTGCCAGCGTTTTTGGTGCAGTGTAGTGGGAAATATTAAATAGGTTCAACCATGAACCAAACAAAATCAAAGCTATTTAGAACTAAATGTAGATATGGTTTACAAAAAAAATCCGATTCAAGTCTCGACTTGAAGACTGTTATCAACCTCTACTATTTTTATGTTCTGTATTGTTTGTATCTTTTTTTGAGGTGAGCAGTAGAGAGTGTATTAAATACTTTAAACAAATCGAAAATACAGGAAATGAATGAAGGGCTAATTAATTTATTATTTATTTATGGGTTAACTGATTAAGTAAAAAGTGTACTGTTACATTTTCAACGAAAACATGTTATCACATTATTTTAAACGTCAATCATATACACCTTGACAATCCAAGGTCACTGTCATATCATAGTGAATGACGTCACTACACCAGATTTGCTGGAAAACCTACGATCACTGGTTCATGTCACTGACAATGAGTCAAAGACAATCACTAGTAAAAATGAGATAAAAACCATGGGATTAATAAATGTCACGACTGTTTGTTAAAATCGTTACAGTATGTGTTTTCAAATCTTGCATTGTGAGAGTGACTTATTCTAAATACACTACGTTTTAAGCAAATCGACGCTAATATTAAACAAACACTATTACAAAGAACTACAGGGGATTGCGGCTGTCTGTCAATGTGACGTGCAGTTGCTAATAGATATATCTTCTATATATATAAAAGGCAAACTTGACTTTCGTACTTATATATCAACTCTCAGCCGAAACCACTGTACCTAGAAACTTGAATTTTGGTACAGGGATTCCTTTCATGATGTAAGTGAGCACCGAGAAAATATTTTCAGAAATTCACCCCCCTAAGGAATTAAAATAGGGGGAGTAGCGGGAAACTAATTCTACGCGTACGAAGTCGCGGGCGTCTATACCCTGTCTATTTAACAGAGTTAACAAAGCGTTGTCTCTGTTGCACTTTTGTATGAAAATGAAAGGGACAAGAAACTGCCAGTGGGCGTCAACAAACGCACGTCAATGGCGGGCTCGGCTTACATGCCGCCTGTTGTTAAAATATTCGTAATATTTCTCGTTATTTTTGTTTGTAGTTAGAGGCACCTCAAATAATTAACTTACTGATAACATCACATTGTCATGTCATGTTAATTCATCTATAAATCCTAATTATGTAATTTAAAGTAGTAGATAATAATATTTAAATATGTGCCCTGCAGTGCCGAGTAAACAAGCCGAGTCACAGGTTTAATAGGAAACAGTCCAAAAAACAAGCCGAGTCACAGGTTAAACGGGAAACAGTCCAATAAACGAGCCAGGTAAAAATTTGTAACCAAAGATAAGCACTTGAAAGCGTCCGCACCGTACGAGCGACAGATGTTGACTAAACTTTGACAGGCATGTAAACCTACCTTGTGCCTGTGCATCGTCCTTATCGCTGACCAATTACGTGCATTCTCTGTTATCTAGTATTAACTCTGTTAAATAGACAAGGTATAGGTAATCTACTTATTCTTAATCAAGTAGTTTTATTACCCACGTAATATTGACATTGATCAGAGATATAAGAGGCAAAAAATCATTTGCAGCAAATACGGATGGACGACGTCGCTGCTACAAGATAACGGGGTCTAATATATATGTATATATTTACAAATCCAGTTTATCGTCCCATTACTTTCTCAACCTCGTATCTGATCGAATAGTTAGATGTAAAAAGCACTTCGACCAGACACGAGTTTGAGAAAGTAAAGGGTCGATATGTCGCATAGCTTTTCCCGCTTCTTGTTGTGCTTATGGTCAACTCCGCTGCGCGCACATGCGACTCGAAATATACTTTATTTACTACACGAAAAGATACACATTTCATTTTGAGAATTCATGCTGCGTGGTGCAACGTATTCTGAATTCTCACAATTAAATATGTACGTTTCTTGTTATTAACAAAGTATACTTTGAGGCGCATGTTCGCGCAGCGTCGCGTCGCGGCGCGTATCTGTGTGAATTGACTCTGAGTACTAAGAAAAGTATCCCTCGTATCAAGTAATCTCCTTACGTTTATATCAAGATTTGAAATGTTTAGTTACGGGTGCGTTAGTTTACATTTTATAGGTTATATTATATCAGCTACTTAAAAAAAACGAATCTTAATTATAATGAATTATAATAATTTTTATATCTTATTGTGCCTGTGACAGACTGAGTTTTTAAAGTCAATTAAAAAGAAATACGTATCTATAGTAAATTCGTTTCATAAAACAAAATATGAAAATCCATGCTCATATTTCATGGAACTAAAAACAAAATATTTAAATTAATTTGACTTCATATATGCGAAACGGACCGAGTGTTTAACAATAACCTCGTTCTTCGAACGAATCGATTCGTCAATACAACTTTAATCTTTTAATGTTATTTAGTTTTATTTTACCACATTAAAAACACCTATCTAGACTTTACCATACGATGGCGATAGTTCTAGCTATACCTATTTTTTTTTGTAGTAATTTTAAGTTAACAAATTTCTTGCAGAATAGGAATTGATTACATTTCCTTTATAAACGTAATCGGTAATCGGATATAATGAACGCGATTTTAATTAGCATCACTCAATTTGGCAAATGTCATCTGTCACGGGCACAATAACATGAAAAATATTATAGCAATTAAATTAAAAAGCCATTTAGAATGGTTAAGTGTTGTCGGTCAAATTTTTTTTTGCAACGCACAGGCGTTTAAGCTTAGCCACTTGGTGAATATCAGCCACGCTTATATTGCCGCCAGTGAATGAGTTAAGTAGCTAGTAGGTTAACGGTAACTAAGGATAGCTTAGAAAAATCTCGCGGTTACTTAAGGGATTTAAAATTGCTAAGTTATTTAATTATGATATTGAAAAAACGTCTACTTAATGTTGCGAACGCAACGCACGAAGTACTATGGGATAGAGTTAATATAGCTTTTTTTAAAATTTATATATAAATTTCGATATGTATCAGGATTTATAACTTTTTATATCTGTAGATATCTCCTTAATAGAACTAGAAAAATACAGTAAGTAAATAGGTTTTCAATCCGATGCCTGCCTGCCAGTGTTTTGATATTGCCTTCTTGAGTGCACAAATAAACGTTCGTACCAGCGTTGCCAGACGTCCCGATTTTTAAATCAAAATTAAGGCAGGGTACATCTGATTTAAAATATCATATATTTATTAAAATACATTATCTATGGCTATATTTGCTGTAGGTTGTCACGTAAACGTAATTTAAATCTCAAATAAAAAGATAAATATTAGAAAAATTCTGTTTATTCACGTTTTTATCCTGCTCTCTACGAAAGAATTCCGGTTTTTTCACTCAAAAAGTTTCAAGTCACGACTTGGCAAAAAATATATCTGGCAACTCTGGTTCATACCCAAAGACACACACGCCAAAAAACATTACTCGTCTTAAGCAGTCGGGAAAATACTACATTGTCAAACAATTTTTTTGTTGTGTTTGCATTATGTCTTAGTCGTCATCGAATATATAAAAAATAACGTTTTCTGTATATAATACTTTTGCTGGACGACACTCAACTTAGTTATCCATACATATATATCTATTTGTCCATTCTGTAGACATTTTTTTAATTATTTGTAAGTATTTCATCGATATTTTACACATACATTTAAAATGGTTCTTGAATTTTTGGCAATATTAGGAATAAAGCAATAAGTGTATGAACGATTATATTATATTTATAAATATAACGCATAATATGTTTAAGCTCATCTCAGTAAACTTTACCTGTTATATATGTATGTATACTAGCAATAATTTGCGTTTACATGTATTGGAATTCCAGTGAATTTTGTGATATAAAATTCGGTCATGGACTACACAAGATATCGGCAGAATCTTTGCGTCTGCGAAAATTATTCCATGATGCAAATCAAAGCGCGCCACGGGTACTTTTCACGACCATTGACAACAGGTTTTTTTTAAAATTATTCTCACAGAAATCATGCTTACGGTTTTTCTCAAAAGTATTTTTTTGTACAAAATTGTTTTTTTATTTACTGACTAATAAAATATTGAATATTATCAGTGCTTGCTACGCTCGCTATGGTGACTATGGTCGGAATGATGTCATCTTGGTTGTAACGTAGCTTTACGTAGCCATCAGTAGAAATTATGTAGTTTTTTTACTTTTTCAGTAAATAAATAACGAAAAATAGTATGCTTTGAGACCACAGATAAAAATACACATAGATAACGTAAACACCTCAATATGTATGAAAACCAACCGTGTCACTTTTTTCTACCAACTGGGACGTAACAAGTGAAGAGAATTTTCCGTTTTCCGCGCAAAATCTATTTAAATTACTCGCTTTTTTCGTTGACCGGCCGCAACAACAGGCGCGCAGAGCGCTAGGAGCGACGGCAAACCCCAACTCTTGGTCGGAATTTAAGTCGGGATTCGGATACGCGAAGTAGATGCATTTGCATAAAACAAACATCTCTAAGCATCCTATTTTTCAGAGGATCATTTAAAAGAAGTTGTTGTCAATGTATAGCGATGAGTGATAGAACGAAGCGCCTGTAGGTTGTTGCTATAAATTGTCGAGCTTAGTTTCTCGTGGCACAGCGTCTGTATAAGATCCGTGTTAACCTAATTTAATAATCATGTAAACAAACTGGTAACTAAATTGGCCTTAGACTTAAATGATAGTGCATTATTGATTGATTCCATTTATAATCCACTTAAGAAGCTGGTAACGCAGGGGACGATGTTGTCTCTAGGTTTTTCTTGTATACCAGGTATTTTCGAAGATTGGTTTGTAAATTTGGTGGTCTTATTTTAATATTCATACATTATTATGAATCATAAGCTACTAGGAAAGTTTTGGGAGTTAAAAGTTGATTCACCCAATTGGTAGGCCAACGGAACTGGAACGTGTCTTAGTTTACAGATCTTGAGAACATGTATTTTTACCATGACGACGATCGCCCTATGTATGTGGTTTTCTTGGTAAATCATAGTCGTATCATATGGATATTGTTTAAAAATACACATATCCTTGACTTGGTTGCTTTTGAAAGGTTTTTTTGTTAATTAAAAGCTCCCATCGATTGAAACCATTTTTTTCAATTTTTTGCGTCCTTATTATCATGTGTAGATGCTTCCCGTGACTGTTGGAGGGTGTTGAGTCCATACAAAATCCTCCCTTGACCTTTTTAATTAGCTTACTGCCGAATATTGTTGGAAACGCATTACTCAAGTCCTTAGGCAGTCGGGTAAAACGCGATCAGACAATTTTGTTAGAATGCGTTTGTTTTTTATGTGCAAGTTTGTGTTCGGTTTGTTTACATAGTTATTCAATTATACTGTGGCAGGATGATTAATTATAGCCGATGTTTCAACATCACAAGAGCTTGGCATGGTGACGTAGCGTCAGTTAGTGTAAGAAAATCTGTACTAATAGTATTACGAATTAATTACTATATAATGTAAGTAATATGTGTTGTCTAATACTGAAATGCACTAAAAGTATGTGCATTTGTAACACTTTGTCCGTTTCGTTTTGGACTGTGTAAACGTTTGTATGTTATTCAATATGTATTCATAATTCTAAGATGGTACTGTTTTTTCTTTGTAAAGAGAAACTCTGTTTCATGTTCGGCATGTAATTCTTCAAAAGGTTTTTTTTTTATACAGATCAGGTCTAGTAGTGAATGTGTCAATGCCGCATGGCTCACTTCCAACTATCCAAAAAAGACTTCTATAACAATCCGATTTAAGTTGTCAATAACATTTACAGTTTAATCACTAGTTCTATGGTACCTTGTTATTAAACAACAAAAAATGTTTTTTTTTGGTAACTCCAGTTGCCGCGCAAAATAGTTTCGTTGGTAGTCTTGCGGTATGTTTTAGTTTTTGGTGAACACAGCGCATCTGGACTGACAATATAACATTTTGCGGCATTTCTCAGGATTTGACGATAGATATAGCTTTGATTTTTTTTTCACACATATGCGTTAAATAATGCATCTTCCGTATATCTTGACTTTGTTTTTTTTCTCATGAAAATAAAAGTTGTCACGACATACGTCAATTGCAACACAAACATACACTAGACACTTGTCATAGGGTGCATTATTATATACATGTCAAACCTCTGTATACTTTATATGTATAAGTTAGCTCAGTTATTTTACTTGTAAGGCAGTGCTTGTTTTAAACATATCAATAAATGTTTCTTTCTTTTTACCAGTTTTTTGATATCGGCGTAATTCTAAATAACATTTTACAGGCTTTTATTTAACCTCGTTTCTTTGTGCTTCAGTATGTTTAGTTCACCATAACCATGAGGTCCATGAGTATAAACAATTAATTAATTCAAACCAGTTTCCGTTATAAGGAAAGTTAAAAATTGTAAATACATTGTTCAAACCCGACGACACGACAAGGATGCATTATTGGAGTCTAATAGATGATCTGATGATGGAGTCTGAAGGCAGCAACTTAATCTTCGCTGTACTAAACATAGACCCGCTTATTTGGACTCATCAGATTAATTTTGTCAAAGCTTTTGTGATGCCTGCAAAAAAGTACGGTCGCCAGTAAAAACCTGTCTCATAAATTAATATTTTGACAGAAACTTATTCAACATGTTTTTGATCCAATTTACTGATTTAATTATTCAAAAGTCAGTTGTGCATGAACATGTTTATCCCATTAGTCCCATAGCGGGACTTTTTGTTTGTTTTTCACCCCATCATTAGTTCCATGGTCAAAGTGGTTCCAAAAATACCAGGTAAGTTTAGATTTTCCCAAAAAAATGCTATCTCGTTCCCTAAATGTCCCTTTATTAAACAAATGGGAAAGGATTTTTTGGAAAAAAACTGCGAAATTCACGTAATTACTGTGAAGGGACATTTTGAGGGTTCCGTATGAGATTATGATACATTAGGCTTATTAATTATAGAGGTTCTGATACATAACCGTTTTGATAACGGGACATTTTTCAGAAGGTCCGTTTTGCGAAAGGGATATTTATAAAAGGGAACTTTTGCGAAAGGGAAAAGGGGACATTCTGTTAATGGGACCACCTGCGCCCTAACATGACTACTAATATTATGAAGAGGTAAGGTTTGAAACTTGGGGGTAATCTCAGACTACTGAAACGATATTAATAATTATTTCACTAATAAAGAGCTACATTATCCTCACCTGAGTTAGGTTATTTTAACCGCCTCTAAAAAGGAGATGGTTCTATTTGCGGCGGTATGTACCATGTACCTATGTATTTTTGTGTATGTTCAGTGATTCCTCTGTAATGGCAGTTGTAGCAGATGAAATACGGCGTTTCGTGAACCAAAGATTTCCTTTGGCAGGATTGGTCCTTGTGACCCAAGGATGGATTTTGGAAGTGGAGCCACCAAGATTTTCGATGTACATTTTTGGGGGGGGTGGTGTCAACTTTACCTTTTTATCTACATCGGTTAAGCTACTAGCCAAAGTTTGGTATCGTTTTCGTATAAATTGGGGATGTTGAATTCGTTTATGGTATCATATTGACACCGTTCCGAAGTAAAAATATGTGAAATAAAAGATAAATTGTTTTTCTAATTTCCTATTTTACAAGTTAAAATTCCATAACTTATAAACAATTGTAAATATTGAAAAAAAAGGCATTAAACGTGCATGTGCAGAGTTCAGCAACTTAAATTATTTCATATTTTTTTCCAGTGGCAATCGACCTGATAGTTCAGCACATTTCCGAGTATCTCAAGCGGAACGTTCGTGATAGGGCGATCGGGTTCCTCGACTATCCTGGTCTTGCTTCAGTTCCTGGGAGCCCGCAACGAAGCGGCAAGAGCGGACGGCCACACTAAACCACAACCGCGATCTAGTTGACGTTTAACACCATCAGTAGTATTAACTACTAGAGTTACCCATCTGTTTAAATATTAGGTAACTCTGGTTACCACGGATATTGTGATGGTTAAACGTCTGTTGGTAAGAGGTTTGGATACTATAATGTAAGATTAGATAGCGTTGGGAAGCAAAAGTAGCCGTTCGCTATTTTTCGGGTGCCATTGTGAGGAACGGGATGCTTATTAGCAATAACGGACTGAGAAGCGATCGACTCTTACCTGAACTCAATTAATGGTAAGTCGGTGAGGTTGAAATTTGCTGGTTTAGTAACTTTAAATTAGCCCACTCAGGATCACTTGATCACTTGTCAGTAGCAAGTTTGTCATCATTTTATTTTAGGTACATTTGTTTCTACACGTTTACCATTAGTAGTTCTCAACACGGATAACGCTAGCAGTAAAAGCAGAAGTTGACTGCTTTAGAGTTAGACAAAAAAGCTAAATTTAATGCGTGAAGTGAGAATAAGAAGGAAGACATTCTGCTGTTTTTTATGCTGGTCGACGTCAAATTCGACGCTGCGTTTTTTTTTAAATCTTAGATTGACCCCACAGTTTTGCAGAATTATTCCCACCTGTTACCACTGGTAACTACTGGGAATAAAAATTTCCAGCTGTTACCACTAACTACGGGGATATTTTTTTTCCAGTAGTTATCACTTAATATTTTAGTGGTAACAAATGGGAAAAATATTCCCACTTGTTACCACCGAGTACTTTAGTGGTAACAGGTGGGAAAAAAAATCCCAGCTGTTACCAGTGGTAACAAATTGGTGGTAACTGGTGGGAATAACCTGTTTTGCAGATACACAACACACCTTTGGTTTATGACGCGGGATATTTATTCATAAATCGACTCAATTTTGTGTCGTTTGCCTAGATCGACGACGAGAGAGACGGTCCGTAAGAATTTACGGTTAAGGTTTTTATTGAATTTAACCAATGTAAGGCAAGGTTAACGATGCTGTTACAATATAGCTTTGAGGATCCACCGGATTTTATATATGACGGTCGGTTAGTCATTTTAAATTAAGATTCAGTTATAGGTAAAGATTTACATGAGAGGTATTAAGTAAAGATTGCACCGACCGTCCAGTGGCGCCCTCTTTACTATAATTTAGTTTTCTAATAAATTAAATTATTGTCCACATCGAAGAATGGTTTTTGGCTAATAGGCTATTTGGTAACATTGAGAATATACTTCAAATTGTAGTCATCCTATCAGATAATAGCGTGAAACAACATATTTACCTTTTTTTAAACTAAATTACGAAAAAAACTGTTATAATATCTGAAATTTTATCTGCTGCTGTGGTTACTTAATGTTGATGTCACACGCAAGTAACCACAGATTATAAGGGTATATTTCTTGAAATTGTTTACTGTTTACTTGCGTGTGACGTCTCTTGTCATTATGGCCAGCGCCATGACAGAAACAGCGTTATTAGAGCGGTTTTAAAGATTTCATTTTTAACATACATTTTTATTGATAATACAGTAGAATCTCAAGGAAATATCAATGTAGTGTGCTTGTTATGTCATAACGCATAAAGAATCATTTAAAATGGGTTTCTAAAATTAGTCAAATAGCCTATTAATAGGGTATATACATATAACGCACGTACAATGGCCAGAAGCACCCGAAACCGACGTACGTGCATCAAGAAGTTGGTGAATGGAGAGGAAGCGAAAGTTGTTTGGTTAGACCGGGGCACCTGGCGTTCCATACTCTCTGCCTACCCCATTGGGAGACAGGCGTGGAATATATACAGTACAGTCACCAAATAAAAATGTTAGACATACTTAGAACCTTGTCATTGTGGCTGACGTTGTTATTGTCGTACTTCTCATTTGATGTTCAGTATGAAGTTTATTATGACAGTGCAATAAATTGCTCAACATTTTCGTTGGGGTACTGTATGTATGACATAGCAATTCAACTACACTCAGGAGCAGAAATACCGGGTCAGAGTGCGTTATTCATACTAATTTCGAGGCCTTGGTTCCTCGCCAGGGAATGCTTTTAGAGAAATCTGATGATGAATACCTCGAGCATCGATACAGGACTTCCAGAGTGCCTAGGATACCCAACTGATTGAATCTGCGGTTAACGCCGGAATAGTGCATGTTCAGAAATCATCTAAAATAGCAATACAATGAAAGAAAATCCAAGTGCTGACCCAAGCTCTCCTGCTGTGGTGTTAACTGATTGTGCGATCAGTTAGGTATCTTAAGAACTATTGACCTCCTCTATTGAACCTCGCAGTACCCACCATTAAAACTCACTCAAACCAACCCCTGGCGAGGAACCAAGGCTTCGAAATAGTCTCGTTTGTATGAAAAACGCACTCTGACCCGGTAGTTTTGCTCCTGAGTGTATGAGTAAGCCACACACACAAACATTAAAGGTTATTAAACTTTGCCATATATATTTGTACAACAAAAACCATCCTTCGATTTCAGGGCCATACTTTGGTTTGGGTAATAGCAATTAAGGCAGCACTGGACGCCCGAGGCAGTCTTAACGTCATTTCTTCGTATAGAAAAGACGATTTGTTATTGTTGATGTTTAGTCTTTGAAAGGTTTTTGTTATTGACAGGGGTCGTACTTTTCATGCCGATGACGTCAAGATGACGAAATTTTACTCACAGGATGCTTTGGTTTAATTTGGCAGGTGTTTAGGTATGTCATAACTTGTACAAATAAAAAAATGTAGAACAGTATTATAAATGATTATAGTTAAGTACAGTTTAATCGCAATCCAAATACGGATCACGGCAGCTTAATTTTTTTTTTCACCACGCTTTACTAAAAATGGCAAATTGTGACAATTTTCTTTTATAAATGTCTATGCCATAATTGTATTGATGACTGTTTTATTATATTATTTGTTACAGCATAAAAACGTTTTTTTTCAAATGATAATGTTACTCGATGATTTTTGCCACTGTGCTTCTCAATCAAATAATTTCATTTACGTTTTAGGTATGAAGTAGGTATTTATTTTTCTACGAATAATGGTTAATAACTACAATAAAACCATTTGGAATCATAATATATAGCGTAGCGTCTATAGTATATAGCGTCATTTTTGCGTCAACCGCATGAAAAGTACGGGCCCTGACGATTTGTTTGGGGGTGTTCATGATTGCCTAAAAAACAACTTGTGACTTATTAGCTGTAACCATCTGTTCAATGCATGGGTTGTCGTTAGCAAGCTGTTAGGCCTATGACAAGTTGGTGTGATGAGCTCATATAAAGAAATGTGCCGGTTTTCGTGCCTTCTGCGTTTTTGTAGAGGTATTCAATATAACTTAGTATGTATTAATCTATATTTAACTTAGTAAGTTTATTGTTGTCTAGTACCCATAGTACAAGCGTAGAGCTTAGTTTGGGACTAGGTTAATTTGTGTGAGATTCCCCCCCATATTTATTTATTAACTGTATGTCATGGACATTTTTAATAGAGTAAGAGTAATTTGTAAAACACTGTTAAACGTAGTATTTTACTAAGTGAAGCTTTAAAAATGGTAATTAATTGTTATCGTTTATACGGATTTGCCTTTATAGAGTAGCTAACAGTTTTACGCACGTATGTGTTGACAGTAAAAGAAGCTGAACTATAGTGCCCCGCCGATAAGAAGTCAATCCTGACACCTGTCATTCCAGTACAAATTATAACCTCAAACCCAAGAATAGGTTATAAATTGTACTGCGATGACAGCTGTCAGGATTGACTTCTTAACGGCCGGCCACTATAACAAGTTGGGTGACCTATTCAACGGTTTACCTTTGTTTCACCGAAACTCATTTCATAGAACGTATTCGCAGAATTTTCGTTTCATAGAAAGCTATTTTTTGACGAACCCGTTTATATTTTACGTGAATCCTATTTAAGATAACCTGAAGTCAACACGGGGTCAGTGGACATTGAATATAAATTAGGTTAAGATCGGATATTTATTGCTGCAATAAAAATGTAATAGTACATTGTGCATCAAGGGTAGTATGAAGGGAATTACTAACGAGAGTGTTAGAAGCCCGACGCCGAAGGCGGAGGGCTTTTAATGACTCGAGTTAGTAATCCCCTTACTGCCTGTGATACACACAATGGTTTTCATCACATTTGCGAGGAAAAAAACAAAGAGAAAACACTTTAACTCTGCAAAATATAAAGAAATAACTTTTGACGGACGGGAACGTAAATGGAAACGATATTTTTTTTGTGACCATAGATACTGCGTTTAGTTTCGACCTGGATTCGAGCCAGATTTAGCCAATTTGATAAAAATATATAATTACTAAAATTAATGATAAATGTTGATATAAACTTGAAATAGGTATAAAAATAATGAAGTTTAATGAAGCATATAGGTTTTGTGTAATGTAAGTTAGTCTATAGCTAATTTTTAAAGATGAAATTAGAAACCGATTTAATTTTTGGCTGAAAATTAAACCTCCTTAGTCAGAAATTATGTACGAAAGAGTTGCAAATTTTAAAAAGAAAGTCATTACTCCCTAGGGATGACAAACTCGCCATAATTCCCGCGGGAACAATTTAGGCCATTGTCCTTCTGTATACAGGCATGGAATAACACCATTTACGAGCAAGTGTGATGAAAACAAAGTTACGTCACTGTCCAAGTGACATTTGAGGGGATCTCAAAGGTTGGGCCGATGGGGTCGGCAAGAAATATTATATTAAGTTATCATTTCGCTCGAACCGTGATTTTAAATATAAATGATAACGGCGGCAGCACAAATTGTAAAGCAAAGCAAGTGAAGTGACGTCTCACATAAATCAAGCTGCTCTCAACTAGTTGACACGGGTGTATCGGATCAATGATACCAGTGCAATAAATTATGCGTACGAAATTAGTATTGTCGTTTTTTAAACAAGTTAAATTCATAAATAGTTTTTTTATACAAAGTCGATTTCTTGTAGGTAAATGTCGAAAGTATAAATATTTTGAATGCTGCAAATGTTTTTCGTTAACAGCAACACCCAATAAAAATCCGATTTTAAGTTAGGTTAGATTTGTGACTGCCGAAAAAACTGAACTCATGCGACGAGAAATGCCTTTAGATGAAATGCATATTCTGCGTAGTGATACGTGCGTGGGGTGTTTCGATAAAATAATGAAATACCGTGGAAGATACATCCGTCGATAGCATTAAAATAGTTGAAAAATGTAGACTATGCCGTTGTTCCTACTAGCAAAAAATATTTTGCGGATATTGAACACCTACCTTATACACATACGAAGGCGCTATTTCTCGCCATCGTCAGTACAACTTATAATTAGAGTCAATTAAAAAAACGCTTGTTGAGTAAAATGCCTCAAAATGCAACGAAAAGTGTTGACGTGTGGGATTTAAAATGCTTAGTTTATTAGAATTCGCAGTCTCTGACAGAACAGTAAAGCTCAGTCATGCAACATCGTATTTTATCGGCTAAATTTGGTTTTTTTTTTTTAATAAATTCAGCAAACTACTCACAACACATCCCTATTTGTTGGTTGTGAAATATATACTTTAGTACAGTTTGATGTGATAACGCGAATGGATTACAATTTAATTGTTAATATATATACAACTACCAACTTCAACCCAATGAATGAATGAATGAATGAATGAATAAGTTTATTTGTCAAAAGTGGGTATACAACATGGTCTTAACTAGTCTTAACTACAATGGACTAGCATGACAGTAGCGGGGAGAGACATCTTTCTATTAACATCTCTTCTGACATTAGTGACCCCGACGAGAATTTCTCCGTATTAGGTCGGCACTCACAACAGTAGCCTCCTAATTCAAAATTCCGAATGTGACAGGTGACATTTCAGTATATGTGGTGCAGCCTACATGAACCCCACGGGCGCGCTTTGTTTCATATAAAAATTTGTAGTCCGAATGTCAGTCAAAGTGTTTTTTACTGAAACGGTATTTATTTGAGGTTTTTTGAAATATCTAGCTGGTAAATGAGGTTAGATTAGGTTTCTTTTGTAAAAACCGTTTCAGGATAAAATACTATGATTTGCGATACTTTATGAGTAATACATTCGGACTAAATTTTTTTATATGAGAACTTGCCAAATTAACGATGTATATGGAATTTCACCTGTCACCTGTCATTGTCCGAATGGTGAAATAGGTTGCAGGCGTCATTAAATTCGTGCTTTTAGTATTAATCAAAGAGATATGTAGAGGCTATTTAAATGTTGCCAATAAATTTAAGATATTTATTAGATATGAAGAAACTAAACGCCTATTAATATAGTTAGCAACGTATAAATTTTTATTTAACCGTTAATATTTACAGTAGTTCAAAGAAAATATTTAAAAAAAAAATCGGGTGCTTGTTTGACATTTTAGTGAGAAAAAGGCCAGATTATGTACCTATACCCACTCAAGCGATGGGTAACTACAGTTACCAAGAGTCTATGATGGTTACGCTAGTTACAACTAATTATTGTTAAAAAAATCGACCATTATCTCGCATTAGAATACGTAGGTAAATTTACATGATAGGAAAAAGCTTTTAATTTTTATTGGTCACGACTCATTAACCAAACGGCAAATAGACGCGATTCGGCCCTCCTTGGAACCACGTAAGTTAAATTTGCTTTGACTATCAAAATGCGCGTGCTACCTTTTTATTTGGAAGGGCAGTACTAACACTTTACATGTGCATGCCTCATATTGATGTATTTTGTGGTATAAACGACACGTGATTGCCTCATATATGAGGCACAACAGCCTTGCAAACTTGAAGGGTTATAAAAATAGCGTGCGAGCTGCATTGTAATATAAAATAAAAATGATTTATTTTGCACCTGACAATCCACATTTAAATTACTTACACTTAAAACCAGACTATGTTAGTAATGCAAAACAAAACAAAAAAGAAAAGAAAAGAACAACTTTATTAATGGAAGGGGCAAGCGACGCATGGTGATTTCAGATTTGCCCTACTTGGCCCTCCCAAAAACAAGATCGACCCAGTATTTTGAGAGCGGGCAGTCGAAACACTCTGCCACCATCCTTAGCATGCTGTTGCCAGGCACTCCTTTAAGTAATAAGGCTATTCTTTTACGCCTAATGGCAAAGAAGTCATCCGTCGACGCCTCAGCGAACATGCCGCATGCGCTGCATTGCCTCGGTAGCCCCTGCAGCAGTCTAAGGATGTTATTGTTGTATTACACGCGCAATGTGCTGTAAGGTGTGTCGGGGTAAATGCGCCTACGGGGCAAGTGCACCAAACCGCGCGCTCACCCCAAGGTGGGGCAAGAGCGTCAACTGGGTAAATGCGATGAATCATATTTTCTAGGAGATATTGTTGGTTTGGTGCACTTGCCCTGTAGGCGCACTTGCCCCGTAGGCGCACTTAACCCGACTCACGTTATGCCCTTTGCAAAATAATATGATTGCACGTGTGAACTAACATATTTATAAAAAATAACGCAGAAAAGAAGATTCTGTTTGCACGTATGAGCGTGCATCATAAATGGGGCATGCACAGGGAACGTGTTAACGTAAACGTGTGAAAGTAACTGTGATATTGGCGTTTGCTAAGAAATATATAGCGCTTCTTGTCTACCGTTCTTCCATAGCTCACACATACCTCAAATATACATTAAAGATAGACAATTGTTAAGAAAGAAATAGAGCATTAGTACTTGTTACAATAGAGATGTTATAGTTAATAGGGAATATCCGTGGATATATTAAATCACATTTCTCAACAAAATATGAAAATACCGAAAAAAAAAACGGCCTCGAAATACGGAGACAATCATTTTAAACTGCTAATTACACAGAAGTTTGACAGATCGATCCGATATACACTGTGACGACATGTAACACGTCGGCCATGTAAACTTCATGTTGATTTCTGTCTTAGAAAGAATGAGATAGTAACAATCGTTTGTTTTCCTATATCTTGGTTATATTTATGGCTATTAACACATTCACTGCCAAGAGCTCTGATTTTCATACAAAATGGACTCACCTGTAGGGTTCTTGGCAGTTAAAATGCTGTTTTTTCTCAACTGTTTGTTACATGAATCGGTTTTTATTGAAGCTGCGAGAAAAATGACATGAATATTCCCAAAGCCTGATTTTGACAGCTGTCATTACCTTTCTAGAACATTTATCCTTTTGTTTTCCCCGATTCGGATTTTCGTTTTTTCGCATAATCCTCCCAAACTATTAGAGATATTAGGATCAAATTTAGCCCGTAATACGCCATCTAGACATAGATGGATTTGTTAAAATAAAATCAAGAGGGGCGCACACATGAAATTCGCTAATTTTGTAGCTACATTGCAGTTAGCCGCCATCTTTAGTAGAACGGCAGTATTAGGAGGTTTTTATTCGTCTCTTTTATTGCGTGAAACTTGTGCGTTTTTGGCAGCTTATAACTCGGTATTTGGACTGTTTTTAGGTTGAAAAATGGATTAACGATCTATATAGTAACTTATTTTTAATTTATTAAATGTCTATTAAAAAAAAAACACTGTCACGCTCGCTCTCTAAAAATACACGACACAGTAAAGCGTGAGAGTGGGATACCAGTATATCGTTCACTGTCTAACGTACGACCGCACCCGACGTTCACCGATTGTGTACGAACGACTAGTGGAGCTATGACAGTATATTTTGTTAATCGTGTTTTAGATAAATTGCCATCTAATTAGGTATTATTATATTATATTATACGCGCCGTACAAAGCTAGATAAATATATATTCTAACATATGATGTATGGGAAATAGACATTTATTTAAGTCTACGAGTATGAGAGAGATTCCATTTTGTGTTTTAATTTTTGCATATTACATTAACAAATGAGAAGATAGATAAGAAATAAAAAAAATCGTTAGCCTCGTTATGTGGAGAAAATTGCCCTTCATGGTCAACTGAGCCCACTCACAACTCAGCCCGCGGGCTCAGTTGACCCCTTAGCCAATTTCTGGGCCGAGTTGCCCCCGAAAAAATAAACGTAGTCAACTGAGCCTGAGTTGTGAGTCAGGCTGAGTTGTGAGTGGGCTCAGTTGACCATGAAGGGGAAAATTGAAACTAAAATTATCACATTAAGATTATCACGAAGTTCTGCCTTAAATATCAAAAGTAGGGTCTACAATGAAAAAGATATATTAAAAAGTTGTAGCCATAATTACTGTCTAAGAAGAGATACTACGAGTATATTGTAGATGAGCAATCTAAATAGATATTTAAATACCGTTTTTTCCCTTTTGGAAAATCGCGGCTGGGGAGCCTAACAACAGAATATTCTGACTGTTATTGTTTCTGAATTCCCCATATTGAGCTATTTGGATTGCTCCACTTGTATAAGAAATATATTGAAACACTAATATCACTTAAGCATCGCAGTTTGTATTTTGTGAAGAAAGATTGAAGGCTCAATTTGAGTAGTATGCTAATAAGTGAGATAAGTCGTTATATTTTTGTATCACTAATCAAGCTTATGTACGCACACTATTTCAATAGATATTTAATATTAATTAAGTAGGTACATTCTATGATTTTTTGGATCCATTTAGACTAATTAAGGTAAATCAAGATAACACCGATTAATGCAGAGGACGAAATTTCCGTGGCTCTTTTACAATGATAGTGATTTCTCTTGTATCGACTTGCAATCTTTATCGATACACTGAACCTTTAGGTTGTTCGCATTTTATCGCAGTGTTAATAATCAATTATTAATTATTAACAATGGCTGTAAATATCGAAAACTTCTAAAAATAAAAATGCTACAGTGGAGGAGGAGCTTTATAATCATCTCACTTATTAGAGCGACACAATTAGGATCCTTTTTACTTAGAATTTAGGAATGTTTGAATATAAATGTTTACTTCGATACATAACAAACGTCTAAGAATCAAAGTAGTACCTATAGGCGGCAAACTTAACGAAACCCCCACATTTTTGTTATTGTGTAGTGTCTGTGTACAGAAAATGGAGACTATATTTGAATTTGGACGTAATTCTCTTAATTCTCGCTACCACAAAGAGTTTCGTTACGTTTTTCACCTGCAGAAAGATAATTATAATTTTTACTATTAAGAAATGGTTGGTGGCATCTGGACCGTCAAACTGACATTGACAGATGTTATTGTGATAGTGACATTTCTTGGTAGATTCGAAAGAATGTAATTATAAATCTGAGTTTAGAACATTAATTTATATTTTTATCTGAAAACTGTTTATTTACAATTGTATTTTTTTTTTAATTTACATGAAGCAGAAGAAAATAAATGTATAGATACATTGAAAGTCGATAAATAAGAGATCACTCATTTAAAGGCCCTACGGAAAATCCGATCTCAGTTATGCACAATACAGATAGGTAATCAATAAAAACATATCCGAAGAGGATGGTTACATTCTCAAAAAAAAAAACTAGTCAAAATTAAAAAGAAATATAATATATAATACCTATATAATGTATAATATGCTCAGCGGCATTAGTATTTATTCGTTACCCAAAGATTTTTTTATTAAATTATATTGAGTGTTAATATTATTTGAATAAATGTTGTTTTGCGGTTTTAAGTTTGATGTTATATTTTAGTAAATAATGAAAAGATCTATCACGTAAAGTTACACTTACACGGGCAATTTTGTAAGCAACTTGCGACCCGTCCTGCTCGCTGACTTGATCTACCTAAATGCTGTTTTTGTTACAAACATCTTCCGTACTTGTAACATTATATAGTCTGTGACAAAAGTCAGTATTTGACGATTGGCAAGACCAATAACTTCTAATTGATCGTCGTTATTGGATGTTGATTTTTACAAATTTTAATAGTTATGAGATACCTAATTGTGTGTTATATTTTGTAGCTTATATTCTAAGATATTGTACTTTCGCTTGTTTCAAATGAGGGTGCTTTTTTGCAACGCAAGTAAAAACACGATATATGGGATACGTGAAAAACTGTAGGATAATTTGAGTTTTCAGGTTAACGCATCAAGGTGACACTTTTCATAAAGGTTAAATTGTTATAAAACTATGTGATATGTCGTATAAGTTGTGTTTTCATTTGTAATACACAACTTTGATGTAATGAGGGCGCCACTGTACATCTGGCATGTGTTCGACGCAGTCTTAATTATCAGATAGAATATTAACTAAATTAAACTATTTACTTCGAAATTGTTCAACATCATGGTTTAACGGAACATAAACCATACAATTAAATGTGGTAGGTGGTAGAGTAACAACTGTGCAATATGGATGAATTATATTTTGTACGTTAAATCTTGCCGCTCTAGAAATATTTCGTACTTACGAAAGTTATAATTACATAAGTAAAGGCTTATTGCTTACATTAGAAATTAATTATTAAAATGAAATCGTGTTTCGCTTGGTTTTTTGAGAATAAACTACCGTTGGTCGTGTTGAAATGAAATAATACGATCAAAATAAATACTCTTGTATTATTTACAAGTATGAATAATTGTGTGCGGTGCGCAGTATCGCAATGTACCAAAGAAGTTATTTTTAATGTGATTTGTTGCGTGTCCAAATTATTTATTTGTTTATGTTTATAATGAGGCTTTGATGAAATTGGCGAAATTATCAAATTTTTGTGATGCTTGCAGCTCCATATGTCAAAACAAACCTTTTTACTGGGCCTGTATCCGTCGTCGACAAGACTGGAAGTGAACGGTTCTTGGCGCTAAAAACCATGACGTCTTTGACATCATGTTATTGTTTATAACTCGGCTGCGATTACGATGAGTATCCAGCAGAGTTGTTGCGAGGTATCAGCGCCTCTATTCATCATGATAAAAAAAAAAAAAAAGTTTTTGATCTGTTACAGTATTGTCACCGTTTTGATAGCTCTTATTTACTTGACAGTAATGGCGGATGACGTCAAAACAATACCGTAACAGATCAGATACCGCTGAGCGGTGTGAAAAAATGCACCAATAACAACGGCCCTGAACGAGACTATGAAAATTAAGTCATCCTATTGGTGGATTTTGGAAAACTTTGATAATACGATGACAAGTCAAGGATGATACGGTTTTTACGACTTAGAATCTCGGCCTTGATTATCTATCGCAGTCACACTACCTGTCAGGGTATTCGATATGTCGATGAAAGAGTGAAAGCGATGCGGCCGAGTATTTTTCTGTGCTCGTATGTTTTGATTGCCCTTTTAAGTCTTTCGGGTGCGGGTTAGATAAACGCGTATGAGCGAGAAAAAAAACCGGGCACGTGCGAGTTGAAATCGCGTCAAGAGGGTTCCGTACATACGTTTTTTGATAGAATTCATATAGATTTTCCTGTAGTCTACAAGCAATGAACTATATTTTGTACTATTTTCAAAATTTTACGCTCAGTAGTTTCGGAGGTCAAGGGGGTATGGTCAATTTTCGTATTTTTTCATGAATAAAATCAAAACTATTTATTTTACAATAATAACAAAAATATCTTTGAGATCCTCATAACGAGCCCTTTCATTTGATATATGACACAGGAAGGCATACATTTTTTATTTTTTTATTTCCTAGTTTGTCCCCTGATCACCGAACACATCTGTGATCAATTTACATATGTGTACCAAATTTGAACTCAATCGGTCCAGTAGTGTCGGAGCAAATTGGCTGTGACAGACGGACAGACAGACAGACGCACGAATGGTCCTATAAGGATACCGATTTTTTTATTTTTTGTGTGGAGCCCTAATATTAGGTATAAATCCGAATGTTGTTTTTAAGGTCGGTTGTTATTTTTCAAATGCAAGAAATGTATGAGGGCATTTTCCAAAGAGCTCTTAGTTATAGACTGGAATTAACAGCGGTAACCGTTTCATTACGTCACGACAGTTCTAACGAGTGAGGATTGAAACTGCTTCGGTTATTTAATGTGAGTTACCGCCCCGCCTGTTCGCGTATGAGGGCAGTACATAGATGTATGACTAATTGTTGTGACATAATGGGACAGTTACCGTCGTTAATGTTAGTCGTTAACGTCACGTTTTTTGAAAAACGAACTTGAACAATATTTGGCAAACATGGCCGAGCGCAGTGCCACTTTAGGGTCCGTTCACACAGACCGGCTCGGAGAGGAGGGCAGGTTTTTTATCACGTTTGAAACTATAAAAAGAAATACAAAACGTTAGTTACTCGTTGGGTCCTGCGCGAGGATACCCTGTGTTACAGGACCCAAATAGTAATAAGCCACAGTTTTTAATCTAGGTTGTACAGAACTCGTAATCTTGGTCTTAGAAATAAGGAATCAATGAGCACGACTCAACTCTAAATACAATAATTGATTGTGTGTGTTTATTGTGTATGTGTAATTGTGTAAATGTACCACTATTATGCCATGTACACTATGGTATAGATGAAATAACACAATCAAATAAATTAATGTTTATAATATGAGTCGGTCAAGTTAGTGCGTACCTGGTACTACTTCAGCACCGTGAGGAGTGCCTCAGTGTTGCGGTAATTAAGCCGCAAGAGCCACACCGTCAGTGTCCGCTTGTTAGGAGCATTGCCATGATTTTCAAACCTAGTGTTGCATTTTGAAGATTTCCAACGTTGTCGTCGTCTCGTGTCGGCAGCAAAGTTCATGTCATGTCTTTTGCAGTACTTAAGCCATATTTTTCTAATGAAAACTTATTTGGTGCTGTATCGGATTGGCTTTCGAAGTGCAACTTTTAAAAGACATCTTTGTGATCTTTCCAAGCCGATTAGATTAGTCAGCTGCTCCGCCTCGAGCCGAGCTGCAGTAGCCAAGTCAGAGTTGAGTCATTGTAATAACTTGCATATTCACTTCTTTTGACAATTCTTAATGACAAAAGAATTGCACCTTAAAATAATAAAACTTATTACAATGACTCAAAACTATGTTTCCAACGTGATAAAAATCTGCTCTCCTCTCCGAGCCTGTCTGTGTGAACGGACCCTTAAAGCCGGATCGACATGCTTGGTGTTTGCCGCAAACACTGCAAGATGCAACTACAGATGTAGTGCATAATTGTTTTCCTTCGTATTTTCACGGAAACGTACGAACGCGTCTTGCTATTTCAGTCGGTCACGGTACAAAAAGTACTGCGGTTAACTGAAATAGCATGACACCTTCGTACGTTTACGTGAAAATACGAAGGAAAGCAATTATGCACTACACCTGTATATGTTAGAGTGAGCACGAATTATTTCCATCTCGCTGTAACGTACAGATGTAGTGCGTAATTTGTTTTCTTTAGTATTTTCACAGAGAACCGACTGAAATAGCAAGACTTATATTATGCACTAGATCTGTATAGTTGCGTCCTGCAGTATTTGCGGCAAAAATCAAGCATGGTTTCGGCATTCGAGCTAACGCACTTTTTTTTTCTGAAGATATTCTTGCATGTAAATATCCGTATCTCACTTATGGCCTGTTGTTAGATCAGTAGTTACCAACTAATCGTTAAAATCCGTAACTAATGGTTAAATCTCAAGGAAATGTGTCAAATTTAATAATTAAAAGATAAAGATAAAAGTCATTCAGTAAGTAGGCCGCACGAGGACTTTTACACGTCAAGAATTTACCAGCGCTTCCCAAGAGGAGAGGAGAAACCGCAAGAAACTCAGCAGTCAATATTTTTTTTTTAATATTTCTTATAACAATAGTACTAGTCTAAGCATTATACACGGTGGGGCCTGTAACTAAAGCAAAAAATTAAAACGTAGATTCTTCTCCTCAAACTACGCAACGTTTGTTTGACGTCTTTGAAAAAAAACTTGCGGTTTTTGTATTTTATTACATTATAAAGTTAATTCGAACACGCAATGTACTATGAAATTGGTTATGTCTGTAGAGTGATGAGTGACAGGCGATGTCAATTAGACGGAGTTTTAAGTACATTGAAAATACTATTTACTTTGTTTGAAAAATGAGTAATATAAAAACTTTATGATTTTAAAAAGTTGCTAAACAAAAGTTGTCTAGTTTGAAGAGTAGAATCTACGTTTTAATTTTTTGCTTTAGTTACAGGTATAAAGCTATAAATATTTAATTAAACATAATGTCAAATAACATGCGTAGTTCAGCAGGAAAACATGCCAAAAATCTTGGGAGATAGAGGGAGAAAAGGAGAAAAAAACCTTTTTACCTACTCCCACCTATTAGTTGGGTTAAATACTGATCAAACAACGGGCCCTTAGTACCATTTTCTCCAAACCCTGTCAACCACTTAACACGACGGATTAGGGAGTTAACAGCTGTCAATGTAAATGTATGAACTGACAATCGATAAACATTGATTAACATGTAACATCGTTTTGTGAAATCGGTACTTAATGTAAGTAGTAATACGTTGCAAAAAATCCCAAAATTCTACACAATTTTTCAGCTACGATGAGTCCCGTGACAGCCGTATTTAGTAATTTCAATCACTTACTATACTCGCATGCGAGGTATTTGAAAATAGGCGATTAATTATTTAAGTTTCTGAACGGCGTCGCTAGGTTTTTAGTAGTATAGTTTGTATGTAAAGTTAAAGAAACAAGTGTAATGTGTTTTTGTATGAGCTGTCACAGAACTCTACGTAGCTGAAAAACACTATAGTTCTTGCGTAAGCCTTGTCTTTTTCTCTCAAACGCGCAGGTAACTAGAGGAAAGGTACATACAGGTAAAAAACTTAAGTAAATGACCTCTTTCATGTAGCTATTTGTAACTCATCACCGCCTCTATTCCCGACGGTAAGAAACATATCGTCTTTGATACGTTATGGTATTGTTTTGACGTCATCCGCCATTACTGTCAAGTAAATAACAGCTGTCAAAACGGTGACAATACGATAACAGCTCAAACACGATATCGACGGTTCTGTGACTCAACCTCGTATATTGAAATATGTCCACTATAAACTGAAACGCACTAAGTATGCACTCGCGTACTTAGGAAGTGACAGTTTATACTGGACAATATTATATATACGAGGTTGAGTCACAGAACCGTCGATATGGTTTTTACCATGTTGAGTAGAGGGCTGTACAGACCGTTCGACATTCTATATTTGAAATTTGACGTAAATTCCATATTACTTTTGTACGAGAACCTATAAAGCGTTGCAACTACGTATTTAGTTCGGAACCAAAGAGGTTTCAAGGTAATTTAATTTTACTCAATATTTAACCTTTATGTTTGAGTACAATGTATTGTTTCAATGCACAGACTCAGTAACTATGTAGTGAGTTAATAGAGCTAGTGACATCTGCGTATTATGTTTTTGTTATTTATTCCATGTTTAATCGTATTTAGTTAAGTCAATTTTGTCTTGTGTAACAAAACTGTACAAACATTATTATTTTAAATAAAGCTATTTTATTTAGCTGTTTGTTTTATTTGGTTTTTGCAATTTCCTTCATGGACCACTATTCTTCTTGGTAAAACCTTATTTGGGCGAATCTCCTCAAAACAATGTTCTTAAAAAAACAATATTTTGTAAACATCGCGGCAGAGATTCTATTTAAGGCCAGTTTTAAAAGATAAAAGAATGAAAAAAGAAAAAAGAATAAAATAAATTTATTCAATAAGTAGCTCGGGCACTTTTACACGTTAAGAATCTGCCAGCGCTTCTCAAGAGGAGACCACTGCTGAGAAGAAACGCCGCAAGAAACTCAGCAGTCAGACATTTTTTAAACATATTTCGTAATAGACTTTGTTTCCTATGAATTAAGTTGTCATTTGCATAGCATAGCAAACATGTTCGGCGAGTGAGTGACTCATGTTGTATGTAAGGCGTTGATAACCATTTATACCAAATATTTTAGTGGTAACAAACGGGAAAAATATTCCCACTTGTTACCACCGTGTACTTTAGTGGTAACACATTCAAACATTTGGACATTCAAATCCATTAAGTGTCGAGTGGGTTTTGAGCGCAATTCACACAGCGGGCGGGAGCGGGTCGGTCGTCATGTTCACACAGAGCGCCGAACCGCGGCAGGCCCCGCGCTGGTGATCGTACGCGGGCATTTGGAATGGGATGGTAATGGCGAGTATATAGAGCAGAACCGCTCCCGCCGGACCCGTCGATGCTCGGCGCCGACCCGCTCCCGCCCGCGGTGTGAATAGCGCTTTATTGTACACTTAAATCCATTTGGAGTCGTTTACACTTTTTAATACACATGGCTCAGGGACCACGGAGGGTAGCAAAATTGTGCTTCTTGCTCTAGAACTGAAGTTAAAGCAAGACAACAATCAACTTCTGTAATTTTAATTGGTAGTCTATTTTGGGCTTCATTTTCTGCCCTACAAGACATCTATCATATATAATACGAAGCCAAAGTATTTTACATAGACTTTATTGTTAATGGCATAGAAGCGTGTAGATATTTCTGCGTAGGAACGTGTACCTATTAAGGCCTTCAACGGTACACTTGGAGTAAATTTTTAATTGATTCGACGTCAATCGTTCGAGGCAATAAATAAAACTGCATTTTAATGAAATCAAGCATGTTACACTTTATAATTAACCGAAATAACTCCATTATTTTACTCTTTACAGGGCAACACTGAAATGTGCTCGCTATTTATTTAAACACTGACATAATATGAATATAATGAGATAAATAGAATGGCAGAATAAGTAAATCGCCGTGGGGTCAGACTTACGTAGCCCGGCCATCAAATAAACCAGTGCAAGCACGAGACTTTGAACCGCTTACACATTTTCGACGACATTAAATATAATTTGTGCGGTTTTCAAAAAAAGTGTAGGTAGGTACTTAGAAACTAAAATTAAAAAGCCGGTGATTTTAGTCAGTCGCGGCACGAAAATTAACTACACTTCTATATGACAAATGGTGGTATCTCTGACAAAACTCCTGTTGAAAGTGCGACAATATTACTAACAGGTGAGGATTGAATTTGCTTTGTTTATCAAACTCGAGATACCGCCGATTGGCGTAAGAGAGCAGTATATACCTAGAAGTAACACTTTTTTCGAAAACGCCTATTTTTAACATTTATACCGATCGCAATCAGCTCTATATACCTACTTACTTAATAACATAACAGCAAGTTTACATCTATTAATATATACATATGGAATTGACTAAAAAATAATTGTTAAGTCATTCCTAAATTTAAAAAAAAAACTGTAAGTATATAACAACCCCCGTTGCATTCTCTGACTAAAAATTGCCACAAAAAATCTAATCCTAATGATGAACTGATTGGTGCATATTCGCAGAACAGTCGAGTACACGTTTGACTACCAGCGGACGCGAGTTCACACACAACTACCTTCATAAATCATAATACAACTATTCTAATTGAACCGCTTTGCAATATAAAGTGACCCTAATTAAAACATACAAGTCTAAGTCAGGATTCCGTAACGAAAGGGTAAAAACGAGACCCCTATTACTAAGACTACACGGTCCGTCTGTCCGTCACCAGGCTGTATGTCAACCGTGATGTCCGTGATAGCTAGATAGTTGAAATATCCACAGATGATGTATTTCTGTTGCCGCAATAACAACAAAAACTAAAACAGGAATACGCACAAGAAAGAGTTTTTTTTTTGATATTAAAAACGGCAACAGCAACCCTTGAAAATTTACTTGTCTGATGTTGTAAATAGGAGTCCGACGCGCACTTGGCCGGTTTATATTACGACCTAAGGCCATATTCGCCCAAACTTGGAATAAGACCTCTTCTTGGAATCTTGAATTCCGAGAATAGTTCATAAAATTACGGCGTTAATTTTCGGTACATTCTTATTCCAGTTTGGGCGAACGCCCAAGTCAACTTGCATCTGTTTTCAGGGCCACAATATTCATATAGGTTAAACAAGGCTGGCATAGTTGCTAGCCGTTAGTAAAATATTCTGCACAGTTTACTTTAGTTTAGACATGAGGGTTCCACCTAGGTAAGTGGGAACTTAAATCTTGGGAGTTTGTAATTTTAAGAAATGAATTAATCGAGTGCCTTGCTCTCAGTCACTTAATGACAATCAAGTCGTACCTTCATGTCAATTTATCATACAAAAAAAGAACGAGTCAATTCTATCTAATATGTGAATGATACCTTACTGAAACAAATTGCATATTTTTTGGAATTTGCCCACTGCTTGGCGGAAGGTGGTTAATCCCGAGCTTGCCAAGGTCCTAATGCCACTAATCACCAATTCACCACTTAATATAATACTGAAATAACATCGCATAAAGTTTGTTCCAACGTTAATCTTCAACTTCTAAACCAAAAAGAACGGTTGTTATAACAGTTTATAACAGTGTCGCCTGTCTGTGGTTTTCTAGCTTACTAGGTCTACACGTTAACTTAATTTTCATTTGTTTTTTACAAAGAAGTCCTTGGATTTTAGTATCTAAACGTCGCTAGCAAGCTTACTTAAAATTAAGTTACAAAAAAATATAGGTACTTACTTAATAAATTAATTAATAATAATTGGTCAAAAAAGTGCCAGTATTTTTAAAAACATAATAATGACAGATTTTGTGTTAAGTAAAAATAAGATCACATTTTTTTTAACTCCCAGCAATAAAGGGGTTTTGTAAGTTTAAAGTGTGTGTGTGTGTGTGTGTGAGGCATCGAAATTTCCAAACGACGCTCTTTTTTAAATATAAGTTAATCGAGATAGTTCTTATTCTTAAATAGGTTTCAGGACATTGTAACAGGTTAAGGCCGTTTGAGATATGCTCTGAGAGGTGACGCCATTGTGGATTTGCGGAGATCAACATGCGGAGGTTATAAATTATCTTACAATCGAACAGACTTCAATGTAATCGACGATCGCGTATATTACATGCGCATGACGCAGAATGTATGTTAAATTCTATACAACTACAAGAACCTGGATATCAGTTATTTATCTTGATCTTGTAGTCACTGTCAACACAATTCAAATAATGTTTTTGAAGTTGTCTCCTTTCGATACAGCTCGTAAGTTGTTTAATCATGTATATTTAAGTACTGTTTTTATTTTAAAGCTACTAGAAATAAACACATAAACAAATCAAATAATTAGTGCCATTGTTTTAAGTTTTTGGTCAGCGAAGAAGGTTCTCTCGTTTATTCCAAGACATGGAATTGACATAACGTTAATTTAATAATTTTACGGGATAAATAAAGCTCGTTAAGGACGAAGGAAATATCAAATGTACGACTCATGAAACCTATTCTGTGTCCCTCATAATGACGTCTTTGCTAATTTTGGCACAGCTTCTTTTGTAGGGCGAGGGTTGCGGGAGTGAACCAATAAATATAGAATGTTGTTTCCGACAAACAAGAAAAGGTTTGCTTATTCGCGTTTTTATTTGGTGTACAGTTATAACGTGGGTTATTTAATGAATGTCTGTGTATCTGTGCATCGTAGCTCGCAATCGGTGCACCTATTTTTTAACAGAAAGCTACGTTGCGAAACTAACAATTTCCATACAAAATGCGATGACGTTTGTCTCCCCTTAAATTTACCAGATTTTTGAATATGTTGTAAAGTATGAAATCAATGCCTGTACGCTTTCCTTTCCAGTAAGATATTTTTTTGAGAAAATGCAAATTTAAAGAATAAAAACGTTCTGCTTTTTTTTACATATTAAAAATCATGGAGATCAGACTTGATTTGGTGAGGAACGTTATCGCCTGGGCGCATCACAATCCTTATAAAAAGGATGGTTCCCTAGCTATCATGAAAATCGGCGACGCCGTTTAAGAGCTATCTCTGAAAGAAGGAACGCCATTATATCCGAAATTTTATATATTTAATATATCATCATAGAAACAAGACAAAGCCCGAGTACTCCCGTCAGAACAGGGTAGCCTATGACAATACTAATTAAGCCTACAGATAACATGGATACACACAAAAACTACTTAGGGTGACGGCACCAGTGATGGACACTCTTAGGTGACGCGCACCAGTGATGGACATCACCACATTTTCATACTTCTGGTTCTGGTTCTAAATTGATTGTTGCAATACAAATGATTATCCTTTATTTTCTGTAAAATAAGAATCAAATGTCCGTCATTGGTGCCTTGTCGTAAAGTAGATGAATAGCTATTTGCTTGCAGATATTGTAATCGCTGTTTTGCACTATTAATAAGGGCGACGTCAAATTAGTAATACAAAAACAAAATATTATACACACATCTTCCGTAAAATAAATTCTCTCCTAAGTTACACGCTGCTAATAATTAAAAGTATTTTGTCCAAGTTTTTTTTCATTGTGTGGTCATCCTACCACTTTTAAATTAGATTGATAAAAACGAGTGACCGGAATGACAGTTGGGTAACCAAAATGTAAGGTAACCAAACTTTAGGACTTTAAATATTACTTTTATTAGAAAATTAATTTAAACAACTGAGTTTATCTAATATTCGGCATTAAATTATTGTGAGCCACAATCAAGTGTTGTGTATTACCAATTTGAAGTCAACTTGTATTGATATATTATTTCGAAAGTGCTATAAAACTTAAAAACGCTAATACAAATAACCTAGCGTTTTACAGTTTTATCTTTTCACATTAAAGATTTTGCTTTTTTTCTAATCTATACAAATATACTAAACTTATACAGTCATAAAAAAAGTGTAATTAGTATTAGACACTTAGGTACAGTCGCCATCTATTAAATTAAAACATAAAAATATATATTAAGTGCTTGAAGTTTTCTATACACGCTTTAACGCCCTGAAAAAGTCAGGTTAAGATATTTTAAGTACCTTACGCTAAACCCCTTTGCGAAGAAAACGAAAAATACAATTTTCGAGTAAAAATGCTACAAAATGTATCAATTGAGAATGAATTGACTTTTTTTTCTCTTAGTAAAAATAGCTACCGACTGCATTTTGTAACATATAATCACATTTTCTTACTATTGAGGAAAAGTGTTTGCAAGGGGGGTGTGTATTAAATATTTAATGACTGTAAAAAAAAAATTACTGTCGCACCAAGAGGCCTTCACATTAGTAACAATTAGTTCACATCTGCTAATATATTAAGTCATTTAATGCTAGCTTAGTAAAAAAAAAGTGCATGCAATAATTTGCGAATAAAGCATCCGAACGCAACAAACTAAGATTAAAAAACGTGACGCAAAAAACGAATTATAAATAAAACACTATAAAAATGCTTCGAAAAATGGAAAGAACGTGTAAAATATACTAGGAATGCATAGCACAGCAGTGGTAGCTCCAGAAGTATTAGCATTTCCTGGAGTTGATATGTAGGCAAAATAATCGAGAAACAAAAAGAAATTCCAATCGGTAAATCCGTATTGTATTTGACATGTTATCAAAGAAGTCGGGTAATAATAATTTATCAATTCGAGTTTATATTTGTTAAGACTGTATAGTAAATTCCACCAAATGATATGAATGTAAACGCCCAAAAAAAAAAGCGGGATGATTCTTAGCTAAGTGTATTGATTAGTAGTCATATCAGATCTGAAAAAGCTCCAATCGCGGTTTTTTTAAATCTATTAGGTAAATTAAACAACGTGAATTTGGAAGTGTGCATCAATACGAAGCACGTCCATAGAGGACTTCTAGACCTATCGACCTCACCCCCATGTATGTTCAGCGATATTTACTAATTTCGGAGATATTGATCATATTAATCTGAGTTTGTTTCTCCTTGGTGTCCCAGTGTTTGCTTTTGACTTTGTATGGTAACAAAGTAACACCTTTATGCGATAACTTGAAAAAATACTGGAAAAAAAACGGGGCAGATAGGTTTTAAAACTTCGCTGAATAATTATGAAATAAAACATGAAATTAATAATTTTTCGTGACATGGCCATAAGGGCAAATTACAAAAATCAAGATTAAAATGATAAATATCTCCGAAATTAGTAAATATCGCTGAAAATACATGGGGGTGAATTGGTCAGGTCAACACGTCCTCTATCGAGATGCTTCATTTGATCCACACTACCAAACACACACTGTACCTAATAGTTGGTGTGACAACAAATTCAAACCAGAAAATATTATCAACAAAGTAATTTTAGAAAAATAATACTGGCATTAGTCACTTATCGAAACCAATTCAAATGATTAACTAATTAACTAACTTTTTGGTGCCACCTTCGATTGTTTTAACAGATCAGGTATCGCATCATCATTAAGGTTACTTGCTAGATTACCCCGTTTATCATAAATGCACTATAAACCTATATTAGTTAAGAGGATAGTGAATGGCCGACTAAATCGCAGTTTAAAAAAAAACATACTAATTCAGCTCCGGGCGATCACATCTCTCACCCCCTAAGAGCAGTCCGATATTCGCGATTGTTCAATTATGTTGTAGTTATGATTTTGTTTTTACTTTGAAGGAAAACGTACAGACGTAGTTTTTATAAAAATCTATAACATAATCGAACATCGTAAAAATCGGACATGGTTTGGGGGGACAGAAACGTCATCGCATTTTGTATGGAAATTTTTAGCTTCACAATCCTCTTGAAATCATCAATTTCTGTCCAATTTGAATGTCATACAGACAGATCAGGGCAGAGCACACATGCACACTTCAGCTAAGAGACGATTAAACACAAACCTACTGAAAAACCTTTAGACATAATGAAGTTACCACTATTTTTAGATATTAAAAAGAACAATATGATAAAGTTACGTAAGGAGGAAATCTTGTAAACTTGAAACCAAATACTCGTCAGGGAATTTAATTAAAAGTGCATAAAACGCGGACATCCGATATGGCCTATTGTTTGCTTCGAGAACAAAGTAAAAAAAAAGCCTTTTGCGATACTTGTGTATTCCACTTTTTGTTGGAATTCATGTCAGGGCCACAAAGGAAAAAAACATTAGGATAAATTTATTATCCTATTTGTAACAATCGCGTCAATAACCTAGTAAGGGGGAAACAGATTTTCATTTATTTATTAAGTGTTTGTGGTGTGGGAAAATCAGAACGATTTTATTAATTTTAATATCTATTTCAAATTCATTCATTCATTTCGTATTCGTTCAATCTGAAATACGAAATCCTTGGCGCGTGATTCCGACTCGCACTTGACCGTTTTTTTTACACGAATCTCGCATATATGCGTTTTCACTCAGTTTATCCGTCTAATCGTTAAAGCTCGTAACAATGAAATGTGTCAAATATTCGATTCCGTTTTCGAATTTCGTCCCTTGAACTATTTTTCATACAAAGTTTGAAAAAGGAACAAGATGTGCCTTTGCAAGTGGCCAGTGAATGCGTTAAGGCGCGAATACACGGTGATACTTTATACATTTAAGCGAACCTTGCATCAGAATTGTTGATTAGGCAAATCGATCGACTTTAAAATTCACAAACACTGCCGCAGCCGTTCTCGGCTTGCGGCACCGCATTTCACACATTTCCCGTTTGTTACTTATCGATCATATTTAATAATGTGTAATGTGACTTATGTAGGTCAAGTTGAGACTGAAACATCAGCAACTTGCCTTGAATCGAATTCGTATATATTAGTTATAATTACTGCTGATTTTATTGCCCACCAATTGTTTTTATATATTGACCAAGACACGCAACATTTTTTTAACAAAATTTGCGGACTTAATTTTTTCATAATTTCCGTGCGGTGTCCTTTCCATGTGAAAATCGTGTTACACTTAGTTTGATATTGTGAACTGAACTTTTTAGTCGCAGAGGTGTTACCAACATACGCAAGAGACATTGTACAATGTACTTGTTTCTTTTTCAAACTTGTCTAATTGTCTATGAAAAATCATCACGAAAGAGGTCAGTTGGACAAAGCACAGTTCGACCACTGCCCCGAAAGGGAAAGATCGACTTCGCTACTACCTTATTATTATTATTTACTATAGGGCGGTTGCGTTGGGAGATTAACACACACAATTTAATGTCCAATTATTCATTCCTTTTGGAGGTTCGAAACAAGCATAAATAATGATTTTTCATATAGTTTTGACCGTCTTAGTGTCTTATGCATAACAGCCCCCAGAATCGCAAGCAATATAGTAGACTGAAAAAACACGCTGGTTCGCGCGTCACCGGTGGATCACGTGGCCTTCCGTACCACGTCATCTACCGGTGACGCAATTCGTTTAAAAACGGAACGAAAATTAAGGGTAGTTAGCGTGGTGCATCTTAGCAGGGTTTCTATTCTAGACGGCCAAATCGATATCCTATTTGACTTGTAATGGAATTGAATTTATTTTAACTAGGCCGCCATTACCGTCATGTAAATAAGAGCTATCAAAACGTCAAGCTGAGCAATGATAGCAGGTCAAGGTTTTTACCGGCCAGAATTCCGGCCCAGTGCCGTCTCCAGATACTCGTATTGTAAAGTAAAAGGAGCGATTTGAAAAATATTCAATAGCATGGCTATCGAATTCTACGCGAGTTTTTATATATGGCATATTTTAAAATACATTTCAAACAAATTTGTGGTGTTTTATTATAATAAGATGTGTATTGATATTGCCCGGTACAGTCAAAGGCTTGTTTATACTCCCCAGTCTCAAAAATATGTACATAGACCTTATTACTATGGCTATAAGGTCTATGTGTACATATTTTTGCACCTTTGTGCGGGTATTTAATTTTACCCTTGATTGTACCCAGACTTGGCGTACTGATGCATTTAATAGGAAAAAGAAAATTTATCAAATTCTACACTGAGACAAAGGGAGAGCGAAGCAGCTCAGTTAATTTTTTTTTAAGTTAGAATAAATGACCGTCATATAGCACACGTTCTCAGCATTAAAAAAAAAATATAAATCAAATACAGTTGTCTTCTATAAGTAATAATTGTAATTAATATCAAGAATTAGAATATTTAATCAATCATTTTTCATTATTCTCAAAGTCAAGTCAGGGTTCCTCAAAGTTGACCAAATGGATAGGGTTCCCGACAGGATTTACTGAATCAAAATTAATGAGATAAAGCAATATTGCTCCAGAAATTTTCTCAATTTGTTACAAAAGCCCACTCGTCACATAAGCTCGATTTAAAAACCTTTTTTTGGAACATTATTGACTAATACTAGAAGTTTTTTTTATAAGTTTACATTAGAAAATGTAATATAGGTTGGGCTATAAGTTTGAGAAACCCTGATCTACGTTACGTGTGCGAGTTTGATCATGAAATATTTCAATGTAAAAAAAAAAAGGATTTACGCAAGTACCTACGTTTACCTAATCTAAGAATATTCGAAAGCCATCGGCGTACCAAGTTGACAAGAAAATCGACCAAAATGAATCTATACACTAGATTTGCAATTGCTACAATACGCTGACGCATTGAAAAAACTTAGTATATATCGCATCTAACTTTAATACAGACTTAACCTCATTAAAAAACAGAAGGACCCCTTCATAAAAATGTATGTCTCTAGTTTACATGGGTCTGGAATTTTCCATACTTCCAAGGACTCCTCATATATATGTAAAGGTCATTACAATTCGCTCAGCAACATTTTAAGACTACATTGCAGTCACCGTAAAATATGTTTAATATCTTAATAGAAGAATAGTCCATCTGAATTTTAAGACAATGTTTTATTGTATGAAGATGGCATACAAAAGCCCAATTGAAGGTAAGTAGACTTAAAAAAACATGGACACTGATAAAGTTAAGATTGTAACGTTGCCAACTGAAGCAAAATTAATCGTCTCAATTACTTTTATTTGGTGACTGAATTGTAGGATTACATTTACTCGCGCCGCCCGGTTCTCAAAGAATACAATCACTTGTGAAAGGCCCAATCCGTCAATCACAAACGATCCTACTCAGCCACAATCAATGTTTCATCAGAGCCAAGAGTTTCCATAAAATTTCAAAATGTCGCATACTAGTCTATATGTCACTATTACAATTATGTACAACCTAAGACTATGCGTGGCTATATTAATAGTGAATTTTTAATCTTCAACAAAGTATTTCTAAAGTTATATTGTAAGGGGTGGGACGTAGCCGTTCCGCATGAATAACATCTGTCATAGAACTCCTAGACTACATACATTAACCAGAATACAAATCAATAATCCGTTTTGAAGTATAATTGGCGTGTAACATGCGACCCGGCTAGCCATGATGCCTATGATCGTTATTTTATTAAAAAAATATTTATGTCTAAAACCTTAACCTTCATACTATAATGTTTATCATTGTAAATAGGTCTATGTCAAAATGAGATTTACATAAGGTTGCTATCAATTCCTAAGTATGCGCACAATGACAGCAACGCAACATTTGACAAGTCAAAAAAATATAATATTAAGCATTGGAACACGACGGGAACATGTAAAATCATATTTTACAAACAAACACGGTTCATTGCTTCCAGAGATGGATCACACACACAACAGCCAAAATCTGTTTAATGACATTGTCTGCCGCCTGTTGCGGCCTCATAGCTGCCCCGCACCTTAACTCCTCACCTTACATCCTAGTTGAGCGAAGGTGAACTCCCATCATCCCAAACCAGGTCAATGCTGGGCCACTTGGTCTGCAGACAGGTCAGCATGGGGTCTGCAGAAGCAGCGCGCATGTGGCACTCAAGCAAGGCCGCGCGTCCAGCATGGTACATCACACGCCCGTTCGGATTGCTCCGCGCCAGACCATTGTAATGATGCAGCGTAAAAGTGTCAGGACATCCACGCTCACATGTTGGGAAAAACTCCTCCATGAAAGTGCTCAGCAGAATTATACCCAGGTTCTCGGCGTCTAGTTTGCGACGCATCAACTCCACATACTCTGGCTCGGACACAAGGTCAGCAGCGCAGAGAACGTCTTGCAGGGCTGCAGATGGGATAAAATTGTTGCCCTCAGGATCAAACGACCTAAAAATACGCTCAGCTGATTCTCCAGCAGTCTCTGGCGCCGCGAGACGACGCTCGAACGAGAACAGCACTGTTAAGTGCGTTTCAGAAGCTAGCACCCAAACAGGGTCTTTTGGATTTTTGTAGAATGATCCAACAGTGCAGTATTGCATGTGTTCCATGATGGTCAGGAATCCTATGTCATTCTGCTTCTCAATCCCGCGCAGCCGAAGACCACCAACCACCTGGTCATGGTCCCACACATGAGCCACCGCTCGGCCAGTCAACATCAAATTTATTAGACCCTGGGACCCGTATCCATATGTCGAGTGTATAAGAGGGTCAGAAAGCTCCGAGAGCTCTGTCTCCACCACACCTACTCCCTTGCTCAAGATCACACTGTACAACAGCAGTAGTACTCCATACTTGTCCTTCAATATACGAATATTTCTAGTGTAGAAAGCCTCCACTTCTGATAAAGCCTGGAATGAGTGTATCTCAATCCGCCTATGAAACTGTTCAAGGGTGTCTGCAGACTGCTCATCGGCACTAGGTGCGCTTCCGCTTGACTCAGCTTCAGTCTCGTTCTTGCGTTGATACACTGCCAAATTATACTTAGGAGCTAGACACTGGCTTAATATCGTACACACTGCCCTAACAAGGAGTGAGTTGCACTTCTCAGCGGTGAGGTCTCTGAGGCTGTGACCCGGAGTTTCAGAGAGAAGGATCTTGAGGAGGAAACCCTGTACAGGGGCTATGGCCGCACAGGGCCCGCCCTCCTGCTGTGTGAGCGCGCTGGGCTCATCCGCACTAAACGTGAATCCCTGCGCCCATCGTCGGAACACCTCTTCTTTCACGTTCTCGCCCCACAGCAAGCGCCGGGTGCTAGCTAGTTCGCGGTCCATGCCAGTGCCGCCCGCCCCAGCCACCGATCCAGCCTCGGCGCCGGCTCCGCCACTCATATCCACTTTTTCTTCTAAAGCTCTCACAGAAGCGCTTGCCTGTTCTTCAGTGGAACCAATCAACATTTGCAAAAATGCCCGTCTACGCCACCTGAAAATGCAAACCACTTTAGTAGCCTTGAAGACACTGGGCGAGTGAAAGAACGATCGAGACTCCACGACGCGACTGCTCGACGCCACAGATAATAAGGGTATGTATGTGTCAACGCTGCCGGCGGCTCGGCCGACCCGACCTAGCGACGACTGAAATGACTAAAGACATACCTAACCACGTAATTATACTTACTACATATATACAGCTCATCGTTACTCCGAAAAGTAATAACTATATATACTTTTTGTAAAACCGATTTATCATACGAATTGTTACAATTTGCATCATAAACTGACAATAAACTGTTAATAAAAACTTTTCATTAGTAGAAAAGAAAAGCTTACGACATAAAGGCTGCCATTTTTTAAGAAAATATCAATAACGTTTCGTTATTGCATTTTAGAAACGTTTTGTTTACATCTTGTGATAACACATGAAATAGAAATATATAAGCATAAAAAAATTATTTTTATGTTCTTTAGTTAAATAATAAAATAGCGAAATCAAATTAACCTACAAATATTTGGAAAGAATAAACAAAATTTTATCTTAGTGTACACGGTCAATGTTATTGCGCAAGGCAACCTAAGACGCAGAATACTTTAGCTCTGCCAAATATATATTTACAGTTCTAATTAAATACAAATTATTTCTTGTACGTTGAATATTAATCTATAATTACCGGCTGAATGACTGAAAAAGCACTACCCTTTATCATGAGTTCTGTTATAAAAAGTAAAAATTATGTTGCCAGTAACACCGAGCTAAATACTTTTTGGTAGAAATTAATGTGTGTATAGGTATGTTAGATATATTGACTTATTAGAGATAATGCTTAAAAACTCTCAAACATGCTTAAGTACTAATACTCTTTAAAATATATTTGCATCCCTTCTTATACTTTCTCCATAAAAAATTAAATAAATATTATAATAGGTATAGTTAAGATTAAAACATTATAAAATGGATCTTGTTGTGGAAATATGTCAAATCCATACGGCCCCATAGTCTATATAGGCAAGGTTCCCTTTAAACTTGTTTTTCAAATTTAATTTCAAATTTAGAATTTTCAGGATTCCCGATAGAATACTTAGTAAAGTTACTCAGTAGAATACATTTACTTATCAACTTAGATCTAGGTACGAAATGTCACAATTTAGTTAGAAAATGAATAATGGTACAAAATACTTTTAAATCCTACCAATGTTCCAGAACAAAGCACTGGGTCGATATGGTTACCATATCGACCCAGTGCTTTGTTCTGTAACATTCGGGGCGTCCAGCGAACATCTCCAGGGTGTTTTTAAATGTCAAAATCTTTTTGATTTATTTTTAAACATTAATAAAATCATGTAGATAAAACCTTAATGCTTTTAACGTTCCCGTAATGTTAATCAATATAAAAGTGAATTCAAACCCTATTTGATTTGAAATCAGCATAAAAAAATTGTTACAAAAAAATATAAAAAAGTGAACATTACAGTATGTGCATTACTAGATACGCTGCCAATTTTAGGGTCGTTTTGATAGGTAGCTCTTATTTAATTGACAGTAATGCGTAGTTAAAAACAATATCTTAACGCGAAAACGACAATATGGTTTTACCGAGTGAAATAGAGACCTAGTAGTTCGTATACAAGGTAAAACAGAATTGCTTTTGCCCTTTTCGTCATCGTATTATCAAGGTTTTGATATCTCTTATTTACTTGTTAGTAATGGCGGCTTGAGTACGTTAAGTGCGGTAGTTGAGAAATATCGTTTTTTACGTCGTAGAATAGAATCCGCCCTGGGTTGAGATCCCCGACGTTAAAAACATTATCGGCTTTGACCTGTTCTGGCATTGTTTTAACGTCAGCCGACATTATTCGGGTTCCCACGTGGCAGACCTTCTTTAAAAAATCATTTTTCATTTATTTATACGTTACTAGAGCAACTGCTTAGTTTCCGTTATTTGCTTCATCAAGCTTCAAAACACAACCACGGTGCTAAATAAGTTTTTACTTTAAGTGTGTGGCAGCTAGGGAATGCAATTACCGGCCAAATTTGATAACCGGTAAATTACCGCCCTCGGTCTGGCATAACCGGTAAACCGGTAAGTTACCGGTTTTTGTGGTTTTTAAATAAAAGCCATTAAAATTATTTAAAATCGTTTATTTAAGTTTAAAAAGTCATTTAAAAATAATGATGACAACTTGAAGTAATAATTGGAAACTTTGATCTAAGAAAAAATTTCAATCAGTCTTAAAATTAAACAAATCATTTTAATGATTAATAGTCATTTAGCAGGTAGCAAACTAAAACAATAGGCTTACATGTTTACCCTTAGGTTGAAAGGGAAGGGATGGTAAAATAAAGAAACAGTAAACAAAATGTAATAAGGTACATCTTCGGCTGGCTCTGGAATACGTAGCGTTACTTGCTTGCTTCGTAATAGTGACATTAGTTTACAAATAATTATCAGTTTTATTCATAATTTAAAAGTCAATTTCAATTAAATACATTTTTAAGGAGTGTCTGAAAGTATATTGCACTTAAGATCATATTATTTCGCGTTTATTTTTAGTTTTTCACGGTTCGGTAAATTACCGGTAATAGCTTTAAATTACCGGTATTTTACCGGCTCTAATAAGGGCCGGTTTACCGGTTTGCATTCCCTAGTGGCAGCCACTTAATAGACCGCCTTGAGGCGGCATCTTGTATCGGCGTCACGTAATCGCGGAGTATGTGGCGCCAGGGTTGACTCGCTCGATAGAGCCTACATAGCATTCTTCGAGTCTCGACGCGAATGGGTACTGTACAAAATGTAAAATAATACCGGTACCCGTGAAAGCGTAGCAAACAGGTAATAGGTAGGTACACAGTTACTTTCAAATTTACGAGTATACTCGTAATACACACATACATACATACCTTAACGCCTTCATTCCCAGAGTGGGGTAGGCAGAGCGAATTACCAAGAACTAAAAAAAAAAGTCGTCTATTCTGTAACTACACTCTGCACAAACAGGCCTAGATGCTCACAAGTATATATTAGTGACAGGTTGCAAGCCAGTCTTACGACTTCCACGGGAAGACATGGAGTGGTATTCTAAGCCGGCAACCACACAGCTGCTGCGGCACGCGTTTAATGTTAACATAAATACTGTTGTCGACATGTGCATCTTGCCTATCATAACCTACGGTGTTCAAACGTGGTCATTGACTGAGGCTCAGAAGTCCAGACAAGGCTTGCCAAAGAGCAATGGACCGCAGGTATCCAGAGGTTCGATAGAGTTATAAACACAAAGCTCCGTTCCAGGACTGGTGTTGCTGATGTTGGGATGAAGACAGCAAAGTTAAAGTGTGGCTGGGCTGGAAACTGGATATATCTGCTGTAAAATGTTTGTTAGAGAGTAGATTGATGTTTTCGGTAGAGTTTTTTTGCAGTGAAGATGCAAATCAGAAAATATTTGTCCTGCTCTGAACCGTCTTTCAAAATGGTATTGCTCTAATGCTTGATAGCTTTTGTATAGAGGTTTTTCAATTCTTAAGTTATCACGATCGTCGTTAAGAATCGAATTTATCCATTCACTGGCTGCAGTCTGCAAACGTCTTCGGAAAGCCGCCAATTATGACAGAATTAATTGCTAGAGGATTGGGTAAAATGCTACAGCCACAGTCTAATTGCGTTGAAATATGAGCGTTGAGGGTTGCTTGCTAGTCTACAAAAGGTTTTAGTTTCATAAAAGCTATGATTTTTTGTATATTTTTTTTAGTATTTTTTGAAATATACACTTCCGAGTTCTATACATCCCTCATTATTGAAAACCTGGTTTGTGCGTTCTGCTGGACACCAAAGAAAAGCTGTTCAAGTCCATAACAGTTCAGCGTTGCACAATTTACTTGGAAGTAGGATAAAAATAACTGACACGGGATCAGGTCAGGTCAGGACGGTAGGAAGGATGCGACACGAACTGAACACCATCTGTGGCGTACTTACTGAATAAACATCTTTTATCTTTTTTTTATGTGCCAAAAATCCATGGTTCTGGCCGCTGTGTATGCAGTGCATTATCTTGATAAACATTAAAGATTCCTAGATTTAATGTTATGCTCCATAAAACAACAATCTATGCAGATGAAGGCAGGGAGACAGATGTGTCGGTAATGTCGGTATTAAAATCTCAGTAGGTAGAAATACATTGATTTATACAACAAGATAGTGACGTGCTAACAAAAATGACAAATATGTTTGGTAGACCAACCATTGCGCCATGTCCAAAATGCAAACGCTACTAACGTCTTTCTTTTCTATCGTTCAAAATGTATGGGATGACAGTTGACAACGTGGTTTATCGTAACGCACGAGGACGTCATCTCTTACATTTTGTGTGAAATAAAAACATTAGTAGAGTCTGACCGAGCGGTAACACAAAAAAATGGCGGCCAATTTAAAATATCACTAGCAATCTGGAAACACGATGTGCAAAATTGACTTGATAGGTTCTCATAATGTGACAGTTAGTTTCATAGGTAAAATTGTTGCCATGTGAAGAATTTAATAATCAGTCAGACTGTACAAGTCTCTAGTCTAGAATATGAGATTGTGGCTAAAGATGGAGACGACCTCCGAAAAGTAGTTTAAAGGTAAATATTTTTTCATAGACAGATAACATCACACAAAACGCTTCTCATTTGAGCTCCAAAAAAACCTACTCAGTACCTATGCAATTTTAAATTAATGCTGATTTACATTTTGTCGGTGATATTGCAATACCACGTTACCACCAAATTCAATAAAGGACTGATTTACATTTTGCGAAGCGCAAGTGCGAATTTCATACTAATTTGACAAGTGGCAAGTAGCTAATTTTGCACTTGCGCTTAGAATTGTGTAATGGCTGGTTTACACAGGCATAGTAGCTACTAACGAATGCTTAGTACTTGTCACTTACACTAATACCCAATGTGTAAACATGCTGATTAGTGCTTCGTATTCATGGGTTACACATTGGGTATTAGTGTAAGTGACAAGTACTAAGTATTAGCTACTAAGCCTGTGTAAACAGCCATTAATCAAGCGAAGAAGCAAGGTGCAACTGACAAGTGCAGGTGTTATAGTATAGTTAGTAAAATTAACGTATAGGTAAACAGTCATGCTGTCATGTGACCAGAGATAAGTTAACAAGTGCAGGTGGCACGTGCTACTAGACAAAATGTAAATCAGCCTTTAAGACTGAACTTCTAATTACTTCATTTTACACTTAAAAAAAAGAAAAGAAAAAGAAAAATACATTTATTCACTACACACACAAGACACACAGAAAAATAAACAATTGAAAACAGTAACAACAATAAACAAGTAGTGAGTGTGTCTTCGCGGCAGTGAATCGGACACTGGCTCAGCATAATGCTGAGGAGTTAAACACCTGCAGCGCTGATTTTCAGCCAGCTCCGAGTGTGACAGGCGGACAGTACGCTAAACGAAGTGTAATTAAAAGAAAATATAGAATATATATATATATATATACATACATAAAGATACCATTAAACAAATACTTACAGTTGGTGGCAAAATAACTCACACTCGCCCTTGTCACTTAACAGCATGGCGGTTTAATTTTACTAATTATTTAAGAGGATTGATTGTAAACTGACGCTTAAATCTCATAGCTGTCAAAAGAGTACCATAGATCCGGGAAATAACGTTTCTCACCCCTTAAGTCAAGTGGTTTTCATGGTTTTTAGGGTTCCGTAGTCAAACTAGGAACCCTTATAGTTTCGCCATGTCCGTCCGACCGCAACCTAGTTTAGAGACAGTACTATACCCTGTCTACGATAACGAGCTAGTATAGCGGTCTCTCTTTTGCACTTTTGTATGCAGATGAAAGGGACAAAAAAGGAGAGTGGGCGTGAACGATGGCATCTCACTGTCATGCTCGGCTTACATGCTCCGTCGCTCGAAATATTTATTTTAATGTCCCTTATGATTTTTCTGGTTTAGTTAAATAATAAAGGACCCAATAAGTGTTTACTTATGTATTCATTTATATGCAGAAGATAGTCCAGTAAACAAGCCGAGTCACAGATTAAACCGGTAAAAATTGAAAAGAGATCACTATAACGCGTCCGCACCGTGCAAGAGACAGATGCTGACTGAACTTCGACCGCCATGTAAACTCACCCGGTGCACGTGCATCGCCCTTATCGCTGACCAATGACGTGCTGTCTAAGTTTTCTAGTACTAGCTCGTTATCGTGGACAGGGTATAGAAAGCTGTAATTTGGCATGAATATACATATTAGTCACGCCAACAAAGTGGTAAAATAAAATTTTGAAAAAAAAAATTGATTTGCTGTACCTCCTCTACACGTAACGTGGGGTTTTTTTTTCTTCTCGTTTACCCCAGACCCAGATGATGTCGTTGGACAGCTCTTTCAAAAATATTGAGGGTTTGTCGAAAAAAAAATCGATGAAGGGATCCGTTTATGAAACAGCCATACTGATAAATACTAAAAAATGTCCTTACTGAAAGCGCATAAAACGAATTTCTTAAAAAAAAAAAAACTATCACGAATAAGTAAGTCATTGGTTTTTGAGATACAGGCGATTAAAGTGTTTATACCTATTAAAATCATCTAAACCGATACCATATGACTTTGAATAGAAAATTAGTTATTACTTGTTGTTTTTATGTTTGTAGTACTTAGCGGCTTCGGAACCCTACACTAAGCATGCTCCGACATGCTCTTGCCCGGTTTTCGAATATAGAGTTGCTGTACTTTAAAAAGTACAGTAGATAGTTGAAAGCTTGAAACACAATTGAAAACTTAAAGCTTACCAGGCGCTCAAAAATATCCGAATACACTGAAAACATACACCTTACTCCACGACCTATGTATAAAAAAACATTTACCATTTACAAACTTTTTTATACTTGGGTAAGTTATTTTGAAGTACGTCCAAAAAAGTCACCATGTTGCACAAAGACATCTTTTGGCAAACGCGTTATCCAGAGTTCAAAAAAAACGTTAATAAAATGTGCTTTTACTATATTTAAATAAGGTTATAGTAGTTTTTTACATATTTGGTACAGCCACCATAGTTACTTTTCTACCCACTACCTCCCACTACTCACGTCACGCGTCACGAACAAACTTTTTAGCCGTACCCGTCAGTCAGGTACGAGCGTTGAGAGGAGTCGGACCGTCGCGGCGCTTACTTTACAACGTGAAATATTACTGTTCTCGTGTTATTTGACTTGAGCTAAGTTGTGTTTGTGAATGTCAACATGTTTTAGTTGCTTAAATATGATCGGATAGGTGAAGTGTTGTAGTTTCTGTGTGTTTTGTTTGATTTTTCGTGCGATGAAGCTGGTCAAAAGACTTGGGAAGCGATGCGGTCGTATGGCGCTAGCTGTGAACATCACAGGTAAGTCAAATAGCGCCATTGCACTGCATTCTTTGTTTCAACATGGAATTTAAGTTGTGAAGTCTTGAAAGAAACTTTTATTCGGGGCTAGAACGTCACTAAGAACTTTCTTTTCGCTTAGCTAACTTTCAAGTTAGTTGCCAGCGTTTGAAAACTTTTGAAGATGTGCGAATGAAGTTTTTAAGTGTATATAACGCTGTTTACAAACCTTCGTTCGCGTTTAGAACCACTTCAATGGGTATAGTGAGTATTTTTCGTGACGTCACACCTAAGTTACCATTGCGTGTTTTGTGAGAAGAGAGTTACAAGTGACAGGTGAATAAGCGATGCAATGCAATGTGTTTAATGAGCATATTGCCATATTTTTCAAGGTTCGCATGCTTTCTCTTGCACACTAGTTATGTTAAAAGGGACAGACGTACAAGTGTATCAACGTAAGTTGTACTTAAAACTATGTACGTAAGAAGACTTAATATATTATAACGTATTTTTTTTTACATATTCGCCACACATACAGTAGGCTAAAAACGGTATTTTTGTACAGCACCCGCTTCTATTTTTAGTTTTCGACCTTGCATGAATTATGAACAAATGACAAGTTGTATTGTTGATAGAGATAGTCAATAGGCACCGAAAAATGAATGGTTTTGCAGTACGCACTGTTTCTCGCTGTCGCATAACTGCGTCCCGTAATTTCCGGTGGCTTATGACGTCATTATAGAAGCCTTTAAAAATTGCTGGGGCTACAGGTACATATTATAACTATTGCTACCAGATAATTAGCCAGTCCTAATTAGTTTTGTAACTGTTATATTGATGGTTAAAATGTGACTCATTCTCGTATCCTATCTATTCATTGGTTCCGAAAAAGGTATAGGTACCTACTCAATTGCGTCGAGCGCGTTGTTTGGAACGTTATCATTATTTAATTCTAACACTCGGCTGTGTGTGTAATCAAGTAATCACACACAGGCAAACAGCAATTTTTCACGGATCGTGCAAGTACACCTACTATATAGGTAAAAAACTCAAGGAATAGTCCTGTTGCATGTAGTTGTAACACATCTGTATAGACCGTTCGGCTAAGAAGGCCCGCACTCACGCCACCTGATAGTGAGTGGGATCAGAGACCCAAAGACATTTGAAATCTCAAGGCTACAAACTCAAAACTGGAATCCTGCGACTTCAAATGCGTTGCCAACCCGTAGTTTTGTACACAACTATATGCAAGAGGACCTTTGCTTCAGCTGTGTTAACTTTGCTGCGTAAACCCTTCCTGCCTCCCTTTTTCGGTAGGCAGCGGTTACCGTGCCGAATACAAAATAGGTAACCAAGTAGGTACTGTAGGTACACTACCCCAATGAAAATGTTCAGCACAGTAAACTTCAAACAGAACATCTTCTTTGCCCCGCGGCGACTTCAACAGCTGAACAATGAAGTGATTTCGCCAGTGTCAAGTATATATAAGTATAAATCAATACAGCAATAAAATACAATCCAATCTTCACTAGGAAGATTGGCGGCAACGTTGTACGGTGATATGTAGGACAGAGGGCAAGATAGTTTTAACCTCTGCACCACTGCGAGTCCTCTTGAAACGAGGAGTAAGGTGCCAGATACACGAAATAAGTCCAAGTCTTCTATCACTGTGCAACACAAAGGCATAAAAAGCACAAATCACTATCAGAAAAGAACTTTGAACACCTAAATACACAAAAATACAAAACTAAAACAAATTACACATCCGCCATCTTTTAACGTTGCAAATGGCCGATTGGCTGGATGATTTTTGGGTGAGCGTACCTACACTGCGAATCGGTAGCTGTTGTTTTTCGGCGGGAGCGATGGCGGAGGCGGAACCGCAACGCAAGCTAATTATAAAAGAAACTACCAATACTAGATCTTGACACTGTTATAGGTAGTATTTGTTTATTTGTTCGGTAGCTATTGCCCGCGACTCCGTCCGCGCAAGATAATAAAACATAGCTCATCTTACTCAGGGATAAATAATGCAGCATTCTAATAGTGAAAGAAGTTTTGAAATTGGACCAGTAGTTTTCGAGTTTATTCGTTACAAAAATACTTAAATACAAATCTTTCCTCTTTTTAATATTAGCGTAGAATAGTGTAGATTACTTTTATTAGTGTAAGTTAAGTATTACGAGTTCCTCTCAGGGCTTTTCTCTTAACGAGTTTGTTTCAACGCCCGCCATTTTTTCTTCGCGACTTAGGTAGGTACTTTTTTAATTTTAAAAAGTTGGCTTCGTTCATCCAGTACAAACTGCCACTGCCCGAAGAGGCTGATTACTTTTTCATGTTTTTTTCTAAAGGAGCGTTCCCATTTAGAGTATTCACGTGAATATTCGAGTGGTATGGACCCTGAGTAAGCCGAATGCTCTCAGGGAGGACGGTCCTTAACGCAATGTGTACAGCGAATGTTTTTTTTTTTCAAAGCTGTTCAACACCAAATAACTAACAGTAGACAGGGACTCGCGCACTGTAGGTTCCGTACGAGGTGCGGTTTGACTCACGACTTGGCCGGTTTGCAGGGTCGTAGTCAAACTAGGAACCCTTAATCGTTGCGCTTTGTCTAGCTGTCAGCCTAGCTCAGAGACTCTTAGGCCCGTATTAATAAACTAATCTCAACTCTAATGCTCGTCTCGAGATGCGTCAAAAATGACAGTGTTCTATGGTGTGACGTTAACTTTGACGTATCTTGTGACGGGCCTCACAGTCAAGATGAGTTTATTAATACGGCCCTTAGTACTAGAAAGCTGTAATTTGGCGTGAATATACATATTTTCCGTTGGAGCGGAAAGGTTCTAGAGTGGCGACCGCGAACCGGGAGACGAAGTGTTGGCAGACCTTCCACAAGGTGGACTGACGATCTGATAAAGGTCGCGGGAAACCGCTGGATGACAGCAGCAGAGGACCGATCGTTGTGGAAAACCTTGGGGAAGGCCTTTGTACAGCAGTGGACGTCTTGCGGCTGATAATGATGATGATGATACATATTAGTCACGACGACAAAGTGGTAATATAAAATCTTGAAAAACTTTTTTAGTGTACCGCGCCTACACGTAAATAAAATCGTAGTGTATCTCGCCTAAACGTTTATAAAATATTAATTTCCGTTTTTTTAATGGCAATGACGAAGCACGTGACCACTCAGGCCACCAGACATTTGAAATCTTAAAACTACAATCTCAAAACTGCAGACTGGACTGAGATGGAATGCCCCTATGCTAGGAAAATCACAGAAATGCGAACACTGCTGCTTGGCGGTGGGTTAATGGATAAGATGGTGGTAGCAATCCGGACGGACCCTGCCCGAGGTCCTACCACCACCATTGATTCTTTTTGAATTGAATTTGGTTAGTTTACTTCTGTTACTTTTTTGTCGTTCTGAGATGAGACTACTTAAAACCATTTATAGCAAACAAATGTAATTGTATCTTGTATATTGTGTTTAGTATTTCAAGTCAAACTTACATACACAAACATAAACTCGAAAAAATATTGTAAGTAAAAAAATTATAAAGTATTTTGTGATCTTTATTTTCATTAAAGCAAAGTATTTTCCTCTGCCCCGATGGTATCAGTATCATACCTAAATATTAAATTGCCAGCAATAGAATTAGCGGGGAATGCACCGAAAATGCATCCACAAACGCACAGACGGAATCCCGGGACTAAATCCTCCCTCGCCAAACTCCTTAGAACGGCAAGTTGTATTAAATTAACAGGAGTATCTTCGCACCAGCCGCCCTGCACCGCATTGCAGTTTCTGTGTATACTCGTAGTTAAATTGCATTTTGTGAACGTTAGCGATTCCAATAATGGAGAACGAATACAAATAACGTCTGCTCTACAGGGTCAGTAGCGAAATTTATGTACACATTCCCTCACTTTTTGGATATAACTCAAAAAGTACGTCATAGAAAATGAAAAAAATAATTGTTTTAAAATGCGCCGATTGAGCCTTTTTCATATGACACCCCATTTTCTATAATCAAACCACTGTCATTTTTCTACCCCCCATTCTAGACCCTTTTTCAGTAATTTATATATATTTTTTTACTATAATTAAATGCGGGCAAGCATGTCGTATAACTATGCCAAATTTCAAGTCGATAGCACTTGTAGTTGCTGAGAAAACCGGCTGTGACATACAGACAGACAGACAACGAAGTCTCATAAGGGTACCGGTTTTTTAATACCTTTGTGTTGCACAGTGATAGAAGACTTGGACTTATTTCGTCTATTTGGCATCTTACTTCTCGTTATAAGTCTACTCGCAGTGGGATAGAGGTTGACCCCTGTTTTAAATATCACCGTACAACGTTGCCCCCAATCTTCCTAGAGAAGATTGGATTGTGTTTTATTGCTATATTAATTTATACTTATATATACTTGACACTGGCGAAATCACTTCTTTGTGGGAACGCCATAGTCCCGCGGTAAATAGTAGCTGTTGAAGTCGCCGCGGGGCAAAGAAAAAAAGCACACTTTAGCTATTCTTCTTATCATCTTCTTCTTCAATCTTGATCTACCCAATGCTAACTAAAGGTTTTCCATTTTAGCCCAACTTGTGTTTGCAATATTTTGCCAATACTTCCCAGCCACACATACTAAAACGCCAGTCTATCTCGCGAGCTGTCTTCCCACGTTACTCCAATTTTAAGCTAAGCTTTAGTTAATGCGCGTTTATAAATAAGAGTTAAATATTTCAGATATGAAAACGATTTTACTGCAAGAATGACTTACCTTAGGTAATAGGATTGTTTCCATCTAATTAACGCATTTTCAACATGTTCTCTAGCGGTTACTAGTTTAAATGAGCCTTCATTTCATTCATAACGAATATTATAAACAGAATATTCGCTACTAAGCCCCGAGTATTCCATTAATTTAGCATTCACAGTTGCCTCACGGCGTAGCAGCGAACAATTACTGTTCCATCTGAAAATCATTCTCAACACAACTATGTTTTTGTACCGCTATTAAATAACTTGAAGAATGGAGCTGCTCCTCATCAGAGCTCGGAAACCTGGTTAATTTTTTAACCAGCTCGTCAGAAACACCGCACATGTCAAGTTGAGCATTTTTATTTCGATGCCGCTGATACAGAGTCGATATTATTTCGATTCTGATCAGAGAGCTAGATAAAAGTGTTTCTGCTCTTTAGATACTTTAGTTTTCTCATCTATCCTGCCCAAGCTGCACTTACTCAGCGTGAATTCAAGCCGGTCTTATCTAAATATATAAAAGGAGAAACTGACTGACTGACTGACATATCAACGCACAGCCGAAACTACTGTACCTAGAAACTTGAAATTTGGTACAGGTGTTCCTTTCATGATGTAAGTGAGCACTAAGAAAGGATTTTCCGAAAATCGACCCCCAACGGGAAAAAAAGGGGGAGTACTGGGAAACTAATTCTACGCGTACGAAGTCGCGGGCGTCCGCTAGTTATTACATATAGTCCCGTTGCTATCCAACTGCGGGAAGAATCAATTCGCGGGTATATCCAGCGATCATAATGTACTCGTAACGCTATCGTAATCGCATGAAGTTTACCAAAAACCTGGTTAAGAAGTTATTGCTGAAAGATGTAAGCGTACAGACAGCGGGAGCGATTTTGTTCTATACTATGTTGATGATAATAATGATTCACGGGGTATACATCGACGTCCGAGCGGCAATAGAGAAACTTTTTTTTATGTAAAAAAGGAGGCGGACGAGCAAGCGAGCCACCTGTTGGTAAGTGATCGTGACCCATAAACACGGCTTTTAAGAAAAGAGTAGGCTCGTTTTTGAAGGCCCCCAAGTCGACTGATTGTTTTTCTATCTATACTATACTAGCTTCTGCGTTGATTTCGAATATCATAAAACCCTCGGAGACTTTCAAATTTTCCGGGAAGAAATGTAGTCTATGTGTTAGGTAAGCTATCTCCATTTCAAATTTCGTCTAAATCCGTCCCGCCGTTGCAGCGTGAACTACTACTAAAGAATTTAAATACGGAACATGCATGGATATTCTAAACAGCAATTCTCAAGAAAAAATTTAAATACCGTAAAAGAAATCACAATACGTGAAATAAACATTGGCAAAAGCGGATGATACAAGAATTTTAAAGCGCTAATTACGCCGCGTCATAATACACTCGCGGACTAATAAAACGGGTCAGAGTGCGTTTTTCATACTAAAGAGGTTATTTCGAAGCCTTGGTTCCTCGCCAGGGAATGCTTTTAGCGAAATGTGATGATGAATACCTCGAGCATCGATACAGGACTTCCAGAGTGCCTAGGATACCCAACTGAACGAATCTGCGGCTAACGCCGGAATAGTGCTTGTTCAGAAAAACATCTAAAATGTAAGGAAATCCAAGTGCTGACCCAAACTCTCCCGCTGTGATGTTAACTGATTGTGCGATCAGTTAGGTATCTTAAGAACTTTTGACCTATTGAACCTCGCAGTATCCACCATTAAAACTCACTCAAAACAACCCCTGGCGATAAACCAAGGCTTCGAAATAGCCTCGTTTGTACGAAAAACGCACTCTGGCCCGTATTATTTGTCCGCGAGTGTATATACAATTTGGTTTTGCTGGAAAGAGATAGGAATTATTGGTTATTTTTATACTTAGCTATTCAAAACATTATCACTCACAACTGTTTGTTACATGCATCAGCTATTATTAAAGCTGTTAAAAAACGTAATTAATATTCCTCTTTCGCTAATTCGTAGCCTCTTCACCCCCAACTAGGCTTTGTGCGTTACCAATAAAACTATACCCATGGTATTTAATTTAGGTTCTCACCCTCTCCCTACCATATGGACCTGCCTCACGTTCAGTCATCATCATTATCAGCCGCAAGACGTCCACTGCTGGACAAAGGCCTTCCCCAAGGTTTTCCACATAAGCATGCATGCGTCAGGATTTCCACTCCGCGACTCACATAGCTATAAGTCTCCCCCCCATCCCAACCCCCATTCCTATCCCCCCTAACCCCGCGGATAAGTAAACGGAGGAACGACTTTCTCCTCCGGCCTTTCAGCACTGGCTGGGGTAGTATCCGCGGGATTCTAAATTCTAGTTGATAATAGGGGCATTGGTGTTTTTAGCCGGTGCGAGCCCGGCAGTACCTGGGCCCTCCATTCCCAGGTCTCCGGAAGGGATTTTCACCTCTGCCCCTTTTTCTTAAAAAGCAAACAAAAGCAAGGACTGGCTGCTGTCATCCAGCGGTTTCCCGCGACCTTTATCAGATCGTCAGTCCACCTTGTGGAAGGTCTGCCAACACTTCGTTCAGTGGTTCAAACTTATTTCCGCCGACAAGCTACCCATTATTGTTTAGTTTATCAATTCTCACATTTTATCACAAACCTATCTTACCATAGAGCCGCAATTTCAATGATGGCGGCATATATCCTAGAGCGCTTTCCTATATTTGAACTGGTTTGCTGAGATCTTCTATGCAAATATCTATCTAAATGGCTTCCTAGAATAACCCATTAAATATGAAACCTATGGGAATATGATTCACCGTTGCATCTGATTCAAGATCTCCCCCCTTAAACGTTGAATAACGGTGGTATAGCTTTACAATGATTTGTCCTTATCTGTCATTGAGATATTTTAATTTGACAGATAAGGACAAAACAATATATTAGTTAGGGGGCTTATGTATAAAGTTTATACTTATAGTTTATATAGTTAAAAACAATACCATAACAGCGCCTCTATTCCCGACGTTAAAAAACAGATCGTCTTTGACCTGTTATGGTACTGTTTTGACGTCAGCGTATACGATAACGATATGGTTTTTGAGCTTGTATTGTATGAGTTATTCACTCTACTATAGGTAAAAAACTCAAGTAAAGGTCCTATTGCATGTAGTTGTGTACAAAACGAATAGGTACGGAATATACGTCAAATTTCAAATATAGAATGTCGGACGGTGTATACAGATGAGTAAAATCAAAAACAAAATGTTTATTCAGTGAATTGGCCACACGCGGGCTCTTTTACACGTCGGCATTTTACAAGAAAAAGCGCCGCGCCGCAAGAAACTGCAGCAGAAGGTAATTTGTTGAAACAAAAAATGCAATACTTAAATTTACGAATAAATTCATCCACAAACAGAAAAGAAATATGTCGTTAACAATAAATAAAAATAATTAATAACGTGTACTGAGCTTTACTTTGAAAAATCGATGTCCGAGCGCTCTCTTCCTCCTGGTTTATTCGAAACAAGTGAAAAGGATAATGCCCTCGCAGTTACATAGTGTGGACAGGTGGAAGCGGTCGCGCGGGACGGCCTCGATCGATGCGCAGGAGTTTAGGCGACTATCCGCGCATGCGCGAGGTTACAAGTACAGTTCTGGAGGGCTAGCACATGTTCTTCATTATCTAGTCTGTTACGACGTGACAAGCGAAAAATTTGAACTTGTGCTACCCGTACAGGGCCCGTATGGTCGCTTGTATCACGGTGTTCACGGTGGACAAAGATAAACTCCACTTACATGGTCAGAGAGTGACCGATGTTTTGTCGACGCTTATTCGCATCGATAAACGCGACCCTGGGGTTTTAGTCAAAAGTTCATATATCATTTTATTGATAATAATAATTACATGTCAAGTAAATCTTTGTTATTATATAAAAAATATAATAATGATATTAAAATGATAGTAAAACTAATTGGTAATATAAGAGATTGATTCATTTCATAGATCCCTGTAGTCATAGAATGCCTTCTCTACAAGCCATTTCTTAAGCTTGTATTGAAATCTCGATAGATTATTTTCAACTATAAAATCTTCAAAAAGGTGATAACTGATTATATATCTTTGCGCCCATGACGTGTGTGAGCTTCTCTGACTTAGTGAGTCGGTGCGCCACGGGCAGCAGCCGGCCTGCGCGCGCGCTCCGCCTCCTGAGTTTGCTGGGGATCTGGTATTTTGGAGATGCGTCCAAGTTGGCTCGCATGTACATTGCCACTTGCAATATTAGTAGGGACGGCAAGAAAAAGAGTACAAGTGGACTTAACTCGTAATAAAAAAGGCTATGTACATCAGAAGACTTATACCCTTGAGACAGGATCTCTATTCTGCTGGATAAAACCATATTTTTTTTATTTTTTTTTATGGCATAGGGAAGGCTGACGAGCACACAGGCCACCTGATGGTAAGTGGAAACTGTGACCCATAGACATTCGCATTCACAAGACTGCAAGCCTAAGACTGCAAATGCGCTGCCAACCCTGAGGACTAAGATGGAATGCCTCTATGCTAGTCATTACACCGGCTGTCTTATCCCCAAACCGGAACACAACAATGCGAACACTGAACACACACACACACACTGTTGTTTGGTTATGGTTTTAACTGGTCCGCTACTACTGTAAAATTAATTTAAATTTTTATTATTGCGTTCCTTTTCTGTTAATTTTTGTCGTTCTTAGTCTTATGGATAAAGGCGCTGGCAAAAATTCGTTTCGTTTTAATTTGTATTTTTAATTTTAAATAACAACTACTTAAATACTGGATCATTCGTTATTTTCAGAGTTAATTAGGAACATGCGATGCGAGAAAAGTATATTGTGATTTGGATTTTCATAAAAACGAATCATGTATAATTTCCCTATCCCTGGTCAGTAGTTATAGGTGCGTACTATATATATCGTTATATCCATGCATTTGATATTCACTATCCAATTTAACTATCGTCCATAGCTACGCTACCGGACCATAGACTACTGCAGACCAAATATCTGCAGCCCCAAGTGTGACAACCGCCTGACAGACTAAATTCAATTGTCTTCATGCGTTATCCGATTTATGCCCGCCGCCGGCTGCCGTCAAACCCTATATTGGGCCTTTAAAACTGACATTCACCACGTTAATCGCATAATATCTGCTTATAAATGAGATTTCGAGATAGACTGCCTGCCAAGTGACACAACGTTAGAAAAATGTCTCACGGTAATTACCTACCTAGGCCACTTGACAAAGCCAAAACGAAACCAAAGAGCTCTCAATACAGTTTCATTTACTTGTCCGCGCCCTAGTTAACATGTCATCGCGAAGAGCCATTAATCCATACAAATTAGAGCCGCGGGCGTTGAACGTTTTCTAACTGTTCAAGTGGTTTCACGTGTTTAACATAACCTAGCCAGAGTTAAGTGTTGTCGAGAGAATGAGGAGAAAAAAAGAAGTGCAGTTTTTTGGAGTTCAGCGGTTTTTAGAGCATTATTCTTTTGCCGGGTTATGTTGCCGTGGTTTTGGGTCCGTCCTTACTTTGAAACGGCTGGTTCTTTTGAACCGTAACAGCAAGCGGGTTTTTTTAAATGTGTTATTTATCAAACATAAAACAAGAAAGTTAAAATAAAGAGGATGCGATTCGAAATCGGTATCATAAAAAACCGGCCAAGTGTGAGTCGGAGTGGCGCACGACGGGTATTATCCATAAAAAAAAAATTTGACGCGTTTGTTGCATGGAAGCCCTTAAATATTTACTTTATGTTATTTCAATTATTTATTTTTAAAAGTGAATATACAACTAAATATTCTGTGAATATTTCAAGCGTCTACTTGTTGCCGTTATTAATATAGAGCGAAACAGGCAAAAAAAACACGTTTATTGTATAGGAGCCCCCCTTAAAACGGCATTTTGTTTCAATATTTGTCAAAGGAGATTCTAACTCCAAGTTAAGGAAACTCGATGTTATCTCTAAATGTATTACTTTGTTATTAATTTTAAACAATTTATTACTTAAATTTAGTTAATATCTTCTGTTTTTAGTATTTGTCGTTGTAGCGGCAACAGAAATACATCATCTGTGATAATTTCAACTGTCTAGCTATCACGGTTCATGAGATACAGCCTGGTGACAGACATACGGACGGACAATGGTGTCTTAGTAATATATAGGGTCCCGTTTTTAAACGGTGTCGATTAACAGCTATCTCCTCTGAAGTGGAGGTGGATCTGAGTTTTCTGCAACACGTGTACCTACCTTCACTTAACCAATTTGATTCATTGCCCACTATTGAACCATGTCAAAGTGACACTATTACGGTTCCTTGTTGACTACGGAACATAGGCATCTCTCACTCGCACAATGTCATACAAATGACAAGGACAAAAGATAGAGGCAGGTAGCCAAGTGGGCGGCAACAAACGTTCACAATGGTGTTTGAAAATAAAAGATTAAGGAGACATCAGTCCGTTTCACCAGCCAAGTTACAGGTAAACGATTAAAGAGAAGTCGCAAGAAGGCAAACGAACTAAAAGATCATATCATCTTTTGCCCTGTTATCGTATTGTCAACGTTTTGGCAGGACAACTTGCCAGTGTTTTTGGTAATTCTGTACTCGACAGTAATGACAACAGAGTTAAAAAAAAAACTGCAACAGGTCAAATACGATTTGGACTTTACCGCCTAGAATAGAGAGAGCCCTGTTGCGTTCTTTCACCTCATTTGGGGTGTTAACAACTTAAATGGATTGTTGAGTAACAAAAGAACGACAGGAACTTTTGAGAAAGGCGTTCTGCATAGAGGTTCGGATCAAGTTTGGGGATAAGACAGCCGGTGTAAATAGCATAGAGGCATTCCATCTTAGTCCTCAGGGTTGGCAGCGCATTTGCAGTCTTAGGCTAGCAGTCTTGTGAATGCGAATGTCTATGGGTCACAGTTTCGACTTACCATCAGGTGGCCTGTGTGCTCGTCAGCCTTCCCTATGCCATAAAAAAAAAACTTTAAACAGCTAGTGAATGTGAATGGCGTCATTCCAACCATAATATAATTTATCTTCGGATTCTAAACCCATCTTATAGTACTACATAAATAGGCCTTAAAACACTCGTATGATCTCATTTGTGGAGACCGATTCGTTTAATAAAACCGCACTCGTGTTTGTTTAATTTCATTATGCATCAGTTATGAGTTACATAACGAATGCTCTCTCACTAACTAACCGGTTCCACCGCACGATTCGTATTAATTTGCGCCCAACCTAGCTAAAACAGAAGTCGGCCCGGAGGTAGCTACTTATAGCTTCGAATTTAATGCAAGCGCGAACGCGCGGGGCCAGACTTTACCACCCCAGTTTATGAAATGACCCCTTCAGAACCATTTTAACTTCATGTCCTGTCCATAATGCGAAAACGTTCCCAGCCAGTGACACACCTAGCCTGTGAAAGTTAAATTCAACTCTAGCTGGGATGAGCTGAATGAGAACAATAGTTGGTGTATTTAAGTTCAAAGATGGACAAAGCTGGGGACCTAGTGAAAGGTGGGTTCAGTTCAGTCTTCTCACGTTCAAGTGAATAAAGGAATGTGTAGTAGTCTCCCCATTGACTTACATCCTTTTTTATTATGAGCTTTGATTTAAGCCCTTTTTCACTGGGACCCTAGCAACACGGAACACAGGCGAATTAACTCCTGAACTGCGACTAAACTAGCCGTTTGCAGAATAAAGAAATCCACGAACAGACAGAACAGACTCAGTAGTTCTGTTTGTTTTTAGTGTTGGTATTGTGATTTACCACATACAATATTACAAGCATTTATTATTAAATAACACGACAATGTATTGCTAGGTCTGTGAGTTCTGTGACTAGTTTGAGTGTCTGAGATAGGTACCGAGCAGTATTGTTTCGACGCAGTTTTGACTCAGCACATTCCCGGTCTACTATAGTGCCCGACCAATAATGCCCGGTTCCTATATTTGTGAAACGAATCGTTTTCCTTACGCCTCGTTAAAATTTGACACATTTTGTACGTAGTAAATGTCATAACGCTACGGCCCGTAAGGAAAACGATTCGTTTCTTGAATATATAGGTAGGAACCCGGCATAAGAAGTCAATCCCGACACATTCCACAACCATGAAGTTTCTGAACACGGATAATGTTGATAGCTTTCAAACAATGCTGTTATTACTATTCCATCGTACGCAGCAAATAAGTTTGGCATTGTTTTACTGCTGTCAACAATGTCAATAATCAGAAACTTCATGTGCAATGTATCGGATTGAATTCCTATCTGCCTAGTACTGTAATAGTGTGCATAAACCACACGAGTATAGTAATCTACGAGTAATATGCTTTATACACTCACAAAGAAATAAAATACAAATGTTACAAAGAAATTCTTTCAAGGAGGAACGAGCGCGCCGTCGGCAGCAACTTTTTTTTTTGTTAACTTTAGCGCATCCTACAGTGTTTGCGCCAAAAGAAGTTACAGAAGGAGAAGACTGATTAATGAACTGCATTGACGTCTTTTATTAGCGTAATAATTATACTTTATTATTAATTATTTAAAGACATAATGGTTCAATATAACGACTTTCTAATGTTATGTTGAAAACGAAATGCGTACAATCAAGAATGTGTCCAATATGTCAATCGAGTCTAGATAGATTATGTTCGTTATTATCATGGCAGCCGAAAGACGTCCACTGCTGGACATAGGCCTCCCCCAAGGCTTTCCACTCAGACCAGTCTTGTACTTTTCGCATCCACCGCGGTCCCGCGATCCTGACGAGGTCGTCACTCCATCTTGTTGGATGCCTACCTCCAACATGTTAGTTATTATGTGAGTTGGTAACTATACTTTTTATTAATGTGCAATAATATCATGTATTTTTTCTTTAACATAAACGCTTAACTAAGTAAAATACTTGCTAAAAAGTTATTAGTTCTACCTTTGGCGTCATGTAAAGATCAATTATTGCAAATATGCCACTAAATATGATGGATGTTGATGCGATCTTGCCGCTTGTGCCGGCGTCGCCACTCAGGAGTGAATTGTATATATAATCTGTGATACGCGCCACGAGATTTTTTTGGTATTTATGGAAAGAACCGGAAGAACCGGGATGTAATCTTCAGTACCGGTTCTTTAGGCACTATGAAATTCCCGGGAATTACAGAACCGTGATTTCCCGGGAGGATGCCCTAACTGGGACTGAAGGCGTAAAGATATGTATACTCCATACCAACTGACTTGTCTGATCAACTTATTTATTAAACACTCTTATAACTTCAAAATGCTCCCTTCTCGCCTAATATGATAATTATGTCATAAAAAAATATTCATAATTAACATCGCCAAAATAGTGACCAAAATGTGGCCTCTAGTTTTTTTTTCTTTGCCCCGCGGAGACTTGAACAGCTACTACCGCGGGGAGATGGAATTTCCACATTGAAGTGATTTCGCCAGTGTCAAGGATATATAAGTATAAATCAATATAGCAATAAAACAAAATCCAATCTCCTCTAGGAAGGTTGGGGGCAACGTTGTACGGTGATATGTAGGACAGAGGCCAAGATAGTTTTAACCTCTGTACCACTGCCAGTCCACTTGAAACGAGAAGTAAGATGCTAGATACACGAAATAAGTCCAAGTCTTCTATCACTGTGCAACACAGGCATTAAAAGTACAAATCACTAACAGAAAAGAACTTTGAACACCTAAATACACAAAAATAAAAACTAAAGCAAATTACACATCCGCCATCTTTTGACGTTGCAAATGGCCTCCTTGGTCTCTAGTTGCTTTACCTATTCACCAGAAAACGGCCGTTTTGACCAAAATGCATTTTGAGGTTATAAAACTGTTTACTAAAAGACAAGTCAGTTGGTATGGACTTTATGTGTATGTATGTAATTATCGTATTGTTTAAAGTTTTAGACATTTTATATTGTCATCGGTCTGATAGTACTGCAGTTACTGTCAAACTCCAGCCATCAAAACGTTGGTACCGTAATAACACGTCAAAAGCTAGTTTTAAAGAGTAAAATCTGCCTGTCTAGATCATAAAAGCTGTCAGAACAATACTATAACAATAGGAGAAAACACAACGTGAAATCCCCCAGTCTCAGGTGATCTCTGAATCATACACGAACCGTATTTAACCGTTTTCCCTCGACATTTCTCGTGATTCGGTCGTTTTGCGTTTAAGCCTCCTTGCGCTGAGCGCTTGCGGCTTCAACCAGGTCGGTTATAACGGTGGGACAATGAACTCTAATTTCACGCGGCACTGCTGTGCTGTATTGTTTTCTTTGAAAGCGTTTTAGTGTAATTTTTGACGCGTTAGTTTAGCTGACCTTGCCTATGATGCTTGCGGTCACGTTCAAATCCGGGTAAAGGATATGTGTCTGGAACTTAGATGTTTTTTATGTGTTTAATTATGTCTACTATGAAAAGAAGTCGCTTCCCGGCGTCCGGCTTTGTATGTAAACTTAGATCGTTGAAACTACTCAACGGATTTTAAATATTTAAATATTTTTTTTATCAGTTGATAGAGTGATTCAAGAGGAACTTTTATCATGTATTAAATATGTATAGTCTGTGTTAAAAACTCTTTTTTTTATATAGGTATATTAAAAGCAAAGCTGTTGCAATGCGTTCGATCAGTTAATTTATAAATTGATGAAGTAGGAGCCATATTAAATTGGTACGCAGTTGCAACGTGAAACACGTACCTAGGTAATTAATTGATAAATACGGTTTTAATTAATAAATTATGATGAATATATGCACCGTGTCCGATGTATTTTAAGTAGGGTAGATAACAACAAAACTAATATGATTGACGAAAACTAAAAATAACTATTCAATATGGCGTCTAGCGGCCGCCATGTTGAATTTTAATTACTGTCGTATCTTAAGTGACACTTACAAGATTAAGACAAATCGATTGCCATAAGAATCATCAAAATGGTTCTCATCATCATCATCATGTCAGCCGAAAGACGTCCACTGCTGGACATAGGCCTCCCCCAAGGCTTTCCACTCAGACCGGTCTTGTGCTTTTCGCGTCCACCGCGGTCCCGCGATCCTGACGAGGTCGTCACTCCATCTTGTTGGAGGCCTACCTACAGCTCGTCTTCCGGTCCGCGGACGCCACTCCAGAACCTTCTGACCCCATCGGCCATCAGTCCTGCGAGCAATGTGCCGCGCCCACTGCCACTTCAGTTTAGCTATTCTTAGGGCTATGTCAGTAAAATCGTTCTATACGTTTATGTTCTAGACCGCCACAAAGGAACAAACATACATATACACATAGGCTGATACACATTACCCTCCTCCGGCAGTCTGGTAAAAATGACGTGTAACCCAGTTTCGATTCGGTCTTGTTTTTGAGATACGTCTATTTTAGTCATGAACTTGTTATATAAACTTGGATGCAACAGGCCTCTATATTTGTGACGTTGCGTTGTGTTCCAAGCCAAGACCGCCATTTGTAGACGCCACAAACAACTGAATCGAAGGAAAGTCGCTCGCAAAAGGCGTCCATAATTTCTACAACCGGTAATTTATAGATAATTTCAATAGCACAACAAAAAAAATAACGTAAAAGAGATCACCAGTAGTGAAATTAAAATTAAAATCGGCCGAGAAATACGGATGACAGAGAGATCCAATATGCACTGTGACGTCATGTAACAGGGCGGCCATTAAACTAGAAAGATATAGGAATACTATGTCGGCTTTGGTTATTTTTATCACTATTCAAAAAATATTTTTCTCAAGTTTGTTACATGAGTGAACTTTTATTGAAACTGTGAAAAGAAGTCATAAATATTCCCTTTTGAAGCACTTTGCAGACGGATTGGCACTGAAATTGTAACAGTACACGTTGAACAATGGGTTCTTTGCGCAATGCGCGTGGGCATAAGCGCTATACTAAAAACTAGAGACGCCCGCGACATCGTACGCGTAGGATTAGATTCCCGTTACTCCCTCAGTTTTAACCCGGGTGAATTTCGAAAAATGTCTTGTTGCACCCCTAGCATAACAAAAAATACTATTAGAGAAAGAGAAAACACAAACACTACGTGTCTACCCTGAAAAATAATAATAGATCGGTTCTAAAACATTGTAATTGTTGTGCATAAGCGCCTTGATTCCATACGAGCCTGACATGACGGTAGATACATCACCTAAGTTAGTCGAAATAGTACATTTCGATGCTTGTGCGGAAAGTATTTCGTTACTTCCCGAGTACCGAGATATGCAAGGCAAAACTCTGGACGAGTGAAGAATGGCATTTCCACACGTGTATCGAACGAAGTTTTTTGATACATTTGCGAAAAAATGTGTATCTGTGTATATGTGTATGTGTATGTGTGTATGTGGGTATCTGTGTATTTATCCTCTTCCCCCCAGACCCCGGAAAACCAAAATTATGAAGTCAAGTACTAGGAGTGCATAAACATTAGTACCAACCTTATCTACAGTCATCCGCGCTGTGTAGGGTACGGCCCCCCGCCCGCCGCTGCGCCTCACCGTGCTAGCCTCCTAATAACCTGTGCGCTCCTGGTACTTTATTTAAATATGCAAACTCTTTGGTGGGCACGGCTTAGTTTAAAAAAAGAAATGGAAAAGTAAAACTCACGAGTTCGAGAAAACCAACGTTCCGCACGATATACAGCTACGAAAAGTACCACTTTTTGAGCAACTGTATATAAAAACAAACGAACGAACTTACAAACTTACTTAAAACTACACTACTTAATCTAACAAACCGCTACCAGGGGGCATTGTTCCCAAAATGCTCGCAGCATTGCCACGTTGAATGGCAATGCTTAATCTTTGTGCCAAGACTGCCAAGTACAGGCCAGCATTTTACAGGTCCAGGTACAGGTTCAGGTTAGCAGCAGGCGCTTTGATAACCCCACGGTCCTAAAGTTTCGACCCCAAAAGGCTCAAATGCCTGATGTTAGTTGAATCACGAAAGAACTTGCTATTGTTACTATAAGGCAGCTTTCTTGGATATAACTAGTTTTTTTTTATTCCGTACACTAAAATGACATCTCACGTGTTGCCTGTTTTTTACAACTCATAAATAGTGATGTGATACAACCGGTACTTACCGACAAAAATATAGGTAGGCTTATGTTTATTGATATAAAAGTGTTTGTAACGCAATGAGTGGATAATCCGTAAAGTTCCAGAATGATACAATACTTTAAGTAAACATGCCACCCTTTTGTAGTTTTTTTTTGTAAATACGACCGTTTTCCAATATTTAAAGGTACATTTTATTCGATTCGTAACTCAATTATTTTTATTAAACTCAACAATTGTAAAAAATAAAACAACAATAACTCGAAAATAGTTTTTTTACGTTGGTAATTAATAAATTACACCACGTACCGAAACAAAGAACAGCACTGTTTCTTAAAAGCTGGCCACATTATTTTTACGTTTGACATTTGCAGCTGTCATTTTAGTCTTGAAAAAACAGACTTTAATAATTACAATTATTGTATACATTTTTTGACAGTTTCTCTCGGCTACCTCCATTTTTTAGTGTAGGTAGAAAATTCTTAACGTAAAAATTAAACGTAGAGCCCTAACCGAGGTTTTAACGGTAAGTTTTTTTGCGTTAGGTACTAGATTTAAACTAGGAAGAAAAATCACATCGCACTCGACTGCTTCTTACGCCCGCTGGTCAGTCCTTCATATAAATTTCTACTACAATGATTTCATCCATGCAAACTTTTTCTAGATTCTGAGCATCGCAAAAGTTCGTCTCGTGCGTCGTAAACGGGTAATGTTTTAGAGCAAACGTGTTTAACAGTGGATTAATGAGCTCGTAGTGTCACGGATCAACCAATTTTTATGGAACCTGGCTAAGAATATCCCCGGCTGAATTAGCTGTTTTTTTTAAGGGTTCCGTAGTCATATTTGGAACCTTTATTTTTCTCCATATCCGTCCGTCCGTCGGCAGCCTAGCTCAGAGAATCTTTGTACTAGAAATCTGTAATTTGGCATGAATATACATATTAAGTACGCTAACAAAGAGGTAAAATAAAATCGTGAAAAAATTTTTTTTTTATTTACTTCCCCTACACGTTACTTATAGCGTTATCCATAGCGTGGGGTGTCGTTGGATGAGTCTTTAAAAAATATTGCAATTAAGGGATCCGTTTACGAAATATTAAGCTTTAAAGTGCTAATCCCCCCCCCCCCCTCCCCGCCTCCCCTACAGCCAAAACTACAAATACTAAAAATATGAAAAATATCTTCAATGAAAGCGCATATACCGAATTTAAAAGAAAAACTATCACGACTAAGTAGACTTGATCGGTTTCTGAGATACAGGCGCTAAGTGTTTATACCTACTAAAATGATCTAAGACAGCACCAAATAACTTTTAATTGAGAAATAGTTCATTCTTGTTGCTTTTGTGTAGTAACGGCTTCGGAACCCTACACTGAGCATGGTCAGATATGATCTTGCCCGGATTTTAAAAGGTTTTAATCGAGACGGTTAGCTACGTTTTAATGAAAATTACTGTTATCAGGTCTGAAAATAGGTAATGGTTGTCACCGTCACCATTCTGTGAGCCTTACTGCGTCAGTGATATTATAGTACATTGTTGCCTAGGCGTGGAAAGTAAGGGTTTTAAATACGAGTCAGGAAATCCTCGTTTCCGCCGAGGCATACATAATGCTTTTCTCAAACATGTGAGGAAATAATGCAAATACATTTTTAAAAAGCAAGTAATTTAATTATGCAGAATGAACGAATGTTACCGACTGTCAATTGTTTTTAAATACTCACCATAGAAATTGGAATGCAAATTCAAAATGAAACACACGCATTGTGCTAAAAAAGCGAGCAGTTACCTTGGCTGTTTGGAATTTTTGTCTTGGTCCTTTTGATTTTGTATGCAGTAACAGCATTTTTAAGAAAAATATAGACATGGACGGAAAGTGTTTTCATATGGTTTTTTACTCCTAGGAGTAAAATGAGGCTCTTTCCGTCCTTGTCTTTCAATCGGAAAACCGTTTCCGAGCATGTCTGAGAAAAATATATTTCAATGCCTCAATTATGCCGGAACATGCTGGGAATACCGCCGTCCTGAGTGGGAGCTTAATCAATTTTTATTGGCTGGTCTAGAGTACCTAGACTAGCTTCTTCAAGGTTTTAGCAATACCCTTACGAGTGACAACGTACTCGGTAACGAGTCGAATGCTCTGTCCCTCGCACTCTACGGTACGGTCATTGTAACATCATGGTAAAGTTACAGGAATCTCCATTTTGCAGGGCTCTGCTGAAAAAAATCATCCATCTTAAATAATTGATTGTGGAACGATAAAACGCAAGACCTACAGCATTTTTTGGGTGCCGTACCTCAAATGGAACAAACGGAATGCTTATAGGATCACTTTGTTGTGCTTCCGTCCGTTTGTCTGTTAAGATTTTATCTCGGGGACGCGGGGTGGTGTCGAGTTGAAATTAAAAACATATACTCAGGTCTACAGTCCCTTGAATCTGTGAAAAAATCAAACTGATAAGTTAACGTTAAAATGTTCGGGCGTTTATGCCGCAAATAACTTTATTTCGACAAGGGAATCAAAATGTATGGGTTCGAAATTTCTGTAGTATAGTCGTATACTACAAGTATAGGGAAAAATGTGAAACTATACGTTTTAAATTAAATCACACGCGGTGGTCCAAATTTTGAAATCGTATGAATGGTCTTCATTGGCTCAAGGTTACACAGATTTTAATTAATTATATGAGCCTCGTTGTTTTATCCTCTTCCATCACAAAAAAATATTAACTGCAAAGAACAAGAAGTCGGTTAAAAATACAGAACATGTATCGAAGGAAAAAATAAATAAAAAAATTAAGATTTTTTTTTTTTCGCCTAGAGATGGCAAACGAGCACACAGGCCACCTGATGGTAAGTGGAACCTGTGACCCATAGACATTCGCATTCACAAGACTGCAAGCCTAAGACTGCAAATGCGTTGCCAACCCTGAGGACTAAGATGGAATGCTTCTATGCTAGTCATTACACCGGCTGTCTTATCCCCAAACCGGAACACAACATTGCGAACACTGCTGTTTGGCGGTACGTTAATGGATAAGATGGTGGTAACGATCCGGACGGACCCTGCACAAGGCCCTACCACCCGCAAATAGTGAATTCCGGCTCCATCATCGCATTCGAAAGCTCTGATGTTTAATTAATTATATGATAGTTTTCGATTTATGACGAAGAATGGAAAAGTAATTATAAAATTGTACGGCACCCTCGGTGGGCAAGTCCGACACGCACTTAGCCGGTTTTTTTACTAATGACGTTATATTCTTTTTAACGCAATTTACCGGTATTTTCCCATCTTCTTCTTCTGCTAGTGCCATCTCCTACCGGAGGTCGGCGATCTTAATGGCTATCTTCACCTTGTCTACTGCCGCTCTAAACAAAGACCTCGTGCTCATTCCGAACCACTGTCTGAGGTTTTTGAGCCAAGATATCTTTCGTCTGCCTGGTGGTTTTCTTATAATAATAAATAAATATTAGAGATTCGACGACGTCATAGATAAATTTTGATCAACCGGAAATAAAACCACGGGTATATTGTGTATACATATCTTAATGTTTTTTTTTTACAAAGCTTCACACCGACCTTGTTTTTTTTCTGTTTCGCCTATTGGTTAACTGGTAGAGAAAGCCATTAAAGATATAAGATAAAAGTCATTTATTCAGTAAGTAGGCCGCACGGGCACTTTTACACGTCAAGGATTTCCCAGCGCGCGCTTTCCCCTGCTGAGTCAGTAATTTTTTTTTATTTTTTTTTTATTTCAGTTTTACTACTTCTAGTCTAAAGATTATATAAAGCTATAAATATTAAATTTATATCAAATAACATGGGTAGTTCAGCAGGAAAAAATGCCAAAAATCTTGGGAAAGAGAGAGAGGGAGAAAAAAAAACTACTTACTTATTTTGTGCAAATAAGTTTATATAAATAAAAAAAACAAAAGTAGGCTGAACTCGTAGACAGGATCATTAATCATTCATTAGTTTCATTAAAAATAATGACTGCAGCCTTAGAAAGAAAGAAAAATAAATAATGGTGACAAACAACGAAGAACATACCTAGTCACGGAATGGTCAAATACTCAACCTAATGCTGGCATTCAGTCAGCGCTGGTCTTAAGTTGGAAACCACGAAAGGTTGCACATAATTATTTGAACAGTAAAACAAGTAATAGATAAGAAAATTAAAATAAACCAGCACTCTACCTTTTATTCCCTATTTTTTTGGCTGAATGGGCAAACATCCCTTTGCCTTACATACAGCATAAAACTTTAAAACTACAAGGGTTTAGTGGCTCGTTTATGGCGATATATTATGTTATGGGTTAAAATCAAATTGTGTTGTTGTTGCGGTTGACAAACGGTCTCTCGTTCGTTACCGACTACATTGGAAAGCGTGTCAATGGCCTCACAATTTTCAATGGCAGATTACCATGCTTTAAAATTTAAATTATAAATTCCCGTTGTAAAAACTCACATTTTTGTACAGAGGGTATATTATATTTTAGGCAAGGTTCGAAAAATCCGATTATTTCCTCGTATATCAATGCAAAATATTTATCAAAATATAACCGAACTCTTTTTCGAACGAACCTAGGTGATTCCCCGAAACTTGTTCGGTAAACGAAATTAAAGTAAAATATTTTACTCTTGTGTCGCCGATCCGATGGAAAAAAAACTTCTTAATAAACAACCATTCGTATAACTATATCAATGACATATATCATGATATATATATCTGCGTATCCTGATTTTATGTATGTTAAACCAGTCTTGTTGTCTTGGAACATTATATTTAGTGTTACAAGTGTTGAAACATATTGTTAAGTATTTTGCAATACAATTAAAAACCAACAGTGGAATATACTGTTCATAGAACAGGAACCAGATTCTACAATGACTTAAGACCTGTAGTTATCAACGTTACGTTAGTTCTTGCTAACTTAACAGTAATGGCAGCCGTGTTTTAACGATAACAATACTCGTATGTGTAGACAAAGTAGAATAATGGAAAGTGAGATAAATGAGTCGAAACAGCAAGAACGCATTCGTTGCAATTTGGTCCGTAGGCTACGTCCAACTGAGTTTATGAAGCAATCACTTATTTCGTTTTAGTTTTAAACGTACGTGTCGTGTTTCAATGATATCAACCATTCGACATGAGCGGTACACGATAAGCGAAAACATAACCAGTACCCTGCGGGGACGCGGCAGTGAACGGCGAAAACAAATGTGTTAATAAAACCGGGCAATAGCATGACCACGCCACTGTAGTTCGTATTTAAAGGTATATCGCTTCCTTGTATGTGTGCGTGCCTCGATCCTACGCGCCGCGAGCAACCACTAGCAAACTCAAAGATAGCAGCAAGCCGGTTTAGGGTCGGTTTAGATTGATAGCATTTGACCTGCAACCCAGCTGGAAAATGGCAATTTGATGGCAGTTCTGATGCAGTTGACGTAACTGCATCCAAGCTGCATTACAACCGCACAGTGCGCTTGTGGTTGGCGTGCGTTCCTCTCCTAAAAATCACAACCAGCATTCCACCGTAATCCTCAGGGTTGACAAAATCTGCAGTCTTAGGATTGGTCTTTGATTGTAGTCTTGAAATGGCAAATGCTTATGTGTCTAAGACCCCACTTACCATCAGGTGGCCAGAGTGCTCTTTGCCTTTTTGTTATAAAAAAATGACGCAAACTCATTCAATATTAATTAAATATCGACGACACAGGTGGAGTCGGAACCATGTTAGCCATGATAAACCGGCCAAGTACGAGTCGGACTCGCGCACGAAGGGTTCCGTGCCATTATTTATAGTTAATATTTAATAAAATACTTAAGTGGTGTACTGAAATCATTATTTTATTTTAATTTAATTATTTATTTTTAATTTTAATATACTAGATCGTTCAATAAGTCCCGAGACTAACTAGGAGAACGCGTATGTATTAAAAGCTTTTTGAATTTTTGGAAAGTACTGGCCATCAAGTGATATGTATGCATTTCTTTTTGTAAATCGAACAAGTAAATATTGAGTTACAGACATTCAAGTGACACGTCCTTTTGTTATTCTGAAACAATGGAAAAAAACGAGTTTCGTGTCATTATAAAACATTGTTTTTAATGGGAAAAACACCGTTGAAGCACAGCAGTGGCTTATATAATGTTATTCGGAATCTGCTCTGTCTAAGCTAACCATTCGTCGGTGGTATGCCGACTTCAAACACTGACGTATGGACACGAATGATGCTGAACGATCAGGTCGTCCAAATGAAGCAGTGACTCGACAAAATATCAACCAAGTCCCAAAAATCGTTACGGAAGATCGAAAGGTAAAAGTGCGCCAGACAGCTGAGATAGTGAAGATTTCTACTGGTAGTGTTTTTACTATTTTACTTCAAAATTTGGGTATGTAAAGTTTTTGGCCAAGTGGGTGCCGCGTTTGCTAGGAATTGATCAAAAGCAACGTATCAATGATTCCGAGCGCTGTTTGGCACTGTTCAATAGCAATAAAAAGGATTTTGTACGTCGGTATGTCACAATGGATGAAACATGGATTCACCATTTCACTCCGGAATCCAATCGGCAGTCAGCAGAGTGGAGAGCGGCTGGTGAAAAGCTTTGGCAAGCTTATGGCCTCTATATTTTGGGACGCGCATGGAATACACTTCATCGACTACCTTGATAAGGGGCAAAATATAAATTGCGAATATGATATGGGATTATTGGACCGATTAAAGTACGAAACCGCGGCAAAACGGTCTCAAATGAAGAAAAAGAATGTGATTTTAAACCAGGACAATGCGCCTTGTCACAAGCCTATGAGAACAATGGCCAAACTAACCGAATTGGGCACCTTATTCTCCAGATCTGGCCCCGATTGGCTACTGGCTGTTTGCAGACCAAAAACAATGCTCCAGGGCAAGAAATTTGATTCAAATGGTGATCGCAGAGTCGCAGCAGCGCCGGAGGCTTATTTTAAAGCCAAAGATAAAGCGTTCTACACACATGGAATAGAAAAGTTAGAAAAGCGCTGGAGGGACTGTATCGCAGTTGAAGGAGAGTTCGTTGATGAATAAAAAAGAATTTCATCACAAAACTTTGTTTTAGTATTTAGTCTCGGGACTTATTGAACCACGTGTTATAACTAAATTTTGCTGTTAATATTTCAATCGTCTACCTGTTGGCGTTGTTAATATCGAGAAAAAACGGCAAAGTAGTCACGTTTGTTGTATGGGAGCCCCACTTAGATATTGATTTTATTCTGTGTTTAGTATTTGTTGTTATAGCAACAACAGGAATACATCATCTGTGAAAATTTCAACTGTATATCCATCGCGGTTCATGAGATACAGCCTGGTGACAGACAGACTGACGGACAGTGGCGTCTCAGTAATAGGGTCCCGTGTTTACCCTTCGGGGTACGGAACCCTAAAAATGTTTAGAATGAACTACCGGCCTCTCTTCAGACAATGCATATATGTAGACCCGATTACGTAACTGTGCCCAGCGGTGGGAAGTATTAAGTAACGGTTACGTATTATTTAGTCTTAGAGAACTATCATGGTTGCATAATAATTAAATGCATAGCGCTAAAATCCGATGTTCTGGTACTTTCATTTTAACGCCAGAAAAAAAACGGGTTTTCATAGTTTAATGTGTGTACTCTTAAAAGATAAAGATAAAAGAAATTTATTCAGTAAGTAGGCCGCTCGGGCACTTTTACACGTCAAGATACTACCAGTACCAGCGCTTCCCAAGAGGAGACCACTGCTGAGAAGAAACGCCGCAAGAAACTCAGCAGTCAGTCATTTTTAAACATATTTCATATTTCATATTACAATGGTACAACTTAATCTAGCATTATATAAAGCTACAAGTATTAAATTAAATATAATATCAAATAACAGTAGTTCAGCAGGAAAAAATGCCAAAAACCTTACGGGAGAGAAAGATAGAAAAGAATAAAATAAAATAAAATAGAATCAACTACTTATATATGTGTATATGAGATGGTGCAAGATGACCACATAAAAGTTTCGATATGTTTTCCTGCATCAACGGTGTCCCCCAGACAAGAAAAAGCAGGATAAAGCTTTTGCATTTGAACAAATTATTATTGACTAATTCCTACTTATGTGTGTATGTGGCATCGTAGCTATAATATGAATGTGCCAAGATACACAGGGTGGTAAAAATAAACGCCACGTGCACGGTAAGTACCTTAATTGGAAATAACAAGTCTTACGCAAAGGAAACTTCAAAGACGCTTCTACCACTTGCGGCCCGGATGAATAGGCGTTTGTAACAAATAAATAATGTTTTTGTACGGTTTTTCACCGGTGGCCTTCACTAGCTCGTTGTTCGAACGTACTCTTCCCCAGAAGAACGCTATTTTACTATATCTTATAGCAAAAAAATCGTGAACCTTGCCGATCGCAAACATTGTAGATGCACTACAGAAACGCGGTTGCTTAAGCAGTATTCATAAGACAACATTGCCCGCCGGACCACCTGTACCATTGGGAAGTACCATTTATGGTACAAATGGCACTGATTTATCCCGCTAGTACAATTGATTGTACAAATGGTACCAATTTATCCCACCCGTAAGGACCGTAGTACCATTGTATATACTATTTCAATTCAATTCAATTCAAAACGTTTATTTCGGGTATCTTGACCCATATTGGTTAGTATACACTATTATCTTACTATCTAATGTTAGTACAGAGGATCAACTTTAAAACTTAAACTCTTAATTCGACTTAAGTAAATTACACATCCGATTCACATTCGATCACATTCGATTCGCTGGATGCAAGCGGCTCAAGACCGTGACTTGTGGCGCTCTTTGGGGGAGGCCTTTGTCCAGCAGTGGACGCCCCCGGGCTGATGATGATGATGATGATGAAATTACACATGCATAAGACTATAGGACAGTTTTTTTTTGAGCATTTCTAAAAAACATTTGTACATTTAATTTACGACTTCGATGCGAAAAAAAAATGCACTTTGGTAGGGTGAATGAAGTTGAGCCTAAATAACATAGTCTCCCAAAATGTTCTCATACATTCGTATGAGGCTGGAATGCCCAGTACAACGGCAGTTTAAAAAACGTCCCACTACATTTTTTGTCTTTTTTAAAGTAATTAAAAATGACTTAGAATTTCACACCGTTACATACAACACGTGCAAATCCAAATCATTGTGGACGACATAGATGGCCCGTTTTTCCTAGAAAGATTACGACAGTAGTTTAAAAAAAAACACTTACGGTAAGCGGTGGTTTTGAACTAATAAAACAAACAATCAAAGTGTACGGTTTTTTTAGTTATGGAAGTAACGCCGAGTCACACTTGTATTATTTCTGGTACTAGTTGGATAAATCGGTGCCATTTGTACCATCAATGGTACTGCCCAATGGCACAGGTGGTCCGGCGGGCATCATTGTACTACTCTAAGGATGCTAAGAGACCTCCGAGTGATAAAAACTTTCAGAGTACGCTCTAAACAGAACAATTTTAACATTCTCAGAGCAGTTCGCGAACCTGCTCGCCAACATGTTGCTGCGCACGGCCAGGGCCCTTCGTTCGCGCTCTATGTCTAGGTCATCTTTCATGACGTCACATAATATGTGCCCCAAGTACATAAATTGTTTTACAACTTGAACTTAGTACCGTTCAACAAAACAGACAACGTCACACCAATTGACCTAGCTCCAAACTAAGCTCTAGGCTAGTACTATGGGTATTTTTTTTTTTTTTTTTATGTCATGGAGAAGGCATGGGTAAGCGGAAACTGTGACCCATAGGCATTCACAAGATTGCAAGCCTAAGACTGCAAATGCGTTGCCAACCCTAAGGACTAAGATGGAATGCCTCTATGCTAGTCATTACACCGGCTGTCTTATCCCCGAACCGGAACAACAATGCGAACACTGCTGTTTGGCGGTAGGTTGATGGATAAGATGGTGGTTGCGATTCGGACGGACCCTGCACAAGGCCATACCCCCTGCAACAAACAACTTAAAAAAAAAACGATAGGTATAAAAGTAAATTACATAATCCAAAGTGGTCTAGGAATCAATTCCCATGACTGTACTCATAGAAAACATCCATGACTGAGGAACAAATATTCGCGCTCATCACACAAATATCTGCCCTTACAGATTTTAATCCAGGTTCGATAGTTTGCTTTTATGACAATAAGCTTGCTGTTAACCCAGCATTTATTGAATGACTCTATCAACACATTTAAATCTATGGCATAATTGGAAAGATTAAGCGTACACACAGGAACAGACGGAGGGAAGCTACTTCGTTTTTGTACGGATTACTGTGGCGCTTGGTTGCCATGGTGTTTAATATGTCATTACGGAAAAATCTGCATTTATTGCTTGTTAAGTGGACCGATTTAGGATTCCGTAGAGTTGAAATACATTCCATTTTTGAATAGGTCTGGTTTTTACCGATCACATTCATTACGAGATAAAAAAAAGATAAAAGATGTTTATTCAGTAAGTAGGCCGCACGGGCACTTTTACACGTCAAAATCTACCAGCGCTTCGCAAGAGACCACTGCTGAGAAGAAACGCCGCAAGAAACTCAACAGTCAGTCGTTTTTTAAAATAGGTACTACTTATGATATTATACAAATTTTATAAAGCTTAACCTAGCATGATATAAAACAATGAAATTAACATAAAATAAATATAAAAATAAAACACATTCAAGCGTAGCTTGTGCAGGAAAATGTGTCAAAACTAAGAATTTTCATAGGGATGTATATATATTAATATATATATATATATATATATATATATACTTTCATATGACAGTGCAAGACAACCACCACATACAAAATTTCGATACATTCTCCTACAGAAACCGTGTCGTCGTGTGTGTCGTGTGCGAGAAACATTGTGTCTAGAAAAAAAACAAAAAATTTATGCTTGAGAGTTAATATCGGAAAAATAATCTCTGATACACCCCGTTGAGGGTATAAATTGATGAATTGTTAGCGTTATGATATACAATACGAACACTGTATGCAGACTTGGGTAGACAGGTAGGTATACCAGAATTACCTACAACTTTAAAAACTTGTTGCTAATTCTGTCACCACAGTTTGCACAAATAGGCTAACGAGGAAAGGTACCCACCTGTCCGACTACGATTTTGTTGATTTTGATATATGTTAGGGAGTAGTCTAAATTCACAGACACTATTGGGAGAAATTGACCTCCAAAGTACTGAAACATGAGTACCCCTAACTTTTATAGTTTTTTTTTTTGATGTCTTGTTTCCTACTGGTTTGATTAACTATTATGTTTAAGAACATGAAAAAATAATGAGCGCGTGTTTTCTTATATGGGATAAAACACATATTTAAAAAAAAAACATAGCAAGTGTATCTTCGATGAGAAGTATATAACTTTGAATTGTGTTTTTTTTTAATGAGTTTTAGCCAATAAAACAAAACACGTGATTTTTATGCCTTTGTGTTGAACAGTAATAGAAGACTTGGACTTATTTCATGTATCTGGCATCTTACTTCTCTTTTCAAGTGGACTCGCAGTGGTACAGAGGTTAAAACTATCTTGGCCTCTGTCCTACATATCACCGTACAACGTTGCCCCCAATCTTCCTAGAGAAGATTGGATTGTATTATATTGCTATATTGATTTATACTTATATAGACACTGGCGAAATCGCTACAATGTGGAAACGCCATATCCCCGCGGTAGTAGCTGTTGAACTAGCCGCAGGAAAAAAAAACTTATTAGTAAGGGGTTTAAACATAGAAAACATCCAGGACTAGGCCCGCGCGTCTTCAAATAATACAACTAAGTACATACAAAGATAAAAAGATAAAAAAGAAATGTATTCAGTAAGTAGGCCCCTCGGGCACTTTTACACGTCAAGATACTATACCAGCGCTTCCCAAGAGGAGACCACTGCTGAGAAGAAACGCCGCAAGTAACTCAGCAGTCAGTCATTTTTTAAACATATTTCATATTTCATATTACATATTACATAGGTGCGGAACCTTTGATACGCAAGTCCGACTTGCGCTTCACTGTTTTTATGGAGCTATTGAGCTGAGTGGGAAATAACAAATGCGACACGGGCAACAACCTTCAATATTGGAAATAGGGAATTCTGCACTCTATCCGCTAATGCATTTAAAAGAAAGTTTTCTTTGTGTAGGTTTTTTAATAAGGACGTTGCCTTCCATGTCGCGTTCGTTTTTCCCACCATGTTTATGAATATATTGTAAACGGGATGTTTGTTAAAGATATTTTTTTTACCCGACCAATGAACGAGGGAAATTTAACCTGTATGAATGTATGTTCAAATTCAAATGTTTTATTGCGTTTTACGTTGTAGGTGCATGAGGCCTTAAAGTACTTAAGTCTAGCGTCAACGTAAACCCGCAGGGGCACCGCAATGGTAGTAGAACATGCGAAATCTTATAATTTATGTAGCTAGGGTCGTAACTATTAAACTATATAACATTTACTTAGAAATAACGTAATCTATCACACACAACATTATATTAATATATAGAGAATAAGGAAGCTCAAAGTCACTCAGAGGGCTATGGAGAGGGCTATGCTAGGGGTTTCTCTGCGTGATAGAATCAGAAATGATGTTATCCGCAGTAGAACTAAGGTTACATAGCCCGAAGAATAGCTAAACTGAAGTGGCAGTGGGCGGGCACATTGCTCGCAGGACTGATGGCCGATGGGGTCAGAAGGTTCTGGAGTGGCGTCCGCGGACCGGAAGACGAGCTGTTGGTAGGCCTCCAACAAGATGGAGTGACGACATCGTCAGGATCGCGGGACCACGGTGGATGCGAAAAGCCCAAGACCGGTCTGAGTGGAAAGCCTTGGGGGAGGCCTATTATTTATTTATTTATTTATTTTAGTCCGACAATTTTTTATTATTACTACTGGGACCTGTACATCCCTGTGACATTTAAATTGTGTAGCTTAAGTTTAGTATTGTAATGTGATTTATTTGGAAAAAACGGCTTACCTACTGTTGAGTTTCTTGCGGCGCTTCTTCTCAACAGTGGTCTCTTTGGAAGCGCTGGTAGACTCAGACTTGTAAAAGTGCCTACAGGGCCTACTTACAAAACTTTTTAAATAAAATAAATAAATAAATAAAATAAAAATAAATAAATAAATAAAATATGTCCAGCAGTGGACGTCTTTCGGCTGACATGATGATGATGATGATGAAAATGTTAAAAGTATACACATATAAACATACACACACTCACGCCTTCATTCCCAGAGTGGGGCAGACAGAGCTGCAGCATTACCAGCAACTCTAAAAACTTGTCAACTCTGTAACCACATTTTGCACAATCAGGCTATGATGTTTACCAGCGTACAGGTGTAGTGCAAAATTTATTTCCTTCGTATTTTCACGGAAACGTACGAACGTGTCATGCTACTTCATTCAAACTCAGTACTTTTTGTACCGTGACTGACTGAAATAGCAAGACGCGTTCGTACGTTTCCGTGAAAATACGAAGGAAAACAATTATGCACTACATCTGTGCCTATATTAGTGACAGGTTGCAAGCCCGTCGCCTAACAATACTACAAGCCTTTAATCCCTTAGTCGCCTCTTATGACATCCACGGGAAGACATGCAGTGGCACTATTCAAAGCCGGCAACCACACGATATTATATCGGGAAACAGTTATATATATCTATACATATAAAATGCTTTGTCCTGAAGGACTGACGGATCAACGCATAGCCTATAAACCGCTCATCGTAGAGACCTGAAACTTGGAGGGTGTGTTCTTTGTATGACGTAGGCATCCGATAAGAAGGGGGACAAAGTTTGTACGGGACAACGTGATTCCTTGGTCCAATATACTTTAAATTTTGCATAAACATTCTTTAACAGAAGTGATGGAAGACGTGTTTCGTATTTTATTGAAATTCATCCCCTAAGGGGGTGAAAAAGGGGTAGAAAGTTATTTTTGCTTCGAAGTTGATATCAATACTCCTTAGTACGATTTGCATTACATTTTATTCTGACACATGTTTAAAAATTCAATCCGATTTTATTCAAAAAAGGTTGAACTCATATAAATGCTTGGTGCAATGCAAATACTCAAACCGCTGAGTCTAAATACTCCATTTTTGGTACATATGTTACTTATGAGGTCTAGCTCTAAGCCCCAACGGGAAGAAGTAGTAGCGGGAAACTAATTCTACGCGTACGGAGTCGCGAATGCAGTTACAGGAGCTACCATTAGGCTTATTACTTATTATTTTTACTAGAAAGTTGAATTTTCATTGCAAAAATTAAATGTCGTAGGGATAGAACGTTAAGTTTTATCGACTATCGACAAGTAATTCTTACGTAGCAGGACATTTTTAATGAAATGCAATTTACGTATGTTCATATAATTTATTTTATAATTTATTTAGAAGGAAACACATTTACAAATTAAATCTCTGTGTTCACGTAAGTATACAATGGCTAAATGCGAATGAAGAATATCGTTTTACAATATCTAAGCAAAAAACAAAATGACAAAGACATAGCATGACGCGGTTTCGATTTTCTTAATCACGATACAGCTCGTTTATTAAAGGGAACATATATTTCAGACTAATATAAAGTTAATATTTTCTATATTTGAAATTCGTCGTAAATTCCATATTCGTTTTCCACACAACTACATGCAAGAGGTCACTTACTTAAGTTTTTCACCTATAACGGTAAAGAGACTAGTGAGTACACAATATCGATAACTGGAAAAGTCGATAAAACGTAATGTTCTACTCCTATCACTCGGATCTGATTTCCTATATTGAGACCAGTAAAGTTAAATCCGATTAAGGTTTAGGAAATAGGATATTCTGCTAAAAAAGTATCGTATAAAGTACTAAGTTTGGACTTTTACTGTTTTACCATAACGTTATCAACATCGTAACAATAGTAGATTGTTCAACAAGGGACTAAAACGAGCCATAATGACACGAGATGATTAGCCACGCGAGCTCAGCGAGGGTCATAGTTCAAGCGTCATTAAGGTTGTTTAGTCTCGCATTAAACACTCTACTTTTCACTTTGAATGCGAGGAAATAGTAGATTGTGTCACAAGGGAGCAAAATGACATATTTAAGGCGAGGGCGTACATTGAATCCTGAACGAAGCGAAGGATTCTACAATTGAATCCCGAGCGTAGCGAGGGATTCTAAAATAGAATCCTGAGCGTAGTGAGGGATTCAAGTGTTAACGCCCAAGGAGGAAATAATTTTGCTACCGTGTGACACATACTGCTTTTCACATCACCTATGAGGAAAATAAAAGATCTTAGTGATGAAACAAAATTAATTATTCACACATTCTAGAAATGCTGAAATTATCAAATTTAACAACAGGAAGTTATCGCACTTAACAACAATTATCAAATTTGGCAACAAAATGTCCTTGAACAGAAAAGTGCCACTTTGATCCCTCCTAGCAGGGAAGAAAAGTCCCCTTTCCGAGTAGGTGATATGAAAAGTAAATTGTAAATAATGATTTAGACCTTGGAGACTAATAAGGAGCTTTAGTCCCGGTGTGTAGAGACTAAAGTAGGCTTTTAGGAGCATGAGAAGTGAAAAATACAATATATAATAACGTTATGAATTGCCAGTTTGTACTTTTCATGCCCCTAATCAAAGAACCGTGCTGGCGACCCTTGTCATGCATATTTTAACGTATAGGGACACGTTAGCGGATCATGGGCCAGCGTACGGGACGGAGCAATACGTAAGAATGAGATGCTCACGCTAAGGTGTAAATGCGTCACTTACGTTGGCTCAAGATCCGCCAACGTGTAGAGGGGCCATTAGACGAGCGGCTACTCGTATTTTACAAAAGAGTGAAATTAAAGTATAGAAAAAATCGATATGATGTTTATACAATGCATGTCACTATGGATCCGAGAATTATAACGTAAAAGTAATGAAATCGCGCTATTTTGAACGTCTATGTGGCTGCGTTATGTTTAACTTTAGTTGATTAGTTAAGTATTTGCATTTACCACGCTTCATAAATTACGATCCTGTTGAGTAAAGATACTACACTCAGGAGCAAAAATACCGGGTCAGAGTGCTTTTTTCATACAAACGAGACTATTTCGAAGCCTTAGTTCCACGCCAGGAAATGCTTTTAGTGAAATCTGATGATTAATACCCCGAGCATCAATACAGGACTTCCAGAGTGCCTAGGATACCCAACTGAATGAATCTGCGGTTAACGCCGGAATTGTGCATGTTCAGAAAAACATCTAAAATGGCAATAAAATGTAAGGAAATCCAAGTGCTGACCCAAACTCTCCCGCTGTGGTGTTCACTGATTGTGCGATCAGTTAGGTATCTTAAGAACTTTTGACCTCCTCTATTGAACTTCGGAGTATCCACCATTAAACCTCACTCAGAACAACCCCTGGCGAGGAACCATGGCTTCGAAATAGTCTCGTTTGTATGAAAAACTCATTCTGACCTGGTATTTTTGCTCCTGAGTGTATGCGCACGAGATTGTAAGCATGCATTATTTTTGATTCATTTAAATAGGTGTTATTACTCTTTGAATAGAATAATGAAAGAGGTTGCGTGTGGGCTTACTGCCGTTCCATACATGTTTAATTTCCTCGTCCTGATGTGAAGGTCATCACAGACTTTGTAATGAATTTCCAATACTCAATTATAAACCTAATTGCATTAATGTCGCTTGCCGAGTGTAGCTTTATCTTTTAACGGAAAAGGTTATGTGTTAACTATTGCAAACGATCTTGAACTCTGTTATAGGCGGGTTGATCACCAAAGTTTAACGTCGTACGCTGGCCTTTTGACATTCTTAAATTTTTAATTGATCGTGGTATAGATGTAAGTTGAAAACGGTATAAAAACTTTGCTTGTGTGTTAGTGTTATTATCACGTGTTTTACATCGGACTTACGGAAGGTTCTGGAGTGGCGTCCGTGGACCGGAAGACGAGCTGTAGGTAGGCCTCCAACAAGATGGAGTCACGACCTCGTAAGGATGGCAGGAGCGCGGTGGATGCGAAAGGCACAAGACCGATCTGAGTGGAGAGCCTTGGGGGAGGCCTATGTCCAGCAGTGGACGTCTTTCGGCTGACATGATGATGATGATAGGACTACGCTGGCTCCTGATATGTTAATGTATTATTTTTGTATATATGAGATAAATGAATCGATTTTCATTATATAATTAATAGGGAATGTTCATAATATTTTCACAGCTTCCATAAAAGCTGGTTTATGTAACAAACAGTTGACATGAATATTTTTTTGCATATTTATAAAAATAACCAAGCAAAACAAGCCAACAAAAATGTGTTCCTATCTCTTTCTAGCAATACCGAATTTAACATGGAGTTTAAATGGCCTGTTACAGTTTAAAGTGCTTATATCATCCGTATTTCTTGGCCGATTTTAATTTCAATTTATTTTGTGACCTCTTTTACGGTACTTTCATATTTTGTCATGTTTTCATGTTTTCATTTTCATTTCACTTTCATGTTTTCAGTTTGTTGTGTTGTTGTGTAAATTATAAATTCATGCATATTCCATTTTGTCATACATACAGGGTGTCCTGTATTTAGATGCCCACAATCGACCTGTGTACCTACAGGGTGTTGCATTTAGAGGTTCACAATCAATTAGCCTGTATTAAATCAAAACTTTACCTCATCTGATCATGTTTTTTATTCCAGGTGGTTAAATCAGTATCATCTTTGACCTGTTATTGTATTGTCAACGTTTTGACAGCTCTTATTTACTTGGTAGTAATGGCGGCTGACGTCAACACAATATAATAACAGGGCAGATACGATATGGTTCTTAATGTCTAGAATGGAAGCCAAACCTGACTTTGAGTGACCGTGGCATAAAAAAAAACTCGCATTTTGTTATACTTACCTTATGCTATTTCTATAAGCACAGACTTAGTTTAGAAAAGCTTTCGTGTATTTCAAAGCCTCCGTTGCAATCTCGAACGTGATAAAAACTTGATTGAACTTAAAGCTGGAAAGACTTGAAGTTCATTCGAGCGTTCTTTGAAAATAACGTCGGTCTACTTGAGTTATAAATTTGTTCTGAAGTGTTTCTCAAACCCCTTAGCTTTTAGGGCTTCGAAGAGAGCCCTATAAGTTCGCGGTTCAAATGAGTCTTAAAAAATATAATCTTAAAAAAAATAGTAGGTTGTACAACAAGGGCATAAAACAAACCATGCTATCCAGGATTTATGGTATCCATCCGAGCCGGTAGGCGAGGGTGTATACAGTTCAAGACCGTGTTATACATCCTGCTTCTCACTTTGATTACGAGGAAATAAAACAGTGGTAATGTAAATTCCGTAACGTAACAAGTTCCGCAATTAATAGTCCAAACGAGATAAAATCCTTAACCTCTTTCCCGCCACTGCTTTTTTTTCTGCTCTTGTATTTTGACCTTGTTATAAATGTTTTCAAATAACAGGTTTACTTAATGCAATCTCCTCGCCTGTCGGGCTGTAGGGCTGGCTTTGTCTTGCACCCGTAGTCACAAACGTCACTATGAGGTCTCACAGTGCTCACGAACGCAGGGTAGTCCAATCAAATCGTCTTATAAACAAAACGTCGGGCAAAATGGACCAATCACAAAGCTTCGAACGCAGTGCGTTATTCTATGAATGATCCCTTAAGATGTTTATTCGTACGAGCAGTTATATTTAGTGTTTGTGTCTGTTGCCATAGCAAAGCGTCAATGGAAACATTTGAATAGGACTTATTTTGGATCTTACGCGTAGACATGGTATTACCTATGTAAGATTATTTTTGTTTCTAGACACCAAGGTATTCGTATAAACATAAGTTTATAATTTGAAAACGAACTCGTGAAGCTTGCGCCTAAAACTAGCAGTAGCTGTAGACTCTAGACTGAAAAACTTGCCAAGTGCGATTTCAACTCGCGTGGAGAGGGTTCCGTACTTTTTTTAATAGCAATCTCTTAGGTTTTCCTGTTTACATACAATGTAATTTTAGGCGTAAACTTCACGAGTTCGTTTTCCAATTTTACCGCTAGCTTGAGCCCTGCCCCGTTGCCGGCGGCACTCGTAGGTTATGTTTTTATAATGTTTATTTTATGTATTAGTATTTTTATTTTATTATTTATCAAAAAAAAACCTGAACAGATAATTAAATAAATATGTGAATAATAACAAAAATATATTTGAGATCCTCACAACGAGCCCTTTGATTTGATACATGATAGTAAGGTTCGCAATTATTCTTTTTTCCTAATTTGTCGCCCGAAAATGAACCTTAATTTTAAAAAAGATATAGTTTGCACGTCTGTTTTTGGGTCATATATTTATATATGTGTACCAAATTTCAACTCAATTGGTCCAGTAGTTGCGAAGCAAATTGGCTGTGACAGGCAGACGCACGAGTGATGCTATATTGGTTGCGCTTATCATTTTTTGTACGGAACCCTAAAAACATGAACATAGTAGACAGTAAAATTCAAGAGCCTTAAATTTTGATGTGTGTATACATAGAACAGAAAAAACTCACTACAATTTTTAAGTGGGCGTGTAATGTGGCATAGTTATGCGCAGTTCCGCGCAACCTACCTTAGTTTTGCCGCGATCGCTTGTGCGTGAAAGTTGTGCGAATAACATTTCTAATATAGGAAAAAAATCCAGAAGCATGCCTGTGCTATTTTGGAATGTATGAACGATAGCCACACCAAAAGAAAAATCCATGGTGGCGTTTGAGTACTGGCGACAACAGGTTTGATTCTAAGCGAAGCTCATGCCACTTCAACAGTTTTAGCTATTTCGAGTGTGTATAGCATCACTACATACACTCGCGGACAAATAATACGGGTCAGAGTGCGTTTTTCATACAAACGAGGCTATTCCGAAGCCTTGGTTAATCGCCAGGGGTTGTTTTGAGTGAGTTTTAATGGTGGATACTGCGAGGTTCAATAGAGGAGGTCAAAAGTTCTTAAGATACCTAACTGATCGCACAATCAGTTAACATCACAGCGGGAGAGTTTGGGTCAGCACTTGGATTTCTTTTTCTGAACATGCACTATTCCGGCGTTAACCGCAGATTCATTCAGTTGGGTATCCTAGGCACTCTGGAAGTCCTGTATCGATGCTCGAGGTATTCATCATCACATTTCACTAAAAGCATTCCCTGGAGAGGAACCAAGGCTTCGAAATAACCTCTTTAGTATGAAAAACGCACTCTGACCCGTTTTATTACTCCGCGAGTGTAGTATAAAACAAAGTCGCTTTCTCTGTCCCTATGTCCTTTTGTATGCTTAAATCTTTGAAACTACGCAACGGACTTTGATGCGGTTTTTAATAGATAGAGTGATTCAAGAGGAAGGTTTATATGTATAATAAGTTCTGGATATTGTACGGGTGTTACAGAAAACACACATAAACCGAAGCGAAGCGAGGGCGGGTCGCTAGTTTTAAATATAAGTTAGTTAAATAGTAATGTTCACTTAGTAAACGTGAATGTTGTGTCTTTTACGGTTTTTCAAGCACTCATAAAGTTTTTTATATAGTTTTTTTTTAAGTTTTGTCCTGCTCACTGATGAAGTAAGACATTCTCTACACAACGTTTAGAGAATGTAAAAATCTAATTACAACTTGGCTTAAAATTAAAAGTTACGACGATATTGAACTGCTTATGCTTTAAGTTGTAATTCACATTTGCACATTTAATTTAATCTAATTCACTTCACTGAATTCATCTGTTTGAATTCAGAAATGTATTTTCTAAGCATTTATGCAAAAGATTTGGCGAATCTTTCCAATCCATTCCATTTCATTATACTGTATTTATGCTAGAAACTACAACTACCTATGCCTAGTTTTGTAGTTTTAGTCTTATTTTTAACACTTATATTAAACCTGTATGAAAGAGCGAATTCCTCCTAATACAAGTGTTTAGCTTAAAAGGAGGATTCGACACCCGTGTAAAAACTTTGTTGAAAATAAATATTTTTAATTTTAATTTAATTTAAGACACATGATTCGACGTAGAGTCCCGAATTTCAAATAGGATTTATAAGGATACTTTGAATTTCAGAATGTATTTTGATAGCTTGTCTTGGCTCGAGGAAGAATTTTAAAACGTATGCTTAGCCTAACTTCTGTAAGGATTGACTAAAATAACTACTTTTTATGTATGTATGTATGTATGTATGTATGTAAACTCTTTATTGTACAAAAATATAAATATTACAATATTGTTACTAAACTAATGTACAAAGGCGAACTTATCCCTAAATGGGATCTCTTCCAGCTAACCCTGAAGTAGATGAGTAAGGACAATGCATAGGGTTGGACACACAAGTTTTGCACAAAAATAGCAAAAAGAGATGATGGTACTATAAATAAATAAATATAAAACAAATAAACTAATATATAAACTTACATATATAATACACATAAATAAACTAATATATAAACTTTATATATATATATATATATATATATATATATCCAATTATTTTTTTTAAACCATATTCTTTGCTTTTTGTTATATTCATTTAAGTTAGTCTTAAAGTTTTAATATGTTCAAGTTAAATAATTTCAGAAGTTTAGATACTAGGAGACAGTTATAGTTTTATTTTAATGTAAAATCAGTTCCATTTGTAACATTTAACTTTGATCGTTTTTTTTAACTCACTGTTTCGTTTTGTAAATTATTCATCACCTCGCCACAAACTGTCAGATTTTAATGTTCCAGGAAGGTGCGCAAAATTCGATCCCTCTTTATGCGTTGGGGGTTAAAAAATGAACTGACCTCTGACTCATGCTAGTCATGCTCATGCGCATAACGGCTCCGCACTAAGTTCCCAACACCAAGTCACGGAGCGTTTACTGGCTCCTTTGTAACCGCGTGCGCAAGCCGTGACGTCACCAGTGACTCACAGAGGCTTTCTCCTTTATTGTCGGTGATGCGGCAACGCGGCGTAACTAACAAACAAAATATGGTGCAAAATACACCTTAGCGAGTTATCAGTAAGGTACATTTTGCAACTCATTGGAGTTGTTAGTTACGCGATAAGGGCTGAGTACTCAAATGACAATGCTGTGTTGAGTTAGTTATTCCAAGAAGGTTAATAAAGTTGACCGATTGCTCGCCAGTTAGTGCACGTCGACGTCACAAACCCTCATGACGAGATCCCCGTGAAGGCTGAGAAGGACAAGCTCAGCGTCAGCGAGTACCTTGGGTCTTGTGGTGAACGTGGGATGTTGACTCGACGATCATTGTCCCGATAGTTGTTTCGACGAACCGCCTCATAGCGAAGATTCTCGACCAACACAAGACATAAATCAGTATTTAGGCCAGTGTATATCAAAACAATGAAAGATAATGTGCAAGAACACCGATGGCACCCACATTACAGTTCATGGGCAGATACTGGACAGAGTGGAGGAGTATGTTTATCTCGGTCAAACCATGAGCCTAGAAAAGAACGGGCAAGACCTAGAAATTCAGCGCCGAATTCGCTTAGGCTGGGCGGCATTTGGTAAATTGTCCGACGTGCTCAAAGGGAACATACCGCTTAATCTCAAGCGCAGATGCTTCGAACAGTGTGTCCTCCCCGTTTTGGTATATGGAGCCGAAACTTGGACGCTCACGCAGAAGGTGGTACATAAGCTGCAAGTCACGCAAAGGGCGATGGAGCGGGCGATGTTGGGCCTCTCTCTCCGAGACAGAGTCCGAAATACGGAGATCCGGAGACGAACAAGGCTCACCGATATAGCCAAAGTTATCACCCAAAGGAAGTGGAAGTGGGCTGGACACATATGCCGCAGGGGTGATGGAAGATGGGGTAAGGCTGTTGTCGAGTGGAGACCCAGAACCGGGCGGAGGAACGTTGGCAGACAGGGAATGAGGTGGACCGACGACCTGGTCAAGGTGGCGGGAAGGTGCTGGATGAGAAGAGCACTGGACCGAGATGAGTGGCGAGCAATGCAGGATGCCTACACTCAGCATTGGGTGGCTATAGGCTGAACAAGAAGAAGAGGAGATATCAAAACAGGAAAAGACAAACATCGCAAACGCGCATGTAACTCCGTTTTTTTTTGATGTTAGGTCGCTTCAGAGAACTTAACACTCAAGTTTACAACCCTGAAAACGCTGTGCTCCTCCCATTGCGGTCGAAAAACTGCCAAATTTTGTATCAGGATTTTCAAACACTACCCTAAGGAAGCGTTATTCAAGTATCTTTGCTATATCTCCGCAACCATTGAATATAGTGTGCTCAACTTACGCTCAAATGGTAGCAAATTTAGTTATCTTTATTAAAGTACGGAATAAAAAAACTTGAAAAATGCTTCTTTAGTGTAATTTTCGAAGAAACTGAAACAAGTGCCAAAATTTCGCAGTTTTTCGTGCACCACTAAACACATGTAAAAAAAACCGGGTAAGAGCATGTCGGACCCGGACTATGCTCAATGTAGAATTCCGAAGCCGCTAAGTACTACACTGGACTCTAATACAAAATAGCGCTTTAAAGCTCAATATTTCATAAACGGATCCCTCAATCAAAAAATTGTTTTGACACACCGGCAATATGCTCATACAGACGGTTTTACTGCTATACTACGCAAAAGAGTAGCATCCCTGTTGCACAGATTGCGGGGCAGCCCGAATAGCATGCTATGTACGAGTATGTTCCATTGCAGAGAGGATTCATTCCTTTCAGAACCATTGGAGCAAACTTCACAGGCCTTCTGCCAAATAGAACTTGTATATTAATTATTATTTTAGATACCTACATATTTATTTAATTTTCTGTAAATTATTATTATTATTTTGTCATGTATGTATATTTGTGTCTTACCGTTATGTTCAATATGGAAAGAAATTTCTGAAATAAAATAATTTTGAATTTTGAATATTTTTGTAAGACCTATCCAACGATAACACACACTATGAGGCAGACGGGAAAAAAATATTCATCCCAACGTTACGTGTAGGGGTGTAGGTCAAGGAAGTAAAGTCACCCACCTTAGTTCCAAATTAAAAATGACATTCTACAGCAATAAGGTTGAGTTTCCTATCAATTACAAATGACTTGGCATCTCTAATGACAATCAAATGACTTCTTGAAGCGGATTTTCTTTGACATGGGTAGCAAATTAACGTCCGGGAACGTAAACAAAAAAAAAACGACTTTATTTTACCGCTTTGTCGGCATGATTATTACGAGTATGTATATCATGCCAAATTACAGCTTTCTGGCACTAAGAGTCTCTGAGCTAGGCTGCGGACGGACGGACATGGCGAAACTGGAACTAAAAAACGTAGTTACATGCGCGGTTGCGATGTTTAAGGCTTGGTCAAACACACGGCGCGACGCAGCGCCGCGTCCGCGCCGCGCGACCGCGGCGGCTTTAAATACATGCTAACAGGTTAGCGACGTCAAACAGACTGCGTCCCGCCGGCATCGCGCCCATGTTTGACGTCGCTAACCTGTTAGCATGTATTTAAAGCCGCCGCGGTCGCGCGGCGCGGACGCGGCGCTGCGTCGCGCCGTGTGTTTGACCAAGCCTTTAATGTTGTTATAGACGGGCCCAACTGCCCGGATTGCTCGACACGGCACGTACATATTGTGATAAGGTCTCTGCAGACTTAACCACGGCTGGCTTGGGCCCTGCACCGCTGCCCGCGCACCCGTGGGTTAGGTTTTTTTCTGTCCGTTTCACACATGAGATTTCATGATTAAGCAAATAGAACAACATTTGTACTTGACTCATAGTTACCATTTGTCATGGTATAAACTTAACTAAAATATCTTAATAAAAGTGTCAATGAATGCTTTTTGCAACTTCACTCAGGAGCAAAAATACCGGGTCAGAGTGCGTTTTTCATACAAACGAGACTATTTCGAAGCCCTGGTTCCTCGCCAGGGGTTGTTTTGAGTGAGTTTTAATGGTGGATACTGCGAGGTTCAATAGAGGAGGTCAAAAGTTCTTAAGATACCTAACTGATCGCACAATCAGTTATCACCACAGCGGGAGAGTTTGCACTTCGATTTCCTTACATTTTATTGCCATTATAGATGTTTTTCTGAACATGCACAATTCCGGCGTTAACCGCAGATTTATTCAGTTGGGTATGCTAGGCACTCTGGAAGTCCTGTATCGATCGTCGGGGTATTCATCATCAGATTTCACTAAAAGCATTCCCTGGCGAGGAACCAAGGCTTCGAAATAGCCTCTTTAGTATGAAAAACGCACTCTGACCCGTTATTTTTGCTCCTGAGTGTACTTACCAAAGAAATATCCGCACTGAACTTAACTTGGGTGACGGCACTAATGGACACTTTTATCTGACAGGCACCAGTAATGGACACCACTCTTAATTAAAGGTACCTGGATGACCGAGATTTGCCCGGTATTATTTTTTTGGTTAGTTTTCTAAAAATGAAACCTAGCTAGATCGATTTATCGCCCCCGAAACCCCCTGCATACTAAATTTCATAAAAATCTGATAAATATAAATGAATGTAAAATCATATAAAACGCTTTGTCTGACTGACTGACGGATCGCCGCACAGCCTAAACCGCTGATCGTAGAGACCTGGAACCTGGAGGCATTCGATAACAAAGGATTTTCCGAAATTCTTCCCCTATGGTGGTGAAAAAGGGGGGCAAAGTTTGTATGGGACAACGTGATTCCTTGGTCCAATCTTCTTCAAATATCGCATACACATTCTTTAACAGAATTTATGGAAGTCGAGTTTCGTATTTTATTGAAATTCATCTCCTAATGGGGTGAAAAAGGGGTAGAAAGTTAATTTGGGGGTGATTTGCTTCGAAGGGACATTTTATTTTGACACATGTTTAAAAACTCAATCCGATTTTATTCAAAAAAGTTTGAACTCACATAAAATGCGAATTGCTGTTTGCATTGCACCAACCCAAACCGCTGAGTCTAAAGATTCAATTTTTAATACATAGGCTCCTTATGAGATCTAGGGGTACACTAAGAAAGGATTTCCTGAAAATTGACCCCCAACGGGAAGAAGTAGGAGGAGGAGCGGGAAACTAATTCTACGCGTACGAGGACGCGGGCGTCCTCTAATATAGGTATATACACAAAAATTGCTCGTTTAAAGGTTATTACATTTCATACGGTCCTAAATTGATCGTTGCAAAACAAAACAATGAACGTTTTCTGTAAAATTAAAATCAAATGTCCATAATTGGTCCTTGCCCATTACTGGTTCCGTCACCAATATTAATTTGCGGCGAACATGAAGCTCTACTCAAAATGTTATCCAGCCAATATTTTCCTCATTTATAGGCAATACATTAATTGGCGTCATGTCCGGTGATATTAATAATTACACGCGCACGTAACGCAAGGCTTGAGTAAACAGAATGACGGGTATTTTGGAATTTGGAATCGCCTTCATTTTATATGACCGACCATTGGTAGGACGAGTCATTCTCACATCTAAATTTACATAAAGTCGCCGTCAATGGAACTTGCGAACGATGTAAACAAATTAGTCCTGTTTGACACATAACCTCAAATAATCACCAAGTATAATGAATAGTTATTTCTCAAACATGCTCGGAAAAAACGGTTTTCCGATTGAAAGACAAGGACGGAAAGAGCCTCATTTTACTCCTAGAAGTAAAAAAACCATATAAAAACACTTTCCGTCCATTTCTATATTTTTCTTAAAAATGCTGTCAATTTGCATACAAAATCAAAAGGACCAAGACAAAAATTCCAAACAGCCAAGGTAACCGCTCGCTTTTTTAGCACAGTGCGTGTGCTTCTTTTTGAATTTGCATTCCAATTTCTATGGTTAGTATTTAAAAACAATTGACAGTCGGTAACATTCGTTCATTCTGCATAATTAAATTAATTGCTTTTTAAAAATGTATTTGTATTATTTCCTCACATGTTTGAGAAAAGCATTATGTATGCCTCGGCGAAAACGAGGATTTCCTGACTCGTATTTTAGCAGGCCTCGCTATTGCTCGGCCTGCTAACCACCTCGTCACGAAAACCCTTACTTTCCGCGCCTAGGCAACAATGTACTATTTCATCTTAAACTTAACATGAAAATAATGATCTAGTGTATAAATCGCTGCACCTCACTTGTTCTTTAAAAGTACGTGATTATCGAGTAATCATGGTGAATGGGTTCGTTTGGTTTTCTTTACATCTTTTGCAGGTTCTATTGACGGCGACCTTAAGACGTCTGCTCTTGTCGGCGGAGTAAGTTTCATTCTTTGCTATTCAGAACCTCTCATCAACAAACTTGATACGGCAACTACTTTGTCTTTTAATTGGTCTCTTATGTCCCTCTTTTCCTCTTTCCTTCTATTTTCCCTTCAATTATCATATTCATAAATACTTCTCGTACCGTAACTGGTGACTAAACTTTTTTCCTCTTTTGCCTGCAGCCTATAGACTCTTAACAATCGATTCGTTTTTTCAAGTGCTTTCATTCTTCACATCATATTTAAATGTAAAGAAAGAAATATTGTCTATATCGGTCGATTTACTAGCTGGTTCGAATATGTAAATAAAAACCGCCGATATAGGCTATCTCCTCTTTCGGAGATCTTCTATTTGGTTTGTGTTGATTATTGAATATTTTGTAGGTATTATGATGAAATAATAGTTTCTTCATTGGGATTAGCTTTTGTTGCCAACTTTACTTTTTTCCGCTCCGAACATCTGCGTTTCATAATGAAAGTAACGAGGCCCAACTCTGCGGATACATATTGATCCCGTCTCGTCGCCACCCGACTCCCATCAGATCAGCTCGATGGTGCCTTAATCTTGCATTGTCATCGGGTTTACACATGTACTCCAAATTCCAGCCATTGACGGGAACTGGTTCTAAATCCACTTGCAAAATTCCAGGACATACAAGTGAAGTTCAATGAGATCATTTAATATGGTAAGTGGTAAGTAAGAATGTCGAAAAGGTAGGCTGAAAAAAAGAAGACCAGAGCTTATAATAAAAAAAGTCCAGTTATAATTAATTAAGAGTTTAAAAAGTTTGGTGCCAAAAGTACCGACTTGGTATAATGCGGGGGCCATTTGCAACGCCAAAAGATGGCGGATGTGTAATTTTGTTTTAGTTTTGTATTTTTGTGTATTTAGGTGTTCGAAGTTCTTTTCTGTTAGTGATTTATACTTTTGATGCCCTTGTTGCACAGTGTAAGAAGACTTAGACTTATTTCGTGTATCTGGCATCTTACTTCTCATTTCAAGTGGACTCGCAGTGGTATAGATTAAAACTATCTTGACCTCTGTCCTACATATCACCGTACAACGTTGCCCCCAATCTTCCTAGAGAAGATTGGATTGTGTTTTATTGCTATATTGATTTATACTTATATATACTTGACACTGGCGAAATCACTTCATTGTGGAAACGCTATATCCCCGCGGTGGTACCTAGTAGCTGTTGAAGTCGCCGCGGGGAAAAGATTATGATAGAAAAAATAGTCAACCTAACGTTTGCATATTCTATAGGCTTCATACTTTCGATTGGTCTGTAATTTTTCTATTAAACAAGCGATTGCAAAGCCTACCTATTCACCATATATTACTTAACATTTTAAATTTGATACAAAATAATTTTTAAATCGAATTAACAGCACGGTGAAGTTCGTCTCCTATCCGCATCCACTTTAAAGAGGAGAAACGGTACCGCATTTTGTGTGGAAATTGTTAGCCTCACAATCCTATTAAGTGCATTTTGCTTGCTATTTGAGATGATACCTATTCCAGCGCCCAAGATGGTCGTTAGTGTTGATAGTTGACTCCCATGCGTGTCGCTGCCGTGAACGCTTTATCCATTAAATTCAGTACTCTACTTACAGCTACGTTTAGAATAACGCACATGAGTGACTTCATACGTAGTTCGTGTGATTGACGAGCTATCTTGAACTTGTAGTTTCTCGTGCATTTCCCTTAACTTAGAAAGTAAGTAGTAATTCGAAAGTATTTAACTTTTACTTATTCCCGTATGGCAGTTGGAGATTTAATGGTCATTTCTTAAGATTCCGAAGACAAACTAGAAATTACAGCTTTGCCACGTCCGCCTGTCTGTCTGTATGCCACGCTCACCATTTCTCAAAAACTATCAAACTTACCAAACTTATATTTTGTACACTTAATACACATATTACATAGATATTTATACAGCGCAATAAGATTAATGATAAAATGAGAAATACATATTAAACCTCACTCAAAACAACCCAGGCGAGGAACGAAGGCTTCGAAATGGTCTCGTTTGTATGAAAAACGCACTCTGACCCGGTATTTTTGCTCCTGAGTGTAGTTGAGAATTGAGTCTAACTAATACTTTGTTACCTGGTACAAAATCAGTCGAAACTCTGAAACGGACTCGGAAACAGTGGTAGCACCCCTAGAGACTTTTGTTCAGGACTTCGAAATCTATAACATATCAAAATCTCAGGATATTTAACTGAAACCACATTTTGCATACTTTACGTCGGGGGTCCTTTCTGTAATAGATTTGTTGTGCCACTTTGATACAGTTCCGTAATGGCCAAAGATTGAAATTGATTGACTATATATACACCGTGTTTTTTTTGATTTACGATAACTTCGGCATATTACTAGGTATATCTATAGAAACTAATTGGTAGATTAGATTTTTAAATATTGCAAAAAAAAAATTTTTTTCAGTTTAGAACAAAATAATGAAATCTTTTATCTTTGGTCATTCTAAAAGGACCTTTAGAGTTACCTAGCTAATAATCAGTGTCAAATACGTCTATGTTGGCGTGACATACACACACAAGTAAAGATAACACTTGACAGGTACAAGTCACTTTAGATTGACGCGTATACAAACCTAACAATTGGAAACTCTTTACTCATACGTATTAAAAGAAAATTGTTGTTATCAATTTCAAAAGCCTTTTACACTAGTTTAACGTGATTAACTGATTAAATTTAAAAATTAAATATCTTTAAAACCGTTAGACTTATCATTTGTCTGTCTTCGGGAAATTAACTTTGTTTGACCTAAAGAACGTTCCCTTAAAGTTATCGTAAATCAAAAAAAACACGGTGTATATACTATATGATGATGTGTTCATACTGTGTTAATAATTAAACGCTGAATAGTCCATCCGGACCGTTATCTAATATGTACCTACGTACATGTACATAGATACAACGTGACGTTTTGACTATCAGGGAATCCTTTGTGAGATCGAATCCATTACCGTGTTTTTTTTTATTTACGATAACTTTAAGGGAACGTTCTTTAGGTCAAACAAAGTTAATTTCCCGAAGACAGACAAATGATAAGTCTAACGGTTTTAAAGATATTTAATTTTTAAATTTAATCAGTTAATCACGTTAAACTAGTGTAAAAGGCTCTTAATTGATAACAACAGTTTTCTTTTAATACGTATGAGTAAAGAGTTTCCAATTGTTAGGTTTGTATACGCGTCAATCTAAAGTGACTTGTACCTGTCAAGTGTTATCTTTACTTGTGTGTGTATGTCACGCCAACATAGACGTATTTGACACTGATTATTAGCTAGGTAACTCTAAAGGCCCTTTTAGAATGACCAAAGATAAAAAAAAATATTATTTTGTTCTAAACTGAAAAAAAATTTTTTTTGGAAATATTTAAAAATCTAATCTACCAATTAGTTTCTATAGATATACCTAGTAATATGCCGAAGTTATCGTAAATCAAAAAAAACACGGTGTATATCAGAACCACTAACCAGAGTTCCAGTAATCCGCCACAATATGGTATGCACTTGAGGGCAGCGGCACTAACGATGCAATTAATTTTGACTATTTATTCTGATTGGATACTCATAAACTATCAATTTACATCCAATTAGTTTGAGTTGACTCTGAGGATGCCCTCAGACTAATAGTGGTCGGTAAAGGAATATCTATAATGCTAGTAGCTGTAGAAATAGGGAATATGCGATTCACCGTGTTACGTCCTTACGTCATGTAACACATCGGCCTTATAAACTCTGTTTTATAGCTATTCATAAAATATATTTTTCACTTCTCATGCTCGTAAAGTCCTTCTTTATGCTGGGTATAGGCTGCATAAAATCGCATTTTATGCACTAGTGCATAAAGTAATTTCTTCTTTTAAGACTAACGTAATCAGGCCTTACAGCCTTCGCACAATACACCTTCATTTAATTGATATATTTTTATGAGATTTTGGTTACATCTTAATTTAATTACGACATTTGTATAACTATCTAAATACAAATTTACAAATACAACGCAAATATTTATAATAACTTGGCATTAAGCATCAGACCATAGTCAAACCTGTCAAACGTCACATAGTCGAAAATTAAAAAAAGAAGTTAAGAAGGTAATCAGGCCATGCGCAAACATAACATTTTAATTACTTACATTAAATATAAAAATTTAATAAATTATCCTGTACCTAGTTGATTACTAAGTTCTGTTACTAAGGTTGATGTAAATAAAACTAACTTATGTTTATTTTTTAATTTCAATATGTATAAAAATTAAAAGCTTAATTAATATACATTTTGAAAAACAATTTATCATTTTTCTTAGTTTTCGCAATTTCCGATACGATCTTTTAACATTCACAGCCGGCATCGATGAAATTACGCATGACTTTTCTGTAAACTTCATTTTTTGAAATCGCTTAAATGTGAGTCTTTGTTTACCAAAGAACTTTTTTTGTATAATATTATAAAAAATCCTTTTGATTAATATACAGGTTTATGCAAAACTGTTTTTTTTTTAAATTGTAATTAATCTCAGTAACAAAACTTAGTAACCGACTAGGTAAGTATGTGCTTCTTGTTTTATTTCCTTGCAATCGAAGTGAAAAGCAGAGTGTAAAATTCGAGCATAAAACCCATTTTACCCTCGACGTGCACTTTATGCACTTGTTGTACAATCTACTATTTCAATACTCAACACATTTAATATAGAGTAACAATAGTTTGAGCATTTAAAATTTGATGTGGTTACCTACACTCCGACTAAGTACTACCTACTTACATTGGAGTTAAGCCAGCGCAGGCAGCGTACCTCTTATATTTCCTGGACAGTCCTAACCATAACAGCTTCAGCAGCAGCAGCTTATAAGCCATTTTGAGGAGCTAAACGCTGGAAACAACTTTGTCCATAAGCTTGCGAAAGCCCTTTCACGTGTGTTGATTTGAAAAGCTAAGAGCTTAAGCAACTAGAATTCTAGCTAAGAGATAAATAAATATCAGGGGACAGTGTCACACCAATTTTGCTAGTTCCAAAGTAAGCTCTAGGCTTGAGCTATGGGTACTACAGCGATATAAATACTTAATAAACTTCCATGACTCAGGATAGTTATTTAGCTTGCTGAGTGGCCTAAGTAAGGTACGAGATTAAAAGCTTGATTATGACACTATTGTGAACAATACTTTTTGTACGAGTTCATTAAAATTAATAATTTAAGTCATTAATACAATCACCACCACATCGACATTTGTATCAAACCACGGCGTCCGTAATTGTTGCAGTACTGTGCTGTTCTGTTGGCTAAAAACTAGCCAATCACAAACCGTCGTTTTTTATTTTTTTTATGCCCTGGATACAGAAGCAGGTTTAAATAGATTTTTGACAGATGACGCGACGCTGCTACGTTCCGAAACGCCATAGATTGGCAATTTTGTATCGGATCGAGTCTCCTTAAACAAGGACACATTATTGAAATACGAAGTTCTTTTAAATTTTTTTTCAGTTGTCTTGAGCGTATCGAAATGGTTATTTCGGTTGTTTCGGAAGTGTCAACGATGAAAAGAGTGACGTTGCAGTATTCTCTATGAAATCTTAATACACAGATTTTAATCGACGAGTACAAAAACAAATATTCGCGCTCGTCTCACAACTATCCGCCCTTGGATTTGAACCCAGGCAGCGTCACTACGAACTAGCCCAACGCGCCGTAGCGTCACTACCTAAATACAGTACGCCAGTAATTACTTCTTATTAATTCCAGAAGCGTTCTCCTTTTCTAACAGGCTTTATTGTACTATTTAGAAGGGCCAATTAGTGCACTCGTAATCTACTTAAGCGCAATTCACACAGCGGGCGGAAGCGCGACGGCAGCGGGTCGTACGCCGAGCACCGCGGTAGCCGCGCCGGTCGTCGTATTAAAAGATAAAAGATAAAAGATGTTTATTCAGTAAGTAGGCACGGGCACTTTTACACGTCAAAAATCTACCAGCGCTTCGCAAGAGACTGCTGAGAAGAAACGCCGCAAGAAACTCAACAGTCAATCGTTTTTTTTAAATACTACTTGTGATATTATACAATTATAAAGCTTAACCTAGCATTATATAAAAAAATGTCCTTTAGGTTGAACGTATGAGAGAATCAGAGCGAAAGGGTAAAGAGCACACGGCACGGCGCTTAGTGTAAACTAGACACATAGCTATTTCAAAGCGTGTCCTGCTCAGATCTCAAAATTTGCTCCGCAGCTAAAGGACCTAAGTAATGAAGGCGTGAAGGTACGTATTTGTCTGATTCTTTCACGGATTATTAGTGGTTTTAATACACGAAGTTTCCTCCCTAGATGGTTTTTGATAAAATGACGTAACCGTTCAATATCAGTTTGAGTGGCGTTTTGGCTTAAAAACCCATTAATTTACAAAAAACCCTGCTATAAATATATTCTAATTACGTCTAACGAGAAAACGCTTTATTGGGATATTTAATTTCCGACTTCACTTATGAGATTTCGTGACTAAATAAGCAATCACTCTTCTTTGATTACTGAGGCCGTACAATGTAATAAGCCCGAATAGGCAGAATACATTTCCAATTTAAAAAATAATAATTCAAGGTGGTCTTTTAAAGCTCAGACCAAATATACGGCTTTAAATATACACTCAGGAGCAAAAAAAAACGGGTCAGAGGGAGTTTTTCATACTAAAGTGGCTATTTCGAAGCCTTGGTTTCTCGCCAGGGAATGTTTTTAGTAAAATCTGACGATGAAGCGAGCATCGATACAGGACTTCCAGAGTGCCTAGGATACCCAACTGAATGAATCTGCGGTTAACGCCGGAATTGTGCATGTTCAGAAAAACATCTAAAATAGCAATAAAATGTAAGGAAATCCAAGTACTGACCAAAACTCTCCGGCTGTTTTGTTAACTGAATGTGCGATCAGTTAGGTATCTTAACAAATTTTGACCTCCAATATTGAACCTCGGAGTATCCACCATTAAACCTCACGCAAAACAACCCCTGGCGAGGAACCAAGGCTTCGAAATAGTCTCGTTTGTATGAAAAACGCACTCTGACCCGGTATTTTTGCTCCTGAGTGTATAATTTAAACGAATGGTTTGTCAAATGTCTTTAATTAAATACCGCCCAGCGTTTTATAAAATAAACTATCGTATAATTTGACGTTATCTATGAAACCATAGGTCTGCCGCAAATGAGACTTGCTACTTACTACTACTACTACTATAAGGGTTAGTTTGACTACGGTTCCGTAATTAAACTAGGAACCCTTATAGTTTCGCCATGTCCGTCCGTCCGCAGCCTAGCTCAGAGACCCTTAGTACTAGAAAGCTGTAATTTGGCATGAATATACGTATAAGTCACGCCAACAAAGTGGTAAAACTAAAGCTAAAAACAAAATATGTACCTCCCTTACACGTGCCGTGGGAATGTTTTTTTTTTCGCGTCTACCACATAGTGTGGGGTGTCATTGGATAGGTCTTTCAAGAATATTGCGGGTTTGCGAGCACAATTTTTCGAATAAGGGAAATATTAACCTTTAAAGCGATAATTATTCGATATGGGGGAACAAGAAATGGTGATGCTGTAATTCAAAAAAACCTGGCTAAGCTAATTTTTGTTGTTGTTGTTATTCGTATGTCTAGTATTATAATAAGACTCCTAAGTTTCGTTTATTCTTCGGAACAGGGGAGGGGTAAGAATATACGACAATGCAGTGCTGCAAGCCCCCTGATTGGCCTAATCAGTGGCAGCAGCATGACAAGCGACGCCTCGTACTTAAAAAACCAAAGCACATCTGAAAGATTATCAATTTCTGCGTAAGAAAAACCGCTGCTGAATTTAGACATCGAAATTAAAACTAAAAAAAGTTGAAGGACAACCTTTTCGCGTTGCAGCATTGCCATTTTTTGTTCCCCCATTAATGACGAGACTAAATATATATCATCCGGTAGTCTTATCGTACTAGGTTTAGTGTCGTGGGCTCCCCTGCTATATTAAGAGTCCGTTTACGTTTAAAAACATCAATAAATTTTAAAATAAATATAGTCGTGATAAATAACACGTACAAAGAAATTAAATAAGTAGGCATTTGAACTCTACGGCATTTACATACATACGTACATATCTTCACGCCTGTCTCCCAATGCCAGGCAGAGATTATGGAACGCCAGGTGCATCGGTCCAAACATATACACTTCGCTTCCTCTACATTCATCAATCTTTTCATGCACGTACGTCGGTTTCGGGTGCTTTTGATTTGGCCCTTAATCAGCACATCGCGAATCTGATCACCGTACGTCCGTCTAGGACCTCCCCTACCGACATCTCCGCTCACTCTCGCTCGCCATATCTCTTTCGTAACTCTTCTGTCATCCATCCTTTCTAAATGACCAAACCATCTTAGCATACCCTTTTCGATCTTAGTCACTACATCTTCTTTCAATCCACATCGGCAATCGGCATACGGCATTTAATATACTACAATAATCAGCTCTCGGCTGAATCACATGAATCAGACGTATCCAAATTGATTACAAATAATTTTAACCATTACTTTCCGAAGAATCAGTCATAATGAATTATTATTGTTGTAAATAAAGAACGTTGAGTAATTGTTAGTTTATCGACACGTCAAAACAAAGTCGGCAGTAAAATGTATTTGTTATTTATTATTAATTACTGTGTAAACAAATATTGAATGGGCGTAATCGGTGTTTACTACGCCCGAGGCTAAGGGAATAAAGGCTTGTAGTACTGTTAGGCGATGGGCTTGCATCCTGCCACAAATACCTACACTGGTAAACATGTTAGTTTAATTGTGTAAAATGTGGTTACAATCAACAAATATTCAGAGTTGTTGGTAATCCAATCACTGGGAATATAGGCGTGAGTTTATTTGTCTGACGTGTTGTGTTGTGATGCTCTCTGTCGTGATGGCTACTGTTCACGTTTATCTGACGTGTTATGACGCATTTTTTTATCAGTTCCGCCTTGGCTCTCGTCGTCCATACTTCACGTGCGGCTCTGACGCGTCACAACACAGCACAGGCGCGTGCACACTAGTCCGATGCGCTGTGTCGTGTCGCTGCACCGCCCCCCGCACCTCACCCGTTCTGACGCGGACCGGGATCGCTTGTGATGAGACACAACACAAGCCATCACAACACACTGCGTCAGATAAATGTGAACGCAACCATATTAAATGTATGAAACCGATACTGTTCTGACGCATCACGACACAACACGTCAGACAAATGTGAACGCGGCTTTATGTTTGTATGTACTACGCCCCTTTCGGAATGACCACATTTTGTTCTCATCAAAAGTATGATTTGTTTTAGACCTAACGTTTCTGTTATTTCCTATCGCCCTAATGCCATCCAGGTAATGGCCTTCTTGGCGTGTTCTCTGCCCACTGGCTAAGTTAACGATCTTAATCACGGTCTTGCGGACGTCCTTTAGTCAACGACCAATTGTTTTAAGTGAGACGTGTTGCTATTTGATTAAGCTGTGTTCAATTGTTTTAATAGTGGTTTCTTACAAATTTCAGTCTAACTTTTTGAAATTTAATCACAGCTGCTTTCAAATGACATGATGGCTTAACTGGTAGTTGACGTTGCCTACGTATCTAGCAGTTCCGGGTGTAATCTCGGTGAGGGCAGATGTTCGAGTGATGAGAGCGAGTATTTGTTCAGCCTTGGATGTTTGTGTATGTATTTAATATTTTAAATGATTAGCAATAGCATTAAAACTTACCTTTGATATTAAAAAGCATAATTGTCATCCTTATAACTATGATTAATATCATTATGCAGTGTAGCATGGGCCAGCGTAAGGACGGAGTGATGCGTAAGAGTGAGATGCAAGAATATGTTGCTCGCTCTAAGGTGTAAATGCGTCCCTTACGTTGGCCCATGGTGGGTCTCTGTGTAGAATGGCCAGAGATACGATTGTATATAAACAAGAATCCAGCAATTGGCATATACCTAAAAAAATAAGTCCCGGTTTTTACATTCTAAATCAAAATAATAGGTGATTTTAAGAGACCAATTTTAATATCTTTATTTATTTAGCAGACATTTTATGGATGACATGATTATTTTAAATTTGGAATGGAATTTTCTAGTAAATAACAACAATTAAATTATATCTAATGATGAAGAATGTTTGTAATAGTGCATTAAAACATACTATTTCATGCGGTTTTCGCGTAGGAGGGCTTCAAGCCGAAAACTATTTTTTTTTTTATGACATAGAGAAGGCAAACGAGCACACAGGCCACCTGATGGTAAGTGGAAACTGTGACCCATAGACATTCGCATTCACAAGACTGCAAGCCTAAGACTGCAAATGCGCTGCCAACCCTGAGGACTAAGATGGAATGCCTCTATGCTAGTCATTACACCGGCTGTCTTATCCCCAAACCGGAACACAACAATGCGAACACTGCTGTTTGGCGGTAGGTTAATGGATAAGATGGTGGTAGCGATCCGGACGGACCCCGCACAAGGTCCTACCACCCGCAAAAGCTAGCTTATACATAGGACACTTTTTATCCCGGAAATTTTAAACGTTCTCAAGTGACTAACGAGAATCGAGGTAGTCGCGGACGCATTCGCTGGCAGACGCTAGTTCATAAATTAATAACTCTGAACGGTTTGTAACTTACATATCCAAACCACACAATCAATACGGTCTCGATTCCCTCCAATTCCACTAACTGTTCATAACTATAATAATGAAAAGTTGTCAAACGACTCGTGGTCTTTGTCTACGAGAATTATTATTCTTATTCTGCAGTTAATATCGTCACTAAAACGGGTATTAGTTACTATTTTAACACGTAATTGTCTTACGTCACTCGATGTTTGATAATCTAATGAAACCGCATTACACAAATAAAAATCGGCCAATTGCGAGTCGGACTCGCGCACGAAGGGTTCCGTACCATTATCTATAAACAATCGGGTCAGATACAGCCTGGCCCCTATTTCACCAAGCTTGACAAGTTCGACAATTGTCTAAATTACGTGACAATTGTATTTCATGAAACAGCAATTGTAATAATCAGGTGACAATTGTCGAGTAGTCACGATAAGTGTTGTTTCACAAATCTCTACATTATTAAACCACGCTGACAGGTGCGAAAATAATAATAAAAAAATGACATTTTTATATCGTGAAATGGCAGTTGTCAAAATTCTTATACAATTGTCACGTTGTCATGACAAACGATAGTCTTTATATTTTTAAATGTGTAAATCAACCGTATGTTGATTGTTGAAAGGCGTCCACCATTACCGCGTACTTAGTCCACAATTATACAACAATAATTATTATATTAGTTTGGAGTGTACAAACTAATTTTTATTTATTTTTATCAATCGCTCTACAAATGAAACACACACATGACTATACACACTTTTTTTCAGTAAACGAGAGCGGTTAGCTTGGCTGTATGGATAGTTTCCTCAGTCTTGTCGACTATATGCAATTATTCTCACTTTAAAAAAAACTGTAGCAAGAAACAAGATTACTATTTTTTTAATTTTGATGGATGAATATGATACACTACTACCCGTGTTCGTTTTTTAAAAGTAAGTTTTCCGATCATGTTTGGGTAAATGTATTTTTATTGATACTAGCCAGTGTTTATTTTTTAATTTCAAAGTACGTGTGTTTTGGAAGCGAGCGTTTTCGAGTTTGTCCGACTAAATATAATTACCAATTACAAAACTTAATACTTAATTAAGTACACCGATGGTTTATTATAAATTGGCTTTTTATTTTTTAACGTACGCTCGAGAACCGCTTAAATTTTAAATACATATATAGTTGTGGATACAAACTGACACTGGCTGAATACGAATACCTTTGATCACTTTGCATGAAACTTATTTAAAACTATTAAACTATTTCCCGCGATTTTAGCCACAAATAAGTAAATCATTTGCAATTTGCAATTCCTTTCGTGCACCATTTTTTAAAGTGCCTTGATTAAAACCATTGCAATATGGATATAACAATTTAACATTCGACATGAAAATCAAGAAATGGAAAGAAATAGCTGACGTGGTATTGTGACCCTGAAACCATCCAATGCAGTGTGCAAAGAATTTGTTGACAAGGCGTTAAAGCTTTATTTTTTGTAGTTGGGTGATCTATAACTGCACCGATTTTATTTATTAAATATTCTACACTGGTTTTACTAATACGATTTTTTTTCTTGAACGCAAAGGGAGTGACGTCAAAGGAGAAATTTATTCGTTCTTTATATTCTCCTATATGTGAACTCATCTAAATCACTGTCACTACTAGGTACTCCTTTAGCCATTTTGTAACTAACAATGAAAACACTACAATTGTAACGCAAGCCTGACACAGCTCTAATCTCATGTCAATAATTACCGACAAATTTGCAAATATGTCGATATGGAAAAATTTACAACTGTTTCTCAACATAATTGTCCTTAAAATAAATTATGGACAATTGTCACGCGTTGCACACTGTAATTGTAGACAATTATGTATGTCCATAGAAATAAAATTAGATTTGTCTACTTGTCACCTGTTACTGGACAATTGTCCGAGACACTTGTCGATACTTGTCAGCAGACATATGTCATTGACAATTGTAACTTGGTGAAATAGGGGCCTGGTGGCAAACATACGGACAGACAGATGAACGGTGGAGTCTTAGTAATAGTGGTCCCTTTTTTAACCTTTCGGTACGTACCGTAGAGCTTAGAGCGGACATTGAGTCGGACATATATACAAGTTAATCACACAACACCCCCCCTTCTTTTTGGATTTGCCGCAGTCGGGAAAATATTAAAATGGAAGGTCCTTTTTGTAATACATATCACATCGTCCTGTACTTTTAATTTAGCAAGCAGAGATTAAAATGCATGAACTCTGAAGACATTACACTGCTTTTTTTTGGGAAATTGTGTAAATACGTGTAAATAAAGAAAAAAGAGAGAAAAGAAAAATACATTTATTCACTACTCACACAAGACACACAGAAAAATAAATAATTGAAAACAGTAACAACAATAAACAAGTAGTGAGTGTGTCTTCGCGGCAGTGAATCGGACACTGGCTCAGCATAATGCTGAGGTGTTAAACACCTATAGATAAATAGCATCTCTGTAATTGACACCGGGACCTTTTGTATTTTTTTTTCTTTTCACCGTGAAAATAAAGAGCAGGCATAGAGTTAAAACGCCTCGTGGTCTTTTCTACGTCACAGCTAGTGCTAGACTTGGAGACCGGTCAAGGTCGCGCTATATATTACGTGCCCTCCCCGGCCGGGGTTTGAGTAGTATTTTTCTATAAATACGAGGAATATAACACAGTCCTAAAATTGCCTTAAAAATAGAGCTATTCATTGTCTACTCGATGCATATATTCAAAACAGGTACGACTTAGTGTGACACTGAATTAAATCGGCGACGCGCTGGCCTAGCTGGTAGTGCCCTGCCTACGAAGCTAGCGGTCCTGGCTTCAAATCCCGGTAAGGGCCAATATTTATGTGACGCGCGAATATTTGTTCTGTATTTATTTAAGTATATATTCCTCTATATACGTATTTATATCGCTGTCTAGTAACCATAACACAAGGCTAGAGCTTAGTTTGGGACTAGTTCAATTGGTGTGACATGGTCCCCCGAAAAAAAAGTGCAAACACATCACCATGACTTCAGCCGAAAGGTGTCCACTGCTGGATATAGGCCTCCCCCAAGGTTTGCCATCAGGTCCAGTTTCTAGGGGGTAAACCGTTCGTATTGTCAACTGTTTGATTGCTCTTATTCCCTTGACAGTAATGGCAGCCGAGTTACAAACAATAGTGTGCTGTGACAGGTCAAATTGTTTTTGAACTAATGTTTACTATAAGTATAGTTACTAGAGAGAGAGAGAGAGAGCGCGCGCGCTCGTTCAGCGAGCGGATAGCTCCAAACTAGTACAATCGCTCCAATGTGCTAATTCGGTCTTTTAATTATTTTACAATCAGGAGCAAAAAAAAACCGGTCAGTGTTCGTTTTTCATACTAAAGAGGCTATTTCGAAGCCTTTGTTCCTCGCCAGGGAATGCTTTTAGTGAATTCTCATGTTGAATACAGCGAGCATCGACACAGGACTTCCAGAGTGCCTAGGATACCCAACTGATGAATCTGCGGTAAACGCCGGATATTCAGAAAAACATGACAATAAAATGTAAGGAAGTCCAAATGCTGACCCAAACTGTCCGGTGTTAACTGATTGTGCGATCAGTTAGGTATCTTAAGAACTTTTGACCTCCTCTATTGAACCTCGCAGTATCCACCATTAAAACTCACTCAAAACAACCCCTGGCAAGGAACCAAAGCTTCGAAATAGTCTTGTTTATGTGAAAAACGCACTCTGACCCTATATTTTTGCTCATGAGCGCAGTACACTAGGACAGTGAAAGAAACTCGTCTGTCGTATGGCCGGGCGGTCATTATACGGATCGCTTTGCTGTGTCACTCGCTGCTCTGTTCGGTTCTTGCTCCGCGTGTGCTAAATGAACTAAGAGCAGAAACTTTACGGATAATTCGTTACCAATTGGAATTCATTACCAGTTACCAGCAGTATATGATCCTACATTGCGCTTAAAGATATCTGACACGCTCTTATGCCTCTAGCAATAAAAACGTGTCAGATATCGAGCCCAATGTTGGATCATACGAGTATATTATGGCCGGTGAGTTTTCTCTAATTCATTGCTGATCTGTCTGTAATGCCGATCGTGCCTATATTTGTTTATGTTGGTTTTGTCTTGAGGTGATCTCATTATTGTTACAAATAATTGGAACTAGTCACGTTCTGTAACAGTTTTATGACGGTTGAGTGTGTACTGGTGGCGAAACTATGTTTGTAATTTAACTATATTGCATACTATTTATTTGAGTTACGATTTATTAGACATACGTTGATAGTATTGATAGACTGATGGCCGATGGGGTCAGAAGGTTCTGGAGTGGCGTCCGCGGACCGGAAGACGAGCTGTAGGTAGGCCTCCAACAAGATGGAGTGACGACCTCGTCAGGATCGCGGGACCGCGGTGGATGCGAAAAGCACAAGACCGGTCTGAGTGGAAAGCCTTGGGGGAGACCTATGTCCAGCAGTGGACGTCTTTCGGCTGACATGATGATGATGATGATGATGAATATTTTATTCAGCTAGAAGAGATCCCTTTTAGGGATAAGCTTGCCTTTGTACATACCCTCTGAAGAGTTACTCCAATGAAGAGTTTACATACATACATCTAGTTATTTAGATATTTCACATGTATACTGGGATAAATCTTGCAGGGAGGATTTGAACTACTAGCCGGGGACCGATTGAGCTGAAATTTTGTATACCTACGTTAACTTCCATGATAATATAATAATATGGCACCGTCAAGCTGATCTCATGATGGAGACGTAAGCCATAGGAGCTCCTAAATTACCCCTGATAAACCCGTCGTGCTAGGGGTCGTTCCAATCGTTTCGAGTTCCTAATAACTGTGCAAAAAAAGTAAAGTCAGCAACATAAGTTGTCCCAAATACCGTTGCCTACAGTGCCTACCGTACACGCTTGGCATCGCCAAATAAATTTGTGCAGGTATTTTCTATGTATACTATTTCTTATTTCTCACTAGCTGTTCCCATGCCGTGCCAAGTTTGTTGGGTTTTTTTGTAATAGGCAGGCTCGTATTTTTTATGCCGTTGACACAAAAATGACGTCACGCTACATAGAGTTGATTCCAAATGGTTTTATTGTAATATTAACCATTAGTCGTCAATCGTTTAATCATGTAAAAATTTAAGTAATCTATTGACGCGTAGAGAAATACCTACTTCATACCTAAAACGTAAATGAAACTATTCGATTGAACGCGTAGAAAACAGTGGCAAAAATCGTCGAGTAACATTATCATTTAAAAGAAACTAACTGTTTTTATGTGGTAATAAAAATGTATATTATTAAAAAGTCATAAATACAAGAACATTGTCTCTATCTGTGAAAAAAATAAGATGCTATATATTTTATTTGTGCCAGTTAATACATACATAAACACCTGCCAAATGAAACAGCGCACTCTGTGTGTAAAGTTTCGTCATTTTGACGTCATCCGCATCAAAAGTACGAGACCCCTGGACACTCTCAATAGGACAATATATTACACAGGACACTCACAAATAACGTGTTTTTCTATGCGTAAAAGAATTATCAAAATCAGTTCAATAGTTCCAGCGATACACATAGATACAACGTCACAAACTTTACCTATTCATATTAGTATAGCAGTATAGATGAACCCATCGCTCTAACAAGGTTTGCTAGGGAACCTGATGCAGGTTGCGATGCTAACTCAATTTTATGTAAACATTCTGTAGCAGACGCCCCTCCCCCCTTTACTTGGCACGTTGACCCTACCAAGCCTTCATAGGGCTGCGTAATACCACGCTTACGTTATTATTAGTTAATGTGTAATAGTTCTTTTAACACTTGGAGAAGGCCACAGGTCTGATGGTAAGTTAGATCAAGACTACAATGGTAAGACCGCAAAAGTGTTGCCAACCCAATTCTAGTAATTTCACCGGTTGTCTTATCCCCACGCCGGAACAACAATGCGATTACTGCTGCTTGCGGAAAGGTTATTATAAGTGCCATCTTGCGATAAAAAAACCAATCTACTATATATATTGTATTGGACATCCAACCTTTGCGAGTTTAACATCGAGTTGAACTTAAAACCATGTACTCAGGCTTGAAGCTGGCTGTGTAAAAATCAAAATTCTAAGTCAACTTAAAAAAATATACGGCCGTCAATTACGTCTAACTTAATATCACACTGCGTGCTTTGATAGTGGATTTTGATAGTAGTAAATTAAAAATGTACTTTGCCTCACGCTCGCAGCAAAATCGAATGTTGCTCACTGTCTTTGAACAGCGACACTACGGTGATACTACAGTAACGCGTGACGAACAAATTAAATAAGATGCAAAATGCACCCAAGCATGTAAGTTCGTAAGGAACATTTTGCAACTTATTGAGTTTCTTAGTTACCTGCCTTTTCGATCACACATCAATTCTACTAGCCCCAAACTAAGCTCATAGCTTGTACAGTCAAAGGCATTAATATCCACAAACGAAGATATTTTTTTTCATGTTAGATTCATTGTTTTATATAATGCTAGGTTAAGCTTTATAATTGTATAATATCTAATAATTAAAAAAAAACAAATGACTGTTGAATTTCGTGCGGCGTTTCTTCTCACCAGTGATCTCTTGCGAATCGCTGGTAGATTTTTGACGTGTAAAAGTGCCCGTGCGGCCTACTTACTGAATAAACATGTTTGACCTTTTATTTTTAACAGTGCCTTAGGAGCGTTTGACGCCTTAGAAACATTATATTTATTACTAGGAATACCCAGATAACAGAAAATATCCAAGGCTGCCACAAACACAAATTACCCTTACCGCAAAACTGAGGCCGAACCTGAGACCGCTACTTTTGTGGGCAGGGTCACTACTCACTACCAACTAGGCCACCCGGGTCGCCAATTATGCATTTCGTTGCGCCGTGACAGGCCTGCGCTCCCTGACTCAACGCCACATTTGATCCAATTACTTCCTTATCGATTGACTGCCATCGTCCTGCCGGGTGTCCGTGCGATTATTAACTTTGTAAACGAAAAAAACTCAAAGTCCCTCTCGCATTATGTACAAATATGGAATGTTTAACGGCCTACAGATGGGTTACAACTACACGGTCACAAGTTATTGTAACAAGTTGAAAAAATGAAACATGTACAGGGACTGTCTTAAATATTCGAAATATAAAATTTTACGCAACGACAATCTTACTTTTTTTTTCTGGGATAACCAGGAATCGAACTACAGCCGAATATGCCAAATCTATAAAGTCGTGTGTGATCATTTATTTCAAATAAATACACTTATCTATTACACATAAAGAACACGACTTTATTGTTTTATCGTATTCGATCAGTTCGATTCCCGGATAAGTCAGACGATTTTTATAAAATTAAATTTACGTACGTACTTATTACGTACTTATTATATATTGTGTTTAGCTCTACCACTGTCAAGTAAATAATACAATTACATGTTAAAAGCGATATGATCGACTAGGATCCACAAATCGCTTACTAATCGCACGCTCCAGACTGACCAAGTCGACCAAAACTATGCACATTTTAGGACCGAAGGTACACATTAAAAACTTAGAAAGCAATGCAGCATTTTGTAACAAGTTAAGGAAATGGCTAATTGACAATTCCTTCTACGATTTTAATGAATTCATCGTAGACTAATTAATTATAAAATGACCTTTTAATTTCTAATTGTGTAATCTATAACTTATTTTGAATACTATCTAAAGTACCTACTACGAGTATAATGCAACTAACTATGACATAACCAAAGTTTTGTAATTATTTTGAGATGTAATATTTTATAATATTATAAATAAATGAGTATGAGTATGAGTATGGTTACTAAATTGTACTAAAACCGACCAAGAGTAACTCGGCCGCACTTGGGGCGCCGTATCAAATTGTTTTTAATAACATTAATACTATAAAAAGGGTATAATACTTGACGCTAAAATGTACCAGAACCCAAATTATTGTTTTACTTTAAAGTTGTAACATATTAAAAAAAAAGGAAGGCTTAGTAATAAACATCCCGTTGGCACCCGACCGATGCGATATGTTTATATCATCCCATTTATTGGCATTTACAATATGACTAGAGAGGATTTTTAAATGAAATATCGCAGCAGACAGGTATGTTTCATAAATAAAATGAGATTCTTTGCGTCCCCGTTTTAAAAAAAACCTTTCCGACCATGTTTGAAACACCTCGGCGGAAATAGTATTGTCTGACTCGGCAATCTCCTACTTTTCGGGCGTAGGCAATAATGTTCAGTTTCTAATTTAAAATCAAACAACTTAAGTTTGTCGCGAGGTCTAATTTGACTGTAGTAACAGCTTCGGAACCGTAAACTGAGCATGTTCCGACATGCCTGCACGGTTTTGCTTATAAAAAAAAAACAGATACAGATAAAAAAGTTATATATCGAATTAAATATGTATGTATAACACTTGTGCCTTCATTTTATTATCGCCGTTTACACATTTTAAAAAGTTACAAACTAGATAGTAATGAGATTTGTATGCCACATTGCCGGCTTCTGTAGCGAGCTCGCAATAGGTCTATTAAAAATATTGCGGGTTACTAAAAACCATTTTTCGAGTAAGGGGTAAACTTCAACATTAACTTTTAAAAAATACGGCCGTTTATATGTATTTCGACACTCTAGAGGGAATCAAAATGTACAAGGTTGACCTAGAACTATGAAATTTGGCAAATAACACCGTCATTTACTACAAGTATAGGGAAACATCTGAAATCTGTACATTTTTAATTAGATCACAAAAATACAGTATTTATGCAAGGTACGGCGTTCCAGATTTTATATTGAGTTAACCGTGTCATGTGCGGAAACTTCGGTAATTTTCCGTATTTTTATTTTTAACGCTACGGTGTCGCCCTAACTCGATCGGAAATCGAATTAAAATAATACTGTACCGCGGAACGGAACCCTCGCAATATGCATTTTATTTCATAACCTTACCTACCTTCAAATCGTGTGGGTTCCGCACAACAACAATGTCATTTTGCAAGTGCTGCGTAGACACGTTCGTTACCAATTCAATGAGTATTCATAGTGTTTCAAAACAAGCTGTTGTTGTCCTGCGTGTCATGTATTCATCGGGAACAATGCCAGTCTAGACTTTGTGGAATTAATTTAAATACAGCGGGGACCTGGGAGTTTACTGACTCAATCATCAGATCAGCCCAGTCACCGTAGTATTGGTTCGTCATCGGCATTGTCGTGTCGGGGGGGCGGGTGGTCCGTACCCACCCCAGAACGGTCTGGTGCCCACCGAAATCTGAAAATTCTAGGCTGGACAAAATAAAAACTGGCGCCCTGGATAATATCTCAAGATATATAGGTACCAATAGTCATCGGCTTTGCATACTAAAGTCATTATTTATTAGACACACCAAATAAGGACACAGCTTCACATTAACAAGGCAGATTATAATAAAGGAAACATGGCTGGCCTGTGCCTCAATAGCAGGTATGAAACAGCATTCGCGAAAGGACTAAACAAGTGGAACAAAGGGTTTCTTAACCTAATAAAAAAAATTGAAAACAACAGCTTTTTTATGGCCAAGTTACAATAGTAAAAAAAGTACTTAAAAGAAAAATGGAGGCAGTTTACGCTTCCAGCAGGCAATACTGTCAGAATAAACGTCCTGATCATGCTCTGTTTGGCGTTCGGTGTACCACGACTGTAATCTATTTACAATAGTAAGTCTAGATTTGATTTCGCTAGCCATAGCTGAAAACTGGTGGTGGTGATGCGTAGGGCTTAACACCGCGCTGAACTTCTAAAATATGACAAGTAATAAAGTTCCAGATACAGGCAAAAAAAAAAGTTGCCAGTTGCAGCGGCCGTAAACGTATAAAATTTAATTACCTCCATACCTGGTGTTTTGTTTTTTAAAACCATGTTTGGACTAAGATAACTAACCAAACAGCCAAACACTCGTGCAATCAAAATTATTGCTTTCATAATTTACTTTTTTAATGACATAGAATAAAAAGGGAAAAAACCTTATCAAACAGCGTTTACAGCGTATTTAAAATTGTATCAAATAGTTTGACTTTTTGTATAGAAATTGCGTTCATAAACAAAATATAATGGCCGAAATAACATAAGAAACGCGATTGTGATTTTATTTAATGATTTATTTCACTGTCGTAGTAAATCATACTTGATTCTGTTATTGTTTTTATGGAAATTTTAGGACTGTGTTTAATATTATTATTAATTGTTATATTTTCTCGCATTGTTGGAGAAAAACACTATACAAGCCTCAGCGGGGAAGGGCGGTTGCTGGACGCGTGGTTCTCTGCCGTTTCGCCAAACGTTTCCCAAACTGATTAATTTCACAACTATTTCATTTGGGCAAATGCTTTATTTTCTAAAACTGTAAATATTTCATAATGGTTCTACACGATGGTCCTGAAATATTTACAGTTTTGGAAAAAAAGCTTTACGTCGCTTTATCGCTTTATTTATTTAATATACTCTACTCGTCCCGCAACAGCCAGTTTCCAGGTCCCTCCAGTAATATACTATTATATTTGAAATGTACTCAAGATCGTACAGCAAGACTCTTCTTAACTCAGGAATATTATCCATGGTTACAATTATAATTTAACAGTAAAACTGTTCAACAATGCCTAGTGAAAGTATGGGTACTATGCAATACAATTCACGTGAAACCGCCGTTCCGCTAGCCAGTTGTTTTGCTCTACGCAATAAATTAATTCACTCATAGACGAATAATCTGGCTTACGCATCTTTGGTTCATAAGTCAACCAATACGAGTATTGCTTTTAGGTTTGACTGCGGCACAATGCTGAGAGGGATGCTGTAAATGTAATGCGTTCTTTTTTACTTTATACAGTGTGTAAATGGTATACGGGCGTTTATTAAAACTGGACATAGATTAAGACTCTACTAATCATTAACAGAAATAATTATTTTGATTACGCTAACGTATACACCGTTATTAATTTTTGAACATACTATCGACCCGCAATGTACATCGAAGTCCATCTGTCAGGTACGTAATGTTTACTTGTGAAAATGTTAATTGCATTTTTCGTTATACATTACGTGTTAAATTATTTTGTATGGTTATTTTTTTTAATTTAATTTTTACAGTAGCTGCCTAAATGTTCTCAGTAGGGGTTATACTAACCACAGTTAAAAGGAACGCCCGTATACCATTTACACACTGTATTGTTTCTACTTTTTTCTTATTAATTGGGTAACTACGCCAAACAATACTGGATCAATTTTGCAGCTTGCTTTTAATTAATCTAGGTCCAAAATGGCGTAACAAAATACCCAAATTGTTAATCAAGAGCTGATCAGACAATCACACGGATAGACAAGAGGGCGAGGTAATAAAACGTAATAACAAGCATGTTTTTTTAAAAATAAAAGACAAAGAATGTTCTAAAAATGATACATGTAATGTAAATAGCAAGAAATGTGAAGTAGAGATATACTAAAAAATTACTTTAAGGATTAAGTTACTCACTTACAGTTCAATTGTAATGAAGTTAAGTCATATCATATACACTTATAAGTTTATTATTTTTTTCAACAAAAAAAAAACAACGATTTCAAGACAATGCCTTAGTTCAGGGGCGTAATCGAACAGTTCTTTGTGCAACATTTTGTTCGGAACAATAACGGAACGAGAACGTTATCGAAAACAGGTTTATTCCACAGAACGCGGCTGCGCGTAGCGAGCGAGACCGAGGACGAACTTACTTGTTTAGTTATTTTATCTACGCCCTATATAAGCCCTCTATTATGTGTTCAGAAAGTATAGGAAATGACCATCATTATTACAACCAATTTTACTATGAGAAGTTTCTTGTCTGTGGTAGTAGGTAAAATCTGTACTGTAATGTTATTACAGTATCGATTTTTGTAACGTTATGAGTTGAAATTTGGAACAGCTGTCAAAAGTCAAGAGGGTCTTTATTTTAGTATCCATAGATATAAAAGCAGTTATCGATACTAAACGTCAATTTAGTATGTTTTTTTAATATAAGCCGCACGACATTTGATCTCGAGTCTATATAATTAAAAAAAAACCCTTCATATTCGTGACACTGACACAGCACAAGTTTTTATTGCCGCCATTTTTGTCGTCAAATCGTCGGGTCCTGAACCCATCTTAGAGAACTTATGATATGTGTGTAGATAAAGTTAGTGTATGCAACTGTACATAATTAGGCATTAAAACACTCGTGTGATCCTATTATAAATAATAAATAAATATCAGGGGACAATGTCACACCAATTGACCTAGTCCCAAACTAAGCTCTAGGCTTGTACTATGGGTACTAGACAACGATATAAATACTTATACAGAGAAATATATATTTAAATACATAGACAACATCCATGGCTCAGGAACAAATATCTGCCCTTACCGGAATTTGAACCCAGCACCGCTAGCTTCGTAGGCAGGGTTACTACCAACTAGGCCAGCGCGCCGTCAAAAAACATGAATAAAACCACACTTGTATTCTACCGTTCTGCCGTCATATTATAGAAGGCGGCTAGGTGACAACAGTAACTTTCGAGGAAAAATCAATAAAATACTATTTTTAAACAGAAAAATACACCAGAATCTGAGCGCTGCTTTCATTAATTACAAAAATACAATCATAATAATGAGGCCACAGGCCGATGTGTTAAATTCACATCAATAAATTCGTTTCTGTTTCTATTTGGTTCATTCGTGAATTTTAACCGCTTTCAGCTGGTTTGTGGCCGTCCGCGTGCACAATGCATTGGTTGCGGCTAGCTGTAGCCAGGTCACTGTGTAGTGGTGCAATACATGACATATTTGACGTACAGTCTGTCTTTGCGTTGTGGCCCAAAATCATGGGAGCTGACTAGAATTGAACGAACGAGAACTATGTGGGCCGATCCAAATTATTCTTAAAGTTGCTTGTGCCCGCGAGAAGCTTTATATTTTTCGAGATGAAATGTAGCTTGTGTATAATCATGTATAAGCTATCTCTATTCCAAATTACCTCTAAATTTATCTAGCTGTAGCGTGAAGCAGTAACAAAGTAACACACTAATTTTCGCATTTGTAATGTTAAGTTGATTGTGAGTATGAAAATTTCCATTCGAAATGCAGTGACGTTAATGGGCAGTGGCCCATAAACCTATTTTTACGATTTTTGAATATTTTGTAGACAGGGCTTGGAACCGGTTCCAAAAATACCGGTATTTTACCGGTATTTAAAAGCTAGCGGCTAAATTTTTTGTAAACAGTCATAACGCTCTGTCTATTTTATTTTGACGCCTACGTCATACAAAGAGAACATACAAAGTACCTATACTTTGTATGTTCCAAAATATGATAGCGAAAGTTGATGGAAAAGAGTTGTGCCCTAAAAAGAGGTGTTTTTTAATGGTGAAAATGTATCGATTGTGGCACCAGACACAAAGGCTGTAAATAAAATCCAAAAATAAAAATATTTAAGATTCAGTTCAATATAAGATAAGAAGCGACGTACATAACATAAGCATACCAAAACTGAACCGATATTATTTATTTCACTTGAGTTATGCTATCTAAAGCAAATTAATATTTTTTCGTGATGCAACTACAAAAAAAAGGGGATTTTTAAGGTTATAAAACAAAAACAGCTTATAGCACTATTTTTTACAAAATAATAAAAATAAAATTGAAGGGTTAATGATAGAATAAAGAACTTCCCAAAGTATTTTTTGACGTAATAATATCACTTATACAATGATTTGCATTCACAAAGAAATCATAAATTTCCTTGGGTAATACGCTTGGAGCTTGCGCCGTGGCCTCCGCGGTTTCACGGCTGCTCGCATTCATTGGCTAACTGTCCTACCAGTAACTGACGCGCTACTGGAAACACGCTGACACGAGCTTGAAGTATTCAATGTACCAAGGCATACCTATGAAGTTGAATTGGTGTGGAGATCCCAAACCTCATCATTGTTACCACTTTACCAGGCTGCAAATACAAATGCTTTTTGCGAGATTATCTCGAACGAATGATTGTTTCTTAATTCATGTTGTTTTTCTTTTAACGTGGTTTTGTGTTAAGTGTGTCACTTTCCGTCTCTTCACCTAGCGGTTCCAACGGAAGATCAGTGCTGGCTTTACGGCTAGCGAATGCTGAGTTGGGACCGTTTCGCAACAATTTATCTGTGTCTTGTTCTTTCTGTATTTATGTGACGTAATTTTGTATTGTTGCGAATAAATGTCTCTTTATCTTTATCTTTTTAGGGCGGTTTATCCCCACACCGGAACAACAATGCTCGGCGGTAGCTGAAACGGTAGAATGGTGGTAGCGATGGTGGAACCATTAAATGGGACAGTTCTGTTCTCACGAACCTAGCTGTAAACAGGGTGACTGGATATTCGATTTAGTCCTTTTATGGACGCAGATCTCATTTGGAGCAAATTAGGTCAATTATTCGTTTCCGAGTATTCATAATTTTAAGCTGAATTTTGGTGATATTCACTTAGGTCATGAAAAATCCTTAATGTCATGTTTTATTTCAGAAGTTTTTTTAGTGGTATTTGACATTATTAGAAACATTACAAATTAATGACGTTATAATAAACAAATAAAAAAAAATGAATATCTCAGAAACTAATAATGTTCGGCCAGGGTAATTGTAGAGGATCCTAATAGGAGACGAATAAAATAAAAATAAAACCAGTTTTTTTAAATGATAACGTTACTCGATGATTTTTGCCACTGTCCTTCTCAAATAGTTTCATTTACGTTATAGGTATGAAGTACGTATTTATTTTCTACGCGTCAATAGATTATTTAACTATTTTTTACATGATTAAATAACTGACGACTAATGGTTAATAATTACAATTAAATCATTTGGAATCAACTCTATGCAGCGTGACGTCATTTTTTCGTCAACGGCATGATAAGTACGGGCCCTGGTAATAATGCATATGTTCCTGATTTCTCGAACTATTGGAGCGATTTTAATGAAATTTAACGAGTTTTAGTTTTGGGTACAAGGGTCGAACTGAAAGATTCGGTAATAAAAAAGAATGCAATTGAATAAAATATTTTTATTGTCTTTATATTTTACGCACTTCTCCATGCGTTCGGAACACTGAAATAGGGGTTTACAAATAGTCATATTAAAGGTCTCCACTGCTTCTGCTGACTTCAGAAACCGCTTAGCCTTTTTTTTTTAAATTTCAGCCTTTATTACTAACAAGGAAAGGTACCCAACTGTCCGGCTCCGATTTTGTTGATTTTGATATATGTTAGAGAGTAGTTTAAAATAACAGACATGTATTTTTTTTAGCGGCCCAAACTCAACCTGTTGGGAGAAATTGACCTCCAAAGTACTGAAAAGTGACGAAACCCTCCAATTTATATGAAGTTTTTTTTTGAATATTCAAGTTTCATAGTTGTTTCAAATCGTCTAAAATAAGTCAAAAATAAGTTCGTAAGTATCAGATTCCCAAAACTTTCAGTGCAGCTCTCGTAAGTCGTAACCAGAGAGCATCAAAGGCGATGTGATTATGGAAATAGAAAATGAAGAAAACCACCAAACTGAAGCGGGAGCCGGTCGGCGCCCGAGTCTGATTGACCGGTTTGTTTCTCTTATTTCTTTAAAACCATAATTGATACTGTGTTTGGTTTACCGACGCATGTTAAAATAACGATGCTAGAAACGTTGTTTCAGTTACTTTAATCTTCGGTTATGTATCCGGATAAAAAAAAAGATAAAAGATGTTCATTCAGTAAGTTGGCCGCACGGGCACTTTTACACGTCAAAAATCTACCAGCGCTTCGCAAGAGACCACTGCTGAGAAGAAACGCCGCAAGAAACTCAACAGTCAGTCGTTCTTTTTTAAATACTACTTATGATATTATACAATTATAAAGCTTAACCTAGCATTATATAAAACAATGAATTTAACATAAAATAAAAATTAAAAATATATAATAAAATATAATAAAATATACTAAAAAAAAAACTCTTTCCTATAAAAGTGCAAGACAGAAACCGTGTCCCCTAGACAATATACGATATATACATATTTTTTATGCCTATTTTATTATTCAGTTATTTAGGTGTTTAGTTAAGTTTAGGCCAAGCATTTTTATCTGTTAGATCCAGAGGTCCAGAATATATCCCCCGGCGGTTCATAGTGCTGCATTTTTAGGGCTTTGTAGACAACGTGGTGGAACTATAAGGGCTCTTATAGGTTCGCTATATCGGTCTGGCCGCGGTTTAACTCAGAGAATCCAGAGGTGCGGTCACGGAAGTTAATTTGCTACCCATTTCAAAGAAAATCTGCTTGAAGATTTCACTGTCATTGAGAGATGCCAAGTCACTTGTAATTTATAGGAGACTCAACTGTATTGCTGTAGAATGTCAGTTTGATTTTGGAACTAAGGTGGGTGACAAATTTAATTCCTTGACTGTACTACAATAGTAGATTGTGTCACGAGGGAGCAAAATGACATATTTAAGGCGAGGGCGTACATTGAATCCTGAACGAAGCGAAGTTCTAAAATAGAATCCTGAGCGTAGTGAGGGATTCAAGTGTTAACGCCCAAGGTGGAAATAATTTTGCTACCTTGTGACACATACTGCTTTTCACATCACCTATGAGGAAAATAAAAGATCTTAGTGACGAAACAAATTTAATTATTCACACATTCTAGAAATGCTGAAATTATCAAATTTAACAACAGGAAATTATCGCACTTAACAACAATCATCAAATTTGGCAACAAAATGTCCTTGAACAGAAAAGTGCCACTTTGATCCCTCCTAGCAGGGAAGAAAAGTCCCCTTTCCGAGTAGGTGATATGACAAGTAATTTGACATAGTTGTTTTTTACATTCTGACATCAAGTGAGGTATCATAGGATAGCTCTTAGAAAACCATTACCTATGTACCTATAGGACAGCCAAAATGGGTTCAGGAAAAATCGATCCACAACCTTAGCCATTTATAAGTTTCTTCATGACGTACTAAATGAGATAGAAAAGCAATAAATAATACTCTATAGGTTTGCTTCTTGATATGAGCAAGGGTTATGATAGAGTGCGTTACGGAATTATGCTTGACAAACTATATAAGCTCTATATGAGCTTTGCGGGTGGTAGGACCTTGTGCGGGGTCCGTCCGGATCGCTACCACCATCTTATCCATTAACCTACCGCCAAACAGCAGTGTTCGCATTGTTATGTTCCGGTTTGGGGATAAGACAGCCGGTGTAATGACTAGCATAGAGGCATTCCATCTTAGTCCTCAGGGTTGGCAGCGCATTTGCAGTCTTAGGCTTGCAGTCTTGTGAATGCGAATGTCTATGGGTCACAGTTTCCACTTACCATCAGGTGGCCTGTGTGCTCGTAAGCCTTCCCTATGCCATAAAAACAAAAAATATATATAATAATACTGGAATTAGAGGCATCAGCCATGAATGGTTCAAATCTTACTTCTGAAACCGCTGCCAGTATGTTGAAATTGTAAATACGGCGTTAGAGTCTGGTAGAATAAATCACGCTAGATCAGATATAATACTTGTATCTGACTCTATCCCTCAAGGTAGTGTATTGGGGTGCATTCTGTTTTTAATTTATATTAATGACTTTCCTACCATTTTAAATGATCACTGCACGCTCTTTGCTGATGACATATCTATAACATTCCCATGCTCTAATATTGGTGAGGTCGAAAATAAATTAAACAATACGTTAAATAAAATTGAAAATTGGTTACAAACACACAATTTAAAACTAAATTTAAATAACCTACACTGCCACTTAGTTATAGCTTCAAAAACATTCAATTAGAACATGTAACTTCATCTAACCTATTGGGTATTATCCTAGACACTAATTTAACCTGGAAACCACACATAGAAAAACTCTCAAAACAACTTTCGTCCTTTGTATATGCCCTACAACACCTGAAACGTGTAACCAACTTTACGACAGCTCTCTCAGCGTATTACGCATATGCGCACTCCGGAACTACTCATGGTCTCGTGCTCTGGGGACACAGTTGTCACGCGGAAAAAATATTTATTTTACAAAAAAAATGTGTTAGAATACTCACAAATATAGATCAAATGGAATCGTGCAAACCACACTTTATAAAACACAATATACTTACTCTCTCGTCTATGTACTATCGAACCAACGGAACCCTGACCCACCATAGAACCTTGTCACAGTGATTGACGTTAGGACTGTCATACGAAGCTATACGACAATCGTACGTCAATCATTGTGACAAGGTTCCATGGTGGGTCAGGGTTCCGTTGGTTCGATAGTACATCCTAGAATCATGCAAAGAATGATGGGCAAAAATGTATGGAACCCAGCCCAATCGTCAATATAATTATAACTTATTTAGGCTTATTGATCCCACTATTTGCTGTAATTGTTGTTAATAGTAAAATCGGTTAAGCGTGAGTCGGGGATATACGAGAAATAGCATTACAACGCACGCGGGGCACAGCTAGTGTAGTAATAAACGTTGTGTGTGTGAACATTTGAAGGCTGATAACTCTCTTCTCCGGGGTTTTTGTAGTTTGTCCCCATGTTAGAAAATTATGCTTAGGTAACTAGCTTTCACGTGGTGTACATGAGATTTGTATTGGTTATATGGGCCAATTTGCCCATCATTCTTTATTAAAAGGAACTTAAATCTTTATTCACAGTTAACAGGCCTAAAAAGAAATAACCGCAATAAGAATAAGCTCTACTTTCCAGCTTCAAAATTAAAATTAGTAAACTCAAATCCGCATAATATGACAATTAAGATCTTTAACCACCTTCCCAACTCCTTAAGAGATATTGAACCAACTAAATCTTTCATCAACAGGTTGAGAACATTTTTGGTTAACAAATGTTTTTATAATCTAGGGGAAAACTTTAATGAAAAGTTCGATGATAATGTATAAAGAGATAGGGAATTACGAGTCGGCGGCAGTGTGAATTTGTACATATTCTTTTCCTTTTAATTAGTAATGTATAAATATATTTAAATAGCCCTCTGATATTGCTGTACCCTTGCAGGGTGTCACATAGATACCAGTGTATAATGTTCCATCCTAATTAGCCTGTAAATGTGATATGCAATAAATAATTTGAATTTGAATTTGAATTAGGTACGTATTATGTCAGCAGCATAAAATCTGAAAAATCTATAAAAAAAAGAACGCGTAAGCAGTTTTTTGAGATGATATTTTTGTGTTTGTAGTAACGTCCTACACTGAGCATGGTCCGACATGCTCTTGCTCGGATAATCTAAACTTTGGCATGTAATTGAGAATATTTGTACCGCCTGAATGTATTTTTTTTTGTTGTTACAGGTCTTAGTCTCCTGCTATGTGTGGCACTGGCCCGCGCGGCTGTGCCCTTGGGTCCCTCCGAACGTCCCGAGGCTTACTTCAACGGCAGCTCCTACGTGAAACTGCCGAGGCCTATCTCACTCAAGCAACTCGTTGGACTTAGCTTCAGGACATGCGGTGGTAAGTGGCTTCAATGGTCTCTTGTAGTGTATTCTATATTACTCTGGATTAGCCACGTAGTAAGATTAGCAAATGCTATTGGCCCCACGTCTCCCGTAGATGTTACAAAGTTCTGAGGGCCTCGTGATAAATTGGCGGTGGGCTGGCGCTGACTTAGGATTGTGAGGCTTTTTGTGTGTGTTTGAACTACTGAACCGTGTCACAGTAAAGTTTCTAGTGATATTCATGGCTCTAGAATTATGCTGTCTGTACGTACACAATTTGGTGGGGCTACTTCGCCGATGAGCCCTTTGACTCGTTATCTGTACGAGCACCTTCATTTGTTGTAATAGTACATTACTACAGAGGCCGGGACAAAAGGGGTTGCCGGCCCAAGTTATATAGACGGCCGAGCGAAGCAAGGCCGGATATAGGTCTGAGGCGGGCAACCACATATTTCCCGCCGAAGTATGTATAGTGCTTTTCTCAAACATAATTCATCAAAGTGCATAAACATTAAAAGTAACCTACAGTGCTCAGTACGCCCGCCCGCCGGCCCGCTGGTGGCGCGCGCGGGGCTCGCCGCATCGTGCTAACCTCCTAATTACCTCTGCGCTCCTGGTACTTCAAATAAACATGCAAACGCTTTGTTGGATGCACGGCTTAGTAAATTAAAAAAAAACAGCTATTTAGCCTTTTCATAAACACAGCCACCATGGCCAAATTAAAATTAATAAAAAATTACTTCCCGGCCTAGGCCTTCAATTTCGTATGAAATTCCTTTACAGTTCTCTCGAGTTGTTCCGCCCGCAACGTGACACTTTGAAGCCTAAAATAACTAACATAATGCCAACATTCCATTGCATGTTTGAGAAAAAAATATTAAACCTGCGACCCGCCCTCTCTTCGTAGCGTTTCTATCTACGTAAAAACCTTCCTCTTGAAACCTTCCTCTATTGATGAAAACCGCTTTAAAATCCATCGTGTGCTTTGAATTTCCAAAGATTAGGGTATAAGCTGTCACCATGTTAAATTAAGTCCCAATCCGTCCAGCTGTTGAGGAGTAACATACTTCAAACTCATACTCTTACAGACTTTCATTTACAAAATTAGTGTACCTCTTTGGCCCGCTACTTCGTACGTCGTTCAACATATTACCCTTATAGTTTTGCCATGTCCAGTCCGTCCATCCGCAGCGTAGCTCAAAGACTCTGAGGCCCGTATTAATAAACTGATTTCAACTCAAACGCTCGTCTACAGATGCGTCAAAAATGGTTTGGCGTTTACTTTGACGTATCTTGTGACGGGCCTCACAGTCAAGATGAGTTTATTAATACGGCCCTTAGTTCTTGAAAGCTTTGGCACGAAATACATAATAGTCACGCTGTCAGTGGTAAAATAAAACCTCATCCCCTTACTAATAAACGTGGAGTAACCGTGGTGTAGTTAATGCATGCTTTGTCGTTATCTGTCGATGTGACATTTTAATTTGACAGATAAGGTCACAGTACGGTTTAGCTACACCCCCGAAACTTAGCGTTTATTATTAAGGGGGTTAAAGTATATTTTTAGAGTACTTCCTCAACTTATGGTTTAAGATGCGAATAAGAAACGACCTTCACCGGGCTGTTTATTCGAAAAAAATTATTTCTTATCAAATTTAATATGTGGCAAATAGGTAGGTAGGCTGAATATTTTTAGTCCAGTATATAATTACTTATTTAAAAAAAAGGCACTTTTTAATATATTAGTAGACAAATTACATACCAATCGAAAGTATGAAAGCTAAGTGCAAATGATGAACAAAATAGTGAACTTAACGTTTGCATATTCTATTAGGCTTCATACTTTCGATTGGTATGTCATTTGTCTATTAAACAAGCAGTTGCAATTCAAAAAGAAAGTGCTTTTTAATGTACAGTCAACGTCATACAGTTGGTAGCATCCAAAGTAGCCAAATAGTACGTTACACGTCATTATTACCGTAGTAACAAGGGCGTGTAACGAACTATTTGGCTACTTTGGATGCTACAAAATATATGACGCTGACTGTACAAAAAAATGAATAATAATATCAGCGGACAATACCGTACGAATTGCGCTTCCGGCGTCTGTATTTCCGAGTGCATACAATCTGAAACTATTCAAGCTAGGGTGAGTAGGGATCTGTCTGTGAGCTCGCTTCATGTTGACAAAATCTCCGTCGTCAACGCAAGAGTTAGTCAAGATAAAAAACATTATCAATAAATAAACAAAGCCTGTCCCGTGTGGATGCTGGGTTAGAATAGTGCCACACAATGTCTTCCCGTGGGTGTCGTAAGAGGAGACTAATGGATTATAGGCGTGTAGTACTGTTAGGTTGGGTTTGCAACCTGTCACTAATACGCTGCCTATTTGTGCAAAATGGGGTTACAAAATTATCAACAAGTTTTTAAAGTTGTAGGTAATTCAGTAGCTCTGTCTACCCTAATCTAGTGCGAAATTGAGCTCTAGACTTGTACATTCACTTTAGTACCTTGCCTATTTAATGTTTTTTTTATGGCATAGAGAAGGCAAACGAGCACACAGGCCTGATGGTAAGTGGAAACTGTGACCCATAGACATTAGCATTCACAAGACTGCAAGCTTAAGACTGCAAATGCGTTGCCACTGAGGGCTAAGATGGAATGCCTCTATGCTATTCATTACACGGGCTGTCTTATCCCCAAACCGGAACACAACAATGCGAACACTGCTGTTTGGCGGTGGGTTCATGGATAAGATGGTGGTAGCGATCCGGACGGACCCTGCACAAGGTCCTACCATACGCAAATAAAACTGCAATATACGAATTGCAGTTCAAACTGCATTATACGATTTATGCAGTGATTAAATTGACAAGGTACTAAAGTGTATACATATTTATGAACTTGACTGTACTATGTGTACAATGATAAACATACTTATATAGAGAGTATGTTTCATACCCGTTTTCATCATCATCAGCATCAGCCTATATTAGTCCACTGCTGGGCATAGGCCTCTCCCATTGCACGCCAACGAGCACGATTCGTGGGCGCTCTCATCCAGCTCTTGCCAGCCACTTTGCGTAGATCGTCGCTCCACCTAGTCTCTAATTAGCGGTCTCCACTCCGACCCGTTTTATATATACAGGGCGTCCCACGGCCATGCCACATGGAAGGAAAGTACCTTGAGTATTGTAGATGGAACATTTTACTGAAAGGAGACATTATTTGAATTTAAAAAACAATTTAAACTGCATTCATAGATATTTAAATAATTACATGGTTGAACCGGGAATCGAACCCGTTACACGAGAAAAATAATCACCCTGTAGCTTTATCATACCGATCGAAAGGCTTCATCATAAGGATTATTTTTTGTTAAATAACATAGTGTCAGAAATAAAAGGAAGACCATAAATTTTAACATTTTTAATACAAAATTAATCAATTTATCAAATGCGCTAAATGAGTCCCTTCCTGTTGAATACAAAGTCGCACTCTTTTGATTATTTCGCTCCCTGTCGATTTTTTGATCTTGTTGTGGTGGATATTTAGAATAATACGTCTCAGTTCTGTTTGTAGCTCGTGGACACTTTCATACTGGTTCTTGTAAACTAAATTTTTGACATAACCCCATAAAAAAAATCTAACGGGGTTAGATCTGGGCTTCTCGGGAGCCATCTTATTTGTCAGGATCCGGCTCAATTTGTTGCATACAACGAGGTACCCATTAATTACGTATCTCTTTATCATTTTATCATGCACTTAAATTATAATAGGGAAATGATGCGTACTTCTCAAGTGGGTACATTTATTAGTAATAGGTATTTATGATAATGTCAGTTGTATGTCCTTACGGCAATGTCAGCATTTAATTTCTCTGAACAAAACTTCGCATCAAATGTTAAAATTCATGGTCTTCCTTTTATTTCTGACACTATGTTATTTAACAAAAAATAATCCTTATGATGAAGCCCTTCGATCGGTATGATAAAGCTACAGGGTAATTATTTTTCTCGTGTAACGGGTTCGATTCCCAGTTCAACCATGTAATTATTTAAATATCTATGAATGCAGTTTAAATTGTTTTTTAAATTCAAATAATGTCTTCTTTCAGTAAAATGTTCCATCTACAATATTTAAGGTACTTTCCTTCCATGTGGCATAGCCGTGGGACGCCCTGTATACATTTAAATCAGCCATTTCGGTAAAAGTAAAGTGGCGCTACCTGAGAGCTAATTTTTATATGCGCGTGAGGACTGCTTACTATAGACAGGGAGATTTAAGTTGCTACCTAAGTACGTAATTTAATAAATGAAATAAAAATATTTGGTCTTCGTGTTCTCGGCGTAGCTGCAGCCTCGCGATACTATCACTGACCCATGAGTTAAATTCAAAAAACAATAGACGCGTACTCCAACTGTGTACTTACTAATGCGTTGTATAAGAGCATTAACATGTTTACCCTGCCTTTAAATAAAGCCGAGCATTCTATCAGCTTTCGATGTGATTGTGTCAACGTGAGAAGTCAGATGGATCTTGCTATCGATGTAAATAAACACCTAGATCTCTTACATCCGTAACCCTCTTAAGTGCAGTGTATTGGGTTGCGTTTTCTTGAAAATGTAATAGAAAAGCATTTCCTTTTATAGAGGTGAAGGTCGTTATCAGTAGATACAATACTGGTCCAACCTATCAAGGTCCTTTTGTAAATGAGAACATGTATTTGTGTTATCGGCATAAAGTATAGATCTTAGAATTATGAAAACAGTTAACTACGTTGTTTGTAAATATATTGAACAATAACGGCCCCATATGGGTCCCGTGGGGCACGCCAGATGGAACGGGGACGAAACTAGAGATGTGTCCTTTGACAGATACAGGGGCCTATCCCGCAGATATGATGTTAACCATTTCAATACATCACCGTGTATACCAAATGTTTTTAGCTTACTAATTATTACTTTTTGCGAAATCTTATCGAAGGCCTTGGCAAAGTCCATGTAAATTGCGTCGACCTGAAACCAAGAAATTCAAAGAGGTTAGATTTAACTGACCGTTTGCTAACGAAGCTATGTTGCCTTGTCGTAAGTATTGGTCTTACAAGCTGATAAAAAGTATCGTAAATTATTATAGTAATTTACATATTGTAGATAATATGGAGATTCCACGATTATTTTGTATGTTATGTTTATCGCCACTTAAAGATTGGAACAGCTAAAGACAGTTTCCAAACATTTATCATGATTCCTAATTTCAAGGACAATGCAAACAGAAAGGCAAATAGGAAAAGCTAAGGTTTTGCAACAGCGTTTTAGAAAAAGGAATCGATGAAATCGGTGCTGCTTTTATAGTCACATAATTTATCAAAATATATCTCAACTAACTCGTAAAACAAACACGTTACAGGTGTAGTGCATAATTGCTTTCCTTCGTATTTTCACGGAAACGTACGAAAGCGTCATGCTACTTCAGTCAACCTCAGTACTTTTTGTACTGTGACCGACTGAAATAGCAAGACGCGTTCGTACGTTTCCGTGAAAACACGAAGGAAAACAATTATGCACTACATCTGTACACATCTTGAATAATTAAGGCAGTTTCCCACCATGCATGTGCTGTAAGTCGGGTACATCATGTCAACCTGTATAACAAACAATGGGTGCGCATTTTCGAGACTATCGACCATTAACTTTGTTCAAAATTTCCAAGAGCCAACACGTTTTCGCATCAGATTTATTTCCATTCAATCAGCTAATTGACGTCGGTAAGCTGATACACTTGTTTAGACTTGTTTAGATAGCGAGCATCAATGCGACGCTCGTACTATTTTTTAAAGATTTCGTTAGTAGCAATTGTAAAACATCAATAATGCTCGCAGGCCACTGCGGTCTGCATTCAGAAGCTCTAACGTTCAACTTCGGCATGTATTTGTATTATTTCAGACATATTTAATTGGGTGTTACGGGGCAGGGCTTCTTCTGTGGCAGTCGGGTAGAAATAAGAAATATTACTGGTTTTATTTAATTCCTGTTTATCTTATACCTTTAAATGAACAGTTCTATAATATAATAAATGAATCCCGGAAACGGCTCATTTTTCATTTTCATGAAATTTAGTATGCAGCGGATTTTAGGGGCGATGAATCGATCTAGCTAGTAGGTTTCATTGATAGAAAGCTAACCAAATAAAATACCTGCCATCCAGGTACTAGGAAATTAACACAAATAAAATCTGACATACAAACATCTTGTATTTTAATGGCACAGATTAAAATAGCCATTGTTACGATTTATTTATTTATTTTTAAGAAAAGCAACAGTTATACATAAGCTTTTAGGTATAAAGATAAGCCACTTAAAGTCAATTGTAGGCTTGCAGAAGAAAAAGACACACACGAAAATAAATTAAATAACATAGTATTTTAAATAAAACAAAAACCTTAAAATTCAGTTCTCAACGCTTTGTAAATAATTTTCGTAACGAAAATAGAACAAGGTATTCTTTGAGCAGATTTTTTTTTTCTACAGCTTTGATAACGCGAAGCTTCTAAATTTTACACGAAAAACACATAAATCAAATTTGAATCTGAACTAAGACTTACAGTATTTTTCTGCAGTACGTTGCCCTTATGTAAGCATGCTTTGCGTCTGACAGTTAAAGTTTTACGCGTCGTGAGCACGGATAAGAAATATGACAATCGAATAGAAAATAAATCTAATGCTTTATTTTGTAGCGTGCTGTAGAATAAGCTAGCACATCCTGTATGTTCGTACTCGAGTGGAAACGTCTTTTATTCAAGGCGGTAAAAACCATATCGTATTTGATCTGTTATGATATTGTTTTGACGTCAGCGGCCATTGCTGTCAAGTAAATAAGAGCTGTCAAAACATTGACAAAACTTTAACACTGTAAAGACCACATCGTAGTTGATCTGTTATCGTATTGTCACCGTTTTGATAGCTCTTATTTACTGGACAGTAATGGCGGATGACGTCAAAACAATACCATAACCGGTCAAAGACGATATTGTTTTTACTGTGTTGACTAGGGGCGCATTTCATTATAAATTTACCACTATTTTTGTTGTTTTGTATTTAAAAATAGTACATTGTTGTAGAGGTTAGAGAGTACGAGTCCATCTACTGCACTTTCGGCCGAGGCTTAACACAGTGCTTTTCACGACTAGTGCGAGGAAATAAAAAAAAAATCTTATAATTAAAAGCAGACATATATGGCTGTATGGAATCTGATTCCTTTGCCTATCCGTGAAGGGATGAATATTATTAAAAAAATAAAACGACTTCTCATTGGCCAATTTAATTTCATATGCAGCACAAAGTGTGTTCTGATTGGTCGAATTAGTGATCAGCGGACCGATGTTATTGGTCAATGGAACAGACCAACAATGTTAACATAGTTGGTCTGTTTAAATTCATAGTAGGCCTGCTCATTCAATGTACAACTATCGATTGTTTTGGGGACCAAGAACAGACCATCTTTCGCCACATTTCCGAGCAGTGGCGTGAAATACTAATTTGTTGCTCAAATTATCACTGCGTTACTGTTCCCACGTCTCCTCACGAAAATGTCCACTGCGTTCCCATAAAACTGATTCTATGCCCCGTTGTCCACCAGAATCCAAAAATCGTGTTTTTCTAAGATTATCTACTTTCGTATCAACATTATGCGTTGCAATAAACGTTCACTTTAACGTACGCTTTCTTAGGCACCATAATGAAATCTTGACCCAATCCACTCGTGTATGCGAGATGCGTGATGAAAGCTGACAGACACAGAGAAACTTGTGACACTTCTAATTTGTCGAGAGTTATAAACAAAACTGTTGTCTAACACCAAAAACGTATGATGAACCTTTTTTAGTTAAGATTTTCTTTGTAGGTTTTTGATACGGTAAAATCATAATGTCAGATAAGAACAAAACATGTTTTCACCACACTTTAGCTATTGCGTCTTTATGAATAATATGGTAGGTAAATACGAGTATATAAAACAGTACCGTGACTGTGTGACTGTCTGACTGACTCCCAGCCTAAACCTAGAGACTTGAAATTTGGAGGGAGTATGCCTTGGATACCCTAGGGGTGCACTAAGAAACGATTTTACGAAAATCAACCCCCTAAAAGGAAGAAATAGGGGGAGTAGCGAGAAATTAATGATACGTGAAAGTCACATGCGTCCTCTAATATTGCAAAATAATTGCACAGCATAACAGTACAAAACCAAGACACTGTGGAGTTATAGATACAATAAAATACAAATTTCACATCAAACAATTGATGACACACGCTCCTCCATGCTCTCGCACTAACTCAAACTTTCATCTCGCAGTGCAGCCTATCCGCTACCAAACACATCGCGCTCAGGTCAGGGGCATATGCGAGCAGCCCGTTCAAAAGGTGCAAGGCACTGACCAAAGGAGAATTCCTGCGAAACTCAGTACGGAACCGCCGGCAAATGGCAAACACGAGGCCGAACAGCGATTCAAACAAATCAAATCATATTCGATCATAACAAATGGCGAAATGTTATTATAACAGCTAATTAACTAAACATATCAATCATGGAGACTTACGATATGATTTACTTTGCGGACTAATTGATTGTGTTTACGGGATTTTGCGTGCTATGCTTTGGGGATAAATAATAATTTGCTGTGATATTTTCAGCGATGATATTACCAACGTTTGGATATGATACGGCTAATTGATATCTAATAGTTTGTTTATTTCGATTCTTTCATTGTGTTATACAGTCATATTATAGACATTATTGGTCGACTCGTATTCTTGTTTGGGCACAGCGGAAATACCAAGTTATACTATACAATGCCTTTGACTTTGCTTGCATAATAAAAACAAAAGAAAATTATTATTTCGATTAAATGGAATAAAATAATACTTTTCTATTACTTAACTTGACACAGCCATTAGTTAAACCATTAGTGACAGAGTGATTTTACTACATGTACCTAATAATTACGGACCTGGGTCTTATTCTAAATAACGATTTTAAATAATTAAATCAAGTCACATCTGTGTTATTCATAGGTCTACTGTAAAAATATGTGATTGTGGCAGGTGATCTACATGACTGTTTTAGACTGTTAAGTGCACACAATGATATTATGAATATGCAGCAATGTATCTCGTGTTGCACTTACGATCTCTCTCGATAAATGTCGAATATTGACGTGTCAAAGTCAGAAATAAGAGTCAAAGTCCAAAATTTCCTCATCATCATCATCATCATCAGCCGCAAGACGTCCACTGCTGGACAAAGGCCTTCCCCAAGGTTTTCCACAACGATCGGTCCTCTGCTGCTGTCATCCAGCGGTTTCCCGCGACCTTTATCAGATCGTCAGTCCACCTTGTGGAAGGTCTGCCAATACTTCGTCTCCCGGTTCGCGGTCGCCACTCTAGAACCTTTCCGCTCCAACGGCCATCAGTTCTACGAGCAATGTGCCCCGCCCACTGCCACTTAAGGTTTGCAATCCGGTGAGCTATATCGGTTACTTTAGTTCTCCTGCGAATCTCCTTATTCCTGATTCGATCTCAAAATTTCCTATTAACCGTTAAAAAAAACACACAAAAAAGCGGTTTACTGCGTCGTTTCTTATTTGCACTGCGTGGAACGCTCTCCTTGCGTCTGTATTCCTGAAATCTTATAACCTTGGTGTATTCAAGAGTGAAGAGACATTTTCTGGGTAAGCGTGTAGTGTACCACCTTCGATCTCGTCGCCACTTAAAATCAGGTGAGACTGCGGTCAAACGCAATCCCATTATTGATTTAACCTACCTACCTGTTTATATTACCTTTTTTTTTATGTCATAGAGATGGCAAACCAGCACACAGGCCACCTGATGGTAAGTGGAAACCGTGACCCATAGACATTCGCATTCACAAGACTGCAAGCCTAGGACTGCAAATGCGTTGCCAACCCTGAGGACTAAGATGGAATGCCTCTATGCTAGTCATTACACCGGCTGTCTTATCCCCAAACCGGACCACAGCAATGCGAACACTGCTGTTTGGCGGTAGGTTAATGGATAAGATGGTGGTAGCGATCCGGACGGACCCTGCACAAGGTCCTACCACCCGCAAAGCACCTACTCTACAACTTCACAATTGACTAAATACTGTACTAAATCTTTTTCTTTACTTTTAAATAAAAATCAATTGCCGTTCGTTTGTCTCGGTAAAACTCGAGAATGGCTAGAATGACGTCAGTAAAAAAATACCGGCCAAGTGCGCGGTGAACTCGCGTGGAGCGGGTAGAATTCTTATAGGTTTTCCTGTAATCTACAAGCAATGAAATATATTTAGTATTTTTTTTCAAAATTTTAACCTCAGTAGTTTCGGAGATCAAGGGGGAATGGTGAATTTTCGTCTTCTTTCATGAATAAAATCAAAACGACTTTTTTTTCCCTTTTTTTTTCATAATTTGTCCCCTGAAAATTACATTTAAAAAAAAAGATAAAGCTTAAAAATAATTAATTCAAAAATAACTTTATTTAAAGAGTAGTAGGTCGTGTAAAATGTGTTCTCGTTGAATGAATATGAATATAATCAGAGTAGCGGCCCGCCCCGGCTTCGCTCGGGTGTGGTTTATCCTAGTTGTCATCATATGAAAATATGATATAGTCATCATAATTATACATTTGAAATAGATTAGAAACAATATATCCAGGACTAATAGGCGTCATCGAATGTCATTCCATATATTCTCTGTCGATTTCGTTACACGAAAGCTAAACGTTGGTTCTTGGCTACCAGACCTATCGTTTATTTACCTAGATTGTTTAGATGTTTAGATAAACAAAGATGGATTTTCTTACAATAATAAAACAACAGGTTAATGACTCAACATTCACTGTATATTAATAATCACAGCACTGCCTTTCATATGAAGTCGGTTAAAAATATGTTTTTTCCATACAATGTGAAGAGCAAACGCTGGTACACTGGACACCTAGTAGGGAAAGAAACTTCATGTGATTACTTTAAAAAATGCTTGAAATAGTTTAATAACTTTGCTAATTCGTAATGATTCTATCTCATATGAAATAAAACATCAAATTAATGTTTTTTCTTGATATCCATATCACAAGGGAAAATTACAAAAATCTCCGAAACTAAATAGTAAAAATCGCTGAACGTACATAGAGGTTTAATCGATAGCTTTTTAGCTGCTCTATCAGCCTTTATTCCCTATTCGTTTGTCATCTTTATCCGGGGATACTCAGTATAATAGTACAGATTAGTATTTAAGCAAAGTTTGGCCGATTACGGTTAGATATGTGTTTCGAGAAATGTTTTATTTTCCGACCTATACCATGTCTAGACCGAATAAATAATATCATTTCATTACCCGAATATTTTCAACATAATTTTCACCTCGTCTAGATGCCAAATTACATCTAACGTTCAAAATTACCAAACCGGCCACAACTACCGCCTGACAGCAGTGTTCGCATTGTTGTAATGACTAGCATAGAGGCATTCCGTCTCAGTCCTCAGGGTCGACAACGCATTTGCAGTCTTAGGATTGCAGTCTTGTGAATGCGAATGTATATGGGTCATAGTTTCCACTTATCATCGGTGGTCTATGCGCTCGTTTGAATCTCTATGCCATAAAAAAAATTCTGTCTTTTCCCAATGCATATCCCTAAACACTTTCCGGGTTTCTAATTTTAAAACACCCCTCCCCAAACAAACTTCTACCTGCTACGCACTTAGGATATCTTTTCCGCTGTCGCCGAAAGTGTCATGACCGATCGAAATTTCAAATTTTCCTCTAGCGGTTTTGGCTTGATGAGAATGATGAGCAGAGATCAAATTGCCGTCATTACTCCCAATAATGTGGACATATCTGCAAAGATTTTACTAAACAAATTATTTTTTTAATATAAATAATACAAATACTAGAGCAGTGGCTAATAATATTAATCTACTTAAGTTTGCTCCATTGTCATCCGTGGATTACGAAAGTTTTCACCTCAAGTTTTTTTTACTCGTGAAAAGCAATAAACTAATAATATAATAATTTATTTGCTTTAATAAATCAACCCAAGAACAAGTCATTGTATTATTTAATTATTACTGTCTTGTCTGATCAAAATTATTTTTATCGCTGGTAATCATTTAATGTAATGAAATGAAAATGGCGCCCATTTGTTCGTTCTCTGATGAGGAGTAAGTCGGCCAACCGTGGCATTGCGTTTCACATCCATACAGGGTGCATGGCCATCCCACAGAGGGAAAGCAATTTAGTTGAAATATTGCATTCCCTGCATGGGTGCATTCGGCAGACGTGACCGGCCCATCGCACAATCCCACCAGGCGATTCTTACGCTATCATCGTTCAAGTTATTTGGTGTTTTGTTTTTTAAATGCAAAAAAATACACTCAGGAGCAAAACAAACGGGTCAGAGTGCGTTTTTCATACTAAAGAGGCTATTTCGAAGCCTTGGTTCCTCGCCAGGGATACTTTTAGTGAATTCTGATGATGAATACCGCAAGCATCGATACAGGACTTCCAGAGTGCCTAGGATACCCAACTGAATGAATCTGCGGTTAACGCCGGAATTGAGCATGTTCAGAAAAACATCTAAAATGGCAATAAAATGTATGGAAATCCAAATGCTGACCCAAACTGTCCGGCTGTGGTGTTAACTGATTGTGCGATCAGTTAGGTATCTTAAGAACTTTTGACCTCCTCTATTGAACCTCGCAGTATCCACCATTAAAATTCACTCAAAACAACCCCTGGCGAGGAACCAAGGCTTCGAAAAACGCACTCTGACCCGGTATTTTTGCTCCTGACTGTATCTTGCACTTATAAGGAAGACCGTGTAAGGATTTATCACGTGTAAAAGCCATATTTATTTATCTTTATGTATGTCACTCTCAATGCTTTATTAGTTAATCACATTTAAAAACAGTAGTTAATTTTTATTTAGTAATGGCTCCAATTGGTTTTTTTTTTAAAGGGCACCCCATACAAGAAACGGATTTTGTTTATAAAATACATTCGCCAAGCCAATTTAATAATTTTCCGCGCTGTAGCGTCGTATAACTTCTTTAAGTAACGATTGACACGTGTTACAATTTAACAAGTACGATAAGTAATCTGCTTGGTATGTGTGCGAGCAATTGATTGGATGCAGTCGGTCAAGAGAGGTGTTATTCCCTTAAAACTGGTTCTCTGTGGCCCTAGCTTAGATGCAAACGCTACTAACGTATTCCAATTCTATCACTCGAATTGTATGGGATGACATTCTCGTGCGTTACGATAAACCACGTGGTCAACTGTTGCTCCCCGTCGGCATCGCGCCCCGCTTCCGTCGCGTCCCGCTAGCGCAGCCCGTCGGGCGCGCTGTGCGACCAGTCAGTGTGACGTCAGACAGCGCGTACGCAGCCAAATCGTATTTTATAGTATAGGTATTTGATATTTAAAAGAATGATACAGAAATATTACATACCCGTAACGATGCTTTGAAACTAATGACCAAATCACAACCAGTGAGCGGTAGTGGGTTGATGGCGCGAGGCCGGGTGTCCCGCCCGCATCACGCACTCATTACGCCCCGCTACCGTCCCGCTGGCAGTCTGTGCGAGCCTTCATATAGCGCTCACTCACCTTGTAAAGCGGGTAAGCTGAGAATGCACGCCTTTATAGTCGGGGTCAATGGAAATGACAAAAGATGTAAACAAACCAAGCGGACCTATTTATCATTATTACACCATTACTAGTATTTTTGGACATCGTGTCTGGTATATGTTGTTACTTTTTCTACACACATATAAGTCCTGTATTATGCGTTCATAACCCGTTGGCAATAACCAGCATTACCTGTCGTGGTAGGTGACAGCAGTGACAGCTATGTAATTTGGAAATTACGTTATCGAATATTGTAAAGTAATGAGTTTCAAATTTGGAACACTTTCCAAAACAACACAATTTAAATAGGACCAATTGTAATTATCAATTGAAACGTCAACTCTGTATATTATTCAGTACAATATCGTAAGACATTTGATTTCAAACGACATGATAAAAGTGACTTTATTGGTTCATCTATGATTTAAAATAAAACCTTTTATATTCGTGACAGTGACACAGCATAAGTTTGTGCTGCCGCCATTTTTGTCGTCAAGTCGTCGGCTTCTGAACTCTGAGTACTTCATATATATGTGTGTAGATAAAGTAATAAAGCCTTCGTGTTTTAAGGACTCATTATGTGTCAGTTACACAAACTACCATTTAGATTCTGTAAGATTAAATAACTATTACCTATACGTTATTTTAATCAAAACTCGTTTGCAGAAATATTGAGGTTATGTGTCAAATAATGTTTTGTTTACATTTTTTGCCATTTCTATTGACTAAGACTATAAATGCTGTTTTTACGCGCTAATAGGACAACTTCATTTCGGCGATTAATAGCACTACACTAGGCAAAGTCTGCGTTAAAGCAAAACATTTACTTTTTGTCTCTTGCAAGTGGTGGTAGGACCTTGTGCGCGGTCCGTCCGGATCGCTACCACCATCTTACCGATTAACCCACCGCCAAGCAGCTGTGTTCGCATTGTGTATTCCGGTGTGGGGATAAGACAACCGGTGAAATTACTAGCAAAGAGGCATTCCATCTCAGTCCTCAGGGTTGGCAACGCATTTGAAGTCTTAGGCCCGTATTAATAAATCTCAACTCTAATGCTCGTCTCGAGATGCGTCAAAAATGACTATATTATTATATTTTTTTCTTTGCCCCGCGGCGACTTGAACAGCTACTACCGCGGGAATATGGCGTTTCCACTATGAAGTGATTTCGCCAGTGTCAAGTATATATAAGTATAAATCAATATAGCAATAAAATACAATCCAATCTTCTCTAGGAAGTTGCCAACGTTGTACGGTGATATGTAGGACAGAGGCCAAGATAGTTTTAACCTCTGTACCACTGCGAGTCCACTTGAAACGAGAAGTAAGATGCCAGGATACACGAAATAAGTCCAAGTCATCTATCACTGTGCAACACAAAGACATTAAAATTACAAATCACTAACAAAAAAGAACTTTGAACACCTAAATACACAAAAATAAAAACTAAAACAAATTACACATCCGCCATCTTTTGATGTTGCAAATGGCCTCCGACAGTGTTATAGGTATGTTTTGGCGTTTACTTTGACGTATCTTGTGACGGGCCTCACAGTCAAGATGAGTTTATTAATACGGCCCTTAGAATTGTAGTTTTGAGATTGTAGTCTTGAGATTCCAAATGTCATTGGTTCTCAGATCCAAGCCTGAGTTCTGGCGTGCCTTCCCATTGCCATAAAAAAAACCGGGCAAGACCGGTCGGACCATGCTCAGTATAGGGTTCCGAAGTCGTTACTACAAACAAATTAGAACCTCGCGACAAACTTAACTATGCCGATGGAAAACTGTTATCCCCATACATCGACATAGTTCGCGGTCAGTTTACCAACACCGCAAATAAGTTATCGGTAGGTATAAACATAATCCGTCTGTAACTCAAGAACCAATGAAGTCTATTAAAACATCTCCACGTTACGTGTAGGGGAGGAACACAAAAAAAAACCAAGATTTTATTCACGTTGTTGGCGTGACTTATACGTATATTCATGCCAAATTACAGCTTTCTAGTACTCAGGGTCTCTGAGCTAGGCTGCGGACGGACATGGCATGGTTTGCGGGTGGTAGGACCTTGTGCAGGGTCCGTCCGGATCGCTACCACCATCTTATCCATTAACCTACCGCCAAACAGCAGTGTTTGCATTGTTGTGTTCCGGTTTGGGGATAAGACAACCGGTGTAATGACTAGCATAGAGGCATTCCATCTTAGTTGTCAGGGTAGGCAACGCATTTGCAGTCTTAGACTTGCAGTCTTGTGAATGCTAATGTCTATGGGTCACAGTTTCCACTAACCATCAGGTGGCCTGTGTGCTCGTTTGCCTTCTCTGTGCCATAAAAAAAAACAATAAAACTATATGGGTTCCTAGCTTGACTACGGTCCCCTAAAAACAGCTAGTTAGGTATAGTTAAACAACTTAATATTCTCTGGCATGTTTAAAATCGCCGTTGAGCTATGCATGAATCATCAGCCCATGTTAGGCTCGCATAACTTGATACAATGCTGTTATCGAGTCATAACAAGTTAGAGGATTTTCCTATATGTTTAGCTTAACTCATTATACGAACCGTTTTTTCCAAGAGCTCCAATCTAACATTATAGTCTTGTTTTTAAGTAGAAATTTCAGTGTACAGTGTAAAGTAGGTAGGTAAAAAAAAACCGTTTTAACCAATAAAGGCTTCAGGCTTTTTATACATGCAACGCACGGAAATGAGTTATAAAACTTTGAACTCAATTTTCGAAAAATGTACGATTTTTGAGTTCTTGTTGTTAAATATAGGTATTTCATAGTCATAAGGTCATAACTAAATAAAAAGCAAGCTTTATCAAAGACCCGACTACATTATTTTTACTATTAAAAACATGAAATACATAAATTCCAATAAAAAAAACTTTTTAAGAATTTTATGTAGCATGTTATCGACATTATCGTATTGTTAGAGTTCTGTACCAAAGTGATAAAAAGGGAACCCTTATGGTGAGACTTCGGTGTCGGTTTGTCTGTATGTTACAGCACTTTTTCTTAGAAACTATAGATGCTATCAACTTGACATTTGGTATAGTTGTATAACTTGCTTGTCCGCATCTGTTTTTATTTAAACAATTTTTTTTTATGTTTGAAAAAGGGGTCTATAATGGGGGTTGAATAATGAAAGAGATTTGATTAGAGCAAACATTGTGTCATATGAAAAGTCTGCACATTTCAAAACTATTTTATTTATAATTTTCCGTGACGTACTTTTTTAATTACACCCAAAAAATTACAAAAAATAGCCGTTCCCCCTTATCTCCGAAGTCTATGGAGCAAAAAATCGAAAAAAACTGTTGATTTAAATATATTTGACGTGACCAACTCGCAGTTTTGGAAAAAAAATCAAATCAAGGACCTTATTGCAGATAATAAATTTCATATCCAATAGGAGTATATTTTAACTAAATTATCTTAAATACGAAACCCTCGGTTCACGGATCCGACTCGGAACTGACCGGATGTTTTTAAACGGTGCCGCCACTCTGTCTAAAGCAATATTTTTCTACCGAGTAGAATATCGCCGCAAATGGTAGCTGGGAGTAATCCCTTTAGGGGATAAAATTGCCTTTGTACATTCCTATTTCGTAAATATTGCATTTGAGTTTTTTTTTGTACAATGAACGCGGCGGGTGCATAAACTAAACGAACAGCAACCTTTAAAAATCAGACTCATTTTTTGATATTATTATTAAATCTGTTTATTAATGATACTACCTAGTCGGTCCTTAAGTTCTGTCACAAAGGTTTAGTCAAATAAAACTAACATTTGTTTATTATTTATTTCAAAATATATAAAAGTTAAAAGCTTAATAAAAATACATTTTTAGGAATTAATAATCATTCCACATAGTTTCCGCAATTTCCGATACGATCTTCTAACATTCACGGCCGAAACCGATTAAAATACGCACCAGTTTTCTGGAAATAACACTTATTGAAAACGCTTTAAAGGTTAGTTTTTGCTAACTAACAATCTTTTTTGTGAAGCCTCTCATCTGTGGCTATGTTTAGAAATCAGCATTATTTTCTTAACGACCCTCAAAAACCAGCTTATGAAGCTCGATGTTTGGTTTGTTTTCGTATTGCTGCAAAGTGATGTGAAATCGTAGAGTCGATTTAATGAGTCGTGAAGATGGACCGGTGTACAAGCGGATCTTATTTGCTTGGAAATACATTTGCATCAGAATTTAAAGGTAAAAGTCTGATCAATATGTCACGCAAATTTAGACTCAATACGAGAACTTTTACGAAAGTTATAGCCATTATCAGTATCGTGGTCGTGCGTGTTGTGACCCATGATTTCCTGCCCCGAATGGAATGCTTAAAGCTCGTTCATCAAATGATTGCAATAGTAAAGAATATCAATTACACTTCTTTTCATTCTATATAAAATAAGGTTTTGATTGATGTACTACAGGTTTATAAAACTCTTTATTTGTTTTTTAAATTGTAATAAATCTCAGTGACAGAACTTATGAACCGACTAGGTATATTCGTATATAATTGAGATGGTCACATTAAGACCTTTCACATGATACCCATCATATTGTAATAATTGTTTTTTTTTGTTATCATAAATAATTGACATTTCGCCACTGTAGTTATTTCAATTTTAACAGTTTAAGTGTCCTATGTCACCCGGGATGGTGAAAGGATTCTAACGATACCACACACATTTAAATCGGCTCTGGCGTTTAGAAGTTATGGTGGAATAAAGAATCATTACATACATACATACATGAACCCTCAAAACATTAACACTCCTTTTTTTGGGCAGTCGTGTAAAAACAATGTCACTCGTACGCATTGAATGCGGATGTGTACGGAACAGTACGGATGTTTAAATGAGGTAACTTCCGCTGGTGAAAAAACAATGTTAAGAATGAATCTGTCAATTTTGTGTATGTATGAATTAATCTGATCAACGTAACAGCATAACACATACGTCTCGTTCTGATACTTGTGGCCGATCGAATGGCGTCAATTTACAATGAATATTTTCTTCTCATGTCATGTCATGTCAGCCGAAAGACGTCCACTGCTGGACATAGGCCTCCCCAAAGGCTTTCCACTCAGACCGGTCTTGTGCTTTTCGCATCCACCGCGGTCCCGCGATCCTGACGAGGTCGTCACTCCATCTTGTTGGAGGCCTACCTACAGCTCGTCTTCCGGTCCGCGGACGCCTCCAGAACCTTCTGACCCCATCGGCCATCAGTCCTGCGAGCAATGTGCCCCGCCCACTGCCACTTCAGTTTAGCTATTCTTCGGGCTATGTCGGTAACCTTAGTTCTACTTCGAATATCATCATTTCTGATTCTATCACGCAGAGAAACCCCGAGCATTGCCCTCTCCATAGCCCTCTGAGTGACTTTGAGCTTCCTTATGAGGCCCAATTTTTCTTCTCAATTAAATTAATATGTTATGCTTAAGGGAAACTCGAAACTCTTCAAATGTAGCGTAGAAGTCCCGTTTGTGGCCCCTGTACCCTTTTTGGCCGCTTGTTGAAATGAGTATCAATAAATGAAAAGAAAGCTTAAAAAACCCAACTGCATTTTTTTACTATAGTTCAATAAATAATCGTACATACATACATACATGAACCCTGAAAACATTACATTCCTTTTAATGGGCAGTTGTGTAATTTTTTTAATGTTAAAATTAAAAATAACGTTCTTAAATAGTTAAGGCTGATGATGAATATAAAGGTAACATTTAAAAAAATACTGTAATTTCATAATGCTTTACATTTTTAGTTAAAATTTAGAGTGGCCAAGAATGCTCTTAAGATGACTAAAATCGGTACTTCTACTCTACGCAGTCCTATAGCGATTTAGGCATTGGGAGTCGGTTTATAGTTCCTAGGGTTCCGTGATTCCCTTCGTTTACGGAACCCTATAGATATGCCTACGCATTGCGTCCGTCCTCACTGTAAAGAGCTGTATCTTTTGAAACGTTTATAACAGGTTTTTTTTTCAGAATGAGGGTTACAACAAAACAAAAAGTTAAAGAATAAAGGGGGTCCCAATACAGGAAACGTTTTATCCAACGTATTTTTATTTTAGTTGTTGCGTCAAAAGAGTAAAACATACAAACGTCTAAATTGGTGCGATTATATAACAACCCCGAAGAGAAACATGAAATACTAAAGAACGGCCAAGTTGTTTAAACATTCAATATTTATTAAATATAAAACTAGTCTTACATAGTATAAAACAAAGCTCTCGCTGTCTCTGCGCAGATCTTATAAACGCAACGGATTTATGCAGCAATAGATAATAATAATAATAGATAATGATTCAAGAGGAAGGTGTAACAAAATCTGGATTATGAACGGGTCCTACAGAAACCTCACATGAACCGAGCGAAGCGAGGGCGGTTCGCTAGTTCTAAAAAAACCGATAATTCCTAGAGCAACTTTTATAGCGACTGCCGAGGCGACAGAACGCCTTCCTACCGTGATTACGAAATAAGGCGCCTAACTACATACCAATAGAACAAGCATTTTGAATCCAATTACATGACCAACAAAGTATAGAACGCTGCGACTACCATATTCCAGCTAGCCGCCTTCGTTCGCTGTACGAAGCTGCGAGTAATAAACAAATACACGAATTCCCTCCGAGTTGATTCTGAGATCTCGCTTCGTCTCGTCTGCCACTAACGAATAGCTGTGAGAGTAATGGAATCGACATACCAAATATAATTCCAGCTTAAGTGCCAGAGTCCGGAATTCTCGAGGCATTTGAGAGCTGTCATAGTGACTTCTCATTTATCGGCAATTTGGTACATCGATATAATACTTTTCATCACACTTGCTCGTAAATGGTGTTATTCCATGCCTGTATACAGAAGGACAATGGCCTAAATTGTTCCCGCGGGAATTATGGCGAGTTTGTCATCCCTAGGGAGTAATGAATTTCTTTTTAAAATTTGTAACTCTTTCGTACATCATTTCTGACTAAGGAGGTTTAATTTTCAGCCAAAAATTTAATCGGTTTCTAATTTCATCTTTAAAAATTAGCTATAGACTAACTTACATTACACAAAACCTATACGCTTCATTAAACTTCATTATTTTTATACCTATTTCAAGTTTATATCAACATTTATCATTAATTTTAGTAATTATACATTTTTATGAAATTGGCTAAATCTGGCTCGAATCCAGGTCGAAATTAAACGCAGTTATTATCTGTGGTAGAGGTCACAAAAAAAAAATCGTTTCCATTTACGTTCCCGTTCGTCAAAAGTTATTTCTTTATATTTTGCAGAGTTAAAGTGTTTTCTCTTTGTTTTTTTTCCTCGCAAATGTGATGAAAACCATTGTGTGTATCACAGGCAGTAAGGGGATTACTAACTCGAGTCATTAAAAGCCCTCCGCCTTCGGCGTCGGGCTTCTAACACTCTCGTTAGTAATTGCCTTCATACTACCCTTGATGCACAATGTACTATTTTCTTCTTTCTTTGGCCGCGGCGAGTTCAACAGCTACTACCGCGGGGATATGGCGTTTCCAAAGTCAAGTATATATAAGTATGAATCAATATAGCAATAAAATACATACAAGGAAGATTAGAGTACGGTGGGTTCTCTGGATTTTGGCGGAAATATGTCGTTTCCCAACCGTTTCATTTGCCCATCCGCTTTTATTTCTGTAACTCGAAATATTGCAGCATTTTTATAATAACTAACATAACCTAACCTATAGGATTCTACACGATGGCAAATGATATAGTTGAGAAACGATACATTCGGCCAAATATATTTCGGGCTAAAGGCAGGATCCGTACGGTGATATGTTATTTTTCCATATTTGGTTTACGAAAACATTATCACTCTATTTTAAAGTTTAATTGTTGATTTGTACCTACTTTTAATGCCTTTGTGTTGCACAGTGATAGAAGACTTGGACTTATTTCGTGTATCCTGGCATCTTATTTCTCGTTTCAATTGGACTCGCAGTGGTACAGAGGTTAAAACTATCTTGGCCTCTGTCCTACATATCACCGTACAACGTTGCCACCAATCTTCCTAGAGAAGATTGGATTGTGTTTTATTACTATATTGATTTATACTTATATGTATATACTTGACACTGGCGAAATCACTTCATAGTGGAAACGCCATATTCCCGCGGTAGTAGCTGTTCAAGTCGCCGCGGGGCAAAGAGAAAATAATAATAATATAACACTGTCATTTTTGACGCATCTCGAGACGAGCATTAGAGTTGAGATTTATTAATACGGGCCTAAGACCTCAAATGCGTTGCCAACCCTGAGGACCGAGATGGAATGCCTCTTTGCTAGTAATTTCACCGGTTGTCTTATCCCCACACCGGAATACACAATGCGAACACAGCTGCTTGGCGGTGGGTTAATCGGTAAGATGGTGGTAGCGATCCGGACGGACCGCGCACAAGGTCCTACCACCACTTGCAAGAGACAAAAAGTAAATGTTTTGCTTTAACGCAGACTTCGCCTAGTGTAGTGCTATTAATCGCCGAAATTAAGTTGTCCTATTAGCGCGTAAAAACAGCATTTATAGTCTTAGTCAATAGAAATGGCAAAAGATGTAAACAAAACATTATTTGACACATAACCTCAATATTTCTGCAAACGAGTTTTGATTAAAATAACTTATAGTTAAAGTTAATAGTTATTTAATTGTTGATTTGTACCTACTTTTAATGCCTTTGTGTTGCACAGTGATAGAAGACTTGGACTTATTTCGTGTATCCTGGCATCTTATTTCTCGTTTCAAGTGGACTCGCGGTGGTACAGAGGTTAAAACTATCTTGACCTCTGTCCTACATATCACCGTACAACGTTGCCACCAATCTTCCCAGAGAAGATTGGATTGTGTTTTATTACTATATTGATTTATACTTATATATACTTGACACTGGCGAAATCACTTCATAGTGGAAACGCCATATTCCCGCGGTAGTAGCTGTTCAAGTCGCCGCGGGGCAAAAAAAAAATGTATATCCAAAGTTAAAGTTGGCCAAAAGGCAGGAAATCTTGGTTATAAGGGAATCAGGGCTGAAAAATGATGCTAAAGCCTATGGTTATTGGATGAATACAGAGAAATTCAAAATCCGTCAAAACATTACAGAAACTCACAAATAGATTATCCATCGTTCACCTACATTTTCCAACTTTAATTAACGATAAATTTTAAACTTAATCGATTCAATTTTGCACGCCATGGGCGGCATGTTAAATGTTACAGGACGTAGCTTTTGTCAGGCGGAATCCAATCTCCGCTGGCAATATTGAAACTGTGGCTATTTAAATGTGTCGGTTTTGGTTCAAAATGGACACCTTTTGTGTGACAAGATGTACCCCAACGAAAACAACAGAACATCAAATGTCACTCAGGACATGCCAATGACATTCACAATGACAAAGTTCTTAGTATGCTCAAAATGTTTATGGGGTGACTGTATATGATCTCGAAATATTGTATTCAGAATTTTTAGCGTCGCTATATGTTTTTTTACTCTCAGGAGCAAAAATAACGGGTCAGTGTGCGATTTTCATACTAAAGAGGCTATTTCGAAGCCTTTGTTCCTCGCCAGGGAATACTTTTAGTGAAATCTGATGATGGATAACCTCGAGCATCGATACAGGACTTCCAGAGTGCCTAGGATACCCAACTGAATGAATCTGCGGTTAACGCCGGAATTGAGCATGTTCAGAGAAACATCTAAAATGGCAATGAAATGTAAGGAAATCCAAGTGCTGACCCAGACGTTCCCGCTGTGGTTTTAACTGATTGTGCGATCACTTAGGTATCTTAAGAATTTTTGACCTCCTCTATTGAACCTCGCAGTACCCACCATTAAAACTCACTCAAAACAACCCCTGGCGAGGAACCAAGGCTTCGAAATAGTCTCGTTTGTATGAAAAACGCACTCTGACCCGGTATTTTTGCTCCTGAGTGTATAATACGGCTTATTAAAATCCCGAAATATACTATCTCAATTATCATTTCTCCCACATGATGAAAAACCTATGGCTTAAATTGTCGAATTTTTTTTTGGTCACACTTTGTCTTCACCTAATTTGTGGTTCATGCCGGGTTGGAACAGTGCCAAATGTTCTCTGCTATTTGGCAATAATATGTTTGGCAAAGTTTATCGTTTCCAACCGTTTCATTTGCCAATCCGCATTTTTTTTTGTAAATGTTAATATTACAGGATTTTTATAAAAACTTACCTAATATAACCTATAATAGGTAAGTTTACTATAAGAAATATTTACAGTTACTAGATAAAGTGGGTTGGCAAATGAAACGCTTGGGCAACGAGATATTTTGCCAAATTGTTTTCAACCAAAGGGCAGGATGTCATTGTTCGGTATATTGAAACTCAGAATCTAATAATTAGAGATTTTAGTTAATACTAGAGGACGGTCGCGACTTCGTACGCGTAGAATTCTATGGGGGTAGATTTTCGGGAAATCCTGTCTTACTGCATCTAGACCTCATAAGGAACCTGTGTACCAAATTTGGAATCTTTAGACTCGAGTTTTTAAACTTGTGTCAAAATAAGATGTAATGTAAATCAAAAGCACTTAGAAGTATTGATATCAACGTCGAAGCAAATCACCCCCAAAATAACTTTCTACCCCTTTTTCACCCTTAGGGGATGAATTTGAATAAAATACGGAACAGGTCTTCCATCAATTCTGTTAAAGAATGTTTATGCAAAATTTGAAGGAGATTGGGCCAAGGAATCACGTTGTCCCATACAAAAATAGGGTCCTTTTTCACCCCCTTAGGGGTACAATTTCGGAAAACCCTTTCTTCTCGAATGCCTACGCCACACAAAGAACACACCCTACAAGTTTCAGGTCGCTACGATCAGCGGTTTAGGTTGTGCGTTGATCCGTCAGTCCGTCATTCAGGACAGAGCATTTTATATGTATAGATAACCACTTTATCTGAAGATGTAACGTAGTCCGTAATGCCCTTGAACGTGCTTACTCGACCGCTGTTACTGTTCGAATGATCAGAAGAGAATACGAGCCTCCCACACTTAACCCGCAAAAATGTCTGTCACTCTGGATCTGGCTTACTCTGGATTAGAGTGAAACTCCTGCGACTCTACAATGTGTGGCCCAAAACCGGGGCGAAAAATTAAAACGTAGATTCTACTCCTCAAACTAGACAACTTTTGTTTAGCAACTTTTTAAAATCATAAAGTTTTTAGATTGTTCATTTTTCAAACAAAGTAAATAGTATAATCAATGTACTTAAAACTCCGTCTAATTGACATCGCCTGTCAGTCTAGTCACTCTACAGACATAACCAATTTCATAGTACATTGCGTGTTCGAATTAACTTTATAATGTAATAAAATTCAAACCGCAAGTTTTTTTTCAAAGTCGTCAAACAAACGTTGCGTAGTTTGAGGAGTAGAATCTACGTTTTAATTTTTCGCCCCGGTTTTGGGCCACACATTGTATAAAAAAAAGAGGACGCCCGCGACTTTGTACTATTTTAACCCCTTGGGGGGTGAATTTCAAAAATCCTTTTTTAGTCACTTACATCATGAAAGGAACGCCTGTACCAAATTTCAAGTTTCTAGGTACAGTAGTTTCGGCTGTGCGTTGATATCTCAGTCAGTGAGTCAGGTTTGCTTTATATATATATACCTATATATAGATAACATACAGTAACTCACGTCTCCGTTCCCAGAGGGTAGGCAGAGCTACACAATTACCTATAACTCCAAAAACTTGTTGATAATTCTGTAACCACATTTTGTACAATTAGGTTAAGCTGTTTACTAGAGTATTAGTGACAGGTTGCAAGCCCATCGCCTCCCCTTCCCTTAGTCGCCTCTTACGACACCACATAACACGTGGCACTATTCTAACCTGGCAATCAATCTAGGCATTTTAAATTATTAACTTCACGCTGCAACGGCTGGACGTAGATGAAATTTTCAATAGAGATAGCTAGGCTACTTTTTATTTGGGAAAATATTAAAATACTCGAGGGAATGTTGATCGAAATCCACGCGTACGAGTACTCAGTACTCTCAGTAGCGGGCAGAAGGTATATATAGCTATATGGGTATTATGTATATACCCTATCCGTAATGCTTTAAATCAGGACTGAAGCCATATTACTAAAGTCGGGCAATATTGCACTATGCTGTAAAATACATTGAAGCGTTGCATGGAGTTTGAACCATAGCTCACTGTTAAACCGCAAACTCACTGAGACCGGAGGCGGTGCGGTGCGTATACTTTAAAACCCGTCAAGTGCGAGTCTTACTCGCGCACCGAAGGTACCGTACCGGTCAAATTTGAATTCGTTTTCGAATATAATTAGCGCGACAGATTATTTAGCATATGTTATTTTTCTCTAGGGTTTCTAATATAGTCGTAATTAACGCTTTTATATTTCATATTTTATGAAGTGATAACTTCTTATGGGAGGGTAAACCGCTTCGTTACGCAACGCGTTACGCCGCCAGTCGGTCTGGCTTCCCTTTCTCTCACGTATACGGCAGCGGTATACAGGCTCCTCCTCTCTCATTCTAACCCACAGGGCTAGCCGTATTCCGGACAGACTCTTCCCCCTCTCGCTACTCAGTATTTACTGTCCGATAGACATATACTGTTGACAGTTAAGTTAAACAGTTTCAATATTCATCATCATCATCATCATCATCATGTCAGCCGAAAGACGTCCACTGCTGGACATAGGCCTCCCCCAAGGCTTTCCACTCAGACCGGTCTTGTGCTTTTCGCATCCACCGCGGTCCCGCGATCCTGACGCGGTCGTCACTCCATCGTGTTGGAGGCCTACCTACAGCTCGTCTTCCGGTCCGCGGACGCCACTCCAGAACCTTCTGACCCCATCGGCCATCAGTCCTGCGAGCAATGTGCCCCGCCCACTGCCACTTCACTTTAGTTTTCAATATTCAATAGTTCAAATTAGATTAGTTTAAGTTATCAATTATGTCACACGTTTTGTTAGTTAATCCTCCGTAATAACAAACATTCTAAAAAAAATAGTTATCCCGTTATCTATAACGCTTCACAAGATACAGCTATTTAAATTTATGACGGACGGACGGACGTACCCGTTGAGCTCCCTCCGGGTACACGCGTAGCGGAGGCGGTTATAAGGCTGCCGTCCACAGGAGCATAGCGAAACAGCAGAGCGATGAGCGAGATAAAATCCACCAACAGGAAAACTTCATTTTCCTAGCGTAGCTCCGCGCATCTCTCCTATTGGTGGGCGTTTTCCTCGCTCAACGCTCCGCTCCAGTGGACAGGCACCCAACGGCTTGTTTGCGTAGACGCAGAGCATCGCGCGTGGCGTGTGACTTGGCGTCGCGCGGCGCGTCGGGCGTTTATTCCGTTTACAGCGCGTGCAGCGGATCGCGTCATCACACGCGCAAGCACAAACATATTATGGCAATGTACGGTGTTTATAATAAATAAATAAATAAATATCAGGGGACAATGTCACACCAATTGACCTAGTCCCAAACTAAGCTCTAGGCTTGTACTATGGGTACTAGACAACGATATAGATACTTATATAGAGAAATATATACTTAAATACATAGAAAACACCCATGACTCAGGAACAAATATTCGCGCTCATCACACAAATATCTGCCCTTACCGGGATTTGAACCCAGGACCGCTGGCTTCGTAGGCAGGGTCACTACCAACTAGGCCAGCGCGTCGTCAATGTTATGAAGATGCGAAGCATCCGCGGCGGACTCTCGGGCGTGTAGCGGAGCGAGCGGCGGGCACGAGACTGTAAGAAGGTTACGCCGCGGGCCCCGCTGCGGGCGCAGTGGCGGGAACCGCAAGTAACGCTGTATTAGAAGCAAACGCGTTTAAAACCGCTTCTCTGTAATAGTACATTACTACAGAGGCCGGGACAAAAGGGGTTGCCGGCCGAAGTTATATAGACGGCCGAGCGAAGCAAGGCCGGATATAGGTCTGAGGCGGGCAACCCAATATTTCCCGCCGAAGTATGTATAGTGCTTTTCTCAAACATAATTCATTAAAATAATTAAAACAAAAATTACAATGTCAAATAGGTACTAGGAGTGCATAAATATTAAAAGTAACCCACAGTGCTCAGTACGCCCGCCCGCCGGCCCGCTGGTGGCGCGCGCGGGGCTCGCCGCATCGTGCTAACCTCCTAATTACCTCTGCGCTCCTGGTACTTCAAATAAACATGCAAACGCTTTGTTGGATGCACGGCTTAGTAAATTAAAAAAAACAGCTATTTAGCCTTTTCATAAACACAGCCACCATGGCCAAATTAAAATTTAAAAAACATTACTTCCCGGCCTAGGCCTTCAATTTCGTATGAAATTCCTTTACAGTTCTCTCGAGTTGTTCCGTCGGAAACGTGGCACTTTGAAGCCTAAAATAACTAACATAACGCCGACATTACATAGCATGTTTGAGAAAATGCTTTTATTCAACGCCATAATGTTTGAATTTTGTGCAAACCGCCCAATGCTACGCGTCTCCGTAAACAAGCCCTAATTACTTATGGGATGATCAGCGCTCTACCTCCATTTTCAGTGCGTCTCCGGCTTTAGGAAGTTTACTATTTCATGTTGGACTTACAATATTAAACAACGTGTTCGTATCGTTACAGATATTAACTGTTGCTGTGGGCGTTTACTCGATACACTGTATGTTATATGACGTAGACAGGGCTCGGCAGCTTTACTTACTATATTACTAGGGAATAACTAAATGAGAAGCCTGATTTTTAAGTCAGACTGCATTTCTTGGTGTTATTTTTAACCCGTTTATTGATGCCACTATATATTCGTATATATTTGAGATGGTCACATTAAGACCTTTCAAATGATACCCATATTGTAATAATTAGAAGACTTTTTTTTGACATAAATAATTGACAGTTTGCCATTATTTTTATTTCAATTTTAACAGTTTAGGCATCCTATGTCATCCGGTATGGTGAAAGGATTCTAACGATACCACACACATTTGAATCGACTCAGCCGTTTAGAAGTTATGGTGGAATAAAGAATGGACGCTTACCCGTGGTCCCACTACTTCGTCCCACTGCTCTTTTCGACGGAGCCTTGCTTCACAGCAGGGCTCCTATTCCAGGCCTGTTTGCCCTTCGGGCATTTATAGATACCTAACGAACCTAACCTACCCAGTTTTGGTATCACAATTAAAATTGGATGGCAAAACCTGGGTGCAACTTTTTCTGCGGTGGGACAAAGAAGTGGGTCCACGGGGAATAGTGTTAAAGAATCATTACATACATAAATACATGAACCCTGAAAACTTTACACTTCTTTTTATGGCCAGGCTTCTATGATACCAGGTACTGGCACCTATAACTCCTCGGCTCTATTCGACACGTTAAAAACAATATCGTTTCTGATCTGTTATCGTATTGTCACCGTTTTGATAGCTCTTATTTACTTGGCGGTAATGGCGGCTGACGTCAGAACAATACCATAGCAGGTCAAATACGATATGTTTACCGGCGGGAATAGAGGCCCTTGTCGTTCCAAGATGATGTCTGTGATAGCCGTTAATTTCAACCACTTACTAGCGCCATAGCGAGTCAAGCGTGTGCTTGTGTCCGGTGGGGTTGACTAAAAGTGTAACAAATACCGGATAGACCGGACATATATTTGGCCGGACAGGATAGCAAAATCCGGACACAAGGCAATAATAGTTTTTCCTAACCGCCTGCCCAGCAATACACTCAGTTGACTGTAATTTATGTAGAATATCATGTGCTATTGAAAAAGACACTGTAGTTGCTAAGTTTTAGAGATTAATAGTTTAACCTTATTAGTCACGTTTAAGTCCTCGCCACATACCCAGCGGCACGAGAAAGTTTAAAACGCGATGCGACGGCAGCGCGGCGCGACACAATATATCGACCTGATGGGAGAATACCTCTGCATATAAAAGACCAATAACCGATAGTTTGGTAGCGGTAAATAAATTTGCATTCTAACAAAGACCAGTTTTTCACACAACGCCTTTGTGAATTCCATGCATAATTCGAAATTGAATTTTTATAGCTTGCGGTTTAAATCTTGATGTTACGATGGTGCTTTAGGTATTCAGTAATATTGTGTATTACGTCCGTGAAGCATTAAAGTTTAAAATGTTTATTCCTCTTAATATGGTAGTTAAAAACTTCACGTCGCTCGAAAATATTGTACAGTCAACGTCATAAATAAGTGATCATTTATGTACCTTGTCACTTTAACGTCATGTTTGAAATGTCATACAAAATTGTGAAACGATTGAAAGCGACAAGGTACATAAATGATCACTTATTTATGACGTTGACTGTACGTTCTCCCATGACCAGTTAAACTAATACATGCTCTGCTATAATTGTACCTTTAAATCCCTATATTCATAAGCACACGCTAGCTAAAATATGCTTAAAATATTCATTGTCTCTGCCATTGTGACATTTGAATTTGACAGAAAATGACAAAGCATACTCCAACTAACTTACGTTTATACTAGTACGTGTACTGTCTTTATCGAACGCTGGATGTGTGACGTAGGCTTAATACATCTATCTATTTATCATCTAAACCCATGTATTTTCATCTTTTGTTTCTGTTTCATCTGTGCAGGCCCGTGGAAATCAACGTGTAACGGCATTGGTATTGTTTTTCATCTTAATCTCGTGTCAGTGTTGCTACTATTGCTAGGTTGCATGTGGCTCGTTCCTATGTGTTCGGAAAAAGCAGAAGGCTATGCTGCCGTAATACCAAAGAAGGCAGTTATTCCAGGGCTCGGAACCGGTTTATAAAACACCGGTTAAAACCGGTTTATTTCGGTTATCCTCCAACCTTTTCTAGCGAGCGTTTTGAGAACTTGATAACTTTAATTAACCGGTTTAATGCACGAACGGCGAGTTGAGAAAGCAACACGTTCGTTGCAACTTGTTTTTTTGACATATGTAAGGACGCGCGCGGTGTGCGTTTGGATTAACCGGTATTTTTTTTAGCTCGAAACCGGTTATTCGAATTGAGCTTTATTACTTTATACGGTTAATTCAAACGGAACCGAAATGAAAAGTTTCAAGCACATAATAACGGTTTGTAAATTTAACCGGTATCCGAGCCCTGGTTACCTCTATTGATACCATTTTAAGTTTAAAATGCTTATACATATTATTACTATGCAGTTAGACACATTATTTAATAGTACGACACGACGCATAACTCTGACGTAAAACTAAAGATATTGAATGAGATAATATAAATAACCGTTTGTGTTTATCGCGTGACAAAATGTGGACAAAACATCCATCACTTACTGAAACGTACAGTACGAGAATGACGGACGGTTTATCCACATGGTCACTCGATAACGCCACCAAACTAGGCCCTCTATACCTTGTCTATTTAACAGAGTTAATACTAGAAAACAGAGAATGCACGTGATTGGTCAGCGATAAGGACGATGCACAGGCAAAAGGTAGGTTTACATGCCTGTCAAAGTTTAGTCAACATCTGTCGCTCGTACGGTGCGGACGCTTTCAAGTGCTTATCTTTGGTTACAAATTTAATTTATTTAATTTAATAATTTATTTCTATGTATATACATACCTACTACTTCTCTTTCTCATCATCACCCATACTTGTACTTGTATGGCCTGTACTATACGTCCCACTGCACTGCAGGGCACTTATTGAAATATTATTATCTACTACTTTAAATTACATAATTCGGATTTATAGATGAATTAACATGACATGACAATGTCATGTTATCAGTAAGTTAATTATTTGAGGTGCCTCTAACTACAAACAAAAATAACGAGAGATATTACGAATATTTTAACAACAGGCGGCATGTAAGCCGAGCCCGCCATCGACGTGCGTTTGTTGACGCCCACTGGCAGTTTCTTGTCCCTTTCATTTTCATACAAAAGTGCAACAGAGACAACGCTTTGTTAACTCTGTTAAATAGACAGGGTATAAGTATGGTTACGTTTGTTGTGTGACAAAATGTGGATAAAGTCACTCCGTGGATGTGGATAAAATGGTCCGTCACTCTCGTACGTGTCAAAAAGTGACGTCTGTTACACGCGATAACCTCAGCCATATTAGGCCCCCAGGGGCTCTATTGAGATCGGTAAAACATAACATATTTAATAGTCTATTTGACAACATTGAAAATATACTACAAATTGTGGTCATCCTATCTGATACTAGCGTAAAATAACGTATTTCGCTTTATTTCACATTAAATTATGTCTATTTTTTTGGAAATTACATGAAATAATAAGGTTGTTTTTTTTGAAATTTAATCTGTGGCAAAAACGCTATGTGATGTTAGAAATACTTTATAATCTGTGATGTGAAGTCACATGCAAGTAAACAAAACAAACCCCAAATTCACTTCATATGCTAAGCTGTCAAATGAACTTGTTTGTTTACTTGCGTGTGACGTCACACTAGTCCGCCATAGATAGAAACAGCGTTTTTCGGGTTGTTTTGAAAATTTAAACTTTAACTTACGTTTTTATTGATAATACAGTAGAGTCTCAAGGAAATATCAATGTAGTGTGCTTATTATGTGATAAAGAATCATTTAAAAACGGTTTCTAAAATTAGTCAAATAGCCTATTACTTTTGACATGTTATCGTGTTGTCTTTAACTCTGCGACCAGCACTGGCAAGTAAATAAGAGCTATCACTGGTTTTACGATGACATGTCTAAAGCAATTAAGTATTATCGAGTAGACCTTCGAGTAGAAATAGACCTTAATGCGGCAAAATGAAGTAAGATAAATATGCCTATTGTCAATGTTTGATTGTGTTTGTTAGGTGTTGCAACCGTTTGTATGTAATACGCATGTTTTACTATTTAACTTAACTTGTAATTTTATCTTAAATCGGTTCGTATTGTCTTCCCAAGAAAGAACGTAAAGAACGCTTTTCGATATGAAATTTATATGATCCAAGTTTTATTAATAAGGACGCATCCAGGTAACCTAATCAACACGGGTTCAGCAGAAAACTGCTATTAAACAAAAAGCTGTGAAACGTTACGAGTGCGTACGAATTTGTGTAAGCGGAACTCCGCTTCTCGGAGCTCGTATCTTGAGTAAACACATCTCTAACCTAACCTAGCAAATGGTTTCTGTTGTGGTCACATTTCTAGTCTGACCTTAAATTTGTAAAGAATGGAATTTAGTTTGCAAAATAACTGGTTGGTTTCCTGAATAAAATTACTGCGATGAGTTAGTAGATGGATGCGTTAAGCACAACACCGGTCTTAGTGGAGAGCCTTGGGGGAGGCTTATGTCAAGCAGTGGACGTCTTTCGGCAGACATGTGTGAGTTAGTAGGGAAATGACATTAGACGAAATATATTTCGCCGAAACGACAGCGCATACGCAATGGATGACCAACATTATTTGAATTTTACGCTATCCGTCTTACGTTCTTCGCGTTGAAGTAAATCAAGTTGTTCCTTATGATTCCTGTGTGGGCGTGAATCAGCAATACCGTGGTTTCCATAAGGGCAGGGCCCCAAAGGACCGACAAGTTCTCTCACATTTATTCTCAAAGCATGTTACCGCTTTTTCATACTTTTTTTTTCATACGTTTCTTACTGTGATATGGTTCCTTAGTAGCTCAACTTAGTCGTGTAACAACACAACCAAGTTCCACCATACGCGATAAACCTCGTTACAGTAACCCTGCGTATTCGTTTCTGAATCTGAAAGCTATATATTTTATTTGTTAAAAGTAGCCTATAGGAAGTTGCTGTATTACTTGTAATACTCTGTAATATAATAATAAATGTATGGTATAATTAACTTTAACTACGTTCTATTTAATTAAATAACTAAACTAAATACAAATCAATTAAAACTAAATAAAAACTAGAAAAGTGAGGGCCCCCGTGGCAAAGTACCGCAGATGCTGGCAGCATTCCCTCGTTGTATAGCAATGCTAATACGCTGTCTGAGGAAGCTGCCAGCTCTGTGGTCACCGGTTGTTTCTGAATCTTAGATGTTGTTATTGTATTTGATATATTTCTGTTTTTACGTTTATTGTTGTCTTGTGTACGCATAGTTTTTCAATTTCCACCAGCTACCGGAATTCGTATTGCTATGAAGCAGGAGATACCAATGTTAGACACCAGTGCAATGTGATAGGCAATAGACAGCCGCTAGCTATGTAGGAAATGTTATATCTAGTGATTTCAAACCACGACTTGTAGCTCCACTAGTTAATTTTTCACACAGACGTAATCTTCAACCTTGTCTTTGAATGGCGGAGCGAGCTGACATTATTAGTTAAGAGTTATTAACAGAGCCCGGATTTTTCATCCCAAAACAAAACACCATCGTAATCTGGCTAGTGATAGAAACATCATTTTATCATCAAAAAACGGGACCAAATAAAATAGACATACCTATACAACAACAAAAAAACATACATAGTTTGTATGAAGTTATATAGAAACATATTCAATTTCTTCGTCGTAATCCATGTTAGTACACACAACAGCACATGGCGTTTTATTCGTGTTTTGGACTACTATTACTTTTTCAACATTCTCTGGGAGCAAACAAATTCGTTTATCACTATAACGCCATTTATATATACTAAATGTACGTTCAACTTCACTTGACGTCAAGGGAGCAAATTTATAAAATTTATTGTAACTGGTATAATTTTCAGTTTGAGTACAATTTTCAGATATATCTCGTACTCTTTCATATTCAGGATTTCGTTCGAGCACAGCTTTATAAATAATGCTCGATATCGATTAAATGATGTTTCTGTCACTAGCCAGATTACGATAGTGTTTTGTTTTGCCATGTAAAATCCAGGCTCTGGTTATTTAAGTTTTAATGACACTGGCAAAAGTGGCAAAGAATGCTGCCTTGCGGTACACCGTTGCCCAATGCTTGATATCTTTCTGAATAAAATAGGATTGCGTTGAATCACACCATAATTGCACGATTTAGAAAGCTTGAATAATTACCCCAACTTATTTTTCAAGTGCCAAAAGTCAAAGTTGTTCAATGAAAATCGAGAAATGCTTTAGGGGCTTGGAAATATTAGATCTATCTTAATGTCGTTGATATTTTGGAATTATGGTGTAAATTCAATACACTGCTTTGCTACGTTATTGAGGATTAGACGTTTTGGATTTAGAAATTATAGTAATTATAGCCAAAAGAGCCAGAAGTCTACCGCAAGGTAGTCTTCTTTGCCAGTATCATTATAACCATAACCACTCTTACTGAACTAATTAATACTTTTTGCGGCTTAATATACGTCAAGTTCTAGAACCCCTGCATACAAGATCAGTTGCGGACTTGTTATTTGATTAACATCAATGTTTTTTTAACAGGTGGTGAGCTGTTTTCTCAGCGCTTTGAAGGTTATACACTCCACGTGACAGCTCTACTGAAGCAGATGGTGGTTTCTTGGGCTCGTCCAGGGCAGCCGCTGCGGGAAGCCTTCATGGATAAGGGGACCCTGGACAACAGGTGGCACTGGGTGGCGCTGGTGTACCAGCCGGTCCCGCAATCGCTGGCTCTGCAAGTGGATAAAGACACTCAGGTAGTCTTGAAATTGTGGTACTGAGATTTCCTATCAGATCGGGACGTATTAAGAAAATGCCAGGCACGTGACTTATGAGTGTGGAGGAAACGAGGAAGCGAGGGAAGTAGGAAGAACGAAGTAGTCTTTGCCTCCCCTGTTTGAAAGAGACGTGATCGTATGTATTATGTATGTATGAATGAGATTACCCATTAGCTGGTCGTGTCCTCGTTGACCTTCTCTGTGCTATACAAAAAGCACCTTTAAAAATCAGATTGCCCTGTAGTTTCAGTGCTGAGGGTGAGGAGTCTGCAACACTCCATGGTATGGGTGAATACCGATCCGGCACTTTGAAATCCCTCAAGGTCAGCCGTAGAAACAGAGATACCACCATGGTACAACTCGTACCAAACTATAATTTCATCAACACCATATTGATAGTTGGCCACGCCCTTATCTATGTGGAATCAGTTGTCGGCGTCTGTATTTCCGATCCGATTCGGCTTGGGGGCCTTCAAAAACCGAGCTTACTCTTTTCTCAAAGGCCGGCAGCGGAACTTTTTTTTTTTATGGCATATGGAAGGTTGACGAGCACACAGGCCACCTGATGGTAAGTGGAAACTGTGACCCATAGACATTCGAATTCACAAGACTGCAAGCCTAAGACTGCAAATGCGCTGCCAACCCTGAGGACTAAGATGGAATGCCTCTATGCTAGTCATTACACCGGCTGTCTTATCCCCAAACCGGAACACAACAATGCGAACACTGCTGTTTGGCGGTAGGTTAATACCTGCGATTCCTCTGGTGTTGCGGGTGTTTATTGGCCACTCATGATCAGTTACCATCAGGTGACTCGCTTGCTCGTCTGTCTCCTCCATCACATACAACGAACTACGTATACTCTTTGGTAGTCAAGCAAAACCGGCAAGCGCGAGGCCGGCTCGCGCACTGAGGCGTTTGTGCCGCCCAACTTGGGTTTTTAATAAATTTATTGTTTGTGTTTGCACTAGCGAGCGTCCTTTAGTCTGTAATAAGCTAATAAGCCAGCAACTGTGTGGGTGGCAAATCCACCCATAATGGTTATTTTGGGATCCCTTTGACTGCCATACATTTATAGTTTCTATTATTAAAAGTCAGACATTTGTACCCATATTGTTTATGTTCATAACTATCGAAAGTCAAGCTTTATAATTCGAACGTTAACTATCCATAATGTTAAAATTGTACATACAAAATCCATAACCTAAAACCATGGTAACATTCAAAGGCATGTTAAAAATGAGTCAGAAATATTTTAGGACATACTTTCATACTATCAATTATTTTAATTCATACGTTAATTACAACTTTTTTATATAACGAAAATATTAAACACTAAAATTTAAAGAAAAAAATAATTATTATTGTTTGAAAAATACACTGCAACTCAACATACCTCTTGCTTTTAATATTCTTATGTCTACAATTATGGCAATCATTAAAAGGCATCACTTAGTGGTAACGGAGGCGGTTACGGGGGGTAGAGCCTCCTGCCTAACCAAAATACCAGTACTATAGACGATAAATCTAGATCAATAGGTTAGGTTAGGTTAGAATTAAGTCAAGGCCGAAGGCCTTAACTATCCAGAAATAGGAGCGGAGCTCCGTCGACCCCGTCACATCATACATATCTATATTTTGTTTGAACATTGAGACAATAGTATTTGGACATGGACTTTGTACGAATGTTTTTTATTGGTAAATAGCCGTCATTACGACACGAGTGGATAAAAAAAAACAACCAATATAATTATTAAAAAAGTGTGTTACTTCAAATTGTATTTGTTGTACTGTTATGACCTACAACTTTTGACCTAAAAACATTTATAACAAGTACAATTATTACCTTTGGCACTATGAACTTAAATTATTATGACATAAATTGGCATGACTGTGAATTTTATGACTTCCAACAGAAAGACCAGCCAGAATTGTCATTCCGATGTATAATCATCAAAATTATGACTAAAAACATTATGACTATTAATACGTATAATGTAAAACGACTTGGCAAACAATAATCGAAACTTTAACTTTATGGCATTCAATAGAGACCCGGTTATTTTGCTATGGAAATATTTAGCGTACAGGCAAAAATGATCCACTTTAGCACCAAAGTCAATCTTACATTCTACAGCCATTAAGTTGAGTTCTATAGTTACAAGAGGTGGATGCGAAAAGCACAAGACCGTTCTGAGTGGAGAGCTTTGGGGGAGTACTATGTCCAGCAGTGGACGTCTTTCGGCTGACATGACGATCATGATGATGATAAGATTGATAAGTTACAAATGATTTCACGAGTTCAAGCACATTTCAAACCTAAATTTACGTTCGTGACCGTACGATTCTGAACTGAGTGAGAGCGAAATATGCAGTTCACATACTCGAGTAGTATTACAAAACCCGTTCAAAAGTGCGGCATTGTACCCGGGCAGTTGATCCGAGTATAAAAAAGTCGGGCTGCATTTCCTGATAATGTTTTGTATGCTGTTCTGAAATCCAGCCCTAATCCAGGTTTTAACGTGACAAACTGACTGGTTTGAACTCGCGACTAAAAGAGTAGTTATAGGTTTAACGAGTGTATCTGTGCGTGCGTCTGTATTCAGGGTGGAAAAAACGAACGCCACATGGTCGGTAACTACCTTGGATATTGGAAATAGCCATTTCGACGCAAACGAGACTTACAAATAAAACAAAGCATAGGCATACAACTGGTCGAATATGACAAAATAATAAACAAGGGTTTGTTTACGGTCTTTATTTAATTTAAAGGTGTATCTGTTATAGACAAATGATCACTATCAATTACCCTTTCGATCTGTATTTTCAAAATATAAGAGGTCTTATTTTCAAAAATGCAATATTGCATTATTTCTTTTAAATGTAAGTCTGTTTTGGGTAGAACTTGCTATTACCAATATTCAAGGTGAGTTGGGCGTTCGTTTTTTATACCCTATATGTGTTTATCTGTGGAAAGGTGGAGTATCTTTTAAATAAAGATGGATCTGGATGCTTCGTAGCTAGTCTGCTAGGTTAGCTAGCAAAATCTCTTTCGGAATACAAAATGACGTTGTACACTTTATTGTACAAAACGCAAAATCACAATACGTGCTGTGCCAATAGAATCTAAGCTAACGTGCGGAAGGCGCGCTCGACGTGACCGCACGCGCCTTCTATTGGTTCATATTGGCACTGCTCCGCTCGGAGCCGCACCCTATACGACGATGCTGTGCTCCAAGTCCCCCTGATTGGCTTAAACAGTGCAGCGGCATGATAAGCGACGCTTCGTAGTATCTAGTCTGATCGATCTCTTCAAAAAACCAAAGCGTATCTGAAAGGTCCTCAATATCTATGTAAGAAAGACCACTGCTTCATTTTCTAAACAGTGGAGAAAGTGTTTGATGCAGTGATTGAAGGTGGCCCTCCGAGCAGCCAGGTTTTATGCATTGCAGCATCGTTATTTCATGTTCCCCCATGTACGTGACTAATTATATATACGAGTAGTTATGTATATCATCCGGTAGTTTTATCGAACTAGGTTTAGTGTTGCGGGTGGTAGGACCTTGTGAAGGGTCCGTCCGGATCGCTACCACCATCTTATCCATTAATCTACCGCCTTGTTGTGTTCCGGTTTGGGAATAAGACAGCCGGTGTAATTATTAGCATACAGGCATTCCATCTTAGTCTTAGTAGGTTGGCAACGCATTACCAGTCTTACAATTGCAGTCTTGTGAATACGGGTCTATGTCATGTCTATGGGTCACAGTTTCCACTTACCATCAGGTGGCCTGTGTGCCCGTTTGCCTTCTTAAGGCCATAAATAAGAAATTCATGGGCTCTTAGAGTACCTGAAAGATCATCGTTTCGGTAGTGGTTATCTATCTCATCTGTCAGCCGCAAGACGTCCACTGCTGGACATAGGCCTCCCCCAAGGCTTTCCACTCAGACCGGTCTTGTGCTTTTCGCATCCACCGCGGTCCCGCGATCCTGACGAGGTCGTCACTCCATCTTGTTAAAATCAATCATGCTGCTAATCATGTTCAATTAACCAGGTTATATCCAACGCGACCATGAACCCTGATCTGCTGTCTCCTGGGGCCCTGGAGGCCGGCGGCGCGGTGCTCCTAGTCGGGAACCTGTTCAGCGGCTGCATCCACGAGGGTCCGCAGCTGGAGTTCCACAGCAACGCGCAGCTGAGGAACGTGGAGTTCGGGAACTGCCCGCTCAGCACCAACAACAACTGTAAGTGTACCAGCCATTGTTGCCAGGTGCTGTGTATACGGCATAAATAACATATTTAGTATGTGTGGTATGTGTGTGTGAGTCTTAAGGGGCCGCCCTAGGCATACGTATTCGAATCAAATTGGAGAAATACTGGAAAAGGGCCGAATCTTAAGTACCCGAAACGCGCCTGACGATGAATGAATGTTGAAGAGGCGAAAGAGATTTTTCAGGATCGTAGCAGGTGGAAAGAAGTTTTCTCTACCTACCCCTTTGAAGAACATACAGGCGTGATTTATTGTGTTTATGTATGTATTATTTAGTATAATATTGTGTAGACAAATGTTGACATTGTATGTTTAAAACATTATTTCACCTCGCACCTCAAAAAGGCAGATTATGCTGTTTAAAAACAGTGGACGAAATTCGATTTTGCTGCGAGCGAAGGGCCGTTAGCAAAATTCGACTTTGCTGGGAGCGTGAGGCAAAGTAACATTTCAATTAAAATATAGTAATGCCGAGAACAGTATACATGTGGTTTCAGTTTTACCTTTAGGTATTCTGTTTTCCCTGTTGAGGTGGAAAGCTGTATGTGCAACACGAGACCAAAGTTAATTGCATTTCGTGTCTTCGAATCCCTCGCTGGGATTCTATTCAAATATAGAACCCTTTTCTTACTCGGAATTCAAAATCAACACTCGCAGCAAAAACCAACTTTCTTGTTGCACGAATACGTGTAGGTACTAGGTAGCTCTAGTATAATTAGTAAAATATCATAGTTGATTTCTAAATAGTGTATGTAGGTACTATTGATGAGACCCAATTTGATTAAGAAAAAAATGGTTTGGTAGGTACGTAACTATAATGATCAGATCTGATGGGAGCGAGCGAAGCGAGCAAGCAACATGGGTAGAGCAAAAGCGACTGGGATAAGTTAGGTCGTTAAGTCTTTTTTTATGTAGTGGTTTTTATTAGTTGTTATCTGATCTAAGCTGTTAATATGTCTCGAATCTCATCAATGTTATCCATAAAACTTATTTAAAATATCATGTTCGCTCCTTAGGTACGGATAGAGTGGACGTGCTCCGTCGTCCGCCCAAGGATCACTGCTACAACGAACCCTGCATGCGTCATGGAACTTGCATTTCTAGACACGACAAGTAAGTCCTGCCTAATAAATTGCTGCCAGATCTAGCATGTTACTAAGCTAATCCCATTTTTATCCCGCGAATTACATCACGGTATCTATTCTACTCGGCCAGACCTAAAAAAAACATGCAAGGTCGGCATTTTCTTTCGTTATACGCACGCACACAGATACACTAGGATGACAACGCGCCGAGCTACAGAGTGACAGGTTACGTGTGTGCGTGAGCACGCACACAGACAGCCATTTTGCATGCTTCACTTATAATTTGACGAAGTTACGTACGTATTTTTTGTAGGTCTGTGGCCAGCATATGCTGAGTTGGAAACTTGAAACCGTTTCGCAACAATTACCACTGTGTCTGTCATCTCTTTTTTTTCATTATATTATTTTTATCTCAGTGTGTTTATTATTAAGGTGCGACCCGACCGCTGCTGTGTTGGTGTCGGTGCAAACCGCAGTGACGCATCGTATCCGTACCGTTTTTATCGCATGCCCTCCACACCGCTGCTTAACGGCATCATGTTGTTACTATGACCCCGTCTTTTGTTTACGCAACGACACCGTAAAGGTGTAGTGGGCAGGCGATAAAAATGGTACGTGTACGATGCGTCACTGCGATTCCGTACCGTCTCCGTATTTTAAGCATCGGTACAGTATTTTCTTTTGTTTCTTTAGCTTTGACATGTTATCGTATTGTTTATAACTCTGCCGCCATTACTGTTAAGTACTTTAGAGCTATCGTAACGTTGACAATACATCTCGAAAGCAGTACGGTCTTGCCGAGAAGAATTAAGGCTGAAATGCGTTGGAAATCATTATGTTTCGAGACATTTTTGTTTAAAACACGTTGCGGTAAATTACCGATTGTGGCACAGAACTACTGGTAATTTGAAAGCCTTGAATCGGTCGGTTTACCGTTAGGTAAACCTTTGCTTTCCCGATTACCTAAGGGAGTTTTATTCCGTAAGATTGGGATTTTATCAAGTTTCGAGCAAATAGTTTACCTTCATTACAAATGCGAGTGTATTTACTTATGCTGTGGCGCTATGCAATTGTTATTTAATTTTAGTATCTGACGCGCGACCCGCCCTCGCCTCGCTTCGGTATATGCGAGTTTTCTGTACATAACTCTGTTTTTTTCCTGAACCCTCTTGAATTGACAAGATTTCATATTTTCAAGACTTTAATTTTATTCGTTTTATAGATACTGTTTGGAAGGAGGAAGACACTAATAGTTTTAAATTTTCTCTAGAATGAATAATTATTTTATTAAGATGTACTTATTCTAAAAGGGCGTAACTTCATTTCTACGACACAATGGACATAATATTACGTAAGTCCAATCGGTATTAAAAAAAAATTAGTGTCAATGTCAAATTTGAAGTATGACAGCTTTTTTTCTCGTGAAAAAGGCAATGGTATTATATCAATTCAGGCATAGTATTGGTAAAACTCGATATTTTTTTTAACTTACTTGTAATTTTGTAAATCAAGAAAAATATATCTAAATAAATATTTTGCCGTGTTCAGGAGGCCTTTCGATTCGTATAGTAATTTGAAGGTGTCACCAAAATGAAATGTTGTCAATTACTGTCTATTGATAAAAACTGCATCAAAATTGGACTCTGTCAAAGTGACACTGTAAATAAAATCATAAGAAGTCTCTTACGTTTTGATTGATTACATCACTTTGACATAGTCCAAATTGGTCAAGGAATCGTTTTCCTTTACTGTGCATAAAGAGGGATAGACCACGGGGAGCGACTTTATTTTATAATATGTACCTACTCGTAAAGATTTAAAAGCAAAGCGAGCGAAGCGATTATACCCCCGCTTGTTAAGAAAACGGCTAGTGGTTAGATTTTATTAGCAGTTAAATTTCTATACTGGAATCTATCTACTGTGCTCTACTGATGTACAGTGACCCAATAAACATGTTGAGCATACTCAGAACCTTGTCATTGTGAATGTCATTGTCATTGTCATGTGTGTCATTTCATGTTCTGTTTTAAGTTTACTATGACAACGCACTAAAGTGCTTAACATTTTCTTTGGGATACTGTCATCACTGCTCGACATAGGCCTCCCCCAAGGCTCTCCACTCAGACCGGTCTTCCTTTTGGCATCCACCGCGCTCCCGCGATCCTTACAAGGTCGTCACTCCATCTTGCTGGAGGGTTACCTACAGCCCGTCTTCCGGTCCGCGGACGCCACTCAAGAACCTTCTAACCCCATCGGTTATCAGTCCTGCGAGCAATGTGCACCGCCCACTGCCACTTAAGTTTAGCTATTCTTCGGGCTTCTTTCTATTCTTTGGATACTGTACCTACTAATAAAACAAATCAATCTGTTTTCCTCCAATTTGCTCTACTAGTTCTAACGATAGACCAAATTGAGATTTGTATAAAATAAAGAAAAATTACGCCGAAAATAATAACTACTCGTACGAGTATATATACATATATATTTATTTATGGCATAGAGAACGCAAACGAGCACAGGCCACCTGATAGTCAGTGGAAACTATGACCCATAGACATTCGCATTCACAAGACTGCAAGTCTAAGACTGCAACAAGTGAGGACTAAGATGGAATGCCTCTATGCTATTCATTACACGGGCTGTCTTATCCCCAAACTGGAACACCACAATGCGAACACTGCTGTTTGGCGGTAGGTTAATTTATAAGATGGTGGTAGCGATCCGGACGGACCCTGCACAAGGTCCTACCACCCGCTAAATATAACATCATCATCATCATATCATCCGAAAGACGTCCACTCCTTAACTTTTCAGTTGATACTAGAATTGGGTCTATTTAAATTGTGTTTGTTTTGGAAGATCGTTGCTGTTACCTACTACCACAGTTTTTTGTTCAACCGTAAAGTAATTTCATCATAACCAAGGATCGGAAGGAAACAACTACAAAACTTAAATTACATTTTCAAATCTTATTCTATTTTATAATTAATAAGCTATATCTAAAAAAGGGCCCACACAGATAAAATGAAAACAAAGTTACGTCACTCTCAAAGTGACATTTCAGGTTATCCCAAAGTATGGCCCAGCAAGAGACATAATATTAAGTTATAATTTCGCTCGAACCGTGACATAAAAATAAATTTGAGAAATAAATTAAATTAAAGTCGCACAAATGAAGTCGCTGGAAAGCGATTATGACGGGAGGGAACCGAGGTGAGTGAAGTGACGTCTCACATCAATCAAGCGGCCCTCAACTCGTTGTTACGGGTGTATCGAGTCAGTGATGTCAGTGCAATAAATAAATAATGCATGCAAAACAGTATTCTCGTTATACATTAATACAACAAAGAGTTTAAATCAAAATAAAGTTCATCATCAAATTAAATTCTTTCATTTAGATCATGATGATGATGATGACGATGATGATGATGCTGATGATGATGATGATGGTGATGACGATGATGGTAATGATGATGATGATGATGATGCCGATGATGATGGTAATGCTGGTATTAAATGTGGGCATAAATATCCGACTTTAGTTGGCCTCGCGCTTACTGTGATAAGCTTTAAACTTAATAACACCTACTGTGCAGCGGTGCGCAAGTTTCACTTGCACTTGATGGGTTTATTTTCTCTCCTCCATTTCAAAATGGCTTCTAGCGCCAAAAACATGGATCATTATTTGAACCGTATAAACACACAACATAACATACCACTGTAAGTGCGAACGTTCGTGTGCTATTGAAATTGAAATAGCTTATTCCCCGGATTAACACATTGGCTATTTATCATCCCGGAAAATTTAAATGTTCCTGAGGGAATAGAGGCAACTAATATTAATGCGAAAGTTTGTATCTTACTTTGTACCTCTATCGCGCTGCAACTGCTCAACACATTTGCATGAAACTCAAAATGGATATAGCCTCTGGATTAACACAGGCTTACAACGATCGCGAATTAATATGTTGCAAGAGAATAACGGTAATCGAAGACGGAGACGGTAATGTAAAGGCGGTTTATGTTCCTGACTGGACCTCATTTCCACGCTTCTAAGAAAAGTTCATTCCGTAACGTTCGTAGTTGCCTTGGTTGTTGCTTGCACAAAATGGGCTCATGTAATTTTTCAATAAAGTCTCGGCAACTATAATTACTGGATTAAGCTCAGGCTAATTAACTACAAATTCCAATGCGTATTAAGAATAAGTTAGATAATTATTTTTTCTTTTTATTTACTTTAAACCCTGATTTATGTATCCTTAACCTGCAATCTGGAGCCCCTGCATTAAACCCTGTTCAGACTTACTGGTCCTTCATGGTAAACAACTTATTAACCTCAAAATGATTTTTTTTTGTGCCATTTTGAATTATCAAAATCGGTCCATGCGTTTAGTTTCTAGAGCTCCGCAAAGGAACAAACATACTTATATGTATAGACGGATAAACACATTACACTCCTCGGCAGTCAAGTAAAAAAAAAAACCGAGTTGTCGTTTCATTTGATACTAGAATTGGGTCTATTTGAATTGTGTTGGTTTCGGAAGATCATTGCTGTTACCTACTACCACAGTAATTACTCTTAAGAGTAAAAACCCATAAAAAATTAGCTCCCGGTGAAAATGTTTCAAATATCGTAAATATCGGAGGGAGAGAAAAGTTTTCGCACTTTGTATGGAGATTTCTAGCTTTCAAATCCTCTTAATCGACAACCAATGATAAAATTATCTCATTCGAAAATAAACTTCGAATTAAAAATGCAACTGACAGCTCTGCTATCTAGTGAAAAAGCTAAAAATGTTTTCTTCGAATTTTTAATCGAAAACTTCAGCCTCAGACTTATTTGAGAGTTAACGGAATTACCACAGCTCACCGGAATGACAGGCTTTTACCGTTAAAATATCAACGCTTGACGATACACGTAAATGGACTCTATTCGAACTAATAATGCTAATTTCTTAATGATAAGTGATAACCGAAATGTAGACGATGTCTATTATTAACAATTCGTTGAAAAAATAAGCTAAATACTGTCTGCTGCATATTTAAGTAGTATTTTCTTGCTTGTTGCTCAGTGTGTCTCTATCGTTCCAGACTAGATAGAAACACAACATAGACAAACAAGACTAGACAAACAAGTTCCGGACAACATGTGCTACTCGTGCTGTATAGGACGTACGTCCGAACGAAAATATGAAAACCTTAATTAATTGTGTGCAGCGCAGTTTTCCGGCAAAACGAATTTAAATGAATGCAACATTTTAAATGTAGCTTTTCTTCTCTTTGTTCACATCAACGTTGAAACTACTATGATGTATCATCTAGGTCACTCTCACTCTACTATATCTTTGAGTATACTTTTGTGATAATACTGAGTTTTGACACGTTTTCCTGCTTTACTGCTCACGATATTTTAATTTTATTGTTATTGTTTTATTTAATGCTAGGATATAATCATTGTCACTCGCCTTCTCGACTCGCCGTGGATAAAACCGGTTAATTACCATTTCTCAAACATACTATGTAATGTCGGCGTTATGTTAGTTATTTTAGGCTTCAAAGTGAAACGTTTCCGACGGAACAACTCAAGAGAACTGTAAAGGAATTTCATACGAAATTGAAGGCCTAGGCCGGGAAGTATTTTTTAAAAAAAATTAATTTGGCCATGGTGGCTGTGTTTATGAAAAGGCTAAATAGCTGTTTTTTTTAATTTACTAAGCCGTGCATCCAACAAAGCGTTTGCATGTTTATTTGAAGTACCAGGAGCGCAGAGGTAATTAGGAGGTTAGCACGATGCGGCGAGCCCCGCGCGCGCCACCAGCGGGCCGGCGCGGCGGGCGGGCGTACTGAGCACTGTAGGTTACTTTTAATGTTTATGCACTCCTAGTACCTATTTGACATTGTAATTTTTGTTTTAATTATTTTAATGAATTATGTTTGAGAAAAGCACTATACATACTTCGGCGGGAAATATGGGGTTGCCCGCCTCAGACCTATATCCGGCCTTGCTTCGCTCGGCCGTCTATATAACTTCGGCCGGCAACCCCTTTTGTCCCGGCCTCTGTAGTAATGTACTATTATAACAACCAATTTTACTATAACAACTTTCTTGCCTGTGGTAGTAGGTAAAATCTGTACTGTAATGTTATTACAGTATCAATTTTTGTAACGTTATGAGTATGAGTTTGGAAGAGCTGTCAAAACTTAAGAGAGTCTCTATTATATTATCCATAGATATTAAAAATGTATGATTTTTTTTTATATAAACCACACGGCATTTGATCTCGAGTGACATGAGAATAGGAACTTCATTCGTTAGACTATGATTTAAAAAAAAAGCCCTTCTTAATCGTGACACTGACACAGCACGAGTTGGTTTTACCGCCATTTTTGTCGTCAAGTCGTCGGCTACTGAACCCATTTTAGAGTACTTATGATATGTGTGTAGATAAAGTAGTGTATGCATCATCATCATGTCAGCCGAAACACGTCCACTGCTGGACATAGGCCTCCCCCAAGGCTTTCCACTCAGTCCGGTCTTGTGCTTTTGGCATCCACCGCGGTCCCGCGATCCTGACGAGGTCGTCACTCCATCTTGTTGGCCTACCTTGAGCTCGTCTTTCGGTCCGCGGACGCCACTCCAGAACCTTCTGGCCCCATCGGTCATCAGTCCTGCGAGTAGTGTATGCAACTGTACATAATTAGGCCTTAAAAAACTCGTTTCGAGCCCTGTATTTATGCATCAGTTGCTTATGCATAAATACAGGCTACTACTACTTTTTCAAAACGTTCGCGTCCCCTAGAAAATTTAGGAGCAAAACCGAAACAAACCGATTTTAACCGGTTTCGGACCCTGCTCGACAAAAATGACGGCCGTTAGTTAAAAACAATACCATAACAAGTCGAATGCAATACGGTTACCAGATAAAAATAAAAGCTAGCACGTATATTGCAGCCTCAACTTTCTCGTAAAATATACGCCCTTATCAAGTTTTAACGAACTAGACAACCGCGCATCTAGGAGTGTAGTCAACGTAATTGGATTGAGCTCTATACTTTACAAACAGCCAATTTATACGTCAACAAATAAAAGCTTGATCAATTCAGCGGGTGTTCCATATACCGTACCGATACCGTATATTTTATTTTAAACCTCTGCAACTGTGGTGCGTTTTTTAGTTTCGTTTCGCCTTGTCCGTCCATCCGTCCGCAGCCTACCTCAGAGACTCTTAGCACTAGAAAGCTGTAATTTGGCATGAATATAAATATTAGTCTCGCGCGTTATTTGCGGTGTTGGTAAACTGACCGGGACTTATGTCGATGTATGGGGATAGTCTTAGTAATTTTTGAAATATCTTATCATTACATAATCACGAATTAATTTAAATACATTATTAACAAATCATCAAAAAAAATACACAATACACAATATTTAAACTAACATTTTACCACATTTTCAGATAATAAAAAATAAACTATTAGTCGCAACATTTTATCAAAAAAATAATATGAATAATATACGAATTAATTAATTACACGAGTCACAGAACTCCTTAACTGAATAAAATCACTTCCCCAGCAAAAAAGCCTTAAGGTTATTTTTAAACATATTTATGTTTGAAATCATCTTCATTTCAACAGGCAACTTATTAAAAAGAACAAGTGCCTGGTAACCCGCCGAGTGCTTTAATACTTTAAGCCTAGTTTTGATGGTCTGTGGCAGATTTTTCCTCCGCGTCGCCAGTCGCTTTTAACTTCGGATAACAGTTTTCCATCGGCAAAGTTTGTCACGAGGTCTATTTGATTGTAGTAACCGCTTCGGAACCCTACACTGAACATGTTCCGACATGCCCATGCCCGGTGTTTGTAGTGTGTTACGATGTAAGAATATATAAATAAGGGGCTTCAGGTCTTAATAAATCAGTGTATACTCGATTATGGTCTCGCCTGCATCCCTCCTTACAGTCTGTTAGACGTAATTTTTGATAAATTGTTTATTTAGTGCATAAAAGTCAAAGTCAAAGTCAAAGTTCTTTATTCTTCAATTTGGGCATAATATAATGCACCTATGAATGTCAAAAAACATTACCACCGGTTCGAAAAATAAAACCTTTGCCCCGAGAAGAACCGGCGTAAGAAACTCGGCAAGGTATATTTTTTTCAAGAAAAAGGTTTACATCATTACATAATAATTATAAATAGTTTACAATATCACAGTTTTTTTGCACCTTTTTTAAGCGTAGGTAAATTTATGCGTAGATTACTCATGCAGGACGGACGACTCACTGCCAAATATCCCTATCCATGATATAATCGTTTACTTTATAATATGCTCGGGAACATACATGATTATTTAATTATTATGCGGAATTTGTAATAAACATGTAAATGGGCTTTTATTTTTGTGAATCCATGCGTTTCGACTGTTTCGAAAATCGTTTACGTTAAGTGGCCGCAAAAGCGGCTACGCCCACACATCGAATGGGATTGGCTTGTGCTTCCGCGTGGAGAACTTGATATTGAAATAGATTGCGGTCTTGATTGCAGCGTTAAAACCACAATATTTATTTAAAATTATCATCATAATCATGTCACCCGAAAGACGTCCACTGCTGGACATAGGCCTCCCCCAAGGCTTTCCACTCAGACCGGTCTTGTGCTTTTCGCATCCACCGCGGTCCCGCGATCCTGACGAGGTCGTCACTCCATCTTGTTGGAGGCCTACCTACAGCTCGTCTTCCGGTCCGCGGACGCCACTCCAGAACCTTCTGACCCCATCGGCCTTCAGTCCTGCGAGCAATGTGCCCGGCCCACTGCCACTTCAGTTTAGCTATTCTTCGGGCTATGTCGGTAACCTTAGTTCTACTGCGGATGCGGATATCATCATTTCTGATTCTATCACGCAATAACTAAATTAAATTCAAGTATTTTTTTGCATTATTATTAAACCTGTTTATAAATGCTACTATATACTCGTACGTATATATTAGAGATGTTAACATTACCTTCAAATGATACCTTTATTGTAATAATTAGAAGTTTTTTTTTGTTGACATAAATAATAGACATTTCGCCATTGTAGTTATTTCAATTTACAGTTTAGTTCTATGTCATCCGGTATGGTGAAAGGATTCTAACGATACCACACACATTACAATCGGCTCAGCCGTTTGGAAGTTATGGTGGAATAAAGAATCATTACATACATACATACATGAATCCTCAAAACATTAACACTCCATTTTTTGGGCAGTTTATCAGCATTAAGAATACTCAACTATTCATTCAAAAATTATCTATATACTTAGATCGTGGGGTTTCCAAGATTCGTTCATAATCATGAGAAAAAGGTTGTGTGTGGCTGATTGTATTTAGATATATAGGTCTCGGAAACGGCTCCAACGATTTTCATGAAATGTAATATGCAGAGGGTATCGGGGGCGATAAATCGATCTTTCAGGTTTCATTTCTAGAAAACTTACCAAACAAAGGCAGACTATACTTTTCACATCACCTATTCGGAAAGGGGACTTTTCTTCCTTGCTAGGGATCCGAGTAGTACTTTTCTGTTCAAGGAAATTTTGTTGCCAGTATGAAATATAAAAATAGTAGGTATGCACATAATCGACTGTCTGAGAGAGCCTTGGGGAGGCCTATGTCCAGCAGTGGAAGTCTTTCGGCTGACATGATGATGATGAAGTGCATACTATTCGACCATTATTTGTTTCATCACTAAGATCTTTTATTTTCCTTATAGGTGATGTGAAAAGCATTTGAATCCCTCACTACGCTCAGAGTTCTATTTTAGAATCCTTCGCTTCGTTCACGATTCAATGTACGCCCTCGCCGTAAATATGTCATTTTGTTGTCAGGCAGAAGCCAGAAATGAAAAACGAACTGTCACGTTTAGCAGTTGCAAGGAAAATTAAGTTTAATATTATCAAGTAAATAAGTGCTGTAACGTTGCCAATACGATAACATATCACAAGAATAGAGACTGTATGTCACACTCCCTTTTATTTAAAAAACTGTCAAATTCACCAAGAAGAAGTATAGTCTTCTAAAAAAAACACTAGACTTACATACATACCTTCAACTTAAAAAAACTTTTAATAGTTCTATAACCACATGCACAAATACACTCGCGGACAAATAATACGGGTCAGAGTGCGTTTTTCATACTAACGAGGCTATTTCGAAGCCTTGGTTAATCGCCAGGGGTTGTTTTGAGTGAGTTTTAATGGTGGATACTGCGAGGTTCAATAGAGGAGGTCAAAAGTTCTTAAGATACCTAACTGATCGCACAATCAGTTAACATCACAGCGGGAGAGTTTGGGTCAGCACTTGGATTTCCTTACATTTTATTGTCATTTTAGATGTTTTTCTGAACATGCACTATTCCGGCGTTAACCGCAGATTCATTCAGTTGGGTATCCTAGGCACTCTGGAAGCCCTGTATCGATGCTCGAGGTATTCATCATCACATTTCACTAAAAGCATTCCCTGGCGAGGAACCAAGGCTTCGAAATAACCTCTTTAGTATGAAAAACGCACTCAGACCCGTTTTATTAGTCCGCGAGTGTAGGCTATGATGTTTACCAGCGTATTAGTGACAGAATGCAAGCCCATCACCTAATTACTAGGTACTCTGAGTTTTCCAAGCTAATGCCTGTGACAGCTCATATACAAACATATTACGTTTGTTCAACTTTACGTAAATACAACATCAGTACGAGCCTAGGGACGCTGTTCAGTAAATTAAATAAATGATATACAGATATTGCGCTTGTCACCTTAGCGCAATCCGAGCATACACCTTCAAGAACATCTTAGTTCAAGAGCCTCATTATTTATAAGTAAAGCGTTCATCGGTTTATTATGAGTACCTAGTCTATTGACTGAAGTTCCATGATTGCGACTAACAAGTTCAATAGCTGCTACTAACGAGTTCAATAACTGCTACTAAAGAGTTCAATAACTGCTAATAACGAGTGAAATGAAATAACGATGCGGATTATTGCCATATTCATTTCACGTATCAATAGTAGCTCGTTATAATTTAAACCCTAGTGTAATGACGTAAGGCTACGTTTATAAGTTGGCGCAGACAACCGTTCGACCGCGGATCAGCTCAAAGATAAACATTGAAAAGTGAGCTTTGATCTGTGTTAGTACGATACACCAGGTTTGTGGATTTAGTAACTAACGGTTGTGCCGTAATTACATTCTTTTTTAAACAATTAACTCGTGTTTTAACCCCCGACGCAAGGGGGTGTGTATCTGTCTGTGGCATTGTAGCCCCTGTAAGTATGGATCGATTATTAAATTTGAAAGCTGCTTTTCTAGCCGTGGTTCATAGCTAGGCTTCGTTAAAATTGGTATCTCTTAAAGATATCATTTTATAAACGTTATTTCGTGCCTACCCCGGCGGGATTAGAAGCCCAAGACGAGATGCATTCGGCGTTCGTAATTGTTATCCGAAATGTATAGGACTTACGTAAGCTGTCAGACGGCCGCCTCAAGCGCCTACTGTTAGTTAAGAGATGAGAAGGCAATTAAACACTTATTGTGTGAATGTGATGCCCTCGCGGGACTTACTCCCGCGAGGGCATCATCAAAGGAAAATCCTCGGTTGTGGCTACCCAGAACCGAACGATTTCAAGGCACTGCCATTGCACTCCACTATCCGCTTTTTGGAAGGGGTAGAGGCTGCATTGGATTAAGTGCTAAAACAGGGGTAATTACACAAAAGATCCCACAGGGTCGAAGTGTATCCGTAAGGATCCCACCAAAAAAAAGATAAGATAGAGATTTGTAAAACACTTTAAAACTAAATTGCTCCCGTTTCAGCTGCGCTCCTTCAAAACTTCGCCTTGTTAGTAAATCACTTTATATTTTACCTGTGACTTATCAGTGTGTTGTCAACATTGATCTGTCACATGAGTTGTTGCCAATTAGAATACCTATATTCAATAGTCGAGGAAAATAACTGGAGCATCCCAAAGCTCAGATCAAACGTTCTCTTTTTATACAGGTTGACTGCGGGGTGTTGCAATGAAATCAAATAAAACCCGGTATACCGTTAGGAACGTAACGTAACATTTAGATTTAAAAGCGTCAAGATAATTACTTTAATTTTTATTCATATAAACATTGAATGAATTCATTTTATTACTCAATTTCTTACTCGTCTGTTCGTTCGATTTTCAAATAGGTTTCAAGTTTTTAACATGAAAACGTTAGGCGGCCATAATTTTAATAATAACTAGAGGACGCCCTCGACTTCGTACGCGTAGAATTAGTGCTCCCCCTATTTTAAACCCCTGAGGGGTGAATTTTGCAAAAATCCTTTCTCAGTGCTTACATCATGAAACGAACCGCTGTACCAAATGGCAAGTTTCTAGGTACAGTAGTTTCGGCTTTGCGTTGATATGTACAGTCAACGTCATAAATAAGTGATCATTTATGTACCTTGTCACTTTAACGTCATGTTTAAAATGTCATACAAAATTGTGAAACGATTGAAAGCGACAAGGTACATAAATGATCACTTATTTATGACGTTGACTGTACGTCAGTGAGTCAGGTTTGGTTGGTTTTATATACGAGTATATATATAGGTAGGATAGATTAGACAAACAATATTATTATCACTTCTCATGCTCTTAAAATGCTACTTATATCTCTGCGAATCGGGACTAAAGCTCCTTATTAATCTCTAGGGATTAAAGTATTTTTTTTTATTTTACTTTGCAAACCCCTAAACAACCAATCACGGTGTCTGTGAATGGAGGATTATCGCCATTTTCAGTGATTGTGTATGGATCATATTTTTGGGTGTCGAAATAACCTCAAAATGACAACTGTGCAAATATATTTAAAAAAAGGATTTAATTTCGTGAAACACGATTAATTATTACGAATATGAATCTATTTAATCATATTAAGGCCGAACTCTTTTATTATGCGTGGTCCAATTACTTTTAAAATGGTTTCCAAGTTTGAATCTGTTGGCTAAATATGCAAGCATTTAAAACATCACTTTACAAAAAAACCGCGGAACTTTTTTTTCCTATTTGTATTTTGAATAGATGTTCATAACTTGTATAGAGCGTACGTTGTTAAAAAATTTCACCAATTAACTGTGCAACTTCAGAAATTACGGACGAGAAATGTCATCATCATCATCCAGTGAAGAAGAATTAACGCCTAACTCCAGAATGGAGAAGAAAGCAAAAAAGGTGATACGAAATCTTTTGCCGCCAAAATCTAGTGGCATTTATTCAAAAACATACCAAACTTTTATTGATTAGAAATGTGGGAAATAAATAACATCATTAATGTTAGATTAACGATAGTAATAATAAGATACCTAATTGTTAGTTTTAATTGTTACAAACTTTTTTATAGTAAATGTTGTAATTTTGTTTAGAACGTCGTTTTTTTCCTCGCATTCAATGTGAAAAGTAGAGTGTTTAACGCGAGACTAAACAACCATAATGACACTCGAACTACAGCCACCCTCGCTCGCAAGCTCGCTCGCGTTTCTAAACATCTCGTGTTATTATGGCTTGTTTTAGTCCCTTGTTGAACAATCTACTATGTAATAAAATGCTAAACTTTAATTGTTTCTCATCTCAACCATTTACTGACGTGGTAAAATAAAATAAAAAAGGTAGGTTTTTTACTGGCCATATTGAAAAAGTAATAAATACCGGGTTTCTATTCAGCTTTGCGTTTTCTTGTATTGTTACCGTACCGTTATGATCGTTCTTATTCGAGTTGTAACAATATGCTGCAGATTATGATGTCAGGAAAATCAGGCAACTTACCAATGTTGAGACAGCTCGCTTTGTTTGTTTATCTATACTAATATACCTCTATACCTCTTTATAATAGTAAAGAGGTAAAGTTTGTGACGTTGTAAGGGGTAATCTCTGGATTTACTGAACCGATTGTGAAAATTCTTATACCACTAGATAGCCACTTTATTTGTGAGTGTCATAGGGTATATATTACAAAAAAATATTGCCCGACAAAGTGGGAACGGGAACAGCTGGTAATTGATATTTTCGTAGGTTTATGTCGTTTCTGTAGGAGAACGTTTCGAAACGTTTTATTAAGTGGTTGTTTTGCACCGTCATGGGTATGTATTTTTTATTATTATTACTTTTTTTAGCTCTTGTGTAAGTACTATATTATAATTATATAATATATGTGTAAGAAACGACTGAATGTTGAGTTTCTTTCGGGGTTTCTTCTCAGCAGTGGTCTCATGCGTAGCACTGGTAGATTTTAGATTTTTGACGTGTAAAAGTGCCAGTGCGGCCTACGTACGAAAAAGCATCTTTTATCTTTTATGTCAGGGAAAAAATAACGAATAATTAACTACGCGAATTATAGAGTTACTATTTATGTTTTTAGGAGTAGTTAAGTCGGATCTCCTAAACTTAACTCTGGGAAATCTTGTAACACGGGTCAGCTCTAAAAAAAGCGGTCAAGTGCGAGTCCGACTCGCGCACTGAGGGTTCCGCATTTAAGATAATATGGTTGGAAAACGCAAAAGACAATATTTATATTGTTATAATCTATATTTTTCATATGTCTATTGAACATTTTTCTATAAATTGCTTTTAGTAAAAACAACATGAAATTATTGTTGAAGTTGTAGGGCCGTGTTAATAAACTCGTCTCGACTGCAATGCTCGTTTCCAGATGCGTCAGAAGTAACAGTTTTCTATGGCTTGACGTTTAGTTTGACGTATCTCCTGACGGGCATCTCGATCAAGATGAGTTTATTAATACGGCGCCTAGGATTGAAGTCTTGAGATAGATCCCACTTACCAGTAGGTGGCCTATTTATTCTTGCCATTAGAAACAAAAAAATAACGGTGTTTTAAAACGCCCAATAACATAATATAAGTATTATAACATTGCATAGCACTAGTCCTAGTTTTGAGCTAGCGCAAAGCCTCAGTTTCAGTGCCAATAGTTAGATAGCCCCCTGTATTTGATGTCATCACCCGTCACTCGAGCATATGTGGCTCACTATAGTGTCGTTATTATAGTAGGAGATCGGAATAGGAAACGATTTGCACCGGGTTCTTTATTGGATAAAAAGTATTTTTGTGTCAAATTTGATATGCTAAGTAATATGTGGCGAATAGGTAGGCTGAAAAATTTAAATAAACGGGATATAATTAAAAAAAATGCAAATATATGTTAAAAAAAATGCAATTGCTTGTTTAATGAAATCTAAAAATTTAAATAAACGGGAAGGATAAGGAACTATGGGTCAGTTGATCAGTTCTACGTTCTTTATCTCGTCTCAATGTCCGTACTTTATAACGTCAAACTCAATATGATTTTACCCAGAGGAATAGACACTGAGTCGCCATTGCCTAATGCACTCGCAATCTGGAGGAGGCCATTTGCAACGTCAAAAGATGGCGGATGTGTAGTTTGTTTTAGTTTTTATTTTTGTGTATTTAGGTGTTCAAAGTTCTTTTTTGTTAGTGATTTGTACTTTTAATGAATTGTGTTGCACAGTGATAGAAGACTTGGACTTATTTCGTGTATCCTGGCATCTTACTTCTCGTTTCAAGTGGACTCGCAGTGGTACAGAGGTTAAAACTATCTTGGCCTCTGTCCTATATATCACCGTACTACGTTGCCACCAATCTTCCTAGAGAAGATTGGATTGTGTTTTATTACTATATTGATTTATACTTATATATACTTTTCTCAAACATGCTCGGAAAAAACGGTTTTCCGATTGAAAGACAAGGACGGAAAGAGCCTCATTTTACTCCTAGGAGTAAAAAAACCATATGAAAACACTTTCCGTCCATGTCTATATTTTTCTTAAAAATGCTGTCAATTTGCATACAAAATCAAAAGGACCAAGACAAAAATTCCAAACAGCCAAGGTAACTGCTCGCTTTTTTAGCACAGTACGTGTGTTTCTTTTTGAATTTGCATTCCAATTTCTATGGTTAGTATTTAAAAACAATTGACAGTCGGTAACATTCGTTCACTCTGCATAATTAAATTACTTGCTTTTTAAAAATGTATTTGTTTTATTTCCTCACATGTTTGAGAAAAGCATTATGTATGCCTCGGCGGAAACGAGGATTTCCTGACTCGTATTTTAGCAGGCCTCGCTGTTGCTCGGCCTACTAACCACCTCGTCAGGAAAACCCTTACTTTCCGCGCCTAGGCAACAATGTACTATGACACTGGCGAAATCATTTCATAGTGGAAACGCCATATTCCCGCGGTAGTAGCTGCTCAAGACGCCGCGGGGCAAAGTTGTTTTTTCATTTTGTATGCAGACAAGCCTTCGATTTTCAAAATGAAAACAAATGAATGAATATATGGCTTTTATTTCATTCTTATAACGAACTACTAGAACTGTGTTGTGATTTGCTACGCTTGTGGGTGTAGTAATTAATAACTGCCAATAACTCAGTGTGGCCGATAAAAGAGCGTATGTTTTACGCAACCAACTATATAAGTTGCTAGCGACCTACCCTCGGCTCGCTTTTGTTTCTGTGAGTTTTCCGTACATATAATTACCTTTATCTTGAATCACTCTATATTGATGACCGCATAAAATCCGTTGCATAGTTTGAAATATCTAGGCGTACGTACAGAGGGACGGAGTCCCGGAAGCGACTTGGTTTTGTACCTACTATGTAAAGATCTAAGAGATAATTATGTGACCCTTTGCTTACATCTAACATCATGGCTGATGCATATTTCCGGCTGTTAAATGGATGTGAAACGCTGGTAAAATCGCGTAGCTGTCAAAAAATACTATACAAAGGACCATGGGCCGAAATGTCCCCCCCCACCAACAGAAATGAAACATGTCTCATTTAATAGATCTCAGCAACATTATGTATTTTTACTATGGAGACGATCACCAGATGTATGGGGTTTTCTTGGAAAACCATAATCGTATCGTATGGAATTTGTTTGAAAATGAACACATATATGGATGATTTGCCTTATTTGGCCCTTGTTTTCATTAAAAAAATCCCAGGAGGAGGTCAAAAGTTCTTAAGATACCTAACTGATCGCACAACCAGCTAACACCACAGCGGGAGAGTTTGGGTCAGCACATGGATTTCCTTACATTTTATTACCATTTTAGATGTTTTTCTGAACATGCACTATTCCGGCGTTAACCGCAGATTCATTCAGTTGGGTATCCTAGGCACTCTGGAAGTCCTGTATCGATGCTCGAGGTATTCATCATCACATTTCACTAAAAGCATTCCCTGGCGAGGAACCAAGGCTTCGAAATAACCTCTTTAGTGTGAAAAACGCACTCTGACCCGTTTTATTAGTCCGCGAGTGTAGTTTGTTTCACAGAAAATTCACGAAAAAAAAGCTTTTGATACAAACCATTTTTTTAAACCCCATTTAAAAAAGTTCCTTTTGTAGATTACCTGTGGTAATATTGTTTTTTTTTTCAGATATGAATGCCACTGCACGGCCCGTTACACTGGCAACAACTGCGAGGTGGACGCGGGTGACCCGTGTGCATCGTCACCGTGCCAAAATGGCGGTCGGTGCGTCGAGGACGCACGCGGTGATTACGCTTGCATGTGTACGGCGCGATTCCATGGTTAGTATTGGTACACGTGTACACATTTCTTTTAAGGATTCCGAAGTCAAACTGTCACTGAAAAAAAAATCCAGCTACACACAGAAGAGCAAAAAACACTTGTAAAAGACAAAACATTCATGTGTACTGATTAACTATTACTATTAAGCTTTCCCTCCCATTTAATATTCTTGTCACAGTAAAATATGGCCGCATTTTTTTTTATTTCATAGACCAATTATGAGGCCATTTGCAATGTTAAAAGATGGCGGATGTATTTAGGTGTTCAAAGTTCTTTTCTGTTAGTGATTTGTCCTTTTTATGCCTTTGTCTTGCACAGTGATAGAAGAATTGGACTTATTTCGTGTATCTGGCATCTTAATTCTCGATGCAAGTGGACTCGCAGTGGTACAGAGGTTAAAACTATCTTGGCCTCTGTCCTACATATCACCGTACAACGTTGCCCCCAATCTTCCTGGAGAAGATTGGATTGTGTTTTATTACTATATTGATTTATACGGTTGTACGTTATTTTACAGACTGAATTTGTTTAGAATTTCATTTCATATAAATTTTTTCTCGTATTATCATTTCATAGAATAATCAATATGTAGAATAATTACTTTGAAGACATTTAAATCATCGTTTTTTATTTCAAATAAAAATCAATGTTTCTTTTTTCATATCATAGAATAGCAAATTAAATATTCTTTGTTCTAATATTATTTATTTAAAATATAAAAAATAACCTCGAAGGCTAAGGCGGGAGCTTGCTTCGCTTCGCTCCCGCCATAGCCTTCTAACCTAACCTATTCAAGTCGGTTCTGCCCAGAGAGGTCTATATTCGCTAAAAAACAAATATTTTGTTTGATAAGTTTGTGTAATGAAAAAATAAAATTATAAAATTCATTGAATTGATTTTCTGTGGAATGTGTTTCTTTCAAGTAAATAGTTTAAAAAAAAATAATATTCGAAGCAAAAATACAAGGACCAAATAGTATATGAAACATTTTCTGTGAAACAAAATTCTGTAATTTTTCTGTCTGTAAAACAAGGGGACACCGATTTATACTTATATATATACTTGACACTGGCGAAATCACTTCATAGTGGAAACGCCATATCCCCGCGGTAGTAGCTGTTGAAGTTATAGAATAAAAAAGTCCAGCAATAATTGCCGCTTTTTAACATTACGCTCATATCTTCGTAAAGCCCATTGTACTATCAACACCGTTTTTTTGTCAGTGGCACTTTGAATCTACTATCAAGGCAATAAAGTTCAATTAAGTCTGTTCGAAATAGTATTTTTCACAATCGAGAGAGAGCTTTTTAGTCGAGTACCGTGTTTAGGCCACGAAGCTTGCTGAGTGGCCTAAGTAAGGTACGAGATTAAAAAGCTAGATTATGTCACTATTGTGAACAATACTTTTTGTACGAGTTTAGTATCATAAATAATTTAATTAAATAAGACAACTAAATATCTTATTACTATATTATCTAGTTCTACTATCCGCCTTCTTTTACACAAGATAATTGAAAAAGTTATCACACCACCGGCGTCCGTAATGTTGTAGTACTGTGCTATGAATGGCCACTATCGAATTGAATGCTAGCCAATCACAAAGCTTTTTTTTATACAGCAGCAAGTTTAAGTAGATTTTTGACAGACTACGTTCCGAAACGCCTTAGATCCGCAATTTTGTACCGATCGAGTCTTATTAAACAAAACATATTATTGAAATACGAAGTTCTATTTAAAAAAAATCGTTTGTCTAGAGCGTATCGAAACAGTTATTTCGGAAGTAACATAGACTATTTCATCGACGCAAAGAGTGACGTTGCAAATCTTAAAACACAGATTGTATCGACTAGTATGAAGTCAGGGAAATGAACTTTGTTTCCAATGCAATAAAGTTAAAAATTGAATTGCCTCGATAATGCACATTCTAGCATTGAACCTTACGAGGTTATAGTATAGTGCAAAGCAGTGAAAGTTCATGTATATTCGGTTTTGTAGTTTGCACACTGTTTTTTATTATTATGTAGGAGCCCTTACGGTTATGATAGCTATCAAAGTGACAAACCGAAATGTTGTACACATAAATAATGATACTGAAGTAATTTTTATTAAATTAGAGGCAATTCCATCGCCACGGGCGGAGCCATATTTTGTGCTTGTTTTTTGCCGAGCTCAAAAGAGGCGCTTCGAGCTGATCCGCAATGTGCCTCGAGCGTTTGGCTCAGAGCGAGCAGCCTCAAACTGAGGCGGTTTGACTCAATTCGAGGCTGCTCGGCCTGGGTCTGCTAAAACCATGCCGTTTTTGAGATGTTACCATATTGTCAACGTTACGATAGCACATATTTATATGACAGTTATGGCGGCTAGTTAATTACAATACGATGACATGTCAAATGCCATATGGTTTTACAACAAAAATCAAAAAAACTAAATAACAAACACTCTTTAGTCAGTGACGTTGTATACCGCTATAATGCCACGCTACAATTCAACCATGCTCAACATTTGAACTAGTCAACTGTCCTGTCTGATGGTCAGTTCTTTATACCATACATACATACATTCACGCGTCTTTAGCGTAGGGGTAGGCAGATACCACTTCAACCAGACAAACTCCCCTCGCTTCTCCCGATCTGACCCTTTCTTAATACGTTCCTGACCTGAACTTTATACCATGATCTTATGTATTCCAGGTATGCACTGCGAACTGGAAGTTTCTGAACACCCGCTATGCGTGGCCGACCCTTGCCGCAACAACGGCAGCTGCAGCGTACCGCTCGGAGCTGATAACTACTTGTGCACATGCCCCCCTGGTTAGTTGAAGAGAGAGGACACTATAATATGACTATACCGTGGGTTTCTGCTAGGGTTATCATACGTCCGGATTAGTCCGAACATGAGCGTCTGCTACCATGCTCACCATGCTACTGTAACTAAGTGAGTAATGTTTCCATTTTGTAACCGGGAAATGTCAGGCTTTTGTCAGGACTTTTCAAATTCCTAAATGGTAACCTTTGGTTGGCCCTTGAAGGTTTTGAGGCCAGATAAGACAAGGGTAGACAAGATGCATATTGCGTTATCGTTATCCAGAATGTGTGTGTACATAATTGACGTAAGCTGTCAGGCGGTCGTCTCGAGCGCCAACGTCTGTTTTCTACATTTTGTCAGTTTTCGAAAATCGGCACGCAACTGTTTAGTCTTACTAGCACGTGCTAGTAATTTGATGTCGTCGCTATACGTGATCCTTGCAGCAGCTGCGGTAGCTGCAGCGTGGATCTCGGAGCCGACACCTACTTGTGTACATGCGCCCCTGGTTAATTGAAGAGATGACACAACACAGGAAATTATTTTAGAGCTATATCTCGACCGCGTGCTTCTGCTCTCTTAGTGTGTACACGTATATTTCACACGATAGATGGATGTTTATGCTTTTCACTGTACATAATTCCGGTCAGATAGCGAAGTATAATACAGAGTGAGAAACTTGGCAGCACTCGATCTTTAACAATATGGTATCCAACCATTTTTTTTTTGAAGACTCTGGTACTTTGACAAAGAATTAGAAGTGTGGTAGCTTCATTGGCAGGGCCACACCCAAGGCTAACCACGTCGGCTGATGGCTAACAGTCACACTTAGCAGGCTTTACTGGTCGCAATTGCGAGACCGACGCCAACCACTTCTTTTATCTACCTCTTGAAAACTCTTATACTCTTGGTACTTTGACAAATAATTAGAAGTGTGATAGCTTCCTTGGCAGGGCCACACCCAAGGCTATCCACGTCGTCTGATAGCTAACGATGTCACACTTTGCAGGCTTTACTAGTCGCAATTGCGAGACCGACGCCATCCACTTCCTTTATTTACCTCTCAAAGACTCCTATACTCCTAGTACTTCGACAAAGAATTAATATTAATATTGTGGGGTCCGGTCTGTTCTTGTTTGCAAGGACTTGTTCTCCAGTTATTCTAGTTATGGCTTTTGACGTAGAGACCTCGTCGTGTTGTTCTTAGTCATTATTTTTAGTTGAATGTTTATTGATCTTAAATTTTTAATCATTTTATTTTTGTAACTACTAAGGTTTTTTTTGTTACCTTTAAACATTTAAATGTAACTTACTTTAAAGTATTTATTATGTTTTTATGACTGAAAAACTGGCCTGCTGGAGTTGCGGCGCCTCTTCTCCGCAATGATGGTCTTGTCCGAAGCGCTGGTAGATTCACTCTATATTGCCGACGTGTAAAAGAGCCCTCAGGTGGCATGTGGTGTGTGTGGTGTATTTACTTAATAAATATTTTGAATTTTTGATTCTGATGGCTAACGTCTCACTTTGCAGGCTTTACTGGTCGTAATTGCGAGACCGACGTGGACGAGTGTGCCTCAGCCAGCGCCTCCAGCGCCTGCCTCAACGGCGGGCGGTGCGTTGACGCTGTCAACAACTTTACATGTGACTGCTCTAATACAGGTAAGGCTAACAAGGCTATATAATATTTTTTATAAGTTATTGTACCTGACTGATATAATTTTAAAAGTAATTGAGTAGTCAACTAATTTAAAAAAAAACGTATCTATATTTTTTTTTTAAAACCGATAGTTTCCCATAATTTTATTGGTCATAATGATATTTTTGACATAATTATTGGTAGTCATAACTTTTTATATCGCTAAAACTTTTCAGAATTTCAGGAATATCTATGTATTTATGTATGTATGTAAACTCTTTATTGTACAAAAATATAAATATTACAATATTGTGTTGTATATTGTATTGTATATCTAATGTGTAGACAATGGGCGGAATGAATGGAGAGCCACTCGACCGCCCGCCTGCCTCGGCGGCGTCCCCACTCATCATCATCATCAATGTGTAGACAAGGCTAGGTTACGTTAGGTTAGATTTATAAGTGTCCTGAAAAAGAAACATTTACGTAAAAAAATACGTGAGATGGTTCTGACCCAAAACACATTATGACTAAAAATATTATGGCAGACAATATGGCCATTAAAAACAAATTATGAAAATCTATTCACATATTTCATGGAAATGAAAACACAATAATACCTATTTTTACTTTCTATATGCGAAACAGAGCTTTAAATAGTGTCTGTCAATAACCTAGTTCTTCGAACAAATCGTATATTGATTATTTAATATTGCGTTTAATTTTACCATATAAAAACAGATATCTAAAAAAGAAAATATATTTTAAAATCAAAACCAACGCGAAGAAATTAGTGTAATAAGAAAACTGATTCTACGTACGACGTCGCTGGCGTCCTCTATTGTTCAATGTAGGCAGTTGTAGATTATTTATTTATTTTCTTTGCCCCGCGGCGACTTCAACAGCTACTACTTCGGGTATATGGCGTTTCCACAATGAAGTGTTTTCGCCAGTGTCAAGTATATATAAGTATAAATCTATATAGCAATAAAACACAGTCCAATCTTCTCTAGGAAGATTGGGGGCAACGTTGTATAGTGATATGTAGGCAAATGATATAGTTGAGAAACGATACATTCGGCCAAATATATTTCGGGCTAAAGGCAGGATGCCGTACGGTGATATGTAGGACAGAGGTCAAGATAGTTTTAACCTCTGTACCACTGCGAGTCCACTTGAAACGAGATATGAGACGCCAGATACACGAAATAAGTCCAAGTCTTCTATCACTGTGCAACACAAAGGCATAAAAAGTCCAAATCACTATCAAAAAAGAACTTTGAACTCCTAAAAGCACAAAAATACATAACTAAAACAAATTACACATCCGCCATCTTTTGACGTTGCAAATGGCCTCCAATTGCTGATGATATGTCTCTATTCTAGGGTACACTGGCGCCAGATGCGAAACCAATGTGAACGAGTGCGAGGAGGAGCGGAACATCTGCGGGCATGGCATTTGTTACGATCTTTACGGGACCTTTGTGTGCTTCTGCCAGCCGGGGTACGCCGGGGAACGGTGCAATAAGGTCAGTACACACTCAGGGGTAAAATTAGCGGGAAAGAGTGCATTTTTCATACAAATGAGATTATTTTGAAGCCTTGCTTCTATGCCTGGGGATGGTTTTTAGGGAAATCTGATGGTGGATACCCAAGCATCGATACAGGACGTCCAAAGTGCCGGTTAACGCCGGAGTTGTGCATGTTCAGAAAAACGTCTAAAGTGGCATGAAAATGTAAGGAAATCCAAACGCTGGCAGGACCTTCCCGCTGTGGTGTAAACTGCCTGTTCGATCAATTAAGTATCTTAGGATCCGCTATTAAACCTCACTCTGGCATCCCCAGGCTTAGAACCAAAGCTTCAAAAATAACCTAGATTTTTGTAGGAAAATCGCACTCTGTTCCGCTAATTTTGCCCCGTAAATTCCATTTACAATTTATGCATGAAGGAAAATAAACTTCCGTCCTCTGCTGCGGTTTTCGCTGTGGGAAACCTTGGGGAACGCCTTGGTCGAGCAGTGGACGTCTTGCGGCTGGCTGATGATGATGATGATGAAAATAAACTTTATCTATCCAAATATCATAAACCCTCCATGATGCGTTCAAGAACTGCACATTATGACCACCATAAAAATATACTGTTTTGTTAGAACAAATTTCTTGTCTGTAAAAATGTTATTATTGCTAAATAATATTTGATTTCGATTATATTATTTTATTCAAATTTCGAAATTCGATTCTAATATCAGTCGAGATGACGTTAAGTACGAAATGAATTGTCAATCTGCATACAAATTTGACAAACGTCGCACGTAAGTAAGATATCAAACGATATGATAGTTGGAGCCGACTCTAGTTTGTCTCCGAATTAAATAAAAACTATGACAGCTGCCAGAAAACTTTTCAATGTTTTAAAATTAGTTTTATGGTATATAATTATTCGATTTATTTAAACCATAAAATGAGCGATCTAGATGATATATAAATCTTGGCGACGCTTCCTGATATCCGTAACAAACCAACGTTATAAAATAATTACTGTCAGTGGCCCTGAACAACGCTAAGATGCCGGTTATAATATGCGGCTCCTGAATGCATCATGGAGGCTTATGATATGTGGGTAGATAAAGTAGTGTATGTAACTGTGTAAACTGTAACAACACTCGTGTGATGTTATTATGAAACTCGCCTTCGGCTCTGTCCATAAACCCACACTCGTGTATAATGCCCTTCATTATGTACAGTCACATAAACTACTATTGTTCATTGCAATACAGTTCAAATAAAATTGTCTTGATAATGTACTATCAACCACACCGCCGCACCGTCACTGCTTTAGTGAAGGTCACCGATGACATCCGTTTTAATATTGAGCACAAAAAGCTTACAGTTCTTGGTCTATTAGATTTCAGCAGCGCTTTTAACACTGTGGATTTTGATATTCTTCTTGGGATTCTTAATACCCTCCATCTTTCTCCAACTGCTCTTTCTTGGTTTCGCGCTTACCTCTCTGGGAGGCGCCAGCGCGTCAAGGTTGATGATTGCTTTTCTGGATGGTGCCATCTGTCAGCTGGTGTCCCCCAGGGTGGAGTGCTCTCCCCCCTGCTTTTCTCTATTTTTATTAATAGTATCTCTAACTCCCTTCGCTCCTCGTATCATCTATACGCGGACGATTTGCAAATTTACGCCTGTGCTACTCTTGATGATTTCCCCGCCTTGATAGGTCAAATTAATAGTGATCTTGAGTCTATACGTTGCTGGGCGGAGAGGTTTGGTTTAATGGTTAATGCTAAGAAGTCACAGGCCATTGTCATTGGCAGCCCTCATTACGTTGCTAACCTAGCTGGAGTTGTGATGCCTAGTGTTTACTATGATGGGACTCCGATTCCCTTCTCCTCTACTGTTAGAAACTTGGGTGTCACAATGGACCAGACGTTGTCCTGGACAGCCCACGTTAATAATGTTAGCCGTAGACTCTTTGCTTCCCTACATTCCTTGAGGCGTCTGCAAAATTTTCTACCTTTTAACACAAAGCTTACTCTTGCTCGTTCCTTACTACTTCCTCTCCTAGATTATGGGGACATTGCGTTTCTTGACCTCAGGGAGGAACTGCTTGACAAGCTTGAGCGTCTCCAGAATGTTTGTATAAGATACATTTATGGTTTGGGGAAATATGACCATGTATCCCAATATCGCGTGCAACTCAAGTGGTTGCCCATCCGTCGTCGTAGGGATGTGCATGTTATGTCGCTCCTTTTCAATGTACTTTTCACTTCTTCCTCTCCTTTTTATCTCTCCGAGAGGTTTAGTTTTTTGGCCGATGGTAGTGGACACCGCCTTCGGTCTAGTGCTAACCTTTCCCTTACCGTTCCATCCAACAAGACTCGTACCTATGCTAAATCTTTCACGGTACACTCTGTCCAGTTATGGAATAGGCTTCCACAGTGCTTGAGGCAATCTGGATCTGTCGGTTCATTTAAGGAGAAGTTAAAGAAGTTGTGGTTAAATGTACAGGATGAGTCGTGACTCGTGAGTGTTGTTCCTTTGCCCTGTTGTAGGTTTTAATTGCTGTTTACATATGTGGTAGTATATATTAGTATATTTTATTACCTATGTATTTATTTTATTAAAGCAGATATTATTACTTTTTAATGTCTGTTTTTCAGATGTATGTACCGTTTTTCTTTTTTCTTTTATCTGATATTTTGTAAATTTGCCTATCCTCTTGCGTTATCCTGGCTTATTCTACTCCAAGGTTAACTGGAAGAGATCTCATATGGGATAAGTTCGCCTATGTACATTATCTATAGTGATGCAAAATGTTTTGTAATTGTTTATGTGCAATAAAGAGTTTACATACATACATACATACATACTATCAGCTCAATGAATCCTTGACCATAGAATGGTGTCATAATGACATTATTTAACACATTTTTTGATACTACTTAAGATTTTAATCATAACGTCACTGTGACACAGTTCTATGGTGGGTCAGGGTTCCATTGGGCTGAGAGTAAGATTAAAATATCACATTTATTTATCTTATTTATTTATTTAACCTTCATTGCACAAAAATAATTATAGAGAACTTAATGTGTAATGGCTTTCTCTACCAGTCAACCTAATAATCGTACAGAAAGTAACAAAAGTGGTGCACAGAAAAATAAAGACAGAAAACAAAGCAAAGAACATAATACTTCTCGTGAAAGTACTTATAAAAGGTACAAGATATACCCATATACAATATATTGACGGTTCTGTGACTCAACCTCGTTTATAGAACATTATCCAGTATAAACTGACACGCGCTAAGTATGTACTCGCGTAGTTCGTGAGTGTCAGTTTATACTGGACAATAATCTATATACGAGGTTGAGTCACAGAACCGTCGATATATTACACAGAGCGATCCGATATGCACAGTGACGCCATGTAACAGATCGGCCATATAAACTCCATGTTAATTTCATTTTCGCTAGAAATATATAGCAACAAATCTTCGTTGGCTTATGTCCTGGGTGTTCGTCGACTGTTTCTTACATGAGTCAGCTATTGAAGCTATGAAAAAAAAAACCTTGATATTATAGTTTTTAACACGTGTAATGTTTATAGATAGGGCAGGTATCCCCCTGCGCGTCGAACCCTTGCGGCGCCGGCGGCACGTGCGTGGAGGAGGGCACCGAGTTCCGCTGCCAGTGCCACCGCGGCTGGCTGCCGCCGATGTGCTCGCCTCCGCCGCCGCCGCCCGCCTGCGACCACCCCTGCCCGCCGCGGTCGCACTGCAAAGACTCTGGTAACTATCAAACTAGTAGAGCCCACGACACTAACACGCGTATTCAGAAACAACTTTGTGATTGGTTGGATTGGATATTTGTTTATGGGACGATTTGAACGCACTGCGAGAACTGTAAAAAAACGGGACAATGTCACACCAATTGGGATTGTTTATATTTTTACAAGCACTCTAATTCGTAAACCATTTCGAGGAATATGGTTTTAAAGCTCTGCGTTGTTAAGTTTTTTAAACGTTTATCTATTTTGAAAAATTCGACAAAAGTATATTTAACCTTTGTTTGACTTTCGTTGTTATTTACTAGAAAATTCCATTCCAAATTTAAAATAATCATGCCATCCATAAAACGTCTGCTAAATAACTAAAGATATTAAAACAAAACTATTGGGTCTAAAACAAAATTAACAAAATAGGTCTCTTACCTATTCTTTTGATTTAGAATCTAAAAACCGTAACTTTTTTTTTGGTCTATGCCAATTGACCTATTCCCAAACTTAGCTCTAGGCTTGTACTATGGATACTAGAATTGTATTGACTTTCATGATTGTTTGCTGTCCCCAGTCCTGCCGAGCATGGTGACCGGCATCTTGATAGCCAAGCAAGTAATGTGCGTCTGCGACATCGGTTATTATGGTAAGTAATGTATTTTTAACTTCTCATGCTCTTAAAATGCTACTTAAATCTCTGCGAATCGGGACTAAAGCTCCTTATTAATCTCTAGGGATTAAAGTTTTTTTTTTTAATTTCCTTTGGAAACCTCTAAACAACCAATCACGGTGTTTGTGAATGGAGGATTATCGCCATTTTCAGTGATTGTGTATAGACCATATTTTTGGGTGTCGAAATAACCTCAAAATGACAACTGTGCAAATGTGTAAAAAAAAGGATTTAATTTCGTGAAACACGATTAATTATTACGAATATGAATCTATTCAATCATATTAAGGCCGAACTATTTTATTATGCGTGGTCCAATAAAATTGTTAGCTGTAATTGTTAGAAACTTTTTTATAATAAATGTTGTAATTTACGTCGTTTTTTTCCTCGCATTCAAAGTGAAAAGTAGAGTGTTTAACGCGAGACTAAACAACCATAATGACACTCGAACTACAGCCACCCTCGCTCGCAAGCTCGCTCTCATGGCTAAACATCTCGTGTCATTATGGCTTGTTTTAGTCCCTTGTTGAACAATCTACTATTATTCCTTAGCCACTTAAACTCAAAACAATCCATACAAATTTAGCTCCGGGCGTTAACGCTTCTCATCCCCTAAATCGAGTCCAATTTCCACGATTTTTGAATATATTGTAGTCGTTATAAAGACCTAGGTCTGTACGTTTATTTTATTTGTTTTTTTTAAATTGTGTCATTGTAAGAAATATTTTCGTGCAAGGGAAAACGTACAGGGCCGGTAATACACTCAGGATCAAAAATACCGGGTCAGAGTGCGTTTTTCATACAAACGAGACTATTTCGAAGCCTTGGTTCCTCGCCAGGGGTTGTTTTGAGTGAGGTTTAATGGTGGATGCTGCGAGGTTCAATAGAGGAGGTCAAAAGTTCTTAAGAGACCTAACGGATCGCACAATCAGTTAACACCACAGGGGGAGAGTTTGGGTCAGCACTTGGATTTCCTTACATTTTATTGCCATTTTAGATGTTTTTCTGAACATGCACTATTCCGGCGTTAGCCGCAGATTTATTCAGTTGGGTATCCTAGGCACTCTGGAAGTCCTGTATCGATGCTCGAGGTATTCATCATCAGATTTCACTAAAAGCATTCCCTGCTGAGGAACCAAGGCTTCGAAATAGCCTCTTTAGTATGAAAAACGCACTCTGACCCGTTATTTTGGCTCCTGAGTGTCAGTGTCTTTTTTTACTAAATATTTATCTGCCTATCAAGGCAAAACTGTTGAGTCCTAACACGTTTGTCTACGTTAAGGATAGCGGAGATAGTCGCCACCTTCCGACTCCATCATCAGATCACCTTTTAGACTTGTTGGTATTTTTAGAGCTCCGCCTACCCAATGAAGGTGTGTGTTTATGTGTGTAAGGGTATCATTTGGAAAGAGCCACGACCTTTAAAAAATGTCTGTTGGCCGTTATGGACCTAGGTTAATTGGCAACAAAACAATACAAGCTAGGTACATAGCCACTATGAAACCCTGTCGCATAACGTTCTTCTTCTTTGCCCCGCGGCGACTTCAACATCTACTACCGCGGGGATATGGCGTTTCCACAATGAAGTGATTTCGCCAGTGTCAAGTATATATAAGTATAAATCTATATAGCAATAAAACAATCAAATCTTCTCTAGGAAGATTGGCGGCAACGTTGTACGGTGATATGTAGGACAGAGGCCAAGATAGTTTTAACCTCTGTACATCTGCGAGTCCACTTGAAACGAGAAGCAAGATGCTAGTTACACGAAATAAGTCCAAGTCTTCTATCACTGCAACACAAAGGCATAAAAAGTACAAATCACTAACAAAAAAGAACTTTGAACACTTAAATACACAAAAATACAAAACTCAAACAAATTACACGTCCGCCATTTAACGTTTCAAATGGCCGCGTCACATAACGTCATCATTAACATTAGCGTAATTTCTTTCATGTCGCTTGACGCTGTCATTGTGAGAGGATTCCATAGTGGCTCAACATTTTAAGTCCCTGACTGTACATCGAAATTCGTTCTGTATTTTAGAAGTTACTCTCTGCTATAAGAAGTTATACTTGTTAACAATTGTATAAACAAAAAGTATCGTTTCCCAACTGTTTCATTCTCCAACCCGCTTTTTTTTCTGTAACTGTAAATATTTCAGGATTTATTTCAGTACCAATCTCTACAATTTAAAACTGCTATTCGATTAAGCCCCTCTTCTAAGCTGTTATTTCCCCCCTAAGGTGCCCCAGGGTTGTCACCCAACTGCACTACGCTAGAGCAAGCATGTGAGTCAGGGGTGTGCCAAAACGGCGCAACCTGCAGTCTGGGAGAGGACCATTTTAACTGCACTTGTGCCCCTGGATACAAAGGTACGTAAAAAAAAACTGAAGTAAAATAATAATCCAAACCCTTTATTCATATACAGTAAATCTATTTTAGTATGATTTTATCGAACAAATGAGAAACAAAACAATACAAAGATAAAAATAGAATGTACCGTACCGCAACGAAAATGTTAAGCACTTTAGTGCGTTTTCATAGTAAACTTCAAACAGAACATCAAATGACACACATGACAATGACAATGACATTAACAATGACAAGGTTCTCAGTATGCTCAATATTTTTATTGGCTGACAAGGGCGAAGTTATCCCTTAAAAGTGTGTATGAGTAAACCTTTACTCACTCCTCCACGACTTCTATTTCTCTGTAATTAGTTTTTTGATATTAAGCTTTTATTACAAAAAAAGTATGAATAAAGTATTGACTGAATCTTGTGGTCCTTACAACGAAACAAACAGAAATGTTCCTTTATCGAAATATGGTTGGGAACCACTTTACTCTACGGATGCACTGAGAAAGGGTATTCAAAAATCGACCCCCAAGAAGTAGGGGGGCAGCAGCGGCCTAGTATGATTAACTTTATCGCGTGACAAAATAACGCGTGAGTAAGACGAGCTGTAGGTAGGCCTCCAATAAGATGGAGTGACGACCTCGTCAGGATCGCGGGACCGCGGTGGATGCGAAAAGCACAAGACCGGTCTGAGTGGAAAGCCTTGGGGGAGGCCTATGTCCAGCAGTGGACGTCTTTCGGCTGACATGATGATGATGATGATGATGATGATGATGATGATGATGATGATGATGATGATGATGATGATGATGATGATGATGATGTGACAACATGTGGATAAAGCCTCCGTCACTCTCGTCTGTGTCAAAAAGTGACGACGCAGATATATTAGGGGGCTTCTAACCTGCAACATTTTCACGGCAATGTGTGGCCGGCAACTATTCGCATCTTGCTCTAACATACGAAGTAAGAGTAAGATAGCACTAGTTGCCGGCCACACATTGCAGCAAAACATGGCCCGTTTAGAAGCCCCTTTAGGCTCCCTGATGGCCCTGCCAAGACGCACTACGCTAACCAGCGTTTCTATTCGTTTCGCTTTTAAACCAACCGCGTCACTGGTAGATGACGTGTAACCAAAAGTCACGTGATATACCAGTAACGCGATTGGTTCAAAACCACATTTTATAGACTGGCCAAAACTTCAAAATAATTCTTAGGAAATTGTATAAAATTCTACAATAAAATTCCAAAAAGTATTACTGAACTTACTGACTCTAAATTTAAATCTTTCGTAAAACAAAAACTAATTTCCCGAGCATATTATAAAGTAAACGATTATATCATGGATAGGGATGTTTGGCGGTGAGTCGTCCGTCCTGCATGAGTAATCTACGCATAAATTTACCTACGCTTAAAAAAGGTGCACCTACTGTACAAAAATACCGTGATATTGTAAACTATCTATAATTATTATGTAATGATGTAAACCTTTGTCTTGAAGAAAATATACCTTGCCGAGTTTCTTACGCCGGTTCTTCTCGGGGCAAAGGTTTTATTTTTCGAACCGGTGGTAATGCTTTTTGACATTCATAGGTGCATTATACACCGTGTTTTATTTTATTTACGATAACTTCGGCATATTACTAGGTATATCTATAGAAACTAATTGGTAGATTAGATTTTTAAATATTGCAAAAAAAAAATTGTTTTCAGTTTATAACAAAATAATGAAATCTTTTATCTTTAGTCATTCTAAAAGGGACTTTAGAGTTACCTAGCTAATAATCAGTGTCAAAAACGTCTATGTTGGCGTGACATATACACACAAGTAAAGATAACACTTGACAGGTACAAGTCACTTTAGATTGACGCGTATACAAACCTAACAATTGGAAACTCTTTACTCATACGTATTAAAAGAAAATTGTTGTTATCAATTAAGAGCCTTTTACACTAGTTTAAAGTGATTAACTGATTAAATTTAAAAATTAAATATCTTTAAAACCGTTAGACTTATCATTTGTCTGTCTTCGGGAAATTAACTTTGTTTGACCTAAAGAACGTTCCCTTAAAGTTATCGTAAATCAAAAAAAACACGGTGTATTATGCCTAAATTGAAGAATAAAGAACTTTGACTTTGACTTTGACTTTGGTTAAAAACGAAACGAATAGAGACGTTAGTTAACGTAGTGCATCTCGGCAGGGCCTTCTGATACTTTTTTAAACTGCTGGACCTAGGGACTTCAAAAGTAGGAATATTTCTTGGGTACATTAGGGATGCGCTGAACAGGGTTTTTGAAAATCGAACCTCAACAAGAAGTAGGGGGAGATGCAGGTAAACCATACTCCGTGTAAGAAGTCGCAGGCGTCCCCCTTCGTCTGTGTTTGTATAGGATCCTGACTAGACCGTCGGCAGTGTCTGTTTAGGATCCTTATCATTGCTACTTCTGCCTATTTTCGCGATTCTATGCCGTATCTTTTAAAGATAGGGTTCTAATTAAGAAAAATCTTAAAATTCAATCTTCCATAGATAACCTTCAGTAGTTCGAAACATGGAACCAATTGAGAGCTAGGAGCGTTTAAACTCGGTCACGTGACAGCGATGACGTCATAGTCACACAGACGAGGGGTATAAAATTATGCGAGGCGACACAGACGAGGGGTTAAGTGAGTGGTTTTGCGGGTGGTAGGACAGGGTCCGTCCGGATCGCTACCACCATCTTATCTATTAACCTACCGCCAAACAGCAGTGTTCGCATTGTTGTGTTCCGGTTTGGGGATAAGACAGCCGGTGTAATGACTAGCATAGAGGCATTCCATCTTAGTCCTCAGGGTTGGCAACGCATTTGCAGTCTTATGCTAATGTCTATGGGTCACAGTTTCCACTTACCATCAGGTGGCCTGTGTGCTCGGTTGCCTTCTCTATGCCATAAAATATATATATATATATATATATAGATTGCGTTGTGTATTGTTTGGTGCATACCATTTGTCCGTCTGAAACATATGTGTTTGTTCGTTTTGCATTCATGAATGCTTTGGGATCATAATTATTTTAGAATTTTGATAAATCGTCAATGACAGATAAATATAATATATACAGTACAATAAACTGACGTAAACCCGACTAGGGCTGACAGAGCAGCTAAAAAGCTATCGATTTAATCCCTATGTATGTTCAGCGATTTTTACTTGTCTCTTCTTGAAATGTAATAACAAGGAAAGGTACCCAACTGTCCGACTCCGATTTCGTTTATTTTGATATATGTTAGGTTAGGTTAGGTTAGTTTAAAACATCAGACACGTATTTTAAACCCTCTAAAATATACAGAGATATTAAAAAAAAAAACAAGAGTAAGAAGATGAAAAAAATATGAGCACGTGTTTTGTTATATTGGCTAAAACTCATTTAAAAAAAAACCCCCGTCCCCTCGAAGTTGTATGTCTACTTCTCATCACTTTTACCCGATATAACAAAATACGTGCTCATTATTTTTTCATGTTCTTAAACATATAATCAAACCAACAGGATTTAACAATAAAAAAAAACTCTATAGAAGTCAGAGGGTTTAGTCACTTTTCATTACTTTGGAGGTCAATTTCTCCCAACAGATTGACTTTGGGCCAATAAAAAAATATACGTGTGTATTATTTTAGACTACTCTCTAACATATATCAAAATGAACAAAATCGGAGACGGACAGTTGGGTACCTTTCCTTGTAAGTACATGAACGTGCCATCTGGCTTCTGTATCTGTGTGTCCACTAAACCGGATGTGTATGTACAAATAAGGTATTGGTGTTAGTACATCGCAAGTTAAATGCAAGTGACACAAAATTACGCATTGCAGATAAAAAGACTTGAGTTTTGTTTGAGTTCCTTTTTTGCATATTGTCACTATTGGATTTAACGTGCGATTCGTTTTTGTAAATGTGATCATGCCACCGAAGCCATACATCCTAGGTGCGTACTGCGAGCTGGCTGCTGGCAAGGCCCTGTCTGATCTGAAGGCGCCGCCGGAGCGCTGCGTGGCCCAGCCTTGCGTGCATGCCGAGTCTTGCACCGATCTGGTAAGAAGGGGGGTTGTTGAAGACTCGTTTAATAACATCAAAAGAAAAATGGCATATTCACTAGATGCAGGACATTCAAACACACAGACACACTGAGTTTTTTGCGAACGAAAGTGATTAAAAACTTTTGAAATGAACAATGATTTTCCACGGCTTTGCATCATTCTTAATAATGCGTACTGCAAAAGAGTGGAATTCTCTTCTGGCGTCTGTATTTCTGAGTATCTATACACACATACATTTCCTCGTACAATCAAACAATTTTATCGCTATACCACTTTGGACTAACGTAAGAGACTTCTTATGATTTTATTTACAGTGTCACTTTGACATAGTCCAAGGTGGTATAGGAATTAAATTCCTTGACTGTACCTATTTAATTGTTTTCATTCGCTTATTTTGTATGTGACGGGATTTATGTGCTTTAATTTTTGTTTTTATATATTCATTTTAGGTATGTAACCTGATTTCAGTATAATGTATTTTTTTTTGTTGGATTATTATAAAGATAGAGGTCTTTTTTTAGTTACATAATTTGGTATTAAAAAAATCGTGTAATAATATGAAAATCGAATCGCCACGCTCGTGCTTTAATGCCTGTCATTATGCAACTGATATAATACGAATAAACGCTGACATGTCGAAGTTTCTATCTATAATTTTACCCTCAGCCGTCTGGTTTCCGTTGCGATTGTGAGGCGGGCTGGTCCGGTGCTCGCTGCGACGTCGCAGAATCGTGCGTGACCCGCCCGTGTCAGAACGGTGGTACGTGTGAAGACGGCTTGTGCGAGTGTCGCGCGGGTTACGTCGGTGTGGCGTGCGAGGCCGCGGCGGACTGCCGCGCGGCGGGCTGCGCTAACCAACAGGTTAGTCGGGTAGATACAAGTTGTATACATCACAGAATCGTTGGTCAACCGTCGAGTCGTCGTCAGAGGTTTAAAGTTAAATGTATCTTATTAATTATTATACTAACGCATTTATTTCTTTAACTTAAGTTGAAGATTTATTTGTGCATTGAAAACTATAGGACCTAGAGACCCGTAACTGCGCCTACGCTACCCGTAAATGTACTATTTCAGTGCGTGCACTTGTATTATCGCCGTATTAACCGAGGCTGTCACACCAGGAATGCGTGGAGCAGGGAGGCGCGTGGCGTTGTGGGGCTCCTGCGGTGGACTCGGCCTGCGCGTCATCCCCTTGCAACAACGGGAGCTGCCTTGCTCTCGACACGGGGCTATTCAAGTGCCAATGCCCCCCAGGGACCAGCGGTGAGCATATACTTGAAAATCAATTTAACCTCTTCGCCAATATGATGCTATCTCATTATTAACCTGTCCCGACCCTGGTCCTATGCCTAGTGCCGTATCTATCCCTAAGGATGCGGCTCCACTGAGGCGGAGATGAGCGGAGTGGAGCGGAGCTGTTCCAATATTAACGAATAGAATCCAAACTAACGTGCGCAAGGCGCGCTCGACTGGTTAATATTGGCACATTCAGTTGCTCGAAACGTCAAATCACTGTCGAGCTAGGAGCACCTAAACTCGGTCACGTGACACCCATGACGTCATAGCTCGGCAGACGATATGTCCCCTAGGCCACTGCCACCGGGAATGGTGCCCATAACGCTGGCTGCATTACCTCGTTGGATAGCTAGTGCTAGCCATTGGCCGAGGAAAGAGCCAGCCCTATGGTCACCTGAGGCACGAATCAGCGGGACTAGACGAGTTGCCATAGAATACAAACGCTACAACCGACGTTTTTCATTTTGGACAATGGCGAGTGATATATCACGTGACTTACGTCATTTTTTTTTATGACAACGCAAAGTGATATTGATCACCAAACGTTTGTATTCGATGGCAACACTGCCGTCCTAAGCCAATAGGCAGTATGTCAGATAAAGCTACCGTAGCAATATCAACCTTATTTCTAACAGAATAGAATTAAAACTGCTTTGGCTGTTGAATTTGGGATACTGCTTATTGGCTTCGGAGGGCAGAACTGGTCTAGCGCCACAGTTAATTTTTGAAATCTTAAAAAGCTTCCGTGCCTCCGGATCCACGGTCGAAAAGTTTTTACCGTTTCCTTCTTTTCTGTCTATTATTTTTAACCTTACAATACAAAAGGCGGACTTAATGCCGTACCTGTAGGCAAAGTAGAGATTGTGGTGGCGGTGAAACATAGGGTCTATCTATATATACATACACCTACATATCAATATTTTAAATTAATATTTATATGAAGATACGAAAACAAAAGAGGGAAGATGGCAGGGCACTTGTTACGTCAAGATAATTTCATGGAAAATGTCATAGATGGGAAAATAGAACGCCAAAGAGGCAGAGGACGACCCAGGCGAAGTTACTTTGAGCAAAGAGAAAGTTAAGGTCGGGTCAAGATGTTAAGAACCTAGCAACCAATAGAGAGGAATGGAGGACACTCCACCGACAAAAGCAAAGCTCTTAAGTTATGAAGAAAAATAAGGATAAGAGTAAGCACAACACTAAAAATAACGCAATCAGAAATTCAAGAATTATTTATTTATTGTAAAGTCATGTACATTTCATTTGCAGGTGCAGGTGTTGCATTTATTAGGTCAGACCATGACGCCCTGAAAGGGCATACAATACAGACTTAGATAAAACCAAATAAAATAATAAAATTAGTTATAGTACATGCACATGTCCAAGTTCGATCATCCGATAATTTTAATTAAGAAGAAGAAGAAGAAATACATTTATTCACCAACCAAAAGACACACATTACACAAAAGATTAAAGAAAACACGGTGAAGGTAACAGACATAGCACGCAGTGTGTCCTCGCGGCGGTGAAACGGACACTGTCTCAGCAAAATGCTGAGGTGTCAGACACCTACAGCGCTGATTTTCATCCAGTACCGACAGCTGTGTTGCTGTGTTGGTGCCGGCCGAGAATAGCGCCACCACATCTCTTCCCGTGGGTGTCGTAAGAGACGACTAAGGGATAAACCGGAGGATGGGCAGCAGCGTCCTCCGCGGACTACATGGTATAACTGCGTTCGCCAACCTGCCTGCCAAGCGTGGCGACTGCGGCATTTTTCCCCCCAACGGTATGAATTCTGGAAAGCCTTGGGGGAGGCCTATGTCCAGCAGTGGACGTCTTTCGGCTGACATGATGACCGGCAGTGACTCACGGATCGCTGTACAAACATACTATACTATACGTGTAAACTTATCTTATCTTATCTTTATGGTGGGGTCCTTACGGATACACTTCGACCCTGTGGGATCTTTTGTGTAATTACCCCTCTTTTCGCACTTAATCAAATGCAGCCTCCACCCCTTCCAAAAAGCGGATAGTGGAGTGCAATGGCAGTGCCTTGAAATCGTTCGGTTCTGGGTATCCACAACCGAGGATTTTCATTCTTACTCCGGCGAGGGCATCACATTCACACAATAGGTGTTTCATTGTCTCAGCCTCTTCGCCGCACATTCTACAATCTGTGTTGTCATAAAGGCCCATCTTTGCTAGGAGATATTTAACCCCGAAGTGCCCGGTAAACACTCCGATAATGTATCGAAGTTGTCTTCTGCTGAGTTTCCAAAGTTTCTTGGTCCAGCTCTGGTCAACTCTTCCTATGAAGAGCTTTGCATGCCCTAAGCCTACCGTAGTTTTCCACTCTTTTTGGTGGTTTTCTAGGGCGTTGTTGTTCAGGGCTGCTTTTATAGTGCCCGGTGAGGGTGCCACAAATGGTTCAGGTCCGACGTATGCGCCCTTGGACCCTTCCCTTGCCAGCTCGTCCGCGGCTTCGTACATACGTGTAAATTACTTACATAATACTTATAGCGGAAAAATAATAATAAAACGCGTACATAAATACCGATATACAGCCTTGATAAAACTAAAAATGAATTAAATGGTAATTTTAAAAGCAACAGGTTGAAATATTAACGTGTGGTGCTGGATGGGGGCTAGGTTTCTGGAGTGTCAACAAATAGCCCTTAAGCTTGCGCCTAAAAGTGTACCTGCTAGCTAATTGATCATCTTTCAAAAAGTCTTCAACAGTATAGTAACATTTTTCAATTCATATTTTCTTAAGCCTATTTTTAAACAAATTCAAATCACAAGGTTCTCGAATGAATCGGGCACTTCATTTGTTATAATTATACATTTATAATGAGGTTAGTTTTTGGTAGGAATAGTTTGTTCTTATACTGCGTTTTAGTTTTCGGTAAATCCCGTTTCAGTTGGAATACTCGTAAATGTGGCTTTTCACGAGTAAAAAGAGCTGATTGCATTATATAAATGGACAAGGTTAACAATTAATATTTAATAAAATACGGGCGATAACTATTGGGGATGCGTACGTTGGTTAGATGTCTACTCTACCTACAAAGAAATTGGCGAACATTCTTTTTGAAGGCAAAACTTGTTTGAAATTACTTCGTATGGTAGGTCCTGGACAAAATGGCGTTAAATCTTGACTCCATGACGTCACAGTGACGGGTCAGTCTCGCCTCGACTACGAACGAGATCGTCAATTACTTCCTCTTGAATCACTCTATTGATAAAAACCACGTACATACAGAGGGAGAGTCCGTGGGAAGCGAAATTTGTTTTATGAAATTATGCATTTCGTTATGGATAATTATTTGATTATATACCGAGGGGATAAAGCGCTGTTTTATGTCGCGGCCGCGATATTGAATCCTGAGCAAACGGGGTCTCTAGATTTAACCCCCAAGCTGCGAGGTTGTTACGAGTTAATTCCTGATCGATGCGAGGGAATTAAAACGCAGTCCTGGGTACAGCGAGGGATTCAAGCTCGCCCAAGACGAAAACAGCTTTATCCCAAAGGAAAATACTTGTCTCACCTTTTGCGAGACAATAAAAAGCAATGTTACTTTTTAGAAACAACGTCAAATCTCAAATTACTTTCGCTATCGTCAATTCAAATTATAATATTTCAACTTCAACATCCTGCTCACTAATACTGCATCGTTGTGCAACACTTGCGGCTTTTGTTTTATTTTCTTTGTTTTGTGGCCAGTTCGATTTTCAAATAAGTTCCATAGAATCCTGCAGCAAAGGTTTCTATGTATCAATTTTTCATACGAATTCAAATCTCATTATTACCCGCCGGGTTATAATATTGCACTGAATCTCATTATAACCCGCTGATTAGCCGATGGTTATAATGACTAGCTTTAACTGAGGTTTGTATGATATATAATTGGGCAATTTCGAGCATGTGGTGTGAAAAACAATTGTATAGTTGGTTTATTGTGGAAATTGAAATTATGCAATTGGTGTTGCGTAAAATTAAATTATTAGTGTTCAATTCATAACACACCAACTATTACTTATCTAGTTTGACTGTTATTCTTTTGCCATAGTGTCGTTTGCCCCGTCCGTGGAACGTGGTAATTTACAGATGCAAGCATCAATTAATCAATACTGCGAATTCTCTGACCGGTTATTGATTCATAATTGATTTATAATTAAACTCGACACTAAGTCGCGTTCACATGAGCCTCAAAACTGCCACAGAATATACAAGCTGGACATAATTGTTGAGATAACTCATTTTACAGGTTTTATGATAGCACCAATTAGTGTGAACTCTTTCCAAGAGACATTAGCTCTTAGAGTCTTATTTCATTGTCAACATATGAAGCTACGAAGCTACGTTTTAGAGATTAGATCAAATCACTTATATTTGTGGAGAAACTAGAGTTATGCCCGCAACGCTACTCTCCGTAGTTAACCCTGTGGGTAATAATTTCCGAAAATCTCGTCTTTGTACACCGTCGATATATCCCAAGGCATATTTCCAATTTCAAGTCCCTGGGGCCAGCGGTTACGGCTGTGCGTTCATCGATCAGCCGGTCAGTTCTACTTTGAAATGGTATATAGATGACCAGGGGTCGTACTTTTGACGCCGAAGACGTCTTGCTGTGTCTGTCTGCTTTCTAATAAAAAAAAAGTATAATAAGATGCGTTGAAACGATTATAGTTAAATACAGCTTAATCGCAATTAAAACGCGGATCTCGGCAGAATCACATTTTTTTTTAAAGGAGACAATTTTGTTTTATGAAGATCAATGCCATAGTTGTATTTTTATGATCGTAGCTAACAAGAGCTATGGAGAGGGCTATGCTCGGGGTTTCTCGGCGTGATAGAATCAGAAATGATGATATACGCAGTAGAACTAAGGTTACCGACATAACCCGAAGAATAGCTAAACTTAAGTGGCAGTGGGCGGGCACATTGCTCGCAGGAGTGATGGCCGATGGGGTCAGAAGGCTCTGGAGTGGCGTCCGCGGACCGGAAGACGAGCTGTAGGTAGGACCGCGGTGGATGTGAAAAGCACAAGACCGGTCTGAGTGGAAAGCCTTGGGGGAGGCCTATCTTTATCCGTCTTTCGGCTGACATGATGAATTATATTTTTGACTGTTTAATCAAATTAATTATTATTACAACATAACAATACTTTTTTTTAAATGATAACCTTCTCAATCAAATACATAGTTTCATTTACGTTTTAGGTATGAAGTAGGTACGTATTTATTTGTCTACGCGTCAATAGATTACTAAACTCATTTGTGCATGATTAAATGATTGATGACTAATGGTTAATAATTACATTAAAACCATTTGGAATCAACTCTGTGTAGCGTGACGTCATTTTAGCGTCAACGGCATGAAAGTTAAGAACCCTGTAGATGACCATACAATGTTGTAATTTTAAAAACTATAGTAAATGTATTATTTCCCTTGGGGATTTGATCAAATATCAGCGGGATCATCCGTCCGTTCGTACGTCCGTCCGCCATAACATTACTTTTAAGAGCTGTGTGTTTTGAACCATTATACACTCAGGAGCAAAAATAACGGGTCAGAGTGCGTTTTTCATACTAAAGAGGCTATTTCGAAGCTTTGGTTCCTCGCCAGGGAATGTTTTTAGTGAAATCTGATGATGGATACCTCGAGCATCGATACAGGACTTCCAGAGTGCCTAGGATACCCAACTGAATGAATCTGCGGTTAACGCCGGAATAGTGCATGTTCAGAAAAACATCTAAAATGGCAATAAAATGTAAGGAAATCCAAGTGCTGACCCAAACTATCCCGCTGTGGTGTTAGCTGGTTGTGCGATCAGTTAGATATCTTAAGAACTTCTGACCTCCTCTATTGAACCTCGTAGTATCCACCATTAAAACTCACTCAAAACAACCCCTGGCGAGGAACCAAGGCTTCGAAATAGTCTCGTTTGTACGAATAACGCACTCTGACCCGGTATTTTTGCTCCTCAGTGTATATAGCATTATCAGGGTTGGCAACGCATTTCCAATCTTAGGATTGTAGTCACAGTGTTCACTTACAATCAGGTGGCCTGTGTGCTTGTTTGCCATAAAACAAGTGAAATTGTGAATTCGAAGTGAATTTCTACACTAAGACCTGTCCTTAGCTCGCTGCAGATATTATACTAAAAACTGAATTCTTAATTATTTAATATCTTCGCTCTAAAGTTATTTAGAGCCGTAAAATATATATATATATATATATATATATATATATATGTGTATTTAGAGGTCCTCTAAATAACTATGTAAAAATCATCCGTGGCCGCTGAAAAAAGACAATATTCTTCATACAAACTTACAATGCCCTTTGTGTCCGCCATTTATAGTACATTACTACAGAGGCCGGGACAAAAGGGGTTGCCGGCCGAAGTTATATAGACAGCCGAGCGAAGCAAGGCCGGATATAGGTCTGAGGCGGGCAACCCCATATTTCCCGCCGAAGTATGTATAGTGCTTTTCTCAAACATAATTCATTAAAATAATTAAAACAAAAATTACAATGTCAAATAGGTACTAGGAGTGCATAAACATTAAAATATATATACGGTCGAATTGAGAAACTCCTCCTTTTTTGAAGTCGTTTAAAAAGTAACCTACAGTGCTCAGTACGCCCGCCCGCCGGCCCGCTGTTGGCGCGCGCGGGGCTCGCCGCATCGTGCTAACCTCCTGATTACCTCTGCGCTCCTGGTACTTCAAATAAACATATAACGCTTTGTTGGATGCACGGCTAGTAAATTAAAAAAAAAACAGCTATTTAGCCTTTTCATAAACACAGCCACCATGGCCAAATTAAAATTAAAAAAAATTACTTCCCGAGCTAGGCCTTCAATTTCGTATGAAATTCCTTTACAGTTCTCTCGAGTTGTTCCGTCGGTAACGTGGCACTTTGAAGCCTAAAATAACTAACATAACGCCGACATTACATAGCATGTTTGAGAAAAATAAATTAATAATAATACCTTATGTGCGGTGGTACGGAACTCACGGTCCGACTCGCACTTGACCAGTATTTTATTATTCCTTACGACATTTATACAGATTAGGCAATTGTAAACCCGACCTTACTGCGAATGTACAAGAACTACAAATGACTGTTAAGGTCATCTGACTGAGGAAAAATCCAATTCGTATCAACGCCTCGTCCAAGACCGACGTGAATACACTTGTGCAAACCTGCTAACATACCCGGTGCCAATAGTGCCATATTGAGTCAGTTTTCTACGAAAATATCGCAGTGCGGTTCTAAAAGTTTTAAGAAGAAATGTGACTTCAATTTTAGAGGAACTGCTTGTGGTTAATTTAAACTTAATAAATGAGGTTGACTATTATAATTTTGTGGTTAATTTTAAAAGGTGCGTTTTTTACTGTGTTTTATGTTCGTGATTTTGAGTTTCGTTGTGTTTTTATTTATATAAAGCATGTTAGGTTATTTTATAACTAGTTCTTCCCCCTGACCACGTCTGTTTTTATGTAGTTGTACTAAACGGAATTACCATCCACATATAAAAATACCAAAATAATTTTAAATCGGATCCATATAATATTAAATTGTGAAATGAAAAGGGCCTATTAAAACCCGTTTAGTGGTTTTGTGAATATTCTATAATGAACTGTATCTTAACATAGTATTTAAAAAAAACAAGCTTTCCCGTAGTCTGTCCCTCTGTATAAACGCTAAGATCTTTAAAACTACGAAACGGATTTCAATTTGTTTTCATCAATAGAGTGATTCAACAGGAAGGTTTTAATGTGTAGTTAATTCTGGATTATATTCGGGTGTTGCAGAAAAAACAGGTAAACCGAAGCGAAGCCAGAGCGAGATTGTTCATTAAAAAAAAAGAGAATTCTGACTATCTTAAATGAAAGCAGATATAACGGCCGAACCCTGTATTCAAACAGTGGATTGATTTACTTCTGGTTAAAATTTTATATTTGCCCATTCAAAATGTGTAAAATTTTATCTATCTGTTCGCGTTTTGAATATAAGGTTCGGCCGTAAGACCAGCATGAAATAACTTCAAATAGAAAATTACTTCACATTTGTTGATTCATCAGATAGTAGAATGTGTAACTGCTTTGGACCTCTTCATCAAGCATGATTCGATCTGGCCGTGCCACGTTTTTTATACCAAAAATTAGTGCTTGAAATGTTGTTGGTACGTTTTTTTTTAGTATAATGAAAACAACTGATAACACTCATCGCTATTTCTTTCCGTGGCCATGACCCACGTAAAGGGCTGGGAACGTTAATACTTCTATTAAAATAATTGCAGGAGAATACATTAAGCCGCGTTCACATTTGTCTGACGTGTTGTGTCGTGATGCGTCAGAACAGTATCGGTTTCATACATTTAATATGGTTGCGTTCACATTTATCTGACGCAGTGTGTTGTGATGGCTTGTGTTGTGTCGCATCACAAGCGATCCCGGTCCGCGTCAGAACGGGTGAGGTGCGGGGGGCGGTGCAGCGACACGACACGGGCACACAGCGCATCGGACTAGTGTGCACGCGCCTGTGCTGTGTTGTGACGCGTCAGAGCGGCACGTGAAGTATGGACGACGAGAGCCAAGACGGAACTGATAAAAAATGCGTCGACAGAGAGCATCACAACACAACACGTCAGACAAATGTGAACGCGGCTTAATGTATTCTCCTGCAATTATTTTAATAGAAGTATTAACGTTCCCAGCCCTTTACGTGGGTCATGGCCACGGAAAGAAATAACGATCGTTAGAACATATTAATAATGTATAAATGAGCTAATTAAAGAGCTAAGCGCCAGTTGTATTAATGTTCTGCTATTGCGCCATGCTCCTTATCTATACGTTGACAATATACACACCGCCTATCACCCCAATGGAACCCTGACCCATCATAGAACTGTGTCACATTCAATGTGTTCTATGGCAGGGACCCTGCCTACGAAGCTAGCGGTCCCGGAAGGACTAGATGTTTGTGTGATGAGCAGGAGTATTGGTTCCTCCTGGAAGTTTTATATGTATAAAAGTATGCATTTCTTTATAAGTATGTTTATCGTTGTCTAGCACCTATAACTTCGGCCGGCAACCCCTTTTGTCCCGGCCTCTGTAGTAATGTACTATTACCAGCCGCAATACAAAACTTCCCCTGGGACGAATTGTACCTTTAACCCGTTATGTCGTGATTAGAATTTGCGCTTCATTGTTCTCCTAGTTGTTGTCCGCGACTTCGTCCGCGTTGAAAATTTAAAGCAAAGCCTATGTAACTTCACCCGCGTAAACCGCTATTGCAAATTTCATTGATACAGCTGTTTTTAAAAAAGTGATTGATAACAAACCTTCTAAATATGTAAAACGGTACCGTGACTGAGTGACGGACTGACAGAACCACACAGCCCAAACCGCTGGACCTACGGACTTGTGGTGGGAGTACTCCGTGGGTACCCTAAGGGGGGTGAGGGGGGTGGACTAAGAGAGGGTGGGCTAAGATAATTAATTATTCATTTTATTAACAGGGCGTTTCTGCGAAAAGGACATCGATGAATGCGCTATCATGCCGAAGATATGCAACCACGGGGTGTGCGTTAATGTTCCTGGGTCGTATCAATGCTACTGCAGGCCTGGTAAGTACATTTTACTACTATACAACACAACGCAACACAACACCACACAACACAACACAACACCATACCACACGACATGACACGACACGACACGACACGACACGACACGACACGACACGACACGACACGACACGACACGACATGACACGACACGACACGAGACGACACGACAAGTCACGACATGACACGACACGACAAGACTCACTAAGAATACTTTTTATTGAACACCACAAAAACAAAACCCTGCACAGTACATCTTAATTACGGGCCGTACTGGCCGCTAAAGAGATCTCTACATTACGTTTATTTATATTACATTAGGACTCTGACTGCGAAGTTAGAGGTCCCTGATTCGACTCCTGTCCTGCGTCTCTATTCTACACGTTGAAACAATATCGCTTTTGACGTGTTACGGTATCGTTTAACTCGGCGGCCATTACTGCCAAGTACATAAGAGCTATCAAAACGATAGAAGCCAAAAGCAGTATGGTTTCAATGAGTAGAATAGATGTAGTTAGGTAATTTCCATCCAAGTATTAGAATTTTATTCCGACCGAAATATACATTTGATTTTGTTACTAATATCCATATTAATTTTCTAGCTAAACAAATTATAACTCAACTAAATACAAATCAATTAAAACTAAATAAAAACTAGAAAAGTGAGGGCCCCCGTGGCAAAGTACCACAGATGCTGGCAGCATTTCCTCGTTGTATAGCAATGCTAATACGCTGTCCGAGGAAGCTGCCAGCTCTGTGGTCACCGGTTGTTTCAATTAGCCTTTTTGTCATGTCTTTAAAAAGGCTAATGGCACCGGGTCCCCACGGACCAAGGGTCTCGACGCCAAAAGGAACAAAGTTATATTCTGCGCCGAGACCCTTGTACTTATTCTTTTTCATTGTTTCGGCCGCCTCAAATGCTGCCAGCATCTGTGGTACTTTGCCACGGGGGCCCTCACTTTTCTAGTTTTTATTTAGTTTTAATTGATTTGTATTTAGTTGAGTTATAATTTGTTTAGTTTTAGTTTTTAATTGTATTATTGTTGGATTCGTTGAATATGTGAAAAAATTTCTTTTATTACATATAAAAAAAAAAATGTATAAATTGTTGACATGTAAATTTTCTAGCTCATATACTCGAACTGCTGGCCTCGTATGGCTGCGTCTATATCGCGTGTCAAATGTGAATAAGCATCCGTCACTCTCGTACTTATTTACGTGTCAGAAGGTGACGGATGCTATAAACGCAACCACTAGGCCATACATTAATACTAAAAAGCTATATTACACGATTTGGGGGATTATATATTAATTAAAATCAAATAATTGTAATTAATGTACTAGGGTACACGGGCGACAGCTGTGAGCAGGACATCGACGAGTGCCTCTCAGCACCATGCAAGAACGGCGGCACATGTCAGAACCTCGAGAACAATTATGAGTGTACATGCAAGGAGGGCTTCGAGGGTAAGACCTTAACGGCTCAGTCGCTGCTTAAGAGGAATGAGTTGCTAAACAAAAATCCATATGATTATAACTCCGCTATACCTAGCCCGATTGTTAGTTTTTAATTTCTTTCCAAGATTAATGTTTTTTGGAAAGCATAGGATCGTTCAAGCCTAGTTTTTCATAATAGCTACTACATGAATATGGAAAAATTTAACAGTCTTCAGTTAGAAATTCTCTTAAAAATAGTACAGTCAAGGGAAATAATATGTATACAGCCATCGCGTCAAATTTATGTATACACGGACGTTATTGCCAGTGGCATAAAGGTGTATAGATATTTTTGATGTCTTGGGAACGTATATATTTTTATGCCTTTGACTGTACTTACATCGTTGCTGAGGTAAGTCCATGATTTGCACTTTCTGCCGAGGCAGGCATAGAGCTGTCTTAACCACAACAATAATCTACGTAAATTTATAGTCAATCTCAAGAATTATAACCACCTGTCATAAAACTGTATTTTCTGACCCCAAACCAGACCAACAATGCTCATATTTCTGAGTAGAAATTTCATTTTACTAGCGGTTCGGGTAGCACGGGTGACAAATCTGGGGATCTAGTGCAAAAGGGTATAAGTCCATTTAACCCGTAATAAAAAAGGGTATATACACAAACGGAATATATTAGACTTGTACCCTTTTTCACTTGATCTTCAGGTGACTTACACCCTTTTTCACTAGGATCCCAGAAATATAGGTAATGCGATAGCCAGCCGAGTTGCGAGTAGGACCAAAAATATTACATTATTATGATATTGCAAAATGGGTTTATAAGAAGTGACATAATCACTTTTTTCTTATGTATTGTTTGGTTGTAAACCGTTAGGTAGCAAAGGAGCTTATATAACCTAATTAGGTAAGTCATCGTCCGTACAGGCGCCACGATGGCACTTCATTATGATCCAATCATAAATAATTGTGGTGGTGATGACTAACGTTAATGTTGCAATCGTGTTTATGAGATATGTTTTTTTTCCGGTAACTCGAGAAGCGTCACCTAGATTTTCTTGTAGTGCAATAAAAGCACCTGGTTTACTGCCCTCGTACGGAGAAAGGTCATAAGTGAAATTAATTCATAGAAGCATATTGAACTCTCAAGGGTTAAAATTAATGATCGGCGACCGGTAGCATTTTACGTCACTTTTTTCAAACGTACTGACTAATATGGATAATTCTGTGTTGTTCAAAATAAAACCTTAATTATATTGTTAAAAACTAACTGAATTTAATTTGTTATAGTAAATTATCTTGTTTCTTTTTCTGTTTTATATTGCCTTTTTTATGGCATTGAGAAGGCAAACGAGCACACAGGCCACCTGATGGTAAGTGGAAACTGTGACCCATAGACATTCGAATCCACAAGTCTGCAAGCCTAATGCTTTGCCAACCCTGAGGACTAAGATGGAATGTCTCTAAGCTAGTCATTACACCGGCTGTCTTATCCCCAATCAGGAACACACCAATGCGAACACTGCTGTTTGGCGGTAGGTTAATGGATAACATGGTGGTAGCGATCCGGACGGACCCTGCACAAGGTCCTACCACCCGCAAACCCCTGCTTAGTTACAAACCGATATATCATCGTAAGACATGTTAAAAACATAAATTGTGCACGAAATATAAATAGAATGATATCCATTTTAAACCTACGTCGAGAAATTGCTACATTCATTAGTTATAATAAGGTTGGAAGGGCAATGCAATTCATATAAGTGTGCCTTTTTTCCGTAGGAAGGTAGTTTAATACACCTTTAAGTGAATTAAATGTACTAAAAAAAAACAACGTGCAATATTATAAATTGTATTAAAAAAAAGACAGCAAAGGTATATGTTAGTGGTTGAGGCCTCCTCAAACTTGTAATTGTCATCGGCATAATGCTAAATTTCATGTCAATCCGACACAGTTGGAAGGAGGATAAACAAAGGCTCGGAAAAACCCCCGTCATTTCAAAATCTGAACCCAGTTCCGTACGGTGGAGACTTCCTTATAATGTTATTATTATTATTTTATTCAAAATTACTAGCTTTTTTCGGGTCATCCAACTTATTAATAATTGATTACATTCAATATATTAGTAGTTTTTGAATTTCGCAAAAATAATGTTTTTTTCAGTATTCATTTCGTTGAATATAAATAAATTATGGTAAAATACATTAAACCCTTTATGTGACGTTGTGTTTTATAATGTTTTAGCTGGATTAAAATCCGAAGACGCTTGAATTCATGGCTTTTTTTTTATCAAGAAAAGGTAGGTACAGAACAGGGATTAGTTTTTGAAATAACTGGCGTTTTTCCGGGTCTTGGTCATAAATAGATTCCCAAGATTGGATTACATTAGTTAGTTCGTTAGATCGTTATTTACAAGCGAAGCTAGAGGCGTGGTATAAAACACGTCACAACTATTCAAAATGGCGACGGCTCTTTAAACATAAAGCTACTTAAACTATCTGAATAAAAGTATAATTGATTAATGGTTACAAATATTTACACAGCCTTCTTGTATAAGAATACACAGATGTAGGTTAATATAAACATAATAATATGGCATACTCGTAGTATTTTCCCTTCAGAATAAAGCCTACTTTCCTATCTAACTATTCGATCAGATACGAGGTTTTCACCATAATGTCCATTAAGACAGCGTCCTCATTTCTATTTTTACGTTTCTAATATACTAAATTGGTTTGAATTCGGAGAGTGGTTGTTTACTTTACAAATGGTGGTAGGACCTTGTGCTGGGTCCGTCCGGATCGCTACCACCATCTTATCCATTAACCTACCGCCAAACAGCAGTGTTCGCGTTGTTGTGTTCCGGTTTGGGGATAAGACAGCCTGTGTAATGACTAGCACAGAGGCATTCCAGCTTAGTCCTCAGGGTTGGCAACGCATTTGCAGTCCTAGGCTTGCAGTCTTGTGAATGCGAATGTCTATGGGTCACAGTTTCAACTTACCATCAGGTGGCATGTGTGCTCGTTAGGCTTCTAAATCATCTATGCCTTAAAAAAAAAAGATACGCACAATTTATAATAATTTTCCCTTTTCTTTGGTTGTAGGCAAGGACTGTTCTGTGAATATCGACGAATGCGAATCCCAACCGTGTGCTGCCGGGTCGACGTGTGTCGACAGTGTGGCCGATTTCACCTGCGTCTGCCAGAGTGGGCTCACGGGGCCCACTTGTGACGTCAACATAGACGACTGCGAGGTAACAATCTCTTAGTAGAGGATCCGAACAGGAGACGACATTCACCGGGCTGTTTATTCCATAAAAAGTATTTTATATCAGATTTAATATGCTAAGAAATATGTGGCGAATAGGTAGGCTGAAAAAAATCACTCCAGTATATAATTTTTGACAAATTGTATACGTATCAAAAGTATAAAGCTTATAATAGAATATGCGAACGTTAAGTTGACTATAAAGCAGAGGCCCGTTTCATGAAGCTTAAAGTTACAAAAAGTTACAAATTACAAGCGGACGTCTCTTTCTAACTCATTTTGCTAGAAAGAGACTACCGCTTGTAATTTGTAAATTGTTGCTTCGTGAAACGGGGCACAAGTAAGTCGGTACTAATAATTTGCACCAAACGTAGGCTTCATACTTTCGATTGGTATGTAATTTGTCTATTTAACAAGCAGTTGCAATTTAAAAAAGAAGTTTTTTTTTTAAGTAATTATTATACCTCGGTAACTCGTGGCATTTAGGTAGCACTTGACAGATTAGTGATGAGACAAGTTTTCTAAGTGCCTTTTTCACAGAATTAAATAAATAAAAAACCTTCATCGTCTGCATATGACTAAGTAGATTCGATCACTTGTTTAAAAACATCAATGTCAATGTGAATGATATTGTCATTCATTTACTCGTAATAATTATTACGAGACGTGTTGCGAAACATATGTTTTTTGGAAATAATGGATTTAATCAAAGAAAACATCAATAAAAATACGCTGCAACTTTACGATAGAATGCTTTTTTTACCCATTATGTCAGTGTAGTCGGGAATTTCTTACACAAAGTGGATTTTATCAAGTAGAAGACAGGCTGACTTGTAAAAATGTAGAACTAATATTAATTGTTTATCACGGATGTCATATATTAAATGATACAAAAACCTTTTTTTCTAATTGGTTTCCTTTTCTCGACTCGTACAGGAAGAATTGTGACATCACGAGTCTGTTAGAAACTGTCAAGTGCTACCTAAATGCCACGAGTTACCGATGTGTAGTAATTATATACTGGACTGAAATTTTTCAGCCTACCTATTCGCCATATATTACTTAACATATTAAATTTGATATAAAATAAACGACCCGGTGAAGATCGTCTCCTATTCAGATCTTAAACCATCTTTGCGACCGGTCGACGTGCGTCGACAGTGTGTTCAGTTTCACCTGCTTGCGTCTGGGCTCACGGGGCCTATTTGTAACCTCAAAATATACGACTGTGAGGCATCTGCGGCAGATGGTCTTGGATATTAGTGATGTTGATTGTACTTGTTATACAAGCAGAGCATTTTCGGGACAAGTCGGGATATTTTGTATCCCTATTTTCTCAACCCTAAAACTCTCTGTTTTTGATTAGGCGAACGTTAAAAGAGGTTGTACAAACAGCTCTACAAGTTTTACCTATTTTGGTCCCCAGTCCTAATCATGCAGCAAGATACTGTACAGATTTCTTGAAAAAAAACGGGTAAGAAAGTGGTCTACCAGTTTTGACAAAAGTTTCTGTGAAATCTAATTCGCGCAATGGAAAATCGAACTTGTTGTCGACGTGCAAATGAACTTCAACCGTAGGGTGTTACACCACATTTTTGACCGACTGCACAGCTCTACAGTTTTTAAGTATTTTTGTCCCTATTCCCAACCACGCAGCAAGGGACAGAGTACAAAGGGACAAAGGCCCGCCCCAAGGTTTTCCACAACGATCGGTCCTCTGCTGCTGTCATCCAGCGGTTTCCCGCGACCTTTATCAGATCGTCAGTCCACCTTGTGGAAGGTCTGCCAACACTTCGTCTCCCGGTTCGCGGTCGCCACTCTAGAACCTTTCCGCTCCAACGGCCATCAGTTCTACGAGCAATGTGCCCCGCCCACTGCCACTTAAGGTTTGCAATCCGGTGAGCTATATCGGTTACTTTAGTTCTGCGAATCTCCTCATTCAGAGTACAGATTTCTTAAATAAAAAACACGTCAACTTGTACAGCGCTACATTTTTTTTATTTTCGTCCGCAGTCCCAACCGTGCCAGCACGGTGGCCGCTGTATCGATGGCCTCAACAGCTACACCTGCGACTGTACGAACACGGGCTACGCCGGGCCCCACTGTGCGGTGAACATCGACGAGTGTGCGCCGGCGCCGTGTCGGAACGGCGGCACTTGCCGCGACCATGTGAACGATTATCGATGCGACTGTCATGCGGGATACAGTGGTATGTATCAGAAAATACCGGCCAAGTGCTAGCCGGACTCCGTTCCGTACCATTATGTACACAACATGATACTGATTATGTGAATATTTCATGCGTTTACCTGTTGCCGTTATTAATATGAACCGAAAAACGGCAAAAAAATCACGTCTGTTGTAAGTGCCACACTTTGTTTCTAGTATTTATTGTTATAGCGGCAACAGAAATAAATAAATGATAAAATAAATAAATATCAGGGGACAATGTCACACCAATTGACCTAGTCCCAAACTAAGCTCTAGGCTTGTACTATGGGTACTAGACAACGATATAAGTACTTATGTAGAGAAATATATACTCAAATACATAGAAAACATCCATGACTCAGGAACAAATATTCGCGCTCATCACACAAACATCTGCACTTACCGGGATTTAAACCCAGGACCGCTAGCTTCGTAGGCAGGGTCACTACCAACTAGGCCAGCGTGTCGTCAAAATACATAGAAATCTGTGAAAATTTCAACTGTCTAGCTATCAATGTTCAGGAGGTACAGCTTGGCGACAGACAGACAGTGGAGTCTTAGTAATAGGATGCATCGGTGTGGTTAGATTTCAAAATAGGTTGGGTAGTTGAAAAAATATCAGCGCGGAAAGTAGGGGTTGACTGGGTAAATTTTGTGTGAGACGGTCTTCTAATTTTATATATTTATTTGTTATTTCCAGGTAAGAACTGCGAAATCGACATAAACGAATGCGAAAGCTCACCGTGTAAATACGACGGGATATGCGTGGAGAGAAGCAACGTCAGCCTGTACAGAGTGGCCGACGCGCCGCCCCTGCTGCTAGGACCTCAGCCACACATGGTGTTGCCAGCTGTGTTCTACCAGCCGTTCTCGCCGGAGCGCGCCGCGGGGTGAGTCCAGGTTACATTGAACACGACGTGTGTGCGGGCGACGTCAGTCTGTACTAGGGCATGCGGTACCGGTACCATTTCCAGAACCGGGACTAAGATTTCCGGTACTGAGTCAGAACCGGGAAATCCCGGGATTTCGGTATTTTTCGGTGTTGAGTAAATTATTTGTATTTTTTTGTTGTTAATGGTGTATTTGTTAGATAAAAAACCAGTTAAGTGATAATTATTAAGTATTTAATCCAGAATAATCAACAAAGGACAAAACAAATGAATAAAATGAGAAAACCTTTTATAAGTCTTTCGCATCCGAATAAAACCGAACTTGTGCGAATCGGCCGGGTGAAGGCGTCGCCCGGACCGCATGTATTTTTTAATTGAAAAAATGACAATTAGTCCAGTCACAAACTCAGTACCGAAGAAACCGAAGAACCGGGATTTTCTTCGCCAGTACCGGTACCAGTTGCAATGATAATTCCCGGGAGCATGCCCTAGTCTGTACATAGCGGCCGACGCGCCGCCCCTGCTGCTAGTGCTCAACCGCACATGGTGTTCCCGGCCGTGTTCTACCAGCCGTTCAGGCTCTACAATGGACAAATAAACTTGCATACAAAATCATTCCCCTAATTGGCACTCGGGTTTAAAACAAAAGCAGTTCTCCAAGGTATTTCAGAGAGACGTCACACAATACTAATCAATTTTTTCGTTCCAGATACGAATGTATCTGCGTCGCCGGCACCACTGGCTCCCGGTGCGAGGTGAACGTGGACGAGTGCGCCTCGGGCCCGTGTAGACACGGCAAGTGCATCGACGGCGTGGGCCAGTACCGCTGCGAGTGTTCAGCCGGCTACGAGGGCGTCCACTGCGAAATAGAAATCGACGAGTGTCTCAGGTGACCAACATATCTTGCAGTCGAGTGGGTCTGTAGGGCATCCCTTCACCTGGCATAACTTTTTTTGGCACAATTCATCATTTCGCACAATCATCATTTGGCATAAATCCTTTTTTTCTGAAACCGTGTACTTTTCAGGATTATTTAAAATACCATTGCATAGAACCCAATAGGTTAGGTTTGGTTTATTATATGTCAATCCTGAAAAGTACACGGTTTCAGAAAAAAAGACTATGCCAAATGATGATTGTGCGAAATGATGAATTATGCCAAAAAAAAATTCTGCAAGACATTAGTAACCCGGTCTGTAGCTGGCACCGAGCCCCGGGCTGGCTGAACGAACGAAATGCCTTATAGGTTTCTGCTACGGCGGCACCTATTTCTTTTTTAGGCTTCCGTACAAAACATGACAAAAACGGTACCCTTATAGGATCACTCGTGCTTGTGTCTGTCCGTCCGTCTGTCTCAGCCAATTTGCTCCGAAAATATTGAACCTATTGAGTTGAACTTTGGTACACATATGTACATTGATGACCCAAGCACAGATATGCAATATTTTTTATTTTGTTAAATAATTATCATTTTCAGGGACAAATTAGGAAATTAAAAAAAAGTTCTGCAAACCTTACTGTGTCATCCTCGTTATGAGGATTTCAAATATACTTTTGTTATTATTTTAAAATAAATATTTTAAATCTTATTCATGAAAGAAGACGAAAATTTACCATTCCCCTCCACCAGATCTCCGACACTACTAAGCCTAAAATAATACACCAAAAAATAAAAGTAAGTACGGAAAACATATAACAATACACCAAAAAATAAAAGTAAGTACGGAATCCTCTTCACGCGAGTTCACCTCGCACTTGGCCGGTTTATTTTAAATAACTTTTCTTCCCTAATGGACATGCAACACATTCAACCAGCTCCTAAGATAAATTTATTTGCAACGTACTATTTTACTAGGGATGCATCGATACGCCTTTTCGCCGATACGATACCGATACCGATACTCTTATAAAAATATCGGCGATACCGATACCGATACCGATACGCTTTTTGTGAATTAAAAAATGAAGGTATAATAAATAAATCACAAGACAGATTTCTTTTTATTAACATAAGCAGTAGATACATAGGTTAATATTATATAATTAAAAATTTTAGTAATTAAAATTAACATTGATAAGATTTTTGTTTAAAAAACAAAGTAATCGCTCGTTGACACTACATTTTTAAATTAAAAAGTATCGTTGAATCGGTCATAAAAATATCGTCGATACCGATATATCGGCTAACCCGAAGTATCGCCGATATATCGGTATCGGTATCGGTATCGGATGCATCGCTATATTTTACCCAATAAAGCTTACTTGTTTTTACTTCTTTAGAAAATAATTCTAGCACAGCTTACTAAATTATATTATTATTTCTCTTTTTTTACCTAACTTACTAAGTGCTAAGATACAGACGAGTTCATGAATATGTGCATACTTAAGTACCCTGTCATATTAATCGCAGTGACAATTCACATGTGGCAGTCTAAACATGACATTAAATAGACAAGGTACTTAAGTGTACACATACATATTTATAAACTCCACTGTATCTACCACCTGCTATTCAAAATGTACAAGACTTTACTTTTGTAGATATCTTCCCTGCGCCCACGGTCGATGTTTCGACGGCCGCGCGTCATACTACTGCGCCTGCGAGCCCGGCTGGGGCGGGCGGAACTGTTCCGTGGTGCTGGAGGGGTGCCGCGGGCAGCCCTGCCGGAACAACGGCACGTGCCTGCCCTGGCTGCGTCATGAGACGGAGCACCGGTTCAACTGCACCTGTGCGCCAGGGCACCATGGGACTACGTGCGAGAAGGTTCTAGGAGAACATGAAGTTTCTGTACATACATTAAATCACGCTTGTTCCCTAGAGGGGTAGACAGAGACCACCTTCTACGATCCTGAACTAGTAAATTTCGATGCTAGTGCGGAAAGTATGCACCGAGATATCTTGCCACGAGCCGTAGGCCAGTGGCAAGAGTCTGAACCAGTGAAGAATGACATTTCCGCACGTGTATCGAACGACGTTTTTTAACACAGTTGCAAAAAATTTTGCATCTGTGCGGACCTCTGAAGTGAGCTTAACGTGTGCACACACTGTCCGAAATTACTTATTTATTTATAAAATTATGAAGTCAACAATTATAACGTTAAATACTAGGAGTGCATAAACATTAGAAGTACCTACCTAACCTACAGTCGTCCGCGTTGTGCTAGCCTCCTTATTACCTCTGCGCTCCTGGTACTTTATTTAAACATGCAAACGCTTTTATAGGATGTACGGCTTGATATTTAAAAAAACAAACCTGATGATTCAAAAACAAATGAAAATTAAAAAGCACCTAGTTCGCTAAAACAACTTTTTTATCAACTGTATTATTAAATCTCTTTCGGTTCCACATATATTTCTCCGATGTTATTCGAAAAAGAACGCCTAGGGCCGCCCGTTCTGACACTCGGTCTGTATATCTCTTTCGACAATCTTCTTTCATCCATGCTTTCCAAATGACCAAACCATCGAAGCATGCCCTTTTCAATCTGTAATCCACATTTCTCTCTGATCTTTGCATTCCTTACTCTATCAATCAGTTACACTTCACACATACTACGCAAAGAGCGCATTTCAACTGCATTTATACGACTTCCATGCTTGCCCTGCCACACCCAACATTCACTACCACACATCAGAGATGGACCGAGCGTTTTGTGAAACGCCCCTTCAGCTCACAAATAACAATGTTTCTGTCAAAAAAAACTTTTTTTAAACCTTTGGTGTCAACTGTACTTTACTTTTTTTTGCAAATTATCTGCTTATCAAGACCAAATGAATGAGTCCCAATACGGCTGGTCTACGTTAGACATAGCGGAGATCTCTCCTTCCGGCTCCATCATCAGATCAGTTCTTAGATACAGTACGATTATTTCCACTTTGGCACTCGGGACATCTCGGTTTCAATCGCAAAGGTTCGTGTTTTCACATAGAGTATATGAAATCCTAGAATTTACTCGCATATAATATTCAAACTTAGCTATTTAGTATAATTAAAAATAAAACCTCAACATAAGTACAGGTGTAGTGCATGATTTTCACGGAAACGTACGAACGTGTCATGCTACTTCAGTCAAACTCAGTACGTTTTGTACTGTGACCGACTGAAATAGCAAGAGGCGTTCGTACGTTTCCGTGAAAATACGAAGGAAAACAATTATTCACTACATCTGTATATAAACTACATTAATATTCAAAATATGTATAATAATAGCTTTCAAAATCAAAGAAATCAAAGGAAGTCTCTAATTCTGTCAGTGAAAGTGATCGAGCGTGTATGGTTTCATTAGTTATCAATGTCATCATACGCTTGTTGCATGACACTTTTAAGGAAGTAAATTCTCTTTTACTAATTTAATATTTGTGTTTTTAGTAATGCGATGTTTAATTAAATCAAGCCACATCTGTGTTCATAGGTTACTGTAAAAAAATGTCACTGTGGCGTGATTTACATTACTGTTTGAGACTGTTAAGTCACAGTAAATAAATAAGGCAGTAAAGAAGCTACGAACAATCGCTCGAAACGACGCACTCACACAGACGCACATTTGCACCTCCGATCTCTCCCGATCAATGTCGAGAATGGCCGAGTGTCGAAGTCCAATTAATCGTGCTGTACCTTATATTGCTTCGGCATAGGGTACAAAACGAGTCACGTTCGTGATTTTTTTACTGCCCAGAATGAGAAACGTCCCAAGTTTTACTCAAACTAGGAAAAAAAAAACTATTTTTTCTTAAAAGAGGTACCCAAGAGGTATCCGTGCAAAATATATGGGTGTATTCTTACTTCGATAGGTAACCGTGAAATATAGATAAAAACGATATTGATAAATAATTATATATTATTGATTATTGACTTATTGTTTTTTATTTAAAAATAAATATTTCACAATTGATACTTCCTTTGGTGGTTTGTACAATAAGTTTTTACATACATACAAATACGTAGGGAACTAATGTGTGAGAGAAACTAAATTCAACTAAACGTTTTTTTTTAAAAAAAACGAATATACTTCTTTTGTGCTTACTAACACGAAAAAAAGAAAAAAAAGTGCAAAAAGATATGATTCCGGCCAGGATCGAACTGGCGGCCTTCTGCGTGTAAAGCAGATGTGATAACCACTACACCACGGAACCAGTTGAAAGGCTCGTTGAAATATCGGTTCAGTATGTGAAACATAATCATAAAAGTGGGATTTGCTTACCTTTTTAACCGACTTAAAAGAAAAAGGTTAACGCATTTTATTATATTTCATCTCGCTTGGTAAAGTGGCCTTTGTTACAGCATTTTAAGGGTACGTAATAATACTAATAATACGTCGTATAAAACACGCGTCTTTTTAAGTTCCGTAACCAAAACGTGACATTTAATAACTAAACCTAGTCCGATAACTGTCCGTCTGTGTGTATCTCATGAACCGTAATAGGCAGACAGTTAAAGTTTTCACAGAGTATTCTTCTATTCCCGGGATGATATAAGTATAACACTTTGATTTTGACCTTCAGTATTTTAATATTTCAAATTTAATTTATTCGTTATTCGGCCGCACCAATTTAAATTAATTTTGGTATTGAGGATATCTCTGATGTGAAAGCGTTACAAACAAGCAAATATTAATAGGTATGAAATAACCGAACTAAATATGTATTTAGTTCATTTTTGAATATGATAATACCGAAGGTCAAAATCAATGTGTTATGTATGTATAATAATTAGGAAATATCGACTCCGTGGATTCTAGAACCACGAAATGCCACCGAAATCCTAACCCTAGATATAACACAGCAAGCCTCAAAAAACCCGACGTTGCTAAGCAACTTAAAATCGTTATAATATCCTAACAGATCAATCAAAATGAAATGTGAAGGAAGAAACATAGAGATGAATTTTAAATACCTATTCAAAGAAGACTTATCGTAATTCGTGGAGTTTTTTTTCTTTTTTATAATATGGAGTCTGTTTGCCGCCATATTGAATTTTGATTACTGTGATATCTTTAGTGACACTCACGAGATTAAGACAAATCGATTGACATAAGAACCATCAAAATCGGTCCACGCACACAGGAACAAACATACATATTACCTATACAGTGTGTAAATGGTATACGGGCGTTCTTTTTAACTGTGGTTAGTATAACCCCTACTGAGCACATTTAGGCAGCTTTTGTTAAAATTAAATTTAAAAGTAATAACCGTACAAAATAATTTAACACGTAATGTATAACGAAAAAATGCAATTAATTAAACATTACGTACCTGACAGATGGACTTCGATGTACATTGCGGGTCGATAGTATGTTCAAAAATTAATAACGGTGTATACGTTAGCGTAATCAAAATAATTATTTCTGTTAATGATTAGTAGAGTCTTAATCTATGTCCAGTTTTAATAAACGCCCGTATACCATTTACACACTGTATAGACTGTTATAGTTATTTATGTGACTGGTGCATAATGAGAGGCATTAATACACGAGTGTGGTTTTATGAAACGAGCCGATAGGTGAGTTTCATAATAAGATCACACGAGTGTTTTAATGCCTAATTATGCGTACAGTCGCATACATTACTTTATCTACATGCATATCATAAGTTTTCTACAATATGTGAGAAAATTGTACCATGTTGCCTTGTATCTTAAAGAACCTGCATCTTAATGTTCACTTTAAAGTGAACCGGACCGGTGACCGAAACTTTAAAGTGAACATTAAGATGCAACTACATCAATAACCGACACTTTAATGACATGTAATACTTTAATGTTAACATTAAAGTGCAACCACAGATACAGGTTTCTTAATATAGGCTGTTTGCTTATCGTTTCTAAACATATAATAGGGAAGTTATGATATGGATGTAGATAAAACACTTTACCCTCCACCTTCGGCACTCTGGTAAAACGGGGTCCATACAAGAATTACACGTAACCCTTCATGTGGGGGTTTGATTCGACTTTACATTACCCCACTAGTGTTTTTTTACAGCTTTTAAAATGTCAGCAAAGAGTTTTCATGATTACAAAAATGGTTTTTGCGAATAAACTGTGTTAATTAAAACGATTCCGTTTAGAAGTATTTTCCACTTTGAAGTCAATTGCGATTCCGTGAGAAATATATTTAAATACATAGAAAACATCCATGCAAATATCTGCCGTTACCGGGTTTTGTATACTGGACCGCTAGCTTCGTAGGCAAGGTCACTCACAACTAAGCCAGCGCGACGTCTTCTCCTCTCGTCTAGTTTGCCTTCTCCTTCACACAAAAACAGGGTGTTTGGAAGCTAGGTTCAAAGCGATTTATATATACTAAATGTACGTTCAACTTCACTTGACGTCACGTCACGGGTGACGTCTTGGCAGCAAACTTATAAAATTCATTGTAATTGGTATAATTTTCAGTTTGAGTACAATTTTCAGATATATCTCGTAAACTTTCATATTCATGATTTCGTTCGAGCACAGCTTTTGTAAATACTACTCGATATCGGTAAAATGATGTTTCTATCACTAGCCAGATTACGATAGTGTTTTGTTTTGCCATGAAAAATCCGGGCTCTGGTAATCATGCAAGAAAACAGTGAAAAAAAAAACGAACTTAGGGGTTTTCCGTAACCGACATATGGAAAAATTATAAATATATCGGAAACTAATAACAAATGCTGAATGTACATGGGGGTTAAATCGATAGCTTATGAGCTGCTCTATCACTCCTTTAAAGCTTTGAACCTAGCTACCAAACGTTTTGTATAACCACATTTTTTCAACAGGTGACAACGATGTCTCTTGAAAAACGGAGCTACGCTGAGGTGAACACGCCTCGAGACGAAGGGTACGACATTTCCTTCCGTTTCAAGACTACCCTCGGCAACGGGCTCTTGGCTATGGGCAGAGGACTGACCTATTTCTTCTTGGAACTGTCCAACGGGAGACTGAACTTGCACTCCTCCTTGCTCAATAAATGGGAGGGCGTATTCATCGGATCTAACTTGAACGACAGCAAGTGGCAAAAGGTAAGTCATTCATTTTTTTTTTCTATGTTTGATATTGTCAATCGATTCCTTTTAACATTGAGAATCCATTTATATAAATAACATGACCTTTCTATATGAACAGATGTGTTTAATACATGTTAAAACTTCGATAATAAAATTGCAATTATATTTAATATATTAATTTTGAACTTTAAAACCGGGCAAGAAGTAGAGCTCCGACGTCTTTACTACAGACACTTAAACTGTCTCGTAAATAAAATGTGATATAACTAAAAGCAAGCTATAAAAACCCAACTGCAATTTGGATAATGTCAAAGTAATTTTACTTAATAATGCATATATTTTCGCCAATTTCACATTTGAATAATATTAATATAGCCTATGACACTCTAGTGGTTGAGACGAATCTAACCACGTATAATTTATTAAAATCGGTTTGGCTGTTTAGTAGTTAAGAGGGGAGATAGAGTCGGAAATACAAACAAGTTAAACACATACCCCTCCTATTGGGCTTCGCCGCAGTCGGTTAAAAACAAGTATAAACGATCTTTCTATTTAAAGTGATGTTTTAGATGCTTTTTAGCAGGTATCTCTGGAACCAATGAAGTCCACTTAGTCGTGATAGTTTTCCTTTTAAAATCGTTATCTTTGCTCTCACTTAAGATATTTGTCAGATTACTTATTACTTGTAGTTTTGGCTCACACGCGGCACACGTCACTTTAGCGAAAATGACACTTTTCGAGTTGAATATTTCCTAAATGATCCCCCATATCTCAAAATTGTCAATAACATTATTTTTTAAGAGCTATCCAATGGTACCTCATTCGAAGTTATAAAGTAAAAAGAACAATCCTTTGATTGAAGGCATCAAGCTCATCTCAATAATAATTAACACGATAAAAAAGCAATGCTCCTGTTCACGGCACCGTATTGTGAGGAGGTTCCTATAGCGTTCGAATTATGCTAGGGAAGTATACTGAACTTATTGAACAAATTGAAAAACTATATTGGTTATTTATATGAATCAACAAATTCACTGTTAATTAATGTTTATTTACCTACCCTACAGTATCTGCCCGGCTAAGACAGCAGTATCTCAGACTAAACCCGTGTAGCAAATACAACCTTATTACTAAGAGGAGAGGATTCAATCTGCTTTGGCAATTGGATTTGATTTACCGCCTATTTCCTTATTGGGGCAGTAACTGTCATCCGAGCAAGCCCCTCTTATGCTCGTAGCTAGCGTATGTAAATGACGCTATCAATATCAATAGCTATGTACAGATGTAGTGAAAAATCCTTTCCCATCGTATTTTCTCGGAAATGTTCGTATTTGTCATGCTAGTTCAGTCAGACTCAGTACCCATCAAGAGACCGTGGGGGAAGGTCGCATCGCGAGATAAATAATCGACATATCGTCGTTCACACCAGAGTAAATTTCGTTTGTTAATATTTAAGTTTATTTTCAGTATATTTTTATTTTTTTAATGACCTTCGAAGCCCTTAGATTTTTTTTTATATTTCTTTTCATTTACCTACGCCTATTCTCTATATACTTTGATTGCGGTAGTTTAGCATCTCAGTTCCATATACTTCAAACACGCGGTTTGTCATTTGACACTGATAGAGTACTGTATAATTTTAATACAGACACGTCTATAAAAATACAATAATTCTTAGGCATCATTGGGAAGTAGTCGTGTGTTATAAGTTTTCACGATGGGAAAGGATTATTCACTACTAGCGACCCGCCCTCGCTTCGCTTCGGTTTATGTGCATTTTCTGTAACACCCGTACAATATCCAGAACTTATACATAAAAACCTTCCTCTTGAATCACTCTATCTATTAAAAAAAACCGTATCAAAATCCGTTGCGTAGTTTTAAAGATTTAAGCATACAAAGGGACATAGGGACAGGGAAAGCGACTTTGTTTTATACTATGTAGTGATGTCTGTAACTGTTGCTACATTCCCCTCTCTGCGTCTGCAGCTCTAACCACCGGTACCATAAACCCTGCCCTGGGGGTTTTATAATGTGTATCTTATGTATCAGTATTGTTATTACACTATTATAAACTACATTAACGCATGAAAAAAAATATAGTTGATATGGACAGTGAGTTTTTGAATTGGATTTTGGTTTTGGTATCAAAACGAGAAACAGCTTTTTGAGGTATAAGGGAAATGAATCAACGTGCGAAATTTTAGTTAACAAGAAAATGTCGGTCCTACATTTATATACTCCATGTACCCAATTGACTTGTACATAATATATCTAAACATTGAAAACAGTATTACGTCGGATAAATTTATTTAAATTGCATTCTTACTTCAATGCTTACTGAATACGACTAAGAAAGAAAGATTCATACGATTCGGAGAAACCTATATCTAACCTGAAATTAAATTAAAACTTATCAAAACCGAAATTAACTGAAAATAAGTTTTGTTATTTCAAAATAAAATAAAAAAAAGAACCATTCGGCATGTGGTTCCGGCCAGGATCGAACTGGCGACCTTCTACGTGTAAAGCAGACGTGATAACCACTACACTACGGAACCGGGTGAAAGTGGGGTTGAAATTAGGGTTTAGTACGTGAAATAATATTGTGAAAGTGGCGTGTATTTCCCTTTCTAACCAACTTGAAAAAAAAGGACAACGCACATGTTTATGTTTCAACTTACTTTATTTTAGAGTGGTGTTTGTCTGTGTCTGTCTGTGGCACCCTAGCTTATAAACGGGTGAACCGATTTGGATGCGGTATTTTTTATATGAAAGCTGGCTGTCTAGCGGTGGTTCTTAGCTAGATTTCATTAAGATCGGTTGAGCCGTTGAAGAGATATGTCCTCTGAAAGAAAGGGTCACCATTATATCGACTGTTTTTATCTATCTAACAGTTACTTTACAATATCGTACTAGTTTTTTTTGGGTATTTTTTTTATATGTCATAAAATAATACATCTTTATCGACGACGCAACGCTCTTGCGGCATCGCTCGAGACAGTAGCTGGAAACGAATTCTTCGCATACATAGTCTCGGGCGTTTATCCTTTACATCAGGGGTCGTCAAAGAACGGCCCGCGGGCACTTCTAACCCGGTGCCCGGAAACAAAGCGGGAGAGCACACGGCCCGGCCCGCAATAGGGTTCGATTTTATAAAGCTCCAAGTAACTAGTAATTAGTTATAAAGTATACATTTTATATAAAATCCGTACCTGATGGTAATAGGGGTGTGTCATGGATAAACAAAAACTTTTTAGTCCATCAGCAAAATTCTCAAAAAAAAAAATTGAACTTGATTTTTCCTTTTTCAAATCAATCCAAATTTACAACGTCACGTCAAACTTCAACGCACTTTACCTTCGTCATTTAGTGAGTAATAGAAAAAAAAACGTGCTCAATACTTTTTTATTAATGTAAAAGACCAACTAATTGGAGACTAGACCCCCTGAAGACTAAGACTACTTGACCAGTGCTGCCCTCCTAAATAAAAAGGACACATGTGTAATTTGTTGGTCAAAGTAAATTTAACCCTACAACTTTAGAAATAAGGTCACTAATAAAAGCGCGGTTCTATGGGACATAAGCCCTTTTGTCTAAGGAGGGCAGAGTACTAATGTATTACCGGGTTATAATTACCCCATGACCAGCTACGAAACCTGATACGGATCATACGGATATTTGTGAATATAAAATTAACCGACGGCTGCCGACCCTACTTCCTGGAATACAAGCATCTACATCTTAGCATAAACATTTCTACAAAAAACGCTAGGATATGCCTCCAACACGCCCATTACCTTCCCGCCTCAAAAACATCTCATCCGGCCGTTACGTAATGACTATAAAAATGTACAACAATTTACCTGAAATATTAAGACAAGAAACCAAAAATACATTTTAAAATTAACTCAAACAGTTACTAATTACTAAAGCTTACTACACAATAAATGAATACTTAGACGATAAATTATAAAAATACAACAAATTCGAATATAACTAGAAGGATAAGTCTCCCTCTCTCTAAATAATAATAATAATAAATAAATATCAGGGGACAATGTCACACCAATTGACCTAGTCCCAAACTAAGCTCTAGGCTTGTGCTATGGATACTAGACAACGATATAAATACTTATATAGAGAAATATATACTTAAATACATAGAAAACATCCATGACTCAGGAACAAATATTCGCGCTCATCACACAAACATTTGCACTTACCGGGATTTGAACCCAGGACCGCTAGCTTCGTAGGCAGGGTCACTACCAACTAGGCCAGCGCGTCGTCAAAATATGTTTGCTGTGCCCACAGGGTTCATAATTGAGACATTTATTATACTTCCATATTTGTAAACATTATGACTGCAATAAAATATTGAGTATTGATAACAGTCTTGGCTCGCACCAATTTATATTCAGTGCAGTGTGGCCCTTGGGTAAAAAAGTTTGCAGTCCCCTGCTTTACATAATATAGAATAAAGTCGCTTCGGCTGTCTGTTAGCTTAGGCCTTTTAAACTATTTTAATGCAGTTTTCAGCATGAGATAGAGTTGCAACGAGGTTGTTACAACCTCCTTTTTGCGTTCCTGGCCACTTTTACATTTCGTTTATATTATTTCCAAATTCAAAATTGTCAACGATGTATTGGTATTTGGATCTATAATGGAGTCTGGAGAAAATTTCGATAAGGGCAGACACGGGTCCCGTGTCTCGCTGTTTCATTATATTTAATTTATTTTTTTATTTTAAAATCATTCTGTAAATCTTTCAATTTCCATAATAATAATATTTGAAGAATACGATTTATTTGAGTCTCCCAGATACTTACCATCCTACCGTTAGAAATGGCTCTCCGGCGGGGAATCGAACCCCGGTCTCCCGCGTGACAGGCGGGGATACTTACCTCTATACTACCTACCACCTACCTACCTATATTACGAGTATACTATCCTACCGTTAGAGAGTGATTCAAAAGGAAGATTTTTCTGTATAAAACATTGATTATGTACAGGTGTTACATAAAAGTAACATAAACAGGTCACTAGTGCGATATGAAAGAATACTTACATATAATACAGTGCGTAATCGTTAATTCTGCCGTCATAAGCCAAAAGGCGATCTCTCAAACTCAATAGCCACAGCAGATGCAACCCTTTCCCGTTAGTAATACGGTTGCACTTGCTACAGGAGCTAGGTCAGAGATATAGCCATATGTCATAGGGCAGAATTATGGCCAGGCGTTTATTCCGTATATAAAAATATAACAGAAAGCTTTAAACTGATATCGAAAGTACGTTACAATCAGTAAAATCGCATTAGTTTGGTTTTTTTTTTAATGAAATTAGTACTATTCAATTCTAGAATCCATGGAGTCGATATTTTCTAATTATTATAATACATAACACATTGATTTTGACCTTCGGTATTGTCATATTCAAAAATGAACTAAATACATATTTAGTTCGGTTATTTCATAGGTATTACATCTACGTATACGTTACAAACAAGCATATTTGCTTGTTTGTAACGCTTTCACATCAGAGATATCCTCAATACCAAAATTAATTTAAATTGGTGCGGCCGAATAACGAATAAATGAATTTTGAAATATTAAAATACTGAAGGTCAAAATCAAAGTGTTATGTATTATAATAATTAGGAAATAGCGACTCCATGGATTCTGGAACCACGATTTGCCAACAAAAGTCCTAACTCTAGTAATAAATAAAACCATTCATGAATTATTCATATATTATTAAGTCTCTCAACGACGAAGTTATTATTTGGGATATTTCTGGTTTTATAAAAAAAACTGATTTTACTCATTGGGTACGACTTTCGGTATCAGTTATATTTTTCTGATATCTGTTATATTTACGGAATAATCGCTGGCTACACTTAACGATTACACCCTGTAAGACAATAACTTGAAACAATTCTAAGAAAAAGCAAGCTGCAAAAACTCAACTTCAATTTGAATATGGTCGTCAATGTAATTTAATGTTACTTATCATTCTGTATCTAGCTTGACAGCAGCTGGAAGCAGAAATTTTGTTATGTAATGCAATTTTTTTGTTCCATAATTGTCAAATTTCTTGTAAAAAAGTTATGGCAAGATAAATAGACATTTCATCAATAAGTTTTTTCATTATTATTGCGTTTTAAAAAATAACGACTACTTTTCAAACCTAAGCTAAGTATCTGAATGATTAAATGCTTCGTGCCTTCCTACACCAAGGTACCAAAGTTAGATAAAACTTATGCAGCTTCCGATCGTCCGACGCCGTGTCAGACAAGTGCAGTAATATTGTGCCATCGCACGTCTGCCGATTACATCCATATTGATTAAAATATAACTAAAATTGATCTTGCTCTTACATGACGGGATTGGATGCGACCTTTAAACAATAAAACATTTTGAGGCATATTATGTCGTTCCAATGCCCCGTGAATGTTATCTCTAATGCACAGACCAATCTGCAATGTTTGCACTAGTGAAAATAGCTCCACATCATTTTCTGTTAATTCCCCTGTAAGCTAAACGGCTCGAACGATTTCGAAGGATGAGATGTCGTTGGATTCGTGCTGAATGAGGATAGAGGATAGACAATAATAACATGAAAAATAACATTATGTTGACGACAATATCAAAAAGTAAAGTCGGGTTTATATACAATGCAGTGGCGAAGCGTGGCCAAAACCAGTAGGCAACCCGGTCTAGTCAAGTGCGAGGTGGACTACGCACTGTTAGGTTTCCGTTTAGTAAATAACCTTTTTTTTACCAACCAACTTTTGTCCACGACTCCGTTCACGACAAAGTAGAGTACCGCTATTTCCTCGGGATCTAGTCCATTTTCCGAAATAACTATAGCCGTTTTCGGGTTATAAACTAGGTAGGTACCTACCTATTTCTGTCTCAAATTTCACGTCAACATGATGTAACGTTGAATTTTGAAGGTATAACAAAGGTATAAGCATAAAATCGATTAAAATAAAAGAAAACGCAATCAGAAAAGTACCAACTAAATTAGACCCCCGCGCTATCAACGTATGCTGATTAATGTTATCTCATATTTTTGTTTCCACGTTCCAAATAGGTATGTTTTATTAGTAGTTTTAGCCACCTGAAATAGATAGACAAGAAACATAATAGGTACCCTCAGACCTCATAGGTACCTCCTACCTAATAAAAAGTCAAAATCTAACCTCATCTTATTTTCATGATATAGGTACCTAGCTAATTACTAACAACTGCTATTTAACTACTAACATTATGATAAGTAAAGTACACGAAAAATGTTGGTATCTATATCTAACAAGCCTGTTTCAAGTCCCAATACTGCTAGAATAGTTAGTGTGGAAGTGTAAGTAAGTTAAAAGAATAAGTACCTACCTACCTACAGTCACATCAATAGAGTCCACACGCTAATTCGATTTCTAATTTTGGTGCGTGAGGAGAGTAGGTATGTTTACAGGGTGACTGTATTAATCTTAGTATAAACTAAAATCATTTCCCGATACTTAACAGATGACTTGGAAAAACTCTTTAACCTTTTCAGATACCTAATCTCTAAGATAAATAGGTATACTTTTTGAACTTAAAATGCGACCATTTCGAGAGACCTACTTACATTTATTTAAGTAAACAAACAAACCTCGTCGCCTTCACCGCAGTACAAAATCACAATAAAACTACACTTACACACAACACTACGACAATACCTACACTTAACAAGTTATATTTCACTCATAAAACGCAATTTAACACAACTTTAAAACATCACCTAGTGTTTTAATGTGAGAGGACGCGTAATGGCGCACGTAATGAAAAACTACTGCATAGTAAGTGCTACAATATTTTGATTAGAAATTTGGGCTCGAGGTCACGCGCGAGTTGCGCGACAGAGGTGCCCCCGTTATAGGCAAAGGTGATAACGACTATGACTACATGCAAATAAAGTTTAAATTTGGATGCAATAAGCCGCAATGGCCGCGCCGGACCTGCGAAACTATTGTACGCAGTTTTACGGAGTGTCACTGTCGATTTGTGTTGGTGTGAGAGGTCAAAGTTCTAGGAAAATCTTTGTATGTGTTTGTGCAGGTACGGCGAAGAGCAAGCGGCTTGTATGGGGTTTTTAAATGTGGGTGTAACTTCAAGTTGAGTAAAATGTATCTGTGTGCAAAATTAGTAAATGTGTGCGGACTGTCCTGCGCTAGCGTTTTGGTAAGAATTTTTTGATTTCGCGCGCATTGGTAAATTGGAATTGCGGCATTAGGCGTTTTGTTTATGCATCGTATTATATTAATACTGTGTTATGTCAACGGGTGGGTAAAGCTATTGTATACCGGGTTACCTAAAACGTTTTGTTTGTATACCTACTCTATGCATAGGAATTTTTGGTAAAGCCGTAAATAATCGGCTTGTACGAACGCCTCGCGACTGATACAATGGAGATAGCTTATACCCGAAATTAAACACATAGCCCACTTTCATCCCGGAAAGTTCAAAAAATACCGAGGGAATAACTATAATCGGAGTCTTCGTGGACCAAGTTGCGGGAAGAAGCTATACCCTGTCTATTTAACAGAGTTAACAAAGCGTTGTCTCTGTTGCACTTTTGTATGAAAATGAAAGGGACAAGAAACTGCCAGTGGGCGTCAACAAACGCACGTCGATGGCGGGCTCGGCTTACATGCCGCCTGTTGTTAAAATATTCGTAATATTTCTCGTTATTTTTGTTTGTAGTTAGAGGCACCTCAAATAATTAACTAATTAATTCATCTATAAATCCTAATTATGTAATTTAAAGTAGTAGATAATAATATTTAAATATGTGCCCTGCAGTGCAGTGGGACGTATAGTACAGGCCATGCAAGTACAAGTATGGGTGATGATGAGAAAGAGAAGTAATAGGTATATATATATACATAGAAATAAATTATTAAATAAAATAAATTAAATATGTAACCAAAGATAAGCACTTGAAAGCGTCCGCACCGTACGAGCGACAGATGTTGACTAAACTTTGACAGGCATGTAAACCTACCTTGTGCCTGTGCATCGTCCTTATCGCTGACCAATTACGTGCATTCTCTGTTTTCTAGTATTAACTCTGTTAAATAGACAAGGTATAGTATTAAACATATGCGAAGAACACTAACGAACCTTTAAACACAGGATATCTTTTATTGAATATAATTGGCACAGCTGGTAAGATTTTCGGTTTTGTTTTATTCCAGGTTTTCGTAACAATAAACTCGACCCATCTTGTCCTGGCTGCGAACGAGGAGCAGACCATCTACCCCATCAGCCAGAACGAAGTTAGCCAAGGGACCAACACCTCGGTGACCTCCTTCCCGTCCACACGGCTGGGTACGGCAGGGTCTTCATATGAGAAATTGACCCACGGACCCAACTTCTTTGTGGGCTGCTTCCAGGATGTTGTGGTCAATAACCAATGGGTAAGTATTTGAATCCAAATTGTTTTGCCACGATTTTCCGAAGAATCAGTCATTATTAATTATTATTGTTGAAAATAAACTACATAAAGCAATTGTAGGTTATCGAAACGTCAAAACAAACGGTTCGTAAGTTTAATCTATGACACCAGTCTCAGTAACCGTTGGCAGTAAAATTTTACTGAAAAGTTACTAACGGACCGTTATAAAACGCAAATTATAAGAGGTAGACCTTTACTTGTTTGTAATGAAATGGCCCTTAGACAACTTTCTTTTGTTTTTACTAGTATTTCGTTTCTACCAACGCCTGCTGGCAGGAGAGACTTGACAGACTCTACCTTTCAGGTATAGAGCTACTCCATCATAGTCCTCTTTGCAGTCTTTAGATTGTTTATTTTATTAATTTTAAAAAGTTTTGTAAGTAGGCCCTGTAGGCACTTTTACAAGTCTGAGTCTACCAGCGCTTCCAAAGAGACCACTGTTGAGAAGAAGCGCCGCAAGAAACTCAACAGTAAGCCTTTTTTCTAAATAAATCACTTATTACAATACTAAACTTAAGCTACACAATTTAAATGTCACAGGGATGTACAGGTCCCAGTAGTAATAATAATTAAATATATCAAAATGTCGGATTAAAATAAATAATACAATTTCGGAGATGTAAACAGTCTCCAAATGTCAAATTAAAATTAAGAATTAAATATAATAAAAAAAAAACACAAAACAAGGGAGATGTAGAAAGTCTCCACGGTCAATTTTGGAGATGTAAAGAGTTGAAGTGTTGAGGTGTTTTGATGGACTACTCGTATTTAAGTGAGATGTGGGCCTCGGAATATAGGTACGGGGCAACATTAATTGACAGCTAGGGATTTCTCATATCGGTAAACTCAATTATCGATTCTATTCCCATATACTAGCCAGCCAGCATTGTTTGTGTGTATTTTTTTAAATTTTGTTTTGCTCCTATTATTTCTACAGAAATTGAAAAGTCCTTTAGCCACTCTATGGATTCATAACTCGAGACGGAGGAATTAACCGCCCGAAAATTTGGAACCAATTCTAATCGTTTATTTTAACAAGGGTATTTTTTAAATTGACAATAAGAAAAAATATATGATGATGAGTGAAGGAGTCTTGTGAATGCGAATGTCTATGGGTCGCAGTTCCTTACCATCAGGTGGCCTGTGTGCTCGTTTGCCTTCTCTATGCCATAAAAAAAGCTTCAAAAATCATTTTAAAATATAGAATAACCAGAATTACGTTGCTAAATTTTAGGCGATCCCTAGTTTTTCATTTAATTGTGCCCCGTATATTCCGAGCTCTGGATATGAGTATCAAGACTTTCCACTGTCAATGTTTGTCCCTAGGTCCTTCCTGAGGATTCAAACGCTACTATCCCGGACACAAACGAGCCGGACACAGAGTCCGATACGGCAGCGCGGGCGGTGCTCCACGGCGTGCTGGCGTCGTGCCCGCGCGCGCCGCAGTGCAGCCCGAACCCGTGCCGCTCTGGCGGCGCGTGTGAAGACGCTTGGACGAGCTTTGTGTGTACATGCCCGCGGCCGCACTTGGGAGACACGTGCCAATACAGTAAGTCACTAGCCTACATAATGAGTCCTTAAAACACAAGGTGAGTTTCATAATAAGATCACACAAGTGTTTTGAGGCTTAATTGGGATAGATCAAACATTATAACTCACGATTTTAACATTCTAATTCAAAAGAATAGGTAGTTTTAAGAGAGCAATTTCATCAGTTTTGTATTTGATCTAATAGTTTTGCTTTAATATGTTTACTTATTTATCAGACAATTTAGGGATGACATGATTATTTTAAAGGAGGGTGGGCAAATTGGCCTATATGACCAATAACAACAAGCGATATGTCACTGGATAGGTAATTCTAAGTTGTAAAACTATTTCTATGGCAGGTAGTTCGAAAACTTTGTGTGATAAAAGTTATCGCCGTGCAAAGACAGCGGTGTTTCAAAGTAATTATGCAAACGTCGTCTACGTAGGCGTCCCGATGTTCCCGATTTTAAAAATATTTCTCACAGTTCTTTGAGGTTTCCCACTACACTAAATCTTTGTAGAATTAAAAAGCATATCCGATGGTATAGTGCTTATTGTTATTGGTTTCTAGGCCAGTGTTCATACATTTCTGCCCATCCTCCTTTGGGATGGCATTTTCTAGCAAATTACAACATTTCAATGATATATAATGATAAAAAGTGTATTAAAACATACTATTTCAAGCGGTTTTCGCCTAACCCGTAATACCTAGGAGAGCTTCAAGCCGAAAAGAAAGTCTAACAAAGGTCAAATATACTTTTATCGAAATATCTGAAATAGATAAATATTTCAAAAGTTTTAGAATTAGAGTAATAGTAAAAATATGAACAATCCCAATTATGTACAGTTGCATACATTACTTTATCTTCACACATATTATAAGTACTCTAAGATGGGTTCAGAAGCCGAACGACAAATGACTAGCATTACCTGTGGTAGAAGGTGACACCGATGACAGCTGTAACGTTATGAAATGACGTTATACAATATTGTAAGGTAATGAGATCCAGGAACATCTCCCAAATATATCGCTGTCACCTACTACCACAGGTAATGCTGGTCAACACTGGTAGCTTCGTTGGGTCAATCCCAACTACGCTAACCGTGTCAAAATGTCTTTACAGATTACACAGCAGCAACATTTGGTCAGGAATCCGCGACCCCCCGTTCCATAGTAACAGTGGTGGTACACGAGGGCGCGCGCCGTGCGGTACACGCCGCACTAGACATATCCATGTTCGTGCGTACACGGAAACCGACCGGACAGATCTTCCACCTTGGATCTGTGCCCAAGTAAGTTTGAATTAGTATAATTATTTGGTAAGTGGGAATAGTGAGTTTATTTTTAGGTAAACTTTTAACAGGCACACATAGCTAATTATGTACCGTTGCATACATTTTTTTTTTCTAAAGGCTTGAATGAATGAATTAGTGAATTATATTTATTTTCCAAAGTAAGTCACAGTGTACATTGCATGTTATGTCAAAAGTACAAGAAATTACATTGGAATCGTCAAAAATACACACATTTTTTAATATAATGTAAAATACAAATAAGAATTCAGGAAAATAATAAAAATACAGAACTAAGGATTTATCATCGTTAAAGATCGTCTTGAAAATTGCATGCAACCAAATCAGCAATTGAATTGTATACGTTCCTCGATTTTTCTGCTAACAATCTACTTGACAGCAAAGTAATTTTAATTATTCCGATAAGCGTTAATAGTGTTTGAATTTTATTGTTAAATGTCTACAAAGTCATGCATATTTGAATAGTTACAAAGTTCTGACTATTTATCATAAAATTTGGAACGCCAAACGAAACGCCATTTTTATAAATAGAGTGTATTTAGACACCAAAAATACCGGGTCAGAGTGCGTTTTTCATACAAACGAGACTATTTCGAAGCCTTCGTTCCTTGCCTGGTTGTTTCGAGTGAGGTTTAATGGTGGATACTCCGAGGTTCAATAGAAGAGATCAAAAGTTCTTAAGATACCTAACTGTTCGCACAATCAGTTCACACCACATCGGGAGAGTTTGGGTCAGCATTTGGATTTCCTTACATTTTATTGCAATTTTAGATGTTTTTCTGAATATGCACAATTCCGGCGTTAGCCACAGATTCATTCAGTTGGGTATCCTAGGCACTCCGGAAGTCCTGTTTCGATCCTCGGGGTATTCATCATCAGATTTCACTAAAATCATTCCCTGGCGAGGAACCAAGGCTTCGAAATAGCCTCTTTAGTATGAAAAACGTACTCTGACCCGTTATTTTTGCTTCTCAGTGTAGTTACGACCGAAGATAAAATATAAAAATATTCTTGTAATTTCATAATGCTTCACATATTAGTTACAATTTAGAGTGGCCAAAGACGTTAGAAAGATGGCCGAAACTGGTAGTTCTGCTGTGTAACTGATATCTCTTCACCTCATCACCAGGTACGGTCAAACTGAGGAGACGTTGGTCGGCGCCTCCCTAAAAGGCGGGGAGCTGCTGGTCCACCTGCGGTTCAACCAGACTCCTGAGGATTACACCGTTGGGGGCACCCGCCTGGACAACGGACACTTGCATCTCATACAGGTGAGCAACGGGAAGCGCCGCTAGAGAACGCCCGCCACCTCTACTCCCCCTATTTCTGCTGGGGGTTGAATACTCCCTCCAAATTTCAAGTTCCTAGGTACAGCGGTTTGGGCTTTACGTTGATGTCAGTCAGCTTCTTCTTTTATATATTTACTAGACGACGCCAGCGACTTCGTACGCGTAGAATTAATTTCCCGCTCCTCCCCCTATTTTAACCACTTAGGGGGTTAATTTTGAAAAATCCTTTCTAATTTCAAGTTTCTAGGTACAGTAGTTTCGGCTGTGCATTGATATATAAGGCAGTGAGTCAGGTTTGCCTTTTATATATATTTATAAGGAGATAACATATCAAGAGCAATACGGTTTTCCTGAGCAGAATGAGCCCCTGATGTGATGTTTATTTAACCTCGTAAGGCCCAAAACAGGGAGTTTTTTGTAAGTGCAACTTTGAATCGACCACCAAGGCAATAAAGTTCAATAATGCCATATTCAGTTAATAAAGGTAGGACAACAAACCTTCTTCTTATTGCAGCACGGTTTAAATAAAATTTCCTTTGCCTTTACGCAGATCACTAGTCTGTTAGCTGACAAGTGCTACCTAAAAGCGACAAGATTACCAAACCTGAATAATAATAAATGAATTGTGAGATAAAGTATTGTTTTTGTTTAGATTCTCAAATAAAATTTGATTTTGGAACATTGGTTTTATATTTTTGAACGCTTGTTGCAGGTCGTTAGAAATTCCACGCTGGTTCAAGTGAAACTCAACGGTACGGAATACTTCAGAAAATCCATTTCGGCGGCAAAACAGCTCGATGCTCAGGTGAATATAATACTTTTACAAGGAATGTATATTGCAAACGTAGAGTTTGCGATTAACATTTTCACAACTGATAAAACGAACGCCACATGCGAGTTCTACGAAAAGGAAACTTACTTTTAAAATAAAAAAAAAAAATAAAAAAAAAAATCCTCTTAAGCGGGAATCGAACTGGTTGAATATGACAAAACAAAAGGGTTATTAATAGTGATAATTTATGACTATTAAAAACCTTTCTTTATTATTTGGTCATATTCGACCAGTTCGATTTCCAGTTAAAGCAGATTTTTAGTCAAAAGTCCATAAATGATTATTTTTTGAAAGTCCCTCTCCTTTGCGTAGAACTTTACATTTCCAATATTTAAGTTAGTTACGGTACACGTGGCGTTCATTTTTTTTCCACCCTGTATAGTCGTAAATTTGTACTTTTTGACACATAACCTCAAATATTCACCAAGCGTGTTTTTATTTAATCCTAAACTTAATGTTAAAGTAAATATCAAGTGTATAAATCAATGTTTAGACCACATGTGATCTTTAAAAGCACGTGATTATCGTCTAATAATGGTAAATCGACTTGTTTGGTTGTGTTTACATCTTTCCCAATATCATTTGGCACAGACTATACATAAACCGATCTTAATGTGTTCATTATCTTGAAATAGGCATCTCCAAAATCCATAATAAAAACCAAGAACAATAAGGCATGTTTCATGTGTGAAAAAAAATCCTCCTCTAGATGCTGTACTTGGGCGGGCCGCCACCCGCGCCCGCGCCGCCGCCCGAACCGACCACCCCCGCCCCCGTGCCCGCGCCCGCTCCATCTTCCGCTCCCGCTCCCGCCACCACCCCCGCCACTACACCTGCCCCTGCACCGCGTGAACCAACCGACGCTGACTACTTCAAAGGCGTTATACAAGATGTGCAGGTCAGTCACATAATTATAATGAATAGGTCCCAGATTTTTGCGTGGGGCTTAAAAGTGCGAGTTACCTCGCGTGCAGAGGGTTCCGTTCATTTCAAAAAATCAAATCAAAAACTTAAGTACCGAAAAAATTGACGAAAATAACCTCGTTAAGAACTAAACTAACCTACTAGTTTTGGAAGGGAGACCTCCTGATACAGGTAAATCTCATACCTACTAGGAGGCCTCAACCACTATGTACCTACCACCTGTGTTCTTGACACCGTATTTTCAATTGATAGAATGGGACCTCGGGAATGGTAAATTTTCGTCTTCTTTCATGAATAAAATCAAAACTATTTATTTTACAATAATAAAAAAAAAAATTGAGATCCTCATAACGAGCCCTTTCATTTGATATATGACACAGTAAGATTTGCAATTGTTTTTTTTCATTTGAACCCGAAAATGTCCCTTATTAAAAAAAAGAACTTTCACGTCTGTGCTTGGGTCATCAATTTACGTTACAACTCAATCGCTCCAGAAGTTTCAGAGCAAATTGGCTACGACTTCTTAGGCCTTTTGAGTTATATTTTTTTTTGTTTCAGGTGTCAAACGGCGTGAACGTCACCATCGTGGAATTCTTTCCTCTTCGAGTAGATAACCTCCAGCTACCGGCTCCCTTCGGTGACGTGACGCTTGACCCGACCGGCGTGCTGCCGGGCGAAGTGTCAGATGACGCATGTGCGTCGCATCCGTGTCTACACAACGCCACGTGTTCGGTTACATGGAACGATTTTACGTGAGTGTTGTCAAAACGGACAGGGATGGACAGAAACATATAGGCGGGAAAGAAAGGAATTTATTTTTATTTATCAGCTACTAATAGTCGTGTGTTGTCTGTGCAGCTGCGCTTGTCCACGTGGCTACAAAGGCAAGCAGTGCGCAGAAGTCGAGTTCTGCCAGCTGCAAGCCTGCCCGCTCAACGCGCACTGCCGTAACTTGGATGGAGGGTAAGTTACAAATCTGGAGATTCTTGGGTTGCACATGCATAATATTATTTATAAATAATATCGATTACTGGTAAGATCAAGATGATTTTATGAAATAAATTATATTATTGGTTCTCTCCTTAAAAAAGTGTATTAATTTCTACGTCGGTCGGTAAAGACGGCCGTCTCGATGATTTAAATTACTTGTACGCGTAGTTTGCAATAGGCATATTGTATAAAAATACGGACATCGATATCACTATAGCGTCACATCAGGAATCACAGGTTTTTTTTAATAACAATAAATAACTGCTATACAATCACAAAGCTAGGCAAGCATATGACATACGATGGCACGCGTTAGCCTTCGATGCTAGCGGTCCCGGGTTCGAATGTCAGTAAAGATGTTTAGGCACGCGAGTATTTGTTTGCCAGTGTGTATACCGTGTGTGTGTATACCACCATCGCACTCACTCGTACAGTCAAAAGCACTGTTATCTATAGACCAATCGCGTCCAATTCATGTGCACACAAACCCTATAGTCAGTGTTATAGAGCCGTGTAGATGTTTTGGACGTGTTGTGAACGAATATGTATGACTTTAAAAAATCGCACTTTGACGTCCAGCCGTCGAAAAGTAACAAACTTAGTTCCGTGTGGTTGCCGGCTTAGAATAGTGCTACTCCATGTCTTCCTGTGGGATTCGTAAGAGGCGACTAAAGGATTAAAGGCTTGAAGTACTGTTAGGCGATGGGCTTTCAACCTGTCACTAATATACACCGGTAAACATCTTAGCCTGTTTGTGCAAAATGTGGTTACAGAATTAACAAGTTGTTAGTTGTTGGTAAGTATGTATGTGTGTATGTAGGCTTGCAACCTGTCACTAATACACTGGTGATCTTAGCCTTTGTGCAAAATGTGGTTACAGAATTATCTTACATTTTTCGTGGTGGTAGGACATTGTGCAGGGTTCGTCCGACGGGCCTCACAATCAAGATGAGTTTATTAATACGGCCCTTAAGATTGCAGTTTTGAGATTGTAGTCTTGTGATTTCAAATGTGTATGGGTCTCAGATCCCATTTACCATGGTGGCCTGAGTGCCCCGTGCCTTCTATTTGCCATTAAAAAAAACCGGACAAGTGCGAGGCGGACTCGCGCACCGAGGGTTCCGCACATGATACCGTTAACTCAATTCAAAATTAGGACCGTCGTTCCTTGCATAAAGAACCTGTTTTTTTTGTGTTTTTTACCTATACCTGTAGTAAAAGACGGTGCTACTTGCCAAATTTCATAGGTCTAGGTCAACGGGAAATACCTTATACATTTTGATTCCCTCGAGAGTGTCGTAGTACACGTTTTTTGCGGCATAAACGGCCGTATCTCTTTTTTACGTTGATGTAGAAGTTTAATTTTTTCACAGCTTCAAGGGACTGTAGACCGGAGTATATGGTTTTAATTTTAACTCGATACCTCGACGCGTTCCCGAGATAAAGGCTCTTGACAAACAGACGGACAACAAAGTGATCCTATAAGGGTTCCGTGTTTTCCTTTCGAAGTACGGAACGAGCGTGAATTGATGTATGTATGTCATCTTTCAAAACCGTTTCAGGTATGAGTGCATATCCAATGCTACGTTTGACGGCGTCAACACGACTTTAAGCTACCAGCTGCGCGTCCCTCGCTCCGCTGGCGCCACACCGGTCGTCGAACCGCCTCGCTCCATCACCATCACCTACAGGTATCGCAAGTTTATCCTGGTTCAGGAACCCGGCCTACGAAGCCGGCCTATGAAGATCATAAAGTACCTAATAAATTGACTGTTTCAAAATAATTGATGAACGTTTATTTTCTGAACATAACAATCAACTGTCTATCTATATCTGCCCCTTTCAATTTGGAACTATAAAAAACATAATAATATAAGTATGTCTATGGGTCTCAGATCCCGCTTAACATCAGGTGGTCTGTGTGCTCGCGTGACCACTCACTGCTTTTAAAAAAAGCATGTTTATTTCCTAGATATTCCATCTTAGTCCTCAGGGTTGGCAACGAGTCTTAGGATTGTACTCATGAGAATTGAAGTGTCATGTCTCAGATGCTAGTTAGTTAGTTAGGCCTGGGCCGAGATTCTTCGGGATATTGTCAACATTTTGATAGCTTTTATTTACAGATATAAATAAACATGATAAAAAAGGTAAAAGATGTTTATTCAGTAAGTAGGCCGCACGGGCGCTTTTACACGTCAAAAATCTACCAGCGCTTCGCAAGAGACCACTGCTGAGAAGAAACGCCGCAAGAAACTCAACAGTCGGTTTTTTTTAAATACTACTTATAACAACAATTAATCTAACATAAAATAAAAATATATTCAACCATAGCTTGAGTACAAAAATGTGTCATAACTCAGAATTTTCATAGGGAGTAATATGGATAACGTAAACCGCTCAAACTGTGTGAAAATCAACCGTGTCACTTTCAAATATCAATTAAAGTCGTGGTTTTAGTGGGCTATTGCGGTAAAATATCATGAAACGAGGCATTTTTGTTACGGCCAACCGGCTACAACAACAGACGCGCGCGAAACGTCAGCAGCGACGGCCAACCTCGACGCTTGATCAGCGTTCGGACACGCGAAGTAACTTCATTTTAAGACTTGCATTTGCCTTGTATATAAAAAAGAAACTTGTCAACAGGACAAAAGTGGGTGGCACTTTATTCCGTGCAGAAAGCGTTACCGGCGACGACTGGTTCTCTGTCGGTGTTTACAAGCAACAGGCGACCATGGAGTGGCGGCTGGGTGGCGCGCTGCCTGTTAAGCGGTCGCTGCGCCGCGCAGCACGCGCGCACGCCCACTGGAGCACGCTGCGCATCTCCGTGCACAGGGACCAGCTCGCAGGTTGATCTTTCTTACACTTATGGACTAAATAGGCCACACGTACATCACTCACATTCGCATGGACCGAGAGCTTACACTAATGGACCGAGAGCTGGTCTAACTTACACTAAAGGACTGAGAGCAAGTCCCTCTCACACTCACGGGCCAAGAGTAGATCACACGTACACTCGCGGGTCTCATTACTATACCACATATACATCTAGAAGACAGGATTTACTTGAGTTCCTTTGTGTACATAGTTAACCACACAGTAGTACAGTCAGTAGTACAGTCAACAGCATAAATAAGTGATCATTTATGTACCTTGCCACTTTAACGTCATGTTTGAAATGTCATACAAAGTTGTGAAGCGATTGAAAGCGACAAGGTACATAAATGATCACTTGTTTATGACGTTGACTACATTTACGGTCTAATTCAAATTTTCACCATTTGACTTGTATTCTTTTGTTAACACTTTTATATTGTGGCATTTAGATTTGACAGAAGGATGAAACATTTTATAATTATATTTATTTTATCTCAGGAGCGTTCATAGACGCTACAGGGCATGAGGAGGCGGGTGCAACTGCCAGTATAGACCAAGCGGCATGGCAACGTCTCCTTATCGATGGAAACATCTACCTTGGTGGGCAGACGCAGCTAGCACCGGTGGTAAGCCAGGTTAATATTTATTTCTTTTCACCACTAGTTTACCATCACCATGAACTTCATTATAAAATTGACTATTATAAGCAAGGACCGGAATTGTTCATAGCAAAAATCAAACTGTCAGAATAACCAAATTGTTTTATCGACAATTCCACTTATCGATGTTACGGAATATTATCTCATATCGACTTATACGATTATTCTGTAATATTTGACCTCTATGATAAGCAACCTGCATCTCCATATTCAAATAAATCGTGCCCACGTCACATTATGTCGTTTTCGTCGCTTGATTGTCATAAATAATTTTCAGAGATAAAACACTTTGGTCAAACCCTCTGACAGTTTGATTTTTGCTATGAAGAATTCCGGTCCTCGTCCATCATATAGCTAACGTCACCATATTGCATCCATCATCTGCCCTCTGGTTGTTATCAACTCTAATGTCGCCCACAGACGGAGTCATCAACGGACCCCGCCGTGTGGGAGTACACCGAAGGCGATGACTTTACTTCTGACAATTTGGCCGGGAAATATTTCAAGGTATATTACAAACTATATTTTTTTATCCCTATTTTTTTATATAGGTTGTTATTTACATCGGAGCATCGCCTGTCTCACAGAAAGCCTCTTGTTTACGTCTGTATTTATCGATATACACTCAGGAGCTAAAATACCGGGTCAAAGTGCGTTTTTCATACTAAAGAGGCTATTTCGAAGCCTTGCTTCCTCGCCAGGGGTTGTTATGAGTGAGTTTTAATGGTGGATACTGCGAGGTTCAATAGAGGAGGTCAAAAGTTCTTAAGATACCTAACTGATCGCGCAACAAGTTAACACCACAGCGGGAGAGTTTGGGTCAACATTTGGATTTCCTTACATTTTATTGCCATTTTAGATGTTTTTCTGAACATGCACAATTCCGGCGTTAGCCGCAGATTCATTGATTTGGGTATCCTAGGCACTCTGGAGGTCCTGTATCGAAAGTCGAGGTATTCATCATCAGATTCCACTAAAAGCATTCCCGGGCGAGGAACCAAGGCTTCGAAATAGCCTCTTTAGTATGAAAAACGCACTCTGACCCGTTATTTTTGCTCCTGAGTGTATAACGGAAGTCGATAGACGAGAAGTCCCTATGACACCTCAAAAGTGCTTATAACTGGCAATGTAAAAATGGTTTAAGACAGCGACAAGTGTTTCCAAATATTATTAACGTGCAGGGCTGCATGGGCGCTGTATACGTCGGTTCGCTGCTGCTGCCATTCTTCACGGAGGAAGAGCTGGTCGTTGGCACCTCCGCCGCGGCTAAGATTGACGCGCAACCGCACTACGCTCTCATGTAAGTACAAACAAAGACTTTAAGGTACCCAACTACCTTAGTTCAGAAGTCAAACTGACATTCTACAACAATAAAGTTGAGTTTCCTATAACTTACAAATGACTTGGCATCTCTAATGACATGACTTTTTTTTTTAATGGGTCTCAGATTAACGTTCATTCATACTTACAAGGAAATGTACCCAACTGTCCGGCTCCGGTTTGCTTTATTTTATGTAACTATACAGGGTGTCCCAGAAATAGGGCATGCTCCCGGGAATTCCCGGTCCTGAAAGAACTGGTACTGAGTTTGTGACTAGACTAATTGTCATTTTTTCAATTAAAAAATACATGCGGTGACGCTTTGACCCGGCCGATTCGCACAAGCTCGGTTTTATTCGGTTGCGAATGACTTATAAAAATGTTAATTATGCGTGTTTTTTTGGCGCCTATTGACATTTGTTGATTGGTTTTCTCATTTTCTTCATTTGTTTTGTCCTTTGTTGATTATTCTGGATTAAATACTTAATAATTATCACCTAACTGGTTTTTTATCTGACAAATTCACCATTAACAAAAAAAAATACAAATAATTTACTCAACACCGAAAAATACCGAAATCCCGGGATTTCCCGGTTCTGACTCAGTACCGGAAATCTTAGTCCCGGTTCTGGAAATGGTACCGGTACCGCATGCTCTACCCAGAAACCGACGTCAGCCCGCCTAGGGCTGCTAGAGCAGCTAAAAAGCTATCGATTTAACCCCTATGTATGTTCAGCTATTTTTACTAGTTTCGGAGATATTGATTATCTTAATCTGATTATTGTAATGTCCCCTTATGTCCATGTCACGAAAAATCACTAATTTCATGTTTTATAAGATTTTCAGTGATATCTTACATAATTAGAATCATCGTATCAGCTAAGTACTGAAACCTATTTGCCTGTCGTTTTTTAAGTAATTTTTCAAGTAATTACATAAATTGGTTATTTTCCATACCAAGTGAAAAGCAAACACTGGGACACCTGGTATGGAGACACAAACTTTATGTGATTACTATGTGTGTGTAGGTTGGACTTTTACCCATCACAAGATAACCTAAAATCAACACGTGTTCGACAGAAAATAGCTTTCTATGAAACCAACTGCGAAGCGATACGTTCTATGAAATGAGTTTCGATGAAGGGTAAAAACCTGGAATTATGCGCCTCGTTGCTCGAAGTAAAAAGATGAATCAACTTTTAAGGTACTCCTATTCATTTGCGGTATTAAAACTTTCCTGGTGACTTATGATTTATAATAATGTATGAATATAAAAATTAACAATCAAATTTAAATACCTTACACGTTTAACAACACAAAATTAGTTTTGACTTCGAAAAAATTTGGTAATTCAGGAGAATGTGAGCATTTTTCACACAAAACCTGGGGGACAACGTCGTCCATTGCGTTACCAACTATATTATTGATTAAAACTGTACTATTTTATATCAAATAATTTCAAATATTAGCTTATTTTTTTGATTTAATAATCGTGTAAGCCACGTGAAAAATATAAAGTCGGGGTCAATAGAAATGAAAAAAGTTTAGACCTATTTACCATTATTACACCATAATCTAATCACGTCCTTTTGGACATCGCGTGACGTATACTTAATGATGTACACGCTTGACTGTTACTTTTCGTGTTTGTAAATCAAAACCCGTTTGCAGAAATATTGAGGTTATGTGTCAAACTACTGATTTGTTAACATCTTCACTTTTACTAAAATTATATAACTTAATTTGTGAATCGTGTCGAATAATGGGGAGTAATTGAAAGTTGATTCACCCAAATATGTCTTATTGTTATTCCCATAGCGCTGGGAAGCCCTGGGGCGCGAGCGCAGGCGTCGGCTGCGTGCTGTGCCTCGAGCAAAACTGCGCCCGCGGCGGCCGCTGCGCTGACGTCAGGAGCTCCTATTCATGCGCCTGCCCGCTGGGGTACGCTGGCGACTACTGCGAGGTAAGCAGCTACAATGCAGAGATTCTATCTATTGGATCCTTACATATAGTGATGTGCCGATACCAGTAACTTACTCGAAGCGAGTATTTTACCAGATACATTACCAATAAGCGGTAAAAGATAAAGTTAAGATATAAGAAATTTATTCAGTAAGTAGGCCGCTCGGGCACTTTTACACGTCAAGAATAAACCAGCGATTCCCAAGAGGAGACCACTGCTGAGAAGAAACGCGGCAAGAAACTCAGCAGTCATTCATTTTTAAACATATTTCATATTACAATGATACTACTTAGTCTAGCATTATATACAGCTACAAATATTAAATTAAATATAATATCAAATAACATGTGTAGTTCAGCAGGAAAACATGCCAAAATCTTACGGGAGAGAAAGAGAGAAAAGAAAAAAGTAATAAAATAGAATCAACTACTTATATATGTGTATATGAGATAGTGCAAGATGACCACATAAAAGTTTCGATATGTTTTCCTGCATCAACGGTGTCCCCCAGACAAGAAAAAGCAGGATAAAGCTTTTGCAATATACGGTAACATTCAAATTTCGTATGTATAACTATATGTTTTTATACATGTTTATACAATTTTAGCACCAGACGGACCCTTTAAAAAAATAATGACAAGATGGGTTCAGTAGTTTAGTATATTACCAATGTTACTGGTAAAATACTCAATATTTCCGAGTATTTTACCAATGTTACCGGGAATATTACTCTCTCTCATACTATATTGACTCATGACATTGCCGAACAGATAAGGTACAAATTACAATGCAATGAGTAAAAGAGACGGAAGATGCGATGAGTTACAGAAATAATTCATAGTTAGTAAGAGTATATTAACTTTTTAATTATAATTACTAAACTAAAATTAATAAAGAATACAAAACAGATAAAATCGATTTCTATGTCCGCTTCTGGTAATATTACCGGTAGCATTGGTTATTTACAGAGTATTTTACCAAATGGTATTATACTGGTAACGAGTAAGTTCCGCCGGCACAACACTACTTACATATGAATTTGGGGTTTCGTTGAACTGGCCACTTTGGTTCAAAATATCTGGTGTATGACTAAGAATTCTAAGTTCAAATATATTTCAAAAGCTTAACTCATGTTTCGAAATTAGCGATTGTTTTTGCGTCATTTGTTTTTCTTTCACATGCATTCTGTTCACGATATGGAGAACTTAAAATATCGCGTTATTTACGAATACGAGTTCCACCGTGGCACCAGTGCTGCAGGAACGGCTCAAACGATATTTATTACGTGTATGAGGCAGCTACTGTAAAAGAAAACACTGTAAATTTGGTTTCAACATTTCGTTTCGGAGATTTTGACCTAAAACAATCCCCTTGGACGGCCGGAGACTCAATAACGAAGAATTAAAAGTGATTGTGGAATTGGGTCCATCGCAAACTACGTTAGAGTTTGAAAAGGTGAAAAAGCTCGAAAAATTGCTTTATTATGGGTATATTTTTGTCATATAACACGCCAATTTCATATGTAATTATCTAATATTATAGACGGTAAAAACCATATCGTATTTAACCAGGGCCTCACTAAGCGGTAATGGACTCAAAATTATCTGGCACGTCTCTATTATCAGGGGCATAAGAGCGTGTCAGATTTGACCCCATTGTTGGATAATATATTATGAGCAGGTCCTTAAATATTTGCCGTTTTATATGGCAAAAATAGACTCAAAAACCCATTTCCGGAGCTTTTTCACCGTTCCAATTTGTTTCAGGTGAATTAAAACTGTTTTATCACTCACGCCGAAGCCTGCCGCTAACTCTGACGTAGATGGATCCGCTTCAACAATCAATTTTAATTCTTCGTTATTAATTCGGGTCTCCCGCCATCCACGGGGCTTGTAGGTCAAAATTTCCATAACGAAACGTTGAAACCAAAAACTTACCGTGTTTTCTTTTACAGTAGCTGCCTCAAGCCACGTTGGAACTCGTATTCGTAAATAGCGCGATATTTTAAGTTCTCCATATTGTGAAGAGGGCCTCTATTCTCGACGGTAAAAATCATATCGTGTTCACCTGTTATGGTATTGTTCTGACGTCATCCGCCATTACTGTCAAGGAAATAAGAGCTATCAAAACGGTGACAATACGGTAACAGATCAAAAAAGGTATTGTTTTTACCGTGATGAATAGAGGCGTAGAATGAAGTCAAAGAAAAAACAAATGACGCGATAACAAACGAATCGCTAAATTCCAAGCATAAAATACATGAGCTAAAAATTTAAATAAATTTGAATTTAGAATTCGCAATCACCAGACATTTTTAACAAAAGCGGCCAGTTCAACAAATCGCCAATTTTATATGTAAGCCAATATAAAATCAGTAGCTACCTTTAAACAGCATTTCAAGAAATATTTATTAGCTTCGAAAATGTCTGGATCATAAGCAGTTGTACACATACGCACACACACTCAAACTTACACACATACACACACAGATATATAAGATGTCTTTTTTTTTGTTATTGTATGTAATTTTGTACACTTATTCAGTTATACAGTTTATTCATTGCTTTCATGGGTAGGTACAGTGGTGTTTAAGGTACAATTTTCGTTCTGCCATGAAACCCCGTCGGGCACTACAATATTAGGCTTAAATACTTAACACTTGTTATATAAACTATCTTATTATAACATTTATAACTAAACTAAGTACATGTTATATATGGCACTAATATATTAATTTTAATTTGATCTCTCTAAAATTATCTCAAAATAGTAGCGATATATGTTAACGCCTTTGATCGCCATATGTAATCTCCCTGGTCTCACTAAAAACCAGCGCCTGCGAATGTATCAACAACATTCAGAGGCATAAAGCTGAGCTGACCATTTTGGCCGTAATAAAAAATAAATGTATTTAGTCAAATCAATTATTTTTCATTTCAATATTATTGCTTGTGAATACAAGCCTAGAACATAGGGTCTATGTCAATCTGTTTGAGATCGTCTGATTTTTTTCCATCAGATCGACGTTAACGAGTGCGAGACCAACAAGTGCCAGAACGGTGCAACGTGCAAGGACGACGTCGCCAAGTACACGTGCGAGTGTCCCGAAGGATTCGCCGGAGAATAGTAAGTCTATAAGATAGATAAGTTGTCGACTCTGATAACCAGAGATCGGAAAGAGTGAGATGTGTTGAGAGTTTGCATAACGTGGGCATACCCTGTCATTAAGTCTGTTATACATTCTCAATTGAAGGGATGGTTACAATAACAACACAGTTAACAGTTTTGGTTCATATTTGAGTTAGTTGAAGCATAAATTGTTTTGATTTGTGTTTTGTTTTTTGGCGTATCCATATTAATATGTACACATGGCAATAATGAATCGGATGACTTGAATGGATATATAAGTCTTTGTTTTTTCCTTGCTAATGATAGATTCTAGGACTGCAATGAATGTTGGAAATACAGTGCTTACAGAATAAGGGATCTCTTTCAGCTAATATTTGGGTGAAAGAAATTAAGAAAAGTAGATTGTGGCAACGAGTAACCAAGTATGAAAACAAAGTTTATATTAATTGCGTGAACTAAATTTTAGATTAAATATTTGATAAATAGTAACAGAGACATACAGATATACAGAGCGAAAGTGAGTGGAAGGGCCGGAAGGGGCCGCACTAGGCGTACTTTTTCGAATCGAATCGGAGAAATACTGGAAGAGATTTAATGTATGTATGTATCCTCACCTACCCTCACCTCGCCGTAACTCTAACACTCGTCTTTCCACAGTTGCGAGTCAGACATCGACGAGTGCGAGTCCAACCCTTGCCTCCACGGCGGGACTTGCTCCGACGAGCCGGGCGGCTTCCGTTGCGTGTGCGCTGCTGAGTGGCGCGGCCCGCGCTGCCAGCAGCCGCGCGTGCGGTCCTGCGCGCACCAGCCGTGTCGCAACCGCGCGCAGTGTGTCGACACGCCGCCTGGTCAGTATTATGAAGAGGGGCACAACAATAAATAAGCACGCTATAATTCGTTATCATATTTTTTTTAAAATAAATTTCGGTTAAAACACTTATTTGTGACGGTGTAACTTTTGATCTAATTGCCCAAAAAAGATAAAACAAGATACATAGTATTGACATAAGTTAGGGATATGATAATTAATAAAAATATTACACCAATTAATAAAAACTGAGTAACTGATTTTTTTGTGGAAAATGACTGCAAAAATATAATTTTGTTGTCATAAACACATTTAACGTTTTTAGATCTAAAACTAAACGAGCAATATCTGCAAAGTATTGAGAAAATAGTGTTTTTATGAAAAAATATACAATTTTGCTGTGCAAGTTCAAGAGTCTGAAAAAAAAAAAATGTCATCCCTTTCAATATGTACAGTTTATCGTGTACCAACCTGTTTGTTAACCTGACGATATTATACCATATATATATTTTATTTATTATTATTTTTTCTCCCCAGACCCGCCATCCGGCAACAATTATACATGCACTTGCTCGACCGGTTTCGTGGGGGTGCATTGCGAGCATGCTTTCTGCGAGCTGGTGCCCTGCCAGCACGGGACCTGCCTCCGCGAGGCCAAGGTACTTAACAGTTTAGTCGGATGAGTCAATTTACCTATAGGACGCATAGAATGTAAACATGTTTATTTTAGAAATTGTTAACAAATTTTACACTGGTCGAGAGTTGGTGATCCGTTGTCATAGACTGCATTTCTCACTTTTTTTAATAATTTATTAATATAATTACTTATATAGAGAAATACATACATAAATACGTAGAAAACACCCATGACTTTGGACCATTATTCGCGTTCATCACACAAATATCTGCCCTTACCGGGATTTGAACCCAGCACCGCTGGCTTCGTAGGCAGGGTCAATACCAGCTAGTTCAGCGCGTCGTCAAAACCATACAATAAGATTTATACCCCAAAATAAATATGTTAGATTTCCTTTTCATGTTAACTTTAGTTTACTAAGAAAAAAAAATTGCAACACGGAATTCTTATTCCCTGTGACCACTCGGGACAAATAGTTGTCCGCTGTGGTAACAAATAGGAATTATTTCTTCCCAGTTGTCCCTAGTGGTAACTAATGGGTCTTTTCCCATGAAATAGATCCATGCGTAGCCAGCTGTGGAGTTTCGACTTAAAACTACTGTTTTACAAAATTATTTAAAAAAATTAGTTTCGCCGTCCTAAATTGACGTGATATAGGGTAAAGTCACCAGTGATCAGCCAGAGACCAGTCGACCTTGTATGAGTGCGAAGAGTGGGAAATATATCTTTCGTACTCTTCCCACTCATACAAAGTATAGGCAGAGGCCGAATACAGGTCTCTGGCTGACCACTGGTGACTTTACCCTATATGTTTATAAGCTTATATTACGGTGCCGGGTTATATGAGTGATGGGCGGCGGACGGATGCAAATTACGTCAAAATAATGTCGAACGATATCCGTTGTATGGATATGACTACAACAGATTAAAATAAAAATGAACATCGCTGCACAAAAAGTTAGAGAATTAAATTGTTGAAGTATATATATTTTTTATTTGTTATTTTTACAGACGTAAGAAGGGCGTATTCGTTAAGTGGTACTTTAAAACTTTCTTAATATACAAAGTATGTACTAATTTATAACAAAAACTGCAAATATAATAAAGTCTTACCCATCTTGTTTTTTCTTCATCCTGCATCCGTCGTCCGCCCATTAATGACGAGTTTCTGAGTCATGGGCGTACATAAATACCTATGTTACAACCACAAAGCAAGCCTAGAGCTTAGTCCGACCCTAGGTCAATTTGTGAATCGTCTCGTGTTTTATCAGGTGCCCGTGTGCGATTGCGAGCCAGGCTACACTGGCGTTCATTGTGAGACAGAGCGAGACGAGTGCGCCGAGGGCGGCACCGTCTGCCACCATGGAGGGCACTGCACCACGCACCGCGGCACCGTCGTGTGCGACTGTACTGGGACCGGTAAGTTTCTTACACATCGTTAGGGTCTCCCCAAACCTAACGAAACGGAATCGGCGTTAGCTAATCAAAAAACCCTTTATAGATATAAAGGATACGCAATAAGAGCGAAAAAGATATTGATCAGCTCGGCCGACGCGAAACGACGTCTACCGACCGGAAAAATTTGCCGTAAAGCTGTTTGCGTCCGTTCGACGCTGTTAGCAGCTAACGGCACGCGTTCGCATTCTTACATCGCAGAGTACCGCCGATCGGCGCCGGCGCGGGCTGGACAGTTCCGACCACGGCTGAGTACCTACGATAAGAGCTGATGAGAGCTGACGACAGCCGTTCAGCGTCAATAGGTGTTGGGAGACCCTTCCTTTACATAGGGGGCAATTTGACGTCTCGACGGCAGTACGGGGCACGCGATAGCAAATCGCAGGCGATCGGGTGTGTCTGCGGCCCCAGATGGTCTGATGAGACAGCTGAACGTAGGTTCGCAACCGATTATGTGACTGATCGGCTAAATGCGAATAGTGTGGTGTGGTTTGCGGGTGGTAGGACCTTGTGCGGGGTCCGTCCGGATCGCTACCACCATCTTATCCATTAACCTACCGCCTAACAGCAGTGTTCGCATTGTTGTGTCGGTTTGGAGATAAGACAGCCGGTGTAATGACTAGCATAGAGGCATTCCATCTTAGTCCTCAGGGTTGGCGGCGCATTTGCAGTCTTAGGCTTGCAGTCTTGTGAATGCGAATGTCTATGGGTCACAGTTTCCACTTACCATCAGGTGGCCTGTGTGCCTTCCCTATGCCATAAAAAAAAAGAAAAAAAAGCACTCGGTGAAAGCCGATTCCGCGTCGATAGGGGGGCGCCTTAGGCGGCGCGGTCTGCACTCAATCTTTACATAGTCCCTTTGTATATACGGTCGGCCAACAATGTGGTCTACCAACGGTTGATGTTCATTTGCACGTCATGATACAACAAGTTCGATTTTCCCTTGCAAAAATATTATGACAGGGACAAGAGTCAACCTTACCGATAATTAGATCTCGCAGAAACTTTTGTCAAATATGGTAGACCACTTTACTGGCCGACCGTACGCTTAGATCTTGAAATCACGAAGTGATTTTAATCTTGAAATATAGGGTTTTAAATGATCTAATACTTACCACAACTCAATCACAGATAATCTGTGTACAACTTATATTTTTTTACTTAAAAAAACCTCTACACGAAAATAACGTCTGAAATTACACGGCTCCTAACTTTCAAATTGAGATAATACGCAGTAAACAATGCGCAATTAATTCATAGAAGCATATTAAACTCTCAAAGGTTATAAGGTTTGAAGCGCAATACAAATCATATAGTAGTTGTGCCTTTTTTCCGCAAGAGGGGTGTATTTTATTATTATTATTGGGGGTTGAGATGGGCTGTGTGCCACTTCGACCATTACTGATCTTTTGTGGCAGCCCTTTAAGCTCACTGCAAAGGCCCGTTGCGTTCGGGCAGTGAGGAGTTGTATCCCTTGTGGGTCCACGATATGTCGCCCTAGGTGGATACTTCTTATGCGCATTAGTGGTCCGCAGGAACCGAGGATATGTCCGTCTCCTCTGTTTCTTGACAGAACCTACATGTCGCGTCTTGTTTCATACCCATTAAAAACAGATGTCTAGTCGCAGCGCAAGTCTTTTCTCTTTTGAGTTGTAGAATCTCTTTGGAGAGCTTGCTTCTGAAGAAGTCACATGGCTGTGCTCATATAAATTTTGAATGACTAACTTATTTAATGTTTGCTCAACCAACGTTAAACACAACACAGTTATTGTCCATTAAAACAGGTCACATGAGTAACGTATTGTTAAATTTCACGAAAACCTTTCAAAGTAAGCAATCTGCGACGGGGTTTTTTGGGCCGTCATGATCGGCCATGATGGAAAAATATCGTATGAACAGTTCCACAACCATTGCATCGATATTGGCCGAATAGTGCTCACTAATCATGGCTTTTACACGAGTGCCCATCGAGAGAGTTATCTCACTCTTAGAGTAGAGCGGCCATTAGAGTGTATATTTTTTTTAAATGACGTCATAACTCGAAATGGGGCAATTTTGAAAGAAAGAGTATTTACCACGTTTACCATATTTTCGTTATATGTAAAATCGAGGTGTATTATCTTTTTAATAAAGTTATATAAGTTTTATTAATTAGCCATTTCTGCATCGGGTAATTTTGAACCCACACTGTCCAATTTTCAAAAACATCCAAACACTAACCTACTAGAAATCAAAAAGATATTCTTAAAATAGGCCAATACTTTTCCCACAACACACACTCGAACGCTAACCGACAAAATTAAAACGACACTAAACTTACACTCACGTAACACATTCATACTAACGTTTTAATATCCCGGTTTATACCCTAACAGCTGTTTATTCGTTATTTAAAAATATCCTATCTGTTATAAAAATCGTATCGCAATTGCGACCTAAAATGTACTTGCAGAGAGTTCAAAAAGCTTTGGCGTTGACTGTAGTTACGACATAAGGTGCCGCGCTAGGTTGATATCTTATCCGCGTCGCGCGCAATCTACTGCGGTGATAACAGCGATAAAATTCCTGTGGTTCTCAAACTGTGATAGACTATTAAATGGGCATTTTAAAGGATTATTGTGACGTTTGAGTATTTTTTTTAAACTGTACATGTCGAGTACAAAAAATAAAACGAGAAGCTCTCTCTGTTTTCTTCTCGGTAAACAATATATTCCATGTTCTTATCAAAAAAGTGAACTATGTTTACGACGAATTTAATCCAAATACCCAAATTTGGTTAAAATAGAAATAGCTACGCTATAAAAAATGCTATATTATATTTTTATTTTTATTTAACATTAAAGATAATTTTATGATGACTATTTTGTTAGTGCATTTATTCCAGTATTGTTATAAAACACCATTTGATTACTGAGTAGATATGTTAGCGATGACAGCATTAAAATAAGTTATAAGAAGGCCACAATTAAAACAAACGATGAGAAGCTAGTTGAAACATCTGTTTAGGATAAAAACAATAAAAACATTTAAACGGCTTCACTGTTAAGAATTGTATATAAAATTGGCAATGTTAAAAACTAACTTATTCAAGGGGAAAATTAAGTTATGTGCCAAATTAATTAAATATAAAATTACCATGTTGGAAAAATTAGGTGTCCTAATATTTGTCACTATTTGTTTATTAAGATTGTGAAGCTAAAAATCTCTTTATACAAAATGCAAAAACGTGTCTCTCCCGTTAAACCTCGACCGATTTTTACCATTTTTGAATATGTAGTAGATATCATAAGGTTCTGGAGAGCGTCCGCGGACCGGAAGATGAGCTGTAGGTAGGCCTCCAACAAGATGGAGTGACGACCTCGTCAGGATCGCGGGACCGCGGTGGATGCGAAAAGCACAAGACCGGTCTGAGTGGAAAGCCTTGGGGGAGGCCTATGTCCAGCAGTGGACGTCTTTCGGCTGACATGATGATGATGATGATCATGAAAAACTATGTCTGTACGTTTTCCTTTCCAAGGAAATATTTCTTTGTACAAAACAAATTTAAAAAACAAAAACAGGAACGTGCAGTCAATAGCATAAATAAATGATCATTTATGTACCTTGTCACTTTAACGTCGTGTTTGAAATGTCATACAAAATTGTGAAACGATTGAAAGCGACAAGGTACATACCTAGGTCTTTATAATAACTACAACATATTAAAATCGTGAGAAAAGGTCTTGATTTAGGGGTGAGAAACGTTTTCAGAGCTTATTCAGAGTTATATAGCAATAGAGTAAAGTAAAATGTGGCGTTATCTATGAAAATTATTATTTTCGATGGCGCTTACGCCGCACTGCGTCACGCGACGTTGTATTTATATCAGAGCATCGTTAATAATGGCGGAAGCGCCATCGACAATAAGGTCCCGTTTTTATAGATAACGCCACAAATGATCTCTCCAACTATAAATTACACGATATTTTAAATTCAAATTCAAATTTAAAAACATTTATTTCGACCAACTGGGATCATAGTTAATTTAGGTTAGTTACAGTTTCTTAGCCTAAAGTTAGCAAAAAATATCAACTATTTCTTTGTTTTTTAAAAAAAAAGTAAAAGTAGGTCTTGACTGTCCTTGAGTACATAGATCATATGACAATGATTCAGATACTAAAAGAAAAACCCGCTTGGTGAATATTGGATGTTATGTGTCAAACAGTACTAATTTGTCTACTATTTGGCTATTTTATTTGACACAGACTATACTGTTTTCGACTCTGCCGCCGTTACTGTCAAATAAATAACAGCGGCTGTAACAAGTCGTCGCTAGATGTCGCTAGGTCGTTGTTTACTCTTGCACTCGGTAACTTCAACATTGCGGGATAACAATTGCCCGATACTGGGTCACATATTTAGTTTTCCTTAAGGAGATATTTCATTATTAATTCATTTAGCATTTGGTTTTCTGAACTGGCATTAGTCACTGCGATAAACTAGGGACTGCGGTTAGTTAATGAACGTCGGTTTACAGTCGGTGTTAATAATATATTATACAACTCATTCATTATTCACTTAGACCAAATTTAATAGAGTAGTAAGGTAATGGCACCAGTAATCGACAAGGACCGATTATTGACACTTGACTCTTACTTCACAGAAGATAAGGGTTATTCATTTGTTTTGTAACACTCATTATGACCGTATGATCTCCGAATTAAGAGTCATGTGTCGATCATTGGTGCATGTCAGCTTAAAGTGTCGAACACTGGTGCCATTAACAATAAAATACACTTTATTGTACATCAATCAAAAACATTACAGAGGAACAGTACGACTAAAAATCTTATAGGTAAACCCATTTTCATTGCAAGTGTATATATAATAAACAAGAATAGTTTTCGCCCATCATAATAGAGTATATTTATTTATTTTATCGTATTATAGAAACAGTAATAAAACTAAGCGTTTTAAAATATAAAGATAACTAAGTTACTGAAATAATATTTATCCAATCACCACTATAAAAAGAACACCCCCTCTAGCAGGTCCCAATGACACTGGCTGCATTACCTCTCTGGATAGATACTCCAATCCTTTTGGAGAGGTAAGCACCACTCAGCAATTAAAAAAAACATGTAGCCCATAGCCATGATTAAAATCTGTAAAATATCTTGTGATACGGGCGGCTGAAGTGTTCATACCTACTAAAAATCATCTCCGACAAAAACAAATAACTATGGAAAATAAGTTCATAAGTACCTGTTTGTGGTTTTTAGGGTTCCGTACCCCCTTAAGGGAAGAATTTATAGAAATGCTTTCTCAATGCTCACTTACATCATCTTACATCATGAAACGAACCGCTGTACCAAATTTCAAGTTTCTAGGTACAGTAGTTTCGGCTGTGCGTTGATATCTAAGTCAGTGAGTCAGGTTTGTCTTATATATATATATACACCGTGTTTTTTTTGATTTACGATAACTTCGGCATATTACTAGGTATATCCATAGAAACTAATTGGTAGATCAGATTTTTAAATATTGCAAAAATATTATTTTTTTCAGTTTAGTACAAAATAATGAAATCTTTTATCTTTGGTCATTCTAAAAGGGCCTTTAGAGTTAACTAATAATCAGTGTCAAATACGTCTATGTTGGCGTGACATACACACACAAGTAAAGATAACACTTGACCGGTACAAGATTGTCACTTTAGATTGACGCGTATACAAACCTAACAATTGGAAACTCTTTACTCATAAGTATTAAAAGAAAATTGTTGTTATCAATTAAGAGCCTTTTACACTAGTTTAACGTGATTAACTGATTAAATTTAAAAATTAAATATCTTTAAAACCGTTAGACTTATAATTTGTCTGTCTTCGGGAAATTAACTTTGTTTGACCTAAAGAACGTTCCCTTAAAGTTATCGTAAATCAAAAAAAACACGGTGTATATAGATTAGAAAATTCATTCTTATATGTCGCCTACAGTGCCCGGGCAGCAAGTTCATCCTGACACATTATACGGCCATGAAGTTTCTGAATATGGATTATTATTATTTAAAATGTTGACAGCACACGCAGCAAATAAGTGTGGCATTGTTTTACTGCTGTCAACAATGTCAATAGTTAGAAATTTCATGGTCATGCAATGTGTCAAGACTGACTTCTTATCGGCCTAGTACTGTTGTTATTATAAATCATCACAATAAGACCTTCAGTGTAAAAATGAAAAGTAACCAAATAAAGTAAATCTGTATAAAAGTATAAATTATAAAAAAAGAATAAAAACTGTACATAAATATGTATAGTTCAAATTATAAGGACATATTACACAAATAAACGTCCTTTTTTAAGCGAATGCCCATGTTATTCCGGCTGACTGTAGCACCATCTTATTACGCACCATCAGTGAATCCTATTGTATGAAACAGTTTGTGAACCGCCGCCTCGCCGGCCGCTCATTCCACATATAAAATCATTTACCAGAAAAAGTGTAAAAAATGTCTTATAAACTGCAAACAATTATTAATAGTGTTGATTCAAAATTAAGATAGTTAAAGTGGCTTTTAGTGTAATGACGCTGTGTTTTTTTATGACAATGAAATGTTATATAATGATGTGCAGTGAGCTTAATAGTGTAGTTATTTTAGTATGATAGTGAGATGTTATGTTGGGACAATATGTGGTCCATTTTACTGGTTGTGGCTACGTTAGGTATGGTATAATTTGAACCTTTTGAATGCTACGGTCGGGTCACGTCAACTTACACTGGCAAGCAATGAAAATGAAAGTGACTGTAAAGAAATTGTCAATTATTCACGTGGTAATATTAGGGAGAAGCGAGAAAGTGTATATATGTATGTAATGATTCTTTATTCCACCATAACTTCTAAACGGCTGAACCGATTTAAATGTGTGTGGTATAGTTAGAATCCTTTCCCCATACCGGATGACATAGGATGCCGAAACTGTTGATAATTGCAATAACACCAACGGCAAAATGTCAATTATTTATGTCAAAAAAAAAACTTCTAATTTTATTAATATTAAAAAACGCAGCAGAATTTTAAAGCTTGCTTTACAATTAGTTATTCAATATTTTTAAACGTGAAATGTGGATGGCTTATGCAATGAACAGTTAGATTTACAAATGTATTTTGTCGGATAAGTTCGTATACGTCTAGCATTCTCAATTAGGTTATCAGTGGGTACTAAATCCGAGTGAGAAAATTTCTGATTTTTTTAATGCCCTGTCTACGTTAATACCGTATTGCTTTTAACTATTATCGTATTGTCAAAGTTTGGACAGTATATACCATAGTTGGAGTTTGGTTTGTACGGTATATACCATAACATGTAGGCGATATGGTTTTTACTTAGCTGGCTGGCGTAAGACGCGTCTCAACGTGACGCATTAGACGCGTCACTGAGTCAACTTTGCGTCAGCGTATTGAAAGCTTCGCTGTGCTTCCTTGATATCGTTTATTTACGACAATGCTGCCGATATACCAAAGAAGGCGGCTAACTGTCAATCAGTAGTCTAAGAAAGAAAGAAAGAAAGAAAGAGAGAAAGAAAAAAACATTTATTTACAACAACACACAATTAAAGTAAAAATATATAAAGCTACACTTAGTTAGACTGTTGGTGTGAAACGGTCCCCACTCAGCATGTGCCGGCTGTTAAGCCAGCACTGGTCTTCCGTTGAGACCGCTCACAAAAATATTTTTTTAACACAAGTGAACACAAATATCAATAAAAAACAAAAAACAAAAAGAACAACAACTTAAAAACACATATTCAATAATTTAATAGTTTATTAAATCTAATCTGTGGCTAGAAGCATTATAGGGTAAACCACACGGTTATTGCGCGTTTGGTTTACCCTATACTCTATTGATACCCACATAAAATTGAAAATGCTTATACTATTACTACGGAGTTAGCCTTCTATGGTATACACATCTCGAGATGACACGTAACACAATAAAATTTTGAATAATACTTATTTAACCAAGAAATATGTATCAAAGATTTGTTCATTTCTATCTAGCAAAACGGAATTTAACATGACCGACCGATGTCTGATCGCTTTCTAATTGTTTCTTTGTCCTCACCCCATGTACTTCACTGGAGTTAAAGTTATAAACGTAATTTCATTAAAATTGTTTCAGCGGTTTATCTGTGAAAGCATAACGAACAGAGTTAAGCATTTATAATATCAGCCACAAAGGGATTGTGTCAGAATTACAATAGTTTATTGTTCCGTCATTCCACCCTTTGCAGTTCAATGTGAATATTACGTTATGTTATGTTAAGATAAGAAACAACAAACATCTTTATTGGACTAAGATCCGAATAGGAGACGAGCTTCACCGGGCTATTATTTATATCAAATTTAATATTATAAGTAATATATGGCGAATAGGTTGCTGATAAAATTCAGGCCCGTACAATTACTTGATTAAAAATATAAAAATGAACTTTAAAAAAATGCAATTGCTTTTTTAAAAGACTTTTAAAAGACCAAAAAATGGCGTGTAATGCTTTCAGAGTTAATGTATGTACGATTCTTTATGCCCCATAACCTCTAAAAGCCTGAGATCGACTCGGATAGATGTGTGGTATCGTTAGAATTCTTTCACCATCCCGGGTGACATAGGATAGGTAAACTGTTAAAATTGAAATAACAACAATGGAAAAATGACAATTATTAACGTAGGTACAAATATATCGACGAAATGTACTCTGGTATTTAAAGCCTACTTTAATTTTTGTTTCTTTCGAAGAAATAATTCCATATTCAAATTAGACTAGGACTAAGGTGAGATAAAAGTTATCGCATTCTTTATGGAAATCGTTAGCGAAACAATTCTCTAGCGATAAAGTTTTTATTTTTTTCTTTGCCCCGCGGCGACTTGAACAGCTACTACCGCGGGAATATGGCGTTTCCACTATGAAGTGATTTCGCCAGTGTCAAGTATATATAAGTATAAATCAATATAGCAATAAAACACAATCCAATCTCTAGGAAGATTGGTGGCAACGTTGTACGGTGATATGTAGGACAGAGGCCAAGATAGTTTTAACCTCTGTACCACTGCGAGTCCACTTCAAACGAGAAGTAAGATGCCAGGATACACGAAATAAGTCCAAGTCTTCTATCACTGTGCAACACAAAGGCATTAAAAGTACAAATCACTAACAAATAAGAACTTTGAACATCTAAATATACAAAAATAAAAACTAAAACAAATTACACATCCGCCATCTTTTGACGTTGCAAATGGCCTCCCAGCGATTGTTTTTAACACGGCGGCCATTACTGTCAATCTTGCCTAATATATGGTGCAGTAAAGGTCGTAATGTTGAAAAAGACGTTTCACACAGTTCACCAGTGTAAGGCGTGCAAAATGATAATTAATATGAATTAAATGAACAGAAATAAAATTGAAATAAGTCGAACAGGGGAACACATTATCAACGTTAAAAGATGGCGGATGTGTAATTTGTTTCAGTTTTTGTATTTTTGTGTATTTAAGTGTTAGTGAGTTGTCCTTGTGTTGCACATCTTCTCTTTTCAAGTGGACTCGCAGTGGTAAAACTATCTTGACCTGTGTAATATATATCACCGTACTAAGTGGCCCCCAATCTTCCTAGATTGCTATATTGATTTATACTTTAAACTTGACACTGGCGAAATAACTTCATTGTGAAAACGCCATATTACCGCGGTAAAAAAAAAAAGAAAAAAAAAGCCGAACGGAACCAAGTAGCAGAGTTAACATGCCACAATAATGATTAAATGTGTCATTTATAACTAATAACTAAAATAACAATGAAATAGTGATAGTAACAAAATAGCTTATAGTGCCGGGGTAGCGCTCAAAAAGTACCTAAAATAAATAACTAACAGGGAAGAATCTCACACAGTTTGTGTCATCAATACCTAGCCCCAACCTAAGCTGGCTTGTACTTATTTTGCTCGACAGTGTTGATAAATGATAACATTTTATTATTTAATATATGTATCTGCCAAGTGATGACGCCATCCGATCGAACCTAGCATTAATATGACTAATTGGTAGATAGCATTAAAACTACACTCACCGGCAAAAATACTCGCCCACCCGTGTTATGTTCGCACTAATGCTAACAAATATGACTTCTTAAATTATAGTGTAACTTCAAAAATACTGAACTAATTTCGTTGAAGCTTGTAGTGTTTGGTTGCTAGATAACCTAGGTCCAAATGGAACACAAACATTTTTTTAAAATTACATGTGTAAATTTGAAAGTCGTACAAAACACAATAAATTACTACGAACAGGTAATTTATGGATCTTTTGGGTTCCTTTGGAAATAGTTGCGTCCTTTAAACAGAATACTTGGTGGCCATTTTGGACCTGGGATAGTTAGCAACAAAACACTACAAACTTCATCGATTAGTTCGGTAGTTCTGAAGTGACTCTGTAATGTAAGAAGTTGTATTTGTTAGTAATTGTATGAACAAAAGACGGATGGGCGAGTATTTTTGCCGGCGAGGGTACGTAAAAAGATAAAAAGATAAAATAAATTTATTCAGTAAGTAGGCCGCTCGGGCACTTTTACACGTCAAGATACTACCAGCGCTTCCCAAGAGGAGACCACTGCTGAGAAGAAACGCCGCAAGAAACTCAGCAGTCAGTCATTTTTTAAACGTATTTCATATTCCATATTACAATGGTACAACTTAGTCTAGCATTATATAAAGCTACAAGTATTAAATTAAATAATTATAATATCAAATAACAGTAGTTCAGCAGGAAAACATGCCAAAAATCTTACGGGAGAGAAAGATAGAAAATAATAAAATAAAATAAAATAGAATCAACTACTTATATATGTGTATATGAGATGGTGCAAGATGACCACATAAAAGTTTCGATATGTTTTCCTGCATCAACGCTGTCCCCCAGACAAGAAAAAGCAGGATAAAGCTTTTGCATTTGAACAAATTACTATTGACTAAGTTTCGGGTGTAGGCCATGCATTTTTGTCTGTTAGATAGTCCTCGACCCTATAATACGCTTTAGACATTAACGACCTTTTCAAATATTTTCTAAGTGCTGGAAAGGGTAACTTTAAAACTACTTCAGGTAATTTATTATAGAAATGAATGCCTTGACCAACAAATGATTTATATACTTTACGGACACGGAATTTTCGTAGGTATACTAATTGTGTTTTCATAGATACAGTCTTTCAATAATGAAAATGAAGCATTCACGTTTAAACCTAGTTCGACTTGTACAACTGTTTAACGGCATGCGCGTTTCCCTTTACGAATTTTTTTTTTGGTAATTAACTAAAAACATGGATTCGTGCTAATTTTGTTTTTCTCAATAGCATATTCGAAAATCGTGGAAATTGATCTTGATGAATGCTGCGTTTATACCAGAGCTGTGCGTGACTGCGAGGAACAATACACTGATAGGATTATTTCGGCTTACAAACTTCACCATAATTATGTTAACCTTTTCTATTTTTTGAATATTTACTAATACTATATGTTTGCACGCTTGCATGCAAGCTTGGTACATGAAACATAATGTACTGTAACATCCCTTAAGTGATTAATTTCAGATTTTTGATTATTCTGATTTTCCTTTTGGTGGATCCACGCACACCGCTTAGATGTCTGTGGAAACGCAGCCTTATGGCTACACGTCGAGGAGCGTAAAAGACGGAGCCATACAGCATGTTTCTCACTCTAACGTATTGCTCGCCACGGTTGGCAATGTCACTCTCCCTATGCAAATAATTAATTTCAGATTTTTGATTATTCTGATTTTCCTATTGGTGGATCCACGCACACCGCTTAGATGTCTGTGGAAACGCAGCGTTATGGCCCCTCCACACGTCGAGGAGCGTAAAAGACGGAGCCATACAGCATGTTTCTCACTCTAACGTATTGCTCGCCACGGTTGGCAATCCTTGAATGGAGTTTTAAAGGTGCGTGCGTCTCGTGTTACAGGATGGACGGGCGCGCGCTGCGAACAGGACCTCGACGAGTGCGCCGCCGGCCTCGTGAGCTGCGGCCCCGGCGAGTGCCTCAACCAGGAGGGCTCCTACACGTATGTATTCATATCAATATTCGGCGACGGTGACGACGCGATGGCTTCGGTGGTCGACCCTGCCCACAAAGCTGGAGGTGCTGGTTCAAATCCTCTCAGGGGCAGATATTTGTGTGATGAGATGGATGGATGTTTTCTATGTATTTAAGTATTTATATCGTAATCTAGTACCCATAATACAGTCAACAGCATAAATAAGTGATAATTTATGTACCTTGTCGCTTTCAATCGTTTCACAATTTTGTATTAAATTTCAAACACGACGTTTAAGTGGCAAGGTACTAGGTAAGTTGACTGTACAAGCATAGAGCTTAGTTTAAGACTGGTGTGACATTGTCCCCTGATATTTATTGTTGGTTTTTATACCTGGCTGCCAGCAGGTTAAAACTGATTGTATGTATGTATGTTGTGTATGTGTGTATGGCTCTTTGTTCCCTTGAAAAGACTGAACGGATGGCGATTTTGACAAGCGAGGTGTTGTTAGAAAATATAAGCAAGGTCGAGGAAAATAGAATTGACAAAAGATGTAAACAAATCAGTACTGTCTGACACATAACCTCAATATTCCTGCAAACCAGTTTGATTAAAAAAAGTATAGTTAATATTTATTAAATCTTAAACAGAATCAGTGAAGCGTGTTCGTCATTAAATATACCTCACGCTATGTGTGTGTACGTGATCATGGTGTAATAATGGTAAATAGGACCGTTTGGTTTTGTTTACATACTTTATCATTTATCTTGACCCCGAGTATACAGGGCGTCCCAAACTTATGGGACATGAAGGGGAAGTACCTTAAATATCGTAGATAGTGTATTGTGCTGAAAGAAGACTTTATGTTTTTTTTAAAAGTTAGTAATTCTACATTCATAGATTTTCTAAAAATTATTTGCTTCGTCTGGGAATCAAACCGACTTAAATGTCAAAAAAAAATCACCTACTTTTATGATGCCAATCGCAAGAATAGCTAAAAAATAATAACTCTGCTTAAGTAACATTGTATTTTAAAAGAAAGGAACAACGTAAAATGACTTTTTTTTAATTTTTTTTATTTATCTAAAATTTTATTTAAAAAAAATACTTACTTAATTGACTACGGCAGTTTCATGTATGTTTTTAATTTGATTAAGATGATTAATTTTACGTTGTTCCTTTCTTTTGAAATACAATGTTACCTAAGCAGAGTTATTATTTTTTAGCTATTCTTTCGATTGGCATCATAAAAGTAGGGTGATTTTTTTTTGACATTTAGTCGGTTCGATTCCCAGACAAAGCAATTATTTTTTAGAAAATCTATGAATGCAGAATTACTAACTTTTAAAAATAACATAAGGTCTTCTTTCAGCAAAATACACTATCTACGATATTTAAGGTACTTCCCCTTCATGTCCCATAAGTTTGGGACGCCCTGTATAATCAGGAAGGTGGGGTTGTTAAACTTATAATCAAATTGATTATTTACTTCTCAGTTGCAAATGCGCGGAAGGTTTCTGTGGGAACGAGTGTGCGCTCCGCGACCCCTGTTTCCCGTCGGACAACTCGACCGGGCCCTGCGAGCACGGCGGCACTTGCACGCAGCTCTGCGCCGCCGCCGTCGACTACAGCTGCCGCTGCGTAGAGGGCTGGGCCGGGAAGAACTGCTCGCAGCAGGTACGGACAGTGTGTTACACCCATAACCCGCGGAACGTCATGTGTAGGGTTAGGTAGGACTTTTGGTGGCATCTCATGGTTTTAAAATCCATAGAGTCGCTATTTCTTAATTATTTTAAACATTTTTTGATTTTGGTTTTCAATAATGTCATATTTCAAAATAAACTAAATACATTCTTAGTTCGTTTTATCCATACCTATTAATATTATTGTTTTTTGTTTGTAATAATTCACAGCAAGTTATGTCTTTTAAAATTCATATAAAATAGTTTAGCGATTTATGTACTGAAGGTCGAAATCAAAGTGGTATGAATTATATTAAATAGGAAATAGCAACTCCATGGATTCATGGACCACGATTTGCCGCCAAAAATCCTAACTCTAGTTATAACTTAAGATTAAAATCAACAAACTCTTCTCCAGAGCGTGGCTTCACCTTCCAATGGCAACGACTCCACATCGTCCACAGTCCTGATAGCCGTCGGCTGCGCCCTCCTCGCGGCCGCCGTCGCAGCCCTGGCGCTTGGAGCCCTGTGCGCGCAGGCCCGACGCAAGAGGGCCACCCGGGGCACTTACTCGCCCTCCGGACAGGAGTATTGCAACCCACGGGCCGAGATGATGCACAACGCTTTGAAACCGCCGCCGGAAGAAAGACTTATCTAAAGGTATGTCTCATGTCAAATTTGTCGTTGGTTTTTTCTGAGTTTTCAAGCTTGATAGTGCCATACTCGGTTTCTGTTCTGAACGATGACATCACATTGCCTGTGACAAAGAATATTTCTTTTGTTATACGTAGGTTAAATATAACAGCTGATACAATTTTAAAATAGATCACTATGTTTTACCATAGGCATACAAATAATAAACTAAACTAAACGTCAATCATGAAACTTAAATATTTGAAAATATATACACCGTGTTTTTTTTGATTTACGATAACTTCGGCATATTACTAGGTATATCTATAGAAACTAATTGTTAGATTAGATTTTTAAATATTGCAAAAAAAAAATTTTTTTCAGTTTAGAACAAAATAATGAAATCTTTTATCTTTGGTCATTCTAAAAGGGCCTTTAGAGTTACCTAGCTAATAATCAGTGTCAAATACGTCTATGTTGGCGTGACATACACACACAAGTAAAGATAACACTTGACAGGTACAAGTCACTTTAGATTGACGCGTATACAAACCTAACAATTGGAAACTCTTTACTCATACGTATTAAAAGAAAATTGTTGTTATCAATTTCAAAAGCCTTTTACACTAGTTTAACGTGATTAACTGATTAAATTTAAAAATTAAATATCTTTAAAACCGTTAGACTTATCATTTGTCTATCTTCGGGAAATTAACTTTGTTTGACCTAAAGAACGTTCCCTTAAAGTTATCGTAAATCAAAAAAAACACGGTGTATGTATGTAGAGTTAAGACTTTTCGTGGCATATCGTGGTTTCAGAACCCATGGAGTCGCTATTTCCTAATTATAATAAACATAATACTTTGATTTTGGCCTTCAATATTGTCATATTTCAAAATAAACTAAATACACTTTAGTTCGGTTTATCCATACCTAGTAATATTTGAAAACTTGTTTGTTTGTAATGCTTTCACAGCGGAGATATCCTCTTTACCAACATTTATTTAAACTCGTTTGGCGATTTAACGAATTAATGCATTAAGAAATATTATTATGACAACACTGAAGTTCAAAATCAAGGTGGTATGTTTATAATAATTAGGACTCCATGGATTCTAGAACCGCGAAATGCCACCAAACGTCCTAATCCTAATTATATGTATATATCAAAGTTAGATTTCATTGAAAAAATATTTATAAGTAAAAATGATCAGTAAGTTAATCAGGTCAGACATGCTATGGTGTTGTTTACAGCTCAGCTGCCATTACTGGTCAAGTTAGTAAGCGCTGTCGTAACGTTAAAAATACTATATAATGTCGGCGGCAATATTAATTTAACGAGAAGAATACAGACTATAAAAATGTATATATTTTTTTTTATTAAAATCAATTAAATCTGCCTTTTTTTTAGAAATTATCTTCGCCCGCTCGTGAACAAAATAAGGAATAAGGAGAGCGAGTCTACCAGATGCGTGTGTGTCAGATGTACCTGTGACCGTTTGTAGAAGTATATATATAACAAGTATATGCTTATGAACTGTTTAATCAAGTACTTAAGCAGTGATACCTGTGTAGGATTAGCTTTAAGCATAGTTCTAAGACCAATTTTATTTTATATACCCACTGACATCATTCCAATTTTTTTTACCACGTCGACTTTCAAAAATCTTATGACTATTTTAAAACATTAGGTAAGTATGAATAAAGAAAAATACTGTACTTGTATTTATTATGAATGAACTCTTATGAACTAAATTAAAATTGTGCTTTGATAGTTTTAGACGTTAGACAATTTACAAATCATCGGGGATAGCGCAGTACCGCGTAACTAACACATTTAACAAGTTGCAAAATGTACCTTACTGACGTATTTGCCAAGGTGCAATTTGCACCTTATGTAAGAATGATGGGCAATTTGGCCCATATAACCAATACAAATCTCATGTATACCACGTGAAAGCTAATTACATAAGCTTCATTTTCTAATATGGGAACAAACTACAAAAACCCCAGAGAAGAGAGTTATCAGCCTGCAGCAGCATAATTTACTATTTACAACAATTACAGCAAATAGTGTGATCAATAAGCCTACATAAGTTATAATTATATTGACGATTGGGCTGGGTTGCAAACATTGCTGCCCATCATTCTTTGTTAGTTACGCGCATTATCCCCGACAAACATCAATTTAGGTATACTGACTTTAATTTAGGTATACAAATTGACTTTGAATTAAACATTTACATCACCATTCCGGAATAAGGGGTACAATTATACTTTTAGTGTAGTGATACAACCCATTCCTGTTGTACAGATATAGATAATACTAAATTACGCTTTTTACTAGAATCACTTAACTTATTAAGAAAGCTTCTGTCAGAAGTACAGGTCTCAAACACCAAAATAGAACAGCTTTCGGAACTTCCATACATCTTGAATTTGCACATAATGTACGGCTTTCCTAGATGCTTTGACTGGAGAAATCGAATATGTATATACGACATACGTCAATTCTGTTTTAAAGATTTCTACATTCGTTTACTTTGGCATGATTATTACATAGACATATTTACTGTAGGCGAATATATAATATTATAAAATATAAATCGATAGATACGGCTAAAGATGCAAACGAAACAATTAACCATAATTACGTATTAGATTTCGAACTGTAGGTAGGATTGGTTTATATATAGTGTCAATTTGAAATACTTTCGACGTCAATACGAGGTCGTGTCAAATAGTACTTAGTCATTTGTTTATATCTTTGGCTGTTTCCATAGATTAATTTGGAATATAATAAGCGGTCTCCAAATATTAATTAGGATGAATAAAATACTCAATTATAATCATGTGTTACCCGAGGACTCTTGGATAAGTCGAGTAAATGGTACAGTTTTTAAGACAAGGTCTCTTAGCGGCCGTTTTAATAGTATTGGCCCCGTTAATCCGAATACAGTGAGGAATCGCTTTAACAACGCGATTCTCTTAACAGTTGGAATCTCTATACATTTTTTGGAGACATAACATTGGGATTGCCTTCTTTTACTCTCAGGAGCAAAAATACCGGGTCAGAGTGTGTTTTTCATTCAAACGAGACTATTTCGAAGCCTTGGTTCCTCGCCAGGGGTTGTTTTTTGAGAGGTTTAATGGTGGATACTCCGAGGTTCAATAGAGGAGTTGAAAAGTTCTTAAGATACCTAACTGATCGCACAATCAGTTAACACCACAGCGGGAGAGTTTGGGTCAGCACTTGGATTTCCTTACTGTTTATTGCCATTTTAGATGTTTTTCTGAACATGCACAATTCCAGCGTTAACCGCCTATTCATTCAGTTGGGTATCCTAGGCACTCTGGAAGTCCTGTATCGATGCTTGGGGTATCCACCATTAGATTTCACTAAAAGCATTCCCTGGCAAGGAACAAAGGCCTTGAAATAGCCTCTTTAGTATGAAAAACGCACTCTGACCCGTTTTTTTTTGCTCCTGAGTGTATTTAGAAGGTTTAGGACAAAAAAAGATACTGTTTTTATACCTATTTTATCGCGTGCTACTCCATATTGTTAATATTAAGCGGCAAAGGGAAGCGTGAATATTCTAAATTAGTGTAAGTAGACGGCCCGCCCGCGCAGAATCCGCAATACCCTTAGTATTAACTATAGGTCTAGGGAATTTAAAATGGGCAACGACTCTACCTACATATTTTACAGTAGCTGTGTATTTTTTTTTTTTACTTGCCCTTAGTATATCCACGTTAGTACATGCTTTAAATACTCTATTATCGTTTAGTTTTATTTATAGTACCTACTGACAAAACACAAACGCATTTTATTTCACGATTTCGATGTTATTTTATGTAAAAGTTTCTTATAGCTTCCGCTTTAGTTTGACATTATATGTAATTTTTTACCTATTCCAATTTGTCTGGGGACATCTGGAAATAAATAATTCCCAGGATGGAATAACTCTCATATATAACTAACTCCCGCTTATCCCCTGTGGTATTTAATTGGGTTTTTTCCACATACCCCTAATGAGAATAGACCATTTTATTTAGATTTGTGTTTTTGTTTTTAAACAATGTTGTGTTGGATTTTCTATCACACTTCTAAAGTTCCCATTTTAAATTTCCCGGAATTTTCATAAATTAAATGTCTCGATGTGTTTCGTTATGTAAAGCGTGAAATGTTCGAAAAACAAGCGATAGTATTCAATTTCCGTTTCTGAAATTAAAGAATATTGCCGAAATCAGTTTTTTAAATGTTCATCTGCGATTAGAACGGCCCTTTGAAGATATTTTTAGTGGGAGTATACGTTGTTTTATACAAAAAAAAACCGAAGTGGTAGTACCAATATTTAAGCAAATTCTCATCTATGTTTTTTGTTCGTTTCACCAAGTAGATGTTAGATTGCTTTGTCCGTCTAGGGGCTCTGTTCCACTTTGTTATAGCCTGTCCTGTTTATATATTGTAATCATATTGTTATCGTTAAAGTAGCTATTAAAGTTAACAATTGAATATGATGATATAAAATCTAGATAGGTAACAAAGTGAAATTTAGGTGTTTTATGCGATATGTGTGCTTTGTATTATTGAAAGCTAAGTATAAAGTTAAATGCGTAGAACTCGATAGTCCTCGCTGTTAGTGGTTTAATATGGAGGTAGCGTGCATCTGAAAAAAAAAGCGCTTTGAACCTTTATGTAATCAATAAGTAATGTCACCGCCGGGGGCCGTCGACCCAAGTCTGTACATACTAAATGTCTAATAATGTATTGATAGGTACTTTGTAACGTGTATGAAGTTTTCATTATTTTTAGTAATGAATCACTTCTTAAGACTAAACTAATTGCTGTTTTTTAAAAGCAAAAACGTGTAGCAGTGAAGAATTAATAAAAAAATATCACGAAAATTACAAAAAATAAACAATCCCAATACTAACAATTTACTTTTGAAATATTTATGGCAAATTCAAGATGGTGGGTCTAGTTCCACGTATTCAAAATGGCGTCCAGACCTGTCAAGATGGCGGTAGTTTTTTTGCATATCACAAACTTATATTGAGCGAATTTAACTTTAATCCCTTGCGATTGTGGTATTTAGCTTTCCTAATATTAATTTTATACTAACTTTTGACAAAAAAAGTACTTAATTTTTAGCAGTATATGTCGTTTGTACACGACACTATTTATATAGACGTAAGTTCATTATGTAGGCTAGTATTAAGTTTTCTAAGCCGGGGGCGGCAATGTACTCGTGTGAAATGAAACATATCTTAAAGTAGTTCGTGTAGCAGGTTACCCTGAAACCTACCTTATTAGAGTTGCTTATTTAGTAGCAAAAATATAATCACAACGCTTATTATAGGTATAATGCTAAGTTTCAGTGACGGTTCAACTATACATTCCACGTTGCTCAATATGCAAAACATTCCGTTATATCTCATGCTCGTTAGATTAGAATTTAGTATTACCAGTATTTCATCATGTGATATTTTTGTAATGGAAAATAATCGATGATTAAACTTATGTTTAAATGGTACACTTGTTATTTTGTTCCTGGTGAGCTCTGACAAATAAAACCTGTGGAAAAATTTAAACACGTTATTTTAGTATTATGAATTTTGGACCTTTTAAAGTGTCATTAACCAATTGTCAAATATTCTATAACTGTATTTGTCTATTATAATAACTAGTACGCATATTTTAATACTTGTTGTTTTTAGTGCTTTAGTGTTAAATTACTTCATGGATGGCTATTTATCGATACGTGGCAATGACCACCTAAGTTAGTGTAAGTCGATCGAGGTCGACCTTAGTCGTAAGTTTGCCGCGGATTCTTATGAATTAGTAGTGTGGTAGGCCGCGTACAGTCGGCGAAAATCACTTTTGTTCCGTCAATACCGGCGGCGGTGACTGTAGTTAAGTTTAAAAATTACGAAATACCTAAATAAGAACGCATTGAATCCGGGTTAGCTATTTAGAAGTATACTTGCTTGCAATTTTTATTCAATTCCTAGCATAGCATATTCCACCTGAGTCCTCACGGTTGGCAACCTATTTGTATTCTTTGTACAGTCGAGTTTAAAAATATATGTACAGTTTAGCATAGTTCATGAAATATGAATTGGCCGTCTGTAATCTTCAATACGATCTTTTTGTTAATATCAAACAAAAGGTAATCTATATACTGCCCTCGTTCGTCAAACAGCACAGTGGGTTGAAACGTTAAGGTTAGGTCCGGTAAGTTTTAACGCAGAAAAAAAGATCGCAAGGTACATAACAGACGGCCACAACATATTTCCTGAACCTTCAAATGCCTTGTCTAATTAATTTCATGTAGTATATGAATTGTGACATGAAATAAAGTGACAAGGTACTAAAGTGTATACATATTTATGAACTGGACTGAACTGTTGAGATTGCAAATAAGTCTTAGATCTCACGACCCATCAGGTGGACTTTGCTCATTTGCCATAGATTTTCCTAGACTAAATTTTCTATAATAAGTAGCCGATTCAACCCATCAGTCATCTAGCCCGTTATGCCAACGTGCAGAAGTGATTGTACTGACCGGTGACAGTGTTGTATTTAATATTAATCGATGTAACGTTCGTCTATATGTCTATGGTATTAAAACTAAATTATAGATACGTAGGACCTTTAAAATTATGAATGTAATTCGATGTTTTACTGTAGTTTACATTTAAGCTTGAACGTAAATATCTGGTAGTATTATCTAAAACGAAAGATTGTTAGTTCCCTTCTAGTTTTTGGTATAAAATTGTTTTAATGTAATTTCGTTTCGACATCGGTACAAAAAGATAACACGTCCTCTTGCATTCGAGGTTGATATACTCAACTCCGGCTGCCATGTTAAATCTCATTCTAACAACACTTCTTTTGTGCTCAAAATGTGTCTAAAAGTTTTTTTTGTCGCTGAGTTAGCAGTAAAGTTAAAACGCTATGTGTAAGTTGTCGTTCTTGGGATGAGGATTATTTATTTGAATTATATTTAGTAAATTATTAAACGTCTGTAGAGGAAAATCTCACTAAGCTAACTTTGTTAGTTTTCCCTCTATTTAGAACATGGTAAGTTAAATATTCATAGCTGCTCTACGAACCCGACTCGACCTCTATTATTATGACGCTCGATCCTATTAAACGAAAACTCTGATGCTAACTTGCAGTAGTAGTAAAAATATATTAATATTTTTGGTTATATTTCATTAATATATATAGATAAAAAAAATATCGAAGGTAAATTCATCCTTAAAGCCAATCTCGGCTAGTCTTTGCTCTTGTTTCTAATTCTAAACGAATAATACTCTGTCTCACACTTACAAACCTCACAAAAAAAAAGAGATGGTGACAAATAGAACTACAATATTTCCAAGTGGTGGTCACCACATTAAAAACTACATTATGGGTAAAAATTTGATCTTGCCAATTTAACTCCGGGACTCTCATTTCTCCCCAACTCTGCTATGCCAAATTATTCTTCGAGTCTGGTTGTAAAGTACACTCCTCATTTACTGTGCAGCTGTAAATTGTAGTGTACAGTCAGCTCAAATATAAATTCAATGGACTGGTTTTGGACAATAATTGCTGACTGTACGGTTACCGTTCAAGTCTGCTATTGGACTTATCCTAATTAAAAGGATCCTAGTGATACATCGTTGTTTTACTTACCTTTTTTTGCCGTGCGAATTGTTGAACATTTGAACTCAGCATGTTTATTATTTTAAGGAACACAAATAACTGAGTTACGATAAACAAAATATGTTCCAAACCTTTTTTTTTGGCTGACTATAACGCAATCACTACATAATGATGTTTCTGGAACTTAGTTTATATAAGTGTTATTGTTTTTTTTATTGCGAAACCAATCTAATAGCGTTTTTAATTATATGCAAAACTATTCACCTACATACTTTGTACCTAACTGGCGACATACTTTTTACTACGTATGTATTATTCTGCAACCGAATTGTATTCGTCTTTATTATTAAAAAAACTGAACTGTTAAATCGCGACGCCTAGCTTGACAACGCTACCACTCTTGAGAACAGGTCGACACACGTAAACAACTCCAAGCGGCTAGTGGAGGGGATATGTTTGCGCATGTTTACTGACGAACCAATAGCGTGGCAGCAAAGCGGAGCTTACCTTCCCCCCGTCGCCCCCACCAATTTGGTCCGTAATTTTCTCACTGCGCAGATAGGTCGCTCAGGTTCTCTTTTTACGTGTGTCGACTTGTAACTATAATACTATGTCAGCGTGTATTTTATAACATTAACCCAGGAATATGTATGTGGATTTTAACCGGCCACATTATTTCATTGCTTTATTTTTCTCATTCGTTGATGGTGATCCTACCAACGCTAAGAGGATCACCAAATTTTCGGCTAGCTATAGCTACTCAACTCGAAGTGCTGCAAAGCGTTCATGGCGATATTGATTGATAAGTTACTTTACTGGTACAAAGCTAAATGATTAGTTTATTTTAAGATGTACTTATTATAACTTGTGTAACTGCTTGTATGAATTTACGAAATAAATGTGTTTAATTTGCCTTGGCGTTAATCCTTGACGTTTTTGACCTGGGTCTATTCTAGTCGGTAAAACCAAATTGTTTTGGATATGTAATCGGTCGCCATTTCCGTCAACTAAGTAAGAGCTAAAGGTTGAGCACGACAAAACTTGGGCACTCAAATATTTATATAAAAAAAGGACAAAATAATTTCGCAGAATATTTATATAATTTATTTACACATATAATAGATTTTTACTGGTATAACCATTGTCCCTGCTTGTTTCAAGTCCGCTTTAAGTTTAATGAACGTTTCGAAATTCTTATGATATACTTGTTCACTTTTTTGAGGCAAAAATCTTGAAGATTCTTCCTTTTTTTTGGGTTCCTTGCCCCTAAGGGTAAAAATGGGCGTCTATTACTAAGACTCCACTGTCCGTTTGTATCTCGTGAACCGTGATAGGTAGACAGTTGAAATTTTCACAGAAGATGTATTTCTGTTGCCGCTATAACAAGAAATAATAAAAACAGAATAAATTAAGTATTTAAGGCGGGCTTCGATACAGCAAACGTGATTTTCTCGCCGTTTTTTTCCCGATATAACGGCAATAGAGACTTGAAATATTCATAGAATATTTAGTTGTATATTCATTTAAAAATAAATACGTGATTTTTTTGCCGTTTTTTTGCTAATATTGTATGGATAATGGTACGGAACTCTTCGTGTGCGAGTCCGACTCACACTTGGCCGGTTTTTTCTTTAAGACCTTGCAACCCTCCACAAACAGTTGATTGAGGATATTTTAGTCATTTTTCTACATCCCTGTAGCCGAGCATTGGATTTGGTCACGCTGTTGATGTTGTTAGCTCGACATTACGACTAAGAAAACTCTTTAAAAAAATTGATACGGTTTGACAGTTAGCTTTTTATCAATAAATCAAGATTAAGGTGACATTTTTAGTTCTCAATTAACTATACATTTTATATGCCCAGGTCTTGGTGTTTTCAACCTTGTAATAACGTTGACAGAACGATAGTATCTCGAAAGCAGTATGATTTTACTATTAAGTAGAATTGAGCCTCAGCTCATTGTAACCCTGGCCCACGGTAGAACGGTGTCACGTGACTATACAGTGTGTGGCCCAAAACCGGGGATAATATTAAAAACAGGGGCTCTATAGACCACCGGTAATTAAATTATAATGGTCTTACCTAATTAAAATCAAAACTTAACTTTCAGTTTTTTCCTAACATATCGCAAGTTCAATGTAATGCAAACACCGCTAAATCTACCGCGTGTTGACAATGGCACCCTGTACTCAGACATCCCGCGTACCAAGTGACCAAGCGAAGATATCGCGACGGGAAAATACATTACCTACAATTTTTAACTTTGTAGGCTGTTTTCTCCAAAATTATAGACTTTGTAATATTAGATTCTTGTGATAGTTCATTGAAATGTTCTAAAGAATCCCCATTTACTTTTTTCGCCCCGGTTTTGGGCCACACACTGTATAAAAGTGACATGAATGATAACGTTACTGTGACACAGTTCTACGGTGAATCGGGGTACCATTGGGCTGTTAGTATATTTAATTGTTCCCTTGTCAAGACTGATTGAAGAGATGACCTGATTTTAACAAGCGAGTGTCTTTATATTCGTCTTAGCGTCACGAGTGCCATCGAGTAATTTATCCTTACGTCAAATACAAAATGTGACACTCACACGCCAATCATGATTGCTACGCTATGCAAATTACAACTTAAACCCTGTTCAGACTTGTCTTTAATGGTAAAAAAAAATCTAACCTCAAAATGAAACTATTTTGCCTAAAACAGCTCTTTTATCGTAAATGTAAGTAAATTGAGAAACATTATGGATATCACTTGGCCAATGTAGTTCGTGATTGCTTTATTTTATTTAAAATACCGGTTTCATACATAAAAGTTGCATTTTGAGGATAAAAAGTGGTTTACTAACTTAGACAGGGTGTATGTAATTCATACGGAACAATCGTTTATTGAATGCAAAACGGACACATTCCAAATTCAGTCAGTATTGCATTTTAAAATTAGAAGTTACTCATGTAAGATTTTCAGTGCTAGAGAAAATTATTTCGGAATGTGTCCGTTTTGTATTCAATGAGCGCAACGTCTTTTAATCTTCAACTTGCGTCGGCTGTGGCCGACGGTGGCGTCAGTGACACGAGTTTCAGATGTCCATTTTAAACAATTTGGACGCAACGTTAGCGTCACCGGCGTTTCTGGAGCGATACGCTCGGACGCTCACAGCGAGTCTGCTGAGTCAGGTGGGTTAAGTTCGGGATAAATAAGAATAGAAACAATCAACGGGGCAAATAATTTTCTTTAGGCAATAATTTGCAACAGCCTGCTACAGATTGTAATTTGCAGTACCTACGCGTCCTCCATGTTGACGGGCTATTCCCAGTAGTCCGCACCCCGTAGTTCGCACTGCGAACTAATAATACCATATGAAATTGAACACAGTTATGTTGAATTAAACAGTGCGAACTACTGGGATTTTGATTTTCCCATTTGTCCGCAGTGCGAACTAGTGGGATTTTTTATTCCCAGTAGTTCGCACTGCGGACTACTGGGAATAGCCCATGTTGACGATAGATTAATGCTAGTATTCATGGTTGCTTTTATTTCTAAGAGCTAATGTTTCTTGACAAGTTTATACTTATCATTGATCATATGGATTAGTATGATACAATAGAGTGTTCATTTTTCTAATTTTATTTTATTTTCCCCGCTGAGGTAAGCTTATAAAAATAATTAAAGAATGTTTCCTTAAATGAGCTATCTCAAGGATTTGAGGAACTTCTCCTTCATGGCCCATAATTAGTTTCCACAGTGTATAATGCCTACATTATTTGAAGAATTCGACGATGCCTTATAATATTTCAACACCAGATCCCACGTTGGCGACAATGGGACACTTTCCTCCTCGTACGGCCCACGTCAACTCTCGATAGTTCATAAACGAATCTTGTGTCAGTCTAGTTTGAAGTAATTTTGACATAATGTCCTAGATAAAGGCCGTTGGGCCTTACGAGGTATAGCGTTGCAAACAATAAGTGTTCATTTTTAACCATTCAAGAATTGACGAAAACCAGGACTGGGCAAAATACATGCTTTGCTTTAATTGAAGCACAAATTACAAAGTACTATATCGCAAGTATTTAAAATACGAAATAAAAAATATCTTTAACTAATGTATTTGAAATATAAAATACAAAAAACTGTATTTTACCTATTTTTATTTGAAATACAAAATACTATTAAGATGTACGGTAACAGGTGCAGTGTTCCCAACTCTAAAGATCGACATGTACCGGTCGCTATTTTGCTTACGAAATATATCGAGCGCTATTTTCTTTCAATTTCAAGGTCTATGATGTTCGACGGTGCTTTTCGTCAATTCTTGAATGGTTAAAAATACGGACGGACTCCAATGGATATTTCCTTCTTCCACGAAGAAATAAAACACGCGTCATGTTTCTAAACACGTCCTTTATTGAATACTGTTATGTACAAGGTGCATCGAGCTACTGCGTCTGTCCACAGCGGAAGCGCACTCACAAAACTTGACATTTACCCCATTTGTAAATGGGAATCTGTCCCACTGAACATAGGGACACCCTTGACGCATGCACTGCCACAACTAGCTATATATCATACTTTATAAACGGACTGCATTTAACAACAGCTAGCCGGGCGGCATATTTTTTAATAATAATAATATTTTAAAACAATATTAACGCCACAATAATATACAGAGGTCAAAAATATTAATAAATATTAAACGTTTAGGCCATTAGGAAAAACTTGACAAAGAAATAAGTGGGACCCATTCAGCTCCTTGTGGTATCTGTTTGAATACGATAGAAACCTTTCATAAACATTGTAGATAATGTGCCAAATCTGTATAATGCTACTACATATTATAGTTGACATTTTTACTGTTGAATGTATGACATTTTCTTTGTTAAGTTATTCCATACACATTGGCCAAACTGAGGCCAGAGCATAGCAGGCGTTCTTAGTTAGCACGAAGATGTAAAGCGCTTTTACATCGGTCTATGTTAAAACTGGGTCCAGGTCGGTCTCAACACGACTTGACACCTGACGCCCATGACGCTGGCGGTGCGTCAAAGATCACCAAGGCCGATATTGAACGCTGAGCACGTAACATTGATAACAAATTTTGAACTTTCGGTAAATAAAAAACAATTTTTACAGTTAAAGGTTAAAAAAATCGTCGGTCTAAGAGAAAGGTGTTACATTTTTTAGCCTTACATTTGATTTTGTAATGCGAACAATTTTGGCTACCAAAAGTGACATTAACAAAAGTTGCCTATATTTAATCTACAACCGCTTCTGAGACAGTCTTAGGTAAAAATAGCTGAATGGATCAAAGTCATTGCAAATGCGGCGGTGGCCACTTCCCTAAGGTATGACTGTTTGTCCATCGATGGCAATAAAAAAAACGTCGTTTACATCCGTTTTGTAATAATACTACAAAAGCCTCAAATAACAATGTTAACAAAACAACAGCTTTTATTGAATAATTCTAAAATAGTAAATGTCACATCACCACGCACCAACCAACCGTGACGCAGACGGTGCGTCACAAATGATGATCATGAGCGGTGAACGGGTTAAAAATGTTTTAATGTAATGGACATAAATAAAATAGCACACACTTGACACCGCGTGATCTTGATACTTTCCGAGTTTAGAAAACTTTTACGATGTCTCTGGAAAGACTCAACTAAAAGAAGAAAATTATAATACGTAAATATGTTCCGCACTACATTTAGCACCTCAATATGTTTTTAATAGACGTTTCCGTCCGTTGAGATGGAACAAATTTATTTAATCAGTTTTAAATGATAGACACAAAACATGTCCGTGACCAAATAATAAAATCATGCTTGCAATAGCGCAGTGGTCCCCCAGAGTGGTTACAAAAATGGTATACTGGTGTAATACAACACTTAGTAAAATATGCCAAGCGCGAGCTTGCGCGGGCCTACCTAGCACCTTATGTGAGCACCCCGTCCCTGCAGGGCCGATACACGATGGATCAACGGCTAGAGAAGTATCTACGTAACAATGGGGCAGCGCCAGTGCTGGACAGATTGGGCTATTCCCAGTTTGTTACCACTGTGACCAGATTTAGGGTAAAGTGCCGCTTTGTGGCCACTGTACCCATTTTGCCCACTTAAGGTTGAAATAAGAATCAAAAAATACTGTAAAATTAAATTAATAATATTCATAAATAGTTAAGACTGAAAATTAACATAAAGATAAAATGTGATAATATTTTTGTAATTTCATAATGCTTTACATATATTAGTTAAAATTTATAGAGGTAAAAAACCGGTCTTAAGGTGGCCGAAACCGGTACTTTTATTCTACTGGGAATTATTTAAAAAATATTTTTTACGGCTCTGTACCCAATGTTTCCATCCGAACCCTATTACTAAGGTCGCATTTTTATTCCCACAGAAAAAAAAACAAGGTTACGTCAGTGTCAAAGTGACATTTCAGGGGATCTCAAAGTTTGGGCCAGCGAGAAATATAATATTAAGTTATATTAAAAATAAATGAAATTAAAATCACACAAATGAGTCACTGGAGAGCGATTACGGCGGGAGCACGAATTGTGAAGCGAAGCGAGTGAAGTGACGTCTTACACCAATCAAGAGGCCCTCAATAATTGACACGGGTTTATCGAATCATTGATACCAGTGCAATAAATCAATTATTCATGTAAAAAAACGGTATCCTCGTTTTATATTAATACAACCAATAGTTTATATCAAATTAAAGTTTGCCATCGCCAAACAAATTCTTTCATCTTGATTATAATATATAGTTTTATTTTATAGAAAGTCGATTTGTATTAAATGTGGAAAGTATTAATATTTTACATTCTGCAAATGGTTTTCGTTAACGGCAACACCTTCTGTTTACCGTTATTTTGTGGGAATAAAAATCCGACTGTATCCCATGAACAGTAAATAATAAATAAAATTAAAAATTAAAACCCCCGCGGCGTGTATATGCGATATTACTGATAATAAGACATTCCAACATATACATTAAAAAAGAAACTGTCATTCATAAAACTGGAGGCTGACCGGAGTGGAACCAAAGCCCTCTATAGCCAACGTTGATCCATCAGAAAGAAGCAGAAGTTTGACTCTTGCATATAACTGTTTCTTTTTTCTGATTAGGATATCGTTACTACTTTAGAAATAAACACGTATCTGATATTTCGAGGTGTAAGATTTTGAACTTAATACGCTTCACGTTTATGTTTAAAATCTAACGTCAATAATTTGAGATACGAGGTTTGTTCAAAGCAATGACGATATAGTGCTTTTATTCCACAAAGAAGCGCCCAATCAGGGGCTCTATTCTACGCAATAAAACCATATCGCTTTCGTCATTTTATCGTATTGTTCATAAATAAATAAGCGTTATCGTAACATTGACCATAAAATTTCTTATCAAGTAGTAGAACGAGGCCCAGTTCAATTCACGTTGCGAGATTGTGTCAATTGATTGTGGCGAGACTTTGTGGGCGTAACACTGTATATAACGGTTAAATTTGCACGTTGTCTTGAAAAACGAAGATGATACCGAATATTCAAAAATAATCAATTTCTCATTATGACTTCGTTAAAGGCGAAAACGTGTAAAAAAAGTAATTTACTCCGATCTGTAAAAAAAGACTGGTGCAAACATCATATATACACGAGTTATATGCAAAGAGTGTTTAAAATCAACCGTTGTTTAATGTGAGCTAATATTATAAACTATACATACAGTCATATGCATTGCTCACTAGACATTAATATATTTTTAGTAGATACGACATTTTAAACACATCGAAAGCGGCATACGACCGAGTACAGAATATTTACAAAGACGCGATTATTTTACAGATTAAAAAGTACAGACTTAAGCAGAATAGTAAAACTGTTCGTAAAATGAAATCACAATTCAATATCAGTTAAATTCAAACTTTGTTGAACAACACCATACGTCAAATTTTTACATAAAGTAAGCCCGACGAGACGATATAAAAAATGTAAACAAATCGTGTCACTTCGAACGAAATCCAAACAGGAATGAACTTCACAAAATGGCGGCCCTAATATTTCCGACTTCTGTAGGGTTATTCCCACCTGTTACCACCAATTTGTTACCACTGGTAACAGCTGGGATTTTTTTCCCACTTGTTACCAGTGGTAACTACTGGGAATAAAAATTAGTAGTTATCACCAAATATTTTATTGGTAACAAATGGGAAAAACATTCCCACTTGTTACCACCGAGTACTTTAGTGGTTACAGGTGGGAAAAAAAACTCAGCTGTTACCAGTGGTAACAAATTGGTGGTAACAGGTGGGAATAACCCCTTCTACTGACAGCTTTCCTGCACCCCGAATCACGCAACGACGGCCGTTATCGACCAACTGAAGATATTATTGCGTACGACAAATAAAGAAAGTTTGTTTACATTCCTTATTTCGTCTTAATGGCCGTACTTTAGTATAAAACATCGTCATCCGTCCCTCTCTACCTACGCTCTCTTTCAAACTACTCAACAGATTTTAATGCGGTTTCCATCAACAGTGACTGAAGAGGAAGGTTTTTATGTATATCGTCGCTTTACTTTCTCATCTCATCTGACCGAATAGTTAGACATGAAAGTAGTCTTTATTGTTAGAGCACAAGAGTGATTTTACTGTAAAACTATTCGATCAGATACGAGGTTGAGAAAGTAAAGCGATGATATCGAATTCTGGATTATTTATGTGTGTTACGGAAAACTCAGATAAACCGAAGCAAAGCCACGGCGGGTCGCTAGTAATATATAAATAATTTAAAAATCAAGGAATAATCTCACATGCATGGACCTTGTCCCAAACTAAGCTGTAGGCTTATACCATATATGGGTACTAGACAACAACAAGGGAATCGAACCCGGGGCTGCTAGCTTCGTAAACAGGGTAATAAATTAACACGTCATCAACATTTTTCAGTGCATTTTGAATTTAACCAATATTAGAATTGCCAAGATATTTTTATGACTGAACACATCATACGATTAGTATGTAATATTGCAATTATTTAAAAAGTCGATAATATCTTTGTTAAAATTAAATAAAAATATTCTATTACTGTCGAATTAATTGAAATATTGACGCGCTTACCAATCAGAGAAGAAAGATAGAAGAAATATAATCGAAGCTTAAACAGTGAAAGAGCTCGGTCATATCATAGCCAACCAACGATAACCTAGCTACACATGTAGAGTGGTCATAAATATGACATGCCTACTGGCAACGCACTGGCTCTTCTTAGGCCAATTCTGAACGTGGACAAGTTTAGCCACCGAACCAATCAGTGGAGTATTTAACCACCGTCAAATAAATATATAAAGTTCAGGGGGTTCGATGTTCAATGCCACACCAATGGACCTGGACCCAAACTAAGCTCTAGGCTCTGGGGTACTAGGTGCACTTGCCGCCCCCCGGCAAGTCTAAATGGAGCGAAGCAATTTTCCCATTCATCCCATTGAAAGTCTATGGGAACTGATTTTCGGTGATTACTCCTCTGTGGTATGTCCGATTTTCCATTTTATTATTTCTAAACCATTTACGGCTAGATGTCGTGTTACGGGCTAAATTTGGCAATCCTGATATCTTTAATAGTTTGGAAGGAGGTTGCGGACAAACGAAAATCTCCAATAAATACTTGCATAGAGAAATCATCATCATGTCCTCCATACCGTGTCCGGTAACGGCGAATCCTGCAAAAGGTCTAGTCCGGGTGATGTGCTCTAATGTGGCTGGCAAAACCAAATTTTGCTTTGAAAGTGCGGTTACAGGGTGCACAAAAGAGTTGGCCGGCCGAGTTATAGGTGTAGTTATAGGAGGGTTTAGATCGAGTCTTCCGTACATGGCGCTTTGCATCAAGGTCTTCAAGACGCTTTTGTTCGAATGCGTTCACCTTTGTGTGAACGTTCCGACGCCATTCCGGTCTGTGACTGGCAAGCTCAGAGAAATATATACATAGAAAACCTGCATGACTCGGGAACAAATATTCGCGCTCATCACACAAACATCTGCCCTTACCGGGTCTTGAACCCGGACCGGTAGCTTCGTAGGCAGGGTGACTACCAACTAGGCCAGCGCGTCAAGATAAAGATGTTCCAAATGAAACGTGTATCTGTAATGCTGTGTCAAAAGGTTTTTTTTTTATAGCATTGAGAAGGCAAACGAGCACACAGGCCACCTGATGGTAAGTGGAACCTGTGACCCATAGACATTCGCATTCACAAGACTGCAATCCTAAGACTGCAAATGCGTTGCCAACCCTGAGGACTAAGATGGAATGCCTCTATGCTAGTCATCTCATCGGCGGAACACAACAATGCTTGCACAGCTGTTTGGCGGTAGGTTAATGGATAAGATGGTGGTAGCGATCCGGACGGACCCTGCACAAGGCCCTACCACCCGCAAGTTAGTTCAATTGGAATAATTATTAGCCAAGTTTCATAAAAAACGGCCGTTTAGATATGAGCAATGAAAGGTTTTATAAGACCCGTAACATATGTAGTGTATTCCAACCAAATCACCCTACTTAACAATATCACGTTGCACGATAACGTAAAATAAAGAAATGGTTTGCGTGTCTGCGTGCCACATGTCCTGATGACAACGGAGTAAGCTATATATCTCTTCGAGAGGAATCAACTACCTCTTCTCGCGCGCCACTGTCCACATCTGATAGAGTACAGTCGGCAAAAAATGTGGTCTACCACCCTACGATTCAAGTTGATTTGCACGTCACGATACAACAAGTTCGATTTTCCCTTGCAATAATATTATGAACGTCACAAGTGCCAACCTTGGCAATAATTAGATAAGAAGATTAATCAAAACTTTTTTGGCCGGCCGTACCACAGATGCCCTTCATACTGGTCTCTGTAAAAGCTGCAATTTTAAACCACAGTCTATCCTTGTTTCACGTTCTCGTATTAGTATGAGTTAGAGCAGCGTCAAATCAGTGTTACCTGCCTAAATTTACGTCTAAACAGAGCGCTATGATCCTTGAAACTTGCTCAATACGCGGCATTTTTTTCGCCCAGGAGCGAAGAGTTTGGTACGTGAACCGAAGAATCAAATACGTAAATTACCCATTTCTAGTTCACGCAGGTTTACCTCATTTCTTAATAATTTCTCCCCATCCAATGCGTTGTCAGTAAGCATGCAGTTTAATTCAAGATAACACCTAGGTACATACAATTAAATATACACTTAGAGTAAAAATACTTTAGCAACTTCTAAAGAATACAGGCTCTAATTATCTATTATAAATTACCTGAAATGATTATAATAATTAATTATATTCTATAATATTTTTATAAGAAATTCGACACCTATAGTATATCTTTTTAATATAGGATATTATATTATTACACATTTATGGCATTTTTAAAATAAAGCAATAAATATTAATAAAATTTACATTACATGAAATTGAATATATTAGTGTGCACAACCAGTATTCTGTCTAAAAGGACACACACTGCAACACTAGTCGTTCTAAATGTTCTATTTTAAGTATTATATGTTCCGGAACTCGTCAAAACGGTTCCGTACACGGGCACCGGGGAGCGAGGGGTCGGTTCCAGTTCCAGCAATGGATATCTACAGGCTGATACATTATTGACAGACCTCGGAATATACGGGGCACAATGAAATGACAGCTAGGGATCGCCTATATCGATAACTCAACCATCGATGTTTTTACCATATACAGTAGAACCCGCTTAAGACGATTCTGAGGGGACCTAGCAAAAAAAGTGTCTTAAACGGGAAATCGTATTAAACGTGAAAATTAAACTAGTATTATTTCATGTACACACATTTACATGTAATTTGTTTATTTTAAATTGAAGATACAAAAAAAAATATTTATGTAAAAGTACATATAGCCGATCGCTTAGTCGCAACACACAAACTTACCTGGAGGTGTCGCTAGAATCGCGTCCCCTTGCGTAATATTAGTACGATATGCTAAGTTGCAACTCTTTTTGACCCGCGTACATAACTTGGTATTATGGTTTAGAAGACGTATTAAGCGGGACGCGAGTCGTATTAACCGTGAAAAAATGTATGAAAACAGGCCTTAAGTTGCAGGGACCGGCAGAAAATGGCGTATTATGCGGGAAATCGTATTAAACGTGATCGTATTAAGCGGGTTCTACTGTACTAGTGATCGCTCCCGGTTTTTGTTGCCCCTACTAGTTGAAGAAATTGAATTCTTTTGGCCACCGAAATGGATTCACCAGTCGAGACAGAGAAGTTTAACGCCCGCAAATTTGGAACAAATTCTGATCGTTTACTTTAACAACGGTAAATGGGACAGTAATCTGAAATACACAATGTGGAAAAAATATGATGATGATGATGAGTGAAGGTTCAAAAATCCTTTTAAAATAAAGAATAACCAGAATCATGTGGCTATTTTATTTCATTCGCAAAACCTTAATGAAATGTTATGTTTTCAAACGAAAGTTCACTAATGTGAGGAAAGGCGTCGATAGTTAAATTTATCGATCGATCGAGGCGGCCATTTAATTTTGCCCCGTATATTCAGAGGCCTGATTATTGGTAATGTACAGGGATGTTACGGAGCTTCAAATCCGGTTCCGTTACTTTATAATCGAAGTCAAGCGGACAAGTTTATACTTGTCTCGCGGCCAACCCCGCTTCCCGCGTGCTCACACATAACACATTTTCACCTCCACCTCCGACTTCGATCCCAATTCCTGCTCCGATAAAGCAAATTAAAAAACTCCCGGTTCCGACTTCACCTCACCTCTGTAACATCCCTAGTGCATTTTTCACTACAGTAAGTAAACTCTAGTGTAACAGCATGCACCAACACTGGTCATATCTCTAAATTACTACAGCTTAAAAGCACTTAGTACTTTTACCATTGACTTAAGACACCACAAACTTTAACATTTGACACATTAACAATATATTTCCAAAGCGCGGGCGCGCGCGACAAAGAATATCGAACATTGACCTGTACTGTGATGCCCTCCTTAGAAAAAAGGGCGTATGTCTCATGGAAACCCGCATGTAATAGCCACCTTATTTCTTAAGATGGATGATTGAATTTACTTTGACTATCAAATTGCACGTGCGTCCATTTTATTTAGGAGTTTAGTGTAGGGCGCCGTATTACTACAGGGAAAAGGTTTACAATGCCTGACGCTGGCGGTTAGTGTTGCTGTGCGAGCGCGACGGCAATATAATTAATTGTGCGCTAGAGACAGACACGTGAGTAAATGTACGAAATTATTTTTGTTCGGCTCCCGCGCTTTAGCAATAGCATCATGTGAACATTCGATTAAAATGCCACAACTCAGTGTACATTGCGTAGCTTATATGAACCCCAATCAGCTAGGAACTCGTAGTCTTAGCAATGTACATCAAACGATCATTTATCACGCCGCTTTCTGGTTGGCGACATGAAAATTATCATATTTATTAATACATAAATGGATACTTCACACGAGGCAAGGCAGTACAACTATTATGACCGCGAAGCATGTATGGCGTGTTATCTCTAATGCGTTTTTTCTCCTAAATACGTGAATGAACAAGTAAACTATAAAGTCGCGTATTTACAGCACTTACACAAACGCTCTAATCTAAAATTTACAAAAGCACGTTAACATTATACGCCATTATTTATTAAAATAAGTTTGCGGTGTCCGTAGAAATATATAATACTATATAAAATTACTTAATTAATTTTGTCGCGCGTTGGTAGGAGCCAAGAACTGTGCACCGTATGTACACTAATAATTTAATATAGAACAAATATCTGTCGCAAACGTGCGCAACTTTTATTTTACCATTCGGAACTCTATGTTACAGAATGTGTACATAATACAAAACAATCTTCCAAGCTCAACGCGTAGACAATGAAAGATCATTTGAAATCTCAATTTAAATACTGCTATCACTTATGTTATTGAATAAACGCTTTACACGGTTACAATCAATAAATAGAAACTAGCTCAATAGTTCTCACAGCTCCAGCGGTTATAAAAATATATTGGGGAAACTCAAGAGTAGGCCGTTTGCTTGGAACGAAACAAATCAACATTAAAATTGTCAATAACTTCAAATCCTTGTTAATTACCGACTGGGTAACAATGGACGTGCCTTGTATTTGGACAGTATTTACCTTGTATTTACCTAACACACTAAATAATATAATTATTAAAATGTTGATTCATAGCCGAGACCTGTAAATAATACTTTGGACATTACATACGCGGACATATTGATAAGAAACGCTTGCGTTTTTCTATAGAATTGCCTACAAGTATGCAAATCAATAAATAAAAAATTAGTCACTCTTTTGTTAACCAAAGTTTAAAATGATGTACAATCTATTACTGTATAAAAATTACTGGGTTTGAAAAAATAGACGCGTCAGCACATAAAATATAAGGTCCGTTTTTAACAAAGCATCATAGACATTACTTTAGAACTTAGTGAATGATACAGTAAATTGTAACATTGTAACAGGTGTATGCAATGTTATAGAAAAAATAAGGTCGTTATCTAATTATATGAACACTTATGTATATTCATTTTAACTATTTACTACAAGTAAGTAAAATAAGTGGGAAGGCTAATACGTTTGTAACGCTATGTTTAATATGTTGTAACATTTGTAACAGCCTACTCTAAATTTTCATGCAAAGTATGCCGTTCAATTCAACCCCCAATTCGGCTAACCGGGCAGTTAGCAGCCAAAATCCGGGCAACCCCCAGATTTGGCAATTGAGAAGCAAAGGACTATATAACTAACACCGATTATTATATCATATATCTACTCAGAATAGGCATATAATAACAATAGCTCACGTCATGAATCATATTTAAATATTATATAGCTAGTTTCGGAACCAATTTAACTTATTATGTTTATTTATAATTTTGAACCAATAATACCAGTTATTGGGATGGGTTGCCTGATATTTACCCCTAGTATGCGGGAGGTGAAAAGAATACCAAGTTCTTGTCTCTTCGGATTACGACATCGTCCGAAAAAATAAGCTAAAATAATTTACAAAAGTATAACCATGTTTTGGGAGCAGAAGTGCTCCTAAGCATATGACAGGTTAAGGCGTCTAAGAGCTAATCTGTGGCCCTAGAGAAGATGCATTCCGAGAACGTTATCGAAACTGTATAAGATTAACGTCAGCGGCTAGATCGCGTCATGTGCTATACAATTACATATACGCTTATTCGATAATCGTTTACGTTAAGGTTAAGGCGGCGTTCTAGGTGAGCGAATTCCACGCGAATGCGGTGCGGAAGAAACAAACAGTCGCTAGCTAGTAACGTGGTCTCTCTACTGTCTGCATGTCGCATCGGTCCCCCTTGGTTCGTAACTCGTTCGCTAGCTCGGGTTTCTTGTCGTAAACGTCAGTAATTATCTACCTATTCCGAATACTGTATATATCCATTATAATGTAGTGGTATACAGACATTGAATGACAACATTTAGATTTCAACAATCGACAACACCAAAGGCTAACTTCTTAGAGAAATATACAGTTTTATATGTGTGTGAGAAGTCAAACAGTGGTATGGACACACTGACGAGCTAAAACTGCCGCCTTTTCAACGCCATGTCATAAATACAAAAGACGTCATTCACACGCAAATGACAGCTTAGAAACAAAGCGAATGTCAACCTTGATGGCGTGAAACTAGTGCGGATGAATCAGACAATGGCGTTGAAAAGGTAAAGATATTCTATTGAAGCGACACGTGATTATATAAATTCTGTACATGGGAATGAACTCGTTGACAATAACACTATTCGGGGAATAAAATATGTATGGTCAAATGTAAACAATGCGAAGTCATACAGTGGCCCTAGACAAGATGCATTCTACAAACGTTAGCTATCGTGAGGGTAGAATTGAAGTAGTACCAACTTTGGCACTATTCGTAATCCGTTTACGTTAGCGTAAAGCATATTGTGTAGTGTCTCAGTATATCTAATTTATAGTTTTCGTATTTCGAATAAACACGTATGGCAATTATACTGCATATAGCTATCGTATTGGGCTAGAATAATCCACAATAGATCTGCGCTTAATAAATTAACAATAATAGTACCTTGAACATTGCCACGCCGGCGGTGACGGTGGAACACGTGCGTATATGAGAACATTTTTATAATCGTTTTTACATAAATTGACGTTTTTAATTCCATTACTTAATGTTCCTATTGCCTACGTTACAGTGTTCATCAGTCATTTTACTTCAAAGGTATTTTTTGGGTGATAGTTCTACTAAGCCTATAAATTCTTAAAAATCAAAATCATCACGACTTGATTGAGTAAAAATAGGAAAATTTAACGACCGTTCAAAAATGTCTTAACTGATGAACAAACTTTATAGAAATGCCCATTATTAGAATATGTTAATTCATTAAGCGCTTCCAACAACTAAAACAACACGAAAGACAAGTATCAAAACTATATACAACAAATTAAACAAGCATCGTTTACACCGACCATTAACAGACTAAAGTACACTACTAATGTTGCCGACTTGTTACTAGTATGGGGCGGTTGTAATATAACCTTTACTTTAAATTGGGTGGCTGTTGTGTGGTTTTGGCAGGCGGTTGCGCGGCTGGCCAGTCGGTAGAGGCTACGGGCCGGGGCGGGGGCGCCCGCTCCCAACAGCCGCGTACTCGCGGGGCGTGGGCTACCTGGAAATTGGAAGAAGGTCCTTGAATAAAAACATCCGTTCGTTAAGATAATGTTATGGCTCTTGCAATTCACGAGGGCGAGTGGGCTTTACTAGTGGTTGACCGTGTACATGTACATTGCGATAGTGTGCGTGTCTGACGGACGATCAGTCGCGAGCGCGCCTAACTTGTGCATATCTGATCTCCGGAAAAAACACAAACTCAGCCATTATAAGTCCTCTGAAATAAAGACGAAATTTTATTGTAATTTAAATTAAAATGAACATAATACGTACCTATGTCATCTTCGTGACAAGATAGAGATTTCAACGACGTCGTTGAAGATGCAACCAAGAAGGTCGCTAATAAATGCATGACTATATAGTTTTCATGTCACGTCAAGAACATAAATAGGTAGTTTGTTGTTTTCGATGTTTTATCTTATTTTATATTGCTTGTAGGGGCGTGCAATGGTCGCCAAAGTTTTCACTTTCTTCAAGAAGAATATAACTTTCTCTTTATTCTTGTATGCATAATAATAAAAAAATAAAACCAATAATACACCTACAATCAAAAGCAGACTATATTAACTGACTCACTTAAACCGTTACGAACATTTATAGCATAAGATTTAAAAAGTAGTTTAATTATTTTGTTTTTTGTTCCATGTAATGTGCATTATAATTGATTTTAAAAAATGCGTAAAACCATAATTACTGTTGTTGAAACGAATTTACTATACGAATTTTTTAACGTAAAACTACTCCATTGGTTGGAACAACGTTCGCGTGAAATGTAAATAAAAATAAAAAATTCAATCTGTCACAAGGCCAATAAGATTAAAAAACATTCTAGCAGAGAACAAATTCAATAAGTAGCATAATGTACCTTACATGAATTATGAATTACATGATAAAGTGTATTTGCATGTTATTTAATTTGTGAGTTAGGCGGTATTGTAGTGTCACCGGCGGAATAACTTGCCTGTACTCATGCGCCGGATGCACGACCACGCGCTGGTAGTCGGGCCGCTGCGTCGTGCGCTGCCGCGAGCCGAGCTCGGCCGTGCCGTCGCGAGCGATAAACAGCTGGAGCCCGGACGCTGCCACAATAACGTCATTATTCTCTAGTCATTAGTGCAATAAAGCTGTTCAGCTTCAATAAGCTAGTGTCCTAAAAAAATCTAATTACTCCGTCATTAACATTATCAAGAATATTGGCACATATTTTATTTTGTAAAGCGAATTTTGTTTGGCGGAAGTGACGTGACACGTGGAACATTTTATACCACGTTGTGACGTCACGAGCCCCCACTGCCGAACTTTGATGCGCGTTATATAATTATGTCAATTTTGATTGATTAGATAAAGCAAAAAATACGTGTTCAATATTTTTTGTTAATTTTACTGACGTATATTATAGGTAGTTTTTTTTTACCCATGAAATAACGTGGCTTGACACGTGGCTGACGATATAACGTGGTAATCATTTATTTTACTGTGTACACCATTACATTTGGGTAGGTACATCAAATCTACGTACACTAACTAACTAATTTGACCCGCGGAGAAAACAAACAAGAGCGAAGCGTGTATCTTGGGAGATAAATTATATATTATATATAACCAGTACAACAGCAATTGCCGATGATTGTCGCAAGTTCGGATGACGTCATTTGCCAGCTTTAGCGCTCAACATGTTAAATAGCTGGCTGTAAGTACAATGGTTGTACAACTTGTACTCACTCTCTGCGGAGTCGTCGACGGCAGGCTTCAAGTCAGTGGCGGCCAGCAACTCGTCGATGAGCGAGTTCGGATTCACGCGGGTGTTCTCGACGCGGCAGGACGACATGTGCTGCGGACAAGTCAGGGGATTGTATAGGCCACTGTCGCATGTGGGAACTATGTGTTTGATGGTAACCCAATATTTCATCGAAGCTCTCTATTGCTAAAACTAAGACTTTTCAGGATATCATAAACATTAACTTATAGGTTAGGTGAGACTTGGGCTACCAAAAAACATGAACTCATGCGACAATAAATGCACCTTGGTTGGGAAACACTGAACTATGCTATCCGTGTCGTTAATGAACCAATCACGTATTTAGTATCTTATTATCGTAGGAGAGCAGTACACTAGTTAGAGGTACCTGCTCATCGACCACCGCAGGAGTCTGCTGCAGCGGAGTGCGCTTGCGCCGGTCGTGCGCGGCGCGTGCGCGGTCCAACGAGCCGCTCTCTGAGGCGCTAGCGGTCAACGACCCCGACGACGGATTCCTGTCACAAATATGAACACACCGTATAATCGTATAAGGTAGGGATTTTGAGAGAGAAATACAAAGTTTATTTTTACATAATAAAAAATGTAATAAGCATTGTTATTGGATCTTTTTTTTCCCTTTTAGAGGCAAAGTTGAGCTCACTTAATAACTAAATATCAGGACAGTGCCACGCAAATTGACAATCGCAATCTAAGCTCTAGGATTGTATTATGGGTACTGTACAACGAGAAACTTCCTTGTATAGATATATAAATAAATACATAGAAAACCTTCTGAGTCGAAGAAGAAGTATTAAGATTTTTAAATGTATCTGACGATTTGTTGCATCTACACTCAAAAGCAATGAAAACGGGTCATTTTCTATGGGAATTCTATTTAAAGTGACCCGTTTTCATTGCTCTTGACTATATTTTGGTTAACCTTGACTATAATATACCTTATGAACGCACCGAACGTCCAGTGGCGCCCATTAATTGTGGTTTCCAAAAACCTAAAGTAGTATCTTGAAATCGAACAATGGTTTCTATAGTACAAATGAATTGACTATGTACAGTAGTAAGTATATTATTTTTCCGTTACGTAAATTGTAATTAAATTATATCATATATTCTAAAAACCAATCTACGATCTCAAGACAATACTTTAATTTATTAAAAACACAAAAACAGTAATCAGGGCGCCACTGGACGCTCGGTGCAGTCATAAGGTAAAATAAAATAAATAAAAATAAATAAATATCAGGGGACAATGTCACACCAATTGACCTAGTCCCAAACTAAGCTCTAGGCTTGTACTATGGGTACTAGACAACGATATAAATACTTATATAGAGAAATATATACTTAAATACATAGAAAACATCCATGACTCAGGAACAAATATTCGCGCTCATCACACAAATATCTGCCCTTACCGGGAAATATTACTACTACCTTAAGTTAACTGAAGTAGATGCTAAAATCTAAAGATTAATTTAAAAATCATTAGCTCGTTTAAAAATATAAATATATAAAAAAAAATGATTGTTAAACGCACGACTTATTTAAAAAACACGACAAACACACTCCACAAGACTGGTACAAACAATCAAACAACCAAACAACTGCTAATGCATGGAAAAACTTCATGCATAACATGCTTAAGAAGTTATCCTTAGAATTATAATTAAAAACAAAAATACTTTTACGGATAATACCAGTCCAAGAGAAAGCCGACAGCCGCTTAGCGAAGCTACTCGTCAATACTTGCTCTAACCTTTAAAGGAGCATTTCAAAATCTGGTTCTAACGATGACCACTTACGGTACGGTTACTTCCACTTTGACACTCGGGACATCTCGGATTCAATCGTAAAGGTTCGTGTTTTCACATAGAGTATGTAAAATGCTAGAATTTACTCACATAAAATATTCAATCCTACCGATTTAGTATAATTTACACTAACATTATAAAGAGGAGAGATCGTATTGTTTGTTTGATTGCATTGAAACATCTGGACCTAATAATGCTATATTATCTCTGATGAACATAGGCTACGTATTCTTTTTCTGCGCGTTCGGAGTCGCGAGCAACAGCTAGTTAATAATAAAACATCAATCTAATTGTATAAACTTCATTAATATTCTAATAGTTAAAATAGACTAAAATCAACTTTTTATATGTGACAGGTTAGCTTTCAAAATCAAAGGAATTAGCTTCGAATGAAATTATCTGGAATTTACATTTACTAATTTAATATTTGTGTTTTTGGTAAATTCTACATCTGTGTTATTCATAGGCAGGTAATCTTCATTACTGTTTTAGACTGTTAAGTGCACACTATGATATCGTCTCGTGTCATTTGCACTTCCGATCTCTCCCGATAAATGTCGAGAATTGCCGAGTGTCAAAGTCAAATTTATCGTACTGTAGAGTTGAATTTTATCATCAACACTTCTCGGCTGTAAGATTCCCGCAAAATTGGCAAAAATGTTAAAAAAACCCAAGCTAACATCAGTAATCGAACCATAAATAAAAATATAATCATGTAATAATTACAAATTATACATTTAATGTAATCCAATTTACATTCCATCCACCAAGGCATTCTTCAAAACATAAGCTTATACTTAGGCTTGGTGTATATGATGTTGTTTTGAGTTAGGTAGTCCATAAACAAAGCACCATACGCACCGAAGCTAATTTAGACAAGGGCAACCCAGGAAATTGAAATATTTATCAAGCAAGGTACCCATTTCTACTTAAGCAAGGTAAAAATAGGGGCGTGTCCCGGGCAAAAAAACAGTAATTCCAATCAGTCCGTCATGTACGTTATCAAAAAATATTGAACACGTATTTTTTGCTTTATCAAATCAATCAAAATTGACAAACATAACGCGCATCAAAGTTCGGGAGTGGGGACTCGTGACGTCACAACATGATATAAAGTGTGCCACGTGCCACGTCACTTTCGCCAGTTTTTGTTTAAAGATAAAGATAAAATTAATTTATTCAGTAAGTAGGCCGCACGCGAAACTTCAACGCACTGTATCTTCGTATTTTTTTGTTTAATTGACAAAATAAAAAAATCGTGTTCAAAATTTTTTGATAACGTACATGACGGACTTGTTTGATTTTTTTAGGACACTAGCCTTTTTTTTTACCGCACAAGTCTAAGCGAGTATGTCATGCATACAAATATTAATAGAAATGGAAATCCCTAAGGCATGAAACAATTTCTGGACCACATCTGTATGAAACTTATACAACAACCAAGCATAAACAATTATCAAACAAACAATATAATAATTGACAACATAACAAAATAATATATTTTGAAATTTTTGAGACGCCGTCCAACAAAGTAATCTTATAACGAGGATTCAAACTCTTGATTGATTCCTCTTTCGTCGTATACCTGATTGGAGATATTGTTGTTTCGGCACATTCCTGTTTCGACATATTCCGTTTTCGGCATAAATCATTCATCGTCATTTTGACGTCATCGGCACCAATAGTTTGATTTATTCCTTTTTGTCGTATTCCTGTTTGGACGTATTCCGTTTTCGGCATAAATCCTAGGAATAAATAAAGAAAACAATCCTAGGTATCGTTATTTTTTATTTTCAAGAATTTATTCAGAACGTAGGATTGATTTCATTTGTTGTATATGATGATTTATGCCGAAAACGGAATACGTCCAAACAGGAATACGACAAAAAGGAATAAATCAAACTATTGGTGCCGATGACGTCAAAATGACGAAATTTTTCACACTGCTCTTATTTAGCTGGTATTTAGTTTACTGGTAAGATTTTTTTTAATCGATATTCAAGGTTAAATATCCGTTCGGCTAGTATTGTCAATGACAGAAAAGTATTAAATCATACAAATTGTTATTTTATGAATTATTAGTTATTGAAGTGAGGACATGGTGTAAGTTAAAATATGAAACCAACGTCGACACCAGTCTTCAAGGACTATAGAACTTGTTCAGGCGTTACATTTGTTGAACGACGTCTTAACAGCAAAAGCACGTTCCGGCCACGAACTACAAATAACATCGAGATATAACCAGAGATGGGTTGAGGTAAGGTAAACACCGGCGGGTTTGAAACGAGTATTTACCTAAGATAGAAAATACTACTTGGAATAACCAGGTATTTACCTACTCTGAAAAATACTCAGAACGAAGACATACATGAATGTGTCTTCCACCCATTTCTAGTAACGGTCACTAAAACGCTTGATAAATCAACTACTTACTTTCACGAATCCAAACTGTAGGTACTTTGGCTTTTATTACCATAATAATGAATATTTTAACACCCAACCAAAATGTGTAAGGATCAAAAATATATTTACATTCTTTTGATATTTTGCAATGTATCGCAGTGCAACAAAATAATTTTAATACTTAGACATTATGGACGCGAGTACGATAAGATGCAAATTTACGAAAGTAAATAGTCGAAATGAGAAGTAGTCAGTCTGAAGCCACTCATGGCCAGGATTTAATGGTATCTAAAAATCAAGAAAACAGACGTCCAAATCTGTTTTAAATCGTTAAATATATGTTTATCTATGACTGGCTTCTTACTAACACTCATTTAGTGCTAGTTAACACGATTCAATTTCACAGTGTGAAGTAGCACCATATACTACGCCACATGCCATCAGTCAATGGGATAATATTCAAAATGGCACAGCATGTGGCCGGGTGAGGGTGTATCTCAGTATTGAATGGAGCGAACGCAAGAGGCGATGTTCTTTAGGCGGCGGCGGCGGACGGCGCACGTTCTGTTACACATCTTACGTCAGTTCAACGTTGAACGTAATGAAAATTAAGAGCATAGAAAGACTGCCCAAAATTGGGATTGACCAAAAAAAATATCACGGTTTTTACATTCTCAATCGAGAGAATAGATAATTTTAAGAGACCAATTTCTATAATTTTGTATTCGACCCAGTAGTTTTGTTTTAATATCTTTATTTTTTTAGCAGACATTTTATGGACGACATTATTACTTTAAATTTGGGTTGGCATTTTCTAATAAATTACAACAATTAAATTATATCTAATTATAAAAAAATAATGTAAAAGTATTAAAAATTCAAGCTGTTTTCGCCTAACCCGCAAGATACACCTAGGAGGGCTTCAAGCCGAAAACTAAAGTCAAACAAAGGATAAACGTACTTTTGTCGAATTATCCGAAATAGATAAATTTTTCAAAAACTTAAATTTCTCGAAATGGTTTTCGCATTAGAGCAATTTTAAAAATATAAACAATCCCAATTGCAGGTAATAAAGAGTACTTTTTTTAATTATACGTTTTATTTATACGACCTCTCATCATGTTATAAACACAACGCAACATGTTATATACCACCGCGCCGCTGCCGGCTAAAAATCGGCGCACATAAATTCCCAAACAAACGCCATCCCGATCCACCCCCACGATTACGTATAGGTACTGACAGCGCGGAGCTGGGCCGGCGCGGCACTGAGTCCCGTAGAGCTGCGCACGCGATGCACTCCTCTCCCCGTCTGGCAACACACGCTAGTTCACAGCAAAGGCAGACGGCAGCGAACTTTTGTCGCCGTTTGACTTATTAGGTGGTATTGGCGGCAACCTTTTACCGCCGATTGTGCTTAACTTAAGCGGCGAGGGCGGCGAAGTACAGTCGCCGATTGTAAACCCTATAAAGCCTTACGCACTCGCAATCGTTTCAATTTTTAGGGTTCCGTAGCCAAATGGCAAAAAACGGAACCCTTATAGATTCGTCATGTCTGTCCGTCCGTCTGTCCGTCCGTATGTCACAGCCACTTTATTCCGTAACTATAAGAGCTATACTATGGAAACTTTGTAAGTAGATGTATTCGGTGAACCGCATTAAGATTTTCATACAAAAATAGAATAAAAACAATAAATTTTTGGGGTTCCCCATACTTAGAACTGAAACTCAATTTTTTTTTCTTCATCAAACCCATACGTGTGGGGTATCTATGGATAGGTCTATAAAAATGATATTGAGGTTTCTAATATATATTTTTTCTAAACTGAATAGTTTGCGCGAGAGTCGCTTCCAAAGTGGAAAAATGTGTGTCCCCCCCGTAACTAATGTATGGAGTTGACATAAGCGGTTGACGTGATCTGTCCTCAGCCTACGTTAATCCTATATACATTTTGTCGATTAACAAAAATCATTTGGCGTAATACATCTGACTAGGCCACGTGGTTCTAACGTTTATAAAATATTGGTGAGCCTTATGGCGATGTATCATGTACATAATTTCAAAACATTGAGCTAAGATGAAGCGAAACACAGCTTACCATACTATAAATACAGATCAACTATAGTTATTTACTAGAATATTGCCAAGAACTATATAAATTTTCACTAATGATTAGATTGAGTTAGGACTTTTGGTGGCAAATCGTGGTTCCAGAATCCATGGAGTCGCTATTTTCTAATTATTATAATACATAACACTTTGATTTTGACCTTCAGTATTTTAATATTTCAAAATTCATTTATTCGTTATTCGGCCGCACCAATTTAAATTAATTTTGGTATTGAGGATATCTCTGATGTGAAAGCGTTACAAACAAGCAAATATTAATAGGTATGAAATAACCGAACTAAATATGTATTTAGTTCATTTTTGAATATGATAATACCGAAGGTCAAAATCAATGTGTTATGTATTATAATAATTAGGAAATATCGACTCCATGGATTCTAGAACCACGAAATGCCACCAAAATCCTAACCCTACTAATTATAGTCAACTTTCGCTGCTTGAAACCAAATTATAACGTGATAACCGGTTCTTTAATAACCTATAAATTACAATAACTACTTAAAGCTAATACAAAAAAAACGTTGGAAACAAAAACCAGTAGACAATGAACGAAAGGAGAGAAAGAGACAGAGAAGCTATAAGTCCCGCTCGTGCCCTCAACCTAGTTAGTACGCCGCGGACATTACGGAATAGGATTGGATGGGTGATCCTATCGGCCAGCTCTTGTTATAGTCTGAATAGTGTGTATGGTGCAAACGTTCGTAAAAGTTACACAATGTATCATACAAACAATAAAAACACACATTAAAAACAGAATGTTACATGACCTGATAAACAAGGTTTTAAAAAAATCTCTGAATAGGTAATGAAGGTTTTTGAATCAATGGCAATATACCTTCAAAATAGCCATCATCAGTGTTTAACTCGTCAATGTATGATCTATGAACGTGTACGGACATGAGCTCACACACAACACTAATCAAAAACAAATCCCGAGCAAGCCAAATAGACCGTTTTGGGGAGAGGATGAAGCAAGCCACACAGGGGTGCACTAACCTCGGATCCGTGTAGCTATGCCGCAGGGGCACCGCCCCCCGCCTCCTCTCCGAAGCGTAGTGACTCCTCTGTATCACGCACTTCACCACTTTCGTCTCCTTGAGTTCTTTGGGTGTGGAGGTGAACACTTCTTTGTCCAAAGCCTTGTTGGATAGGCTCTTGAAGCGATGCCGCACGTCTATGCGATCACTGGTGCTCGGATCTGCTTCAGGGTCTGACGTGATGCTGTAGAACTCGTCCTCAATGCACCCTGAGAGCCTGTTGGCTTCGGATATGAGGGAACTCTTCCTATGCGCCAGTGGGGTGAGGAACGGGAAATTATTGAACAGCTCCTCGTTTCGTTTGTTTCGTTCTATGAGCGCTGGTATCGTGTTGAGGGACTTTTGTTTGAAGATTTGAAAGTTGGTCAAAGGGTGAACGGCAGCGCTTATTATGGTGGCGGCCGCTTTTTTCTTTTTGTCGAAATACGTGGGCATGGCGAAGTGTTCGTTTATTAGCGTTGTGTCTGGAGTTTTGTATTCAGAGCTGGCTGGTGATTGGAGAGCGTGGCGTATCACATCCGGAGGTCCAGTTAGGGTGGTGTTGGGGGTCAAGTAGAGGTCCGAGGTATCCGACGAGACAGTGGTCTTTTCTAGAAGGAGCTTCGATAGCGTTTGGGCCCGCCCTGTGTGCTTGCACAAGCGGCTGCGGGTGAGGGGACGAGAGGGAACATAAAAAAATAAAATAATTAATAAAGCAAATAAACTTTGTTAGTGACGACACGTGTTGGGTGATCGGCTTTTAAATCCTGCAGACGAACAGTGCTGCGTGGGAAGAGATGGTAACTGGGTAAATACAGTGAGTATTTACCCACTTTCCATACCCACCCAGAATATTACCTAGGTTTACCTGAGTTTATATCCACACTATCAGGTAAATACAAAAAAAATACTCATTGTTAAGGTATAATTAAGTATTTACCCAATAATTACAATTGATAAGTGGAAAACCACTATAAATGCTATCAAAAATATACACATCTGGGTTCCGCTTCGTCAAGCTTTAGTGTTAATAAAAACAAAAAACCATAGTTTCTGAAGAAAACAGCTGAACGACGGGAATAAAGCCTAACACTAGACATTTTGACACTAATCTAATTTCAGACAGAAACCGCCTCACCTTCTAAAGTCCGCCATTTTTAATTTACCACTCCTTTGGCTCAAGACGCAGTGGAAGTCTATCCGTGTAACTTTCAAAAAACATGATAAATGATCTGTAAGGGTGTACGAAGCAATAAAATAGAATAATAAAAAGAACATTCAAAATATCATTAGTTCAACCACCCACCCTAAACAAAAACCAGTAAAATAAAACAATCAAAATACCATTAAAAAAACGGTCATCGCAACTCATTATTTCTAATAAATACTTTAACATTAACACGTTTAGATTTTAGGCGTTAACCATTCTAAAAACACAATGATAAAATCTCATTACGCAAACCATCATGCATTTTTATCCGAAAATAATATTAAGTAGTTGCCAAGTCCGGAAGTAGGATTACTGTTGCCATATCACCAAAAAACTGTACCTTCTAAACACCAAATCAGGCAATCACAATTTTATTTACCTTAGAATGACACAGGTGTATAGAGAGTGATCCCTTGTATCAATCTAATGATAATGTACCTGACATAATTGTCACCCGACAATTTAACAAACTGTCAAAGCAAGATACAAAACATTTATTACGATTATTCATAATTATTATCATGAAATACGTCACGTCAAAATGAAACAAAAGTTTATAGTCGTTCGCGCTTCATTATTAATATCAGATGACTGTATTTCTCTTCAATTACTAACAAGTATAATTATTAATGATGAAAACAACAAAATATATCTAATTTAATGCAGAATAAATCAACCAATAACTTTATAATTGTTATACGCTTTTGACAATTGGATAAATTGTTGGTAAAATTAGACGTAACCATTACTCCCAGTTGTTATTATAATAAAGCTACAAACGGAACCCTGTCATAATGACAGCGACGAGCCACATGAAAGAAATTACGCTCAAATTAATGATTCACGTTATGCGACAGGGTTCCATAGTGGGTCAACCAGACCTTGACTGTACAGTCTGTGAGCACTTGGAGAGAGCTCTCACTCGCTCTTAATAATAGCTTATGGGAGCGAGTGAGTGAGATACAAATACAAACCCGTAGCACCTTCTACGCACTGTACATCGTCAATATACCCTCAGCCACTTTGACAGTGATTTTATAAGTTGGAAGAGAGCCAATAGAGATCTCTGTGCAAGAGATGTATTTTACTCGATATAACCTAATTGCTTTTGACATGTCATCGTACTGTCAACGTTATAGCTCTTTTGACAGTTATGGTGGCCGAGTTAAATACGCACAAAAAAAAAGTACAAATGGACTTAATGCCCAATGCATTCTCTATCAGACAACCAAAATATTCATACTACTAACAAAACTGATGCACAGAAAACAAAGCAAAGAACATATTTACAAAATAATAGCTAGTACTTTACGCAAAGGGTACTAACAAATGTACAAAATCACACCATGTCTAGCCTAAAATTCTACACATCTTGTTCCAGCAAATGCTTACGAAGCATTCGCTTGAAAGTAAGCCTGCAAAGGGCTCGGCTAATATGAAGTGGGAGCGCAAACCAGAGACGATATCATATTCAAAAGCAATTAGAGGATCCGATTGTTTTTATGTAGAATCATTATAATAATAACATTAATAACGTATTAATTTCCCAAACAGACAGTGGGGGGGTGTAAAGTCTACATACAAGAAATATATTTTGTATTTTTTCTATCGACACGTGTCGGACACGATATTACATTGTAACCATTATTATAGTGTCGGTCAAGCGGCATGGAACCCTTGGTACGCGAGTCCGACATGCACTTGAGTTTTTTAATCCTCACTATAAATGAACTAGAGACATCAAAAAAGTCTTGGGTCAGTATCCCTAGACAAATTAGATGTTTTGACTCAGTAGTAATATGCCTATATTGAAATGTTCATAACTATCTAGGGATAAAAATAACGCTAAGCACTTTTGATGTCTGTATTTTAAATTCAGTTACGGTTGAGTCTAGCAGGGTGAGTTATATTATAGCCATAGATACCAATGTCACATAAATACTTAACTACAATGTATTAAATATAAGTTTTGACACAAAGCTATATGCAAGATAAAGATGCAGGTGCCTCTCACTCACCCATAGTTGCGTCTAAAACCTTACAGCAATAACTAGCAAGTAAAGTTATGTTCACGTAAATAAAGGTATATAATTTACCTGTTATGGTTAGCTAATTAAAGGTAAATATTTTACCTGTTATGTTTAGGTAAATAATGGTAAATATTTTACCTGTTGTGGTTAGGTAAATATTATACCTGTTATGGTTAGGTGAATAAAGGTAAATATTTTACCTGTCATGGTTAGGTAAATAATGGTAATATTTTTACCTGTTATGGTTACGTAAATAAAGGTAATTTTTTACCTGTTATGGTTAGGTATATAAAGGTAAATAATTTACCTGTTGTGGTGGGGACGGGAGGCGTCTGCGGAGTCGCCCTCGGAGCTCTGGCGGGAGTGCGCCGAGGCCGCTGATACGGAGCTGCCGTAACCTGAAGCCTGGACCCAAACAAACTATTACATAAGAACCACGCTGCTCAAATGACAAACGCAGAAGTCGAAGGATTGTATACTCTATTGAACTCTTTTTCACCTAAGATGAGTCCTGTGACAGCTGTATTTCGTAATTTCAATCACTATACTCACATGCGAGGTATTTAATAATAGGCGATTAACTAATTTAAGTTCCTGAACAGCGTCGCTAGGTGTGTACCAGTGTATTTTTTATATATAGGTGAAAAAGAGTGTGGTAATCACATTAAATTCAAAATGCTTATACCATTACTATGCGTATAGCCGCCTTATTTGGGTTTGGATGACTTAATTCTTTTGTGATGCCAAAGTATCCGGTTTTTTATTAGGATCAAATGTATATAGAACCAACTGCAAACAGCGCACTGCAAGTCAAAAGTTCAACCTTCCTACTAAGCGTTGGAAATGCCTCATACTTAACAAATATAAATGAAAACAAATAAATGGTTACTTATCCAATCAAACAACAACAAAAATGTCAGAACAACATTTTACAACCACGGAGTAAAATTTATTATCCAAATCAGGATAACTAAGGGATATTTTCTATCCTGGTCATTTTTAATGAGTATTTTTATGAAGAAGATAAGCCAAACGAGCAAACCACCTGTGTACATGAGTTTTATTTAAGTCCATATTGACTCCCACAATTATTTTTACTCGTAAAGTGTTTATAAGTCATAATCATCTGAATTAATTACGATTTTTTTCAGTAACTGTTACTATATTAACATTTTTATAAATCAAACCTAGCCTTATCAACACGTTGGATATTTAAGAACATGTTAAAAAGTTTACGGTTGCAGCAAAAATGAAAAATAGGAATAAACATTTTATGAAAAAAATATGATTAGATTATGAACGAAAAAGTTTATTGAAAAAACGCACTTCAGTTTTATTTTTAGCTACATTATTCTTCAACTGAATATTAACTGAAATGGCCTTAGATAAATTAAATGAGGAAATCTTACCTTGCTACTCATATCACCAGAAGTGTTGGACGAGTTCCGCGAGTGAGTGTGCTGCTGGAGGCACGCCGCGCACGACACACCACCTGCCGACAGGCTTAACGGTCACCTCTAGAAGAATTCATAATCGACCAATAAACTCCTTTTGGACTCCTTTAATCCAAAAATGGGAAAGGAGTTCCTTGCTCGACTATACAACGCTACAACTAGAGTTGGGTAAGTATTTACCTTGAGTATTTAATAGGGTAAATACAGATATTATCTAACCAGCGAACTATGTTTATTATTATTAATCTTGTTAAGTAATATTTCCACCAAACGGCCCGCATCGGATCGGATCGGAAAGAATTTTATAGTCTTTAAACGATACTGAATCATATGTGTACTGTTTTTAAGTCTACATTAGCAAGTTGCGCACAACAGCTCGACCGCGGGCGTCTTCCGCGACACGCGTACGTCGCCGTAAGTATGCCGCGACGCGCGATCGGCTCCGTCATAAGTAGACAATAATAATTTCAATAGAGCCGTACGGCTGCCGCGGCATCCGTACGTATCCTTTCCGATGCGATGCGATGCGAGCCGTTTGGTGGAAATCATCCTTTACGCAATACATGAACGGCTACTTAATCTGCAGAAAATAAATGATTATCATGAGGGTTACAATTAATTCCACTGACTTGGGTGGTCCATAACGGCGTTCGCGTACACATCGTCGGAGTCCGGCGAGAGCGTCTCACCGGAGTGAAGCGAGGAGAGAGGCAGTGAGAGGCTTCCTTCTGGAACCAACGGGTGGTATATCTTAGGGGGCAGCTCTTGTAAGGAAGAATAATTAAAACTTGTACTATCACAGTTATATTATAAGGGATAAGTGGGATCTGAAGCCGATAAATAATAGCAATATTGTTGTCCAAACATCATGATCAGAGGTCGGAATTCTCGTAGCACTTTCGAGCTGTCATAGGGACTTCTCGTCTATCGACTTCCGATATCCATGTGTATATCGATAAATACATAATACAATATGTAAAATATGATTACGAGCAGAAGTAAACTACAGGCGCTCTTATCGCGAATGAGCGATCTCTTCGAGATGACCTTTGGATAACAGCTTTTTGGAAATATATAAATAGGAATTAAAATAATAATATTTATATATTTCTTTTAAAATAATTTGTGTATTTCGTATGCGTTTTAAACATTTTTCGAAAGAAATTGCATCAAGAATTGCTACCGATTATTTCCATAGCAAATTTCTAATTCAAATTTTTAGCTAATCAAAAGTTATCTGAAAATATCCCTCGTTAGCGATAAGACCGCCTGTTGTTTACCTCTACTTGAAGTCTTCTTTAATATGTTGTGTTCTATAATGTATCGATAAAAAAAATATATCAGGAAGTCGATAAACGAGAAGTCCCTATGACAGCTTAAAAATGCTACGAAAATTCCGGCCTCTGATCATGATAGCTGTTTCATGTTACAAACAGTTGTGAAAAGTCAATTTTTGAATAGCCACAACAATATCCAAGATATAAGCCAACAAAGATCTGTTCCTGTTTATTTTTTGCAATAAAGAATTTAGAATTTAACTGTAATATGACGTCTCAGTCACAGTGCACATCGGATCTTTCTGTGTAATCGTTGTCTAATATGTTTGAAATGCAGTTTGAAATGCAGTTTGAAATGCTTGTGTCGTCCGTGTTTCGTACCCGATATTAATTTGAATTTCACTTTTGGCGATCTCTATTACGATATTTTCATGTTTTGTTGAGTGGTGTGATTTAAAACACGCATGCATATTCCCTATTCGCGGCACTTTCAGAGCTATGGCAAGTCAGATGGTAAATACACACCAGCTCGGTCATCGACACAATCGCTGTCGACTGAGGAGCAAAAAAAACGGGTCAGTGTGCGTTTTTCATACTAAAGAGGCTATTTCAAAGCCTTGGTTCCTCGCCAGGGAATGCTTTTAGTGAAATCTGATGATGAATACTCCGAGCATCGATACAGAACTTCCAGAGTGCCTAGTATAGCCAACTGAATGAATAGGCGGTTAACGCCGGAATTGTACATGTTCAGAAAAACGAAAACGAAGAATGGCAATAAAATGTAAGGAAATCCAAGTGCTGACCCAAACCCTCCCGTTGTGGTGTTAACTGATTGTGCGATCAGTTAGGTATCTTAAGAACTTTTGACCTATTGAACCTCGGAGTATCCACCATTAAACCTCACTCAAAACAACCCCTGGCGAGGAACCAAGGCTTCGAAATAGTCTCGTTTGTATGAAAAACGCACTCTGACCCGGTATTTTTGCTCCTGAGTGTATTTTATCGATTGTCTTGACATAACTGGTTACAAAAATCTCATTAACTATGAACCCTAACTGCCGCGAATAGCACAAAACTTTCCGATGTTTGACCGGGTCGTCGTCCGGCCCGCCTTGTTCGCACTCACCGTAGTTGGATCGCTTGGTGAGCGAGCCGAACCCGCTGCTCGCGGTGGACGAGACGCACTCGTCGTCGGGCCCGCCGGCCGCGCTCTCCGACCCGCTGTCCGTTTTGCCGTCCACCACATCCTGCTTGCGCTCTGGCCTGGATATAGATACAATAAAAGCTGTAAGTGAGATTTGTTTTCTAAAAGCGACGACATAATCATAGATACATAACTATTAACTGGATAAAACCTGACATATTTGCGACGCCTGGAGTCAACATAGCAGTAAAACGAAAAAATATTAATAAGATGCTAACTTCGAATTCCGCCTATTAGTATCTCCCATATATACATATATAAGGTATACGTCAGAAAATGCATAGTTCTGTGTTTAGGGGGTCGATACAACAATAGTTCTGTCTCAAGAACCATTAAAATCTAGATATATACTGAGATGCTGAAACATTTTAGATAGTTCTACGTAGCATCTCAGCCGTTTTCGATAACAACGCTATAAACACGTATGAAACTGCACGGTCCTATGGTCTGGAGTCGATACAGCAATAGTTCTGGCTAAAACACCACCAAAATCTAGACCAAATATTTAACAGCTCTTATTTTATAGATAGAACGAGTTAAAAACATTACCGTAACAGGTAAAACGAAGCTTAAATGGCGGCTCACAGCGTTGCCTGATGTTAACAGAACGCCAATTCAGTATCGATTTCGTATCAGAGGCGATAATCTGCACCTTGATGGACCAATTACTACCGATTATGAGCTTTAAGGGTGCCCCGGTTAACGAGGGAGTTTTTTCAGTCATTAACCGGGTATTTTTATTTAGAATAAAACCTTTTTAATCCTTGACAGTAGACGATGGATGTTATAAGTTTAACGTAGCAGAGTATGCGTCTGTCTGTGACACCGTAGCTCTTAGACGGACCTATTTGGATGTGATTTTTATTAAAAGACTGCTTGTTTAATTGGGATGGTTCTTAGCTATGTTTCATGAAAATCCGTCCGCCCGTTGAAGAGATATTAGCTCTGAAACAAAAGGGTCGGCTTTATGGCGGGGTTTATTTTTTAGATACGATAGATACTAGTTTTGGCGCGCTATTCGCTCGGAAACTCCATTTTTCCGCTCTGGCGTAATTGGTTAACAATAGTATAATATATATATATATATATAGTCCAAAGCAATGAAAACGGGTCACTTTGAATTGAATTTCCATAGAAAGTGACCCGTTATTGCTCCAGACTGTATTAACCAGCGACAAGCTTCGCTTCGGTTTAGTTCGGTTTTCTGTAAAAACCATATCGTCTTAGACCTGGCATTGTAAATCATTTAAATTAACATCTCTTTGACCGTAAGGCCAGTTCGGAGCAGACCCTTAGAGGTTCTGAACTCCTGGTAACAGGAGGGTTATTATAGCTTTTATTTACTTTACAGTAAACGCTATGGAACGAGCTATGTTAGGAGTCTCACTGCGCGATCGAATAAGGAACACAGTTATCCTGTGCAGAACCAAACTAGTGGACATCGCCAAGACTACAGCTTTGAGGAAGGGTCACATATGCCGTAGACAGGATGGGAGATGGGGCGAAAAAGTCCTTGAATGGAGACCTCGTTCTGGACGCCGAAATGTGGGCAGGTAGTCTACGAGATGGACCGACGATCTGGTCAAAATATCCGGTTGAAACTGGATAAGGAAGACCCAAGATCGTAGAGAATGGAGTGCAATGGAAGAGGCCTCAGAATAATACACTCAGCATTGGATGGCAACAGGCCGAAGAAGACGAGAGACTTGACACGTCAAGGACAATATAGTTTTACACGGCCCAGCTCCTCGTCTACGGTTTTACTCACACTTTGAACAGCGGGTCCCCGGAAATCATGTTCATCTTTATGCGCAGACGCAGCACCGAGTTGTCCTGCCGGCGGCGCGGATCGTAGCCCTCGAGGAGGCATCGCTTGGTGCTCTCGCCAGCGCCGGCCAGCTCTGCCAGGTTGACGTCGCAGAAGCCCAGCTTCTGGTAGGAGCGACCACCTGAAAATAGTAACAATATGGCTGGTTAATTTTTAAAACGGGTGCGCTTCGATGTCTGTTAAAACTTTTGCATAATTTAGCTTACCTCGTGGAGTGTCAAGACAACGCCTGTCTACAGGATTATTTGAAATTGAACTCAGAGTGGTTCGAACTAACGATTGAAATTGTAATACATATGCATATGACATAACATTCCACGGGTAACCTACAATGACTACTATACAATATATAACAAACGTTGCATAACAACAAACTGTTTTTTTATGGCATAGAAAAGACTAACGAGCATACAGGCGACCTGATGGTAAGTGGAAACTGTGACCCATAGACATTCGCATTCACAAGACTGCAAGCCTAAGACTGCAAATGCGTTGCCAACCCTAAGGACTAAGACGGAATGCCTCTATGCTAGTCATTACACCGGCTGTCTTATCCCCAAACCCACAATGCAAACACTGCTGTTTGGCGGTAGGTTAATGGATAAGATGGTGGTAGCGATCCGGACGGACGCTGCACAAGGTCCTACCACCCGCAAATATATAATTAATATATTACATAAAGGTCTAATGATATCAGCAACGTTTTGTATAACATGTAGGCATATCGAATAACGCTAATTAATACAACAAACACTTGCAATTATATATACGTTGGTATTTAGTTTTAAAACTAAAGGGTGATGGGCAATTTTGTATGGACCCCGTCCCCCCCCTCCAACAGTAACGGGCTGCAGGTCTATATGTTCATTAGGACCCAATAAAAGACAAAATACTTATCTTCGTAGCAAAATCAATGGGATTTTTTTAATGAAAACAAAGGGCCAGGCAAGGCAAATCATCTACATACGTGTTCATTTTCAAACAAATTCCATAGTTCCATACGATAAGATAATGATTTTTCAAGAAAACCCCATACATATGGTGATCGTCGCCATAGAAAAAATACATCATATTGCCAAGATCTATAAACTGGCACATGTTTCATCACTGTTGGTGGGTGGGGACATTTTTACCCATCGTCCTTTAATTTATAAATATTGTAAATAAAGGTAATTTTAAACCAATTCCATATATTTTTTAACGCTCAGGTTCGAGTTGTGTCAAGCGCGGCCTCCTTAACTTTGTGATATAGGAGGCTCGATCGACTTTGTCTTACGTTTTATTTTATTTTTGGGCCATTACGTATGCTCTGCATTCGAGTGTATGTATGTAGCTTTCTTTTTTAGGCACGCTCTCCTATGTCCTTCGAGAATAATGTACAGTCGGCAGCAAACGTGGGCGGACAGTTGAAGAGCTCAAATTCTAACAGTCAAGATAAATTCCATTCAAATGGTAAAAACCTTAATTTTAATAGGTGCGTTGATTCTGCAGGTGCTCCACAATGCTCCACAAACACAAACTCAAAAGCCGCACCTGTTTTTTTAATACCTATTAGCAAAGATTAACATGTATTTTGTAAAACTAAGATAGATTTGTGAAATGCCTTAAGCAACATCATGAAACGCAGAGCAAACGATGCAGAAATAACGCTGCAACCGTGCACTATAAATACCGCGGTGCAGGTTTTACCTTTCGCCTTCCAGTCTTCAACGAAGCACTGATTAAATTTCCAACGTCAACGTGAGAGTAATTGGAAGAGATTGCTTCAGGGAATGCCTTAGGAGCTACCAAGAGTCGAGGGTTATTAGAATATTGAGGAAAACGGCGAACGGTACTCTTAACTTTGTTTTTTAGGGTTCCGCATCCAAGGGGTTAAACCGGCCAAGAGCATGTCGCACCATACTCAGTGTAGGGTCCCAAAGCCGTTACTACAATCAAATTAGACCTTAAGTTTGCCGTTGGAGTTGGAGAACTGTTTTAGTATTTGTGACACTTGAAGTTTGACACTTGACTCTAACAAAAATAAGCGCTTTAAAGCTTGTACACGCCTGGATGCGTGCACTTTGATCTTGGTTGATTAGGTGTTGTATTAGGGAAATAAATTATACTCCAAGTACATTTCATGCACATATAATCGAAGTTTAAGCAATACAATAAGGTATGGAATGACGTGTTGTCGCTGCAGTTGCTTTGAGCCGAATGGGGCCCGAGCGGTGCTCCCGCCCGCCCGCTGCGTGGGCGACGGATCCCGAGCATATCCGATGACACCCGATTCGAGGCGCGAACAAAGCTTATTTCAAAAATCCCTATAATAGAAAAAATGTTTCCAATAACCCGCAATATATTTGAAGGACATATTCAACGACAACACACTTTGGGGTAGAGTGGAAAAAAATACATCCCCAAGTTACGTGTAGGGAAAGTACAAAAAAAAATAAAAAATAGATTTAATTTTACCACTTTTTTTGCGTGACTAATATGTATATTCATGCCAAATTACAGAGTCTCTTGAGATAGGCTGAGGACGGACGGGCGGAGATGACGAAACTATAAGGGTTCTTAAAGTCTAATTCTATGGAACTTGCTAACTATGTAAACAAAGGACTTAACTTTGTTTTGTCACTGTTTCTCCTTGAATTTTCACTCCACCTCATCAAACATCATTGAAACCATACACTATTGAAACGGTTGTTACTCTAAAGTACAAAATCACCAAATATATAACTGTATCTTGGATATTTCATTAAAAGTTTAAATGGTTTCATAAGTTAGGGTATTAGGACCTGATGGAATGACGTTTTTGTTTCTTGTAAATTCTACAATTGTCTATGATGGGTAGTGTTGTGGCTAAAATTGGCGATATATTAAGGCCCCTACACACTACCCAACTCACGTTCTGTAGCCAATAAACGATGATATAACGGCACCTTTTATAATAAATACTGGTGATTCTTCTGATCGTGATTAAACAAATTAGAAATAAGTAACTACTTGTTTTTTACTTTAGATATTTTATTATTCGATATGATTTGACATAAGTAAAGGAGTATTGCCCATCACTAGTAAATTCATCATTCAGAGACAATTTCAATATGGCGGCGGTTTGTTTACATTGTTAGCAAGTTCCATAGAATTAGACTTTAAAATATGACTACGGCACCCTAAAACTGGGACCCGATTACTAAGACTACACTGTCCGTCTGTCTGTCTTTCACCAGGCTGTATCTCAGAACCGTGACAGCTAGACAGTTGAAAATTTCACAGATGATGTATTTCGGTTGCCGCTATAACAACAAACACTAAAAACAGAATTAAATATATAATACAATTTTGCCGTTTTTCGCTCGATTTAATAACGGCAACGGGTAGACGCTTGAAATATTCACACAATATTTAGTTGTCTAATGTTGTATAGATAATAGTACGGAACCCTTCGTGCGCGAGTCCGTACTCGCACTTGGCCGGTTTATTACCCTACAGCTACTTTTGGAACGCCAACGACGCTAAATAAACTTAATTTCGTAAAGATCACGTTGAATTTCGCGTAGCGTTTTAAACGCTCGGCGTGTTTGTGACGTGGGCGTTCAACGCGTAAATAATCTCACTAGAGCGTTTCCCACTAACATATGACGTTAACATTATTTAATAACTATTCATTTTAAACTATCGTCTACTTTAAAGCTAGCTCTGGTGCTTTCAAAACAAAAGTAAGTCTCCTTTGCGTAGACTTTTTACTATTTACGATATTTAAGGGAGTTAGGCGACTAATGTCTATATTGATAAAATGACGAGGTATAAAAATATCGTCACCTTATATACTCGTAATGTCGAAAAATAACTAAGACTAGAATTATTTTTGTCGATGCATAAAAATATCTACATATAATAATGACCGTCTGTTTTTTGTCGATGTATAAAAATGGCGACAGGTAGGTTTAGGTCATGTTAGTTTTGCAGCAGGCCCGCAGGACCGAACCACCCAGTAATAGGAGTTCTGCGTTAGCGGGGCTCCGTCGACACTCTTATTTCAAATCAATTAGACAGTGTCCTTGTGCAAAGCTAACATAACCTAAACCTACCTGGCCCCTGTTCCACCTATCCCTTATTATACCTCCTCGTCTTAATTCCATTTCGACATTATTATACTTGGTCATTTTTATATTTCGTCGTTATTATTAGTCGATATTTTTATACTTTGTCTTTTTTATTTTTGGAAAATCGTCATTATTATACCTCGTCATTTTTCAATATAGACATTAGTCGCCTAAAGCATAGATAGTTGCTGTCCGTGGCATCCGTTTTTTCCACTGTATACATCCTGCATCGTTTTAAGTGGTGCAAAGCCGATTAAATAACTTTTAGCTGCTTTTCTTTTAGACAAGGTAATTACGGTTTAATTGCAAAAACCAACGGAATAATATACAATAACCTACTAGGTAATTATCAGCAGCCTTTCCTCTTGAAGTATTTCAACTCTATATTTATTAAACTGGTTTTAGCGTGGAATGACAATGCACGTTTTTTCGGCTTTTTGGACACTAAAATAGAATAAATAAAAAATTCAATTCGGTTAATAGCTTTGAGCACCCTTTGTAAACATTCCCGTGCCCGGTACATGGAAATGTAGACAAAGAGAGCAGCGCAATTCTAACGTGACACAGGAAAATACTCACAACGCCGAGTATTTCTCAAAGGCTAATGGAATAATGTGTCTAAAAAATATATATCGGAGTGCCGTGAATCGTGAAAAGCTTTTAAATATAGAATGACAAAGGTGCTAAAATTGCACAGTAGCCGTGATCGTCTATAGGTTAACTCGAACCGTCAGTGCGTTTAAAGTGCATGTTCTTGCGTGTCTCAATTTTGGTTGTACTCAGCGCAGGTAAGTTGAACTTAATGCCGTAACACATTCATTACCGGTTAATCTTTGGGCAAAGCAGAGATTGTAGTAGCGGTGCAACATAGGGTCTTACTATACATATACACTACATACATACATACATACTTACATACCGTCACGCCTTCATCCCAGAGTGGGGTAGGCTACAGAATTACCAACAACTCTAACAACATACAGGACAAGATGTTTACCAGTGTATATTACACATACACATAAATTGCACATAAACAAAACTTCATTATGAAATGCTTAAAATTAAAATTTAAACGCGACCACTTTTATTTTTTAAGGTTGTATCCCAAATATAATGGCCGCCAAAAAAAAAACGCACCACACTTTGTATACTGACAGCCGTTCACGAGTCGTTATTTTGTTAAAGAACAAGAGCCAGTGTAAGCAAAACACGCATATATTTTAAAAAAATATAAGACTACAGCATGCATCTATCCTTTTACGGCATACAAAGGGTGTCCGCTTTCAACGACATCGGATCGCCCTGGGAGAGAAAATGTGACCTGGATACAGGACACGAGATTTTGCACTAATTAATACAGACTCTTGCTGTGTTATTTATAATACACGCGGCTAGTTAAACAAATACTTTCTTGTACAAAAATAAGAGCAATATGTGTAAATAAATATTGTTATCCTTCAGCAATTTTTAAATTAAAGTTAAAACACTGTTGTCAGTCACACGCAAATACTTTTCAAAGCGTTGAAATAAAAAAACTCGCGTTTCTAAAATATCATTGGGATAAATTAGATTTCGATCGTAAAATGTAACCAGAACGAATAACGAAGCATCTGTAATTAATTGTTGATGAGATGACCATGACAGATGACTTTTTCGCTAAAACCTCTCGACGAAGCAGTAAGCTTGAAGTCGGATTTTTATTTGTAACGAAAAACATTTGCAGGCTTCAAAATATTTATACTTTCCACATTTATAACAAATCAACCTTCTATAAAAAACGATATACTCGTATTGTCATCAACATGAAAGAATTTAATTTGTCGATGGAAAGCTTTATTTTGATAAAAGCTTTTTGTTGTATTAGTTTAAAATGGGAATACTGTTTTTGTTTGCATAATTTATTTATTGCACTGGCATCACTGACTCGATACACCCGTGTCAACAAGTTGCGGGCCGCTTGATTGATGTGAGACGTCACTTCACTCGCTTCGCTTCACAATTCGTGCTCCCACCGTAATCGCTTTCCAGTGACTCATTTAGCCCTCAAAATTATTTTAATATCACGCTTCGAGCGAAATTATAACTTAATATATATATATATATATATATATATATATATATATATTTTGCTGGCCCAAACTTTGAGATCTCCTTAAACGTCATTATGACAGTGACGTAACTTTGTTTACATTTTCACTGTGGAAATGAATATCCGACCTTAGTTTGTTTTTCCGCCCAACAGATTTAATGTCGCATTGTATATACGGTATTAATGAAAGCTAAATAAGAAATGTCATCTACAGTGCGCTGCACCAAAAAATATTACTCGTAAAATCCAGCGCGGCTCCACGCTATTTAATTCCAGCTAGACCTGAACAGTTGCGAGGAAAAGCTAATAAAGTGCAATAATATCTCAATTTGCTCGCAGCCACAGCGTCCCCTGTAGAGGACTACTCGGGATTGCACACATCTCGACATCGCTTAGCCTTAGCTTCGCTTCTCTTCTGAATACCGAAAGCCCACTGCCGAGCACGAACACTATGCATACTCGTACATACGAACTTTTTATTGAAACGTCAAAAACGATTGCTATTATGGAGTTTGTATGAAAAACTGCCTTGTGACGTCACTATTTTAGTGAACAAACAAGCTTGCAAAAATGCTTCATTTAATGATAGAGTTAAATATTTTATTTTAGACATTAGTCAAATATCGTATTTGGAATACACCTATTTTTAACGATGTATGAAAATTTAAAAACCATTCATCGGAATAAGTAGGCTTCTCAAATCGATCCCTGTAGTTAAGATTCAATAAATACGTTACAATTAATCAATTCATTTGACCCCCAAGTGCTGTCAGAATTGCGCTAATATAAGCCTCTTTTATAGTTTTACGTATAACATATAAAACCTCTGCAATATATTTTACAAGTATACTTTAGAGGTACCTGTTATTTAAACGAAACACCTTTCTTTGAGTTCACAGAACTTTCACAACGTCGAAAGGCATTTCTCGCCGCATAAGTTAATGTTTTTTGGTAGTCACAAGTGTACCCTAAACTAACTTAAGTAATTAATGTTTAAAATATCCCGAAAACAACTTTATTTCCGCAGATAATAGCGTTCGGTGAAATGACGCAATCAATTAAATACGGTTCAATGATGGTTTACCATAATTTAGATATCTAGCTGCGGGTGGTAGGACCTTGTGCAGGGTCCGTCCGGATCGCTACCACCATCTTATCCATTAACCTACCGCCAAACAGCAGTGTTCGCATTGTTGTGTTCCGGTTTGGGGTAAGACAGCCGGTGTAATGACTAGCATAGAGGCATTCCATCTTAGTCCTCAGGGTTGGCAACGCGTTTGCAGTCTTGTGAATGCGAGTGTCTATGGGTCACAGTTACCACTTACGATCAGGTGGCCTGTGTGTAGGGTTTGCAATTCGAATATTCGAATATTCGAATTATTCGCCATAAATAATATTCGAATTTGACAATATTCATTATTCGAATATAACGAATATTTCGAATAGTGCAGAAATATGTCTGTAATTATTTACCTTAGCTAAACACGCCAGGATTAATTATCCCCCACATTGACAACTCCGTGGAAATAAAAATAACTTCAAAGCTAAGAAAAACAATACATTACCTACCTATTTATCTTTATCCTTCCTTTCCAAAATCTAAAACGAACTAAATACCGTACCGTAATTGTAAAAAGGGGTAGCGAGCTAGCGATTCCGGCTACCTGCTATGCTACGTAATTATTATTAACAGAGATAAACAAAAACCCTAAAAGCTCAGTCATTTTTTAGCCGCTTAAAGATTAGGTCATGTTCTTTGAGGTGTGGTGATGGTGTGGTGTTAATAATTTTCTGTGCTGTGCTGTGATGATACTGATGATGCTGAATCGCTGACTGACATGAAAATATGTAAGTAAAGCAAATTATAATTTTAATATTAACTACGTGTCACAGTTAACTTATTATTTCGTGAAATTTTAATGCGACAGACGTGATCGTGATTCTACGTTATCCCTACATATTTATTTTTAGTATATTTATGTTAACAAAATAACTAAAAATGTATAAAATACGTGTGTCATTTTCACTCAATTACCTTGACCTTTGACTTAAGAACATCATATGTATATTTAAAGGTGCAAGTAGTATAATAGTAACAACGCAATTTTTGTTTTGCAGATTCACGCACGCTTATGTCTATGTCGATTAAGAAGAAATAATTAACAATGGACAAAAATAGCGAATTCACGGAATACAAAAAGTCTAGTGAAGATAAAAACTCTGTATTATACATTTCTCCATTAACTATTTTGTTACTTTGCTTTTAAATATATTTCCTGATAACCTTCTTAAAACTAACGGTAAATGATTAAAAATTTCAATGCTCATATTAACTATATTTCTTTTATACATGTCTTTACGACAAGGCGGTTTGTACAAAAGGAACATGATAGGTATGCGTTCTTGTCTGCCTCTGTATGACTTCACTGCGTTTTTTAAAGTATTCAGGGTGCGACTTGACAAAAACACACACGTCTCTAATATACAAACATGGTAGTGGCAATATCCTTAATTTTCTAAATAACGGGACACATGTCTCATCCATCCAAGCATTACTTAAAATTCTTATGCATTTTTTTTGAATTTTGTATAATGAATTTTTTTGAATAATGTAACTGTGTGCTGTGATTTGTGATCAAACTGTTTATTTTAACTCAAAAGTTGTTATTATCCAAATGAATATTGTTTAATTTGTAGAAGACAACATAAATGTTATTTTTTAATTGTATGATCATTATATTTTAATTTTACATCCCGTATTTTACAATTACACAACTTAGACTCATTATTTCGTTTTATTTTCAAAAATATTCGAATTATTCGAAATATTCGAATATTCGAATATTGAAAATGTTAGTATTCGTATTATTCGAATACTAAAATTGGACGAATATTGCAAACCCTACCTGTGTGCTCGTTTGCCTTCCCTTAGCCATAAAAAAAAAACTTACGTTCGAGGACGTCCGCTGTCATGTCAATATTATTTGTTTACATATTGACTGTAATTCCTATGATAAATTAATGCATTACCGTGACCATTTCTCTTTTGAGTTATGTGTGATAAATGTTAATAGCGTAGATTTGATTATGTGTGACAATTTTCCATATCAATCGTAAACTTTTTAACAGTATTTCAACTTTTTTTTCTTTTAGCGTTTTGTTTTGTGTTAAATGTGTCACTTTCCGTCTCTTCACCTAGCGGTTCCAACGGAAGACCAGTGCTGCCTTTACGGCTAGCGAATGCTGAAAATCTGTGTCTTGATATTTTTGTATCTATGTAATGTGGTTTTGTTTTGTTGCGAATAAATGTCTCTTTATCTTTATCTAACTTAGCGGTATAGCTTATTGAAATATTTGCTATCAAATGTTACGAGTAATTCTGTCAGCGTAGAATATTATTGATACATAAGAAATTTTATAAATTAAGGTTATTGCTCTAATCTCAACAACGTAAACACCGTAATAACTTTGATTGGAATAGGCATTCATTTTATAACGGTAATCCTTTGACAGATTATATAAAACGAATTGTAATGAAACTGGTTTTAGAGTCCCTAAGTTGGGTTCCTTGCTGTACGTGCGCTGTAGTGGTCTGTCAGGTACCCTTCCCATGAGTTACAACTAAATTACCCCCTAGCGAGTCCAATGCCTTGTCCCTCGCAGAGCTCGCAGTGTTCTTTTAGAGTACGAGGGACAGAGCATTTGACTCGCTAACGAGTACGTTCATTCAGAGGGATGCATCGATACGCCTTTTCGCCGATACGATACCGATACCAATACCGATACCGATACGCTTTTTGTGAATTCAAAAATGAAGGTATAATAAATAAATCACAAGACAGATTTCTTTTTATCAATATAAGAAGTAGATACATAGGTTAATATTAGATAATTAAAAATTTCAGTAATTAAAATTAACATTGATAAGATTTTTGTTTAAAAAACAAGGTAATCGCTCGTTGACACTACATTTTTAAATTGAAAAGTATCGTTGAATCGGTCATAAAAATATCGTCGATACCGCTATATCGGCTAACCCGAAGTATCGCCGATATATCGCTAGTTCATTCTAACTCATGGTAAGAGCGAGTCGAATATCTTGTCCCTCGCAGACCTCGCAGTGTTCTTATAGAGTAGGTACGAGGGACAGAGCATTTGACTCGCTAACGGTTATTCTAACTCGTGCTAAGTACTGTACATATTTGTGTGACCGTTACTATACGCTTATGCGCTTATTTCTAGATTAGTGACTAATTTAGGAAGGTGTAAAACGCCCTTTTACCCTGAGCCTGCATATCTTGCAGTACGAATAACCCCTAGTTTCCGCGGTTAACAACGGTTGGTTAATAATTTCTGTGAACTTCCAGCATGCGGAAAACGGTGTAATTGCTTACACAGAGAACTTGAGCGATGTTACGCGAGCACACACGAGCCGCTACGAAGTTAGAGGCTGGTAGGGATTCCATGGAGTTAAACGGTTTGCAAGCAGTTAAGTTGTGAAGCTAAAAATCTCAAAATGCGAAAACGTTTCTCTCCACGTAAACCTCGTCCGATTTTAACGACTTATAAATATGTTGTAGAAAAAATAATAACGTACAGACCTAGGTCTTTATAATAACTACAGCATAGTCAAACATCGTGAAAATCGGACTTGATTTTGGGGACGAGAAATTCGCCCGAAGCTAAATTTGAATGGTTTTTTTGATATCTACGCGATTGTAGCTGCGCGTCACAAACCTCTTAACCAAGCGCATAAACTCTGAGTATGTTAGGTTTAAACCGGAACTTTGCCCGACTAAATTGAAGACCATAATCCTAAATACGGGCGCACGTTCGCTGTGATCATTGCATTTTGGTTTGAGTGTAGTGTATTTTTATCAATAAAACTGGGAACTGTTAAATTTTGATCTTGAATTAGATTTTCTAGTATAAGTCTAGGATTAGTTATATACCGTTAAATAAACCTAACTCACTTGCTTTCGGTGACTAGAGCTACCAAATTTGTACGCCTACAAATTGCTTTCGGTAGCCGTAGCTACCAACGGAGTTTATGCGGTTTATGAATTTTATTCTGTGGATGGCTCCATATATATGGTATAAATTGTTTTCAAAGCACAGATTACCAACATGACAACATTTAAAAAAAGTTACAGTAAACTTGAGAAACCAAAACAATTTTTTATCTATTTTATTTTGCAAGGTGTCGGAACAAGTGTTGCAGAATGACGTATCGGTTGTTTATTTATATGTACACTGAAATAATATGTTAATCATATTCATTTCCTTATTATGATTACGTGATTGTTAAGTGTGTGTTATAGTGTGTTTAAATAACGTTTTATTTCGGTATTAAATTATTGATTTTGTTGGTGATGACGAAAAGATCTAAATTTAGTAGGTACGTAAACCGTTTTTTTTTGCTATTTTATTTTATATGGGAGCTATTAAGGTGATACATGCTAAAATATACATGTTATTTGATTCTCCATTTCTTTAGCTTTACAATGTAAAAAATATCTTACCAAATACTTCAGTACAAGCAAAGTTATCGATTTTCAAATAAAGCAAACACCGCGCCGATTTGTTTACGCAGTGTCCAAGCGGTTTAGGTCACCCTTTTTTGAAGTCGCAAGCAAGTGAGTGGTTAGTTCAAGGAAAGAGAGTATATAATAACAAAGCCCTAAAAAATGAATTTAACATTAGTAATAGCTGAACAATAGGGACGAGTTAATTCAACACAACAGTGTTTTAACAAAATGTATACGTACATCCTTACTAATATTATAAACGCGATTATTTGTATGTATGGATGGATGGTTGTTAGTCTTTCCCTGAACGGATTTGGATGAAATTTGAAATGGAGATATTTGGAATGGATTAACACATAGGCTACATTTCATCCCGGAAAATTAACAAGTTCCCGAGGGAATAACGATATTCGAAATCTACGCGGACGAATTCGCGGGCAGAAGCTAGTACAGGTATAATTGAATTTCATTTACGCACATTTATTTTAGGTTCTGGAGTGGCGTCCGCGGACCGGAAGACGAGCTGTAGGTAGGCCTCCAACAAGATGGAGTGACGACCTCGTCAGGATCGCGGGACCGCGGTGGATGCGAAAAGCACAAGACCGGTCTGAGTGGAAAGCCTTGGGGGAGGCCTATGTCCAGCAGTGGACGTCTTTCGGCTGACATGATGATCATGATGATGACATTTATTTTTGCACGTATTAACTGTTTATTGACAGAAGGTCGACACAGTAATATCCCCCTGTTTAACTGGGGACAACTTCCGTATTATACGTTCTCTGTCAAATTTCCCCTGGGTCCAGATCGGCGCAACCGTATATCACATACCATTTGTACGTTACGCGTATTAAATACATATTTCCTGGAAAATTCAAGGTACAGTAAGGTAGGTACTTCGCTCGACTTAATACCACTTATAACTGATTAGTTGTGTTTGGTTCTTTATATCCATGAATTCCTGATAAACACTGAAGCGGAGTGCGGACTAATAGATAGGTATATATGTATGTCCAAATAATGAGCTACCTAATAAAATAAAAATAGTACATTACTACAGAGGCCGGGACAAAAGGGGTTGCCGGCCGAAGTTATACAGTATGTAAACTTACTAAAACCATCTCTTTCAACCAGTTGATAGCCTAGTTGAGTTAAGTGTTTTACCACATTTTGTGCTAGTGTGTGTCGGATATTCTTAATTTTAGCATTGCATAAAAATTATAAAATCTTACCTTTTTCAAAGTCGGTTAACCCTAAAACTAAAAGTATCATCCTGTGTGTAATGTTTACATCGTCGTCTAGTGCCCATGACACGACCCGTATGTAATGTTTACATCGTAACCGATTATTGAACTTGCGTTCAGTGCATTATTTGTTGATTAAAATAACTTCTTTTTTCATACCTGTTTTACGCTTTTGTTAAAGTCAGTCAAATAATTAAAAAAGCAGCCAAATTATTTTCAATTTATCATAAACATTATCAATCCATGCCATTACTTCAATTTCACTGATGTCACTTTATTGTCAATAGTTTTTTTCTTAATCATCAAAAAAGTTTGGCTAGCAATCAAATGACAAGACGACAATCAATGTGACGTTTCTTTATTACAAACAAAACATTGTAGTTCATGATGCCGCTGATTTTTAGTGCTGCGGAGATAGTAGATATGATTCTTATTTACGGGGAGTGCAGAAATAATGGTGCGGCATCTCTTCGATTGTACGCCGAAAGATTTCCGCAGCGAAGACAGCCTACGGACTCGCGTGTAATTATAAGGGCGATTACCAGACTGCGTAACAACGAGAGAGCGGTTCCGGTTAGTACTGGTGGCCCTCGTCCTCGTATTGACGTCAGAACGGAAGAAATGATCTTAAACCATTTTGCAGAAAATCCTGGCTCCAGCACTAGAAAAGCAGGGGGGTTGTATGATATTAGTCATACAGCCGTCCACAAAATTTTAAAACGGGACCAACAGCATCCATTTTCGGTGATCAAGGTACATGCGTTGAAACAAGATGATTTTTTACGGCGGGTCGACTGCAAATTGGACTTTAAGTAAGATTGCAGATGATGCTCATTTTATCAAAAAAATAATATGGACAGATGAAAGTTTGTTCACAAGAAACGCGATGTGGAATCGTAGGGTTATCCACCACTGGGCACTAAAAAATCAAAACCCTCATGTCGGCCGCGAACTGGCCCATCAGACTCGTTGGTCATTAAATGTTTGGGCGGGAATAAGAGGTAACGACATCATTGGACCCGTATTTATTAACGGGTCGAATAACGGGCAAAGATACCTGGAAGTACTGAACCAGTCAGTAAGCTGCTATGTGGACAATTTACCACTGGCCCAATTGAGAGAAACATGGTACCAACCAGCATGATGGAGCACCGCCCCATGTTGCTATTCAAGTGAGGCAAAGGCTGAACCAAATCTTCGGACGTCAGTGGATTGGCCGCTTCTCTTCGGATACTCCATGGCCGGCTCGCTCGCCGGACCTCACGCCTCTGGACTATTTTTTTTGGGGTTGGGTCAAGCAGTTAGTATTTAAAAAAGAATCTAGGACGGAGGAAGAAATGAGGATGCGAATTGTACAAGCTTTCAACATAATCAAGCGACGTGCCCGGCAAAATCCAGATTTGATGCGTAGTGTTCACGAAAACAACCGCCGTCGCTTGGTTCAAATAACGGCTAATGGCGGACGCCACATTGAACTACGTCGCATTTAATCGTAAGTGTGCACATAGCTTTACTTACTTGAAATGACATTGCATGTGTTTGACACATTTGACCTTGACTTGATAACCGGGTAACAAATGTCACCATTGTAAACAAATAAGGATGTTATAGGAACATGAATTAATTAAATTTTAATTTTCGTATTTTAATTGTAAATCTGAAAAAGCGTTAAGATTTCAATAATTTATATACCCTTACCTTATCTATCGCCTAGACATGCCCGGGTTCAAATAAATGGTTTTAGTAGGTTTACATACTGTATAGACGGCCGAGCGAAGCAAGGCCGGATATAGGTCTGAGGCGGGCAACCCCATATTTCCCGCCGAAGTATGTATAGTGCTTTTCTCAAACATAATTCATTAAAATAATTAAAACAAAAATTACAATGTCAAATAGGTACTAGGAGTGCATAAACATTAAAAGTAACCTACAGTGCTCAGTACGCCCGCCCGCCGGCCCGCTGGTGGCGCGCGCGGGGCTCGCCGCATCGTGCTAACCTCCTAATTACCTCTGCGCTCCTGGTACTAAACATGCAAACGCTTTGTTGGATGCACGGCTTAGTAAATTAAAAAAAAAACAGCTATTTAGCCTTTTCATAAACACAGCCATCATGGCCAAATTAAAATTAAAAAAAAAAATTCTTCCCGGCCTAGGCCTTCAATTTCGTATGAAATTCCTTTACAGTTCTCTCGAGTTGTTCCGTCGGAAACGTGGCACTTTGAAGCCTAAAATAACTAACATAACGCCGACATTACATAGCATGTTTGAGAAAATGTAATTTACTCAAAACTAAGACCATGAGACCGTACGAAGCTACAAATGCCTAATTAAAAACTCACACTAATTGACCTACTCCAAAACTAAGCTCTAGGCTTGTACTATGGGTACTAGACCACGATAAACATACTTATATAGAGAAATAAATATTTAAATACATAGAAAACGTCTAAGACTAGGAAACAAATATGCCCTTGCGCGGAATCGAACCCGGGACCTCTAGCTTCGTAGGCAGGGTCACAACCAACTAGGTAATGTCGTCAAATAAAAAAATAAGCGCCCTGTATACAAATAATTGTTATGTTATGTATATAAAGATATTTAATCCCTTACCTATGTGCATTAATGAAATGCCAATAAGGAACTTAAGATTTAAGCTACTTGAATGGTTAATTGATAAATGTTTTTTATACAATCCAACATTTTTTTCGAAATAATACGAACAACGTTAATAAGTTACTGTCAACTTTGACAAATTAATTTTATTGATGTTTTAATGTAGTTTCAATATAGTTTTAAGTTGATACAATTTTGCATACTGGTCACAGCTAAGTGTGCGATCTATAGAAAATAATACCTAAAGAAGAAATACTACCGTAACCTTTATAATAAGTGCTTATAGGGAATAAATAATTCATTCATTCATTCATTCACTACTTTTCGCACCAAAACTGCGCGCATTATGAGGATGGTGAACCGCCGCTTAAATCGCGTACATTACTTTTTTTCATACGAGTTTAGCTCGTATTTCAATACGTTGAGCTTTTTATTTTCATTTTAGGAAATATTTTTATATAAAAGGATAACGTAAGGACGTAGCTTTTTTTACAACATATTGTAGTAAAAATCGGACTACACTCAGGAGCAAAAATAACGGGTCAGAGTGCGTTTTTCATACTAAAGAGGCTATTTCGAAGCCTTGGTTCCTCGCCAGGGAATGCTTTTAGTGAAATCTGATGATGAATACCCCGAGCATCGATACAGGACTTCCAGAGTGCCTAGGATACCCAACTGAATAAATTTGCGGTTAACGCCGGAATTGTGCATGTTCAGAAAAACATCTAAAATGGCAATAAAATGTAAGGAAATCCAAGTGCTGACCCAAACTCTCCCGCTGTGGTGTTAATTGATTGTGCGATCAGTTATCGTGAATGTTAACAGAGTTGAATCCTTAATAGCCGAGTAAAAAAAAAAAATTTCAAACAAAACCAATATTGTTTCATACTTGGGGTTTGTTTTTTTTTTATATTAGGTATCTTAAGAACTTTTGACCTCCTCTATTGAACCTCGCAGTATCCACCATTAAAACTCACTCAAAACAACCCCAGGCAAGGAACCAAGGCTTGAAAATAATCTCGTTTGTATGAAAAACGCACTCTGACCCGGTATTTTTGCTCCTGAGTGTAGGTTCAAGGGACAGAAACGTTGTCACATTTTGTATGTAAACTTTCAGGTTCTCATTCGTTTTAAGCACGCATGGGTTCCAGGTTGCGCACATCTTGCACACCAACGAACTATGCGCGTTCTATCGGATCGCGTGGCGAGGGTAGTTTTATACCAGACTGCGCGACAGAAAGGAGAGTAGGTAATGTGTTTATCAAGCTTCTATATACACGATTGTATGTATGCGCACTAGAAACTAAACGCATGACAGGTTTCGATGTTTCTTATGTCAATCGATTTGTCTGAATCTTGTGAGTCTTGTGAGTGGCACTAAAGATATGACATTAATAAAATAAAAAAGACGGCTACCATATGGATTTATAACGAAGTTGGTTAGCAACAGTCGGGATTTTAAAGCATGCTTTATGTTATTACAGTTTTTAAAGGTAACCGAACCTACGGCGATGGCGACTGAATTGGGATTGTTCATATGTTTACAATTACTCTGATTCGAAAACCATTTCGAGTAATAAGGTTTTAAAGCCGTTCTGCATTTTTAAGTTTTTGAAATATTTATCTATTTCGGATATTTCGACTAAATTATATTTAACCTTTGTTTGACTTTCGTTTTCGGGTTAGGCGAAATTTGCCTGAAATAATAAAAAAAAAAAAAAATTATTCAGTAAGTAGACCGCTCGGGCACTTTTACACGTCAAGATACTACCAGCGCTTCCCAAGAGGAGACCACTGCTGAGAAGAAACGCCGCAAGAAACTCAGCAGATATGTTAATATGTTTAATTGCACTACTGCAATCACTTTTTATCATTAGATATCATTTAATTGTATGATATTTACTAGCAAATGCCCATTCCAGATTTAAAATATTCAAGTCATCCATAAAATGTCTGCTAAATAAATAAAGATATTAAAACAAAACTATTGGGTCACATACAAAATTAACGAAATTGGTCTCTTAAAATTATCTATTCTTTTGAATTAGAATGCAACTTATTTTTTTTGGTTAATGCTAATTGCGCTACTTACTGTTTAGTACGCATTTAGGCAGTGACCATACAGAACCCGTCACGGTGTACACCACCGCGGCATATTAGACAGCGTTTCGCCGGTGTTTGCGTTCGCGCTAATCTTGCACACAAACGAGAACAACGCGTCCACCGGACCGAGTGGCGTGGGTAATGTGGGTATTGCTATTTACGCTCTTTAAAGGTATTCCAATGTTGTTGATATTAGACAACGTTTCATTGCTCGTAACAGTTTCGTTCAATCTGCTTAGCCAGTGCGCTACAGGCGTAACAGAGTTAACACGTACCCTTGCACTCCTTGCGCACCGACACGCGCATGTGCGCCTGCTCGAGCACGCCGGTGTTCGCGTTCGCGCACATCTTGCACACAAACGAGAACTGCGCGTTCCATCGGACCGAGTGGTTGCGAACCTCCTCACTGGAAAGATAGAGAAAGAGCGTTAATGTTGCGTGAATGAGCGAGTGATTAATAAAGTCTCAGTTACCAATACATTAATGTGAACACTAAGGCCTACTGTCGACGAAGCGTAGCTGCAGAGACGCTATAAATATACGCCGTACAGCTTTCATGCAGCTCGGCGTACTAACGTTGTCTACGAAGCGTAGCGTAAACGTATCGTAGCATATATTTTCGTTCATACGTGCTGTTCTTGCGATGTAGCACGGCGTGTATGCCAGTGTGGTGGTGTGCATGCGGTACGGTATGGGTGTAACTTCTGCGGTTTTGTATGTATGAATGACGTATACGCGTCTATGCAGCTACGCTTCCGTGGAGAGCAGGCCTAAAATGCAACCCCAGATACAGGTTTCCATATGATATAAATGTAGATAAAATAATTTATTCACAAGTTATACGTGACCTAGTTTTTACTGAACATAGCTGTTGCTTAAACATAGTACTAGTAGTGAGTTGTATTGCATCAGTTCTGTTTGTAGGTTCCGGGAACAGAGTCGTAAACCGAGGAATGGGGCCGCCGGTGCCGGTAGGATGTGCAATGGTTTACTGTAGTACTAAATACACTAAGATTTTACGATGTTAACGTTTGCTGCAGTTGTGTTGTATTAGACAATAAACTAACTTGGTTTACTACAATAATTACGATATTAGTTACATCAATAAAAGCTGTTAGTAACAACAGCCAGGGCGTCTATTTCCGACTGTAAAAAACATAGTCTTTCAGCGGTTATGGTATTGCTTTGACGCCATTATTGTCAAGTAAATTATGAGCTATCAAAACGGTGACAATACGATATTGTTTTTACCGTGTATTCAACACGGAAGGAGATGGAGATGCTCTGTTTTAGTGATTCAACTAACATCTTAGTTAAGTGTTGTATCTAGCGTGTTGTCAGGCTCCTATGGAATCAATACGCTTATGTACATCAATCACAAACTTGTTATAAGCGACCAATTATTCTTTGCAGTGTTGTAATCGGGAAACGTCGCTACTCGCGGGCGTTCTTGGTAGGTAAATACACAGATTCTTCGATAGGCATTCCCTCTCGCCCGAGGCCCGCCACGTATCGGCGCAATGTTCACACATGCGATGAAAACGACATGCTCGGCGCCCAACCCGCTCCCGCCCGCTGTGTGAATTGCGCTTAATATTTACCAAGAACCCTGTGTGAGAAGATCACGCCGCTCCACAATAAGATAATTTAAATTAATATCCCAACTAGCGAAACTGTATCTTATTAATGTCGAGGCCACGTTCCCAACTAGGTATGTCAAACTGTCAGCTAAGAGCTCTGTAAACGTTTATTCAAAGCGATTTGGGCACAAATTACTCGACTAGATTACTTTAAGTGTTATAAAAAATTGAGTAGGGCATATTCACCTATCTCTGTCAGCTATTCTCAAAGAACCAGTGCTCTATGTTACCGAAACACCTTTCAAAGAACGCATCATTACGCAGATTTTAATTTTTCATCGAAAGGCATTTCTCGCCGCACGAGTTAATGTTTTGTGGTAGTCCCAAGTAACTAACCTAACCTAAGCTACGCAGGTAATTAATGTTAAATATATCCTGAAAACGTGATTTCAACAGAAAATAGCAATCGATGAGATGGTACAATCGATGAAGAGAAATTCGAAAAACAAAAGGGTTTCAAACAACATTTTTAAATACATGTCACAATGACTTTTATGATTCAAGTCGTGAAAAATATCAAACAAATCTAAATATATAAAAGGAGAAACTGACTGACTGACTGACATATCAACGCACAGCCGAAACTACTGTACCTAGAAACTTGAAATTTGGTACAGGTGTTCCTTTCTTGATGTAAGTGAGCAATAAGCAAGGATTTTCCGAAAATCGAGCCCCAACGGGAAAAAAGGGGGAGTACTGGGAAACTAATTCTACGCGTACGAAGTCGCGGGCGTCCGCTAGTTGTTTTATAATGTCACTGTGACACCGTTATTTGGTGGGTCAGGGTTCCAATAGGCTGATAGTACATACAAAACAGCGTCAGGGGGTACAACGGTGCAAGTAACACGCCCCGACCCGCATCCATGGTCGGACCTAGGGTGTTATACTCTTAATGTCCGATGAAGAGTACGAGCGAAATCGCAGCGGCGAGTTGAAGTGGTCCCGTCCGAGCGAACAAAACACATTTTAGCGCGGGCATTCACAATTAGGCAGCCTTATGTGTTCGATAAGAAGGCTCAAGGTCACTCAAAGGGCGATGGAAAGAGCTATGCTGGGTGTCTCCTTGCGAGATCGAATCAGAAATGAGGAGATTCGCAGGAGAACTAAAGTAACCGATATAGCTCACCGGATTGCAAACCTTAAGTGGCAGTGGGCGGGGCACATTGCTCGTAGAACTGATGGCCGTTGGAGCGGAAAGGTTCTAGAGTGGCGACCGCGAACCGGGAGACGAAGTGTTGGCAGACCTTCCACAAGGTGGACTGACGATCTGATAAAGGTCGCGGGAAACCGCTGGGTGACAGCAGCGGAGGACCGATCGTTGTGGAAAACCTTGGGGAAGGCCTTTGTCCAGCAGTGGACGTCTTGCGGCTGATAATGATGATGATAATGATGATGATGATGATGATGTGTTCGATAAGCTATGCTGCCAAATTGAAAATGCACGCGCTAAAATGTATTTTGTTCGCTCGGACTCTGAGCGGACTAGTTAAACTCGCCGCTTGGACATTCACTTCGTTCGTCCGTCCGACCGTCGCAGTTGAGAGAATCACATTGGTGTTATTCTTAACGAGCTCATCAGAAACATCATACATCACAAAGAGATTATTTTCATTACGATTCAATACTATTTCGGTTTCGATCAGAGAGCAAAACAAAACTGTGCTTGCTCGAAATAACAGTTAACTTCTCTTCTTCTTCTTCCACAGCATTTATTTAGATGCCCACTGTTGGGTATATGCCTCTCCAATTCTTTTCCATTTTGCCCTGTTTTGAGTTAGTCTGGTCCATAGAGGGCCAGCATTCTCTCTAATGTCATCAGACCATCGAGCTGGTGGCCTGCCAACACTTCTCTTTCCCACCCAGGGCCTCCAGACTGCAACGCATTTACTCCATCTATTGTCATCCCTACGAAATAGGTGACCTGCCCATGTCCATTTGAGTTTGGCAACACGGTGCCCCACGTCAGTGATTTTAGTGCGTGCTCGTTCCTGACCTTATCTCGTAGGGATATTCCGAGCATCTTGCGTTCCATTTTCCTCGTTTTTTGTTTTTAGTTAACATCACTCGTTAATTTGTTCGCACCACCCATTACCGCCACCCTTATCTCGTGTTTTCTACGATAATAGCTAGCTTAGTTGCATTTTTACTCGCTCAGCTCGAAGTCACACACAGTGGCCTTACGCACTGAGGGCCCTGCCGAGATGCTATTCGTTTCGTTTTTAAACGAATCGCTTCACTGGTAGATGACGTGATACCAAAAGTCTCGTGATCTACCAGTGACGCGATTGGTTAAAAACGATAGGAATATAAAAATCTTTAACCTTCTTTGTCTTGTCTAGGGGACACCGTTGATGCAGGAAAACATATCGGAACTTTTATGTGGTCATCTTGCATATGACTATCTCCCACGCATGTTATTTGATATTATATTTAATTTAATATTTGTAGCTTTATATAATGCTAGACTAAGCAGCACCATTGTAATATGAAATGTTTAAAAAATGACTGACTGCTGAGTTTCTTGCGCCGTTTCTTCTCAGCAGTGGTCTCCTCTTGGGAAGCGCTGGTAGATCCTACTTACTGAATAAAATTCTTTTATCTTTAATAGAAACGCTACTTAGCGTAGTGCATCTCGGTAGGGCGAGGAAGCGATTAGCTACCGGCGATTTTCTCGCCCAAGAAACGAACGAAATTATCTTTATCTGTCGTTCGTTTCTTGGGCGATGTCAGTAAAAGAGACACTATTAATAGTTGATCACCAAATTGAGTGAATCTTCTTTTATGAATGTAAATTGCGGAACAGTATTTATGTATATAATCATATTTATTTTATTTTTCTTAGGTACAGTCCAGGGCATTAATATCTATACAGTCATTGCGTCAAATATATGTATAAACGGACCTTATTGCCAGTGGCATAAAGTAGGTGTATTGATATTTTTGACGTCTTGGGAACGTATATATATTCATGCCCTTGACTGTATATAAAAACAGTTGTTTAATAATAACGTTAGTCGATGACTTTTGCTACTCATTTTTTAAGTCATTGATATAATGTTTTGTAGGAGATTATTTACGGACTATGGTAGTTATAGGTACAATATCCCTTAACCTGGTAAAGGATTAAAAACTAAAAGAAAGTAAATATTCCTATTAATTTTTGAAAAACTCTTTTATGCATGATTACATTGCTAATATATCAAAAATCTTCAGTTTTTGAGAGTTTCCGGTAACACATAACTTACAATAGATAACAACGTTCCGTGAGAAAACATAGTGATAATTCAGTAGTATCTGAGATCATTGCGAACATATCGACATACAGACGCGGGCGGGGGCCTTGCTGTATAATATGTGGTGATAGTGATCGGACTGTGCTTCGCCTTCAGTAGCTGTTTGTTAAACACAAACCGATTGGCTTTACAACAAAAGTAATGTTTAAAATCCGGAGCACGTTACGTCCAAACACGTTTCTCAAAACATCGGATTATAATCAACAAATACAAATAATACGAGTACAATCTTACGTCTCGTAACGAGTGAGTCATATCAATTGGTGTTGTTAGTCGGCACACGCCGGCGCGGTGCCAGGGGAGTTCTGATTACAAACACCCGTTTGTTCTTATGAATATTATGTAAAACCAACTATGTAGAACTAAGGTTACCGACATAGCCCTAAGAATAGCTAAACTGAAGTGGCAGTGGGCGGGGCACATTGCTCGCAGGACTGATGGCCGATGGGGTCAGAAGGTTCTGGAGTGGCGTCCGCGGACCGGAAGACGAGCTGTAGGTAGGCCTCCAACAAGATGGAGTGACGACCTCGTCAGGATCGCGGGACCGCGGTGGATGCAAAAAGCACAAGACCGGTCTGAGTGGAAAGCCTTGGGGGAGGCCTATGTCCAGCAGTGGACGTCTTTCGGCTGACATGATGATGATGAACCATTCATGTTACGCGGAAAATTCCGAAAGTGCACTTGCGCTGGTAGCTCTGAAAAAACAGATGTTAACTAAAGGATGGCCTGTGTGTATTCACTGAGTCTTAAAAACAACATAACGCACAAGCGAATGGATTTTGTTTGCCGGCAATAATGGTGCTGCCGTCTTTGTTGTCACCTTCCAGTCTCGCCTCACATTTTAAGGGTTCCGTACCGAAATAGTAAAACAGGAACCCTTATGGTGAGACTTCGCTGTCTGTCTGTATGTCACAGCAGTTTTGTCAGATACTATAGAAGCTATCGAATTGAAATTTGGTATAGTTGTGTGCTTTGCACGCATTTGTTCTAGTAAAAAAAGTTTTTTTTTTAATATATTAAACGGGGGCTAGAATAAGGGGTTGAAAAATAAATTTGATCTGATTATAACAAACGGGGTGTCATTAGAAAAGGCACATTTAAAAAAAAGTAGTTTTCCGTGACGTAGGTACTTTTTGATTCATAGCCAAAAATGTCTGTCCTCCTTATCTCTGAAGTTTATGGACCAAAAAATATCAATTAAAAAAAGTGTTATAAATGGACCAATGCTTAATGTGTTTTCCAACCGATCCAATTATCTTAAATACGGAACCCACGTTGCGCGAGTCCGACTCTTACTAGACTGGATTTTTAATTTTCAAACGAAAGTTCACTACCACTATAATATTATTGACAGCTAATAGCGATCGATAATCTTCGGTGCCTATAAAACTCGAATGAGACATAGTGGCGCCCACTATAGGATATTTCACAGAGCCGTGTTCACTTACACAAGTTTGTAGTATTATCTAGGAATCATTGGTGCTGGTAGCTTTAGTTTTAAGCCTATCAATTGGTCATTGAAGGTGTGAGGGTATCTACTACTTAATGAATAACTTTATTGCATTTGTATTTTTATTGTGTCTACTCACAATATCTTTTTTTTAAACTAAACTATTTTTATATCATACTACACTCACATTTTCGGTGACTTCTTCATATTAACAACGAGTCGATTATTGCGCTGGGTATTGTTTTGCTTTTCTGCTATTTTTAGTTACCATTGTTGATTATTGTAAATTGCAACACACGCCTACTGGTAAGGATGTCATACCAAATTAAATTTCTTTCGCTGCAAAAAGCAGAGCTGGAGTATGAGGTTGGTGTCCGTGGCGGTACTACGGGAGAATCTGTTCAGGAACTTCGTAAGCAGATTGTAAAATTAGCTCCAATATTGCCATCGGAGGATATTCTAGAGTCTCATTTGGAGCCGGTTCTTGATTTGGCACAGGTTAAGGATACTTTAAACAAAATTAGAGATAATTTAGCTTCTATAAAAAATAAATTCGATAAAAGTGTTTACTCTCGCACAGAAACGATGCTGAATCACGTTTATTACAGACTAATTAGGATAAATCGGCTGCAAACTATTGAAACTCAATACGTGGATTATTCACAAAAATTAAAGCAGTTCATGGGGGAACTGAAACAATTAAAATCAGAGGCACCGTCAGTTACAACAAACCCAGAACCTTTGTCTGAGCTTATATCGGTTAATTGCGAGAAGAGGCTGGTGTCTGATGTGGTTGGCAAGCTCAAATTTAATGGTAAGACATGTGTTAGGTCTTTTATACAAAAAGCTGAAGAGCTCGTATTCTCGAGAAGTATGTCTAAGGACAAGTTGTTGACTTATGCGTATGAGATTTTTACTGATGATGCCTTGCATTGGTACAGGTGTATCAAGGACAAGGTGGAATCGTGGGATGATCTTGTCGCACTTTTAAAACAGGACTTTTGCCAAAGCGATTATGACTACCGTCTTTTGTCAGAGATTAGGTCGCGTACGCAGGGAGATCGGGAGAATATCTCTATTTACATTTCCATAATGCATGGCATGTTTTCGCGCCTTAGCAAGCAGCTTTCTGAGGAGGACAAGTTGGAGATTCTCCTACATAATATACGTCCTATTTATGCTAGCACGCTAGCAGCTTCGCCTAACATATCTAGCATCGACGCTCTCAGGGAGTTGTGCCGCAGCTATGAAAATATCCAGGCTCGCATGGCTCAATTTCATGAACCACCCAGAGTAAATTCGGAGACACTAGCTCGCGAATTTGCATACAACTATCAATCAACTAGCACATGTAATAAAGGCGTTAATAATTCAAACTACAATACCTACAAACAAGACTACAATAACAGTAAATATAAAAATTACAGGCCCTATCAGAAACCATACGGTAGTTTCAATAAGCAAAATACAGAGCAGTTTCAAAATCCCAATATAAATTCCTTAAGTACTACGATGACATCTACTAACACTAAACGGCTATATTGCCCGAGATGCCGTGTGGACTCTCATTCCTTAGGGCAGTGTCAGCAACCACACTTTCCGATTTGTTTCAAATGTGGCAAGAGAGGGGTTCGCTTCCCGGACTGTCCACTTTGTAAATCTGACCAAAAAAACTGAATGCTGTGGGTTGTGGTGATGGCAAGTGCGAAAACGCTGCTACAACTAAATTAGATTACTCGGAGTGGTCCGATTGGCTTAAATTTATCACGCAATTCTTTTCGTGCTATGCTGTCTCTTCAATCCACAATTTAGTATCCGATTTCTCTCGACCACATGTCTCCGTCGAATTACACGATAAACCACTAATTGGTTTACTAGATACAGGTTCTGCTGTGTCTATTCTAGGTAACAACACTTATAAGCACTTTACTGCAAGGGGTTATGTTCTACACCAAAGTCAACCATTACAATTTGTTGCCGCTGGTGGTCAGAAATTGGAACGTATTGGTGTAATGTATCTACCGGTTACGTTTTTAAACCAAACACACATATTAGAAATAAACATTGTGCCTACAATACAAAATTCGTTAATCCTGGGAATGGATTTCTGGAATGATTTTGGGCTATTTCCAAAGCACTTGGCTTCAGTAATTATGCGCTCTGAAACTGAGGTCGCTCTTGCTGGTCTGGCTGTAGACGGCGACGTAAGTATCTGTAGTTACGATCACCTAACTGAAGAGCAGAAGATCACAGCTGACCACATAATTTCTCAGTTCCGTAATATATCCTACGAGGAACGCGGTTTAGGTAGGACTTCTCTAATTACACATTCCATTGACACTGGGAATGCTGCTCCCATTCGTCAACGCTACTATAGAATGCCCCTAGAGAAACAGAGAGTCTTGATCGAACAACTGAACGAGATGCTCAAAGAGGACGTAGTCGAACCTTGTGAGAGTGCATGGTCTTCACCTGTACTACTAACCCCTAAAAAGGATGGTCAATTAAGATTTTGTCTAGACAGTCGTAAACTCAATGCCATAACTAAAAAGGACGCTTACAGCCTACCGTACATATCCGAGATTTTGGACAATCTGCGCGACGCTAAATATCTCACTAGCTTAGACTTGTCAAAGAGTTTCTGGCAAATACTGATTAGGGAAGAAGACAAATGTAAGACCGCTTTCTATATACCAACTCGCGGAACCTTCCAATTTAAATCAATGCCCTTTGGCTTGACTAACGCGCCGGCTACACAACAACGCTTGGTTGATCAATTGTTTTGCGGGCCTGAGTTTGAATACAAGGTCTTCGTGTATATTGATGACATTGTAATAGTGTCTCCTACTTACGATCAACATATATCGCTTCTAGTGCGCGTTATGGAGAAACTTACTTCCGCAAATTTGACGATCAATTTCAAAAAGAGTCAGTTCTTTAGGAAACAACTTAAGTATTTGGGGTTCGTCGTCGATTCTAATGGCTTGCATGCGGACCCAGATAAGGTAGAAGCTATTGTGAGCTATCCAACACCTAAGAATCGTAAAGAGGTGCGTAGATTTCTTGGTACGTCCTCATGGTATCGTCGATTTATACCACATTTTAGCTCTCTAGCTTCTCCCCTAAATAAACTAACGTCACAAGCTAAAACTGCGGCCCCCTTCAAATGGTCCACGGAAGCTGATGAGGCTTTTAAAGCATTAAAAAAATGTCTGGTCTCTACGCCTGTTCTATCCTGTCCGGACTACTCAGGGCCTTTTGAAGTGCATACTGATGCGAGCGATGTGGGCATTGGTGCGGTTCTTACACAGACTTCAGAGGGTGTTGAGCGAGTGATAGCGTATATGAGCAAGTCATTATCTAAACAGGAACAAAATTTTAGCGCTACTGAGCGAGAGGCCTTGGCAGTCCTGACAGCGGTTGAACATTGGCGATGCTACCTTGAAAACGGTAAAAAAATAACTATTTACACAGACCACGCAGCGTTAAAATGGTTTTTAAACTTAAACAACCCTACAGGTCGGTTAGCTAGATGGGGTGTAAGACTCTCTGCCTTCAACTGCGAAATCAAACATCGTCGCGGCTCTGATAATGTTGTTCCAGATTGCCTTTCACGACTACCAGTATCAGTTATAAATTCATCTACACCTAATCTTACGCAGAATATCGCGGATTCTTGGTATTTAAATATCTATAATGGTTGCTTAAATGCACCTGCTTCATTTCTGGATTACCAAGTCAAAGATAGCAAACTTTACCGTTTCAAAAAAACCTTAAATCCTCTAACTAGGGAGTTCGAGTGGAAGGAGGTCGTCCCTCTCGAAAATCGGCTGCAGGTACTTAACCAAAATCACTCTTGCCCTACTGCTGGTCATTTCGGGGTTCTAAAGACCTACAAACGGTTATGTCTTAGATATTTTTGGCCTGACATGCACCGCGATGTGACTAAGTTCGTGGCTGACTGTGATGTATGCAAATCCTACAAGCATGCTAACCATGCAACGCTAGGTACTATGGGACGCCCAAAGAAATGCTCTAGACCCTTTCAAATGATTAGCATGGATTTAGTGGGACCTTTACCACCTTCTAAAAACCAGAACACCTTCCTGTTCGTTGTCACATGCTGCTTCACTAAGTACTGCCTTCTATTTCCCATAAGACGTGCTACTGCGGAAATAATAACGCGAATTCTGGAAGACGAAGTATTTCTTGTGCATGGAATTCCTAGAACTGTCTTAATGGACAATGGAAAGCAGTTCGTGAGCAATATCCTTAAATCCCTATTTAATAAGTATAAAGTTCCCGACGTTCAATATACCCCTAAGTATACTCCTCAAGTTAATAGTGTTGAACGCTACAATAAAACCATAGTAACCGCAATTTCTTCTTTTATCGAAAATAATGATCATAGATCCTGGGATTCTAACATCACTAAGGTACAGTTTGCTATAAATTCATCAACTAATGAAGTAACTGGTTTTACTCCATCTTTCTTAGTCTATGCTCGAGAACTGGTTACCTGTGGTTCCCATTATCTGGATCCAGATAATGTCTCTGATCTGGTGTTTTCGCCAAGAGAAGAGTACGCGGAAAATCTGGGCGTGCTTCGGAAAGTTTTTGAGGAAATACAGGCTTCTTTAATAAAGGCACATTCTAAAAATTGTGGCCACTATAATTTGCGTAGGAGACAAGCTGATTTTAATGTGGGAGATTGTGTTTGGAAGCGAACTTACTACCAAAGCAACAAAGTTGATCAGTTTGCAAAAAAACTCGCACCTAAGTTTATAAAATGTCGCATTCTAGCAAAAAAATCACCGTTGGTTTTTGTTCTAGAAGATATGCATGGTAATAATTTGGGGGATTGGCATATCAAGGACATAAAACTAACGAACTATAAGGTATAAATCTCTTACTAACTGAACGACTGTCGTTTTATATTTAACTTAGATTCCAAATTTCTACTTATTAAGTAAAAGTTATCTTGTGTCTACCCACAATATAACGAGTTTCAGTTATCCTCCACCGGATATACCGGAATACTTGTCATCAACGTTAAAATACTACCTAAATTAATAAATGAATTCATAAACGCTATCTAAACTGACATTTGGAATCAACATTAAAAAAAAAACGCTATCGCTAAGAACCTTCTAAAGCTGTTGGAGAGTTTTTGTCGGCTGAAACAAAAACTCAGTGTGATAGAACGGCTGTAACACATAGCTAAATGTGTTAAGGCAACTCCGAGAGATGATGAATGAGAGTATAGCGTGAGTGAGTGAAGTATGTAGACGATGACTGACTGTGAACCTGATAGCTTCTGAGTTAGTCTAGTAAAAGGGAATTTTTCTTAGCCAAAATTCTACCCAAAAAGAGGGGGTATGTAACGTGGGTCGTTACTACTGTGCCTGAGTGAGCAATTTTGTCGAATACTTATATTATATCCAACTTTAAATAAGTTAATCTCAAGATTAACTCAACTATTATGTATCGGAGCCTGAATCAATGTAAGTAATTAACGTTGTTAATTTAAATCACTAGGCGCTTTACTGCGTGGACGCGTTCTTATCTCAACGGCAAGTCATGTTCAAGGTGAATCGCCGCTCCCCGCTAGGGCGACGGCGGGGGTTCTGCTCGAGATTCGCACGGCAGCGACAGCGCGACATCACGTACGATGGGTCGCTAACCATATTAATTTATTATGATATAAGTAATCTATAATTATTTTAAATAATCTGTGCTGTGCTGGATCACAGTATTCAGTACTAATGTTATTTTAATGCTTCAATAATTTAAATACGCGAGTGGTTGTTATCCCCGGTCGGGTGAGTGTTGCAAATCATTACTTACTAATGTAAATCAGTAGAATATTCTAGTGTGCCTAATATTGCTTTATGTTTTCATGTAGCTGGCTTTATTTCATTAAGTAATTGTAAGTATTTAAAGGTTGGATCTTTCGAGAAACGGAATCTCTTTGTTCTACAAATCTACTTCTACCCGCTTAACAGAAATGTATTAGCCGATTTTCGTAATAATTGTTAATTTAAATATTTTATCGGTTAATATTAAACTCCAGTTGCTTTAATTGTTTTATCTTACTATTTGCTGTAAATTTCAAACAGACCGAATAATGTAATTTTGTACTTTCACCATAACCTTCTAAATTTACCTCACTGCTGCAACATCATTGATAACTATTTAATGCTTTTGGTGGCCTTCCTGCTAGTAGCGCTTATATCACCACCATTCTCCGGATGTTGCAGTCAGAAACATAAAATCAGACTTTCCGCTAAGTGGCCAAATGCTCAATTCCAGGGATTTTTGTTACGGGCTACAACTCAAGCCTGATGAGGAACTACTTCCCGGACTGCTGACCTGCCCTCCCTCCGGAACTACCCGTGACGTCACTGGCCGCGCACCTCCATCTGCCGCACTACAGGGAAGTGGTAGCCATATCAGGCTGTGTTAAGTGAACACGGTCTCTTTTCTCTACATAGTAGAATGAAATAACGGACTCATACCCTGGGACTACCTGCCTGATATTTTCTGTGTTTGTTTAATTTATTAATTTATTAATTTGAACTTCAATTAATTTTATAATTTGTAATTAATATTAGATTCGAGATTTAATTAAATTCATATTTGTAAACACTGTCTAATTTCTACCTCAAGTAATGCCTAACGCGACAGTGGCGCCCAACGTGGGGCGATATATATATATATATATATATATATATATATATATATATATATATATATATATATACTATTCTAGTTCTATTTTATTTAATGGCTTTCACTCCAAACAGCACTCAGGCCACTCGCATCAAATTATTACAGAAATAAGTCCATGGATATCCACACGTGAGGAAAATTGTCGCACGGGGTTAGCTCCACGCGCTTCTGTCAAGTCCGACACATACTGGGACATTTAGGGCCGTATTAATAAACTCATCTTGACTGTGAGGCCCGTCACAAGATATGCCAAACCGTAGAACACTGTCATTAATGACGCATCTCGAGACGAGCATTACAGATGAGATCTGTTTTTTAACACGGGCCCTAGACCAGTCAGTATGGGCAAGTCTGTAACTGGGCTCAGGGCGACTCTGTCTACAGTCCTATTTCGTCACCTTCCTAACTCGTCCACAATGCCATGTCGTCAGCATGTAATTCCTAAATTTATTGTCACCTTCGTAACTCGGCCACATATTTATACCGTCAATTTCCTATATCGTCCACGCAAACTGAAGTTAGCCACAAAATATTGAAGAAGTTGACCACACAATAGAAATGTGGACTATGTAGGAATGTGGACGAGTTAGGAAGGTGACAATATAGGAAAGTAGACAAGTTAGGTAGGTGACAATATAGGAATGCCGACGAATTGGAATAGTGGGCCATATGGCATTGTGGACGAGTTAAGAACGTGACGAATTAGGACTGTGGGCGAAGTCGCCCTGAGCCTGTAACTGTAATAAGTAACTGTAACTGTATAAATTCGACAAGGAAAGCATATTTGTCAAATAATATTAGCCCTTTCTCCTACTTGCTCTTGAAAAGCAGAGAGAGCAACATTAAATGGCAGATAAATTTACTTGTCGATGGTGAAACAGGCCCTAAGACATACGAAGATCTGTTCTTAGGAACCATGTCATCGATTTTAGTGAGAAAAACTGTTTTTTTTTTTTTTTAATCCGGTCGTATTGAAATTTTAAACTTACATTATTTACATTTGAACATCTTCTCAATTCAATTAAAGGATATGAAATAAGTACAATGCATATTATTCATGATAGATGTCATATTTCATAACATTTGCGCTTATGACTACACAATCGATATTCAAATTTAAATAATGTAGTTTTATTTTTCAATACCAGCGAGTTCCATTTCCGAACTTTGTAAAAGTTTGTCAGAAAAATCGATATCATAGTTCGTAAGAACAGATCATTGTATGTCTTATAGTTACAGCCTTGCCCATACTGACTGATCTAAATGTGCCAGCCTGTATACCGTCAGTAGCGAGTGCAAGTAGGATACATAATAAGAGCTAGACGAACGCTATTAAGAAGGTAAGAGAAGCTCTTAACGCTAACGCAAACGATTGTCGAAAACTGTCCAAATGTATGCTGTTGACAGTCGACGCGGCCGTTCGACAGCTGAAGACGTTGTATGAAGAAAAGACCGGTGGGCCGTAATTTTGCCGGCGAGTGTACGAGTAAGTATATACCTCATTGGGCAGTTGGAAAAAAGAAAATCCTTTAAAAAACTTTCCAAGTCAGGGTTGCGAAGTGGCTCATCGATTAAAGTACGATTGTACCCACACAAATACACACACTTGTTAATAAAACTGATATCAGCCGTTGGCAAATTAACGAGGTGATCTCACTAGTTAGTACTCGCATGACTTCATCAGTATTGGTAATAATTGTACGTACAAATGTATGTATATTGTGACTAGTTTTCAGTTTTCATTGCGTGCAGTGTAATAGCTTCCCTTAGCTTCCCGCCGACAAACCCTCTGTATCTAAGCATTGTACTTAACTAACTACGATGGATTACATCATCGGATTATGATTTTACCATACGTTAGATAATTTTCCAAGGAAGGTTTCTGGAGTAGAATTTATCGAAACTTTGTATGTGGTTGTCTTGCACTGTCATAGGTATATATATATATATATATATTATTACTACTACTTATTAGTCCCTAAGAAAATTCCGAGTTTTGACGCATTTTCCTGTTCAATTTACGCTTGAATATATTTAATTTTTTTTTAGAAACGGATTTATAAACATTTATTCGACGAGCACAGAAAAAAAAAACAAAAAAAACATCATGAACAAAGGATGGCAAGACAGATATCAAAACAAAAACAATAAAGAAGGAAAGAAAAAATTGAAAATTTATGTTAGATTCATTGTTTTATATGTATGTATAATGCTAGGGTAAGCTTTATAATTGTATAATAATTCAAAATTCAAAATATTTATTCAGTAAATTGGCCACACGAGGGCTCTTTAACACGTCGATAGTAGATAATGAATCTACTAGTGCTTCGGACAAGACCATCATTGCAGAGAAGAAGCGTCGCAATAAACTCCAGCAGGAGGTCATTTTTTCCCATAATAAAATAGAATAATACTTAAAAGTAACATTACAAGGTAATAAAGTAACAAATAATTATTTTGAAACTAACACCAATAAAAACATTACAAATGTAAGCTCAATAACATTAAATTAAAAATAGTGACTAGGAGAACAACATGACGAGGTCTCTACGTCAGGAACGATAATCGAGATAAGTAACTGAAAATTCAGAGTAATATCATGAGCAGTATTAAAAAAAACGACTGCCTGTTGAGTTTCTTGCGGCGTTTCTTCTCAGCAGTGGTCTCTTGCGAAGCGCTGGTAGCTTGTGACGTTTAAAAGTGCCCGTGGGGCCTACTTACTGAATAAACCTCCTTTATCTTTTTAAAGTTTTTACGTATAACTAGCTTCTGCCAGCGACTTCGCCCGGGTAAAATTCGTATATGTCATCCCACGGGATCCGTTCATTTTTCCGGGACAAAAAGTAGGTAGCCTAGGTTACTCAGCGATAATGTAACATTCTAATGGTGAAAGAATTGATGAAATCGGTCCAGTGGTTCGTTACAAACATACAAAAGTACAAGTCTTTCCTCTTTATAATATTAGTGTAGATAAATTCTGGTTTATTAACGAATGACACGGAAAACTTACATAAATCGAAGGAAACTGAGGGTGGGTTCCGAGTCCTATCTATATATATAAAAGGCAAACCTGATTGAATTGGATATCAACGCACAGCCGAAACTACTGTACCTAGAAACTTTAAATTTGGTACAGGGGATAAAATCATTGTGTAAATGAGCACTAAGAAAGGATTTTTGGAAATAAAACACCTAGGGGTTAAAATAGGGGGAGTAGCGGGAAACTAATTATACGTCTTATAGTATTTCATGTGTTAATTTTACTGTATTAATAGATTTCTTGAATTTAGCTAATTACCACTCCGATTGAAATAGATTTTTTAAACACTGCGTCTTTTGGGAGGAATGATGTCACAAATGTTATACTAGTAACACTCTTTTAGCGTATGGGCTTAAAACGCACATACAGTGGTGGTCACATGATTAGGGACGCTTGCGTTTTTCTCATAAAATGGGCTAGGAATACGACTTTTCAATTTTGACTACCAATTAAGTTACTCCATACAAATGTTACACAAAAAAAAAACGACAACGATTTTCGGCAAAATAATATGTTGCGAAAAAAAAGGCTGCATTCGACCATTCTCTGTTAAAATTATCCAAGTTTTGCGGCACCAATTGACACCAGTGGTTTTCTGCTCAACAGTAAGTGCAACGGGAAAACAACTTTCGCACGCCTATTTCTTCCTGTACAAAAATGTGTATCTGACTCAACGACTGAATCTCCCGATATGTCACAGTCAGCTTTTAGGTGACGCACAACATCGTTGTTTTCTTGCGTGACTGGGGATTTTGGTCGACCTTCAGGCAACGTCGTCCGGGAGAGTTAAATGGCCACGTTTAATTTCTGAATACCGACTGTAGATTGTCGTCTTTGAAGGTGCTTCGTCATTACTAAAAGCAGTCATCTAGTCTCCACAATTCTATTTGCGGCAGCGACTCAACGACTTCAAAAACCAATCGTAAACGAACCACTGCTTTATTTTCTATGTAGCCAGTGTGCTAAAATAACAAGATTCAGGACGAATGAAAATTAAATTGTAAATACATTTTCGAAAAAATGTCCTTCAAACAAAAATAAAACAATAATTAAAAGAGACAATTTTACTTAAATTCTGGGACCTAATGAAAAAGGGTACAAGTCGACTTACCTCGTAATGAAAAAAGGGTGTATACGTAAACGGAGTAGCAGACTTATACCCTAATTTACTAGGGCCCCAGAATTTAGTCTGATAAAAAAACACCGTGCAAAAAAAGCAACTTTCCGCAGGATAAACATATACAAAAAGTCACACCACTTTTTGTGGGATCGTATTAAAAAGGAACACGTATCAATTTAAAGTTCGTAACTGTATCAGAGTTCCGAACCTTTCAGTGTAGCCCTCGTATCGGATAGTTACACAGAGAGAAATCAATTCCAGTTGGATTGAAATCCACATCGACTATGTGTAGCCATGCAGAATAATTCCTGACGCTGTTATTCTATATCGAATTGTATTTATGTATATATTATTAGCACAATATTAACATTGAATATTTTTACAAACTTCACAACGTTTGAACATAGGAACTATTTTACAGGGTGTTCCTTAATAGTATCATGCATATAAATAAAGTACTATTATTATTTTTCAATTTTAAATTCATCATTTAAAGGCTAAGGAGCTTATATGCACCATGAGCTCTTCTTCGTCACAGCTAATGCTACACGTAAACATTCACGGTTACAATAGTGTTTTCATTCAACACCTCAACCCACGAAAATTTTGATACAGAGCCAGGAAACAATCATAGCTAAATCTGGTAATTTTGATGCATTTAAGACCCAGAGAATAGCGATAAGATAAACGACCTAAACGGCATCAAAGTTAAAGCTTAAAACCATAAAACCTAAAATACTAAAAAACAGATTCGATGCTGCGATACATAGTACAACCTCGGTGCGCAAACTTGCACTGAACACAGGTTGTTTGCACCTAACCTTGAACGTGAACTTGTCGAATACCGAAGCTCAATTCAGACGGAAGATCGGATAGATAACTGCATTGCCTTTGATTTACGATCACACACGTGGGTGGGTGTTCAGACTCAAGATTAAATTTGGTCCAACCTCTGGTCCACCTTCATCATCATCATCATCATGTCAGCCGAAAGACGTCCACTGCTGGACATAGGCCTCCCCCAAGGCTTTCCACTCAGACCGGTCTTGTGTTTTTCGCATCCACCGCGGTGCCGCGATCCTGACGAGGTCGTCACTCCATCATGTTGGAGGCCTACCTACAGCTCGTCTTCCGTTCCGCGGACACCACTCCAGAACCTTCTGACCCCATCGGCCATCAGTCCTGCGAGCAATGTGCCCCGCCCACTGCCACTTCAGTTTAGCTATTCTTAGGGCTATGTAACCTTAGTTCTACTGCGGATATCATCATTTCTGATTCTATCACGCAGAGAAACCCCGAGCATAGCCCTCTCCATAGCCCTCTGATTAACTGCATTGCCTTTGAATTACGATCACACACGTGGGTGGGTGTTCAGACTCAAGAATTAATTTGGTCCAACCTCTGGTCCACCTTAGGTCCAAAGTTAATCTAACATTCTACAAGTTGAGTTTCCTAAAATTCACATATGACTTGACATCTCTAATGGTATTGACGACTACAAGCATATGTTTCTTGAAATGGGTCACAAATTAACGTTCGTTATAGTGCGTCATGGTAACCCCCCAGGTTTTCATTTGCATGAGTGGATAAGCGCTCTGATACTTTAAATAGATGAGAGCGACAGATGACCCCTCCCATCAGAGCTGTTATCTTTTGAACGGGTCCGTAGATAGATCTTACAACACTCATGTTTTAACATCTCTCATAACATAATGTATCATTTACATAAACGTCCGCGAGCTCCGAGGAATCGGGGATTGGGAAAAACACGTGTGTGCGCCGCGCCCGCGCATTGCATCGTACCGATTCGTACCACGCCTGTCCCAGTACGAGAAGTTGATCTTACGGCCAAATTACTGCGCTAAATCCTGACTTCAACCATTTTGATTTCTAGGCCGCTATGGCCTTTGTCAAAGTGAAGTTGTAAACCTAATCATAGGAAGTCCCTTACGTTTTAGTTGTCAACGTCACTTTAACATGGTCCATGCTGGTATAGAAATCAATTTGGTTGACTAAACCTACTATAACTCTCTAAAATTCCATAATGACGGCTGAACTGTTTCTTTTTAAAAAATCCCATTGTAAGATATATGAGAAATATGTAAATAAAAAGTAGGAAGGTAGTCGCCTAACAGTTGCCAACCTAAAAAAAAAACGTTTAGGAATAATACTTTTTCCACGCATTCCTGTGGAAGTCGTAAGAGGCGACTAAGGGATTAAAGGCTTGTAGTATTGTTAGGCGATGGGCTTGCAACCTGTCACTAATACACTGGTAAACATTTAGCCTGTTGGTGCAAAACGTGGTTACAGAATAATAACCAAATTTTTAGAGTTGTTGGTAATTCTGTAGCTCTGCCTACTCCATTCTGGGATGAAAGCGTGACGGTATGTATGTGTGTATGTTTATATTCTTAATAATAAGTACCAAGTGAGTTGACAATAGCTCGAAAGGTCAGGAAGAAGTTTACTTTATGAGTTATACTAAGGTTTCCGAAGTAACGGTTCGCGGGTGGTAGGACTCTGTGCAGAGTCCGTCCGGATCGCTACCACCATCTTATCCATTAACCTACCGCCAAACAGCAGTGTTCGCACTGTTGTGTTCCGGTTTGGGGATAAGACAGCCGGTGTAATGACTAGCATAGAGGCATTCCATCTTAGTCCTCAGGGTTGGCAACGCATTTGCAGTCTTAGGCTTGCAGTCTTGTGAATGCGAATGTCTATGGGTCACAGTTTCCGCTTACCATCCGGTGGCCTGTGTGCTCGTTTGCCTTCTCTATGTCAACAGAAATCGTGGCGACATTTCTTTTTCAACTTCAAATGAAAACGAGCACCCACGGTTACCCACGAAGTTAGCATGTGTATCGCAATCGTACATTGAACGTTTCAAGACAAATGCGTTGCCGACCCTGAGGACTTGGATGAAGTGCCTAAAAGATAGGCCCGAGGTTGCAATAGGATAGAAAATTGTGGAAATCCAGAGACGTCTGTGCTTAGCGGTGGAACACATTAATTATTTGTCCAGAATAAAATTCCGATTCGATTTTTGGTTAACTTTCACTACTATAGAGGTGTAAGGTAGACGTCCGAGTGATATTCTTGTTATTGTCATTTTCCGTCTGAACAGGAACAGACTTTGCGACTAAACAGAAGTATGTGGTTAGCTCCAAGCGCTTCTGTTAAGTCCTTTTTTATGTGGAAAAAGGAGGCAGACGAGCAATACACAGGTAAAGTAAGACTAAACACGACAGTTCGGAGGCAAATTTATCTGCCGATCTGCCGAGCCCTACCAAAACCCCCGGGGGAAATTAGTGTCATTTTCAATCTTTATTTTTGCGCTGAATCGATAGAGGCCATTGCTACCGGTCGCCTATTTTTACTTATGTTACCTATATACACAAGACATCGACCTCAATATGGATACCGATAATCTGCGATTGCATTCCAACGTGCAATCCACCCTATTCGACATAGCAGTTTGCGAATGACCTTGACCTATCATAGTGACCTTTGAAATACCGAAATGCAAACGCAGATGGAACCCGAAATAGGTGAACGTATACAGTTGGAGCGTACTCGTTCAATTCAAAACTTTAAATGGAAATGGATGATGAAAATGGAATTAACAGGAGTTAGTTTGATATTTCCTAACAAAGTAACAATGTTTGTCCCATATTTGGGCCGCATTCTAATTTGTTGATGGCAAATCTAATACGGTCACGGAAGTTAATTTTGCTACCAATTTCAAAGAAAATCTGCTCGAACATGTCATTGTCATTAGAGATGCCAAATCATTTGTAATTGATAGGAAACTCAACCTTATTGCTGTAGCATGTCAGATTGACTTTGAAACTAATGTGGGAGGCAAAGTTAATTCCTTGACTGTACCTTTAAACGAGGCAGTCGTTACACCAAAAAAAAACCGAGCATCTGCTCGGACATCCAGGTGCTATGTATTTATTAGGGTAGTGTTTTTTATAATTCAAATAAGGTATTTTGTATCTTATCTAGCCGAGTAAAGCTAAAAAATACATTGTCACAATAAAATATGCTTAAATTTTTATGGTTACGATAGAGGCAGAACCATCTAAATTTTACACAGCATATTGACATGTAGCACCAGGGATTCCAAAAGCTTAACCAAACTGACCAAAATAGGAGCGAGACAGCACAACTGCGAGACTAACTCATGTGAAACAATGCACATCAGCACAAGATATTGACGAACTTTCTGGCCTGGTCGGTTTATATAGCCTACATATCAATACGAGACCGGCAATATTCAATACCGACTTTCAATTCCGATACTGGAAATCGTCCGATACTGCCCTATCCACAGATAACTTCGAAATACTAGTAATAATACAAGTCCGTTTGTTTCAAAGTCAAAGTCAAAGTCAAATATGTTAGTGCCCAAACCTCCCGACTGCCCAATGGTCCCCTACCTCCCCTATTGCTCCGTCTAATCTCGGAATTGTACAGGTCCAAGATTCCGAGATTTTCAGATTCGAGATCTCGGAATTCATGCCCTTATTAAAGCTGTATTTGTTCAATTCCGGATGTTCTGATATTGAGTGTCTCAATTCAAGAATTTTAATATCGGAGAAAAGTTCCGATATTCCGGAATTCAAGCCCTACCGGCAATTACGTCCACATCTTGGTGTGTTTTGCTTAGCGTTGAAAAAATCCGCAAAAAATCCCGTTTTTTACCAAACAACTCGTTTTTAACCTATTTTTAAAGAATAGAAAAAAAACGACTCTTATTGTAATCTATAGTCGGTCTTATTTGCACCTACAAATGGCCGACATCGACGGCATGAAGGCAGAAGCAATGAAATAGGTGGCAGAGTTACAGTGATTGACGAAGAATAAATCGTCATTATTCATGTTACTTTTCCTAAAAAACTCGAAAAAAACGAACATTACAAAAACTCGAGGACGAAACAATCGGGTTTTTTCAGAAATTTTCAACGCTATTTAGCTACAGAAGGCGTCTTGTCACCAAAGAAGTGTTTAAATCAGACACTGTATTACTAAAATGTTTTTTAGGTCCACTTCTTATCAGGACACCAAGAAAGTGTATAACACAATGCGCAACCAAGCGGACTCCAGGCGAGACACCCTCCATAGAAGGAAGGTAAGGAGAAGGCGCGCGAGCTCTCAGACCACGTGATGGTAAGTGGGAACTGAGACCAAAGACATTTGAAATCTTAACACTGCAATCCTAAAACTTCAAATGCGTTGTCAACTGTGGACTAAGATGGAATGTATCTATGCTCATAATTTGAACGGTAAATAATGTACAATTCCAAGGGCAGAATGAGACGCAAAAGATACAAAATATAATATTAAAACAATTTAATAGGTAGTTAAATGTTAACAAAGAACGTTCATTAGCTGGATGAAATTCAACAAAGTTTTCTCAAAGCATTTTCCACCCCCGAGTCGACTCAACATGCCGATCTGATAATCCCATTAAAAATTATACATATATTTATAGATCCAGGAAGCGAGACTTTTTGAGAGCCGTTCGTTATTTATTACGGCTTCAGTAAAGCCCAAAAGGCGGGTTATGTGTTTAATATATGTCCGACTCTTCGTCTTAACCACTAGAGTGTCATAGGCTATATTCAAATTATTTTGAACTACTGTTATTTGATATTATATTTAATTTATACTTGTAGCTTTATATAATGCTAGACTAAGTTGTACCATTGTAATATGAAATATGAAATATGTTTAAAAAATGACTGACTGCTGAGTTTCTTGCGGCGTTTCATCTCAGCAGTGGTCTCCTCTTGGGAAGCGCTGGTAGTATCTTGACGTGTAAAAGTGCCTGAGCGGCCTACTTACTGAATAAATTTCTTTTATCTTTATCTTTTATCTTTTATCTTTAAATGTGAAATTGGCCAAATAAAAAGTATATACATGATAAGTAACATTACTTTGACGACATCATCCAAACAGCAGTTGGGTTGGCTTTGGATTTAAAGCTAAGCTCTTAGTTAGACTTGATTATACTTCAAATAACACGTTTAAGACAAGCGAGTGCGTCGCTTCGTTTCGGTTTATAAAAGCAGAATCTAATATACAATAGCTCCTGCTCCTCGTCCTTGTCAATTTCGACAAACGTTATGACTCGGAAATTTTAAGAATTTCCGCGATGTAACGTAGCCTGTGGTAATCCTAGCTTATAACTAGGTATCTCATTTCAATTTTCACCCAAATCCGTCCAGCCGTTACAAACATTCGCATTTAGCTTCGCTTAGGTTAGTGTGGGTTATCACCCGTGTAAAATCCAGAACTTATTATACATAAAAACCTTCCCCTTGAAGCACTATCTATTGCTCAAAACTGGGTAGCCTTGTAAACGAGTGCTTAAAGAAAGGGTGTGAATGGAAAAGCAGAAAGAATGATGGGCAAAAATGTATGGAACCCTGCCCAATCGTCAATATAATTATAACTTATGTAGGCTTATTGATCCCACTGTTTGCTGTAATTGTTGTGAATAGTAAAATCGGTCAAGCGTGAGTCGGATATACGGGTAATAGCATTGCGACGCATGCTGGGTACAGTTAGAGTAGTATAAAAAAAAAAAATCGTGCTTGTGAATATTTGCTGTGCTGAACTACTGTTATTTGATATTATATTTAATTTAATACTTGTAGCTTTATATAATGCTAGACTAATTTGTACCATTGTAATATGAAATATGAAATATGTTTAAAAAATGAGTGACTGCTGAGTGACTTGCGGCGTTTCTTCTCAGCAGTGGTCTACTCTTGGGAAGCGCTGGTAGTATCTTGACGTGTAAAAGTGCCCGAGCGGCCTACTTACTGAATAAATTTATTTTATCTTTCTATCTTTATCTTTATCTTTGAAGGCTGTCTCTTCTCCGGGGTTTTTGTAGTTTATCCCCGTATTAGTAAATGAAGCTTGTGTAACTAGCTTTCACATGGTATACTTGAGATTTGTATTGGTTATATGGGCCAATTTGCCCATCATTCTTTTCACTTTGGAACTTTGGACTAGTTGATAATCATACTAAGAGTCCCCTACGCTCGGAGGTAAGCCCTAGGGGGGGCACAAACAAGGTCCGATTTTTTGGTATTTTGTTAACATCTTGTTTTATTGCATTATTATAGCTGATAAACTTCTCTACAACTTTGATTCTATACATTTTTTACCAATTTCCAATCGTTGTCTAGATACGAGTTCCAAAAAACGGTTTTCTAAAATGTATTTATGACCTCACCTTTTTTGTTTACATTTTGCTATAGCTAGCTCATTGTGTAAATCGCTTGAAAATCGGCTGTCGTTTTTGAGCTTATCGCGAACACACAGACAGACAGTCAGGTGTGGCGGGGACTTTTGCTTTATAATTTGTAGTGATAGCGGTTACACGCAAAAAAACCAAGATAACAAATTTACGATATCTTTATATATATAAAAGGCAAACCAGAGTTACTGACTTATATATCAACGCACAGCCGAAACTACTGTACCTAGAAACTTGAAATTTGGTACAGGGGTTCCTTTCATGATGTAAGTGAGTACTAAGAAAGGATTTTTTGAAATTCACCCCCTAAGGGGTTAAAATAGGGGGAGTAGCGGGAAACTAATTGTACGCGTACGAAGTGCCTGCGTCCTCTAGTAAATACATAAACCTAAACAAACATTAAAGTTTCACCGAATGAGTGAATGAATAGATGGGACAAATACAGTCAAGACCAATCAAAACTGGTCACTTTGTACATAATTTCCTTAGGAAGTGACCTGTTTTCATTGGTCTTGAGTGTATATTATCAATTGGCATTCTTTAAAATGCGGTCAACAATGTTGCGATAAACCGCGACAGTGAATTCTTGTAAGCATAGTTCAAGAAATAATGAGGTTAATTACGTACACATAGTGGAGTTTTTACTTCTGAGAAGGTTGAAAACTTGGATTGTAGAATAAAATATTATATCATATTTCGACTAACAAGGCATCCATTGTGTTTGTGGAACTGTACAAGGCATACAATAATTTATAAACTTCATTAAACTAGAGAACTCAATATCTCTCAATTCGGGGCAGTTTCGGAAAATCCTTTCCCCGCCCAATCTTAGCCGCCCAATCTCAACCTGTTATAGAATTTAAAAAAATAGTTACCTTACTGGTTTGATGTGTTTTGTTACTTTTACTTTTCTATTTATTCATTAGTTACGGTAATTTTGTTATATTATTTCAAGGGTTAGCTGCAAGAAAATTAAATGGATAAGTTCGCCTTTGAACTTGTTTTTATGAGTTAGGCGACTAATGTCTATATTGAAAAATGACGAGGTATAAATATATCGTCACCTTATATACTCGTAATGTCGAAAAATAACTAAGACTAGAATTATTTTTGTCGATGCATAAAAATGTCGACATATAATTATGACCATCTGTTTTTTGTCGATGTATAAAAATGACGACAGGTAGGTTTAGGTCATGTTAGTTTTGCAGCAGGCCCGCAGGACCAAACCACCCCAGTAATAGGAGTTCTGCGTTAGCGGAGCTCCGTCGACACTCTTATTTCAAATCAATTAGACAGTGTCGACGGAGCTTCGCTCGCGCGGAGCTCCTATTTCTGGGTGGTTTGGCCCTCCGGGCCTTGTGCAAAGCTAACATAACCTAAACCTACCTAGCCCCTGTTCCACCTATCCCTTATTATACCTCCTCGTCTTAATTCAATTTCGACATTATTATACTTGGTCATTTTTATATTTCGTCGTTATTATTACTCGATATTTTTATACTTTGACTTTTTTATTTTTGGAAAATGGGCATTATACCTCGTCATTTTTCAATATAGATCCGCTTGGGATCGACATCATACATATTAACCAAAGTGAGATAATTGAAAACGTTTATGTTTTACGTTGTTATTAAAATTAAAATCACATTACAAAAACACCAAAAATAATGTCAACCCTAGTAAGCTGTCAACTCGGTCATACAACTTCAACGAATGAGATGACAGCTTAGGTTTGACACTATTTTTACATATGAAGGGTCCACGAAAAGAACATGTCTAGTCACGTTAGTAACTTTTTGAGATATCGCGATTTGAAAGTTAGGAACCATGTGATTACGTAAATTACGTGTAGAGGTTTTTTAAGAGTGAAAAAATACAAGTTATATGAAAATTTATATCTGAAACTGAGTGGTAGGTAATAGTTCATTTCGTCCTCTACATTTGGAGATTCAAAACTCATTATGAAAAAAAAGTGACTAGACATGTTCTTTCCGTGGACCCTTCATATTTATTTTTGGTTAATTTTGTAACACTGATACATTTAGGTTTACAGACATTTACGTGATAGAAAACTGATCCGAATTGGGGGACCGTTCAAGTATTAAGTAAGCACCATAGGGGGGCGGGGGGTGTATGCTCTGCTTATTTTTGATAAAATGGGGGGTAGGGAAGTCTAGATGGTAATTACGTTAGCAGTAGTTATTTACTTTCTTTCATATATAGCAACCCACACATGTCAGAATACTTATATTAGAAGAAATATCCATATACAAATGTTTACGTAAGCATGGGAGGGGAGGGTAAGAGATTTACTTACTTTTGCTGACCAGGGGGAGGAGGGCCTCTAGTCCCAGTAGTTCGGTTGATTAGTCCGGGGCCGAACTACTGCCACACTTTTCTTCCCATTAGTTCGGTTATGACGTCAAACCGGACTATTGGGAAGTGGTGTGTAGTTCGGTTAATGATGTGCAAACAACTTTTATTATTAAAAAATCCGGCCAAGTGCGAATCGGATACGCCAAAAAATCTGTATTTTGGATTGAGGGACAAACTTAACTTGCCATTGAAAAAATATTGTACCTACCTACAATATACATCGACATAGGTCGTGGTTAGTTTATAAACTGCAATTTAGATTGTAATTACAAACTTAACTATTTGAATTGTGATGTAGCTATAAAATTACCATTATCGGATTATTTTACCCGACTGCAGCGGAGCCCAAAAGGAGGGTTATGTTTTTCACAGTCATGTACCTATGTCCAGTTCTATGTTCCCCGCTACAGTAAAAACGGCTTGGACGATTTTGACAAATGAGGTATCATTGGATTTGTCTTCGCAGCGAGAGTGTCATAGGCTATATTTAATCCCGGGAAAACGTCCCGTTTTTTTTGGGGATATAAATATATTAGTGTCGGTACAGAATGAACGATTGTAAGGCATAGATACCATTCCTTCTGCTCCAAGTTGAACTTTTTCGTGCACTTGCTCGTACTTATTAATATTAAAAATTAACTAAAAAGTCAAAATTAAAATAATAATAAAAAAAGCAAAAACCCGACTGCAAAAACGTTTTCTTGACGGAAAAGCAAAAAACAAGCAACGTATTATGCTAAATAATGTCAGCACTGCAACGTTTAGGCTTTATTTTATAGTCAACGCAGGCGGGACCCACCCATAAAATAAACATGTTGTTTTAAGCTTCTACAGCTGTGGGCGGGGCCCGCCTGCTGACATTATTTAGCATAATACGGGTTGGCAAATGAAAAAGTTGTGAAACGGTACATTCGACCAAACGTATTTCGACCAAAAGGCAGAGAACCGTTTCAACCTTTAAAGCGTGAGCGATCTAATACGAAGAAGTTACATATCCTTTTTTTTTTTATTAAAAAAAGGAATGAAATAAATGTCTCTTTGATTTTTTATTTAGCTGTGCTGTGTATGTGTGTGCATCCTTAACCGTACTTATGAGTCGTTTTAATTCTCAGTAGTTCGGTTTGACGTCATAACCGAACTAATGGGAAGAAAAGTGTGGCAGTAGTTCGGCCCCGGACTAATCAACCGAACTACTGGGACTAGAGGGAGGAGGGGGGGTAAATAATTGTAACAAATCTGCTTACGTAATAATTGAACGGCCCCTGGCCAAATTATTGGCTTTTAAAAAAGGCGGGTGGGTATTTCAATAAACGACCTCAAAGAAAAACGTCTCTATTTGTCTGTTTTTTTTGTCAACCGATTTTGATGATACTGTTTCTCATGAGTAGGGATATCTCAAGGGATGTACTTATAATTTGTGGTCATTTTTTGACAAATAAGCGTTTTTATGGCGCACATGCCACCTGTTGGTAAGTGCGTCGTGTGACCCATACACATTTGTATTCTCTTCTCAGCACTACAAGACTGCAGTCCTATGAACGCAAATGCGTTGTCAAACCTGAGGGTTTAGGTGGAAAGCATCTATGTTAGTAGTTTCACCGGTTGGCTTAGCCCCATCTGGCTATCCCCATGGCTATGACTGTGTCGCTATGATGTCTGGCAGCGACCCAGTCATAGCTGTCACTTGATGTTATCACAACTTATCAATCTAACTTAAACATACCTATTGGTAAAATAAAACCTGCATTAAGCCCAAACAAAATGTCAAAATCTTTTAATTAAATAAGCATCATGAGAAGGGGAAATATGTAAAATTGATTTTGAATTACCAATTTGAAGTCACCCGGGACAATGGACATGTCTGCCGCATGCACGATGACAGTCAGGCCAAGAGTCAGTTTCTCTTTCGGTCTGCGGTTAAAAACACGTGTCCCAATTGCCAAAGAGTGTTACCATCAGCGGGGCGCTCGCAGACGGCGTCCCGCGGGGTCAAGGTCAGACTGTGCCCTCTCGCGATACAATCCACTAGTTTTAAAGTGCTGATGCCCTATTATAAAATACTTTCGAAGTTACGTGAACTCCATCGCTTTCTGATTTAGTTGTAGAGTTACTAGTGTATGAATCGGTTTACCCTTGAAATATCGAAACTCACTTCATAGAACGTTTCACTTCGCCGAATTTTCATTTCATCGACAGGCATTTCCACGTGTAAGTTTTTCTGTCACAAGTCGAACTTAACCTAATCTACGTAACGAATGCTCAAGATAACCTGAAAACTATAAAGTTTCAGCAGAAATTAGTTTTCGATGAAATGAAATTCGGTGAGATGACACATTCGATGAAACGTTTGTCGATATTTCAAGGGGATGCCGTATGAATCAGCAGAAACAAACAGCGATTTTTGCAAGCACAGTGACGAAATATTCTGAATAGGGTGTTCCCGTACAAATCGCCTGTCGCCCCGCTGTTGGCTTGCTTCATACATATCTATACATTTGTTTATTGCCGTTCGCCACTCGTCCCCGCCACGCTACGTTGCGGCTGCCGGGGTGACGACCTCGAGCGACGCATCGATTTAGGAGCCTACAGTATTTACTTACGCACCGTTTTGCTCGCGTTTACTACGTTGTTTACTTAGCTCCAATATAGAATAAGGGCAGATAGTTTTGTTTCAGTCATTTCCCTCTCATTCACACATTCAAGTGTTCTCAGTAATACCTACTAATATTGTAAATTTCTAAGTAAGTTTGTGTGATTTCGGGTAGAAGGAAAAATTACAGTACTTATTTAAAACATATTTGAACTTAAAATTGCAGCATTTCAAAATTAAACAAAATGTTTATCCTCAAAATGCAATGGAATGTTGGCGTTATGTTAGTTATTTTAGGCTTCAAAGTATCACGCTGCAGGCGGAACAACTCGAGAGAACTGTTAAGGAATTTCATATAAAACTGAAGGCCTGGGCCGGGCAGTTTTTTTTTTTAATTTAGTCTAGACATGGCGGCTGTGTTTATGAACAGGCTAAATAGCTATATACTAAAGCCGTGCATCCAACCAAAGCGTTTGCATGTTCATTTAAAGTACCAGGAGAGCAGAGGTAATTAAGGGTGCGTAGCGCAAGTTAGACCGCAGGCAATGTACCTCGGTGTGGCGCAGCGGCGGCGGCGGCGCACCCGACACAGCGCGGACGACTGAGCACTGTACCTTGCTTTTAATTTTTATGCACTCCTAGTATTTGACGTTGTAATTATAGTTTTTTTTTTTTCAACACACTTGCTCAAAACGACCTTTTTATTCCACCGATTTTTGGCTCATAAACCAAGATATTAAACACGCGTGCTTTTTCAGTATATTACGCACAAGTGCCTTTAGTTTATTAACCCAAACAATTTACATTTGTAGCCTAGTACCAAGTTGTAAGTACGAAGAAGAAGCGATATAATTTAGTCGGGTTATACCTTTTTTTTTCTTAGCAACAAACAGTTTTTATGCGGCAAATTGTAATTTTACCAACTGTTTTAATAATTAATTAAAATTTGACTAAATGAAGAGTCTTGTTTTTTTTTCGCAAGTGTGTTGAAAAACGTCGTATGTAACACGTGTGCCTGTGACCATAATATACGCGGCTTTCTTGTGGCGCACTCGCTTTCGCTCGTGCGCACACAATAGCGCCTTGTATACAATGGTCAACTTAGCACACTTGTATCATAATGTACTATTAATGAATGCTATATAAGAAAAGCAATATTCATACCTCGCCGTGAACTCGGCCGGCAACCTCCTACTTCCCGGTCTATGTTAATGTACTATTCTATCACAAGATCGAGAAAAAGTACCTTAGTCAAACACTCCGTTATAAATTAAAAGGTTAAAAACTCAGCCGCCATTACTACAGCAACTAATACGATAACATTATAGTTTTTACGGGTAGAATAAAGCCCGTGTTCAGTGGTTTGTAAGTTTTAACGGCTACTGATTCTAATCAGATGAAACGCAATAAAACCAAGTAAAGACATTATTATGGACCTTGGTCACGGCAGACTGGTATTAGCCACGTCAGCCTTGATTTAGGTGTTTCGTAAATAAGGTTCTACTGTTCTTTCCGTTAGTATAGTGACCAATCCGGCTGTTGGATATCTAGACGTTTTATGTATTACTCGCTGAACCAACAGGCACCTTGAGCTCTCTCTATTCTACTCGTTTACACTATATTGCTTTAGACATTATGTTGTCGTATCGTTTTTAAGTCGGCCGCCTTTACTGTCGTCAATTTGACGTCATCATTAGCAAAAGTTAGACCCGTGCTGATGTCTGCGCCAGGTTTGATTTAGGATGATCAGTATGACAGTCGTCCGGCCGAGACCGAATGCGCGCGCGGCGTCCTTGCGCGACCTTGAGCGGTCAGGTGCGCAAGCGTCGGCGTCACCAGCCGCGCGCCGCGCCGCTTTAAAACACTTTAAACCGATGACACATCTGGCGGGTCAAAACTACATGAAAAGTTCATTTGGTGGCAACGAATGCGTAACATGTGCACATTGTACACGCCGCTTTAACAATATGTAACAGACATACCTATACATATTTGTATAAAGTACTAGATATTGTAAAATATGTTTCGAGGGGTTAACAACCAGGGTTTCTATTCAACACGGCAAAAACGAAATCGTTTTTGATATGTTATACACTCAGGAGCAAAAATACCGGGCCAGAGTGCGTTTTTCATACAGACGAGACTATTTCGAAGCCTTGGTTCCTCGCCAGGGGTTGTTTTGAGTGAGCTTTAATGGTGGGTACTGCAAGGTTCAATAGTGGAGGTCAAAAGTTCTTAAGATGCCTAACTGATTGCACAATCAGTTAACACCACAGCGGGAGAGTTTGAGTCAGCACGTGGATTTCCTTACATTTTATTGCCATTTTAGATGTTTTTCTGAACATGCACAATTCCGGCGTTAACCGCAGATTTATTCAGTTGGGTAACCTAGGCACTCTGGAAGTCCTGTATCGATGCTCGAGGTATTCATCATCACATTTCACTAAAAGCATTCCCTGGCGAGGAACCAAGGCTTCGAAATAGCCTCTTTAGTATGAAAAACGCACTCTGACCCGTTATTTTTGCTCCTGAGTGTAGTACTGCCAACGTTTTAATAGCTCTTATTTACTTGACAGTAGGTATCTAATGGCGGCTGAGTTAAAATACCATAACAGGTCAAATACGATATCGTTTTACATCATTGCGAATCTTATTACCAAGCTCGTCAGAAACGCCATTGACTCCAAAAATACAATTTTCACTTCGACTCCGCTCGAAGAGAATCGATATTACTTCGATTTTGGCCAAAGAGCCAAATAAAGTTTTTCCTGCTCGAAATACCAGTTCATTTGGCTCGCCAATTTGTTGGTGCTGTCCCCAACCACCACCACTCTTTTCTAGTGTTTTATAAGCTCTTTAGTTGCATTTTCACTAGCTCTGTTTGAAGTCAAGCAGGCTTTTCATTTCCAAACACCATAGTCACCACTAAGTGCATGAAGTACCAAAATACAGGTTAACCCCAGCGATCGTCGATCAACTAACCTAACCAAACACCTGCTAAACCAGCATTCTATTCAAAATTACGAACCAACGAAACACCGGATTCTTTCACAAGTTATATTCAAAGGGCATCTACCAAACATATATCTTTTCATGCCACTGCTCGGAAATGTGGCGAAAGATGGTCTGTTCTTGGTCCCCAAAACAATCGATAGTTGTACATTGAATGAGCCTACTATGAATTTAAACAGACCAACTATGTTAACATTGTTGGTCTGTTCCATTGACCAATAACATCGGTCCGCTGATCACTAATTCGACCAATCAGAACACACTTTGTGCTGCATATGAAATTAAATTGGCCAATGAGAAGTCGTTTTATTTTTTTAATCATATTCATCCCTTCACGGATAGGCAAAAGAATCAGATTCCATACAGCCATATATGTCTGCTTTTAATTATCTGAAATAAAGTTTTTGTCACGGTGAGAGTCGTCAGTTTAAAAAACGCCTTTGAATGACTGGCCACTAAGAACGAAACGGATAAAAAAAGGAAAAATTAGCGGGAGAGCGTTAAAATTTTATTGTGTTGAATTGTCGATGCCATAATTTTCGGTGATAAGTTCAAAGATGAAGAATTTCCTCGCAGTAGTCGTAAAAAGCACTGTGTTAAGCCTCGGCCGAAAGTGCAATAGATGAACTCGTCCATCTATTGCTTACTTTCTAACCTCTACAACAATGTACTATTGTTTTTTATAACAATGAGAAGGCACGCGAGCACTCAGGCCACCTGATGGTAAGTGGGATCTGAGACACATAGACATTTGAAATCTCAACACTACATTCTCAAGACTGCAAATGATTCTATCTATCGGGCTGGTCCTAAGCAATAGGTTGGGGCTACATTATTCGAATTATATGTAATGACGAATTATGTATAATCAAAATGAAATGACGTTCAGTCGGAATGACGCAAACGTCACAGACCTAAGAGGATTAGCGGGCAGAGCGGCTAATGCTAGGGGAAGGTCGCCTCATTACAAAGATGTCATTGTAATAAAACAATGCAGCCTACATCCTACTATTACGAGGGCTGTTTGATAAGTCCTTTTAAAAACTATTTGTAAAACCTTTTTTCTGGTACATGGCATTAACACTGGCAGGCACAATGTTTTGAATTAAGACTGTCAACAATTCAGTGGTCGCACTTTGACAAATGAGGTCTGCATCGCAGGTGTAAACGCCCATTTTGAAGACCTTCACAAAACATATTATTTAGAGGGGATAAAAAAAAAAAAAACTCGCTGGAACAAGTGTTTGGCCTCAAAGGAGACTTTGATGTTTAGAAATAAATGAAAATTGTATTAAAAAAAAACTTTTTTGACTTTTTAAACCGACTTATCAAACAGCCCTCGTAAATAGTGAGTGTTATTTATTATTAGCGTCATGATTCGGCCCTAGTGAAAACTGTGCAGGAGCATGTCGGACCATGTTCAGTGTAGGCTTCCGACGCCGTTGCTACAAATAAAAAACTATCTCGACAAACAACAAAAACAACAACCTATAAACGAATTTTCTATTTAAAATTGCTTGTATGATTTTTAGTGAATATTTTAGTCGCCTGTACTTCGTATCTCAGGAACGAATCAAGTAACGCAACTCTAGCAAAAATGACATGCGAGTTCAATATTTCCAAAACGGTCCTCCAAATCTAAATAAATATGTCCTGATGTACTATCGGCTCGATGAAACCCTGCAACACCATGGAACCGTGTCACAGTGACGTTATGATTCAAGTCGTACGAAGTGTCAAACAAAATGTTTCAAAACGTCATTGTTACACCGCTTTATGGTGGGTCAGGGTTTCATTGGGCAGACAGTACTTGATGATTTTTCATAACTATTGATGACGCCGTGACCCTGCCTACTAAGTTGGGTGTCGCGGTTTGATTCCCGATATGGTCAAATATTGGTGTGATGAGATGAGCACGATTATTTGTTTCTGAGTCTTGGATGTTTCATTTGCATTTAAGTATTTATTTTTCATATAAGTATTCATCATCATCATCATCATCATGTCAGCCGAAAGACGTCCACTGCTGGACATTAGGCCTCCCCGAAGGCTTTCCACTCAGACCGGTCTTGTGCTTTTCGCGTCCACCGCGGTCGCGCGATCCTGACGAGGTCGTCACTCCATCTTGTTGGAGGCCTACCTACAGCTCGTCTTCCAGTCCGCGGACGCCACTCCAGAACCTTCTGACCCCATCGGCCATCAGTCCTGCGAGCAACGTGCCCCGCCCACTGCCACTTCAGTTTAGCTATTCTTCACCACCATTTCCCCCCAATGGTATAAGTATTCAGTACGTGGAAAACCGAGCGTCGCTAGAAAACGAAACTTCCCGAAGATGACAACTTGACAGATCGATTTACCGCCCCCGTAAATGCTGTTTCCGAGATCCAGATTTATAGTAGATTATGGTTGTATAGTACAAGCCTAAAGTTTCGATAGTTTATCAATTTGTGTGAAATTGTCTCTATATTTACTTTTAAATAAAAAGACACAAGGTTCTGTCAAAGAAGTACGAAGACAAAGTGGATACATTCTCTTTGTAGTAGTCTGTTTTCAGTTACTTCAGTTATTTCGTAAAGAAAAAACATGATTTTTGCGTCGCTGCTTCGTATTACGCCTGCGTCATATCGCCAGAGCATTAAGGCTAGCAATAACTCAGTAACCTAAGTGATTTTAAATTGCATTGTGCAACGCATTGATGCATCAAGCTAGCAACAGTGTCAATCAAATATACACCATACAACGCTGGGATTAGATTCGCGATGCGAGGACTTGTTTTGCCAATATTAGCGTGTCCGGTGCCCACGGCTCCCGATTTATTAACAAACTGGATGCGATAGTAGTTTCTGGCGCTGAGTATTGTCGGGCAATAACGAATGCAGGAAATAAGTAGTTACAGGCAGCGACAGCTTGTTAGTGTTGCCAATAGATAGCGATTGCCTTTGTCAAGTTAAGGCCGTGGAACTTTTATGTCTAACGACCTGGGACTAGGGTTCCCAGATGCAAAATAAAAAAAAAGGCACGCTGATTCATATTTAAGCGCTCGGTTGTTTTATGCGAACGCGACGTCAAACGTGATGCGTTTGACGCACATAACGTTTACGGGAGTTCCTTTAAAAGTTTGTACCTAGTTAAGAACTAAAAGTAACGTTAACTCTTTCGCTTTGAATCTGCTTCATTTATTGAATACTGCTAATTGGCGTTGAGTAGTATATAAAACGGAAAAACGTAATTAACGTATATATAAATAAAAAAGATAACGTACAACAGTTAATAGGTTTGTCCACAGGAAAGACGCTAACCTAAATCTGTGTATGACACAAACACACTTTCGTTAATATCAATCAGTTCAATAATCAGTCAGTCTTTATGGACTATACTCGTTTTACAATAAAATACAAACTGTAAATAAATCATATAAAGACGTAAACAAACGCTAGTGACTAAAATGAATTAAGCCGTAAGCCTTTCGCCACCAGCGCCAGCGGCTCCAACGGCATGTTACAAATCTATGTAAATGGAGTTGTTTGGCAATCGGTGCATTGCATCGCGTGAGTTAAAGTGGTTTCGACTGAAACTGTCAACCAATTAGGCCAACCAGACATTTGTAGGGGTATACAATGAAATATAAATGTCTAATGGGGCATAGGTTGCCGACCGACAGTTTGTTGCCCTTATTGAGTTATTATCGTCACAAAAACATTTACTATAAATGTGAAGAGATGCTTAACGCTGGCGTAAAAGATTTTCGAAAACGGACATACACTCAGGAGCAAAAATACCGGGTCAGATTGCGTTTTTCATACAAACGTGACTATTTCGAAGGCTTGGTTCCTCGCCAGGAAATGCTTTTAGTAAAATCTGATGATGAATACTTCGAGCATCGATACAGGACTTCCAGAGTGCCTAGGATACCCAACTGAATGAATGCGATCAACGCCGGAATTGTGCATGTCAAATGGCAATAAAATGTAAGGAAATCCAAGTGCTGACCCCTGTGGTGTTAACTGATTGTGCGATCAGTTAGGTATCTTAAGAACTTTTGACCTCCTCTATTGAACCTTGCAGTATCCACCATTAAAACTCACTCAAAACAACCCCTGGCGAGGAACCAAGGCTTCGAAATAGTCTCGTTTGTATGACAAACGCACTCTGACCCGGTGTTTTTGCTCCTGAGTGTAATAGAACTAGCGTTTTATGTTAGTGTTCTGTGACACCCGTACATAATCCACTGTTTATTTAACAACACAGTACCTGGATGGCCGAGCTCTATACAGATATTAGTAAAAGATAAAAAGATAAAAGAAATTTATTTAGTAAGTAGGCCGCTCGGGCACTTTTACACGTCAAGATACTACCAGCGCTTCCCAAGAGGAGACCACTGCTGAGAAGAAACGCCGCAAGAAACTCAGCAGTCAGTCATTTTTTAAACTTTCTTCTTACTTAGTATGGTTATAATATAATATAAATCATATCGTCTGTGGCTTGTTATCGCATTTTCAACGTTTCGATAGGTCTTATGTATTTGACAGCAATGGAGCAATGGATTTTAAGTCCTAGAATAAAAGCGCTGATCACATTCAACCTCTAGTAACGTAACAGCACCTACAGATGTATCTCAGATATGTCCGTAGAGCCAAACCGATTATCCCCTTAGCCTACCGACGAACCTATCAATCAGGACGTGTACTTGTAACCAATATAACCAGTCAAAAGTCAAACAAACAAAACTAGGCTTTTAGCAAACAGGTCAAACTAATAGAATTCGACAATTGGATCAATTGATCGCGGCAGTAACCGACAATTAAATAATTGAGGGCATATATTTGACATGCGACATCATTTATTTACTCGTGTTAATGTAAAAACTGTCACCGAATGAATACTTTTTTTTATGGCATAGCAAACGAGCACACAGGCCACCTGATTGTAAGTGGAAACTGTGACCCATAGACATTCGCAATCACAACACTGCAAGCCTAAGACTGCAAATGCGTTGCCAACCCTGAGGACTAAGATGGAATGCCTCTAGTCATTTCACCGGCTATCGTATCCCCAAACCGGAACACAACAATGCAAACACTGCATAAGGCAAAAGGTTAAAAACCAAATCAAATGTATATAAAGACGCTATTTAAAACTCACTTAAATGATGTCTAACTCACAATCTCGTTACAAAAAAATCATGTCATCATCAATGACGTTAATCGACAGACTAGACAAGTTGCCATCGACTCGACATGCGTTGTCATAGTAGATTGTTCAACAAGGGACTAAAACAAGCCAAAATGACAGCTTGCGAGCGAGGGTGGCTGTAGTTCGAGTGTCATTATGGTTGTTTAGTCTCGCGTTAAACACTCTACTTTTCACTTTGAATGCGAGGAAAAAAACGACGTTCTAAACAAAATTACAACATTTATTATAAAAAAGTTTCTAACAATTAAAACTAACAATAAGGTATCTTATTAATTCAAGTTATGAACATCTATTTAAAATACAAATAGGAAAAAAAAGTTCCGCAGTTTTTTTGTAAAGGGATGTTTTAAATGCTTGCATATTTAGCCAACAGATTCAAACTTGGAAACCATTTTCAAAGTGATTGGACCACGCATAATAAAAGAGTTCGGCCTTAATATGATTAAATAGATTCATATTCGTAATAATTAATCGTGTTTCACGAAATTAAATCCTTTTTTTTTATATATTTGCACAGTTGTCATTTTGAGGTTATTTCGACACCCAAAAATATGGTCCATACACAATCGACGACGCGCTGGCCTAGTTGGTAGTGACCCTGCCTACGAAGCTAGCGGTCCTGGGTTCAAATCCCGGTAAGGGCAGATATTTGTGTGATGAGCGCGAATATATGTTCCCGAGTCATGGATGTTTTCTATGTATTTAAGTATATATTTCTCTATATAAGTATTTATATCGTTGTCTAGTACCCATAATACAAGCCTAGAGCTTAGTTTGGGACTAGGTCAATTGGTGTGACATTGTCCCCTGATATTTATTTATTTATTTATTTATTAATCACTGAAAATGGCGATAATCCTCCATTCACAAACACCGTGATTGGTTGTTTAGGGGTTTCCAAAGTAAATTAAAAAATAAATACTTTAATCCCTAGAGCTTTAGTCCCGATTCGCAGAGATTTAAGTAGCATTTTAAGAGCATCAGAAGTGAAAAAAATTAAAAATGACAGTTGTAACGAGTGATATATCACGTGACTTACGTCAACTCCATACATTTTCTATGACAACGCAAAGCGCCAGTGATCACCGAACGCTATTTGTATGCGATGGCAACTTGTCTAGCCCACAGTTTCGTTACGGTGATAAAACTCTTCGTTAACCGGACATTTATATTGGTTTAAACACAATAATGCTATTATCTGTACCTATTTATCCTGTTAAACTGCTATTCATACATAATATCCAGAGAACACTTCATCAGTAGAACTAAGGTTACCGAAATAGCCCGAAGAATAGCTAAACTGAAGTGGCAGTGGGCGGGGCACATTGCTCGCAGGGCTGATGGCCGATGGGGTCAGAAGGTTCTGGAGTGGCGTCCGCGGACCGGAAGACGAGCTGTAGGTAGGCCTCCAACAAGATGGAATGACGACCTCGTCAGGATCGCGGGACCGCGGTGGATGCGAAAAGCACAAGACCGGTCTGAGTGGAAAGCCTTGGGGGAGGCCTATGTCCAGCAGTGGACGTCTTTCGGCTGACATGATGATGATGATGATGATAATGACTTCATTTGCCACAATACCTACGCTCCGATGCTATAAGCCTTATAGCACTTAATTATTTAATCTGTTCCCTTATCGTTAAGCTAAGTATCGTAAATCATTAAATCGCTACCTTCTCAAAAACCCTTGATTAAACTTTCGTACCAATCCGGACCTAATTATTCCAATCAATTGAAACTTTAATAAATCACACGCTACATTTTAACGATCAAATAATCAATTAAATTGGTATCATTAGTGATTTATTTCATTTGCAATTGACATGTGACATTCCGCGCTCGGTATCCAATAAACTGGATATGTCCAGATGGGCGATAAGAGATGTAAATCAAATATAAAATTTAGTATTTGTTTCTGAGCCTTGGATGTCTTCTATATATTTAAGTATCTACTTTTCTACACACGGCAACTAGCCTAAATATTGGAAATACCAAAAACGAGACTAACTTGTATTTTTAATAACAATAAAAACGGCTTCATTCGACTTTCAAAAATCCTGTTCCTTGACCGGGAATCGAACTGGTCGAATGAGAAAACAACAAAGTCGTGTTTTATGATATGATACAGATCGAAAGCTTCGTTGGACGTGATTTATATCTACAACACATACACCTTAAAAGTTACTTTATTATTTTGCCATATTCGACCTGTTCGATTTCCGGTTATATTATTGTTTTCAAAAATCAAACTTAGTCTCTTATCTGCCGTCTATGCCACATCGTTTTTCTCATCTATAAGTAGGTATCTATATCGTTGTCTAACAACAAGCTTAGCTTAGTTTGGGACTAGCCCCCTTACTAATAAACGTTGAGTAACGGGGGTATAGCTATACAATGTTTTGTACTTATCTGTCAAATTCAAATATCACAATGATAGATTAGGACAAAACATTGTATAGCTATACTATCGTTACTCAACGTTTATTAGTAAAGGGCTAGGTCAATAAACTATAAAATACACCTATTTTCGACTTAGTAAAGTTCCCAGGTGCGTCAGAAAGTTATTTAGCCTTCCTGTCTATTCCGGAACCCGGTCAACGTCCAGACGACGGAGCGTGACCTCGCCAATCGATCGACTATCATACCACAAGAGAAATAACACACACATGGTCTATTCAGTGATGCTTAAAGGTTAAAACAGTTCGGCTTGGATCAGGAGCCACAACATAGTCTTTTAAAGGAACATCTTCCTCAAAAACAATTGAATATAAATATTTTCTACTAGCTGTTCCCGTGCCCACTTCGATGGGATTTTTTTTTTGTAATATATAGCCTATGACACTAAACATCAAAATCGGTTCTGTAGATCCAGAGATTACGCCTTAAAACTTCACTACCTCTTTATAATATAAGTATAGATAGTATAGGTAAAATTATAATTGGGAGCAAAGAAATCCAGCCATTTTCTATGGAAAATCAGTACTAATGAGTCGTTTTGTTTGCTCCCAAGTGTAATAGTGAGCTAGTCCCAAAGTAAGCTCTAGGCTTGTACAGTCAAGTTCATAAATATGTGAACACTTTAGACTGTACCATGGGTGTAACGATAAAATAATAAAGAGAAATACATACTTAAATACATATAAAACATCCAAGAATTGTAACAAATCTCCAACGCATCACAATTAATATATAAAAAATACATATAAGCTAACAGGCTAGCTTTTCATAATATTTAGCATATCTAGAAATAGCTTGAGCTCAAGGGAAAGCCCATAGATGTTTATTTTTGTATGTGAAATTAAATAATAATTTCAATATACCGTATGGGTTAACGCCGGAATTGAGCATGTTCAGAAAAACATCTAAAATGGCAATAAAATGAAACGAAATCCAAGTGCTGACCCAAAATCTCCCGCTGTGGTGTTAACTGATTGTGCGATCAGGTATCTTAAGAATTTTTGACCTCCTCTATTGCACCTCGCAGTATCCACCAATAAAACTCACTCAAAACAACCCCTGGCGAGGAACCAAGGCTTCGAAATAGTCTCGTTTGTATGAAAAACGCACCCTGACCCGGTATTTTTGCTCCTGAGTGTACAACCAACCTGTATCTGTCTGTAATACAGGTTTCTTAATATAGGCCAGTTGCTTATCGTTTCCGAACATGTTGTAGTTAAGTTACGATGGATGTAGACAAGTCAGTTACGATTGTCGTCATACGTTTGTCAATTCTTATTGCTTACAAACACATGGTAACGGCATTCGGCTTTACAACATAATGTTTGTTCAACTGCAATGCTTTATTGTTACGCTGTTGGCAGTTGTTGTTCGGAATTAATTGTTCATCGGTTATTTGAGGAAATTGTGCCTGCTTTCTAGAGCAACTCGCTGAATATACTCGGCAGAGTAAGGGAATATCTACACTCAGGAGCAAAAATACCGGGTCAGGGTGCGTTTTTCATACAAACGAGACTATTTCGAAGCCTTGGTTCCTCGCCAGGGGTTGTTTCGAGTGAGGTTTAATGGTGGATACTCCGAGGTTCAATAGTGGAAGTCAAAAGTTATTAAGATACGTAACTGATCGCACAATCAGTTAACACCACAGCGGGAGAGTTTGCGTCAGCATTTGGATTTCCTTACATTTTATTGCCATTTTAGATGTTTTTTTGAACATGCACAATTCCGGCGTTAACCACAGATTCATTCAGTTGGGTATGCTAGGCACTCTGGAAGTCCAGTATCGATGCTAGAGGTATTCATCATCAGAATTCACTAAAAGCATTCCCTGGCGATGAACCAAGGCTTCGAAGTAGCCTCTTTAGTATGAAAAACGCACTCTGACCCGTTTTTTTTGCTCCTGAGTGTAGTTAACATTAAAATATTCCATGTCATTTGATATTTGTTTTTGCGGGTGGTAGGACCTTGTGCAGGGTCCGTCGGGATCGCAACCACCATCTTATCCATTAACCTACCGCAGTGTTCGCATTGTGTTCCGGTTTCGGGATAAGACAGCCCGTATAATGCCTAGCATAGAGGCATTCCATCTTAGTCCTCAGGGTTGGCAACGCGTTTGCAGTCTTAGGCTTGCAGTATTGTGAAAGCGAATGTCTATGGGTCACAGTTTCCACTTACCATCAGGTGGCCTGTGTGCTCGTTTGCCTACTCTATGCAATAAAAAAAAACCTTAAGGTTGACTGGTAGAGAATGCTTGTAGCAATAAAGTAAATAAATATTTTAATAAGTATCTCAATATTCACATTAAGGTATCGGTGACCGGTAGATTAAGATACAGGGCAACCACAGATAGAGGTTTCTCACATATTGTAGAACACTCATGACATGATAAGCATGTAAACAAAGTTATGTATGCGACTGTACACATAATTAGACATAAACATGCTTTTCGGCTCGTTACATAAAACCTCAATCGTGTATTAATGCATCGTATTATGCACCAGTCATATCCAGTAAACTCCTGTTAACCATTAACCAGGCTGACAGATCACACGTCTTAGTAGAGTTCCAGCTTTACTAACATACAAATGGGTACTATTTAGTAGATTTCATTTGGGAAACATGAATCTCTTGTGCCCGGTTCCTATATTCAAGAAACGAATTGTTTTCCTTACGCCTCGTTAAAAGGCACATTTTGTACGGAGCAAATGTCATAACGCTACGGCGCGTAAGGAAGACGATTCGTTTCTTAAATATAGGAACCGGGCATTAGTAGGCTGTACGCTTAGCTGAGTTAAGGTGCAACCCCACCGCTACGTAAAATACGGTGTCGTTGCGTAAACAAAAGACGGGGTCATAGTAACAACATGGCGCCGTTAATGACGCACCGCAATATACGCACCGTTAAGCAGTAGCACCTTTAATTACGTGTTATACAAAATGTGTCACACACTTTTAATCTTCAACTTATAATTGAAATTGATACACTAAGTTTACCCGTACCTACACTGCTTTTCCCATAGTTACAACTAGCTTCTGCCCGCGACTTTAACTATACCGGTTTTAAAAGTAACGTTTACGTTCAGGGAATAAGCTATCTCCATTTCAAAAAAGCAACAACAAACTAACACATACACAGACTTTTGCAGTTATAATATTAGTGAGATTGCGCATTCTAAAGTAATAAACAAATAAATCCACTCATACATAGACCAAAAAACCCATAAACCTTTCTTTTGGCTTTTCGCAGTTGGGTAAAAGCAATACATTTTATTTACCCTGTAAAATATATATGTCTATAAGGGCCTCTATGGCTCCTCTACAGTATGGTATTTAACTCTGTCGCCATTACTGAGAAAATTAAAGCTATCGGACAATCAACACGATAACACGCCATAGACAAATACAGAACCAGGAGAACAGAAGCCCAGCGCCTCTATTCTAGGCAGTAAAAACGATATCGAATTTATTCCATTACTGTCAAGAAAATAGCTATAAAAACGTTGACAACACGATAAGAGATCACACGTGGTTTTTACCGTGTTAAATAGAAGCCATGTATGAATTATTATTGGTTTCGTTTCGTAAACTTTTCACTTTGAACAAAATATAATTCCAGGGGAAATAGCGAACCACCTCTACGCGTACGGAATCCAAAACGAAACTTTGTAAGACATAAATTAAACTTTATATTGGAGAATCTCCCCGTACGAGTTTTATGCGGTTTATTTTTAGAAAACTAGGTCAGTTTTAGATCAATGGATGAGAAGTTATAGCTGAATTAATAAGTCTTACCCTACTCTCTAAGATACTTCAATAACTGATCAAATATTTGCTATATATATGTGAGAAACAATATAAGTACCTTTATGTAAACATATCATGCATCATTCGTGGTTATACACAATACGAATATACAGAACAGAAAACTTAGCGTACATAGACGCCAGAGCTCTCTTGAGTTGGGAGTTAATATTTTATAATCGCGGTTTGGGCCAGTTTGAAGCTAGATAAATATACATGTAAATAATATACAAGCATAATGAATACGCCATGAACATGGCTTTTATTCCATATAATAAATCAATAATGCCTTCCTTTGAAATGTTATCGCATATAGTTTTTTCAACTCAGCTGCCATTACTGTCAACTAAATAAAGAGCTGTAATAAACTGTAGTAGAATAGACAATAAATAATAACTGTGCCTAACGATTTTACAACGTTCTCTGCCGCCGACCGACAAACGTACGCAATTTCATCACCCAAACTGGAGTCATCGACCCCGAATGAAATTACATTTGAGAAACAAAAAGGAGCGCTTGTTAATAAATATTATAAATATTATAATTTGGAAGTCAAAAGCGCGATGGCGGCGGCGCCGCCGGAACACCGGCTTCCATATTTGAAAACGGCGGAAGCAACGTAACGAAGCGACGCGAGCGCTCCCGATCTTATAATAAACGTATTTTTTTTAACGAGGAACGGTATGATTATGTGGATTTTTAACGTCTCTCTTACAAAACTTGTACTGGCAACGAAATTAAATCTCACAAATATTATAAATGCGAAAATTGAATAGAGATAGCTTATACACGGGGTTTCTCTGCGTGATAGAATTAGAAATGATGATATCCGCAGTAGAACCAAGGCTACCGACATAGCCCGAAGAATAGCAAACTGAAATGGCAGTGGGCGCGGGGCACATTGCTCGCAGGGCTGATGGCCGATGGGGTCAGAAGGTTCTGGAGTGGCGTCCGCGGACCGGAAGACGAGCTGTAGGTAGGCCTCCAACAAGATGGAGTGACGACCTCGTCAGGATCGCGGGACCGCGGTGGATGCGAAAAGCACAGGACCGGTCTGAGTGGAAAGCCTCGGGGGAGGCCTATGTCCAGCAGTGGACGTCTTTCGGCTGACATGATGATGATGATGATTAACACATAATCTACTTTATATCCCGGAAAATTCAAGTTCCTTATGGAATAACGGTAACCAAAATGTACGCGGACGCTAGTAGGTATGTTATATAACGCGCATATTGCTTGAATAACTTCCTTAGTCAATGGAGTTTAAAAAACATGGTAAAAGTCAAGCATATCGCAAGTAACTGGTTAGGTATTTAACTTGTGTAGCAAGTTTTTCTAGTAACCAATTAAATAATAACAAAACAGGAACCCACACGATCTCTATTACTTGAAATGAACTCGTATGGCTCCTTAAAGGAATGTAACGATAACGTAAACGGACTTCGAAAACTGTTAAAACACGTCGGTATTTACACAGGCGCTCTTCGGGCAGCTTTCTTTGATCAATTATCGAACCCCCCCCCCTCTATAAGACCCTAGAAATAGCAATTATCCCGTTATTGTTATATACAACAAGTTGATAATTACACCTAGTCGATTAGCATCCAGCGTTAAACCAATGCCACGTTAAGGCTATAGCCCTTTCCAACGTGTTCCGTTGACCTTTACAGCACGTGCCTTTAATGTTCTGGCGCGTACGTTTCACGTATCATAATCTATGCCGTAGCCAATTAACTGCTATCATATCACAGTATACGTAAGTACACTGTTATGAAACATGTATAACAACAAGATGAGGAAAACCGAGCGTCGATCAGGCATCACCCAGAAAACACTTTTTCCCGAGGACAATTCGATATTTTTTTAAAGGCTATTTCGAAGCCTTGGTTGCTCGCTTGCGAATGCTTTTAGTGAAATCTGATGATGAATACCTCGAGCATCGATACAGGACTTCCAGATTGCCTAGGATACCCAACTGAATAAATCTGCGGCTAACGCCGGAATTGAGTATGCTCAGAAAAACATCTAAAATCTCAATAAAATGTAAGGAAATCCAAGTGCTGACCCAAACTCACCCGCTGTGGTGTTACCTGATTGTGCGATCAGTTAGGTATCTTAAGAACTTTTGACCAGCTCTATTGAACAACCCCAAAACAACCCCAGGCGAGGAACGAAGGCTTCAAAATAGTCTCGTTTGTATGAAAAATGCACTCTGACTCGGTATTTTTGCTCCGGAGTGTATATTTATAACTTACAAAGGAACAAGTTGGGTGCTCATCACCTCTGGCTAAAGTTGTTCAGTCCACTGATGACATATTAGCCTAGCTACCTCCCGGCTCAAATCTCCGTAAGACCAGATAATTGTGTGATCATCATCATCATCATGTCAGCCGAAAGACGTCCACTGCTAGGCCTCCCCCAAGGCTTTCCACTCAGACCGGTCTTGTGCTTTTCGCATCCACCGCGGTCCCGCGATCCTGACGAGGTCGTCACTCCATCTTGTTGGAGGCCTACCTACAGTTCGTCTTCCGGTCCGCGGGATTGTGTGATGAGAGCGGTAATTTGTTCCTGTATATTTAAGTATGCATCTCTCTATATAAGTATGCGTACTGTTATTTGGTACCCATAATATGATAAGAACCACAACCACGAAGTTTCAGAATATGGATAATGTTGACAGCAGTCAAACAATGCTGTTATTACTATGCCTTCACACGCAACAAATAAGTTTAGAAATGTTTTACTGCTGTCAATAATGTCCATAGTCAGAAACTTCATGGTCGTGCAATGTTTCAGGGTTGACATCTTATCTGCTCCTACTGTAATGTTTGGAATTAGGTCAGTTTGTGTGACATTGTGCCCTCATCATCATCATCGTCATGTCAGCCGAAAGACGTCCACTGCTGGACATAGGCCTCCCCCAAGGCTTTCCACTCAGACCGGTCTTGTGCTTTTCGCATCCACCGCGGTCCCGCGATCCTGACGTCACTCCATCTTGTTGGAGGCCTACCTACAGCTGTGCCCTAATATTCATTAATTTAATTATCATGCTTTACCTGCACTGCTATTTGTGATGTCACACTCGTCATGTTATAAAGTTCATTGCCCTGCAAACTTGGGCACTATTTCATTAGGTTTATAAATAACTTCTAATTCTGCAGCTAGCGTCTAAAGCTGGACCATGAACGTACATAAAACGGGAGGCAATCAACGTTTACGATCTAGGGTGATTGTTAATAATTTATTTTTAACGCATAGCGGTAAAACAGAGGGGTTTTAGTTTAACTTTTTATTTGTGGCATCATAGCGGCGAAACGGATGGGATTTTTTAAACTTATCTAATTTTCTCAAACATGCTCTTAAATGTATGCGTTAATATCACGAAATGAAGACATGAAGATTCTTGTTTATGGTATGATCAACCTAAGAAAATCCATTATATTCCGCAGCTCTAACTTTTTAAATATATAGATAATGTATAAATTACATACTGCCAACCACCACTAGACACACTTGCGACATAAAAAAAACAAAATCAAGGGTCCTATATTTATGTGCGGTTACATGGTGCTCGAAAAGCTTATTCAAATGGTATGTTTAAAAAATAAACAATTATACATTCTTTTTTCCTAATAAACTTTTATTATTTTTTGATACCTGCCGCCGTTTTCACCATCTTGACAGTAATAGACCACAGGTGAAAATTCGCTATTTTGCAATGTTAACAAGCTTTCACATCAGTGGGACTCATATCAGCTGTACACTGAAATGTCACCTGTCACCTGCCATTGTCACGATGATGACATATGGCATTGCTTGAGAAAAGCCAAATACAATCCTCGGCCGGAACCTTACTTTACGGCCTCCGCAGTAATGTACTTTACTATAAATCAGGATGGTATTAGCTAGATTTAAAAAAAAACTTTATTATGTAATCTTCAAGAACGCGTCGCCATTTCATGGAGAGTTTTATACGTTTCTTGCTGTGTGTTAAAAGTCTAAAGATTAGATCGACTTTTGTTTCAAAACCGTCTGTCAGTTGGAATTGGGCCGAAACAGAGGAGCTCGACATAAATTAAGAATAACTCTACCCAGATGTGCCACAGTTCCGGCTGCTGGGCAACGAATCAGCCGTTTTGTATGGGAGTTTATGGGCTCGTTCAATCTGAAGGCGTATTTATTAGGCAAGCGCATGCTTCTTCTCTTCCTGAGCGGATGACATACAGTTTAATCTCTATTGTTATAGCACGTGTTGATTGGTACTCTTGGGGTGCCAGTGAAACAAGGTATAAGTCTGCCGAAGATCGAGTGAAAAAGGGATTAAGTTTAGTATACTCCGTTGGTGTTTATACCCTTTTTTATTACCAGTTAAGTCGACTTGTACCCATAAAACTGTACTGTCGTAGTAGTCGAAGCCTTTTATACTCTACCAGTAGCTATAGCTACATTCAATTCAAAATCCTGTACTATGACTATGCAATTATGTAATCATCATCATCATGTCAGCCCAAAAGACGTCCACTGCTGGACATAGGCCTCCCCCAAGGCTCTCCACTCAGACCGGTCTTGTGCTTTTCGCATCCACCGCGCTCGCGCGATCCTTACGAGGTCGTCACTCCATCTTGTTGGAAGCCACTCCAGAACCTTGTGTAATAAATAAAAATATCAAAAACCATATACCGTGTTGAATAGACACCCTGTTCCCGTTATTGAAATATGTAAAATCGATAACAACAATGAGTCAGAGCTCCGGAGTTGGAAAGCAACAGGACGCGTAGAAAAGCAACAAGCCATACATGAAATTTTGAGAGAAACTTGGCTGTTCAAACGGTAATATGATTAAGGTAGACGTCCGAATTAGCGTCACTGTACTTTATACTTCCCCAATTCCCCATACTTTGAATTAGCTATAAGCGTTAAATTAAAACAAGATAAACGATGAGAAATGTTTATGGCTTTGATATTCCACACGAAAATGTTTAAGTAAAGGATAGGACTGCGCGTAACACAGATATAACAATTCACTCCTGAGTGACGACGCCGGCACAAGCGGCAAGATTGCATCAACATCCATTATATTTTGTGGCATATTTGCAATAATTGATATTATACCAAAAGGAAGAACAAATAACTTTTTAGCAAGTATTTTACTCAGTTAAGATACGTTTTTGTCAAAGAAAACATGCATGATTTTATTGCATATTTATAAAAAATATAGTTTCATAGCGGCGGGAGTTTGAGGTAAAAACAAAGAACCGGCAGAACCGGGAATCCTGGTAACGTCCTCCCCTAAAACCGGGGAATGTAATTCTCAGAACCGGGCCCGGTACTGCATGCCCTAATCACCACGCAAATAAATATTTTCTATTGACATGTCGACCACTCGGTCGTTTACCTCCCTTAGTTATTTCATGCAATTTCTTTACATTTATATATACTTAAAATGAACTTCATACATGCGTCCAAGACATTTATAGCAGTATTACTATGATACAAGTGAGCCGTGTGGTTGCCGGGTTAGAATAGTGCCACTCCTTGTCTTCCCGTGGATGTCGTAAGTGGCGACTAAGGGAATAAAGGCTTGTAGAACTGTTAGGCGACCTTGCAATCTGTCATTAATACACTGGTAAACATGTTAGCCTAATGCGCAAAATGTGGTTACAGAATTATCAACCAACTTTTAGAGTTATTATATAATTCATATAGCTCGGAGAACTGATAACCGTTGGGGAAGAAAAGTTCTCGAGTGGCGGCCCCGCACCGGTGGACGGAGTGTTGGACGGCCTCCCACCCGGTGGTCTGACGACCTGGTTAGGATCGCGGGGAGCCGCTGGATGCGAGCGGCTCAAGACCATGACTTGTGGCGCTCTTTGGGGGAGGCCTTTGTCCAGCAGTGGACGCCCCCGGGCTGATGATGATGATGATGATGATGTTTAATTCTGTAGCTCTGCCTACCCAACTCTGGGACCGAAGGTGTGAGTTTATGTATGTGAGTATAACCAAGTTCTGGTCAGAAGACTTACACTCAGGAGCAAAAAAAAACGGGTCAGAGTGCGTTTTACATACTAAAGAGGCTATTTCAAAGCCTTGGTTCCTCGCCAGGGAATGCTTTTAGTGAAATCTGATGATGATACAGGACTTCCAGAGAGCCTAGGATACCCAACTGAATGAATCTGTGGTTAACGCCGGAATTGTGCATGTTCAAAAAAACATCTAAAATGGCAATAAAATGTAAGGAAATCCAAGTGCCGACCCAAACTCTCCCGTTGTGGTGTTAACTGATTGTGCGATCAGTTAAGTATCTTTTGAACTTTTGACCTCCTCTATTGAACCTCGGAGTATCCACGATAAAACCTCACTCAAAGCAACCCCTGGCGTGGAACCAAGGCTTCGAAATAGTCTCGTTAGTATGAAAAACGCACTCTGACCCGGTGTTTTTGCTCCTGAGTGTATTAGCCAACTAGGTCTAATTTATCGTTAATTAGCAATCTAGAGACGTCACTCGGTCGCGATCAGTGAGCCTAGGACAAGATTCTTGACGTTATTCGAAAACGATTTTAGATAATTGACACGTCTGACAGCTCACGTTAATCTTATACATTTTGAATAACAATAACGAACGCCGAATGCATCTTGTCTAGTGCCTCTGGGTCTTCATTCCGTGAAGAAGAGTATAGAATACACAAGCGAATGTATTTTCAGGGTTCCGTATACGGATAGTAGTCCAACAGGACCCTATAAATATGCGTCCACTGTCAGTCCGTCCGTCATAGCTTTAAAGAGCTGTATCTTTTAAACCGTATTAGATTAGACCGGGTTGTTTTTTTTTTCAGAATTATAATACAGCGGATGTCAAAACGGTAAACTAAAAAAAAAAAAAATGGTCAAGTGTGAGTGCCCAACTCACACTCGCGCTGGTTCGATTCGAAAAAGCATTCAAACCGAAATATAATATCTGCGCCGCGGTTCGGATCCCATGGTGCGCGAGTATGACTCGCAGGAGCCGGAGGAGGAGGAGGATAATGTCTTTGTCATAATGTTTTTTTACCTTATAACACATTTTGCCCAAAAGTAATTCTGTTGTCCTAGTAAAAAAGAGTAAAAGACGACATAACAAACAATAAAAACCCGTATAAATCATATTCGGAGTATACTTACACCCTTTTTCACTTGATCTCCAGAAGACTTGTACCTTATAGCCATTTTCACAAGTCCCCAGAATTACACACATAGACATACCTTCAGTCAATCGGGAATGGATGATTTGTTTATGGTTCCAAATTCAAATTTTTGTTTTTTTTGTTGTTGTTAGATTGGCACAACTGTTTTCTATTTTGGCGCGGAGTTTGATTTGCATCTGTTATTAATATTAAATACAGTGCTGTTTTTAGTTATATCATATCTAGTGTGTATTGCGAATTTCATAATGGACAAAAACATTGAACAAAGAGTTTGTCTTAAATTTTGCATCGCCAATGGAATTTCGTGTTCGGAGTCACTGAAAATGTTACAGAAGGCTTACGGTGATTCGACTTTATCAAAAACACGTGTTTATGAGTGGTACAAAGCGTTCAAAAGCGGTCGAGATGTGATGGAAGATTTGCCTCGCTCTGGTAGGCCATCAACGTCTGCAACTGAAGTTAACATCGCAAAAGTGAAGGAAATAGTGACTGAAAATCCTCATTCAACTTTGAGAGAGATAGCCGCCGAACTTTCTGTATCTCACGAGTCGATCCGTACTATTTTAACTAATCATTTGGGTATGAAACATGTTACCGCTCGGCTAGTCCCAAAAGACCTGAATTTTCTCCAAAAACTCAATCGCATGAGAGTCGCTGAGGACATGCTAGAACGAGTCAATTCCGACCCAACATTCATGAAACGCATTGTTACTGGTGACGAGACGTGGGTTTACGAGTTTGACATGCAAACTAGTCAACAAGCTTCGGAGTGGCGCCTTCCAACTGAACCGAAACCGAAGAAACCACGCCAAAGTCGATCAAAAGTCAAAGTCATGTTGACTGTTTTCTTTGACTATCGCGGTGTTGTGCACTCGGAATTCTTGCCGGAAGGTCAAACGGTAAATAAAGAATATTATTTGAGCGTTATGCGGCATTTAAGAGAGCAAATTCGACGAAAAAGGCCAGATTTGTGGAATGAAAATTCTTGGATTTTGCACCACGATAATGCGCCTTCGCACAAGGCCATCATTGTGAAAGAATTTTTGACCAAACACTCAACAAATACCATCGAGCAACCACCATATTCACCAGATATGGCTCCTGCCGACTTCTTTCTTTTTCCTAAACTCAAATTACCACTTCGTGGCACCCGTTTTCAATCGGTAGAAGACATAAAGGAGAATTCGCGCCGAGAACTGAATTCAATTCCGGAAACAGCGTTTAAAAAATGTTTTGATGATTGGATTATTCGTTGGCGTAAGTGTATCGTTTCTGAAGGAGCATACTTTGAAGGTGATAAAATAAATTTGGATGATTAACAAACAGTTTGTGTATTATTGATCTTTTCCCGGTACTTTCTTGACAGAGTAGTAGACCCCCAACTGGCACTCGGACCGGTTTCGTTTTAATTGGCAGTATTCCACTACCTCTTTGTGCGACGGCATGTTGCATCGCTAGCGATCATAAGCGGCGTTGATTGCTTCTTACCCAGTGTGGCATGCCCTTTTGCCTCCCTTTCATGGAGAACAAAAGCAACAAAACGTCACGGTAGCTCTTGACTTGGCAATCGGCGCTCGTTATTTTTTGGGTTCCGTATCCAAAGGGTAAAAACGGGACCCTATAACTACCGGCCGTGGGCCCGTCACAAGATACGTCAAAGTAAGCCAAACCATAGAACACTGTCATTTCTGACGCATCTCGAGACGAGCATTACAGTTGAGATCAGTTTATTAATACGGGCCTAACACTCCACTGTCTGTCTATTACCAGGATAGCATATTTGAACTTTTCACAGGTGATGTATTACTGTTGCTGCTATAACAAAAAATACTAAAAGCAGAATAAATTAAACATTAAAGTGTGATTTTTTAGCCGTTTTTTGCTCGATATCAATAACGACAACAGGTAGAGGCTTGAAATATTCACAGAATATTTAGTTGTACGTGTAGGGTAAAGTCACCAGTGGTCAGCCAGAGACCTGTAGTCAACCTCTGCCTATATTTTGTATAAGTGGGAAGAGTACGAAAGATATATTTCCCACACTTGGCACTCGTATAAGGTCGACTACTGGTCTCTGGCTGACCACTGGTGACTTTACCCTATGTTCACTTTAAAAATGAATAATTAAATTAAAATGAAATAAATATTTAAGGGTCCGAGTCTTATTCATAATCATATCTCGGATATATCGCAAATCATCTTGGAATGGCGCGCAAAATATACAACAAACTACCGCAGGATATTGTTGAAAATAAAGTGCAAGTAAGTTTTAAGACAAAGTTTAAATCGTTTCTTGTTGAAAAGGCCTATTATTCTGTGTCAGAATTTTTAAGTGATACCATTCAAATGTACTGACAAATCATTTATATTTAAATACATTATTAATAAGTACGTAGGATGAGCATGTTGCATGCACATTTGTTATTATTTGATCAAATTAGGTTATACGAAATTTATTAATATATAGTTAAAATACTACGCATGCTGCATGTAAAACAATGTAAATTTGTACGCCCCAAGGCACCTCATAGTGATACAAATAATAAATGTAACATCTAAATTTACCTATGTTGGACAAATAAATATTTTGAATTTGAAAAAATCAATTTTAATATGAAAAAGATTTAGGCTAGTGTTCTGAATTTAAATCGTGTCCCAATAGTGCGTGATCTTAACCATCCCATTACTATGCTTAAAGATCTGTCCATCGAACAGCAACAGCTTCTCCACTTGACAAATGCACACATTATACAGTGTGTGGCCCAAAACCGGGGATAATATTAAAAACAGGGGCTCTATAGATCACCGGTAATTACATTATAATGGTCGTACCTAATTAAAATCAAAACTTAACTTTCAGTTTTTTTCTGACAAACTTAATCGCAAATTCAATGTAATGCAAACACCGCTAAATCTACCGCCTGTTGTCAACGGCACCCTGTACTCAGTCAGACATACCGCGTACCAAGTGACCAAGCGACGATATCGCGACGGGAAAATACATTACCTACGATTTTTAAATTTGCAGGCTCTTTTCTCCAAAATTATAGACTTTGTAATATTAGATTCTTGTGATAGTTAGTTGAAATGATCTAAAGAATCCCCATTTAATATTTTCGCCCCGGTTTTGGGCCACACACTGTATAGGTTTACGTGAGTTAAAGAAAAACTCTTATAAACAAAAGCAAAGCGAGCAGGGCGCATCGCTAGTGGTATAAAACCAACATGGTTTCAAATCAATATTGAATATTGGAACGAGCCACGTAATATCACTGTATGCCACAGGGAATTCCGACGTCCGTTCGTCGCTGTTTGTTCATGAAATGAACATGCGAAGACACAAAGGAGCTCCGATGGCTACGTACCTATAGGCAAGTCATTAGTTGCATCGAGGTACATTTACAGGTATCCAGTCGGTGGGAAGTCTGTTGGTAAGCGCAAATAGGACGGTGCTCGTCATCATTAGAGCAATATGGAGTCCAACCAAGGTTTTCCTAATTATCCTGGATTAAGGTATGGCGCTGGTAAAGCCCCTGAGTTCAAATAGGGCCTTTTGTCTGTATGTAGTAGTGGTCCTGATATCCGTGTTACACGCGGAACCGTAGCTCCGTGATCTTAGCACCGGCGCTGCTAAGTTCCCGAACTACACGGTCACGCCAAGATACGTATCCGTGTCTGCGTTCGGCTACTGCGGATCCCGGCTCCGGCTCCGCTCCGCACGGTTATTGAATGAAAGCTTGTCGAACGGAGCCTTATTAGATATGTTATATGTGTTCTAGTTTATTTTTATTTGTCAAGCTTTAGTTATATTTTTCTTGTTAGTAATTAGTTGTATTATTCTGTTTTCTACATAACCAGCCATTATGAGTTTAGACAAAAACAAAACCAAGGACTTGCCGAATGCATTGCATGAATATGAAAATGGGGTACACGAAACACGGACACGACCAGGAGCCCTAGTTTGTAGCCTGACGCGACGAATGAACGAATTTAATCGCACAGTTTGTTTGAATGTCGTCGAGGTTGTCTCACGCGTCACGCGAGGGTTCCGTACACTTGAACAGTACGCACGTCCCACCGCCAGCGAGTAAGTGACTCGACTCGACTCGACATCAACTATTTTATGGCTCAAGAAATGAAAAAGAGATACTAGTAGAGGCTCCGAATAGGAGACAACCTTCACCGGGCTGTTTATTCGATAAAAACTATTTTATACCGAATTTAATATGTTAGTTTCAGTCCAGTATATAATTACTTAATAAAAAATAAAAATAAATAACTTTTGTTTTAAATTGCAACTGCTTCTTTAATAGAAAAAGCTTGCTTAAGAGCCTATAATAGAATATGCAAACGTTTAAGTGGACTATATTGTTCCCATCATATAACTATTGGGTAGGCAGGTGTAAAGCAATTCCATTTTTTTTAAACTGCTTTCTTAAATTTTTAATGAAGTAATTATACACCGGACTGAATTTTTTCAGCCTTCCTACGAGGTGTATGTGCCCTGGCCGTCAACTGTCAACGTTTTGATAGCTCTATTTACTTGACAATAATAATTATAGATTAAATGTATGTCATTACCGATTGTCAATTATTTCTGTATCCAATTAGTCAAATCTATGTCACACGCCGGGCTTTAGGTGTATCACTAAGCCACATTGCCTCTTATCTTATCCGTTAACAGCTGGCTGCGGAAACGAGGATAAAACCATATTTGCAAATAGTTCAGAACTTCAGAATCCGCTCGTTGCTATTAAAAATACCTAAATGTAGCTACTATATGAATAGTTTTCTAATTCTGTAACAACTGCATTCAATCTAAAAAAAATTACACGACTGCCCAAAAAAAGGTGTGTAATGTTTTCTGGGTTCATGTATATAATGTATCCACGATTCTTTATTCCACCATAACTTCTAAACTTCTTCGATTTAAATGTGTGTGGTATCGCTAGAATCCTTTCACCATCCCGGGTGACATTAGATACCTAAACTGTCTTCTAATTATTACAATAGAAATCATTTGAAAGGTCTTAATGTGACCATCTCAAAAATACACGAATATATACTGGACCGCAAAACTAAGTATCACACTTTATATGGCATGTTCTTTAAAAGTGTGATGCTTAGTCTTGCGGCCCAGTGTTAGCATTCATTATTTATTACTGCAGGCTGCATTGGAGTATCTTAAATAAAATGTTTCTTAACTAGGTATCACGAAAATCAGGCGGGTCATTATTGAAATGCAGGTACGCTCTGGAAGAAGGGGGTAGCTATTTCGGGGAGTTTTGAGCTACACTCGGGAGCAAAATACCGGGTCAGAGTGCGTTTATCATACAAACGAGACTATTTCGAAGCCTTGGTTCCACGCCAGGGGTTGTTTTGAGTGAGGTTTAATGTTGGATACTTCAAGGTTCAATAGAGGAGGTCAAAATTTGTTAAGATAGCTAACTGATCGCACAATCAGTTAACAAAACAGCGGGAGAGTTTGGGTCAGCAGTAGAATTTCCTTACATTTTATTGCCATTTTAGATGTTTTTCTGAACAAGCACAATGCCGGCGTCAGCCGCAGATTCATTCTGTTGGGTATCCTAGGCACTCTGGAAGTCCTCGGGGTATTCATCATCAGATTTCACTAAAAGCATTCCCTAGCGAGGAACCAAGGCTTCGAAATAGCCTCTTTAGTTTGAAAAACGCACTCTGACCCGGTACTTTTGCTCCTGAGTGTAGATCATAGTAACAATGGCATGCTTTAGGCATAAGAACTAAGACCTACCTACATAGAACCATGTATAGTCACCAGCACTAATACAAACCTAACTACACCATTATATAAATCACCATCACTTTCCCTGACTCCGTAACAGTAAACTAACAAGGTAGAGTAACAAATTACAATAACTACCAATCAACGTGCAAAACAAATCGTAAAAAAATAAGGGCACATTTCTGACGAGTTTTATTTTCAATATGGAAACAAAGGCTTCCGATACCGTGGAGTACGATCCTCTCAAAACGAAATGTAAACAGAATCCTTTGTAAAAACCGAGCGGCAGCTACAAAAATAAACGCAAAGGGAAATATTGAAAAATGTAGTTTGAAATACAAACAGCGAGGATCCTATTTTAGTTTCTGTCGGAGCAAAGAAAATGTTCGTGTATTTGATGCACAGATACCGGTTTTATTTCATTAACTGTACTATGGTGAAGTTTCATTTAATTACTCTGGAAATATCTATACATTTTAAAAGATTTTCATTTTCTCAAACGAGCTCGGAAGCGATGGCTTCTTTTGAAATTAAAAGACGCGAAGCGCCTCATTTTCATCCTAGGAGTGAAATAAATGCATGACAACATTGACAACCCATTATGCAACATCTATACCAATATTATGATGAGGTGAAGTTTGTGAAGGGGTAAACTCTGGATCTACTTATTCTTTTACCAATAGAAAGCCACGTTATTTGTGAGTGTCACAGGCTATATACACTCAGGAGCAAAAAAAAACGGGTCACAGTGCGTTTTTCATACTAAAGAGTCTATTTCGAAGCCTTGGTTTCTCGCCAGGGAATATTTTTAGTGAAATCTGATGATGAATACCCCGAGCATCAATACAGGGCTTCCAAAGTTCCTAGGATACCCAACTGAATGAATCTGCGGTTAACGCCGGAATCGTGCATGTTCAGAAAAACATCTAAAATGGCAATAAAATGTAAGGAAATCTAAGCGCTGGCCCAAACTCTCTCGCTGTAATGTTAACTGATTGTGCGATCAGTTAGGTATCTTAAGAACTTTTGACCTCCTCTATTGAACCTCGGAGTACCCACCATTAAAGCTCACTCGAAACAAGCCCTGGCTAGGAACCAAGGCTTCGAAATAGTCTCGTTTGTATGAAAAACGCACTCTGACCCGGTATTTTTGCTCCTGAGTGTATTACCCCTAAAGAAATTGCCCAACGAAGTGGGCACGCGAACAGCTAGTTTTAAATACAATGGAACGAACCATGACAAGCCAACCAACCCACTCAATAAAAGTAGATATAACCAACTTAATAAAAGGCGGTGCCGTCATCAGGCGGCGATTCGTGGTACTTTAAATTATGAATATTATAATAATTGCTTTTTAACAAAGTACAGGGAGGAGTGCGTTTTTCATACAAACGAGACTATTTCGAAGCCTTGGTTCCTCGTCAGGGCTTGTTTCGAGTGAGGTTTAATGGTGGATACTCCGAGGTTCAATAAAGGAGGTCAAAAGTTCTTAAGATACCTAACTAATCGCATAATCAGTTAACACCACAGCGGGAGAGTTTGGGTCAGCACTTGGATTTTCTTACATTTTATTGCCATTTTAGATGTTTTTCTGATCATGCACAATTCCGGCGTTAACCGCGGATTGATTCAGTTGGGTATCCTAGGCACTCTGGAAGTCCTGTGTCGATGCTCGCGGTATTCATCATCAGAATTCAATAAAAGCATTCCCTGGCGAGGAACCAAGTGTGAAAAACGCACTCTGACCCGTTTTTTTTGCTCCTGAGTGTACTTCAGGTGATTCTTAATTAATTGAAATCTTTTAATTTGGGTAAAGCATTACGCGGCGGCGTAAACGGGGATTGGCCGAAGAGGTAAAATACAATATTCTGGGCCGGGCGTCTACAATAATAGGTACACTGCAGGACTGTACAATGCAGGTACTCATCCCACTTCTGTCTTGCGTGAACTGTAAACGCAAACAAGTACGTAATTAAGACCTACTTATTTAATAAGAATTGTTGTTAAAAATAACACCTGATGACGTATTAATGGAATGCCTTTACCGGTTCTGTTAAAGACGAAATCTAGTTTTTCATGATTCCCAGTACTTTTCTACCAGATTTTTCAATGAACGTTTTCTTATTTGGGGACATTAATATTAAACTGCAAACTAGCTGCACGGTTGGTTTGCAGTTATGATACAGTTACATCAGATGCATCATAACTGCCTACGAACTGCCATTTAGCAGCTGGGTTGCAGTTAAAACGCAGTCCGTCTGTACCGGCCCTTAGTTTGGGACTAGGTCAATTGGTGTGACATTGTCCCCAGATATTTATTTATGTAATTATCTCAAGGAAAAGTTACAATGGCTATAACAAAAGTGATCAACATAGAACTTGGCCACTTACAGTACACTGGAGAGCGGAAATTGGGTCGTTGGTACTAATTTATTCCAACCGTGGCCCATATTCATCAGACTTGAGCGTAACTTAAGTTGTTGGAAACTGTGCCGCAGAAGTTAACAGAGATAGTTGGCGGAGAACCAGCTATGAGAATGGAACAACACCACCTTTATATTTAGCTTTGTAAGTAGCCTAGAATATGCAAACGTTAGGTTGACTATTGTCTTCCCATCACAAAGGTTGAACACTATTAAATTGTCGCTAACTTATTAGGTTTCTTTAGGACGTATTTGCATGTATTTGTAGTCATAAAAAAATACATTCACTTGTTTTTGTAGTCAAACGCGTTCGTGAATTAATTTTGTGGAACTATTGAAAGAAAGCAGCGAGAGGGTGATCCAACGAGAAAATGGAACAAAAAATTTAAGTCAAAGGTGTATAAGCTGTTTGATCAAAATCCGGCAATCTCTTCTCAAGTCAAACAAATCTAATTACAAAAAAAAACAAAAAGCTCCGAAGAGAACGGCGGAACAGTTTAATCGAGCAGTTAGACGGTATAGATTCCTGTACAGTCAACGTCATATAGTTGGTAGCATCCAAAGTAGCCAAATAGTACGTTACACGTCCTTATTACCGTAGTAACAAGGGCGTGTAACGAACTATTTGGCTACTTTGGATGCTACAAACCATATGACGCTGACTGTACACCTTGTGGGTTCAAAAAACAGGTTGATTAGTTAATGACGACGAAACTTTTTAAAAAACGTTCTTAAAAAATACCAGTGACAAATACTTTTCTTCTCGCAACGTCTCAGGTCTGCATGAATCAGAAAAAGTGATTACAGTAGAGAAATTCGCCAAGAATTTTCTCCAGTTATATGCCGTATAGATATGCCAGTGCGGCATGAGATGTCCGCCTTTCGTAACCAACGGCCAAAATTAACACGGGTATTTATATATTTGAAGGCTTAAAAAAAAGGTTATTACCACTATCAAAAAACACTTACGAAATTACTTTGGTCAGATAGGACAAGTTGTCACTATTCGTCGCGAGGTTTGAACTGGTATAATCTGAATTCTGTCGATATAGTGCCCAAGAATACGAATCCGCCGAATTTCCCAGAACGGCCAATAGAAAAATACTGGGCTAATATTAAAACAAAGCTGCGAAAAACATGCCCGCCGGCCCCATCATTACCTGATTTCAAAATAAAATAAATGAAATGTACTGTACTGGTCAGAAATAAATCCGTGCAAAATTCTATGAGTCGCGTCAAGACCAAAATCATCAGAATTCTCACGTCATCAGAATCAAAAGAATTTTGGGTTACTAGAATATTATTTCATTCTGTAAACTATAATTCAAATGGCGACAATTTACTAGTACTTACCCTTTATAACTATTGGGTAGGCAGCTATAAAACAGTTATAGGTGAAAAACTTAAGTAAATCACGTGTTGCATGTAGTTGTAACACATCTGTATAGACTCATTGACATTCTATATTTGAAATTTGACGGAAATTCCATATTACCCTCAGGAGCGTGCGTTTTTTTATACAAACGAGATTATTTCGAAGCCTTCGTTCCTCGCCTGGGGTTGTTTTGAGTGAGGTTTAATAGTGGATACTGCGAGGTTCAATAGAGGAGGTCAAAAGTTCTTAAGATACCTAACTGATCGCACAATCAGTTAACACCACAGGGGGAGAGTTTGATTTCCTTACATTTTATTGCCATTTTAGATGTTTTTCTAAACATGCACAATTCCGGCGTTAACCGCCCATTCATTCAGTTGGGTATCCAAGACACTCTGGAAGTCCTGTATCGATGCTCGAGGTATTCATCATTAGATTTCACTAAAAGCATTCCCTGGCGAGGAACCAAGGCTTCGAAAGAGCCTCTTTAGTATGAAAAACGCACTCTGACCCGTTATTTTTGCTGCTGGGTGTAGTTTTGTGCACAACGACTATAAGTCGTTACTAATAATTTGCACCAAACTTTGGTTAATACTTTCGATTGGTATGTAATTTGTCTATTAAACAAGGTCATAAACTGTTTTCCGCCTACCTTTTCGTCATTATATTACTTAACATATCAAATTTGATATAAAATACTTTTTATCTAATAAACAGCCCAGTGAAGGTCGTCTTCTATTCGGATATTAGACCATAATTCCTTAACAGGCAGAATGCATACCGGTAACGTTAGCAATATTTAATCTTGAACAAGCACCGCGGTGCGCTCGCCTCAATTTTGTAGTTAATTATTTTGTTGGCGTTACCACTACACACTCCGCAACTCTCAAGTGAACCTATAAACTGTTAGAACGGGGCAGTTAGGAAGCGTAGCGTTTATTTGCTAACGATAACCAGACTCCAGTTACGCGGTTAATCGCAAACAAGCGGACACACTGCTTGTTAGTATCGGGAGCGAAGAAATAAATAATGGGACAGCGATAGAACAGGTTTAAAAAATACCGGTTGATACCGGTTTCTTTCGGTTTCGAGGAAGCAACACCTTCGTTGCAACTTGTTTTTTTCACTTGTGAAGTGACGACGCGCGCCGTATGCGTCTGGATTAACCGTTTTTGTAGCTCCAAATCGGCTGATACGAAAAGAACTTTATATAAAGGTAATTAAAACATTTTGCGTCAAAGTCAAAGTATAGTAACATGAAACGCGTCGAGTGTCTGCTGACCGCAGCGCTCGCGTCAGATAGACTAAGATTTTAACTCCCCCTGTTTCCTCCCGTTGGGGGTCGATTTTCCCTAGCTCCAGCGGTTTTGATGTCAGTGTCTTCCTTTATAACTATACCTATATTCAGATTTAAATGGAAAACAATCACGACTAAGACTTGATTTGAGTTGATGCTCAAACTAATATGTCCTTGAAATTCGGTAAACGAATTTAAAACTTAAATTGTTCGAATTAATTTTTATAATCGTATACCACATTTCAAAGACATATTGGAGTTTGATATTTATCGAATCATTTATTCCTGAGATACTGGCGACTAACTTGAAACAGAAGATTTGTTCATGCTTGACGTTATTGACTTTATTTTGTTTGTAGGAACGGCTTTGGAACCACGCTACGCTGAGCTCATTGCACTGTTTTTTCCGTTACGTTTACACACAGGTCAACTTGGTAAAAAGTTATGTCATATGCCCTATTAATTATGTACTTAAACAAGCAAAAGTATCCATCAATTTCAAGGAAATACTTTAGCTTCTCTTTAGGACGGTGCGCGTTTGCATGCTAGTCTGAAATGTGTGGTTGCATTTTCGCAGTGGCCGTACGCATGCGCGACACGGAAGCCTCGCCGCAAATAGGCCAATTCTGCGCATCGCATGCTATCCACATTCCGGACTGGGAGAGGGGGGGGGGGGGGGGGGCTAGAGTTCAACCGAGGGTCAAAATGTGATCTCAACCAACAGAGTACTGGGACGAGATTCGAAGCGGTAAAAACCATAATCGTCTTTGAGTAGCGAGCCTGGTATGGTTCAGTTTTTTTTTTTTAATCTCATTTATTTTACAAGCCATACATCTTATGATGAGAAGATCCCCCGCAAAGCACCTAGTTTCTTTTAAAAGATCCAACCTAGATTGATCGTTGATTTTACACTCTAGAACTAAGTGGAGGAGGTCCTCTTCTTTGTCACATTGTGTACGGTTTGGATCGTCTCTTTTTTTCATAATGTAGTTAAATTTGTTAAGTGGGAGGTGGTAAGTTCGGGTTCGGAAGCCAATAACTAATTCTTTTCTGTTGAGATCTCGTGAGGCAAACCAAGGTACGCGTGGTGGTTCGTCTACAATGGAAGGTTTGGTTTAGTTTATCGCGTGTCAAAATGTGGACAAAGCCTCCGTCACTATCGTACATGTACAATGTCACAAATTGACGGATGTCTTATCTATATTTTGTCACGCGATGAAGTTATGGTCTTATGGTATTGTTTGCAACTCAACCGCCATCATTACTGTTCAGTAAGTAAGAACTGTCAAAGTTGGTGACTCTACTCTCGAAGTTGTTGACGACTATGTATACCTAGGACAAAAAATCCAGTTAGGTAAGTCCAACTTCGAAAAAGAGGTCAATCGTCGAATCCAACTCGGATGGGCAGCGTTCGGTAAGCTACGCACTATCTTCTCGTCCCAAATACCACAGTGCCTCAAGACAAAACTCTTTGATCAGTGTGTGTTGCCAGTGATGTCGTATGGATCCGAGACATGATCGCTTACAATGGGCCTCATAAGAAGGCTCAAGGTCACTCAAAGGGCGATGGAAAGAGCTATGCTGGGTGGCTCCTTGCGAGATCGAATCAGGAATGAGGAGATTCGCAGGAGAACTAAAGTAACCGATATAGCTCACCGGATTGCAAACCTTAAGTGGCAGTGCGCGGGGCACATTGCTCGTAGAACTGATGGCCGTTGGAGCGGAAAGGTTCTAGAGTGGCGACCGCGAACCGGGAGACGAAGTGTTGGCAGACCTTCCACAAGGTGGACTGACGATCTGATAAAGGTCGCGGGAAACCGCTGGGTGACAGCAGCAGAGGACCGATCGTTGTGGAAAACCTTGGGGAAGACCTTTGTCCAGCAGTGGACGTCTTGCGGCTGATAATGATGATGATGATGAAGTAAGAACTAACAAAACGTTGGATAATTCGGTAACTGGTCAAAGACTTCTTTTTTATGGCATAAAGTAGGCAAACGAGCACACAGGCCACCTGATGGTAAGCGGAAACTGTGACCCATAGACATTCGCATTCACAAGACTGCAAGCCTAAGACTGCAAATACGTTGCCAACCCTGAGGACTAAGATGGAATGCCTCTATGCTAGTCATTACACCGGCTGTCTTATCCCCAAACACTGAACACTGCTGTTTGGCGGTAGTTTAATGGATAAGATGGTGGTATCGATCCGGACGGACCCTGCACAAGGTGCACCACCTGTAATATGGTTTTTACCGCCCAGGGCCTCTATTCCCGACGGTAAAAAGCATATCGTCAATGAACTTTTATGGTATTGTTTTGACGTCATCCGCCATTACTATCACGAAAATGAGTGCTATCAGAACGTTGATAATACGATAACAAATCAGAAATGGTATTGTTTTTTCTCAAACATGCTCGGAAAAAACGGTTTTCCGATTGAAAGACAAGGACGGAAAGAGCCTCATTTTACACCTAGGAGTAAAAAAACCATATGAAAACACTTTCCGTCCATGACCAAGACAAAAATTCCAAACAGCCAAGGTAAGTGCTCGCTTTTTTAGCACAGTGCGTGTGTTTCTTTTTGAATTTGCATTCCAATTTCTATGGTTAGTATTTAAAAACAATTGACAGTCGGTAACATTCGTTCATTCTGCATAATTAAATTACTTGCTTTTAAAAAATGTATTTGTATTATTTCCTCACATGTTTGAGAAAAGCATTATGTATGCCTCGGCGGAAACGAGGATTTCCTGACTCGTATTTTAGCAGGCCTCGCTATTGCTCGGCCTGCTAACCACCTCGTCAGGAAAACCCTTACTTTCCGCGCCTAGGCAACAATGTACTATTACCGTGATGAATAAGATGTAGTGAATTGCGCGCGACTGTGCTCTGTGTGACCGGGCATCCCCTCCGCATCACGTCCCGCTGTCATTCTATTCGAGCCTTTAATCTTGCCTTCTCAATTAACTTATCAATGGATAGTGAAGCCGATTGAAAAGGCACGGTAAATACGCCGTTTTCCGTTCTGTTATTATGATCATTATAAACAAGATGGCTTCAAAAGAAATAGAATAAAGGCTGAGACCACTGCGCGGTAAATAGGTCTCTTCGTCCACAGCATAAGCAGCAAAAGCATTTCTTTTGTTCATTATTTACTGAGAAAATAAATAAACCTGCTTATGGCTGAAGAGCTAAACACATGATCATTTCTACAACACAGCTAGCTACGTAGTTAAAAACAAAATGACGTCATTCCGACCACTAGTCCAAAGCGAGCGTAGCCAACACATAGCAGTTCATGTAGCCAATTTGTGTGAGATTGTCCCCTGTGGCCCTTTACAAGATGCGAGTTAGTTATCGCCATCCAAAAGATGTCAAGTTTCATACACTGAGACAGTATTCGAAAATCGTTTACGTTAGGGTTTAGCAAATGTAGCGTCACTGATTATTTATTTACTTGCGCTACGTACCGATTATCGGCATTGTTAACTCGATGCGCTCACACCGATGCGTGACGGGCGAGCGTATCGGCTAATTGCGCACACGCATATGAAAGTGAAACTATATCACCGGCGCGACCGTTGGCTCACGCAGGTGCCCGAATGTAGGAGTCCCCGTTATCAAACGTACAGTTTTAAACCATGTCTAACGAGTAATGAACTAATGACGTACAGCAGAGGTACCTGTGCAGAGGCATCTCTATCGTTACTGCCTATATAGAAAGGGAGACAAACAAGAAGGTGCTTCGGGTTTGTACTTGTGTCTCGTACGTTCTTATTAAGAGAGAGTGCGAGAGAAGTACCAAGCCGAAGCACCCAAGTCTGTGAACTGTGGTGAATCGGTGTCACAGTGATATTATAAAACAATTTGACGTGTATTTACTTCTTACGACTTGAATCATGACGTCAATGTTACACAGTTCTATGGTGGGTCAGGGATCCATTGCGCTGAGAGTACCGACGGCCAAGAAAGTGGTCTACCAGTTTAGACAAGTTTCTGTGAGATCTTCATCCTCGCTAAGGTTGACACTTGTCACTGTCATAATATTATTGCAAGGGAAAATCGAACTTGTATCATGACGTGCAATTGAATTGTGCGGGTGTTAGGACCTTGTGCGGGGTCCGTCCGGATCGCTACCACCATCTTATCCATTAACCTACCGCCAAACAGCAGTGTTCGCATTGTTGTGTTCCGGTTTGGGGATAAGACAGCCGGTGTAATGACTAGCATAGAGGCATTCCATCTTAGTCCTCAGGGTTGGCAGCGCATTTGCAGTCTTAGGCTTGCAGTCTTGTGAATGCGAATGTCTATGGGTCACAGTTTCCACTTACCATCAGGTGGCCTGTGTGCTCGTCAGCCTTCCCTATGCCATAAAAAAAAAAACTTCAACTGTAGGGCGGTAGACCACATTTTTGGCAGACTGTACCTCCGGTCGGTCTAATAAGTAGCTGCACTCTTTATTCCTTTGTCACTTTAACATCATTATTGAACTGCTACGCGGCGCTGATTTGTAAAGTGACATAACTAGGGTTAGGATTTTGGTGGCAATTCGTGGTTCTAGAATCCATGGAGTCGATATTTCCTAATTATTATAATACATAACACATTGATTTTGACCTTCTGTATTATCATATTCAAAAATGAACTAAATACATATTTAGTTCGGTTATTTCATACCTATTAATATTTGCTTGTTTGTAACGCTTTCACATCAGAGATATCCTCAATACCAAAATTGATTTAAATTGGTGCGGCCGAATAACGAATAAATGAATTTTGAAATATTAAAATACTGAAGGTCAAAATCAAAGTGTTATGTATTATAATAATTAGAAAATAGCGACTCCATGGATTCTGGAACCACGATTTGCCACCAAAAGTCCTAACTCTAGACATAACTTCAAATTAACGACGTTCGTTATTTGTCCTTCACTTAATCTTTCCAGGTCAGGTGTTGATTTATTTGAGAGTATCAAATATGATGTGTAAATATTGGTATTTAGTTATTTTGTAAAGCTTGATTTGTATCACATATAAGGGACCATAGCCGTATTGAATATCATTTCAACTGGATACCACCACGCGATTCTAATAAACAGGGTTTTAGCATTTAGCAGACCGACCGCCCGACAGACCACGAAGCAATCCTATAGGTACCTATCAATATGTCTCCGTTGTCTGTCCGACCGAAATTTAGAGAGCTGTATCTTAGTCGGGCCATAACTTCTGTTGCTAAGGTTGAGTCAAATAAAATCAACTAATGTTCATTTTCTTTTTCTGAAGCATTGTAATATTAAGAACCGGTCTGTTGTGGACGCTAAACAGATAGTAATTAGTTGACTTTTAACTTTAGAATATCCGTCCACTGAACGTATTTTATGATGAATTTCCTCCCTGTCCTTCATCATCATCATCATCATGTCAGCCGAAAGACGTCCACTGCTGGACATAGGCCTCCCCCAAGGCTTTCCACTCAGACCGGTCTTGTGCTTTTCGCATCCACCGCGATGGGGTCAGAAGGTTCTGGAGTGGCGTCCGCGGACCGGAAGACGAGCTGTAGGTAGGCCTCCAACAAGATGGAGTGACGACCTCGTCAGGATCGCGGGACCTTAGGCGAGATAATTTATGGCCACGAAAATTGTTTTTGAAACTTCCTTATTGATGTGTAGCTGTTGATTAGTCCTGTTATTAATATTAAGAGAATACTAAAAAATATTAGTGCTATAATTTAAACTTATGTACCTACTTTTGAAATTATCTAGTTGCCAGACTGACAGATACAGACTGTGCCTAGTTTGATGCCTTTACCTTATTATAAGTTTTCTTTTTACAAATAAAAATCTTATCTTATCTCTATCTTATGTACAGTCTGTGAGCACTTAGAATGTGCTTCGGGTTTGTACTTTTCTCCCACTCGCTCTTAATTAGACCGTATAAGAGCGAGTGAGAAACAAGTACAAACCCGAAGCACCTTCTAAGAGCTATCGCACTGTACTAGTAGGTACATTTCCAAGAATAAATCATCATTCTATATAATCACCGCAATTTCCGAGACGATCTTTTAACATTCACAGCCGGCATCGATGAAATCACGCACGCCATTTTTGTAAATTTCACTTTTTCAAAACGTCTAAAAGTTAGTCATAGTTTACCAACTTTTTTTGTATAATGTTATTAATGTTATAAACTTCCTCTCTGTTCACGTTTAAAAGATGTTTGAAAATCAAAATTATATTTCTCAACAAGACTCGATCAATTCCAGCTTATGAAGCAACAGGTGTGTTTTCGTATTGCTGCAAAATCATGTGAAATCGTAAAGTCGATTTAATAAGACGTCAAGATTGACCGGTGTATACATGTCACTCTCAAATCAAATTTGAACTCTACAAGAACTCATAAAAAAGTTGTAACCGTCAATACTGTTTTGTGCGTTCACACACGTACTCTGCTGTCCACTGTTCTGCCTTGTTCTGCCTCCGTTTGAAACTACAGTAACAAGTTTTATTCATTTTGTCATTAGTAGTCATTACCGTTAATGTCAATGTGCGTACAAGCTCCACTCACGTCTGCATCCGGACTCGAATCAGCTACCATATGACTCTACAATAGGCATGATGCGTTTTTATTAATACTAATTGGACTTCGCTGCGGCCACGAGCGCGCCTCATGGCCCGTTTGGACACAGTATCACTAACGAGAACAATATGACAAAAAAACCAGGCAAGAGCACGTCGGAACATGCTCAGTGTAGGGTCTCGAAGTAGTTACTACAATCAAATTAGACCACGCGACAAACTTAACTTTGCCGTTGGAAATCTGTTACCCCTACGTCGACATAGGTCGCGGTCAGTTTACCAACACCGCAAATAAGTTTTCGGTAGGTATAATTTTTAAAGCGTTCTGCCAAACTTTTTACACGTGCAGCCTGTGGAAAAATTATACTAAGAAAACCTACAATGCCCTGCGGGTCCAATATAATAACAGCTTTAGAGTGCTGATGGGACTGCCACGTTTCTGCAGTGCATCGGGAATGTTCGCGGAAGCGCATACCGACAGCTTTAGTGCTATAATTCGCAAGCGTACTGCTTCCTTGATGCGCCGCGTTCGTGACACTCCCAACAGCCTTCTGAGACTGATTTGGGAAAATCCTGCTTGCGCTACCTGGGGACATTGGAACTCGTTGCACATGGGTTCTCGAGGCACAGTCTACGGCATTTTTTAGAATATTATGGTAATGATTTTAATTTTATTGTAGTGTTTAGGGTCTTGACATGTCTAATAATTATATTGTATTTTATTTTCTTTTTATATCAATGCAGTACTAACATAGTCGTAATATTAAACTATTGTTACTAACACTATGGACTTTGTCTGAATTAAATAATTTTGAATTTGAATTTTGAATTTGAATAATAAACATGAAAACCGTTTAACTCCAGAACCATGAAGTGTACTTAATCGTGACTGTAGGGGGGGGGGGGGGCACTTGACTAACAAATATTAGCGCTTTAAAGCTTAGTATTACATAAACGGATCCCTTAATCGGAGAATTGTTTTTTCTCAAACATGCTCGGAAAAAACGGTTTTCCGATTGAAAGACAAGGACGGAAAGAGCCTCGTTTTACTCCTAGGAGTAAAAAAAACATATGAAAACACTTTCCGTCCATGTCTATATTTTTTTTAAAATGCTGTCAATTTGCATACAAAATCAAAAGGACCAAGACAAAAATTCCAAACAGCCAAGGTAACTGCTCGCTTTTTTAGCACAGTGCGTGTGTTTCTTTTTGAATTTGCATTCCAATTTCTATGGTTAGCATTTAAAAACAATTGACAGTCGGTAACATTCGTTCATTCTGCATAATTAAATTACTTGCTTTTTAAAAATGTATTTGTATTATTTCCTCACATGTTTGAGAAAAGCATTATGTATGCCTCGGCGGAAACGAGGATTTCCTGACTCGTATTTTAGCAGCTAACCACCTCGTCAGGAAAACCCTTACTTTCCGCGCCTAGGCACCAATGTACTATTACCAATCGGCAATATTTTTGAAAGACCTGTACAACGACACCCCACGCTATGGGGTAGACGGGGAAAAAAAAGACATCCCCCAAGTTACGGGTAGGGGAGGTACAGTTTTTTTTTTCATGATTTAATTTTACTACTTTCTTGACGTGACTAATATGCATATTCATGCTAAATGACAGCTTCCTAGTACTAAGATTCTCTGAGCTAGGCTGTGGACGGACGGACATGGCCAACTATAAAGTTTCCTAAAGACTACCAGACTTCTACTATTTAATACTACTTACATCTATACTAGTAAATAATATCGAAATGATAAAACCAAGGTCGTCCTTGGCGATAGGTAGACGCAATGGCAAATTGCCATAGCATACGTCATTTGTCTCTTCAGCAAGAAAGGCACATGTTATGAAACCATGCCGTATATTCGACCTTATGCGAACACTGGTGGTCTTAATATGCTTCGACTTTTGGATTTGAACATATGCCCTCTCTTATGAAAGTTAGTAATGAATCAGACATTCTATTAACGTTAAACGTTAACGCGAGGCGTGACTGCAAGTAATTCGTCGCCTATTTCGTGAGCCATAAAGTAGCTTATCCTATTGGAATTCTGAAGGAGATATTCTTAGTCAAAAGTTGAGAAACATACCGATAGCGTAGGTAATGTAAACAATAGCAGAAGCTATTTGCGAAGTCTTTTTTTTTTAAAATATCTATCTTTATATTTCTTCTGGTTGTCGGGTTAGAATCAGGGACGGGAAAACCCCTTTATTTGATTGATGAGGCATACCCTAATGATATGGAAACTGCTTCGAACCAGTTAACAACCGTTGAGGTTACCAGTTTCGTAAGAGTTTCGGAATTAAGCACTTACATTACGTTAGTATTAGCCTATCGGTTCTCCCTCTCCGTTGACTCTGTTTCACAGATTCGTGTGATTGGTTGATTTTAAGCCTGAGCAAAAATATTTTGTATTGACTGCACGTAGAGATTAAAATAGCTTGAAGCCGTTCAATAAATACTTCATAGCGAAAGCCTAACGAGGGTTTTAAGGAATTGGTAAGCGCTTCGTCGAATTAATTGTATCGTATGGGATAGCTTTTCATTGGGGTAAGTCGAAGATATGCTTATCGCATCGTTAGGGTTTGTAAAAACCAGTCAATTATAGACCCTAACGAAAACCCTTTCAAGGGTAAGCGGTTTCGGTCCCCGGTTAGAATAGAACCACCCCTATTTATCCACGGGTGTCGTAGAAGGACACTAATGATCTATCATGACTAAGCATCATAAGTCATCGAGTAGTCTCAAGCCCAAGGAAGGTTGGCTTCAGGTAAAACTAACAAGGAAAGGTACCAACTATCCGGCTCCGATTTTGTTGATTTTGATATATGTTAGAGAGTCTAAAATAACAGACACGTATTTCTACGCCACAGACAAAATGACGTCATTTCACTAAGCCAAAGCGTAGCAAGCACTAAAATATAAAAAAAAACTCAGTAAATAATGATCAAGAAACTTTTAAAATAAATTAGCTAGTTTTTGATGCAAGCACGTTATTAACGAGCACTTTTTAAATAAAGCCTGGTATTAGGATTCGATGTCGACCGACAACAACTCGTTTAACACCTCAGGTAAGAGATATGCCCCCTCATAATAAATTAAATAATCTTCCTCGGGCATTATCAGGCGACCGTGTAGGCCACTTGATTTCACAATGTTTTGCGGCTCGCGTTGGTAGATATGGAGACGTTATCTGTGCGTTGACAATACAATTGGGTTTATACTCATGTGATGGATTAACTGCTGTGGCGGGCAATCATACGAAATCGTATTTTGTCAGAATAGTTTGTTTGTTGTTCTGTATAAATATCGTCTATTACATTGTAGTATAGTCTTGTTCATAACTATGTGTACACTTTAGTACCTTGTCACTTGAACATGACATTAAATAGACAAGGTACTAAAGTGTACACGTATGTATGAATTCAACTGTCCTAAACTATCCTAGTTTCCTTTGTGTGTTATCAAGCGAGCCAAGACAAAGCCGCAGTGCAGTGATACGAAGGCCAGTTCTATGGCGGGTCGCCAAACGCCATAGAACAGGAAACTTTACAAGGTATGAAGGTGGAAGGTAGCGAGCCCAGCGACCCATTTGGTCTTCTAAAAATTTAGCTCCGGGCGATACGATTCTCACCAGTTACTGAATATAATGTAGCTGTCACGAAAATGTAGGTATGTACAGTCAAAGTTATAAATATACATATATACGTTCCCAAGACGTCCAAAATATCTACACACGTTTTTTATCATGGCAAATCTGTGATATCCATAAGTCTAATGTAGCAATGTGTCTCGTGTCATTTGCACTTCCAAGAATTGCCGAGTGTAAAAGTTCAATTAATCGCACTGTAACTCTGCATTACGTGCCTGCGAGGCTAGACAAGTTGCTCTACGCTAGAGTAAACGGTTTCCAAAAACGAACAGAATGCATCGACTTGACGTAGGCGCTCGACGCGACCGTTTAACTTTCGTTAATCCTATAGTTTTTGGTTATTGGCATATCGAACGCCGAATGCATCTTATCTACAGCCTAGCGCTACTACTTTATCCAAGGATTCCACGTCAATAGATATGGTGAGAACACCCCAAGCCAACACAAGACGTATAAAGGTGTCATTCCGCAGCAGGTAACTGCAAACAGCAAAGGTAAGCGTCCGATGGCCTGCTGCTGCCGTCTGTCATGATTCCCCATCCGAACGCAATCGGCGTCCTACTGGGTCAGCGGTCGGGCGCCCGCATCGCCTGCCAGTGCCGTCTGAGATCGGTTGCGGAATGACATCTTAATGCTAACGTTAAGAGATTAGATTGTCATCGTGGACGCTTCGTTTGACATCGCTTGAATACTAACGAGGACCTTATCTCAATAGCGTAATTATAATACTATTAACTCATTGGGAACCAATGACTCCAATTTCCGCCTGTGTTATAAGGACAAACGGGTTTTAGGCACTTGAGCAGTGAGCATGTTCCACGCTTATGTGAGTTATTGGTATGTAACAACGACGCAGAAAGGCGACAATGGCGTTGAATGTGTGCCCCAGTTCTTAATAGATTAGACTTTTTATATTAGGTATTTACATTGAATGTTACATAAGGTTTTGTAATGGTTATATTTGGGTGTCCAGCCAAAAGCAAAGGATATAACCAGACCTCGTAATATATGGGGCAAAATTCAAAGAAAGCTACGGATCGCCTACATGGATAATAATTATCGATGCTTTTCCCATCGCTTCAAGTTTTGTTTGTAAAAATAATACTTTATCGAAAGTTTTTTTTTTTTATGGCATAGGGATGGCTGACGAGCACACAGGCCACCTGATGGTAAGTGGAAACTGTGACCCATAGACATTCGCATTCACAAGACTGCAAGCCTAAGACTGCAAATGCGCTGCCAACCCTGAGGACTAACACGGAATACCTCAATGCTAGTCATTAGTTTGCAAATGGAATAGAGCAACATAATTCTGGATATTTTAAAAGGGTTTTTGAACCTTCACTCATCATCATCGTATTTTTTCCGCACTGCGTATATCAGAATTACCGTCCCATTTACTATTATTAAAACCATGATGATGATGAAACCATTTTAAGTAAAAGCTAAAAGACCTTTCAATTACTTTGGAAGTAGTAGGAGCACAAAACAAACACTAACAAACAATGCTGGGTGCGATAGTATATGGGGATAGCATAGATAATTGAGTTTATCGATATAATCGATCCCTAGCTGTCGTAATTATGCCCCGTATATTCCGAGCTCTGGATATAACGTATGAAGAAATGACGGAGGGGAGAATGAAAAAAAAACCCGCGCAAGCATGTCAAGAAGTTCTTACTACACTGGAATAAGGTGCATTGGGACAATATTTTTGAGTATTCTAGCATATTTTTACACTTGACTTTAACCAAGAGTCTTTGAGTTAGACCGTTAGTTTGACTTATGGATCCCTAAAAAGGGGTTCCGGTCCGAGAGCAATCCTTCCTTATTACGGAAACCCTGTCGTCTAGCACTGCCGACGACTAGCCGAATGTTGAATTCCGTTTTGCTAGAAAGAGATAGGATTAAATCTTTTCATCTCTCCTGTTCGGAAAGTTTTTTTTTAATAGTTTCTATTAGCCTATTGAGCTACGTCATATTATAAAAATAAACGCTTTTCATATATTTAAACTAGGCTATACGTTAAACGACGTATTTATACGATCTATCGGTTCATATAAAGATATACATACTGCCAACATTAGAAAAGTTTAATCGAGTTGGTCACGACCAAGGAGCTTACATATAACACTGGAGGTTGGACGTCGAATCTTTTATAAAATGGGCGTGTAGTATTTTACTTACTTCACAGTCGAAATGAAAAGTAGAGTGTCTAACTCGGGTGAAATAACCCATTTTCCCTAGAACTATTGGCGCTCTCACTTCGTTCGAACGGCAGAAATATCTCGGGTGAAATGTGTCGCTTTCAACCCTTGGTTATCAATCTACTATTGTTGTGTGGTCACATCTTGCTTTTATAGCTATTCAAAACACGATTTTTATCAATTGTTTGTTGAATGAATATTACTGTGGCTGTGAAAAATGGACATGAATCACCATTGGTCCGAATGGTTAGTTTAATCTAGAACATTCAACAAGGAAACCAGCAGTTAAAGTTCCCCCGGAACGTGATGCAGTTCCTCATTGGAGTTTGGATTAGCTCTTAATGGATGCACGTACGCAGAGGGAGAAGCCCCCTCTGTGTACGCGCGTCATTTATAAAGTGTATTATACAATTTGAACAAAAAACATTTCAGGTGCAAGTTGGATATTTATGTTATTTTTTTGATTTACTACCTATAGAGGGCGCCCGCGACTTCGTTCGCGTAGATTTAGTTTCCCGCTCCTCCTCCTACTTCTTCCCATTTGGGGTAGATTTTCGGGAAATTAGTTCGACCTATTTTTAATAAAATCGGATTGAGTTTTTAAACATGTGTCAACAATATAAAATGTAATGCAAATCAAAAGCACTAAGGAGTATTGATATCAACAGCGAAGCAAATTTCACCCCCTTCCAACCCCTTTTTCACCCACCTGAATTTCAATAAAATACGAAACACGTCATCCATCGATTCTATTAAAGAATGTTAACGTACACACTTTGCCCCCCTATTTCACCCCCTTAGGGACACAATTTCAGAAAATCCTTTCTTATCGAATGCCTTCGTCATACAAAGAACACACCCTCCAAGTTTCAGGTCTCTACGATCAGCGGTTTAGGCTGTGCGTTGATCCGTCAGTCCGTCAGTCAGGACAGAGCATTTTATATGTATAGATTTCTGGTACGCCTGATATATAACCAGATAACATGTCAAAGGCAATGTTTTGTTACAGTGTAGAATTACCACCCAAAGTTTTAACACCCCTCTTCAAGCTTCGGGGGTTTATGATAAAAGCTTGCAGCGTCCGCAACCCGGGGCTCGCCAGGACTACCAAATGTCAAGACCAAGAACTCTCGACCTTGACCTAAAAGCTCTGAAGTATTCTTTAGCGTGGAATATCTTTATTTCTACACTTTATCAGGTTACTACAACTCGATTTTCTAATCGTTAAGAATCCCCCGTTATATAAGAGCAGTGGCCCTTGACAAGATGCTTTGCGACAACATTATCGGTATCGGGTGAATATTTGGGCGTTTCAACCGCCGTCATAGTTGTCTTCAATATATTGACGAAAACAATGATAAATACCAGCAACTTTTGATGTCAAAGTCAACGGACCCGGGTGTAGTATTAATTCCATTTAAAATCATAAGACAATTAAAAAGTTGGATTGATTAATTTTTAATTTAAAAATAACAGTGATTTTTAACTACACTTGACATTAAATGGGAACAACACCGTGAGTGAGATATCACGTTTCATTAACGTCTTGATTCATGTAGTCTAAGGACAAATTGCGGACAGCGAGCAATGAATATTAAACATGTCAAGAGACAGGTTTTATCATAGGATAGACGTGGCAGAGCTTCAGGTGAACATGCAGGTTACTCGATGAATATATCAACTTGATATTCATGAAACCTATCAATTCATATCAAGTCTAAGTTTCCACGACAATTATTTCACTTTTATATTGTTGCTTCTTTGAGAAGCAATTCGGAAGAGGAAATAAATGGCATACAAAAAAACGCCGCAATCACGCTCAAATAAACAAGTTGAATTTATAGTTACAATTTCATTTTTAAATAAATATCACAAAATCCCGCAGAAGACGCATAAAAACGCGTTTTTCATACAAACGAGACTATTTCAAAGCCTTGGTTCCACGCCAGGGGTTGTTTTGAGTGAGGTTTAATGGTGGATACTCCAAGGTTCAATAAAGGAGGTCAAAAGTTCTTAAGATACCTGACTGATCGCACAATCAGTTAACACCACAGCGGGAGAGTTTGGGTCAGCACTTGGATTTTCTTACATTTTATTGCCATTTTAGATGTTTTTCTGAACATGCTCAATTCCGGCGTCAAGCGCAGATTCATTCAGAAGTCCTGTATCGATGCTCAGGGTATTCATCATCAGATTTCACTAAAAGCATTCCCTGGCGAGGAACCAAGGCTTCGAAATAGCCTCTTTAGTATGAAAAACGCACTCTGACCCGTTATTTTTGCTCCTGATTGTAGATTACAGTGACCGTTTTTATATAGAAACGTTTTCATTTGTACAACATTTATTTCATCAACAAACATTTTCCACCGGGAAAGTTACCTACAGAACAAACGTACGGAATTACCTGAAAACAACAAGACTTTAGCTGTAAATACCTCATGCTAAAATTAAACATTCTAGAGATTCAAGCGGTTACGTTGTTATCACCGTGAGGTTTCCCCAGTAATTAGCATACACCGGATTGACAGGGGCAAAAAAGTACCAGTGCTAGCGATTGATTAAATATCGTCTAAGTTTATCGACTACTTTTTTCGTGATCATACATTTCTTGCATAAGTTAGTCTACCTTTAACTTCTATATCTGAATGATCAGCTTTCCATGAAGATAAACGATCAATATTCTTTTTAGGCATACGTAACCGACTTAAAAACAAAAAGGTTCTCAATTCGTCGGAATGCTAAAGAACATTTTTGTACTGAATGACTTTGTTATTCAATGTAATTTGAATGGTTGTCAAAAGTGACTCGAGTCAAGAGTCAATCTCAGATACCGATTGTTTATAGTTGCGATAAGTATAAAAAGAGACTTGCACATAATTAAAAGGTATTAAAACTTGGCCATTACTTGGATCATCATCATCATCATGTCAGCCGAAAGACGTCCACTGCTGGACATAGGCCTCCCCCAAGGCTTTCCACTCAAACTCATACCATTGGGGGGAAAAATGCCGTAGTCGCCACGCTTGGCAGGCGGGTTGGCGACCGCAGTTATACCATGTAGTCTGCGGAGGACGCTGCTGCCCATCCTCCGGTTTATCCCTTAGTCGCCTCTTACGACACCCACGGGAAGAGATGGGGTGGTGCTATTTTCGGCCGGCACCAACACAGCAATTACTTGGATAATGAAGATTAAAAATTGCTTTTTATTGATGTCGATAAACTTAGTCGACTGGTACATTTTTGCCCCCTTCAATCCGGTGTAGGTATGTTAACTAGGTTGTTAACTGGGTTGTGTCCAAGTGGAGACTAACCAATTTATCGCGGAGGTATTAAATTGTTGAGTCGACGGCACGCCCTTAAGTGACTCGATCAGCACCCAGGAGTTACGTCTCGCTCCTGACGAGCCGCAATCTAATTTATTACTCTGAAGGCTCCAGTGTCTCACGCGAATTAGATGCATACAGCATGCGGAATCGTGTTGATGCATCTAACTAAACGTTCGTGGGCAACCAGACGTTTTAAAACACCCTTAGTTTAGCATCTATTGCCTTTTGTTGAATATAGTCTATTCGGTAAATGAGTATATGGAACTTGACTTGTAAATAATATAACTGTTAGACTTTTACTATTATTATTTTATTCTATTTCTGACGATTTCAATGTAACTGTATATAATTTGTCATGTCATGTTATTCCTGTGATGAGCGCGAATATTTGTTCCTGAGTCATGGATGTTTTCTATGTATTTAAGTATATACTTATTTCTCTATATAAGTATTTATATCGTTGTCTAGTATCCATAGTACAAGCCTAGAGCTTAGTTTGGGAGTAGTTCAATTGGTGTGACCCGTGTGAGATTGTCCCCTGATATTTATTTTATTTTATTATTTTATGTTATTCATACTGAGTAATCGAAATCTGAATCTGAATATGCTCCGCTACGCCTACACGAGAGTTATAAGGGCTGGTATTATATGTGCTTCACGAAGAAAGTGAGATGGAATTTGCGCGCGCCTTGATGGCAGAGCCAATTTCAAAGAATTGCTGTTTGCTTTAAAATCATAACTTAAACATATAATAGTACATTAGTACAGAGGCAAGGACAAAAGGGGTTGCCGGCCGAAGTTATATAGACGGCCGAGCGAAGCAAGGCCGGATATAGGTCTGAGGCGGGCAACCCCATATTTCCCGCCGAAGTATGTATAGTGCTTTTCTCAAACATAATTCAATAAAAAAATTAAAACAAAAATTACAATGTCAAATAGGTACTAGGAGTGCATACAGTGCTCAGTACGCCCGCCCGCCGGCCCGCTGGTGGCGCGCGCGGGGCTCGCCGCATCGTGCTAACCTCCTAATTACCTCTGCGCTTCTGGTACTTCAAATAAACATGCAAACGCTTTGTTGGATGCACGGCTTAGTAAATTAAAAAAAAAACCAGCTATTTAGCCTTTTCATAAACACAGCCACCATGGCCAAATTAAAATTAAAAAAAAAATACTTCCCGGCCTGGGCCTACAATTTCGTATGAAATTCCTTTACAGTTCTCTCGAGTTGTTCCGTCGGAAACGTGGCACTTTGAAGCCTTAAATAACTAACATAACGCCGACATTACATAGCATGTTTGAGAAAAAGTTGTTTACTAGAATTAAGAAGTTATACATACTCGTTAAAGATCGTAGAGTTTCGATGATTCAACCAAAAGTATGCGAAAAAGGTGTCATGTTTGATTCTAATCATGTTTTCACGTTTAACAGTCTCGAATAATTTTGATCAAGTTTCATATATCCAAAGAACAGACACATAGGCGTTATGGTTATTGAGATGCAGAAGGCGAAACACTACCAACTTCATCATATTTATGTAGTTTCCTAAGACAGAACAATAGGAATCTCCTTGAGGAACAAAACACATAGCTTCATTCTAACAGATAGCTGTATCCGTCTTGCCCTGTCCATCCGACTGTTATATTCTAGGACGTATTATTTTGAACCCCGCTCTCATAGGTTTATAATAAGGTAGTTATAATAATGGACAATTATATGAAGTTGCTTTGTTACTAAATCATACACGTTTATTGTAACATAATGCCTTCATTAACTTAAGCGCTGCCAAGCGTAATGTGTGTGCATTTTAGATGCACCGCATGCATTATGCGAACGAGCGTTGTTGCACTTCCATTACAGAATATTAAATAACGCTGATGTTTTAATAACACGTTAATGTGAGCACAAAGCTAGCTTAAATTTCATAAGAGTACCGACATAATTGGATTCTCCGGAAGTTTTTTAATAGAGTAAAGATCTTTTCTTTGAGAAGGCACGCGAGCACTCAGGCCACGTGATGGCAAGTGGGATCTAAGACCCATAGACATTTGAAACGTTAAGACTACAATCTCAAGACTGCAACCCTAATACATCAAATGCGTTGCCAACCCTGAGGACTAAGATGGAATGCCTATATGCTAGTAATTTCACCGGCTGTCTTATCCCCACACCGGAACACAGCAATGCGAACACTGTGCTTGGCGGTGGTTTAATGGCTATCCTGTCCAGGACCTAACATATATGTGTGTCAAGTTTTATCCCAATCCGTACAGTGGTTAAAGCGTGATTGAGTAACAAACATCTAAACATTCAAACTTTGTCATGTATAATATTAATTAAGTTAGATAAAAAAGCAAAGACAACGATACGTGAAATAAATTTTGGTCGATCTGTGGCATAGGTCCCCAAACATTGTTGGCTGATTTCCCCCTGTGCAAACCAAAAAAAATTCACGGCCACCGGAAATCATCAAATAACCAATTGGACATAAAAAGGTAAGTACGTTACATACCTTTTTCATTGGGATATCAGATATAATTTATTAGGAGTATGAAATAGTACATTGTTGCCTAGGCGCGGAAAGTAAGGGTTTTCCTGACGAGGTGGTTAGCAGGCCGAGCAATAGCGAGGCCTGCTAAAATACGAGTCAGGAAATCCTCGTTTCCGCCGAGGCATACATAATGCTCTTCTCAAACATGTGAGGAAATAATACAAATACATTTTAAAAAGGCAAGTAATTTAATTATGCAGAATGAACGAATGTTACCGACTGTCAAGTGTTTTTAAATACTAACCATAGAAATTGGAATGCAAATTCAAAAAGCAACACACGCACTGTGCTAAAAAAGCGAGCAGTTACCTTGGCTGTTTGGAATTTTTGTCTTGGTCCATTTGATTTTGTATGCAAATTGACAGCATTTTTAAGAAAAATATAGACATGGACGGAAAGTGTTTTCATATGGTTTTTTTACTCCTAGGAGTAAAATGAGGCTCTTTCCGTCCTTGTCTTTCAATCGGAAAACCGTTTTTTCCGAGCATGTTCGAGAAAAGAAATTATGCCTACAGGGACGAACGCACGGAACAATACATAGTGCTGGGACAGCACTAAAATACGCTGATTGCAAAATATATCGTGTTTAACCGGTCAGAAATAGGAGCTCCGCGGTAGCGGAACTCAGTCAACACTATCAAATTCATTTCTGGAATGTTAAAAACACGTCTGTAAAAAATGGAATGGAAATTCTGCAACCAAATACGATTTATTTCCGGAAATTATGAGCCACACTCCTCGGATCCCAACGGCAGTCAGTTTTTTCACCCGTTTCAAAGGGATACACGATCCACCAGCGGCGTACACCGTGTAGCCGCCAGTCTGGACGTGATCGCCACAGGTGCGTCGAAAGACGCAACGGAACGGATAATAGGTAAAAGAACGTATGTGGACCTTCCGGTACACGCTGTGTTTGTGGAATTTGTTACCTACTGACATTAGGCAGTCTCAGTCTGTATATTCTTTCAAATTAATATTATCGCACCTTCAGCAAGAGAAGTATACTATTTATAGCAATTTCAATGTGGCTTTAATAAACCATTATTTCTTTTAGTGTATACTTGGCTATATGTTGTCATTAATTATTTCTCAATCGCTAAGATTAACTGTATAAAGCTCCCTTAAAGGATTAAGTTCGCCTTTGTACATCTCTGCTATTTGTTATCTCTTATGTTTGTACAATAAAGTGTTTACGTACATACATAGACCCACCTTCACAGTGCTACAGCACTGAACAGTTTGTACTTCTCTCTGTCACTCGCTTTCATACGCTCTTATTCTTTTTAAAACCTCTTGCACTGTTTGTTGATTTATAAATATATTGAAAATAGGGCCAAACAGAAAAAGAAAGACAGCTATAGCGTCAGTCGCTTAGCAATAAAGACATCTCGCTTTGCATTTAGCACTAAACGCATATAAGATAAGATATTTCAATAAGATATTTCCAAAAATCATCATCACATACATAGGCGTCCCCTAAAGTTTGCCATAAGGATGAGTCTTGCGCCGCTTGTATCCAGCGGTTTCCCGTAACCTTAACCAGATTTCCACGAATAAAACGTAAATATCAATTACATTGTAGACTGGAAAATGTGCATGTAACCTGGAGATCTCTGGAAGCTTTCTATAGAGAGCTCAATAGGTTTTTTTCATGCTGTAAAACTGTAAACAAGATCAAAGAAAAGAAATACTTACCGAGTGGAATGGCCTTGAAAATTCCCTCCATCTAGAAGCCTGATTTTCGCGAAAAGTACAGCGGAAACGAAAGGTACTTCTGTGAGTTCCTCAAGGCAGCATTGTACGCCGAACTTGTAGCGTTTCTTCTTCGTCATAAACGCCATCACTGCATCCGAATGCAAAATGGTTAGTACCGGTTTGGAACTTATTGTGAAGCACTACACTTCAACTGTACAGTCACAGGTCTACGTGAGTAGGTCGGGGTTGGGATCGCTTCGCTGTCGCATAGCGGCCGAACTACTGGATCTGAAAGACAAAGATCTTGTCAGAATTTTATCTTACTAAAAATAAAAAACGTTTGTGAGGTTTTTATATGACCTGGAAAAGGCAAACCAGAACACAGGCCATTGCCATTATTATAATATTTTAAAGTGCAATTTGTTGCTAAGCCTGATAACAGAACAACGGAACACAACGATTCAAACATTGCGTAGGGTTAATGGGTAAGATAGTTGTGATAGGTGAACTCTGCGTAAGTACTATCACCACTTAAAAAATATAATATTTAGGATGAACACATCGTAGCTTACTAATGGAATCATGACTAATATGTTATTTATTGTAACTAAAACATTTAAATGAACAACACATTTTATAAACAGCAGCGTTACGCCGTGTTTTAACAATACTTGCAAATGGCTCACAGGTGACGCGGAAGGCCAGTTTTATTATTAATTCCGTTAAAAATTAAGAGGGAAAGCTAAAATCAGTACCTAGTGTTTTGTATCATGCTGTTATTGTTCATAATTATTCGAAGAAATTACACACACAAGAAATTATACATAACCAGCATAGAGGCACTTCATCTCAGTCCTCAGGTTTGGCGGTTTTCATTTGTGGTCTTTGGATTGCAGTCGTGAGAATGCAAATGTCTATGGGTCATCCCACTTACCATCAGGTAACCTGTGTTGTCATTTGCATGCACCATGCCATAAAATGGCTCAAAAACAAAAAGAGTCCCAGTTTACAACCTTGAGCAACGCCAAGGTAGAATTGAACATATTGTCCAATTGACGCATGCGGGAGATCTCTATTCATTTATGACCAGACGGGCTAAAATCCTGAATATTTTATACGATATTCCACAACTTCGTCACTGTATATCATTGAAGATTTTAGTTATAAATTCAACGGAAGTCGGTAAGCGTGTAACCAAGCAAATAAATTTACCGTGCATTCTGAGAGCGAATAGCGAAACATTTCAAAGGAGAGATATACTTAATACCGGGAAAGCAACTCAATACTTTTAAATCTACTTGGAAATGAAACAGACGATAGGAAAATACACGTGTATTTTATGACAGTGTAAAGAAAATCGTGGTCACGACTTATTTTAACTATATTTTGCTGTCGCCTGGTTGGTTAACCATTGATTTAGGGATTTTTTTTACCTATTGCAAAATATCAGTTTATTTAACGGGTCACTTTCTATGGTAATTCTGATGAATGATGAGCTGAAGAGCCCCCGTCATAATAGCAATCTGATTTTCAGAGCTACTATCTCTTAAATAAACAGCCCAACCGATATTTATAAAGCCTAAGAACCATCCCGATTAAGTTATCCTTCACTTATAAATAAATTTAAATACACACATACACATACATAAACTCACGCCTACATTCCCAGAGTGGGGTAGGCAGAGCTACGGAATTACCAACCACTCTAAAAACTTGTTGGCAATTCTGTAACCACATTTTGCAGAATTAGGCTAAGATGTTTACCAGTGTTTTAGTGACAGGTAGCAAGCCCATCGCCTAACAGTACTACAAGCCTTTATTCCCTTTATCGCCTCTTACGACATCCACGGGAAGACATGGAGTGGCACTATTCTAACCTGGCAACCACACGGGGTGTGTGTATTGCGTCCGAATCGGTAAATTGAGCTATGAAGCCGGACTACAAGATGAACTTTGCACCAGCTATCCTTCTCTACATTGGAGATTAAGTATTTGTTAAGAGGAAATTTAACAAGCCGTTTTTAAAACAATTGTCATCGTCACAACTTCGACTCTGAGATTGGACTTCTCTTGGACCTCTCGGGGCCTTACAGACGCAGATCAGACGGAGTTAGATCTATTTCAAACTTGACACGACCGACCTACCAAAAACGAATACCTATAAGCATATTTCTTTAACTCATTCATTATGAATGCCATAATTAGAAAAACATACGTCTTCTGTTGTTCATTAATCTTATTCTATGACATTCAAGTTAAAAATCTCATCTTTTTGCGATGCGGGTTACAAAATGGGTAAATTTTTGTAAGTTGCATCACCACTTGGTTTCAATCCATGAACGAAAATAACCATAATCCACGTTTTCCAACTATTACGCCATTGTGCCAAATTAAGTATTAATCATTATGGCTCTGTTACACAATAGCCCATCATGGGCGAGCGTAAGAGACGCTTTTACACCTTAGAGCTAGCAGCATATTCTTGTATCTTACGCATTACTCCGTCCCGACGTTGGTCCATGATGGGCTTGTTGCACTTGTGTAAAATTTAAGCCAAATACTAAAATTATTGTTATTTATCACTTTCATTGATTCTCAATTATTTATTTTAATGATAAACGCGTTGTGTATGGACTCCCTTAAAACAAACGGCCTCAAGACTGGCCCTCTACCCCACGTATTGTTGTGCCGGCGGTAACTTACTCGTTACCAATATAATAGCATTTGGTAAAATACTCAGTAAATTACCAATGCTACCGGTAATGTTACCAGAAGTGAACAAAGAAATCGATTTATTACGTTTAGTATTCTTTATTAATTTTAGTTTATTAATTATAATTAAAAAGTTAATATACTCTTACTAACTATGAATTATTGCTGTAACTCATCGCATCTTCCGTCTCTTTTACTCATTGCATTGTAATTTGTACCTTATCTGTTCGGCAATGTCATGAGTCAGTATAGTATGAGAGAGAGTAATATTCCCGGTAACATTGGTAAAATACTCGGAAATATTGAGTATTTTACCAGTAACATTGGTAATATACTAAACTACTGAACCCATCTTATCATTATTAGTTTAAAAGGGTCCGTCTGGTGCTATAATTGTATAAACATGTATAAAAACATATAGTTATACATACGAAATTTAAATGTTACCGTATATTACCGCTTATTGGTAATGTTTCTGGTAGCGTTACTGGTAAAATACCCACTTCGAGTAAGTTACTGGTAACGGCACATCACATCACTAATCCCACGAGACTTTAAACAAAACAATATAGACGTGAACAGACCGGACCCCACAAACAGCACCCGTTCACGAGTATGACGCGTATCTCAGCCATCGCCTCTCTCAACCATGTGTTCGGGAAACTGGCCACCCGACAATATGTTTGACACTTCTTACGACTTGAATCATAACATCACTGTGACACAGTTCTATAGTGGGTCAGTGTTCCATATGGCTGATAGTACATAAGTTATACTGTAGACAATACCGCGCCTTTAGAATTATAGCGAGATAATTCAAAATTTCCCCTTCGGAGCAAAATGCACAAAACGCAAAATGTACACAACGCAAAATGTGCAATAAGAAAATAGTTCAACACGCAAAATGTACAAAAAAACGAAAAGTGTGTATTAGTGTTCAGTATAGCTGGTAATTTTAAGGTACTCCTTTTCTACATGCTAATAAAAACTTGTTAGCACATGTGAGATTTTGCTCTTTTGACCGGATAACTGTTCAACGATGCACCAAAAAAATATATGCCAGGTCATAGGGCTGTATAGTCCGGCATTTTATTGTTTTATTTAAAGTGCAGACGGAGTCACGGGTGGAAAGCTAGTTTTATATAATTCGTTAACTCATTTGATAGTTACCAGCTATTGCTGAAGACTAATACACACTTTTCGTTTTTTTGTACATTTTGCGTGTTGAACTATTTTCTAATTACACATTTTGCGTTGTGTACATTTTGCGTATTGTGCATTTTGCCATTGATAACTTTTTGCGTGTAGTGTACATTTTGCGTTTTGTACATTTTGCTCCGAAGGGAAAATTTCAGCTTTCGACTACAAGACATATTTATTACTATAGAGACCTAACTCGAAGTCAAACATTTGTGAATTAGGTCACTATAATTCTAAAGATGTGATACGTTCTAGGTCAGGTAAATTGCAACGTTTCAACTCACCAGATTGCCTGGCTGCATGAACAGAGCTAAACAAACTCTCTTGCACGTAAATTAAATTCCCTCATGGTAAAGAAGCATGTTGGAGTTATTTTATGAAAAATTGTTGGAGTTTTCCTTGATTAAATAAAACCATTTTAATTTTACTTATGGGCGCCGCTGGCATGAACAGGCAGAAAGTTGAAGTTTTGAACTAAACATACAAACATATGAATTGAAATGAATAAATTGTAAACACTGTAACAAAAAAGGGGTTTGTGTAAAAGTGTTGTCATTTGTAAAACTTTCAAGGTGAGCGGCCATTCGTAAAAGTGGTAAATTATGATAGAATCATTCAAATATATAGAATATATTTTGTTATGTAATGTAATGTAATACTTAAGTGCATCGGAGGCGAGATATTTAAATATTCATACCTGGGCGTACTTTTAGTACCAAAAACTGAATACTTAAATCTTGAATTTCTCCGCTCTGGTATTATTTAACGCTATAAATTATACATATATTAAGAAGTCATGTAAATAATCATGTTAAAATCATGCGTGGCCGATGAAAAAAATAAATGTTCTTCATACAAACTTACACAATGACCTTTATACAAAAAGAGTGCGATTACCTACACGTAACTTACGAAAATGTATCAAAGTCAACGAAGTGCCAAATTAGACATTTCGCTACTAAATCGATTAAAATACATCTCATACCGAAATACAGACAGGCACGCAGATACACACGTATTACACCCCTATTTTTCGGGGGTTTTAATCAGACTTGATCTTTATAATGAACGCGACCAAAACTTTGCAAGGCAGTATTATAATATAATATAACCTTGACTCGACATTTACCGGGACAAAGCTTTTTAAACTAAGCATAAGAAGACGCTTAAATCAAGCAAAAACCCACTTTGTGCCATTATAATAAGAAACCTAACGTCAGCCTTGACTTGCTCGCGTGAAAACTTACATAATAGTCTGAATTTTGGAACAATGCCATTGGATGCATTGCTTGCAACATTACTGCAACAAGAAGTTCCTAATTAATGAATAACAAAAAGACGAAACTAGTTAAACTAGATTCATATTTTTTTTAAAACGGCCCATTTTTCCGATTACAGTGTACTAGTAGTACTCGGGTACTATAAACCGCTAATATTAATATCGTTAATGGTATCAGAATACCTACAGCGTAGCCGAAGCGAGAAAACAATTATATAATGAGCGTTATACTGTAGCGTTATCGCTACAAAATCGCCTTATTGTCCCGTCTCTTTATACGTTACAGTTATTCAACCTTTTTACAAAGACTTTGGCCGTTTGAATTATTGATTTTGAATGGAAACTGACACGCCTAGTTCAATTTCCCCCCTGCCCATACTCCCCCCCCCCCCCCCCCCAAATTAGTAGGACCACCTGAATTTTCTAGTACCAAGACAAAGTTATAAACAAAGTTTCATTGATGTAGTCATCCAATAAAAATGTTAAGCATACTTAGAACCTTGTCATTGTGACTGCCATTGTTATTGTCATACTTGCCATTTGATGTTCAGTTTGAAGTTTATTATAACAGTGCACTAAGTGCTTAACATTTATTTTCGTTATTTTTCCTGTATTTAGTACCCCAAGGAGTACGACAAAATTCGTGTATTATTCTGGAACCATTTCAACATTGGAACACAATACTAAAACTGGGGCTAAATTCTGCTCGGTAAAACAATACTGCTTTAGACATGATATCGTATTGTTTTCTAACTCGGCCGCGAATACTGTGAAGCAATTAAGAGCTATCGTACGTTGACAATACGATAACATATCAAAACTCCATCATGCGACGTCGCGACATAAACCAACAGATTAAAAAAATATAGTAGCGGCTATCCCCTGTCTTAGGATTGCAGTCTTGAGATTGTAGTCTCAGGAATTCAAGTGTCTACATCTCAGATCCCACTTACCATCAGATGGCCTGAGTGCTCGTTTGTATTCACCAAGCGGTAAATTAATTACTTAAAACAAGAGTCCCAGAATACAACCTTGAGCAACGCCAAGGCGGCATTGAGCATAATGTTTAATTGACGCGTGTGGGTCTCTATTCATTTAGCATGCCTACTCCTTGCCATAAAAGAAATATCTAGAGCCTAATCCCTGAGCGTTCAAGGTGAACCGTGGGCACTGAGCCAAGATTCCAGAACAACGTTCTATATCAAATGCGAAACTCTTGTTGATAAGCGTAGCGTTACCGTTCCGAGAGCGGTTTCAGACGAACGGAATGCTTATGGATGAAGGCCTCTTCGGGCTATATGTGTAAACTAGTACAGTAATATGCTACAAGGAAATTTCCGCAGGGATATATCTAAAATGCGGAGGTAGTATTAAACACACAGGCTTTTTTCAATAGGTTTTCTTAATATCATTGTTAATTCATACAATGCAAAATATGATAGTATAAACCCTAAATTACAGTACAGGTGTTACAGAAAACACAAATTAATAAAAGCTTGTCGAGGGCAGGTCGCTAGTAGCCATAATAATTTATATACCAGAAAAACAATTAAACAATTAACAGCCAAGACTAAGGAAATTAATAAAATTGTTTCTGTCCACGATTTTGAACCAGTGGCTGGCATTTTTGTGGTCACATTCGACCAGTGATTTCTCAGAGCATTGCTTTTCATAATATTAAACACGTTACTATTAATATATAGGCGCGTTTTTATCGAAACTACCAAGATCTATTTTAGTAACATTGTAATTGCAACCTTATCGACAATTAACTATAGGGTGCATTTTATGTTTCGCATTAATAAGCGAAAATCCGGAGATTCCGGAGAGAGTAGGTAAAAACCCCTGCCATAATGGCGAACCCTTCTTCCGGAGCGAAAATCTCTGTAGCGGGTCAATGACTTTGCATGAAATCTGACTAAAAACCAATCTGAAGCGAACTTAAAACTAACCGCTTTAATTTAGGTTTTAATCTAGATCTATAATGGGAGGGAGCTATGATGCCAACACTATTTTTTGCATTGGGAGTAATAAGTGAGTAGCTTAACCAAAACTTACTAAGCGTCGAGTAACTAAACAGTTCAGTCAGTGATTCCCAAAGCGGTCCCTCGGGGTAGATGACGACCTACATGGGGTCCATGAATGCGGAAAAAAAAGGGGGTCCTCTATAGTGAGTCCTATTTAAAGAAGTTTTCGACATTAATTTTGGTCTCCCATTAATAGGTAGGTATCTATTTATAAAAAAAAAACAAATATCTATCTTTATAAATACCATTTTTATTTACTGTTCCGCCGTAGATTTTTTGATATTATTACGATAGCAAGCTGGGGATGTACCCAAAACCGAAAAAATACGTAGTCTACGACAAAAAAAACTTTGGGGACCTCTGAGTTGGGTAAACACCTTATCTATACATCGAGCGAGTACTCCAGTAGAGCTGCCAACGATGTGGATACGGGCCGTCACACGGTAGGGTTGGCACTGATGAAAGAAAAATACACAAGCAAGTTTCTTTAAAAAAAAAAAGCCCAACTAAGTAAGCAATTCAACGTCGTAACTTCGTTAACACACGTTGTTACATAAAACAGGTTATGCGTGTAAATGTCATACGTAAAAATATTTAAACAAAACGAAGGTAATTAGCTCCAATAAACTGTAACCCAATTTGACATAGTGCTGCTTGAATAGAATCTTTTTAAGTAAAATATAGTCTAGTTAAAATAATACCTACTTTATGTCATGTCAAGAGCTACCAGCACTTGGAAGTGCGATGTTCTCTTAACACAAGTATAATTCCTTACTTAAAAAGAGGCATCTGCCACTATTGTAACCTAGTTTCAAGTTACTGAATAAAGCATTTATTATTATTGTCTTTACCAATCACGGGACAATGGGAATCCCGGACCTTTGGAAGGCGTACATGGACCCGAAGCAAACACGCAGAGGCCCTTTAGACAAGTTTAATTTAGTAAAGTTATGGGACACCAACCGGCGATTGCCCCAGAGTTCAAACTAAACAAGTATGCTCCCACGGACAACCACCGATTAGTGTAAGACTATTTAAGAAGGAAGGGAATATTAATTTATTTTATTTATTTATTTTCAAATTTATTTCAGAACAAGTTCCATATGTTGTTAGTAACATCAATTCTTATTCTATATTAGTAAATAAGAAATATTAACAAATTAAGTAATATATTATTTTATTCCTATGGCTACTGCTACCCAATGTCGCACCATGGGGCAGTCAGGCCGTTCAGCAACCATGTTCAGAATGCTGTTGTGGCTGCCACGGATGCGTTGAAGCAGTGACGCTGCTTTCTTCCGCATGTGCGCCGGGAACCCGTCCGTGCGGGCCGCGGCGAACATCGCTGACGCGCTGCAGTGCCGTGGCAGCCCCAACAGCATTCTAAAGGCATTGTTATATTGTACGCGTTGAGCGTTATAGGCTTGCTTCGTGTACTTCACCCAGAGACCGCTCGAGTAAAAGGATGTACAATACGCCTAATAATAGGTTCTATGAGTGAACTGATATGGATTGGTGAACTAAGCTATTGATGAAACTACGGCGCCTGCCTGGCCATTGCTAATTACCTTGGTTGAAATGGCAGGCGGTGACTCACCAACTCAATGTTATGGACCTCCAATAGAAAATGAAATAGCCACATACATATAGCAGCAGGGAGGCAACAGCTCCAGAGGGGCTAAGGGTGGAGAGGTGCTTCTGGACTTTAAACGACCATAAGGTGCCCACTCACAACTTATGTTACACATCCGCCCTTCGAGCATATAGCAGTATAGCTCTTGCGACTCCACTTTGATCGGCCAATAAAGGCAAGCCAGAGGTGAGGGTCTGCTCCTCGTCATTGCACACCGCAGCCGGCCGGTGAAGGCAAGCGTGGGGTGAGGAGCAGGACCTACCCTCGGGAGCACTCAGGTCCGTGGTGTCGCCACTCACCAACAGCTCGCCACTAGCTGCCCTGTGGCTTATTATTATTGTTAGTATAATCTTGTAAAAAATCCCTTGTAGCATAATAAAAAAACCGTTGATAAGATTTCTGCATAAGACGAAAAATAAGTACACTAGTGCTTTTACAATAAAGATCGCCCCTAAATTGCACCGCGCACCGCTGGGGTTGGAAGTGTTGGAACATCGTAGACCAACTAAGGACCGAACACAGCGCTCTTAAATCTCTTGGAGTGTGAAGCTAACTTTTAAACTTCAGTATTATTAAACATACGACACTCCGTGAATCGTAAACAGAGATCGTAAAGAACCGAGTCCAACCGATTAGTCCCGGACCCGAGGTCTGACCTTGAACCTAGTTGCAAGAGTAATTGAGGGATAATTGAGCTATTTTTTGATACACAACTTATGTTAACGATACACATATCGACGGTTCTGTGACTCAACTTCGTATATAGAACATTATCCAGTATAAACTGACACGCACTAAGTATGCACTTGCGTAGCAGTCGCGAGGCGTTCGTACAAGCCGATTATTTACGGCTTTACCAAAAATTCCTATGCATAGAGTAGGTATACAAACAAAACGTAAAACCGAAAATAACCCGGTATACTATAGCTTTACCTTGCATTACCATCTTCATAATACGATGCATAACCAAAACGCAATTTATTTACAAAGCCGAAATCTATCGCAGTAATACTCGCTCGCACATATTCACTTACCTACAAGAAAGAAACAATAACAATATATTCGTACACACGCGCAGTTACATTTCACTGCGCGCGAACTTACACCCACAAAATTATTACAAGTCCTGCGGTCGACCTTTGCCGCACTTGAAGTAACACATTCAAACATTTTTCTAGCGCTTCGAACTCACACACAGACACGGCCGCACGTGAGAAAACAATAAAAATCAGAGTGAGAGACCGCTCTAGTCCACAATCGGGCGCCGGCTTATTTCAAACCATTTTCAACTTTAAGTGTATAGCACGCGTCACTTTCTTTTCTCGAGGACGCCGTCGCCGCCACCTACGACCTTCAAACTTTAATAATATTTTGCATCCTTTTTTCATTACGCAATATTACGCGACGCCATTACTTTAGTTCGCGTCGTCGCGCAAAGATACAGTGTAGGTAATTCTTGTGAAAGTTGTTTTGAATTACCTATTTATTTAGTGTTTTATGATTCAAGTAACTAGTGAAATTTAGCTCGCTAAGTGTTCGTTTCGTTCGTGTGTTCATGTGCTGTAATGATTTGTTTGTAGTTACCTACTGTTTGGATTATTTGTTTTTGTTCACGACGACGGAGGTTGGTGTTTCTATTCTATTTTTAATACGTTAGGTACCTATAGGTTTTACCCAAATCTAATTTAGGTTTTAATTTATTTTTTAGAATGAGCGATTTTATTCACAACAATATTGAAATATTCATTTTAAATTCTGAAACATGTTTAGTTTAGTAGTTAATAAAATTTAGGTTATATTCGTGGTTTTTCAATATTTTTGTCTGTCTGTAGGTACTCAAAGTAGGTACTAAATATGGCCGCATTGGTTCAAATTGAGTGTTGTCTTACAGATTACCTACTTAATGAGCTAACATGTTTTTCAAGGTTATCCTTTGAAAATAAAAAACATGTCATTAAGTTAGGACGCGCTCGCCCAGACCTAAAAATTGATTATAAGCGTAGAGATGGATTCTTCAAACACTTCCATAGTGAATTATATGATAAATACAATTGGCTGACTGGCAGCTGCAAATTAAACAAATTGTTTTGCTATTCGTGTTTGCTGTTTGGAATCGAACCGGTTTTGCAGATATCAACAATATATATAATTCAGCTAAGAAACATGTTCAAAGCGAGAAACATATACGGAGTTGTATATTATTACATGAGTTCGGTAACAGTAGAATAGAAACTTTTTTTGGTAATAACTTTGAGGCCCACAATCTATGATAACGTATTAACTCATTTTGTTAAAAAACCCCGCAGAATTATTCTTGAATATAAATAAGTATCGAACTGTACCTAGCGTATTTCAAGTGTATATAATTATATTGAGTTTTCAATCGGTTTCTATATTTATTTGCATGAACTTAGTTTAGGTTTACTTGGATTGTTTAGCGCTTTATGCGTATGCGTGTCATGGTTTTCTTAATAGGTACAGGAAGGCGGGTACGGACGGCGCATGCCGCGGGCTGTGGGTTTTCTTTATTCGGTTGATTTTGTTGCACGAATTTGTAAATATATGTTTAATTAAGTCTTTTTTTTGGTTTCTGTGTGCAGACCTGCGGTGCATGTATTTAATTTGGTTTATTTTTGTTTTGTTTTTAACAAAGGACAACTTTTTATTTTGCATGATAGGTATTAGCAAGCTAATTTTTACTGTGTTTTGATTTCTAACGTAAATTAACTATATTGTCTGTGTGTTTAATGTGTGCGTACGCAACTAACGGCTTTTTTCAAAGCCACTTTTGTCATACTTGACATACACTGTTCATGTAATACCAGTGATGTCATGTATGGCGAAGGTGGTGAACACTAACTGCAAGGATCGCACGTAGAAACAGTTACCGCACTTACTTCAGCACTGCTTTTTGGGAACTAAAAGATGACATCTATGGTATGTTTTTTTTTAATTAATGGAAGGGGCAAACACGTACACAACACACGCCATACATACACCTTTTTTTGCTCCGGCTTGTCTATTTATTTACGTGACGCTTCGCCACTGTTGCGTAGACAATATTCTATATACGAGGTTGAGTCACAGAACCGTCGATATGTTTTTTATGTTAATTAGGATGCATAACTGTCCTTAAAATACTTGCTTGTATTGGATTTACACACTGTACACAAGTATGGTTGTGTAAAAGTTAAAATAGGTTTTTCTTGATGAGCTCACATAAAAGCTTGGTGCAATGCAAATACCCAAACCGCTGGGTGTAGAGATTCCTAATTTGGTACATAGGTTCCTTATGAGTTCTAGGGGTGCACTAAGAAAGGAATTCCCGAAAATTGGGGGTCACCCCAACGGGAAGAAGTAGGGGGAGTAGCGGGAAAGTAATTCTTCGCGTACGAAGTCGCTGGCGTCTTCTCGTCTTCTATATATATAAAAGGGAAACCTGATTTACTGACTTAGATATCAACGCACAGCCGAAACTACTGTACCTAGAAACTTGAAATTTGGCACAGGGGTTCCTTTCATCATCAAGAAAGGATTCATTAAAATAGGAAGTAGCGCGAAACTTATTCTACGCGTACGAAGTCGCGAGCGTCCTCTAGTTAGTTTATACAGTTAAAATCCCAATATACTGATGATTATGCTATTTATAAAAAACAAAGACAATCTATTTCACGTGGAATTAAACCACGAACAAAGAAACCAAAGCGTAAAGATATTAAATACAATACAGTATAAAAAATATTGGTTTTAATGTGTTATTTACTTATTTATATTGCTCTTAACCTTACTGTCAAGTAAATAAGAGCTATCAAGTCGTTGACAATACAGTGTTTAAATGGTATACGGGCGTTCCTTTTAACTGTGGTTAGTATAACCCCTACTGAGCACATTTAGGCAGCTTTTGTTAAAATTAAATTTAAAAGTAATAACCGTACAAAATAATTTAACACGTAATGTATAACGAAAAGTGCATTTAATTAAACATTACGTACTCACCTGACAGATGGACTTCGATGTACATTGCGGGTCGATAGTATGTTCAAAAATTAATAACGGTGTATACGTTAGCGTAATCAAAATAATTCTTTCTGTTAATGATTAGTAGAGTCTTAATCTATGTCCAGTTTTAATAAACGCCCGTATATCATTTACACACTGTATATAGCTGGGCAAAAGCCATAGTGTTAAACGCCGTAGAAATTGTCAGAACCAGGCGCCATATGTCACTGACAATTGTAACTTGGTGAAACAGGGGCCAGAATTTAGAGTTAACACTTGCATTTGAATCGCAAGAGAAACAACCGTGTTCTAATTCTAACTGCTTAGAGAATAGAGATAGAGATGCATTTTAGGTTCTTAGGTAATGCCTCTATTTTGTTATCGCCCATAAATTAATGTCCGTGACACGTAGACACAGCCCTAAGCAGTGAATGATTCGGTTATGTCGACGCCAGCGGCTGTGACAGCATGCTAATTTTGAGCGACATAATCAACAGACCAAAGTCACCGAGATAACCCTTACTATGACTAGACTAAGGGCTAGTTTACGCAGACGTGAGCAGAGTTCGTCGATATACAGGGTGTACAATCCAAATGGGTCAGTATGGAGAAGTCGGAAACTATGAGAGATAGCGAGATCTGTTCTTAGGAACCATGACGTCGATTTTAGATTTAATAATAATTACATTCAAACTTTTTTATTAACTCTCATACATAACCGGGAATCGAACCTGGTCAAAATCAATGTGTATAAATTCTGCAACTCACAAGAAGCACAACACTAATGGAATCTTGTTTAAAGTATGAGAGTTAATAAAAAAGTTTGAATGTAATTATTATTAAATCTAAAATCGACGTCATGGTTCCTAAGAACAGATCTCGCTATCTCTCATAGTTTCCGACTTCTCCATACTGACCCATTTGGATTGTACACCCGGTATATTATGGAGCAATGCACACAATGCGTTAGCATTAGACTCGCTGGTAAACTATTATTAATCGAATTTCACTTTAGCGATTTTATCATGTCATCTATCACTTCACTATATGATGTATAAAAGCTGATGATGAGGAAGTCGAAAGCAGTCAACAGGCTCTCCGATATACGTAAAGCCAAAGAGCTGGGTTTCTTTCGAAACGAATGATGATTTAAAAATAAGTAGCAACATTCAGTTCATTCGTCAGAAACTTATAAATACAGTTGTTTACTATTTTATTAAATTGTTCAGAGTGACACCTAAACAACGTTCTAATATAAAAACATAATTCTAACGTCTCTACATCGTATGAACACCGAGGGCTCTCGACTCCATGAATGCATTCATTGCACTCATCTCGAGTAAAAAATGCGTTCAAATCTCAACTCAGCGCAACGAGCACAAGGTTGTTATCCCAACGTTACAGAATTGCCATTCACGAACGTAGCAGCATCCAATCAATAGCCCATTGAGCACGTCTGACTTGACCCGACGCCGGCACAGTATAAATAAAAACGTAGTTCGTCTTAGGGGGCTTCTAAACGAGCAACATTTTCACGGCAATGTGTGGCCGGCAACTATACGCATCTTGCTCTAACATACGAAGTAAGAGTAAGATAGCACTAGTTGCCGGCCACAAATTGCAGCAAAACATGGCCCGTTTACCCCCTTTAGGCTTGTGGCGGTCAGGAACTAAGAAATAAAAGGAAAGAATTCCCGTCACATACATAGAACAGAACTACATAGTTCGTAATTTTTGAACGTGACACATCGAACGAGCAAACAGCGCACGGTACAGCACTCGATGTGAAGGAGAGAAACATTACCTATTTCAAAGCGTGTCCTGTTCAGATCTCAATTTTTTATTTTATTTTATGGCATAGAGAAGGCAAACGTGCACACAGGCCACCTGATGGCAAGTGTAAACTGTGTCCCATAGACATTCGCAATCACAAGACTGCAAATGCGTTGCCAACCTTAGTCCTCAGACTAAGATGGAATGCCTCTCTGCTGGTCATTACACCGGCTCCGGAGCTAAAGCTAATGGACCTAAAGGAACTAAAAAACCGAACTAGTTATTTTCACCGATGGACCGCTCGGAGCGCTCCCTTTAAAGACTGAGCGGGCACACCTCTAGTTCGTCTCCGGTCCTATAGGAGTTTCTGTTTCCTATCGCCGCGCTGGCACTTGTTATTTAAAGGAATTCTTTCGTTTATTCTCAGTGGATGCCGAGACATCAGGTTAATTAAAATTTCATTTAGTCAGTAAACACCTCTACATGTGCCATTTTATGAAATTTCATACATTTGCGTAGTACTTCTATCTGCCGCTCTGTCGCGGCGCCACTGACGCTTTCCTGAAAAGTCTACCTTAATACAGCGATGGCGCGACCCTAACTAAACCGGCTCGGTCCATCCTGTTCAGTTTGCTTGTGGTGGCTCACGGCGCGAACACACAAATGCAACCCGCGCAATTTACCTTCGTTTGAATACGGACTACTGTTTTTACTGTGCCTACGGACAACTAGTCTGGCAACTAATTGTCCAACTAGATACATTGTTCCCTACAGCTAACAAGGAAATAGCATTGAGAAATTTGCAATGCAGTTTGAATTTTAGTGGGTGCGTCACACGAGATATAACTACATAATAACTATTTTCATGTTACTAACGTTTACGAGATATAATGAACGTTAGCTATAATAACAAAATCAATATTTTTATAAGGAATAAGTCATATAATATTCATTTTATATAATATTTTTAATATAACACTCACAATGACAAATGAAATTTCAGTTCGTATAACATACGTGACATATAGCGATCATAATACATATTATCTTTTAGTATAAGTGTTACAAGATATAATATCGTATGATATAAATGTGAGCAAGCGAAGCGAGCGAGCAAGACCTCTCTGGGCAGAACCGACTCGGATAGGTTAGGTTAGAAGGCTAACGCGGGAGCGAAGCGTAGTCCCGCCTTAGCCTTCGAGGTTCTTTTTTACATCCCTTGAAAAAACTATGCGAAACAATTTAATTGTAAAATTAAAAAGGCCACGTAATACTGAAAATAGTTATGGGCGTTTATATTATACGTGCATTATATTTTTAAATGTTAGATTTTTTGATTTATATATGTTTTATATCTTACGTGTCATGTACATTATACACATTAATTGTTATATCAATTGATATTATATATTAATAACGTTATACTTTATGGAAATAGTTATTTTGACATTAAGTATATCTTTCGTTCATTATCTCAAGTGTACGTTATAAATGTTATAATAAACATATTTATACAAAGTGAGCGTATATATTGTGACTGTTATATGATAAGTTCTTATATCTCGTATTACTTACCAGTGGCGAAGCGTCACGTAATAAATAGACAAGCCGGAGCAAAAAAAGGTGTATGGCGTGTGTCGGTTTTACGTTTTGTTTGTATACCTACTCTATGCATAGGAATTTTTGGTAAAGCCGTAAATAATCGGCTTGTACGAACGCCTCGCTACTGTTACTTACCCTATTTTAGTACCTTATCACAGTAACGTATTGAGGTGAGTATGCTTTGAATTTATTATATCAGTAGCTGATGGTACTTAAATGTCCAGCTATTTACTATCGTGTTCAAACGTAGTAAGCAACAAGCAAGAGCTGCTGCTGTTGCTTGTTGCTTGAGTGTGCTTCATCCACTTTTGACACACGAACGCGATATTGACGCAGCCTTGCTAGGCCCACAGGGGTCCTACTATGGCTGCGTTTATCTAACCGTACGAGAGTCACGAGATAAACTCGACCATACTAGGCCCGCAGCCCTATTCTCCCCGGTAAAACCATAATGCTTATGACATGCTACCGTAATGCCAACGTTATTATAGCTCAAATTCAAATTCAAATTCAAATCATTTATTTTGTAAGTAGGCCCTGTAGGCACTTTTACAAGTCTGAGTCTACCAGCGCTTCCAAAGAGACCACTGTTGAGAAGAAGCGCCGCAAGAAATTCAACAGTAAGCCGTTTTTTCTAAATAAATCACTTATTACAATACTAAACTTAAGCTACACAATTTAAATGTCACAGGGAGGTACAGGTCCCAGTAGAGCAGGTCCCGTTCTTAATATATTATCAGTAACGAGTTCTAAACAAAACGACATTAAAAGCAATATTATTTTGCCGAGCATATATAGAGCGTCAACGTCAGAAACAAAAGGAAAAACAATTCGACATTTCAATTGACAACATCCATTAGAAAAATCCGAGCTCTTTTAAATGAAAACGAACGAAAAATTCATTTTCCATTCCGAAGCTCTCAGCATGATTGGCTATTAATAGAAGGCATGAAAAAGCGTTCAGAGATAATGGATTTATAAACAGAGTAATTTTTACAATGGAGTAACGAAGAATACATTTATCCACCAACCATAAGGAACACATATACAAAAGATTAAACAAAACACTAAGGTCATAATAGCACGCAATGTGGGTCCTCGCGGCGGTGAAACGGACGCTGGCTCAGCAAAGTGCTGAGGTTTCAGACGCCTACAGCGCTGATTGTCAGCCAGTACCGGTAGCACTGGTCAAACATACTATATTACATTAATTAAATAAAGATAAAAGAAATTTATTCAGTAAGTAGGCCGCACGGGTTCTCTTACACGTCAAGAATCTACCAGCGCTTCCCAAGAGGAGACCACTGCTGAGAAGAAACGCCGCAAGAAACTCAGCAGTCAGTCATTTTTTAACATATTTCATATTACAATGGTAATACTTAGTCTAGCAATTTATAAAGCTACATTGTACATGAAAACCTTCTATAACACTTCCATAATATTAATTCAAAAAAGTTAATAAAATCAGTGGAAATAATTCGTTTAGTTTTCATTATTAGTACAGTTATACCTTGCGGAATCCAGATAAACATATTAAATGTCCTCAAGGGTGGAGGATGCGCTGTGGGTGTAGGTATTTTTACCAACCGATCCGTAGTCACACCAATTGGCCACACTGGTGTGACTATGGTTCATTTTATTTATCCGTAGTCACACGAACACATAAATAGGAGGAAGGTTTAGGTTAGGTTCGTTTTTATATCAGGCCTGGAGGGCCAGAACAACCCAGAAAAAGGAGCTCCGCGTTAGCGGAGCTCCGTTGACTCTGTTGAGTTTGATTTTGAAAGAGAAACAGACGCAAATTCGGTCTTGGTGTGACTACGGGTAAATAAAATGAACCATAGTCACACCAATGTGGCAAATTGGTGTGACTACGGATCGGTTGTGGTATTTTTAAGATTTTTGCTCATATCTCGAATATACGAATATCATTATGATTACTGGTAACAAAAGTTTCTACATATTCATTTGATCATAGACGTTCGGTTTTTAAAAGTAGTTCAAAAACAAAGAAGTTTAATCTCACAGGGACGAGATTATTTGACCTGTATCGTATTGTCATTTTGATAGCTCTTATTTACTTGACAGTAATGGCGACAATACCGTACCATAACAATACCGTAACAGGTTAAGACGATATAGTTTTTACCGCCTTGAACAGACGCCCTGGGCTGATATTCTACTATGTTAAACAACATCGCTTTTGACCTGCTATCTTATCCACCATTTTATAGCTCTTAGGTAAAAAACGATATATTTAACTTCGTAGAATATAGAATAGAGAAATTGAGAAAACAATGACACCTTCGCGTCTCAATAGGTTAACAGTTTTTCACGTGACATTCACAATGAAGTTGAACCCCCTCCCAATGTCATCAAAACATTGACATTGTCCCAGCTCATTATGTTTGCAGACGAGACATGAATGATGTTACGTCATCGAATGCGTAAGTGGCGGGGTACGTCATGCCAGCACAGTCATACAAGTACTCAGAATGTACTGTGTTATATTTATAAATAGTAACTAAATATAGTATAGTATAGTAGAAGTAGGTATAGTGTAGTACAGTTCGTTACACGCCCTTGTTACTACGGTAAAAATGACGTGTAACGTACTATTTGGCTACTTTGGATGCTACCAACTATATGACGTTGACTGTACCGTCAAGGAATTTTAATTCCTATACCACCTTGGACTATGTCAAAGTGACTTAGTCAACGAAAACGTAAGAGACTTCTTATGACTTTATTTACAGTGTCACTTTGACATAGTCCAAAGTGGTATAGGAAGGGTAAATATATATATCCGCAGGTGTATTGCCATAGTAATAAGGTCTGTGTACATATTTCATACACTTTGGGGGTGTATACATATTTATGCCCTTGACTGAACTATAGTAACAGACCCTGGGATGGCAGGCTTGAAAGTATGTACTATCGAACCAACGGAACCCTGACCCACCATGGAACCTTGTCACAATGATTGACGTACGATTGTCGTATAGCTTCGTATGACAGTCCTAACGTCAATCACTGTGACAAGGTTCTATGGTGAGTCAGGGTTCCGTTGGTTCGATAGTATGTATATAGTAACTAGACTCTTGGTAACTAGACAGGGTCCATCATGATCGCTATAGGTGAATTCTATATTTGAAATTTGACGTAAATTTCATATTAGTTTTGTGCACAACTATATGCAACACGTGAATTACTTGAATTTTTCACCTATACCACCATGTTATCCATTAACCTACCGCCAAACAGCAGTTCGCATTGTTGTGTTCCGGTTTGGGGATAAGACAGCATAGAGGCATTCCATCTTAGTACTCAGGGTTGGCAACGCATTTGCAGTCTTAGGCCTGTATTAACAAACTGATTCCAGCTCTAACGCTCGTCTCGAGATGCGTCAATATTGACAGCGTTCTATCTTGTGATGGGCCTCACAGTCAAGATGAGTTTATTAAAACAGCCCATAGGCTTGCAGTCTTGTGTATGCGAATGTCTATGGGTCACTGTCTGCACTTACCATCAGGAGGCCTTTGCTCGTTTGCCATCACTTTACCATAAAAAAAAGTTTCCTGAACCGCCCGTACATAATCCTCGAATCGACTATACCACAATTTATAAAAAGAAACATTCCTCTTCAATCACTCTATCGATAGATGGAAACCGCATTAAAATCCGTTGCGGAATTTGAAAGATCTTAGCGTATACAGATACAGACGGCGGGAGGCGACTTTGTTTCAAACTACGTTAAGAAGCATTTATTTATAGCTTAGCATCAAAGTAATGTAGAGGTGAAATTAAAGACTCGATTCTACCGTTTTTTTGGACTGCGTTCTATATTTAACCGCCAGAAATAAAAGAGCGTAGTTCGACGCGCATATCTAGGTCTCCTGTAACAAGGTCGAATTTTCAATCGCAACTGTTTCATTCATCCGAATTTTTTGACCAGCAGGCTTAGTATGGTTGCGTTTGCCGCGTGTAAAAGTGTGGATACAGCATCCGTCACTCTCGTTACGTACGTGTCAAAAAGTGACGGATGTTTAATCCAAATAATGTCACCGGGGGCCGAGCGGTTATTTCGGACACTGGCTAAAACAACTGAGGTGTTCCTTTCCTTCTCCCACCTTGGATGAGTGGCAGGAGAGGTATTCCATCGGTTAACTTGTCTATCAACGTTTGCCCTGGTTACAAAACATACCTAGCCTAATTAATTCCAATCTCTTTAAACATTGAGGCCCTTATTAATAAACAGATCTCAATTCAAATGCTCGTCTCGAGATGCGTCAAAACTGACAGTGTTCTATGGTTTGGCGTTTACTTTGACGTATCTTGTGACGGGCCTTATTACGAACACGATGAGTTTATTAAATCGGCCCTTAGAAACGTGAAGCGCCGCTAAATCCTGAGTAATATTTTCTTGAAAAGGAAAACGTAGACATAGTTTTTCATGATAACTACAAAATATTCAAAAATCGTAATAATCTCACTAGGTTTAAAGGTAGAGAAACGTTATCGAATTTTGTATGGTAATTTTTAGCTTCAAATACCTCTTAAAGCAAAACATCTAACTCAACAGATGGGCAACAAAGCTTCTGCCATGCCGTTAACACGCCAGTCAGTTCCATCGTGTCTCCAAACCTATGGAACTATTCGGCCGCGGTTACAGTTTAACTAGAAACATGACATGACTTGATAAGATAACTTGTTTAATAGATATCAGTTCAGAAAAGAGGTCACCACCATATCAACATCTGGGTAAACTTGCAGATTATTCTAGGATGACGATTATGACAGTCGTATTTCGTAATTTCAATCACTTATATACTCTCAAGCGATGTGTTTCAAAATAGGCGATTAATTATTTAAATTCCTCAACGGCGTCGCTAGGTTTTAACCTACCAATGTAGTATTTATGTTAAAGAAATAAATGGTAATAAGTCTTTATATTATGAGCTGTCAGGCATCATCTAAGAATAATCAGAGTATTTATAATATGATTACTTTGAGTCCTCTTTTTTTTGTCAGGGTTTAATAATAAAACCTTTTATTTTATACAATATCAGATGAAACCCACACGCTCTTAATGGATTGTTTGTAATCATAATAAATCAGGACTATAATAGATTAATTAAAAATAGTTGAAGCCGTGGCACACAGAGGACGTCTTTTATATCGTAAGGTGATATAAGATAACTTAATAATGGTTTCGTTATAAACACGCTGACCAGATGAGATGACAAAGATTTCGTTACAGTATATCTTACATATAAATATCTCGTGTCACGGTGTTTGTGGTGAACGCCTGCGAAACGATATTAACGTTTTTAGGGTCTGTCAAAGCCAATGTTATTGGAAACTAATGGACCGATTTAGTTGAAATTTGGTACACATATGTAAATTGATGACCCAAACCCGTGTTGGGGTCATCAATTTAATTAATGTGGAAAATGTAATATTTTTTTGAGTAAGTAAAGTTGAATTTTAATGTTAATGTCGACTCCACAGCTCCCTTCGTCTTACCGTGGTATGAAAACTCCGAACCCTGCTATGTATTTGTATAATTTCCTCGCATTGAGAAGAGCATTATACAGGGTGTCCCAGAAACCGACGTCAACCCGCCTAAGGGCTGATAGAGCAGCTAAAAAGCCATCGATTTTATTTCATCTATTTTTACTAGTTTATTGATATTGATCATTTTAATGTGATTTTTTGTAATTTACCCTAATATCCTTGTCACGAAAAAGCATTAAATCATACGTTTATTTCATACGTTTTTCAGTGTTATCTTACAAAGTAATTTTTTAAACCTATTCGCCAGAAGTACTTGAAAAAAAATTATGAACGCGTCACCATTCTTGATATTATTGGCTGCACAAATCGCAACCAGAGCCTCATCGACTATGAAATAAGTACCTAGCAGTCGTCGACTTGTCGCGTTCACCGTTTTTTCCTCTCTTGGCCCAGATTCCGTCGATTAACTAGAAAACAACACTCAAGGTCTACAATACTTTCAATGAAGACTGTTAATTGAGTGGCGGGGAAGTTCTCCGTAACTTTTTCTTGTACGATTTCCGGCACTGACCTGGAAATACGTATTTTTCAAACATGCTCGGAAAAAACGGTTTTCCGATTGAAAGACAAGGACGGAAAGAGCCTCATTTTACTCCTAGGAGTAAAAAAACCATATGAAAACACTTTCCGTCCATGTCTATATTTTTCTTAAAAATGCTGTCAATTTGCATACAAAATCAAAAGGACCAAGACAAAAATTCCAAACAGCCAAGGTAAGTGCTCGCTTTTTTAGCACAGTGCGTGTGTTTCTTTTTGAATTTGCATTCCAATTTCTATGGTTAGTATTTAAAAACAATTGACAGTCGGTAACATTCGTTCATTCTGCATAATTAAATTACTTGCTTTTTAAAAATGTATTTGCATTTTTTCCTCACATGTTTGAGAAAAGCATTATGTATGCCTCGGCGGAAACGAGGATTTCCTGACTCGTATAACCACCTCGTCAGGAAAACCCTTACTTTCCGCGCCTAGGCAACAATGTACTATTCTAGGTTCATCGGAAATGTTTTATTTTCATTTTACACTAGCGAGAAAAACATTTGCATCACTTTGCTTGATAGATATTGATGGATAAAACTCGTCGACTTTGCCGATGGATAAAGCGTCCACTTTATTACCCTGTCACTTTAAATGCTGTGACAATTCGTCGCAGTTTAAACATGACTTTAAATAGAAAACGTACTAAAATGTACAAATTTAAGATATTTGTCAAGATTGAGCAGCGTTTTTTACCGAAACCGTATTATTATCAAAATATAATATAGTAAAATAAACAGTCCAGTGAAGGTTGTCTCCTATTCGGATGTTAGACCACTTTTGTGCATTGTCATAGTAAACTTCAAAAGGAACATCAAACGACACGCATGACAATGACAATGACATTCACAATGACAAGGTTCTAAGGATGCTCAACATTTTTATTGAATAAAATTTCATGCCGTTAGGGTCCATTTTACACGCGCTACAATGGCGAATTGCAAAGGCCTCAGACCTCAAGCCTTATCCATCAGATGGCTTCGTGGTCTCCTGCGTGTACTCCACACGATAAATGATACTTCGTATTGTCCCCACGAACAGCAGCGCGAAAAACAACCCGAGGTCGAGCCCCGAACCAATCGTGACTCGGTTCCGTAAGCGTCCATTTTCCTTTTGTTACGTGATAACCTTGGCTCGGCAATTTAGGACATAATAGAGATCACTCGCTGGTTTAAACCTGTTGCCAATGACTATACATTCTATGTATATATAGTACAAAAAGAATTCACTTCCCGCAATCTATCCCTTTTTTTTTATTACATAGGGAAGGCTGACGAGCACACAGGCCACCTGATGGTAAGTGGAAACTGTGACCCATAGACATTCGCATTCACAAGACTGCAAGCCTAAGACTGCAAATGCGCTGCCAACCCTGAGGACTAAGATGGAATGCCTCTATGCTAGTCATTACACCGGCTGTCTTATCCCCAAACCGGAACACAACAATGCGAACACTGCTGTTTGGCGGTAGGTTAATGGATAAGATGGTGGTAGCGATCCGGACGGACCCCGCACAAGGTCCTACCACCCGCAAAACCTCGCATCCCTCTCTATGTATGCTTAGATCTTTGAATTTACGCAACGGATTTTAAAGCGGTTTTCATCAATATAGTAGTGATTCATGCGGAAGGTTTTAATATTAAATTCTGGATTATTAGAGTTACAGAATACCCGCATAAACCGAACCAAGAAAGGGCGCTAGTCTATCTATCTATATATATATTAAAAAACAGGCCAAGTACGAGACTCGCGCACGAAGGGTTCCGTACAGTAAAACGGCAAAAAATAAATACGTACATACATACCTACATAAAATCACGCCTGTTTCCCAGAGGGGTAGGCAGAGACGACTTCTTTCCACCTGCTACGATCCTGACAAATGTCTTTCGCTTCTTCCACATTCATACATCGAGTCATGCACGCACGTCGGTTTCGGGTACTTAAGATTCGGCCCTTTTCCAGTATTTCTCCGTACGCCTAGGGCGGCCTCTTCCGACCCTTCCACTCACTTTCGCTCTGTAAATCTCTTTCGTCAATCTTCTTTCATCCATCCTTTCCAAATGACCGAACCATCGAAGCATGCCCTTTTCAATCTAAAAAATAAATAAATATTTAAATATTGAATTTATTCTGATTTTAGTATTTCTATCACGTCTTGATATCACGGTTCTTGAGATACAGCCTGATGGCAGACAGACGGACATACGGACAGCGGAGTCTTAGTAATAGGGTCCCGTTTTTACCCTTTGGGTCTGAAACCCTAAAAAGAACCCGTATTTCTCCTGATCACGCTATAACTTGAGAACGGCTGAGCCGATTTAGCTGAAATCTGTTTTCTTGCTTTTGCGGGTGGTAGGACCCTGTGCAGGGTCCGTCCGGATCGCTACCATCATCTTATCCATTAACCTACCGCCAAACAGCAGTGTTCGCATTGGTTGTGTTCCGGTTTGGGGATAAGACAGCCGGTGTAATGACTAGCATAGAGGCATTCCATCTTATTCCTCAGGGTTGGCAACGCATTTGCAGTCTTATGCTAATGTCTATGGGTCACAGTTTCCACTTACCATCAGGTGGCCTGTGTGGTCGGTTGCCTTCTCTATGCCATAAAAAAAAAAATCGTTATTGTCAAAACAAGGTTTGTTTTAAGAGAAAAACATAATCCACCGGGAATATCGGAAATTTGCAGCGGAGCGAACTCTGGTCGCTAGTAATAAATAGAACAGGTAACGAAGCCGCCCTTTTTCAAATAGTAAATTGTTCGTTAGACCGTTTAGACATATTCTTCGAAAGCCATAAGATATACCTATAGTTGAGTCACTAAGAAAAGATGACGCTATAAAACTAATATTCCGTTCCATACAACATTTGACATTGAGACTAAAACTCCCATCTGAGACAATTATTCCAATTTAGCACAAGATGACAAGACGCCTTGAAGAGGTCTGCGCGGTAATGGCATGGAATAAATCATCAGTTTTAAAAGGTACTAAGTATACTTAAGTTAACGACGAGGTTAGCCTAGTACAACTCTGCCTATGAAGCTATGTAACGGTCTCGGATTGTATTCAAAAATATTTTAATGATGAATTGATTAGCTATTTGTTCAGTCTTGGAAGTTATGTAGCTATTTAAGTATGTTTATCGGTTTATGCCTATAGTTAGACTTCAGGTTTGGACTTGGCCAATTTCTTTGAGATCGTATAAAATCATTGCTTGACATAACCCCGACATTTCAGTGTATTTGTGACATTTTGCGTCGATTTTAACTACAAAATAAACTTAAAAACACAAGCATATGATAGTACATTACTACAGAGGCCGGGACAAAAGGGGTTGCCGGCCGAAGTTATATAGCTAAAGGATATAGGTCTGAGGCGGGCAACCCCATATTTCCCGCCGAAGTATGTATAGTGCTTTTCTCAAACATAATTCATTAAAATAATTAAAACAAAAATTACAATGTCAAATAGGTACTAGGAGTGCATAAACATTCAAAGTAACCTACAGTGCTCAATCAGTACGCCCGCCCGCCGGCCCGCTGGTGGCGCGCGCGGGGCTCGCCGCATCGTGCTAACCTCCTAATTACCTCTGCGCTCCTGGTACTTCAAATAAACATGCAAACGCTTTGTTGGATGCACGGCTATAGTAAATTAAAAAAAAAAACTTTTCATAAACACAGCCACCATGGCCATATTAAAAATTTAAAAAAATTACTTCCCGGCCTAGGCCTTCAATTTCGTATGAAATTCCTTTACAGTTCTCTCGAGTTATTCCGTCGGAAACGTGGCACTTTGAAGCCTAAAATAACTAACATAACGCCGACATTACATAGCATGTTTGAGAAAAAATAATTCATTACTTTGGTAATTCCGCAGCTCTGCCTAACCCCACTCTGGGAAAGATGGCGTATGAATGTATAGAAGACGCCCGCGACTTTTAACGCGTAAAATTAGTTTCCCGCTACTCCCCCTATTTTAACCCCTTAGGGGGTGAATTTCCAAAAATCCTTTCTTAGTGCTAACTTGCATCATGAAAGGAATCCCTGTACCAAATTTCAAGTTGCTAGGTACAATAGTTTCGGCTGTGCGTTGATATATAAGTCAGTGAGTCAGGTTTGCCTATAGAAGACTAGAAGGCGTCCGCTACTACTCCCCCTACTTCTCCCCGTTGGGGTGACCCCCAATTGTCGGGAATTCCTTTCTTAGTGCACCCCTAGAACTCATAAGGAACCTATGTACCAAATTTGGCATCTTTACACTCAGCAGTTTGGGTATTTGCATTGCACCAAGCTCTTATGAGTTCAACCTTTTTTGAATTAAATCGGATTGAGTTGTGTCAAAGTAAAATGTAATTTAAATCAAAAGCACTAAAGAGTATTTATATCAACTTCGAAACAAAACACCCCCAAAATAGCTTTCTACCACTTTTTAACTTCGTTAGGGGATGAATTTCAATAAAACATGAAACACGTCTTCCATCAATTCTGTTAAAGAAGGTGTATGCAAAATTTGAAGTAGATTGGACCAAGGAATATCGCCCCATACAAACTTTGCCTCCCTTTTTATATCGGATGTCTACGTCATACAAAAAACACACTCTCCAAGTTTCAGGTCTCTACCATCAGCGGTTTAGGCTGTACGTTGATCCGTCAGTCAGTCGGTCAGTCATTCAGGACAAAGCATTTTATATGTATAGATAGATTTATACAAACTTTTGAACGCGCAAACGTCGTTAATCACTGTTCTCTTGGGAACTGACCTATTTTCCGGGATCAACTCCCTATGTCCGTCTACGAGCTAAAAAATGTCCCTGTGCCAAATCAACGCATTATAGGCTGAATTGTTTAATTATTTAAATTTATATTGAATTTTAATGATCACAAATTCTAACTACGACATAGGATGACAAACGGCACCGCTAGCTTATAATGCGTTCAAACATAACACGTTCACATTTGAAATAAGAATTAATGTTTCATATTTTTCTCCATCCAAGAAATCCCTAACAAATTCAATGTATCCCGATTTTCCTAAGGTGACGTCTGGTTGGAATCCCATTTGGCGTTAGACGTAACGTAGCACATTCAACACAACACCAAGAGCTCATTCTTTAAGTTATAATTGTACGTGTAACACAAAACATTCCGAATTAAAACGTTTAGTAAAACAGGTTAGAATACTTCGATACCGAGAGCATATTGAACAGCCCTCGTATGTAACGGACGTTTCGGGAGATTTGCTCTTGTGAAACTGACGTTTTGCAAATTGGACATTCTACCCGAACTGACGTTTCGGGAGGTTTCATTCATACTGTAACGGGCGCGAGCGTTTTAGGAAATGAAATCTTTTGTAAAATTATGTATTCAGCTAAAATTACGCTACGGGTATTTAATCTGATAGGGAAATGGATCTTTGTTATAGAATGGGAATGTTTTGGTACATTAGTGTGCCTAATCGAATGAAACATATACATACATACTCGTATTATATAATCTTTATACACCAAGTGAAAAAACGTCTGACTAACATGGTTTACAGTTTATACCATAATACCTATTATAAGACGTAAGTGGGTGTTGGTTTTTTTGTCTACTAGGGGAAACCTCTGAAACTATTTATCCAGTAATATAGCATTTTTTTGGTTTAAACCGAAGCGAAGCAACGGCACGACGCTATTACCTAGTCTAGAAAGAGACGCACCGAGCATCAAACGAGAACAAGTCTAGTAATCGCCGCGTGCGCAGAGGCCGCAGGATGGCCTTCCGGTATGCGCTCGCAGTTCGATAGCCGCAGAATGGAGACGTATACCTATTGCATAGATTTGTTGACGACGCATTGGCCTAGTTGGTACTGGCCTACGAAGCTAGCGGATCTGGGTTCAAATCACGGTATATATTCGTGTGATGAGGGCCAGTATTTTTGTTTTTTAAGTCTTGGATGGACTCGGCCGCCATTTCTGTGAAGTCAGTGCTATCAAAACCAGTCAGTCAGTTTTTACCGCTTAGCCAGAATCTCGGCCCTGAAAAGTTAACACGTTCCCTGTCCGAAATGGTCTGACAATGTCACACGTCCAAGTGTGCTTCCACTTTGGGGACACGGACGTATCAACGTAAATTTTCGTAACCTCAGATTTAATTTTAGTGTTGTACACAGAAGAAGTGGTAGGTACTCTTTACAGTTGGCCACACGGGGTCTATTGTTTATTAATTAATTATATATCTATGGATACATCACTCAACGTGATCCTAATGTGGAGAAACGATCTTGGGGTCATTCGAAGTTGTTAATTCATAGTGGGAGCACGGGCTCCTGAAAAAAAGATCCGTGACCCCATATTGGGGAACGTGTTAAAAGGGTTCTCAAAAACACGCATTTCTAACTTATGTAAAGAGAAACAGTTGAGAACGAAAATTCGAATGCTAGCACGAATGCTTGAATGATTTCAACGAAACGGCTGCGCTACTGCTCGCACGCACTGTGCGACGCTATGACCTCATGCGCTCCAGCGTCGATAATCGATTGCGATCGCCTACTGTTGCTAAGTCGAACTTTCGTTACGCCCAGCAAACGTGCAAAACTAAGAGCTATATTAAAACTATGGATCACTAATTTCAGCCCGTCACTTCGTCCGCTTAAAACACGTTTTAATCTATTCCTCTTTGTACTAAATTTCGCGGAATAAAAAGCAGCCTATGTAATAAAATTGTGACAGGTGGATTAACCTTTTATAAAAAGATAAACATCTTCACAAACTGTAGTATCACAAGTATCACTACATCACATTGTTTGTAACAAAACTCCTCAGAAACGGCTCAACCGTTATTTTTGTTTTTTTGTTAATATATATTTGGTAGATACGCGAATCGGTCGTAAAGTATATTTCATAATCATAAGGTTTAGGCGCCGGACGTTGACAGCTAGTAATAAATGTCAGGGAAAAACGTCACTCAAATTGACCTAGTCCCAAACTACGGCTACAATACAAGACAATGATAAACATACTTAAATGGTAAAAAATCTTAAATACATATCTGCACTTACCGTGATTTGAAACCGGGACCGCTAGCTTCGAAGGCGGTAACTACCCACAAGGCTTCGAATCTATACAATTCTAGCTAGGGTAAAGTCACCAGTGGTCAGCCAGAGATCTGTTGTCGGCCTCTGCCTATTCGTTGTAAGAGTGGGGAGAGTACGAAAGATACATCTCCCACTCTTCGCACTCATATAAGGTCCATAACAGGTCTCTGGCCGACCACTGGTGACTTTACCCTACATAGTATCCTTTAATGCAGATAGGATTGTTTAATTCAGCAACTTAACGTAGATAGGACGTATTGCTTCATCATCGTCATCATCGATATGTAGCCTCTAAACTAAACATTTCTTTAGCTCACCGGTAGCCGTGTTTGTTCGATATCCCTTTCCGTTCACTCTACAAACATAAAACAACTCGCATAACACTGCATTGTAAGCTTACTGAACAATCGTGGGATCTCAACCGACGTATTTATTGATACTTTGAAGTATTGAACGTTGTGTGTAGTTCAAGACATTTCTAAAGGGCTCGGTTTGACAACGCATAACGCTTTCTCCGGGAAACCTGAAACCCAGGTTCTCTGGCTTTTGGCAGAAATACGTTTGGCCGAATGTCTCTTTTCCCGACAGTTTAATTTGCGAACCCGCTTTTATTTCTGTAAATGTAAATCTATATTATATAAAAGGCAAACCTAACTGACTTATATAACAACGCACAGCCGAAACGGCTGTACCTAGAAACTAGTATTTCATATTTTTAATAAAACGAACCTAACCTAACCTATACGCGTTCTACGCGATGGTACTGAAAGAAACCTTGAAATATTGACAGTTACAGAAAAAAAAGCGGGTTGGCAAATGAAACAGATGAGAAACGATACATTCGGCCAAATATATTTTTGCATGGTGGGTCAGGGTTCCATTGGGCTGATAGTACAGTCAACCTTATAAGTAGGTGCACACTTTTGTACCTTGTCGCTGAAACGCCTTTGACAGATTAGTCCATCATTTCAAACATGACGTTAAAGTGACAGAGTACTAAAGTGTGCAGCTTCTTATAAGGCCGACCGTACCTACATGTCGTGCGTTGTATTTTTAAGGGTTCCGTATCCGAAGGGACCCCGACTGTCTCTATTAATATTCCTACGCTGTCCGTCCGTCCTAACGTTTTAAAAAAGCTGTCTCTTATGAACCTTAATAGACAGCAGGGTGATTTTTCTAAAAATATGTCTTTATTTCAAGTTGTTAGAGTTGTTGGTAATTCTGTAGCTCTGCCTACTTCGCTCTGGGATGGAGGCGTGACGGTATATATGTATGTATGTCCTATTAACAAACTTTTTAGTGGTTGTAAAATCCGTTCAGATCGCTAGCATCATCCTATCCATTAACCCACCGCCAAGCAGCAGTGTTCCGGTGTGTTAATAAGACAACGGTGAAATTACTAGCATAGAGGCATTCCATCTTGGTCCTCAGGGTTGGCATCGCATTTGAAGTCTTAGGATTGCAGTTTTGAGATTTAAAATGTATTTTGCTCTCAGATCAATACTCTCTCTCTACCATCAGGAGCCCTGAGTGCTCGCATGCCTTCTCATTGCCATAAAAAAAAATGTAATCGGAATATAATACTAGCTACTGACCGCCACGGCCGCTCGGTGCGCAAGTCCGATTCGCACTTGGCCGGTTTTTTACCGTTTAGTGGTGCGAGGCACAACATCCTGGTAAGTCAGCAGCAGAAGCAGCTACGCAACCGAGGAGCTCAAAATGATCTGCGCTCGACCCTAATGTCAAGAGAATACGTCGTGTCTAGATCATTTATTGATGCTGACTGAACGAACGCGTCGGGCATCGAACGTGCTCAACAAACCCGCCAGTGAAATACGGAACTGTCGAAACCTATTGGCAAAGCGGGAAGCGAACGAGGAAACGTGCGTGGTGCTCCGCAACACCGGATCCCGCATGTCAGGTCAGGTAACTTAGGTATAAACTGGTCAAACTACCGCCGACGATGGGCAGGAAGCGAGTACAGCCGGCGATCAACTATTAATAATTGTCTCTTTTCTTGACACGGGATCTATATTGTTCGTCTCGACAAACTAGTTGAAAGAGTTCTCGCCGGCAGAGTGAACAGCCAGCGATCAACTAGTAATACACGTGTCTCTTTTCTTGACACGGGATATATATTGTTCGTCTCGACAAACTAGTTGAAAGAGTTCTCGCCGGCAATGTGAACAGCCAGCGATCAACTAGTAATATACGTGTCTCTTTTACTGACAGGGGATCTTTATGTTTTGTTCGTTTCTTGGGCGAGAAAATCGCCGATAATCGTGTCTTGAACTGGTTGAACTATGGCTGGCGTAGGAAACGTCGTCCGAGGCAATTATGATGAATCAAGTCATCCCTGTTTGGTCCTGCATTCTGTTCGGGCTATAGCCTGAGTCAATTGAAATAGCCAAAGATGTAAACAAATTCGTACTATTTGACACATAACCTCAAATACTCATCAAGTGTGTTTTTATTAAAACTAGAGGACGCCTAGTTTCCCGCTCCTCCTCCTACTTCCTCCCGTTGGGGGTCGATTCTCGGGAAATCCTTTCTTACTGCACCCCGAGACCTCATAAGTAACCTATGTACCAAATATGGAATCTTTAGACTCGGCGGTTTAGGTAATTGCATTGCACCAAAGCTTTATGTGAGTTCAACCATTTTTGAATAAAATGGGATTGACTTTAGGGGGCTTCTAAACGAGCAACATTTTCACGGCAATGTGTGGCCGGCAACTATACGCATCTTGCTCTAACATACGAAGTAAGAGTAAAATAGCACTAGTTGCCGGCCACAAATTGCAGCAAAACATGGCCCGTTTAGAAGCCCCTTTATAAACATGTGTCAAAATAAAATGTAATGCAAATCCAAAGCATTAAGGAGTGTTGATATCAACTTCGTATTGATAACAACAAATCACCCCCAAAATAACTTTCTACCCCTTTTCACCCCCTTAGGGAATGAATTTCAATAAAATATGAAACACGTCTTCCACCAATTCTGTTAAAGAATGTTTATGCAAAATTTGAAGTAGATTGGACCAAGGAATCACGTCGTCCCATACAAACTTTGGGGGTACAACTTCGAAAAATCCTTTCTTATCAGAGGCCTACGTCATACAAAGACCACACCCTCCAAGTTTCAGTATAAATCATTGCTTAGACCTCACTTGATCTTTAAAAGCACGTGATTATCGAGTTACATTGGTTTAAATCTTCGCCAATTTTAATTAGCACAGACTTTTGCATTTACAATCATCATAATCATCATGTCAGCCGAAAGACGTCCACTGCTGGACATAGGCCTCCCCAAGGCTTTCCACTCAGACCGGTCTTGTGCTTTTCGCACCCACCGCGCTCCCGTGATCCTTACGAGGTCGTCACTCCATCTTGTTGGAGGCCTACCTACAGTTCGTCTCCCGGTCCGCCGACGCCACTCCAGAACCTTCTGACCCCATCGGCCATCAGTCCTGCGAGCAATGTGCCTCGCCCACTGCCACTTCAGTTTAGCTATTATATATACAGTAGGGCTATGTCGGTAACCTTAGTTCTACTGCGGATATTATCATTTCTGATTCTATCACGCAGAGAAACCCCATTTAGGGTCTCCCCAAACCAGTCGACTCGGAGTCGGCTTTCGCCGAGTGTTTTACACCATACTATTCGCATTTAGCCGATCGGCCGTCTCCGCGGTTGTACACCTGCGTTCAGCAGTCTCATCCTCTCTCTCTGACCGGTCCTTATCGTAGGTACTCGGCCGTGATCGGAACTGTTCAACTCTTGCCGGCACCGAACGGCGGCACTCGGAGATTTATGAATGCGAACGTGTGCGGTAGGCTGCTAACAGCGTCGTACAGATGCGAACAGCTTTACGGCAAAACGCCGTTTTCCCGTCGAAAGACGTCGTTTCGCGTCGGCCGAGCCGATTGACGTCTTATTCGCTCTTATTGCGTTGACATAAAGCTTTTTCCGTACGCGATTCGCCGAAACGGCGTCGACTTGTTTGGGGAGACCCTTACAATATTGGTGAAAATATTTTGATCCGTAGACATTTTTCATGTGTACACTGTATGTGTATGTACCGTCGGCAAAATAAACCCTGACCCACCATGATGAACTGTGCCACACGGACGTTTAAATAAATTATGACACTGTGACACACTTTAATGACTGGCCAGGGTTACTTGTCGATTGTACTTACTTACATATTTTGCGGGTGGTAGGCCCTTGTGCGGGGTCCTTCCGGATCGCTACCACCATCTTATCTATTAACCTACCGCCAAACAGCAGTGTTCGCATTGTTGTGTTCCGGTTTGGGGATAAGACAGCCGGTGTAATGACTAGCATAGAGGCATTCCATCTTAGTCCTCAGGGTTGGCAGCGCATTTGCAGTCTTAGGCTTGCAGTCTTGTGAATGCGAATGTCTATGGGTCACAGTTTCCACTTACATCAGGTGGCCTGTGTGCTCGTCAGCCTTCCCTATCAAAAATGAATGATCCACTTAACTGTGCAACCAATTTTGTTAATAGAATGTCATATGAATATCGTACTACTACGCAGATAAGAAATCCTGGCACAAGCATTATTTGGTGATTTTAACATCTCGTTTGATATAGCATGTTACGGCTCGTATGGAATCAGGCTTAATAACAAACATAACAATCTTGTAAGAAGCAACCAAATGTTTAATTAGTCAAGGTATTCAAAACAAACAAACCAGGTAGCGAGTTAGCATGCCATTATGGAACCCTGTCATATCGACAGCGTCAATTAACGAGATAGAAATTACATGGGAATTGATCGTAGGTTTTATACGACAAGGTTCTATGGTGGTATATCAATTAAAGTCCGTGGCCGTACCATACAAACCTCTAATTAGGAATCTGCACTCGCTAGCAGAGTTGTTTGTGCTGAAATTGTAAAGGAAGTGTGTTCAAGGAGGCGTGTTTCGGTCGCAATTGAGTGGTTTTTTTTTAGAGTATCGTCTCCGAAGGGTTGCCTAAAGGTACCCTATAAATCTGCCTACACCGTCCATCCGTCGGTCCGAATTGTTATTAACATTCTTAATTCAACGTATTTAAATTTGTTACGATTATAAATATTACAAACCTTGAAGAAAAACAATTACTAAAAATGGTCATGGTGAGTCGGCCTCGCGCTGATCCGAATTGAAATCAAATTAAAATTTTGGATATATTAATACCTACCGTGCGACGGTACGGTACGGCACACTCGATGGGCGAGCCGGTATCACTTTTTTTTATGTTTTGTTTGTGTGTTTAGGCACTGGTCCCACCGCCGATGTTGAGCGGGAAGCGAGTTACAGCCAGCGATCAACTACTAATATTAATGTCTTTTTTGACACGGGATTAATATTTTTTCTTCCGACAAACTATCCGACAAATTATTAATATACTTGTCTTTTTTAACAGGAGATCTTCATCTTTTATTCGTTGCTTGGGCGAGAAAATTGCCGATAACTAATCGCTCCTCGCGCTTGGTGCGACCAGTACTTCAAGTCAGGTTTTTTAACCAAGCTGTACCGTGAAAATAAAGTAATAGTACATTACTACAGAGGCCGGGACAAAAGGGGTTGCCGGCCAAAGTTATATAGAAGCGGGCAACCCCATATTTCCCGCCGAAGTTGTATAGTGTTTTTCTCAAACATAATTCATTAAAATAATTAAAACAAAAATTACAATGTCAAATAGGTACTAGGAGTGCATAAACATTAAAAGTAACCTACAGTGCTCAGTACGCCCGCCCGCCGGCCCGCTGGTGGCGCGCGCGGGGCTCGCCGCATCGTGCTAACCTCCTAATTACCTCTGCGCTCCTGGTACTTCAAATAAACATGCAAACGCTTTGTTGGATGCACGCCTTAGTAAATTAAAAAAAAAACAGCTATTTAGCCTTTTCATAAACACAGCCACCATGGCCAAATTAAAATTTAAAAAAATTACTTCCCGGCCTAGGCCTTCAATTTCGTATGAAATTCCTTTACAGTTCTCTCGAGTTGTTCCGTCGGAAACGTGGCACTTTGAAGCCTAAAATAACTAACATAACGCCGACATTACATGGCATGTTTGAGAAAAATACTCTTACTTATCCAATTACTTGACCAACGCTATTTATAAACACAAACAAACACTATTTAATGATACCTACATACATTTATACAATAATTAAGCTTTGAATGACACCATCATTATTAGAATACGAATGAGGAAGGATAGAAAATAACGCTCTATCAGGAACCTGGGGTTTTTGAATGAGTCGTAATCTCTATTAGGTACACACTCGCATTATTTTAAACAAATTAATTAAATAAATAAAAACCCCATAACACTTTAACATTATTCGTAGAAACAACAACACACTCACCTCAGAATTAGTTTTCATAGTAATGTTGTAGGGTCGGATAAATGTGGATCTGGCCTATAACGGGTACCACGTGTTTAAAAATGGAAAACTAACTATGTACATATAAGCAACGATTGGTAAGAATGTTGTGAGGTCGGAGACGTGAGGCCTGTGGCGGGTACCACGTGTTGACGTGTTTGAATGAGCAACACAAACTAGATATAAGCGACAATCATTAAGTGCCATAATTGCCAATAAACTTACGATTGACAAATAGTTACACTGTTTTTGTAATAAGGGTACAAGTCTGAGTATCAAGTGAAAAGGGTTTAAAACCAAACGAGACACATCTATCGAATCGGCGTTAGCTGATCAAAAAACTCCATGTCCATGCAATAAGAGCGTAAACGACGTCGTTCCGTTCGCAGCGCCGAATCCGACCGAGCCGAGCCGATTGACATTTGTCTCGCTCTTATTGCGTAGACATATAGTTTTTTCATCAGCTAACGCAGATTCCGCGTCGATAGGAGTGGGGAGACCCTAAGACTCCACTGTCTGTCTGTCTGTCTGTCACCAGGCTGTATCTAATGAACCGTGATAGCTAGACAGTTGAAATTTTCACTGACGATGTATTTCTGTTGCCGCTAATAACAACAAATACTAAAAACAGAATAATATAACTATCGAAGTTGCATACAACAAACGTGTTTTTTTGTTAATTATTTGCTCGATATCTACGCTTGAAATATTCAAATAACATTTAGTTGTTTATCCACTATAAAAATAAATATTTAAGGGGGCTCCCATAAAACAAATGTGATTTTTTATTGATCTCGGAACCCTTAGCGCGCGAGTCCGACTCGCACTTGGCCGGTTGTTTATCACGAGTTAAGTCGACTTGTACTAGGACCCCAGAAATAACGTGAGTATGTTGTCAACCGGCTAAAACTAGTAGCCGAATAGCCGACGAATCTCGCATCGAGTAACGGAAAGAACCATAACCGGTTCCAGCTGCGTCGTATGATCGATGTACCTACCGATCCAGTTTTTACTGACCCTCGCAACTAGTGTTGCCATTTTTGCGGAACGTCCCGATTTTCGAGGGCCTTTACGTACGTTACGTACGTCCTGATTTAACCTTGATCGGACGCCATTATCCCAATTTTCAGCACATCGCCAGCGTTCAAAATAAGATAATAATTTACTAGTTGCTTCAATTGGCATGGCAAGAGGGCTGTAATTCGCAGGATTCCTTTACACTGTCCCGATTTCAAAACCCAAGTCCCGCTTTTTTTATAACAAACTCCCGATTTATCATAGACTAGACCTGGCAACACCACTCGCAACCTCAATCCGGTGATTTTGCTAGAACTAGGCGATAACAGCCGCAGCTGCACTGCTAAACCTATAGCGGCAAATTGGTTTTTTTTTTTTTTTATGTCATAGAGAAGGCAAACGAGCACACAGGCCACCTGATGGTAAGCGGAAACTGTGACCCATAGACATTCGCATTCACAAGACTACAAGACTAAGACTGCAAATGCGTTGCCAACCCTGAGGACTAAGATGGAATGCCTCTATGCTAGTCATTACACCGGCTGTCTTATCCCCAAACCGGAACACAGCAGTGCGAACACTGCTGTTTGGCGGTAGGTTAATGGATAAGATGGTGGTACCGATCCGGACGGACTCTGCACAGAGTCCTACCACCCGCGTCCTAGATACTGGGGTGTTATTCTTTCAAAAACGGCGTTCGGTCAGTCGAACGAGTGCATGCGGCTCAGCTTATATAAACTGACGAGTTTAAGTAGTTCCGTCAGAACGTACAAAATCCATTTTAGCGCGTGCATTCTCAATTAGGCTGTGTGGGCTCCCAGATTTAGTGGAGGTGCGGGGTACCCCTCCTCATCATAGTGGACTTCAAGATTGCGATTTTTGCGCATAAGCGTCTTGATTACATAGTACGACAATGAGAAGATTTAAGATATACCAATTTAAGATGTTAGTTGAATTAGGAAGAGAAAAATAAAATTACCACGATTTTATTTGACTGCATGTGGTAAAAGGATCCGACTCAACAAATGCTGCGTTTCGGAGCGTGGGTGCGATTGCCGTCGCTTGTTTTCAATCGGCTCATGTTGAATTACTAAACCACTCACTGTTGTTACTAGCAGCTTTGGTTGCTATAACCAATATCACAACATAATTCATAACTATTGTATTGAGTTGTCAACAAAGAGAAAATCTTTCTTGGTTGGCTCATTTTTTTTCCTCATCCCCGTTCAACAGTTTAATCGTGTAACTTACACACATGACTGCTGAGTTTCTTGCGGCGTTTCTTCTCAGCAGTGGTCTCCTCTTGGGAAGCGCTGGTAGTATCTTGACGTGTAAAAGTGCCCGAGCGGCCTACTAATAATAAATTTCTTTTATCTTTTTTTATCTAACTTACCGTGATCAAAACTACAACCATATCAATTTCAGTCTCTGAACAAGAGTCAAATTTGAACAATTTTATACGTAGTTGATACGTTTTGTTTTTGAACGTCTAATTTGCCGAATCGCGGACGATGCTGGTGTCAATGAACCTTAATTAATTACGTCTAGACCGAGGCATGTCATAGGCGCGTATATTTAAGCTACAGCGTTATAACCAAACACCGGATTGACGGGGGCAAAAATGTACCAGTGCTAGGGATTCATTTCAATTTCGACTAAGTTTATCGACATCTATAAAACGCAATTTTTAATCATCATTATCATAAGTAATGGCCAAGTTTGAATACCTTTTAATTATGTGCAATCCTCTTTTATTTACACTTACCCCAACTATAAACAACCGGTATATGCCATTGACTCTGGACTCGAATCACTTTTGACAACCATTGAAATTACATTGAATAACAAATTCATTCAGTGCAACAATATTCTTTAGCATTCCGACGAATTGAACCTTTTTCTAAGTCGGTTAAAAATGCTTCGTATGAAAAAAGATCGTTTATCTTTATGGGAAGCTGATCATTCAGATATAGAACATAAAAGTACGACTTAATTTTGCAAGAAATTTAAGTTCCGTAAATGTCAAGAAAGAAATTGTCGATAAACTTAGTCGATATTTAATGAATCACTAGCACTGGTACATTTTTGCCCCCGACAAGCCGGTGTATGGTTATAACCGTTTTAATGTTGTATGGAGATAGTATATAGAAATATATAGGTTACTTATTATCCAAGAGAATACGGAACATCCTTAATAAAAATACAGCTTCAATGAGGCTAAATGAATATGTAGCAAACAGTTGAGGAAAATATTTTTTTTATTAGCTATAATAACAAAAAGCAAGCTTTTCAAATAACCTAACTGCTGTTTGAATAATGTCGTCAAAGTAATGTTACTTATCATGTATTTATCTATCTAAATCTAATCCAAATCTAAATATATAAAAGGAGAAACTGACTGACTGACTGACTGACTGACATATCAACGCACAGCCGAAACTACTGTACCTAGAAACTTGAAATTTGGACCAGGTGTTCCTTTCATGATGTAAGTGAGCACTAAGAAAGGATTTTCCGAAAATCGACCCCCAACGGGAAAAAAAGGGGGAGTACTGGGAAACTAATTCTACGCGAACGAAGTCGCGGGCGTCCGCTAGTTTTTTATATAGCCAATTTCACATTGAAATAATTTTAATATAGCCTAGGACACTCTAGTAGTTAAGACGAATCTAACCACTTATAATTTATTATAACACATAACCCTCCTCTATGCCGCAATCGGGTAAAAATACCCAAGATATAAGCCAATAAAGATTTGTTGCCATCTGATTCTAGCAAAAAATAATTACCATGGAGTTGATATGGACGACGCGCTACATGACGTCACAGTGCATATCGGATCTCTCTGTCCAACGCTGTCTAATTAGCAGTTCTAAATGCTTGTATCATCCGTATTTTTTTGCCGATTTTAATTTTAATTTCACTTTTGGTTAGCTTTTAATATGTATTTTCATACTTTGTTGAGAAATGCGATTTAAAATAATCATGCATATTCCCTATTGGACTGGTCTCGCGGGAATACTAAAGTTAGTAAACTAAAAAAGTAAGTGCAGTCATGTACTTTAATTGTTATGCAACTATGGGACCCTGTCATAACGACAGAGTCAAGTGACGAGATAGATATTACATGGGAATTAATCGTAGCTTTTACACGACACGGTTCTATAGAGGTGTATCAATTAAAGTCCGTGTACACTTCAGGATTGACTTCTTATAGGCTTCACTCCAGGGTAGTATTCGTTATTGCATTTTTTATCTCAGTAATCGGGCCGCAACCCAGCCAATACAAGTCACCCCCGATGATACATGCCCTAAGGCTTGAAATAGACAGAAGCGGCGCAGGTGACGCGTTAAGGCGTGGAAAAGTCGCAGGCGCCATTCTAAATCATACAGAAGAAGCGAGCGCCGAGAGCAAGCGAGGGCGCGGCGAGGATGCGGCGAAGGCATACCTTTAGAGAAGGCGCGCCACGCCGCTTCTGTGTATTTCATTAGCGGCATTTGCACTGGGATACCGTCGGTCCGTCAAGACTTTATTACGACCAAATGTGACCACGGTTCGAACCGGTGTTGACTCTGTGATTTCTGCCTGCGGTCCGAACTCGCAAAGGCCTATATAATAGCATTTTCCGCACCAAAAGAAACATAAAATTATCACACACAGGTATAATTGTACACGATAATGAGTGGGTTTTGATAGTGATAGTCAGGCAAGTAAACAATGGCGACTTGCACAAGATAGTCACAACAGGTGTGTGGGCAGATCGACCTTAGCTATTGACTGATTGAGATAACACGTAGATAAATAGTCTTGGAATCACACCTTAAGACAAACCAAGCAACGGATATATATCAGCTGCAAAATGGCAGTTCTGATGCAGCTAATGTAACTGCATCAAAACTTCAAACCAACTGCGCAGTTCGCTTGCAGTTGGCATGCAGTCTACCTAAGCGGACTGCGCAGTTGGTTTGAAGTGTTGATGCTGCACCAGAACTGACCTCGAATTGCCATTTTGCAGCTGGGTTGCAGTTCAAATGTAGTCCGTCTATACCGGCCCTTACAGGTGACAGTCGGCATCGCGCAGAGGATTCCGTAGGTACTTACACAGTTCTTTGTTTTATTTAATAGCCGAATAAATGAATCTATCTATCTATCTATCTATCTATCTATATTCTAAGAGCCCACGACACTAAACCTAGTACGATAAGACTACTGGATGATATATATTTAGTCTCGTCATTAATGGGGAGCCACGAGATGGTGAAATTGCAATTCAAAAAACCTGACTAAGCTAAATTTTTTTCAGTACTCCGATGTCTTGTATGATAATAAGACTCCCAAGTTTCGTTTATTCTTCGGAACACGGGCTGGGTAAGAATATACGACAATGCAGTGCTGCAAGCCCCCTGATTGTCCTCATCAGTGGCAGCAGCATGATAAGCGACGCCTCGTACTTAAGTATCTTTTATGATCTATCTCCTCAAACCAAAGCTCATCTGAAAGATCATCAATTACTGTGTAAGAAAAACGCATTGCAGCATTGCCATTTCGTGTACCCCCATTAATGACGATATATATATATATATATATATATATATATATATATACAGGGTGGCTCATTCAAATCGGTCAGTATGGGAAAGTCTGAAACTATAAGACATACGAAGATTTGTTCTTAGGAACCATGTCACCGATTTTGATAAAAAAGAAAAACTGCATTCATACAATTGAAAAAAAAAACTGTACCCAGCTGGGGAATCGATCCGACCGTTACAATATTCAACAAGTTCAGGCATTCGTTACAATATTCAACAAGGTCACTTCGAACATCTATTAAAATAAATAAAAATTATGTGAAAACAATGCATTTTCTGGATTTTAGACATCATGTTTCTTAGAAACATTAACTGCTTAAGACCTACACAATCGATATCTGAATAGAAATAGTGTAAGTTTATTTTTTCAAAACAACCGGGTTCGATTCCTTAGCTGGGTACAGTTTTTTTTTCAAATGTATGAATGCAGTTTTTCTTTTTATCAAAATCGGTGACATGGTTCCTAAGAACAAATCTTCGTATGTCTTATAGTTTCAGACTTTCCCATACTGACCGATTTGAATGAGCCACCCTGTATATAGTATATATCTCCGGTAGTATTATCGAACTAGGTTTATTGTCATGGGCTACTATGATGAATTTGTATGACGTTGTTTAACACATCGGCAAGGGACAGAGCACTCGCTAGCGAGTGCGGTAATTTTAACCCATGGCAATGGAACAGTAGCGGCAACGGCCGATCGCTCAAACTGGCAACCGGTCAGTGAAAGTGAAAATGTCCGGACGCCACAGCAACGTCCACTTTTCCAGGAAGAAGCGGTTTGTGGTTTAACACAAATGGCATTTTCACAAACATGATCGGTAATATTAAACAGTAAATATTTAAAAGATGATATAGCCGATATTATTGCGATATCCCTTCGACCAGATTGTTTAAAAAACCCGCGTCCGTATCGGCTTGTCTGTTTGAGAGCTTGTCGCCGTACGTATGAGGGGAGGTCATCGGAGTTACAACTAAAAAAAAGTGCCTTGTTTTTCGCTTTGCAGCATTGCCATTTCGTGTTCCCCCATTAAAGACGTGACTAAATATGTATATATCACCTGCAGAGGTTGGCAGGGGTGAGCTCTTTTCAGTTTTTGCATTACGTGCATAATGTGGTTGCAGAAATATCAACAAAGGAGGTTGGGCAAATTGGCCTATATGACCAATAACAACAAGCGATATGTCACCGGATAGGTAATTCTAAGTTGTAAAACTATTTCTATGGCAGGTAGTTCGAAATCTTTGTGTGATAAAAGTTATCGCCGTGCAAAGACAGCGGTGTTTCAAAGTAATTATGCAAACGTCGTCTACGTAGGCGTCCCGATGTTCCCGGTTTTTTAAATATTTCTCACAGTTATTTGAGGTTTCCCACTACACTAAATCGTTGTAGAATTAAAAAGCATATCCGATGATCTAGTGCTTATTGTTATTAGTTTCTAGGCCAGTGTTCATACATTTCTGCCCATCCTCCTTTTAGCGTTGTTTGTAATTCTGTAGCTTTGCCTACCCCACTCTGAGAATGAGGGCGTGAGTTAGTGTAGGTTATGTATGGACAGGCCGCCTTTCTGCTACGAGCTTTACGTCGCCATCAAAATCTATTTTGCACAGCTTTTCGCTTAAGTGGAAAAACAGTTTCAACTTGTATCAAAGCCTTAGATAATACATATGTATATCCTTATGATACTACGAAGGTTAATCAAGTGATATATCATATGATATCAATCCTCTACCGATAGGCAATAAATCTGTTTAAGGATGGCCATATTCTCTCTGGGTAAAATATCATGACAACGTAATAATTCTATTATTCTGTTGCGTCAATTAGAAGTGTAGGTAGGGTATAACCGGATAAATGGATACACCTTATCCATATTAATATCTACAAGACATAACTTAATAAAATTAATGACACTGACGTAAAAATAGCTCTCTCGCCGACCTCTGATCGTCATTTCGAACTAGGTTTAGTGTCGTGGGCTCTTAGAATAATAGCTTTATAAGAGGGTATATCAATAGCTGCGCGGACAGTCACCTCACCAGCAATAATATAATATAACATAACACATTAGGCTCAAAAATATCTGACGTCTCGATTACTGGAGGTATAAGGGCGTGTCAAATATTTTTAAGCGCAAGCGCACATTAGGCAACGAGCAACATAGGTACAGTAACGGCCGATAATATATCACCTTTGTACTTATATCTCGTACGATTGCCTACAAATATGACTAACCAAAATTGACAACCAATCAAGAACAAGTTGACCAATTGTATTGCTGTTATTCAATACTTTAGCTGCTTAAATAAGGTTTAAAATATAATAAATGTTTGTAAATGTAGTAGTTTTCCGAAGGAAGCATTTACTATATAAAACAGTGGTGGCCAGATAATTAGGAACGCTTACATTCTTACCATAAGTTTTATTATTATTTATTTATTTATTAAAAAGATGAAATCACAACATATATAGGAACATATGTCCCACAAAACCGTTTGCACAGTTTGACTGTGGGATCGAGCAGTCTCTACTCTCTTATTAAATCTATAATGAATCTAAACACAATAAAGTATCCTAAACTACTATATGTTTTTAATAAGGCAACTATACAGCTTTCTACCAATGTTTGCTTTAATGGCTGCCTGCCTGATGTCAGAGGGCAGGCTGTTGAGTATATAGGGTAGGCGTTACTGGAGACACCTATCGCCGTAGTAATTAAACACGGGGCGGCACAACAAACTTGCCAGCCGACATCGACCTGGTATCACAAGCATCATTACGGTGTAATTGTAATTGGGTATGCTCTCGATAGCCGTGATTATTTAATACTAATAAATAAGGCTCACCAATTTTTATATTTAGTTCTTAACCAATTTTATTTTTAGTTACATTATCGTTTATTAATAAACTAAGGTTAAATGTATGCACAATGTATCTTTGATGAAAACGAATATTTAATTTTATAGGAATTTAAAAACTTACTGCTGACGGGTGGCCAACACTGTATATAACCAAAAAGGATTTTTTAAATTGAACATCTAATGCAGATTCGATTTAATATCGCTAGTAATGAGGTCGCATATCCTGCACATGCTTCGTAGGAGATGCCGCCATGTGGGTTAGCAGGGCGGCAGCCACAGCTATTGCCGCCTCAAGCATTCCTCAGTAAGCTCTGGATTCAATATACTGCCCACGCCGGCAATACACACATACAAACACAATTTTAACGCGGAAAAGACAGGAGCACGCTGGTATAATCTTTCGGGTTACTCGGGCCCACGGTGTACTTTGCTCTCATGTCACACAATACTTATATCAACTCGTTCTAGTTAAGCACCTGTTTGGGCTCAAAGTATCAAACCATAAGATCACATAATTAATTGTGTTTGTTTCCGCGAACAACTGCACTCAGGAGCAAAAATACCGGGTCAGAGTGCGTTTTTCATACAAACGAGACTATTTTGAAGCGTTGGTTCCTCGCCAGGGGTTGTTTTCGGTGAGGTTTAATGGTGGATACTCCGAGGGTTAATAGAGGAGGTCAAAAGTTCTTAAGATACCTATCGGAACACAATCAGTTAACACCACAGCGGGAGAGTTTGTGTCAGCACTTGGATTTCCTTACATTTTATTGCCATTTTAGATGTTTTTTCTGAACTTGCACAATTCCGGCGTTAACCGCAGATTCATTCAGTTGGGTATCCTAGGCACTCTGGAAGTCCTGTATCGATGCTCGGGGTATTCATCATCAGATTTCACTAAAAGCATTCCCTGGCAAGGAATCAAGGATTCGGAATAGCTTCTTTAGTATGAAAAACGCACTCTGACCCGTTCTTATTGCTCCTGAGCGTATATTATCATTTAGCCTTCGGCGATAGGCTTGCCTTACGTCAGGACTTGTCCCGACATGTCAGGATTTTAGGATAAAATTGATGAAATCAAAATCCATCCAGCGGTTGCAGCGTTACGAACACATCACATTTAACAATATAAGTAGGATCAGTGTGATATAATAACAATAAGCAAAGGTCTTATCTTATCAACGTGGAATTAAATAATTATTGTGTTTTTCGTGTAAAACATAATCTATTTATTGATTAGAAATTGGACGGTTGATAACTGATGGTTTTCTTGTTTTGGTAGCGCTATGACTCAGCTCAAGGTCACGACTGAGTATTATCAAGATCAAAGGGTACATACAAGTTGTAAACGAATTCCTATGATGATTTCATCGAGGATTATTTATCACCTTTTATTTATCTTGCAATGTAGGTATGTATGTATGTACGAGTCAAATATTGTAACCGTTTGGTTTACTTGTTCAACGGAATGGGCTGAACTTTGGACCCCAATGTAAACCCAATGACAATGCAATATTACGGTATCTAAGACCTGATCTGATGATGGAGTCGGAAAGTGGCGACAGGATCGCTGCTATTCTTACTGTAGACCCACCGTGTCACGACTCAATAGTTTGGTCTTGATAAGCAGATAAAGATTTTGCAAAATAGTACAGTCGGCATCAAGAATGTAATTTTTGACAGAAACTTTTTTTTAACATTCAAAGGAATGGAAATGGAATCTCAATTCGAATGAATGCAAATTTCATCGAAGTCTTTAGAGCTATTTTCGTGAACGTGATTACGAATATATATCCAAATATTACTCGTTTAATACTCTATCCTCCCTCCTCCCACTCGCCCTTTTTTTCTTGGGGCTTAAAAACCGAGCTCGTCCAGTGAGCGAATTATAACGACATCGTCAGTTTACCGCGACCACAGTCGGCCATGACTCTGAAAGCTGTTTTTTTTTCGCGTCTAATGGCCGTCAGAGGCATGACGGGCACACGATTCGAGTTGTATTGCTTTTTGCAGATAATCTCCGTGATGCGCCGCTAAGTCTATTGGACTTATAACTTCCAAGATGGCGGCCCGAGACACCAGCGGGCCTAGTACACGAGTAGTTGCGTTTGTCGCGTGACTAAATGTGGATAAAGCATACGTTACTCTCCTACTTTACGTGCCAAGCAAAGCCATATTAGGCTCCATTATGGTCGCCTTTATCGCGGTTGATAAAGCATCCGTCACTCTCGCACTTGTTTACTCACTGGTCAGAAAGTGACAGATGTTGTGTCCACCTTTATCCAGAACCATAAACGCGATCATAACATAATAGACCCGCTGGGCGAGCATTTAACATTCGCCACACAAAAGGGTTTCCCTCTTAAATAACTCCTAGGAAAAATAGCTCTTTGAGAAATATATGTTCGTTTTTTTTAGTTAGTTACCCCATCTTACTTCATATCATATAGTTGACATTAATATAGCTCTTATTCAGTGACAGTAAGAGCTACCAAAACACGTGATGTCTGAAATCCAGACCATAACCGTGTCAAACTATTAGGGCATTTAAAAAGACTAAAGTCATTTAACTAATTGTAAGAGCCATAGTAAAGACACCTGAACATAACAGCAGTTCATATACGCCAGAGTTCAACTAAAAATGGACAAATTACCCTTCCCATACGAGTTGCTAACCACTAACATACTACCAACTTAACTTTGCTGTTGGTAAAAAATAAACTGCCTTTTCCACATAGAAAAATCGACGACATGATAGACAAGGGCGAAACTTTACTAACGCCTTATGCGAGTTTGTAAATTTAATTACAGCTAGAAGTCTTTAACGATAATTGCGGTAATTTTTGCATTTGTTTTTTTTGTCAAAAGGTCGGTCGGAAAAGGCCGGTCTACACGACACCAACTTAAGGCTCCGGCACACCAAACGCGTGTCAACAACGTCGCACTTTGAACGCGTGCACGCGCGAGTTGTAAAACAACAAAACAAATCGATCCCGGCACATCAAAATTAACGCGTGCCAGCGGCGTGCAAGGCAAGTGTTGAAACGGCTACGCGCCGCTGTCGCCCTGGACAACTCGGCAGCGTGCAGCGTCGCGTCGCGCGCGCTGCCAGGCGAATTTGTATTAGTTACCGTCACACTGGGACGCGGCGACAGCGACGCGTGTGTGCGGTGTTGAGTGGTTGTAATTTTTCGGCCGCCTTTCTAGCGAGCGCTACACGACACACCGAACGCAGCTGCAGCGCGTTAGCAAGGCAGGGACGCGTTGAAGCTGGCGCCTACGATTGACACGCGTTTGGTGTGCCGGAGCCTTTATGCTTGGGCAACGTGTGTGTGCGAAACTGAACAGTCTAGTTTGCAGTTGACGCGAAAGTTTATGGCATCTGTATTTCGTATCACAAAATCGTCGCAAAACATAATTTGTTTGCGCTGACTGTTGCAGCGTGTAGACGCATGTTTAAACATGTTTGTGATAAATAATTACACAATGACCTGATAAAATATTCTAAGGAATTTATTATTGAATTTATCGATATAAGTTTACAAGCCGTTTGGAAGATTAATTCAAAAGATGAACGATACTATTCTGATGGCAATGTCCAACTGAATTGCTTATGCCGTGTGGACAATGGGACTCGTACAGACTTGTTTGTAGAGCACAGTATAAGTTGGTGTCGTGTGAACCGGCCTTGGATCAATTAAAGAGGCATTCTTGATAATCACACCACACTATAAGCTCTTTCAAGAGAATTTTAATCAGAGCCGGTACGGGACCCTAAAAAACCGGGCAACAGCATGTCTGACCACGATCAGTGTAGGGTTCCGAAGCCGTTACTACACAAAAACTATCTCAAAAAGCAACAAGTATTAACTAATTTACTATTTAAAGTTGTCTGGTGCTGCTTTTAGGTAATTTTAGTAGGTATCTCAGGAACCAATCATATCTCGACAATTGTAGTTTTGGCTTTAGGGGGGTGACTTGACTCTAATAAAAATTAGCTCTTTAAATCTTAGTATTTTATAAACAGATCCCTTAGTCGAAAAATGGTTTAGTAAAGTAAAGTAAAGTAGTAAGCCCGCAATATTTTTGAAAAACCTATCCAACAGCACCCTACACTATGGGTACGACGAGAGAAAAAAAATACATCCCCGCGTTACGCGTAGGGGAGGTACACTTAAACAATTTGCAAGATTTTATTTTACTACTTTGTTGGCGTGACGAATATGTATATTCATACCAAATTACAGCTTTCTAGTACTAAGAATCCCTGAGCTAGGGTGCGGACGGACGGACGGACATGGCGAATCTATAAGGGTTCCTAGTTTGACTAGGAACCCTAAAAGTTAGGCGTCGTGCCATATCACTGTCTCAAAGATAATGCCTGGAATGGGTAATGGAAATTTCCCCGGCAAGAGCAGAACTCTTAGTAAATGATGAGGTCCAGCAGTTCCAGCTGTGCATTGATTGATCGGCCAACCAGTCAGTTTCTTGCTTTATATTTGTTGCCACTGGCAACACCCAACGATGAAATTGACAGCTGCGCGAGCGCGATGGTGGGAACTTCCGGCCGCCATCTTACTTCTCGCACTCTCCGGATCAAGACGCTCTTAACTTAACGATGTAAAAAAAGTAATAATTAATTACTTGTACTATCTTTAAAATATACTAAATATAAAGTTCGGGTTTTATGAATTCTCCTATCCTATCGCTCGGAACAATATTGAATAAAGTTACTCAAAACAATATATTGTCATCATGGCTGAGACCCTGGAGGACCTTGGTACAATGCTCGATGGCCTCAGTAGAGTTTCTCAACAAGTGGGTCTTAAAATGAACATGGACAAGACGAAAATCATGTCAAATGTCCATGTCGTACCCACTCCTGTCAAAGTTGGTGACTCTACTCTCGAAGTTGTTGACGACTATGTATACCTAGGACAAAAAATCCAGTTAGGTAAGTCCAACTTCGAAAAAGAGGTCAATCGTCGAATCCAACTCGGATGGGCAGCGTTCGGTAAGCTACGCACTATTTTCTCGTCCCAAATACCACAGTGCCTCAAGACAAAAGTCTTTGATCAGTGTGTGTTGCCAGTGATGTCGTATGGATCCGAGACATGGTCGCTTACAATGGGCCTCATAAGAAGGCTCAAGGTCACTCAAAGGGCGATGGAAAGAGCTATGCTGGGTGTTTCCTTGCGAGATCGAATCAGGAATGAGGATGAGGAGATTCGCAGGAGAACTAAAGTAACCGATATAGCTCACCGGATTGCAAACCTTAAGTGGCAGTGGGCGGGGCACATTGCTCGTAGAACTGATGGCCGTTGGAGCGGAAAGGTTCTAGAGTGGCGACCGCGAACCGGGAGACGAAGTGTTGGCAGACCTTCCACAAGGTGGACTGACGATCTGATAAAGGTCGCGGGAAACCGCTGGATGACAGCAGCAGAGGACCGATCGTTGTGGAAAACCTTGGGGAAGGCCTTTGTCCAGCAGTGGACGTCTTGCGGCTAATAATGATGACTCAAAACAACAAAAAAAAAAGCTCTTAGATCATTTATCTTTATCAGCCTATAGTGGAGCTAATGACCGGTTTGTTTACATAGTTACCACATTAGAATGACATCGAAGATCGTTAATAGCAGTACAGGCCCTCTATTCCCGGCGGTAAAAACAATATCGTATTGTCACCGTTTTGACAGCTCTTATTCACTTGACAGTAATGGCGGATGACGTCAACACAATACCATGACAGGTGAACACGATATGTTTCCACCGTCGGGAATAGAGGCCCAGATGTAGTGAAAAATCCTTTCCTATTTTCACGGAAATGTTCGTATTTGTCATTCTACTTCTGAACTCAGTACCCATCAAGACACCGTGGGGGACGGTCGCATCGCGAGACTAAGAAGCGATGTTTTTTTTTTCATTATCAATTTCAATTTATTTCAATTTATTTATTTATCAGACAATTAGAACAATCCTTTTAAATCTTATAGTATAGTAAATTAAGCAATAGTATACAAAAAGGTTTCGGACATGAATATCAATGGTCCTCACACTAGGACAGGCCTGTGTCGTGAGAACCGATATGATGCGTTACCGAGGTAGATTAAAAATACAATACATGATGCGTGAACAGACTACAGACACGGAGTAAACATACAAGATTTAATGGTGTGCAAGATTACATTAAGAAATTAAAGTAAAATTCTACAATATTACAGGTGAGTGTGAATTTAGTTACTTACTAGGTTACTTATAGAATAGTGTGTGTGTGTGTGTGTGTGTGTGTGTGTGTGTGTGTGTGTGTGTGTGTGTGTGTGTGTGTGTGTGTGTGTGTGTGTGTGTGTGTGTGTGTGTGTGTGTGTGTGTGAGTTTGTGTAAGTGTGTGGGTGTGTGTATGTGTGTAAGCGAGTACAAAATATGGCTTAGGGCACAGATTTCAGTAGGTCCTCTGCATCCTTATACGAGAGTGTTAGTAGCCATTTTTTTAATTTTGCTTGCATTCCTTTTAACGGCAAGTCTGTGATGTTGCATAATCTAATGATTCGGTTGTAAATAAAAGGGTGCATGAAACGTGGAAAGCGACGTGCGTAGTGCGTTTTGACTGCGGCACTAGGGATACGAAATACCCTTCTGGCTTGCAAATCAAGATAATTAGGGGAGTTTCTAACATTTTTATGCATGATTACGCAAGCCTGGTATATAAAAAGTTGGCGAACAGTAAGTTTCTGGGTTTCTCTATAAAGTTCACTCGTAGGGTATTGAAATGGTTTTTTATACATTACTTTAAGGACTGATCTCTGCGCTCTTTCCAGACATATCATTGCTGAGGTACCGGTACCACCCCACACAGAGATACAGTAGCCCAGTATGGATTCACACAAAGCCACATAGACAAGCTGAAGGACTCGCTCATTGCATGAATTCCGTAGAAGACGCATTATGTAAATTAGTTTTCTCACGCGCTGTGACAGTGAAACCACATGGTTTTTAAACGAAAGATGCTGGTCAATTTCCACTCCCAGATATCTTACGCATTCCGCTCGATCAATGACGTTACAGAAGCCTAAGCTAGAGCTATGGGCAGCTACAGTGTTAATCCGCAGTACTGCAAGATTTTTGGGTTCGGAGGCTTTCGTTTTGTGAAAACAGATGAATTTGGTTTTGTTTAGGTTAAGTGTAAGGAGATTTCTGTCCAGCCATTGCTTAATACGATTCATTCCAGTTTCAGCTTCCTGCAAAGCGCGAGTCCAGGTGTTTCCGTAAAAGAGAGCCACAGTGTCGTCTGCGTAGCAAATGAGGTCGATTTCTGAAGGGTTCACGGAAAAAATATCATTCATGTACAAGATAAATAAAGTTGGACCAAGAACGCTACCCTGCGGGACCCCAAAGCGTACCGGTAATTCTTCACTTACGCACTCACCGACCCTAACGCTCTGACATCTATTTGTGAGGTAACTTGAAAACCACTGAAGTGGGAGTCCCCTGATCCCGTAGTGTTCTAGCTTTTTGATCAATATTGTTACTGACACCGTGTCGAATGCCTTTGCAAGGTCCAGGAATACACCTACACACCTTTTACCATTATCAAGGGCTGTAGAAACTTGTGTTATAAGGTAATTAACCGCATCATCAGTTGATTTGCCGCGCCTAAAACCATGCTGAAAGTTTGACAGCAAACCGAACCGCTCTAGGTAGCTACTCAGACGGCTGTTAACTATTTTCTCTAAGATTTTTGAGAATATAGGTAAAAGTGATATGGGTCTATAGTTAGCAGGAGATCCCTTGTGGCCTTCCTTGTAAATAGGAGTAACGATTGCCTTCTTCCATAGTGCAGTTATTTAAGTTTGTTTCCAGTTCTTTTTAATAGTGATGCGGAATGCAAAGACCTGAGAAACGCTTAGATCGAAAAGCTCTGTTTACCTACACCTATTCTCTATTATAATCTAATCGTGGTAGTTTAAACACCAGAGTGATACTTCAAATTCGTGGTTTGACATTTGAAACTGATATAGTACTATATTTAATACAGACGTCAATTAATAATACCAAAATTTATAAACACGTCGGCATCATTCGGAAGAAGTCGCGAGTTCCGAGGTTTCTCGATCAGAAAGGATCACTGTTTGTAAACGTGTTAGTGTTAACTCGTAGCCTACGATGCGTACGCGCACTATGTGCTGACTCAATAATGACGTCACTTATCGCAAAATCAATTGTAACGGAAGTCAATATACTTGAACATTTAATTATAAAATATATTTCTTGATTCTGTTGCTCCGCCTACCCCAGTCTGGGAATGAAAGCGTGAGATATGTATGCGTGTTCTTGATATAGTGTTTAAAATGATTTTGTTATTTGTATGAAACTTGAAAAGATTAAAGGGTATCAGAATTTCTTTTTTTTTCAACTTATCAAAATTGGGACAAACGAAGTTGGTGATGAAAATGTCTGCTATAGATAGGTTACCATTACATAATCTCATGTCTCTCTCTGTCATGTGACAGATCAAGCAGTTAAGGTAAATTTACCTACCTGGATGACCGAGCATTGCTCGATTATTTGTTTTGGTAAGGTTTCTAAAAATGAAACCTAGCTAAATCGATATATCGCCCCAGAAACCCCCCGCATTTTAAATCTCATGAAAGCTTGTTGGAGCCGTTATTATAACATCCGTCACTATTTGACACGTATTTACCTACATTTTGCTACGCGATAAAGCGCAATTCACACAGCCGGCGGGAGCGGGTCGGGCGCCGCGCTGGTGACCACAGCATCGGATGGTAATGGCGAGTATATGGAGTACAATTTACAACGCGCTCAGTGAGATTGGCTATCACCCGCCTCACCCGCGACGGACCCGCCGCAGGCCCGTCGCGGGTGCGGCGCTCTGTGTGAACACGACGACCGCCACAACTTCCGCGCGGGTTCCACCATGCCCCACGCCCGTCCCGCTCCCGCCTGCTATGTGAATAGCGCTTAAACGCAATCCGCGACCGCGAGGCCCGCAGGAGAGGCGTAGTGACAATATTTTAAATAAGTATTTTTATTATTGCCTCGATAAAAGTCCGTTATACAGGGAAATTGGAAGGAATTTTTTACTTACGTCATAAAGCGACATTCATCAATAATATATCAGAAATCATTTATTGAAATCTGTTTTTGATGACAACAGCAATTGGGTTCAATGGACTGACAAGTAAGCAGCTCGTGTTTCGTGTGTCATACCTATATTTTTATAATTTATTGTCATTATTATATCAGAAGTTAAATGAGTGATTTTTCGATTGCATTTTTAGGGTTCCGTAATCAAAGGGCTTCCGTAAGCAAAGCTCATTTACGCGTATACGCTGTCCATCCGTCCAAACCCAAAAGAGCTGGATATTTTAAACCGAATAAAGAAAATACATATGAAAACATTACTATTTTCAGTCGAAAATTCCAAAACATCACAAGCACTAAAATTGGGGCTGTAACCGGCCATTAAAAGAGTGAAGAATAGCTAAACTGAAGTGGCAGTGGGCGGGGCACATTGCTCGCCGGACTGATGGCCGATGGGGTCAGAAGGTTCTGGAGTGGCGTCCGCGGACCGGGAGACGAGCTGTAGGTAGGCCTCCAACAAGATGGAGTGACGACCTCGTCAGGACCGCGGTGGATGCGAAAAGCACAAGACCGGTCTGAGTGGAAAGCCTTGGGAGAGGCCTGAGTCCAGCAGTGGACGTCTTTCGGCTGACATGATGATGATGATGATGATGATGATGATTAAAAGAGTGGTCATTCTGAGGAGTGGGTATTTGGTCATGAGGGCATTTTGGGAGGGGGTAATCATGCCCGAAAGGGTACTAAAGCCAAGGTAGTTGGTAGTGATCCTGCCTACGAAGGTGTCAGGTCCAAATCCCGGTAAGGACAGATGTTTGTATGATGAGCACCAGTATTTGTTCCTGAGTCTTCTAAGTATTTAATTAAGTTTATCCTTGTTTGGTATCCATCGTACAAGCATAGAGCTTAGTTTGAGTTTGGTTGTAACTCCCCTATTTTATTGGTGCAAGGTTTTTTTTTTTTCTCTTTGAAAGTAAGTTCATTGTTATATAGTACTTATAATACAAGCCTAGAGTTTGGGACTAGGTCAATTTGTGAAGGTCTGACCCTTTATTTTATATTTTATGTTTCAAACTGTTTAGCACAATATTAATTGAATTGTGGTGAATATCCATATATTGTCGCTTTACTTTCTCAACCTCGTATCCGATCGAATAGTTAGATAGGAAAAGCACTTGTGTTACCTACAGAATAAAGACTACTTTCCTATCCAACTATTCGATCAGATACGAGGTTGAGAAAGTATAGGGACGATATGTTAGCATGTCTTCATAAGAATTAGCTGTTGGATAATATATAAAAAGATAATTCATAAATAAATAAATAAATATCAGGGGACAATGTCACACCAATTGACCTAGTCCCAAACTAAGCTCTAGGCTTGTGCCATGGGTACTAGACATAAATATCTGCCCTAACCGGGATTGAAACCCAGCTCCGCCAGCTCAATAGGCAGGGTCACTACCAACTAGACCAGTTTTGTTGGTCATTGCATTAGGTTTGCAGTACTTGGCTGTTTTGGTAATTCCCACACAATGATTCACTATTCAATGCAGGTGATATGTATGTGTTGCAGGGCCTACACAATATAATATATACAACACAATAGAGACATACCCTATTTAATTGAGTAAAATTAGGGTTTAACTGACTTCCATTACTTTTTAAATATCAAAATGCTTGTTTGTTTGCCTTAAAGCAATTAATAATAAAGTTCAGAGATAGTTTTAAGTCCAGGGGTATTTTTACTGTGGAAAATTAAACAGTTTCTGAGGGACAAGCTATAAATTTGCAAATGGAATTGATGACACATGCTAGTTCTTTACAAATCGGTGCTAGGTATGCACATGGCAGTCATCGTCAATTCTCAATTAAAAAAAATATATCAGCAGAAAAAAAAGAGGTTGGTTTTTGTAACTTAGGCTGTAAGTAATTTCACAACTTAACATAGAAACTTAACTATGTACCAAGTCAGATGTAGTCAATGCCTTGGAAAATAATGCAAGGTGAAACAGTTCTTTGCAATAACAATTTCAAAAAACACGAATTATATTAGTATATTACAATAAAAGACGAAATTAAACACCAAATTCTCTCTACAAAATATGTAATTTTGCTGTATGCTGCAAGTGCTACACAACACAAGTAGTTATTGTAACCTTATCTAGCAGCCAGTCAACTTTTCAAGTACTTGTACTTAAGCGTGAAACTGAATTATTGCTGTATAAAAGTTGCATGGTAACCAGAAGTTACAAGTAAACAACTAGTTAACATCCAATGTTTCAAAGTAGGTACCGAACACCTAGTTGGCATGGACGTTAGTATTGAAAACCTGAGTTACGATAGCCCAGACAATCTTTGCACACGCACTAAAGAATAAACTGATACGTATGATAAATATGCAAACTTACCAACAAATTTAAAGTTCAGCAACCATCACACCAACTCAAAAATTAAAGTTATATCAGCGTTCGCACACTAGAATTCACACTACACTGTTCAATTTGGAAGTTCAGGAACTATTGTAAGTTAGAGCGCATAGAGCTCCTAAAGTAAATTACCGACGGACACTGCGAGCTTCACATCGGCCGAACGGCCATTGCTTCACTCACGAGCGTATGCGACCGACCGACCAACGAACGATACACAACGAAGCGACGACGAACTTCCGCCGTCTTTTTTTACTATTTTCATTGCTAGCTGTAAAAAATAATTTTCTACCAAACTACCATTCAGTAAGAAATGTAAGAATACAGATACAGCATAAGTATAATTCTGTAAGAATCAAAAAATTCATCATTTTTTTAACACGTTCCCCGTTCTTCCACAAATGTGCTTCCACTTTGGGGACACGGAAATATCGACGTGAAATTTCGTGCCCCAGATTTAATTTTAGTGTTGTACACAGAAGTAAAAGTGGTACGCTTGACAGTTGAATATATATCGTTAGATTCCTATCAGAATTCGGTATTTAACAGCTCATATCAAACGAAGAGGTTCAAGCTTGATATATAGCTACTATCTAACCAAACGTCGAGACCCGAGAACGGAGAAACCTTTGACAGATGTCATACCACGCTAACGTGGGATGCAAGTTGCAACCTGTGTATAGGTTGGAAAAATGTTTTTTTTTTCAATTAGAAGTGTAATTGGAAGATGAAATTGACCACATGGTGAAAAACATCCAATCTTTGATGCCTAATGTGCTTCCACTTGAGACTCAATAGTCTCAAAAAAAAAGACCTGGAAACAGGCGAAACATAATTAGTTTCGCCTGTTCCCACGTTATTCTTTTGACAAACTATAGAGATGCTATCGCCGCCACAATGCCGTCTTTACCGTAAGGGCACACGGGGCCTGTGCCCAGGGCCCCCCATCCTCAGGGGGCCCCAAAGGACCGACAATTTATTACCCTTAAGAAAGATAAAATATTTTCTTTAGTTAAGTTTATAAGTTAAGTTTAAATTGTGTCATTATTGTATTTTTATTTTTTGTACATTCTATAGTACCTGTTTTCCGGAATAAAACTATTTCATTTCATTTCATTTCATAAATGTTTAGTCTCTCTGTGTATCAAAGTGCAATGGATATGTTTATAATTATTTATGTTTTATCTTCTAGGATAATAAAAAAATGCCTCGAATTAGAACGAGAAAATACCAAGATAATTGGACTACATACACAGAATAAAAAAAATAGCGACAGAAAAGTCCAAGAAAATACCATTGGTATAATTGCCGTCAAACTTCTTGAACATTAGGCGAGGTAGTGGGGGAAAGTTCGCGCATCGTACACATACGTGCAGGGAGGCAGAGGGACGGGGACGCGGTGCGGGACGCAAACGTCAACTGATTGACCAATGGGTGCGAACGACGCGTGCTCCCCGCCGCCCGCTCCCAACGACACCTAAAAATCGCTTCTGCGCAACCAAGGTTACGTATTCAAGAAGTTTGCCGGTAACTATACACGATTTATACATTTTCTGACAGGCCTGTTTAAAAAAAAATATATTCTGTGAGTGGTAAAGCCATACAAATTATTATTTTGTTTTATATACATATATGTTTTACTTTGAATTAAAGTGCATCCATGATTCTATGTATGAATGTGGAAGAAGCCAAAGAGATTTGTCAGAATAGTATCGTAGCAGGTGGAAAAAGTGGCCTCTGTGGAAAAGGCGTAATTAACGATCTAAAAGTCATAATTGTGACAGCTGTCAGATGATTTTTCTAAAAAAGTATAACAATTTTATATTATCTGGTTTTTTAATATCCATATGGATTGAACTAGCTGATTTAAACATTATTTTTGAATAAACAGTAGTTAGGCAGGTACTTAATTAAATTAAAAATTGCACTTTAACGACATAGTTTTGATGATTGTTTGAAAGTAGGAAATTTCGATGCAAGTGGCAAACGTCAAAATATGTAAAATAACTGTCGGCAGTGCAAATGTCGTCATTATCCTGAGCTTTTCACTTAAAATATAACAAAGAGTGTGACATAGGGATGCATGAAAGTGCTTCAGCTAAATGTACTTAATTTTATAAGTATTTATTCTCAAACAAAAGTGGGTCCATTGTTACCCAATCACCCCTACCGAGTTAGTACAATATAAGATGAGATTCTAGGTTAATGTTCCCAAAATAACACGTTTAATTTATACCGTCTATACTAATATTTTAAAGAGGTTAAATTGTGTGTTCTTTTAATTGATTGTTTGCGTGTTGGGACTGATCCCTGGAACTACTAAACCGATAGAAAGCTACATTATTCTTGCCCAATATAGACGAAACTTAATTAAAAGCAAACGGAGGTCGCTAGTTACAAATTAACTGTTATTTTTATATCATTCGCTTAACCAATGATAAATAATTTTCTATATTAAAATCCTCGCCGGATTACAGAATCGTCCAAATAACGTTTACGTCGGTTACTTATAGAAAAGGAACAATTACTTTAATAATCCTACCATTATTTACCTACTAGCAACATTTTTATAGTCTTGTATTTCTTGTGCCGCACTGTGGTGTCACAGTCGCCACAGATTATACGGATATGTCTGTCAATGTCAGTGTAAGTGTAATGGTGTAAAGTAATTGTACTAAACTAAAGACGTTTTTAAGAATCGGGTCGAAGTTGACATATGAACAGAATAAAAACACTTGATTTTTTCAAAATAGAGTTACGTTAATTGAACATTTAAGAAATATATTCGGCTGGTTGATAGTGAATGCCGTTAATTTAATTTAATTTTCGTATTTACGTTAATTGCAATTAAAAGTATTCTTTCCTATGAGGAAGTCTCCAAGACTCCAAGTTTCCAGTTAAAAAACGTCTAAATTTGTTTTGGTTTGGTCGACTCGCCTTGATAGAATATAAATACAAAATACCCAATACAATACCTTTTTACACTAGCTATGAACAATGGTGAAGTTTCGTGATGCAGCAGCAGCTTACAGATTCTTGAATGGTGTTATTTGCGTGTACAAACCGCCATGCGTGCCGACGAAACAAGTCATTCATTCCGTCATTACCAACCTCTGCAGAGGTTAGGAAATAATACTATGATTTACAATTTATTATAATTGTTTGATAGCCTTATCTTATCCTTACTAATATAAATGGGATATTGTGTTTGTCGGTTCCGTCCGTCCGTTTGTATGTAAACTCTTGCACTCAAACAATTGCTTATTTCATATAATCAATTGTTATTGTTTTACAAAAACAAATACTTGACATTATTGTTACAATAACAAGACAAAGGTCATTGGTTAAAGTTTCTATTCACATTTCAGTGGTTAAGAGGTCTAAATATACACTGAGATATTAGCTGGTTAAGTAAAAAAAACACATGTCGGATATCAATTTATGAAAACATTAATAATTATCCCGGCTCTGATGTACTTAAGAATATACATTACACAACAAAATATATTTTAAAACAACTATTATAATCTTCAAGCGACCGACCCTCACTTAGCTTTGGTTTCGTGAATTTTCTGTGACGGCTGCATATAAACCAAAATTTATTATACATAAACCGTCCTCTTGAATCACTATCTATTTATTAAACCATATTATAATGTGGTGTGTAGCTTAAGAGATTTAAGCGCACAGCGCCAGAGGTATAGGTGGTGGGAAGAAAGTTTGTTCTATAACTACAAATACCTGCTTTCATATTAAATTACATCTCAATGACAACACTTTTACCTATACCCTTTTGCATTGATACAATAACGGCCAAATCTTATATTTAAACCGCGGACAGATAAGGCTTACTACGAATTAAAATTTGACATCATGCCCATACAAAATGTATCAAATATAACCTGAAATAAGCCTATCTATCCGCAATTTGAATATAGGGTTCGGCCATTGATGTATAAAGGGGGAACTTATCCGGTCAACCTTGGAGTAGAGCAAGTGACGACAAAGCAAGGGAATAGGGAGTATATAATTATATAAATACCATAGTTCTGTAGTAATCAAAGGTCTTATGGCAAAGGGAAAAGGGTTTCCAAAGGGCTTATCTGAATTTAATATGTTTGTCACTGTACATACAGATTAAGATTGACATTTACTCTTTTTGAGATAGTCCTTAACTGGTCAATTACACAAGTTCAAACTCGTGAAAATTAAAATATTGTGATAGCAACATATTTAAACAAATTCATTTGTTAATTTTCAGATTTAAATGCCCTGCCAGACCGTCCCATCGAGCAGCGTGTGGAGATCGTCGGGGCCACCAATGAACCGATGACTGTAAGGCTCGTACCAAACTATGCTGATGACCCATTGGCCTGTGGGCCTCGGTACATCCATGATGACTTCCGATGCACATGGGCCTCGCATTTGGGTCTTTTCAGTAGCGGTGTACTTTGTAAGTATTAATATCTATAAGACAATAATTATCATCATATTTTTTTTATCTGGTATCTTTTGGAGGTTTTTGTACACATGTGTGACAATGTAAGCCTAATAAGGAGATTCTATATAAATAAATATAACGGACACTTCCTCCACAGCGAAAATTTCTAGTAGTAAAGAAGTGCACACAATATCAATCAGAATAGCTTCTCTAGACAACGGCAGTGTCTATAATACCACCATCATATAAGTTCACTTCACAAAGCTAATGGTATCTCAAAGGGCTTGATGTACACATTTTAAAACCATATTTGTCTTACATTTTACAATGTGACTGTATTTTTTGAGATTGTCGTCTACATTTATATTTTAGTCATATTGTGTAATTATTATAATGAATAATAAAAAAATCTTCCTTCTCATTACTTTGATTATAATATTTTAGCCTTTGTCACTCTCATAACCATGAACAATCTAACGACACCTCGTATGTTAAAATCCATCAAGCGATTCAGGCTGCAGAGCGTGCCACGGAAATAGACATACATTACATACATAATAAAATAAAATAAAAATACATACATACGTACATTCATACATACACACAAAAAAACTTTCATGACGCAGTCCGTTAAAAAATCAAAAATTCTCGATGTAACACATGAATTAATGTATAAGGTTAATATATTAGTGCCTAATTTGTCACTAGATGGCGTAACCTGTAGATTAGATCGCGCAATCGAAATGTCCCCCTGAGAACATTGGGTCATTTCGTGTAACATTTGGGGTATATGCCATATTGTCTACGATATTTTTTTTGTCAATTTTTGAGCTGTGTGAATGCCACTTGGTAATTCACACCACAAATAATGTCTAAATCTGATGGTCTGTAGGTATAGCGACCGTCTGTTTACTATAGTGTGTCCCTGGATCAAGTATACAAACGAATAGGGATGGATAGAGCAGCTAAACAGCTGTCGAGTTGGATCTCCCCTCAACTATCTAAGCGGAATCGGCTTTCGCTTGTTTTACATAACACTATTCTCATTTAGCCGATCGGTCGTCTCGGCGGTTGTAAACCTACGTTCAGCGTCTCATCCTCGGCACGGTCGCAGAGACGCCCGATCGCTTGCGATTTGCTATCGCAGCAGCTAACCTACGATCGGCTCCGTACGGCCGTCAAGACATCAGATAGCCTTATATGTAATAGTAAGCTTCTCCCCATACCTTTCGACGCCGAACGGCTGTCGGCATCCCTAATCGGCTGTCATCGTAGCTACTCGGCCGTCGTCGGAACTGTCCAGCCCTCGCCGGCGCCGATCGGCGGTACTCGGCGATGTAAGAATGCGAACGCTTGCGGTTGCTAACAGCCTGGTACAGATGCGAACAGAACGAATAATTTCCGGTCGATTGACGACGTTTCGCGTCGGCCGAGCCGATTGACGTTTGTTTCGCTCTTATTGCGAAGACATCAAGAGTTTTTTGATCAGCTAACGCCGATTCCGCGTCGGTAGATGTGGGGAGACATTTAATCCGTACCTATGTATGTTCAGCGATTTTTACAACTTTTGGAGATATTGATTGTTTTAATCTGAATTTTTGTAATTTTCCCTTTTGTCCATGTCATCATCTTACATGATTAGAGTCATTACGAATCAGCGAAGTTTTTAAACCTATTTGCCCGTTTTTTTCCCAGTATTATTTTTGAGTAATCAAATAAAGTTGTTTTTTCCATACAAAGTGAAAACTGTGAAAAGCAAACACTGGGACACCAAGTATAGAAGTCCTCCATCGACCTGCTTCGTTTGATCCACACTTCCAAATACACCCTGTATAATAACAGCAAAAGTAGTTCAACTAGAAACATACGAAATGGTAAGACAGGGGGATCAACCATCACCTAAAGCCACATTAGAGTCCATAATAAACAAGCTTGACTGGAAAGAACGTGGCATACAAGTAAAAAACAGGTATCTAAGCCACCTACGTTTCGCAGACTTGGTGCTCATATGGTAGGATCATTAAATAACGCTAGCAAGGTTGCTGGCCGAGAAGTGAACCTGTCCAAAACTATTATAATGACCATCAACTCCAAGATACAAATATAAGTCGACGACGAAACTCTTCAGTATACCTAACAATACATCTGCGTTGGCAAACATTAGGTAGAATGCTGGGCACAGATAACATGGACTAAATACTCGAGTTTAAAGGAAATATTAAGAGTAACATGCCTAACAGCCTGAAGACAAAGGTTATGAACTCCTGCCTCATACCATGCTTGACCTGCGCTTGCCAGACCTGGACGTGCCAACGCTAAACAAAAAAATACGATATAATACAAAAGTAACAGACGGTCACACACATTCATGCACTAAAATGGAAGTGGGCTGGACACGTAGCTCGCCTCCAAGACCAGCGATGGACAAAAAGTGTGAGAGCGTGGAAAGAGTCAATACGCAAAAGAAGGAAAGGTAGACCCCGAAATAGATGGGAGGACAAGATAAAATGCACAGTGGGGCACAATTGGATGATTTTAGCAAAACCCAGAGAAGACTGGCTCACTTCAGAGGAGGCGGAGGGTTTCTTGCAGAATAACTAACAAAAAAAAAAAACTCTTTATAAGAAAACATACCAACACTATATTTAAAAAAGACTTATGTTTTATGTTACTATCACCACTTTTGTAAACCTAGATTTTGTAAGAAATATAGGTTACGTTTTTTCATTTAAAAAAAAGAAACTAGTGGCCGCCCGCGACTTTGTGCGCGTAGAATTAGTCTCCCGCGACCCCTTTCTTCTAACCCCTTACCTTAGAAGATGAATTTCAAATCCCTACTTACTACTTCACTCCAATTTTGAAGTCCCTAGGTACTGTTTCTGCTGAGAGTTGATCGATCAGTCAGCCATTCAGTTTCTTCTTATAGACTAAACACTCGAAATTGGGCAATAGTTCTTTTGAGAACCATATTAAATACGAAACCCTCGGTACGGTACCTATCGCACCTGTTTTTAAATGTGTAAATTATCTCATTGCAGTGCTGGGAATGAACGAGGGCACGAAGCTCGCGTCCAGGTTGCACGCCGCGCGGCTGACGAGGGCGTTCAGGGTGAGCGGGCAGCTGGGCAAGGCGACCGACACCTACTTCTGGAACGGCAGGACGGTGGAGCGCGCCGCGTACCGCCACGTCTCCAGGGAGAAGATCGACCGGGTGGTCGCGCACATGCAGAGCTCCCACCAGAAAACTATTTATGAGTGAGTACAGTCGCAACTCGTAACCTTCTATTAAACAAAAAACAATACCAGGGTTGCAAGCAAATATGGGCAGTAAATAAGGGCGAAACTAAAATACTACAAAGAGCACAAAGGAAGAGAAGGAGGATACTCCACGATAAACTAATACAAAAAGTAATGATAAGTTGCGACACCTGGCGGTGAGCGGCGGCACCAACTAGGAATAGCCCCTAATTTAGCCACCAAGATTCCGAACTGGTTTTCTTATGTGCTGCTATCTCGCCGCTAGATGTCGCTTTTTGCTCTGTTTTACCAAATCGGAATAAAACAGGGTTCTATACCCGCTCTTTTCTATTGCAATGGCCGACGAAGGTAGAAATTTCTGTATAATCCAAATAAACAAGATCAAGCATTAAATTAAATATATATATATCTAGACGACAGAAGTTAGTCGTCAAAAAATGTGGTCTACCACCCTACGGTTGAAGTTCATTTGCACGTTATTATACAACAAGTTCGATTTTCGTTGGAATAATATTTTGACTGTGACAAGTGTCAGCCTTAGCGATAATTAGATTTCACAGAATCTTTTTGCAAAACTGGTAGACCACTTTCTTGTCCGACCGTACCTACTACATGAATAGACATGAATAGAAGTAACGGCATATTCTCTCCACTGGTCTGCGGAGGGATTTTGGTTTCCTATCTCTTTCACCGCGTCTATCATGGGGAGGGTTCCAGAACTTTTCCGGACTAACGCCATTAATACCAATTCCATCTGCACCACCAAGCAGGTCCGTCGTACGTTCCTCGCGATTCGTTGTCTTAGTCTGTGTAACGATAGGTTTTTTTTAAATATAGGTCTGACCAGCGATTTCCTCCTTCCTCATCTGACGGTAAGTGACGAAGTCAAGAGTGGAATTCGTCGGTTTAGTGACGTTACATATCGTGACGTCCTATCAATCTCGTTTGAAGATACCGTTATCTGTCATTTACGTCGCATGCGGGTCTGTTATGGTCGCGTTTATCGATATAGAGAAGCGTGGATATAACATCTGTAACTGTGTAACTAAGTACGAGAGTGAGGGGTGCTTTATCCACTAAGATAAAGACGACCGTAATACCGAAGACTAAGACCGAAGGTATTTGAGGCGGCGGCCCGGTGACGGAGGCAATCGGACAAGAACCGGAAAGGCGAACGGACCCGAGCACGGAACTCCGCCTTTCCTAATCCATTTGCATCTCACACGTGTTAGATTATTTCTATTAATTGATTGTAGAAAACGCTTAGAGTACAGTTGTATGATTCAAAAACGTCTTTATTTCGTGTGTCCTTTTTTTTTTCTTTGCCCCGCGAATTGAACAGCTACTACCGCGGGGATATGGCGTTTCCACTATGTAGTGGTTTCGCCAGTGTCAAGGATATAAGTATAAATCAATATAGCAATAAAACTCAATCCAATGTTCTCTAGGAAGATTGGTGGCAACGTTGTACGGTGATACGTAGGACAGAGGCCAAGATAGTTTTAACCTCTGTACCTACCACTGCGAGTCCACTTGAAACGAGAAGTAAGATGCCAGGATACACGAAATAAGTCCAAGTCTTCTATCACTGTGCAACACAAAGGCATTAAAATTACAAATCACTAACAAAAAAGAACTTTGAACACCTAAATACACAAAAATAAAAACTAACACAAATTACACACCCGCCATCTTTTGACGTTGCAAATGGCCTTGTGTGTACTTGAATTGTAATTTCATTACGTTACAGTTGTCATCGCTGTCACCTACTACCACAGGTAATGCTGGTCATTTGCCTTTCGACTTCTGAACCCATCTGAGCGTTCTTATAATAACTGTGTAGATAAAGTATTGTACGCGACTCTGCGTAATTGGCATTACATTAAATAGTTACAAAGTCGCAATAATATTGTTACGTATGTGGGGGTAGACATGCACGAAAACACCGATAATCAAAAGTAGACTTTAAAAACGCACTCACTTAAACCGTTACAAAACAATAATCGCACAAAAACTTCGAAGACTTAGACTTAGATCGCTCGGGTCGCTCTTGATCGCACTGTTCGCTTTCCAAGTAAAGACTGACTGTGCCCACAACCGCGGTCCGCCTTTTATAGCTCCCACGTTATTCCAGAACGCCTTCCATCCACCGGATCTTCCGGAACGATCGATGTACTCGTAGTTTGCTCCGCCGAGGACGACCGATTCTATTCATTTCTGTAATGTTCTACGCCTTGCTACCTGCTGGCTCCGTTCACAATGGCGACGTCCTAGGCACACGGGTCTAGAATGTCCTGCGTATCGCTGTCACATTCCCAATCGTGTTATCTCTTTCGCTCTTAGTGGGTAATGAAGGGTAGAGGTATAGTAAGTAAGTAAGTACTTAAGTAAGACGAGTAAGTATTTAGAAGATGTCAGATATTTTAGTGCCCAATGTTGGATTATATACTCGTATATTTTATGATTGTTGGTGACTGCACACGTACACTGTTATCTTGAACTGTTTTCACGATCAGTTCAAGATAACTTGAGCTTAGTTTTTTTCTCTGGCCGGTGCACTAGCGATGCTTGTGGTGGTGCGGGTGAATATTTTAATGTTACTTGGATAAAACGAAACAACGTTTGTACTGAGAGCTAATTGACGGGAGAGAGTGGTGAGAGTCAGCTGGGCCACGAGGTGACGGTCGGCAATAAACAACCACAGAAAAGCATGAGTGGCGGTGATTGGGCGGTTTCTACGCGTTTATTTCCGCCGCGCGACGCTCCGCTGCCGTCGCTAACGTTGTAAAACAAGGGGTGCACTTGACATTCCTTTTTCCCACGTTTCTTTTCTCGATTACAGGATGACAGGTCTCCACATGGATTCACAGACGCTGTATGAATTGGCGTCAGAGGGTCCGATCAGACCCACTGATGGAAAACTGCCTGTGCTGTACGGCATCAAGTGTGTCCACTTCCAGCCACCGGACTTCACCCTGGGTATGTATAGCTGGCGTGCTTCATAATTCATATTGAATGAGGGTTTAAAAAAACAACGCTGGCCGGTGCGTCTCGGTGTGTTGTTCCCGCCCCGTAGCCTGCGGTGAATGTCATGGTTCACCGCAGGCTAACGGTCAGGTGGGGAGCCGAAGTTAAGCGACAATTGTTGACACTTGGCTAAACTCAACGCCGTATATAGATTCCAAAAAAGTTACCAAGGATGGCCGAACGTCACTGTCACAAGTGTCATTGTCATTGTGACGTTCCAGACGTAAACAACTCATGCACATTTATAAAAATAGGTAGTCAAATATAATTTTGTTGTTATTTAAGTGTCAAGATTATCCTAAGTTTTTGATGTTTTCTGTATACCTATATACAAAACACTACCCTCAAATAACTTAATTACGTACCCAAATACTAACTTTTGCTAGCGATTTCGTTTGCGTTAATTAGGTTACACACAATATGTCGAGAAATACCAGACTTGTAAATCCTTTGGGAATGACTTTAGGGATAAAAGTATTGTATACGTATATTTATGAATAGTATAAACGCAAATTATAAGATGTATCCAAATGTTGTTAAACCCTGAAGTGTTACCACTGTAATACGAGCTTTTCTTCTACAAAACAGTTTGAACTAAATATCTGTAGGTGAAATTAATATTTACATTAAATTATTTATTTATGGGGTTGCATTTAATTTTAACTTTACAATTATATATAAATAAATTACATATGTACATTATTTAGAAAAGTTAAAACTTTATCGATGGAAGACTTTTTCATTTTATTGGCAACACATGAGTAGTTATTTTGGAATCTAAATACGGCGTTGAGTTTAGGGGCAACAAGTAGGTGGTCGCAGGCCAGGATTAGCTTACATCAGTGGGACATCAGCTGATGACACGTGCCAGACGGTCGGGAAAAAATGGTGACCTCAGCGCATGATCAGGCAGAGTGGCGTTACAATGAAGGGGTCTTTTTCCCGTAACGGGTGGATGTTGACATTATGGGTGATGTACGTAAAGGTTCATAATCTAATTTGCTACACAACTGTGATATTTTAACGTAATTCGGACGCCGCTGTGATGTACATTTCATTCGCCTGCGTACTTAGTGTTTTGACCTTACGACGGTGCGTCCTGCCACTCCAAAATTAATAACAGGGGAGCGCCGTTGTGGGGTGAAAACATCTTTAGCGTTGAAATGTACAAGTTGTCTGCGAGGGCTGAGGTCAGGCTGCTTGCCAACATGTATTCTTTTAAAGTTATCGTACAGGTGTAGTGCATAATTGCTTTCCTTCGTATTTTCACGGAAACGTAAGAACGCGTCTTGCTATTTCAGTCGGTCACAGTACAAAAAGTACTGAGGTTGACTGAAGTAGCATGACACGTTCGTACGTTTCCGTGAAAATACGAAGGAAAACAATTATGCACTACATCTGTACGTTGACGTTGATTTTCGAATATTAATTTAAAAAATACATAACTGTTAATACAAACGTTGTTCTTTTTCAGAAATCCAAGGAATAAACGCCTACGACAAATACTTCTGGGCCTTGTGTTACGACTTGGGCGTGCAACTGAAAACGTCGGCACACTGCACTGGGGTGCAATGTCTTAGGCACGGCAAGTTTGGCGTTGATCTAGCATTATTACGGAAACATTGGCAGTTAGAACATATTGTAAACAATATGGAAGCCTGTAAAAGCGTTATGGATGAGTGCCAGGAGCTGGTTAACCCTGATACTGCGAGGTTGACTGGATAGGAGCACCCTCATTATTCTTATACTCGTATACAGGTTGCCCACTAATCGGATGTGAACTCGGCATGTATAAAAGGCCAGCGTTCTCTACTGTAGTTTTATGCAATTCATCTTGTCTCGCAGAGATTTCGAGCATTGCGCGATCCATTGCTCTTTCTTATGTCTAAGGCGGTGTATCAATCCGATCGTGAGCGTTAATGTCTAACTGTATAACGAGGCGTATTCATGTGTTACACCTCGTTTAAGACATGCTCTATATTTATTCTAATTTCTAAATTTTGAGTTGAATTTAAATTCTACGATCAACTGCGCACGTGAGTTCAGGGGCCCGTTTCTCAAAAAGTATTATTCTAATAATATTAGTGTTTTGTCTCATTTTGTGGAGTTATTTACGAGACAAAACACTAATATTATTAGACTAATACGGTTTGAGAAACGGGCCCCAGTTGCTCACAAGCTCCCATCATCATCATCAGCCCGGGGGCGTCCACTGCTGGACAAAGGCCTCCCCCAAAGAGCGCCACAAGTCACGGTCTTGAGCCGCTTGCATCCAGCGGCTCCCCGCGATCCTAACCAGGTCGTCAGACCATCGGGTGGGAGGCCGTCCAACACTCCGTCCACCGGTGCGGGGCCGCCACTCGAGAACTTTTCTTCCCCAACGGTTATCAGTTATTACAACAGTAGAGTGAGAATTATATAAAGGCTAACCCTTCATGTTTATGGCACTAATTGTAAGTTACCTTTATATCCAAGACCACCTCATCTGGTCCTAACTTACGTACATACATACCGTCACGCCTTCATCCCAGAGTCGAGTAGGCAGAGCTACAGAATTACCAAACACTAACAACATCTTGTTAAATCTGTGTACACATTTTGCACAAACAGGTTAAGACGTTTACAGTGTATATTCGTGTCAGGTTGCAAGCCCATCGCCTAACAATACTACAAGCCTTTAATCCTTTAGTCGCCTCTTACGACTTCCACAGGAAGGCATGGAGTGGTCCTAATTTTATATATATTCTAAGTTTCCACTTATGTATTGCTCCCAGGTGCCTTATTTTTCTTCACTGCCTTATTCTTTATCATATTCCTTCCTGTTCCTGTCCCGGTCTGTCCGTGACATTGGCGCCCAACGTGGTTTTCACTACTCTATCATATTTGTTACGTTGGCGTAGTATATTACTGTAGTGTAGTTAAGTTCTCTAAAACTGGCATTAATCACTAATGGATTATTGGACTAATACATAGGTGCTACATTTTGTGAACGGTTATTTTCTTAGTCATAAGCTCACATTTTATACAGCCTTTATTGTTTTAAATACAAATGTATTAGCTAGATTAGTGCCAGCTCTTGTAAAGTAGCTTTAGTATGGTTCTTGTATTGTTTACTTTTTTGTAGGAAATAAAAGTTGTTTTATTAAATTTGTTTTTTTATTATACGGGGAGGGCAACGATAATGATATTAATAGTACATAAACATTACAAAAAACAAGTGAGCATAAAATGAATGAAGGATAACCTTATTTGTTAACTAAAATAATGTCTTAAATGTATCTGTCAGTGGATCATAGCTCCCAAACCGATGTACTGTTTCGTAGCCTTTTTTTTACAGACAGTTATTTTGAGGTGATTTCAGCCAGGGTTACAGATCCTAGCCTAGCGGCTTAGGAGGTCGACTCGTCATCTGGGATATACGGTCAATCAATTTGATTCCTCGGCCACCATGGACTTTGTCAATATGACGTTGTAAACCAAATCATAGGAAGTCTCTTGTGTTTTGGATGACAACTTCACTTTTACATAGTGTAGTGGCCTAGAAAGCCCTTTTTTCTAAAATGGCCACTGTTGGGAGTTCCTTCATTTTTTTGGACATTATTTAAGTTAGCGTGATAAAGTAAAATAGGGAATATTCATGAAAAAAATTCACAGTTTCAATACAAACTGATTCATGTACCAAATAGTTGAGAAAAACCATTTTTTGAATAGCTGTAAAAATAATCAAAATATAAGCCAACCAAAAGATTTGTTCCTATCTCTTTCTAGCAAAACAGAACTTGGAGTTTATATGGCCGCCCTGTTACATGACGTCACAGTTCATATCAGATCTCTCTGTCCAATTGCTGTGTTATTAGCAGTTTAAAATGCTTGTATCATCCGTTTTTCTCGGCTGATTATAATTTTATTTTCACGGTTTTTTTACGGTATTTTCATATTTTGTTGAGAAATGCGATTTAAAAAATCCATACATATTCCCTATTCCGTACAAAAAAATAAAAAACGGAACCCTTATAGATTCACTTGTGCATCTGTCTTTCCGTCTGTCACAGCCAATTTGCTCCGAAACTACAGGACCGATGGAGTTGAATTTTGGTAGACATATGTAAATTGATGACCCAAACACAGACGTGTAAAGTTAAAATTTTTTTTTTAGTTAAGGGCCACATTCAGGGACAAATTAGGATTAAAAAAAAAAAGGTTTGTAAGTATATATCAAATGAAAGGGCTCGTTATGAGAATTTCTAATATATTTATGTAATTATTAGAGTTAGGACTTTTGGTGGCAAATCGTGGTTCCAGAATCCACGGAGTCGCTATTTTCTTATTATTATAATTTGCGGCCTAATAACGAATAAATGAATTTTGAAATATTAAAATACTGAAGGTCAAAATCAATGTTATGTATTATAATAATTAGGAAATATCGACTCCATGGATTCTAGAACCACGAAATGCCACCAAAATCCTAACCCTAGTAATAATTGTAGAATAAGTAGTTTTGATTTTATTCATGAAAGAAGACGAAAATTGCCCATTCCCCCCTGCTCTCCGAAACTATGAGCCTAAAATTTTGTTCTTTTTTTTGCAAAATATAGTTTTTCATTGCTTGTAAATTACAGGAAAACCTATAAGAATGCTATCAATTAAAATAAAGTGGTAAACTCAATTTAATACGTTCACTTACGGAAAATAATTCACAAAAACACCACTAGATGGCGCTATTAATAGTCAACTCGCGTCACACTGAGAATCTCAAATAATTGTATGGAACCCTCAATGCAGGAACAACTTGCACGTACTTGGCCGGTTTTTTAAAAGGAAATCCAATATGTCACATTTTAATTTTATTCATATCGCGTAAAATTTGAGAAACCCGTCGAAATGCGATATGGTGCCGATTAAATGGGTGATTGATTGGGTGCGTCCTCTAGTTTTCTATTATAAATATCAAATATAGAGTCTGGCAAACGAAAGCTGTCCACAAGAACGGGCGGCAATTCAAAATATCTGCAGCAAATAATATCAACTACGTTTAGTATCGCCTAATCCAGCTTATCCAGCTGCTGATTTTTGAATTGCCGCCCTTTTTTGTGGACAGCTTTCGTTTGCCAGACTCTAAGTGAGGCCGCCTTAAACTATGCTGTGGCTTTTTTTTATGGCAATATGAAGGCGCGCGAGCACTCGGGCCACCTTGGCCTGTTGACACACAAGAATTTGGGGCTCTTTTTAACCGACTCCAAAAAAAGAGGCGCCTTATTTCCGATTCAGTTTTTTTTTTGTTTAGAGTACCTACTTTCGATGTGGTCCCATTGTCCAGGAACAGGAGGGGATCCATTTGGAGCCGAGGGAACTCCTCAAAAATATTATGGGCCGTTATATATAGCAATTTCAGTATTTTTAGTAACAAGTCCAGCATTTGCATTCAGAAAGTATCATTTAATGAAGTGGAACTGATGATGAAGATCACAGATGGCCAACGGAACTCGTCAACGGCACCTATAAGTGGCGATAAGATATCTCGATTAAGATAGTTGAGCGACTATAACGAAGAACATTTAACATGCTTGCGGCGAATTTGAAATGTCTTAAAGTTTCAATATCAACTAAGAAGTGGGACTACATAACAACTTATTATGATCACTAAAAAGTATAAAATAAAATAAATGTTTAAAAAATGAAAACAGTAGTCAAACTAGGAGCCCTTTATGGTTACGCCATGTCTATCTATCCGTCTTTCCGTCCGCAGATTAACTCAGGGACTCTTAGTTAAGTTATATATTTCTCATCGAAGATACTCTTTCCTTGGTATTTTAAAAGATAAAAGAAAGAAGTTTAATCAGTAATTAGGGCACTTTTACACGTTACAAGTCTACCAGCGCTTCGACAGAGACCACTGCTGAGAAGGAACGCCGCAATAAACAGTCAGTCGTTTTTTAAATACTACTTCCGATATTATACAATTATAAAGCTTAACCTTAATTAATTATATAAAACAATGAATCTAACATAAAATAAAAATAAATATATTCAAGCGCAGATTGAGAAGGAAAATGTGTCAAAACTCAGAATTTTCAAAGGGAATGATAAGTAGTTGAAATAATATACATATTTACCTATGACAGTGCAAGTCAACCATAAACAAAGTTTCGATACATTCTCCTACAGAAACCGTCTCCCCTAGACAATATACAATGTTTACATATTTTTTTATGACTAATTTATTATTAAGTTATTTAAGTGTTTATATTAGGTAAGGCTAAACATTTTTGTCGGAAACGATTTTTTTTATAGCAATTTTATTTTTACTTCATTTATTCAATATTTATATCACAATTCTTAACAAAAGATTATTGATTTTTAATGACATAAATAAATTGTCAAGATACTAATTTCTTTAAATAGTAATCTTAAGGAATAACGGGAGTTAAGGGGAATTAACTAGTTTAAGGTCGAAAGGCGGGTATTAAAAAAAAAAACTAAAAACGTGAATAACTCGAAAACCAATGAGTTTTGACCCCTGGTTGACTGGACTTGAATCATCACGATTGAGCTGTAGAATAACCCTTTTCAAGGAATACGGCGAATTTTCTGTCACCCTGTAGATAATAACTTATATGTTGAGGGTGAAATAAAATTACGTGTTCATTATTTACAGTTATGTTATGAGAAATAACAAAAAATCTTTTAATTAAATCTGTATTAAAATTTAGGCTACTCAAAACGGACCTTATCTCATAGAAAATAAAGCTCATAACAAAATGAGTATATTCTTTTCCGGTTATCAAGCATTTTATCTTAAATACGGAACCCTAGGTGCGCGAGTCCGACTCGCACTTGACTCGCCTCCAATGCTTTTGTCAACGAGCTGAATATATGCTCAGATATCCGTCCACACTAGGCTAAAATCGTTGCAAACTTAAATCGAGCACGATTTTACAATAGGCCTAGATTTTGCAACTGACTCCGATCGCTTAAATCGTTCCAAAAAAACTACGTCGATTTGCGTCCACGCGTTATTCAAAACCGAACAAACCGGCTTCTTACTTATATTGTTACGATAATCGTTGTGGTGTGGGGCTGAAGACCCAAATTGCACATGTCAGCATAGTCTAAAATAAGAAGTGGCGAAGACGGATGGCCGCACGGGACTTTTACACATCTAAAATCTACCGGCTGGCTTCCCAAGACCAATATACATAAAAAAAAACATATTTATTTAACTTAACTGCATCTTCCTATATATATTTTTTTGGTCTGTTAAAAAGATTTGTCATTACGACAGCCTGTGCAATAATTGCAATATTTGCCCGTTCATTTTACTCCTTCCCTGTTGCAAAAATGTACGAAATGACATAATTATTCATTGTCTGAAACCATCATTTGGGTGAGGTTCGAGGAAAAGTATCCCGTAAAGTGTGATAACGCTTTATCGAGTCGCGCCAGAAATTGAACAGTGTGTGATAAAATGCCGCCGCGTTCAAAAATCAATGAATCCCTGTGAACGTTTCAAGCATAGCTCATTCATTTCATTAGTCGCGGTAATAAATGCATTGCACGCGCGTTATTTATTAAATGATTGTTCTATTTGCGAGTGTTCAGTAGTTATAGTTCACGCTTCTTTTTAATCAAAATCAAGTGAACGCCTCACGTTTTTGACAGTGCAGTTTGACGTTAGTGCATGGGGCTCGATTGTTTTTAGAATTTTTCTTCCACCATTCCGCGTTACTTATTCGTTTTATTTTCTGATGCTGTGACCAATACAGAGGCTTAGTGCCTCCATCAAAATGGTTTTGAACGCTGCTGTGCAAATGATTAGGTACGTATTATGCTTAAAATTTGTTACTTTGTAACCTAAAATTCTTAGTCATTGGGTACAACTCGTAGATAAGTTAAATTACTTTGCATTGTTACGTTGTTTACTTCTAATCATCCTATTTTTTAAATTCCTGTAACTAATAATTGTATAGATATTGCGGTTTGGTTACAAATTTTGCTCATTATTCACTTTTTATTGTTATCAAACTCGATTTTAAGTTGTTTTTACACTTTCGATCCTTAATGGTTCCTCGTTAGGCATTTTCCACTTGAAACGGTGGTTAATGACAGAACTGATATGGAACTATACTAGAGTTATCACTGATTGATCACTTACTTAGTTTTTGTTACAACCATTGCAGTCCTATCATATTAAAACTTGATATTTGAGGTTGAGGTTGTTTAACGACATTAACGTCCTTAGTTTTTATTTCAATGTCAATCCACTAGTTCAAGAGTTGATGTAATTCCTGAGTCTTTTGTTAATAGTCAATTAATATTATAATTGGGTTAAACTAAGATGCCAGTGACAGCCATATTTTGTACTTTATTCACTTACTATACTCTCAAAGGTCAGCTTGAAGAGATCACTTAGGCTAAGCTCGCCTTTGGTCATTTTTTTATATGAATTGTATGGTTTTTTTTGTTGTACATATTGTTTACATGCATATATACTCTGGAGCAGAGCATAGGAAGAGAGGTGATTGGATATTCTTATTTCTGAAGGTCATGGCAAGGGTTGTTTCAATGATCTGTCACCGAGATCCTATTTTTTTATTAGCCTGTACACATCCTCCCTAGTGATGAGAGGTCTCAACATTCTCCATACAAAAGGAGCGTTTTTCCCAAGAATTCTTGAGAATGACAAATCTCTAATCCCCCACTCCTTTCCACCATTTCTTGATCCTAAATTGACTCAACTTTACACTTCAAAGTACACTTCATTATTTATTTCTAAAAACCAAAAGCACTCCCCTAAACAACATCTGTTTGGCCTTATGGTTGACTGGTAGAGAATGTATTATGGCATTAAGTCTGCATTTTAATTACTTCACCTGATCCTAAGACTGATGTTATCTACTTTTACCGAACCGCTGAAGAAGCAGGGGTTATATTTTTGGGCCGTTTTGCACTCCAAATACGAATACTGTAAGATTCTGGCACTGAGCACTTTGAGGCACTGTCACCGCTAGTGAGCCAGCAATAAAAAAATGTAATAACTGGGAGTTATTTTTTTTGGGATATCCTTATTGTTCGGCTTTGTAGTCAACTGTGATGGCAAGTGTGTTACACTCTCTCTTACACCCTGTTTAGACTTTGTTAAGTGCAAGTGTTAATACATTTGCTACTAAGACATGCCTCTTGACAGCAGATGTATGAACTTCACACTTCCACGTATCAAAGTGTAAAAAGGGCCCTAGGCTCTACAATAGTGTATTGCCATTGCATTGGCTTTACTATTTAAAAAGCTTAGCCCAAGGAACTGGTTAAAAGTTTAACTAATTAAACATGTAGTTATATAACCTCGTCAAGGTAATGAGGAATGACATCTTAAAGTTTCAAAAATATATTCCAACAAAAGTACCCCCTGTGGCCCGTTTCGTGAAGCTACCAGTTACAAATTACAAGCAGAAGTCTCTTTGTAACTTGTAGCTTCGTGAAACGGGCCATAGGGGGTACTTTTGATGGAATATATTTTTGAAACTTTAAGATGACATTACCTTTGGCTTAGTTTACTTTGTTTCTTATGTCCTTTCCAAAGAAAGGTTGTAGGCACGAGGAATAATGAATAATACATAGTAACCTAGTCCACGCACCAATGTAATGCCACGACATTAATTTGTGCATTTATGTGCTTCTCATACGAGAAGATTTTGCTTGCGGCGCCAGCTGGACGGTGGCCGACAAGCTCCACCGACAGCGCAACCTTGGTTCGTTGCTCCTTCGGACGCCCATGGTCGCCGAGCGCGTGCTAGCGCCCGCGGTCTGACTTGCCGGTTTCTAACCGTGTGGCCGCCTGTTTCCGACTGCGCGAGGCTAGTTCGTTCGACGGGTTAAGACATTTTTTCATCTGTACCCGTTTCTTTTACATTTCCTTATATCTGTTGTGTTCATAAGTTCAAAAGCCACCCCAACTCTTTGAAATTTCGAAAGGCTAGGAGCCATTTTGGGCGCTCGCAATACGTGTTATCCGCAAGTTCTGAACACACTGAAGGACCAGGACCAGACAACTCCGATCGACGGATTCGGCGTCCGACGGCCGTGGCGACGACGCTACGACCCAGGTCGCGTTGTCGGAGGCTTGTGAGTGACCGTCTAGCAGGCGCTGTAGGCACAATCTTTCCGTACGACACGCACACAACACACAAAATAAAGTCGTACTGCGCAGACCAAACTTGGCATCACATTGGTGCGTGGACTAGGTTTCTTTGTGATTTATTCATATAAGTATAACTACGGGTTGGCTTTGTGAAACTATAATTCTAAGTGGTTAAATAAATTTGCATGGTGTGTGAAATTGTAATTTAAAATGTTGTCTTGTAACATTACAGAGAGGCGGAGGAGCTCAAGCAAAATATATTAAAATTCAAAAGTGACACGTCCATGCTACAGGAACGCAGCCTCTGGCCCTCCCAACAGCAGTTACAAAAGGTTAATAACGTAAAATATATAATCATTGCGAGGTCGGGGCATTTTAAATGCTAGGAATCTCCAAAACCGCGACGAATTTCCTTGGCAAAGTGTGGTGGTCCTTGGGAGCATAATTCAATAGTGTGAACTCAGAGACAATCGCCGAATCGTGTGTAACACTTTACTAAATTCAACTTGTCTAAAGGGCCTCTGCGTGTTGGCTTTGACTCCAAATACCCTTATTGTTAAAGATAATAATGTTGCGCCGTTTTGAAGATTCATCTCATTTGTTGTAATTTTACAGATCTATCAAAAAGTATTAGTTCTGGACTTGGATTATGCTCTGGACAAGAAAGTGGAGCAGGACCTCTGGAATGTGGGGTTCAAGCAGCAGATTGAGGCCCTGCAGACAATCTCCAAGGATCGGAAGGTTGGTATTACCACAGAATGTACACAATGAATTAAAAAATAATCAATTTTGTTTACTACCTTTACAAAATAACAGTGCTTGTGTTATAGTAATTCCTTAATTCCTGTATTAATTGATTAGTAGGGCTTAGGATTTTGGTGGCATATCGTGGTTCTAGAATCTATGGAGTCGCTATGTACTAATTATTATAATACATACCACAGTTGCACTCTTATTTTGGCCTTCAGTATTAACAACTACACGGGTTGTAGAACCACGATATGCCGTCAAAAGTCCTAACCCTGATTACACACTATAATTTAAAAAAAATATTAGTAATGGTCTGTATGGTCATCCATTACATTACATTTAAAGAAATGGTATTAAAGTTGACTAGATCTATTTCAGGAAATTAACCTCTTATTAAATTAGCCTAGGCATTAATTCATCTCATCAGCGACTAATAAAATATCTAGCCACACTCGTTCCCGTAAATAATACTTCAATCCCATGCTAAATATGAGTACAGCTGGCGCCATCTATCGCCAAGTAGCAAAATCACATTCGTTAACAATCATGCTGTTTTGATTCATATGCAAAGTTTGCCATGTATCGCGCTAGAATTAAATTTAACTATAATTCGTGTTGTAGATGGCGCTACCGGCTCTCTTTCCAGTAAAAAAAGTGTTAATTCCATATCGAAAATGAGTAGAGCTAGCGCCATCTGTCGTCGAATAGCTGAAACTAGATTTCTGTTATCTCGAGGACTAGATTTCCATAGCTTCGTTATACTTTTCGCATAAAATATAGATAGATATCTACGGGTCTAAATTATTTCCAATCTTTCTGAAATCGGTATCGCCTTAAAACCTGGGAACCTTGTAACATCCCTTTGTCAATGGGCAGTCACTATATCCTAAATATAAAATATACCCTCTGTTGCCCGCGACTCCGTCCGCCCAGAAATATTAAAAATTGGTGTTGTAGTTTTTGAGTTTATTCGTTGCAAACACACGAAAATACAAAACTTTCCTCTTTATAATATTAGTGTAGATGCAGATAGTTCCCATCGATTTCGATGACGGCGTCCCTTATATTTTTTTAGGGTTCTGCACCCAAAGGGTAAAAACGGGACCCTATTACTAAGACTCCACTGTCCGTCTATCTGTTCGTCACCAGGCTGAATCTCGTGAACTAAGATGTTGTGTACCTACCAAACCTAGTTATCGCGCAAAAGTAAATCTATTAAAGAAAACATATAACAGAATGTCTGATTTTATTATAAACGGAATTCTGCCTATACATTCTAAGCCTCTAAGAAGTTCTTCATATCTACCACGAAGTTTTCGCTGGAAAAGGTCCATCAAACATGTCTTACATTGAGTAAACCGCTTACCTATAATATAAGTCAACGTGACAACTTGAATAATCTTTAAAAAAAATAGTCAAATCCAGTATTTTTGGTCAAAACTAGTTTTAACTTTAAATATCAAATCACTCAAAATTAATTTAGAAATATATTGTATGTTTTTTGTACATATCAAGTCAGTCAAGAATGAAAAATGTCTGAAGTACAGGAAAAGTGACTGATGAGGTTGATGTTAGGATGCGTAGCTAATGAAGTCTGATCACGTTAAGTGCGGAGGTAAGGTATGAGAAAGATGATTGATACATTTTGAACTCGCAGGTATGAACGTTTCTCGATACCGAGTGTCACCTCTGTTATCTAATAATAACCTTTCAGTACTGTTAAATTGATTTTGCTCACGCGATAACGATTTATGACCCTTACAGAATCCACTCCGCGGCGAGGCGCAGGCGATGCTAGCGTGGGTGCTGCAGGCGGCAGCTGGCTTCTACCTGTGCCTGCTGCACCAGATATGCACCGCTTTCAAACTGGATCTGCCCTTTAGGTAACAATTTACCACACTAATGTAATGTATAGGTATTGCACTATGCAATTTAGCTTGAGTTTCTTTATTTCAGGCTCTTTTTATAGCATGGTCACTATTTTTTTTTTTTTTGTGGCTTTCGCTCCTTGCTGTTTTGGCAAGGTGTATTATGCCAATGTCGAGTTGTAGACATAATGCATGTGACGAGAGTGTTCGGTGTCACTGAAAATTTTGCTTTTGAGGGAAGATCAGGAAGGATTCCTACATTAACGCCATCTATCTGGTTTCTCTGAAGTTCGTTGTAAGTCTCTGCTGACTAGTTATATAAAATGAAATGCCCTGAAGCCCCTCGTCGGGCGTCATTGTTAAACTAAAATAAACCAAATCGGCGCCGGACAGTGTACACAAGACGGCCTTACTTGGGGCGGGGCTCCAGTGTAACCCTAACATTTCAAATGTTTTGTTAATACCTATAATAGATAAACGCACCGAACCAATCATCCATTCAATCGGCACCATATCGCATTTTTTAGATAAAAATGCAGTGGGCAAGACCGTTCTCTCAAATGTTGTCTTGATGCCTAAAAACATAGTTTATGTTTACTTTTACGCGATATTAATTAAATTAATTTGTGACATATTGGTTTTTCTTTTTAAAAACCGGATAACTGCGAGTTGAACTCGCATGGCGAAGTAGAGAGTTCCATACAATTATAAATACTTTTACCTTGCTTTTTAGGTTATTACAAAATATCACATTTGAAATCCTCAGTTTGACGCTAGTTAACTACTACTAGCGCCGTCTAGTTGTGTTTTAGTGAACTATTTTCCGTAAGCGAACTTATTAAATTGAGTTTACCACTTTATTTTCAATTGATAGAATTCTTATAGGTTTTCCTGTAATCTGCAATAAATGAACTATAATTTGCATTTTTTTTTAAATTTTAAGCTCAGTTATTTCGGAAATCAGGGTGGCCGAAATGGTCAATTTTCGTCTTCTTTCATGAATAAAATCAAAATATTCATTTTACAATTATAACAAAATTGTATTGGACATCCTCATGACGAGCAATTTTATTTGATATATGACACAGTAAGGTTTTCAAAACTCTTTTTTTTTGTTTTCTCATTTGTTCCCAGAAAATTACACTTATTTAAAAAAAATACTTTGCACATCTGTGTTTGGGTTATCAATTTACATATGTGTACCAAATTGCAACTCCAACGGTCCAGTAGTTTCGGAGCAAATTGGCTGTGACAGACGGACAGACAGACGCACGAGCGATCCTATAGGGATAGGGTTCTGTTTTTTTTTTTACGGAAACCTAATTAAAACAAGAATGCCTTCATAACAGGCCTATTAAAGAAACTGTGCGCACACAAAAAATTGTTTCACGTGCCTCGCGATCGGGGCAAGTGAAACAGTCATACTTGTCGCTCAGTACTTGCACTAAAATATATTTTAGATGCAAGAAACGTTTTGGACGAAAGTTATTAAGCTGATTTTGATCTGTGCAACATTAAAAAAAGTATATTTTGCATAGAAAAGATAAATATATATATACCTATATATACATATATTCGTTTGTTTACACTTCCCGTACACCGCAGCGACATCTCTTTTTTGAATCCAGAACTATTACGACAATTACTGCTTTACCGACACGTCTGTGCTTTATTAAAGCTATTATTTTAAGAGATACTTGAAAGTGTTCCACTTGCCCCGGTGTTTCACGTACCCAACCTGACCGTATAATTAGTGCCTAGTAGAGAAGATATTCCTATTTAAGACTTAGTTCCATTGATTTAATATACACTAGATACACAATCTCGAACAAATTGTCGTAACAATCGGTGCCAAAATGACATTTACAGATAATATAAGAATTCCGATACGAAGCTAACATCGCTAATTTTTAACCCTGTAATACGAAAAAAAAACATGCTGAAATGAACTCAATGTTCTAGCTGTCAAGTGTCAAATTTACAAACTAAGGTTTCAAAATATTGAAATCTTTTTAGTTAAGTGGCCATTATCGTAATATTAACGTCAAAATTGAACAACGGAGAATGGAGTCGCATTTCTCAATTTTATATTAATAAATTAATAATTATGTTTGGACAATTACACAGTAATTGACCTAACCCCAAATTAAGCTCGAAACTTGTGCTATGGGTGCTAGACAACGATATACATACTTATTTAGGAACAAAAATACTAATACATGGTGTTTGCCAGTAGAGTGTAGTGGTTTTAAGGGATGATAGGTAGAGTCATTCTGAACATTTTTGACCACATTTACTATTATGCGAAGTTTCACGGATTTTAAGATAATGCCATTTTTTTAATTAAAAAAAAACGCTATGTTCGCCAGAGTTTTTTTATAAAACACCTTGTATAGCCTGTATCAAAGCCTGTATTTTTTTTTGTGCTTTACCTTTGCAATATCTTGGTTCTTTAAAATAAATTCAAATAAACGCATTAATACTAGACCGATAAAAAATAACTTTTATAGGTAAAAAATCTAACCTAGGTGTAACTTTGCGTGTCTACGAAAAAAAAGTAACAGCGATTTACCCGTACAAATAACTTAATAAACTTCTTTGATCTACGGGCTTACTCAACATTTCATTTGCTATTATTTTCCGCCATTTTTCTCGCACAATTTCGTTTTTTGGAAATCTCGAATAATAATACAGTTTTATTTAATTTACAATATAAAGAGCATTTACGAGATATTTTTTATTCTTAGATCTATGTATTTATAGTAATTTATAAGAAGTTTAATTAATATTATAGACCGCAAAAATAAGTAGGCGTAAAACATTGTAAAATAAAAATCAATAAGCGACTCTATTCATTCAATTTTTAACTATGTTCCACTTTTTACATACATCACCACCTTTCTTAATTAGAAGGCGACTTTGGCCACAAATACATTAAATTATAAAACTATTAACGGGTACTTAGCGAAAATAAGATATGCCATCCTTTTTCGACTTTCTTACAAAGCTATTTCTACACTTCTTCACAGAGCATTTAGGCATGTTGACCTGTCAACGCATCGCGTGCGACTGACAGCCCAACTGCTCTCGGAAGGAATTCGAGAGCAGTTGCTCCGTCACTCCGTTTAAGCATTGACGTTAAATCTAGTGTATATTAAATCAATGCTTAGTTCACTTGACCTGGCACGCGTATATTATAATTAGAATTAGAACTTTTGGTGGTAAATCGTGGGTCTAGAATCCATGGAGTCGCTGTTTTTACTTATTATTAGACCCCGTTATCTTGTCGCACTGTCATTACTTTTCAGTAGAGCGTGAAAGTTCTTTTATCGACTATCTAAATGTCGATACTGTATATGTCACTGATAATTTCGAACAGGAGTCACTAGGTTCTATTACTTTTGTATAAAAATATATCTTACTAATATTATAAACGCGAAATTATGAAGAATGTATGTATCGGGATGTTTGTTACTCTTTCACGCAAAAACTAACGGACGGATTTTGGTGAAATTTGGAATGCAGACAGCTTAAACCTTGGGTTAACACATAGGCTACCTTTCATGTATATGTAACTTAAAAGGCGAAAATTCAATTGCATTATATAAATATCGATATCAAGAGGTCGATAAAAAAAACATTCACGCTCTACTGAAAAACAATTTCAGTGCGACAAGATAACGGGGCCTACTTATTATAATACATACCACTTTGATTTAGACCTTCAGTATTTTAATACTTCCATAATCATTTATTCATTAAATCAATAGATCAATTTAAGCTTAATCAATTTAAATAAATTTTGGTATGGAGTATATCTCTGCTGTGAAAGCGTTACAAACAAGCAAATATTAGTAGGCATAGAATAACCATAACCTAAAAATGTATTTAGTTCATTTCAAAATACGACCACACTGAAGGTCAATATCAAAGTGTAATTTGTTATAATAAATATTATAATTAGGAAATAGCGACTCCATGGATTCTAGAACCACAATATGTCACCAAAATCCTAACCCTAATTATAATACCTACTAATCCTACCCTTGGAACGCGAGTTCGATCGTCCTTGACCGGCTCTTTTTGCGTTTGTATATTTACGCTACTAATAAACATTACCTAAACGAATTGCAACAATATTTTTCCAGGCGGCGCGCGTCACTGTTAGGCTGGGTGGAAGGCTGGCGGCCCCACGGCCCAGGCGCGAGCGCACGCCTCCCCCCCCCGGCCGCGGCTCGCTACATCTGCCAACACTGTCTGGTGCATCTAGGCGATTTGGCACGTTATAGACAACAACCCAGGGTCGCTTATACCTTCTACAGGTGAGTTTCATTAAGAAGTATAATAGAGGAGGTGGCTGTTAATATTTCTGCATGATTCATTCAAATTGGATCCGATCCGAGTTTAGTCGGCATATTTAACAGGTGCTATTCCAGAATGTCAATGTAAAGTTGAATAGCCCGCCTAAAATAAGAAGCGTCAGATTCAAGTTTTAGCGACACCTAAATAAAATTAGGAAGTTTAGAGGCCCTTTAGACGCACATTGACCAATACGCATAATGACTAATGAAAATATCATCACGTATACGCAAAATGACCAATCGCGAAATGACCAACACGCCAAATGACCAACACGCCAAATGACCAACACGCAAAATGACCAAGACGCCAAATGACCAACACGCCAAATGAACAACACGCAAAATGACCAACACGCAAAATGACCAACACGCCAAATGACCAACAAGCAAAATGACCAACACGCCAAATGACCAACACGCCAAATGACCAACACGCCAAATGACCAACACGCAAAATGACCAACACGCAAAATGACCAACACGCAAAATGACCAACACGCCAAATGACCAACACGCCAAATGAACAACACGCAAAATGACCAACACGCAAAATGACCAACACGCCAAATGACCAACACGCAAAATGACCAACACGCCAAATGACCAACACGCCAAATGACCAACACGCCAAATGACCAACACGCCAAATGACCAACACGCCAAATGACCAACACGCCAAATGACCAACACGCCAAATGACCAACACGCAAAATGACCAACACGCCAAATGACCAACACGCCAAATGACCAACGCGCCAAATGACCAACACGCCAAATGACCAACACGCCAAATGACCAACACGCCAAATGACCAACACGCCAAATGACCAACACGCCAAATGACCAACACGCAAAATGACCAACACGCCCAAATCCGATTTTGTAATAGTGTTCGAAACCACGCACTCACACAGACGCAAGTTTATCCGGGAAGGGCGGCTGCTAGACTCGTATATAACTCAACTCAGCCATTTTCCCGGTGTCTGCAGTAATCTATATTAATAACTACGTACCGGTCTACCGTATCAAATTGAAGAGTGTAAAAAAATAGTCGATCCGAGTCGACAACTTAAAGGTGGAAAATTCTAATCATCGAGTAAATTATAAAAACGAATAAATTACTATATAATGGTGTTGCGAATATTGTGGCGTTGGTGTGACGTCATCACGTGTTACAGGTGTCACAGGTTCGTATCCCGTTCTCCATTGTCTCCTCTAAGGTCTAATTTCTTTCGTGATCGTGAGACAGAGACATCATAGTTATTTGGGTGAATAAGATTTAGGAGAAATACTGGTGAAATATCGATACATACGTTAGCTGTGAGCGAAGGGTTTTTATCTAGTGTATTATTAATTCCAGGCACGCCCTAGTAGTCTCAACACATTCCGGGCAGCCGTACAACCAGCTGGCGTTGCTCGCGCGCCGCCGCGGCCGCCGCCTAGGCGCGCTCTATTGGCACGTGAGGGCCGTGTTGGTCCGCGCCCCGTTCCCCCCCGCGCCGGCGAACCTGCTGCGGACACTGCAACACGCTAGGTGAGTCACTACTTAGTCGGTCCCTAAGTTCTGTCACAAAGGTTTAGTCAAATAAAACTAACATCAGTTTATTTTTTAATTTCAAAATGTATACAAATTTAAAGCTTAGTTAATGTACATTTTTAGAACTAATGATCATTCCACATTGTTTCGGCAATTTCCGATACGATCTTCTAACATTCAAGGCCGGAACCGATTCAGATCTGTGGGTATGTTAGAGATCAGCATTATTTTCTTAACGACACTCAAAAACCGGCTTATGAAGCTCGAAGTTTGGTCTGTTTTCGTATTGCTGCAAATTGATGTGAAAACGTAGGTAGGGATTTAATGGATGATGAACGGTTGATGATAAAAAGATAAAAGATAAAAGTCTTTTATTCAGTAAGTAGGCCGCACGGGCACTTTTACACGTCAAAAATTTACCAGCGCTTCCTAAGAATAGACCCCTGCTGAGAAGAAACTCCGCAAGAAACTTAGCAGTCAGTGATTTTTTTAAACATATTTCATAATACAATTGTACTACTTTCTCTAAGCAATATATAAAGCTATAAATATTAAATTAAATATAATATCAAATAACATGCGTAACGGCAGGAAAACATGCCAAAAATCTTGGGAGAGAGATAGAGGGAGAGAAAAATAAAACACCTGCTTGTGTATATAAGACGGTGCAAGACGACCAATTAGAAGTATCGTTATGTTTTCCGACATCCCCGGTGTCCCCTAGAAAAGATAAGATAAGATGGTTACTATGGTAACGTTTAAACAACATCCATTACTGGTTCTATCTGAACTTAGTCTTGGTTGATCATTACAAAAGGGTTGCTATGGTTACGTTTCAATAACGAATAACGGCGGCATTCATGTAATACAACCAAGTTAAAATGATAAGCTAGTGGCTCAACAATCCCGTGTTGTGACTACATTACTGCAGAGACCGGGAAAAACCGTGGACAAGCCCTGATTTTGACAGCATTTTATCTTCCGCAGCCACAACGTGCGCGATCAGCCGGTCATACCGGGCGTGCGTAGATCGGTGCCCGCGCAGGCCGCGCCGGCGTCGCGGCTTGACGCGCATACGCACGTCACAGAGTTAATGCGCGCTATGTGCCTTATACACACGTTGGAAGAGTAAGTATTGTTTTAGTTCTTTCCAGTAGACCGCGGAGTTTTCAGTAGACTGCGGAGTTTTTGGTAGTTTGTGGTGTGTTTAGTGGATTGTGTTTTTTTCAATAGACCGTGGTCTTTTTAGTAGACCGTGGTCTTTTGAGTAGACCGAGATCTTTTTAAAAGATAGTCTATTTAGCCGGGTAACCTTAGTTATCTTTTAAAAACCCTGGCATCACAGTAGACCGTAGGTACTAGAAACTAGGGATGTCACGGAGTTTCGAATCTAGTTCCGATAAGTCGGAACTCCCGAGTATTACACCTCCGGTCCCGATTCTGATTCCGATACTTTTTATACGGAGGTTCTAATCGGAAGACGGCCCGCCGCGGGTACCGTGTACAAACAAGTGAATACTTGCCACGCAGGCAACCATTATTACACCTCGGAATATGCGGGGTAATACTAATATTAAATGACAGCTAAAAATCGCCTATATCGATAAACTCAATTTTCACTACACACACAAGACACACAGAAAAATAAATAATTGAAAATAGTAACGACAATAAACAAGTAGTGAGTGTGTCTTCGCGGCAGTGAATCGGACACTGGCTCAGCATAATGCTGAGGTGTTAAACACCTGCAGAGCTGATTTTCAGCCAGCTCCGAGTGTGACAGACGGACGGTACGCTAAACGAATAAAGTGTAATTGAAAGGTAATATAGAATATATAAATATATATAAATAAAGATACCATTAAACAAATACTCAGTTAGAGTTGGTGGCAAAATTATCGATGCTTTATATTAGTGATCGCCCCAAGTTATGTTTGCAAAAAATCATTTTATTGAAAGTATGCAAATGAAACAAAATAGCAACATAATTCTCGGCCTCTATTCCCGACGGTAAGAAACATATCGTCTTTGACCGGTTATGGTATTGTTTTGACGTCATCCGCCATCACTGTCAAGTAAATAAGAGCTATCAAAACGGTGACAATACGGTAACAGATCAGAAACGATATTGTTTTTACCGTGTTGAGTAGAGGCTCTGGTCATTCTTCATTTTAAAAGGATTTTTGAACTTATTCTATTTCAGAATTACTATCCCGTTTACTATTGTTAAAATAAACGGTCAGAATTTAAACTTCTCCGTCTCAGCTGATGAAGCCAGTGGTAGTAATAGGCGCAAAAAAAGTTAATTGATATGGCGTAGCTGTCATTTAATTTTGCCTCGTATATTCCGAGACCTGCACATTACTTGTGGGCGGACGACGGATGCGGTATGGCCTCGTGACTTCGACAGTATTAGCGAGGTTGTACATGCCCCAAAACATGTTGACAAGTTGTTTTCCTTTCTTTTCTTTAATGATGGGCAAAAATGTATGGAACTCAGCCCAATCGTCAATACTAATACTATTTGCTGTAATTGTTGTAAATAATAAAATCAGTCAAGCGTGAGTCGGATATACAGCTAATAGCATGCGGGGCTCAGCTAGTGAAGTAATAAACGTTGTCTGTGTGAACATTTGAAGGCTGATAACTCTCTTCTCCGGGGTTTTTGTAGTTTGTCCTCGTATTAGAAAATGATGCTTGTGTAACTAGCTTTCACGTGGTATACATGAGATTTGTATTGGTTATATGGGCCAAATTGCCCATCATTCTTTGGCAGCATGTACGAGCACGCTCTACATTTATATTACGCTGACGACGCACCGATGCATGCGTCACTATATTTTACCTAAGACATTTATTATAATTACTTTTTAGTCCAATAAACGTACTCAACTTGGACGGACACATCTGTTACTTGACATTCCGTCCTACTTACATACAATAAACAGTCAACAAGTACATGTAGGGTGTGGTAAACTATTACACCCTACAGTGACGAAAGCACAAGATGCATAGCATACTCTTACGTCTGTAGATGTAGGTAATTTCCCCCATATAAGTAGATAGTGAACTAAAAGATATGATTATTTCCTTCAACAATAAAATTCTATGACTTTTTTTGCAGTCATGTTCTCTTTTATTTTTAAATAAATCGTAGTCGTTATTCGCGTCCGTCGTCAGCCTTTTACAAAGTACACACACATCTCATTATGACCTCCACCGACTCCGAGTTAGGTCCCGATAAAACCACCTCCGTAACATCCCTACTAGAAACGTATTGTTTTACAAATTTCTCAAAAATGTAATCTTGCCATAACATATGTAAATAGGAACCGATACGTTGAAGTTCCTGGACAACTATCAAAAGTGTCCGGTGAAGTTGAGGAATTTCGAATTTGGAATCAAAAAGTGTCCAGTATAAGTATATCATATTATTTGAATTTAGAACTATCTGGACAGCCTTCAAAAAGGCAACAGAGGAAGGTCACACCGCACAAAAGTACAAAGGCATCATAAACCACAAGCGTTATCTCGTTCAGTTTAGTTCTTTACTTACGAGAACGTCGCTCGCACCATCTCCGTTTTATGCGCGCCTAGTACTTCTCAACCGGTCTGACTAGTTTTAGTCGGACTAGCGCCCTGAGGGTTGTGGACATGTGGTCATCAAAGTTGTACAACATTTTTTTTTAAATCTTGTTTGTTCTATTTTTGAGAAAAGCACTGTACATGCTTTGACCATTAAGAGCCATCCTAGACTCGTATGTATAAAGCCCCCAGCTACCTCATACTCGTCCAGGAAGGCTCACTTACTGGTCTTTGCAGTGATTGACTTACATTGCACACAGTTTGGAGTTTGCCGGAACATTAGTCAACACACTGAACACATCGCTCACCGCACTCGTCGCCACCGACTGCTTTGAATCTATGACGCTTATAAAGGTAATATTACGTGTTGGATTTGTTTGTTTTAAACTTTTTGAACCCTCGACAAAATAGGGCGTTGTCAGGGTTAATAATAAGTGATATAATCTATAAAATATGTCGACGGTGATTATTTGTAGATGAACTCGTGACAAAAATGGTTTGTCATGACGACAAAAGTAACAATAATAGGCCCGCGCATTGTGTGCCGTATTCCATTTTTATTGTTATTAGAAGGATATATTTCACCTAGCATTTTACCATCTGACATATATATATGATTAAACGACATATTTTATCGATTCGCTTAACATATAATTGTTACAGATGCTTGTTTATAAATTTCACGTGTTTTTCTGTGTATGTGTGTACGCATGGACCGAAAAGGACTATTTTTTGTGAGCCGTTCACACTGGAAGCGTTCTACGTTCTGCGGTTTGGTTCGGCTCATATATCGTTGTCATTAGATACTCAGATACTTCTCTATTGATAACTAGCTCCGTCCGCGCAAAAAAATAAGTTTCTGTTGAAAAAAATATTTTTGGGACAAATCGGACTATCGCCACCTTCAGACTCCATTATCAGATAAGCTCCATGTCATAACAGGATTGCATTGTCATCCAATTTACACATGTTTGCAAGTTTTCAGCTTCACCGGAAACCGGGAAGTGGGTCAAATTTAAGGATTTGACCTGTTCATACATACATACATACATTGCCAGTTAAATAAAAGCGTGTATAATATTTTTCATTTATTATTGAATAAAAATCACAGATTTTTACTGTGAAGGATGTGATTTTTTAAATTTAGTGATATGGCTAGTGAATATATCATACATTTCTTTCGATTATAGACTCGGTTTATAAAGGAAATGTAATCGATTCAGTATTCGGTTATACGACTAAATTTGTTTTGTTAACTTCATTTAATTTAGTATAAAATAAGGTATCATAAATCGCCTAACATCACGCTACAACTGTTTTTAGGTTATTTTTAGGTTGTATTCACTTTCATATTGAGACGGAGCCTTGAAAGGAATTATCCTACGCGTAGGTGATTCGAGTGAAAAGACATCTACCGCGGAATAAGATCAAGTTCGGCAAGAAATAATTGTGGGCTTGGAGGAAGCACATGGAGTTAGCTCCACGCGCTTCTGTCGAATTCGATCAAATCTTACAAAATGGAATCGATTCGGTCGAAGAGCGAGGTCATTGTCAAACACTTTTAACGGTCCGTTTATTTAGAAGTAGTTAATTTAAAATAATAAATAGTAATGCGTTAAACAACAAATATTGTTTTTTGAAACCAATTTACTACGGTATCGTCTTGGGTCGACCCATTATTTTTTTTCAAGTATTTTATTCGTATTTTTCTGATTTCGTCATCTATTCTTCATTCGTCACTTTCGGTGGTAGACTTTATCGTCTTTGGACATATTCGTTGTTTGTCTTTTTCTTATTCCGGGTCATTCCCCTATTAGACTTCATATTTTTTGGTCATGATCGGTGACTTGCTGCTAATGGGACCAACAATTAAAGTGTCGAAAAATATTTTTACGAGTAACGAATGAGACTAAAAAATAAAAAGACTAACACCTAACATGTCAAAAGAAGAAGACACGAACATCGAATGAACCTGAATAAGAACAAGACAAACAACAACTATGACCCAAGATGACAATGACCAACAGCGAAAGTGGCGAACGAAGAATGGATGACGAAGGCAGAATGAGACGAATTAAGAACTTGACAAACAACGAATGGGACGCAAGACGATACCTTTACTACAGATGCCTATTTTTTAAAGTTAGTCGACCGTTCAATCTGTTGAAACAACTTTTGCGTGAAATGTAGAATCTCGATCTGTCACAGGCACAATAATAAATGAAAAATATTATAATAAAACATCACAGCCTATGGCATAATGTAGGATTCTAATGGGGAAAGCATTCCTTCATTAGGACCTTATAGTACATTGTTGTAGAGGTTAGAAAGTACGAGTCCATCTATTGCACTTTCGGCCGAGGCTTAACACAGTGCATTTCACGACTACTGCGAGGAAATAAAAAAAAAATCTTATAAGGCGTTTTTTAAATTGACGACTCTCACCGTGACAAAAACTTTATTTCAGATAATTAAAAGCAGACATATATGGCTGTATGGAATCTGATTCCTTTGCCTATCCGTGAAGGGATGAATATTATTAAAAAAATAAAACGACTTCTCATTGGCCAATTCAATTTCATATGCAGCACAAAGTGTGTTCTGATTGGTCGAATTAGTGATCAGCGGACCGATGTTATTGGTCAATGGAACAGACCAACAATGTTAACATAGTTGGTCTGTTTAAATTCATAGTAGGCCTGCTCATTCAATGTACAACTATCGATTGTTTTGGGGACCAAGAACACACCATCTTTCGCCACATTTCCGAGCAGTGGCGTGAAAAAGTAAATAGAGATACCTTTGTAGTTATTGTGTACGGGTAACTAGGACAGCAGCATGCACAGCACACGGCCAAAGTGTGTCCGTAATGATTTTATGAACAAGTCCTCTAATCCAAAACTGTTTCCAGATGACATGCGTCATTATTTGGCTAGTCCACTCCGCAACGGAGGACCTGACGCTCAGTTCGAACGTGCTCAGCGCTGCCGAGGCCACCGGGGCAGCGTTGAGTGAAGCCCTTGCAGCGGGCGCCTTGTTGGCTCTGACGCTGCCAGCGCACACAGCTGACCAGCCCCCGAGCCGCGCGCTCCCCGCACGTGAGTTTTTTTTTTTTTTTATGGCATAGAGAAGGCAACCGAGCACACAGGCCACCTGATGGTAAGTGGAAACTGTGACCAATAGACATTAGCATAAGACTGCAAATGCGTTGCCAACCCTGAGGACTAAGATGGAATGCCTCTATGCTAGTCATTACACCGGCTGTCTTATCCCCAAACCGGAACACAACAATGCGAACACTGCTGTTTGGCGGTAGGTTAATGGATAAGATGGTGGTAGCGATCCGGACGGACCCTGCACAGGGTCCTACCACCCGCAAAAAACCCAGTGTTATCCTATAGACTCAGATTTTGTTACTCGATTTAACACATTATAAATTGTATATGCAGTTACATTGAGGTCGTCAGAAATATAATCAAATGATAATAGTAAAAGTCATACACAAATACAAAGTACCCGAAACTTAGTCAATAATAATTTGTTCAAATGCAAAAGGTTTATCCTGCTTTGTCTGGTCTAGGGGACACCGTCGATGCAGGAAAACATATCGAAACTTTTATGTGGTCATCTTGCACCATCTTATATACGCATATTTAAGTAGTTGATTCTATTAATTTTCGTAATATTTTTGGCATGTTTTCCGGCTGAACTACGCATGTTATTTGATATTATATTTTATTTAGTATTTGTAGCTTTATATAATGCTAGACTAAGTAGTACCATTGTAATATGAAATATGTTTGAAAAATGACTGACTGCTGAATTTCGTGCGGCGTTTCTTCTCAGCAGTGGTCTCCTCTTGGGAAGCGCTGGTAGATTCTAGACGTGTAAAAGTGCCCGTGCGGCCTACTTGCTGAATAAATTTATTTTATCTTTTATGTTTATTACATTAAAAAATCAGTGATTGTAGATTTTCCAGCAATTTTGTCACTGTTATTTATAACTTTTATAAATGGGTTATCCAGCAAAAGATTCCTCCAGCGCCTAAACATTTCGTCATATGGTTCGCGTTTGAGTTCGGCGGGTAGACGCTCGTAGTAGGTGGGGCCGAAAAAGCGCGTGTTCTTACCTGCAAGTGCCATGCGACGAGGAACAGTTCTCAAACGCCCTGTGTCGCGAAGTTGTTAGCCGAAGACGTTTTCGGGAAATGCGGCTGTCACAAGACTTATCTTAGGTGATAAAGAGTATAAGACGCATCTGTGAATTATTAGCAAACAAAAGTGTCCTCCATTACAAAATTCTACAACCACCTAGTCATTGTAAGTTTTTGGTTTACAGTGAAAGTATACCTCCAATGGGCTGCCCTCTACCCGCAGCTTCTGGACTCCGCCCCGTTCCAAGCGAGACCGCAAATATGGCACGCTCTCGCTCACACACTCAACAAACTGAAGGGGGACAGTTCAGAGAAATGTAAGTACCTATCCCTATACTGATATGCTGTGGGTGAATCAACTTGTACTTCTCACTATACGACATGTTTGTCTTTTTGTTAGCAAAACTAATTAGTTTATTATGGCGTACGTGTGTATTGAGGAAGATAATTAGGATGACGTTTCAATATATTTCTTTAAAAAAGTGTTATGATCAGTGATCGGGGAAAACGGTGCAAGAATTTAACAAAACTTGTAAAGCCGACATAAAGGAGAACTTGCAACTGAGAAAAACGACAATATTATTAAAAAATACGAATAATATTGGCAGATTAGTGTTCAATTTAACTTCATATCAGAGTCTTTGATTTGGTATAAGGATATTATTAATAGTTTCATGCCCGTAATGTAAGTTTTGTTAATGTTTTGCATCACAATCCCCGATCACTGGTTATGATTACCATGTCATCCCCAGGATTTTTGAAGTTCAGGTGGGTAACATGCAGCATCTGTAAATCTGATCAATGATCATCTGTGTGTTGTAATATTACAAAAGAAAAATGTTACCATAGTTAATGTACACCGTTAATTTATGCGAAAATCAACCATAACTTTTATGCTCTGGCCTCTGGCGATGCATGTTTGTTTGCGACTGTACAGATGTAGTGCATAATTGTTTTTCTTCGTATTTTCACGGAAACGTACGAACGTGTCTTGATATTTCAGTCGGTCACAGTACAAAAAGTACTGAGGTTGAATGAAGTAGCATGACACGTTCGTACATTTCCGTGAAAATACGAAGGAAAACAATTATGCACTACACCTGTATCTACTATTCGAAATATCGGATACGAGTTTTTTTTCAAGTAGTAACGATACTTGTCTATTATATAACATATAACCCTCCTCTGTCCTGTTATTTTCGAAGCTTGCGTTTTGTTCGTTTATTTTTCCAATGATCCAATTTCAATGCAAATTATGCCATTGCACCCTAATTCTGATTTGCATAAGCGATCGTCTTCCATTTGTTATACTATAATTTTTTTATTTGTTGTTCATATGTTTCTGTAGCTAGGGCTGCCACACTCTGGGAATGATGGCGTGAAGGTATGTATGTATGTATGTTTGCTTAGTCGCTGTTCTCGTGTTTTTGCTAAGGCAAATTCCCAATGGATGCCATTAAATTACCTCCTATTAATTTTGCACAAATATGTTCATGTTGGGGCCTGATATGGCTGCGTTCATTGTCAACATGTGAATAAAGCATCCGTCGCATGTGTACGTGAACCTTATTGTCAGCGGCACAGCGTGTAGATATTATTGAACGTATATTTATGACTTTAACTGTACGTACTGACGCAAATTTATGCAAAAGCAAGCTCTTAGCGATATGACTTAAGCGACTGTTTTATAGCTTTATCCTTGTTAAATGCATGTATTGACGGCAATGCGTAGAGTTTTAACACGACCGACGGCTCCAAGGGCATTGACTTAGCTGTCAAAACGCACGGATACATTTATTTTTAAATAAAAATGCGATGAATTGGGATCCTCCATTTTTTAGTCTGTTTAAAGTATTGCTATAGATAGGTACTCTCTATTTATTTATTTTTATTATATTTATCGCCAGTTTATTTTTGTTTGTTTTTTATCTTCCCTTCTTCGTAAATGTGAAGTAAAGAGCATATTAAACAGCCCGAGTGCCAAAAAAAGAATTAGCAAGAATACATTTATGCACCAACCATACACGCCATATACAAGAGATTAAAGAATACAGTGACGGAGTAACGGAGATAGCACGCATTCGCGGCGGTGCAACGGACACTGCCTCAGCAAAATGCCGAGGTGTCAGACGCCTACAGGTGAAAAACTTAGGTAACTACGTCAAATTTCAAATATTAATGTCAAATGGTCTGTACAGATGTGTTAAAACTACATGCAACAGGTGATTTATTTAAGTTTTTCACCTACACAGCGCTGATTTTCAGCCAGTATCTGCAGTGACCAGTGGCTCGCGGAGCGCTGTACAAACATACTATATTATACAAGTAAAACCCATTCATAAATACCATAAAACCACGTTTACTATCTGCATGCCATTCATAGATTACTCTTGGGTTAGTTTCTTTTTTCCCCGCCAGCTTTGCACCCAGCGAGTGTTCACTTTGCACCCAGCGATTTGTCACTTAGACCCAGCACGGAAGCGCAAGTTGTATTATCGCTTGTCGGTCGGTGCGTCACTATCGTTACAGACTAGATAGAATAGTACATTGTGCATCAAGGGTAGTATGAAGGGAATTACTAACGAGAGTCCACTTGAAACGAGAAATAAGATGCTAGGATACACGAAATAAGTCCAAGTCTTCTATCACTGTGCAACACAAAGGCATTAAAAGTACAAATCAACAATAAAACTTTAAAATAGAGTGATAATGTTTTCGTAAACCAAATATGGAAAAAATAACATATCACCGTACGGATCCTGCCTTTAGCCCGAAACATATTTGGCCGAATGTATCGTTTCTCAACTATATCATTTGCCATCGTGTAGAATCCTATAGGTTAGGTTATGTTAGTTATTATAAAAATGCTGCAATATTTCATTTTCAAGTTACAGAAATAAAAGCGGATGGGCAAATGAAACGCGTGGGAAACGACATATTTCCGCCAAAATCCAGAGAACCCACCGTACTCTAATCTTCCTTGTATGTATTTTATTGCTATATTGATTAATACTTATATATACTTGACGTTGGAAACGCCATATCCCTGCGGTAGTAGCTGTTGAACTCGCCGCGGCCAAAGAAAGAAGAATAGTACATTGTGCATCAAGGGTAGTATGAAGGGAATTACTAACGAGAGTGTTAGAAGCCCGACGCCGAAGGCGGAGGGCTTTTAATGACTCGAGTTAGTAATCCCCTTACTGCCTGTGATACACACAATGGTTTTCATCACATTTGCGAGGAAAAACACTTTAACTCTGCAAAATATAAAGAAATAACTTTTGACGTTCGGGAACGTAAATGGAAACGATATTTTTTTTGTGACCTCTACCACAGATAATAACTGCGTTTAGTTTCGACCTGGATTCGAGCCAGATTTAGCCAATTTGATAAAAATGTATAATTACTAAAATTAATGATAAATGTTGATATAAACTTGAAATAGGTATAAAAATAATGAAGTGTAATGAAGCGTATAGGTTTTGTGTAATGTAAGTTAGTCTATAGCTAATTTTTAAAGATGAAATTAGAAACCGATTTAATTTTTGGCTGAAAATTAAACCTCCTTAGTCAGAAATGATGTACGAAAGAGTTGCAAATTTTAAAAAGAAAGTCATTACTCCCTAGGGATGACAAACTCGCCATAATTCCCGCGGGAACAATTTAGGCCATTGTCCTTCTGTATACAGGCATGGAATAACACCATTTACGAGCAAGTGTGATGAAAAGATTGTTTAATTTTTACAATTTAAAATATAAATATATTCAAACGTAGCTTGGAGTGATCACTAGTATACAGAACAAGCGTCGATATCTTTTATATTTTTTATCTTTTATTTCTGTTAAAGCATCTCGTTAATTGCCTTCGGTTTTACAGTGTCGTAAATACTAATATTTTTATATTCAAAGACAATTGTTGATTCACCCCAGTGAGTAATAATTTTGAATATGTGCGTAGTTGTTAACGCAGGTTGGTAACGTAATGTACCCAGGTATTGTATATTTTGTATTTTAACAGGTTTTATATCAGGTAATTGTATATTTGAGGTGCGTATATCGTTATAGTAGTAATAAGTTATATTTTGATGGCGATGACGTCAAAATTACGAAATTTGACACACGGACTGTGCTTCCATTTGGCAGGGGTTTTGGTATGTATTAAGTGGTACGATTTAAAAAGATAAAATAGCAGTAAAACAGCTTAATCGCAAACATAATACGGATCACGGCAGCATCATATTTTTTGTTCACCACTCGTTCCTAAAAATGGCAAATTGAGACAATTTTCTTTTATGAAGGTCAACGCCATAATTGTATTTATGACTTAAATAGTCTTCATATTAATTTTTATTACAACATAAAAACAGTTCTTTTTAATGATAATGTTACTCGATGATTTTTGCCACTGTGCTTCTAAATTCGCGTGTGGTAGGACCTTGCGCAGGGTCCGTCCGGATCGCTACCACCATCTTATCCATTAACATACCGCCAAACAGCAGTGTTCGCATTGTTGTGTTCCGGTTTAGGGATAAGACAGCCGGTGTAATGACTAGCATAGAGGCATTCCGGCTCAGTCCTCAGGGTTGGCAACTCATTTGCAGTCTTAGGCTTGCAGTCTTGTGAATGCGAATGTCTATGAGTCACAGTTTCCACTTAAGTTCTATCAGGTGGCCTGTGTGCTGATTGTCGTTTTAGGTATGAAGTACTTTTTTTTTACGCGTCTATAGATTACTTAACTAATTTTGACATGATTAAATGATTGACGACTAATGTTTCATAATTACAATAAAAACATTTGGAATCATACTCTATGTAGCGTGACGTCATAGTCACGAACAGGCCTAGAGAAGTTGCATTTTATGACGGCTTTCGACTTTTTAAAACTGGCAAGATCTGTGGGATTAAAAGGTGTTTTGGGGGCCTAAAATCTATCTAGGTTGCGATTATCGCAAGATATGCATAAAACATCCGTCACTTCCAATGACAGCCAGGGATCGAAATAGTAACATAATTCTGGTTACTCTTTATGTTAAAAGAATTTTTGAACCTTCACTCATCATCAGAGCCCGGATTTTTCAAGGCAAAACAAAACACTATCGTAATCTAGCTAGTGATAGAAACATCATTTTATCCAAATAAAATAACATATCTATACAACCTAAAAAGACGTACATAGTTTGTATGAAGTTATATAGAAACATATTCAATTTCTTCGTCGTAATCCATGTTAGTACACACAGCAAACATGGCGTTTTATTCGCGTAATGGTGATAGGAGTAGATAATCATTAGTTTTTCAACATTCTCTGGGAGCAAACAGATTCATTTATACAGTGTGTGGCCCAAAACCGGGGCGAAAAAAGGAAATGGGGATTCTCTAGAACATTTCAATTAACTATCACAAGAATCTAATATTACAAAGTCTATAATTTTGGAGCAATCAGCCTACAAAGTTAAAAATCGTAGGTAATGCATTTTCCCGTCGCGATATCGTCGCTTGGTCACTTGGTACGCGGTATGTCTGAGTACAGGGTGCCATTGACAACACGCGGTAGATTTAGCGGTGTTTGCATTACATTGAATTTGCGATTAAGTTTGTTAGAAAATACCTGAAAGTTAAGTTTTGATTTTGTTTAGGTAAGACCATTATAATGTAATTACCGGTGGTCTATAGAGCCCCTGTTTTTAATATTATCCCCGGTTTTGGGCCACACACTGTATATACTAACGGGTGATAACAAAAAAACGAGAATTTTTGAAAAAGGTGAAAAAATTTTATTACAGAATTTGAAATCAAACTTAAATATAATTACATTCAAAACACACTGTATTTCTTTCAAAACCGATTAATGAACATTTGAATGTTGCCCATGGTCAGCTGTTCGACGGAGTTTGGTCAAAATGGTCGCACAAGAACGCTGGACGGCAATCTTATCCATTTTATGTACACAAGCTTTTATCCTCTTTATCAGCTGAGTACAATTTTCGGCTCTCCAATTATTCTTGTGCACCAATGAACTCAAATATCCGAAAAAATCTTCAATTGGCCGACATTGAGGAAGATTTGTTGGGTTGCGGTGTTTTGGTACAAATTCGATTTTTTTGGAGTCCAGAAAACGGAGTGTTTTTTTTGCATAATGCGACGACGCCTTATCCGACCAAAACACATACTTGCCATCAGAGTGATATTTCTGAATAAACGGCACTAATATTTTCTTCAAGCATTCGTTTTGGTATACATTTTGATTAACGGCTAATCCACTAGGTTTGAACCACAGTTTTGAAACTCCTCTTTCGGAAATCACGACATACAGCATAACCTTTTGCTCAAACTTGTGTTTGAATTTGTATTTTTTATTCGAAGGTGTGGTAGAACTGTTGCTTGTGTAGTATCTATCATTTCCCGGGATGTGAAATTTGCTGAGGGGAAAATAACTTTCATCATCTAAAATGAAGCTTTTCCCAGCGTTATTTCGGGTCATCCAGCGACATTGGGTTTTAATGGCCGAAATTTGTTTTTCTGTATGTTCTGGTGCCCTCACCTTCTTCCGGCATACTATTCCAACCTTCTTTAATGATTTGCAGATATACGGTTGACTACAATTAAATTTTTTCGCAGCATCCCGTTGGCTCATGCTGTCTGAATCATTAAATTGGGCATGAAGCACTTTTAGGCGTCGTTTGGCCATTATCTTTGCCGGCCTGCCACTGCCACTTTTACGAGTTGTAGTCTGAGATGCTAAAATTCTATACACAGTAGAAACTGGTACATTCTCTTGAGTAAAATGGTTCACTGTAAACTTTTTCCCCATCTTTAAATTTGAATGATAAAATTAAAACTCATATTTAATAAAAAATCCCTTCAAAGATAATTGAAGATACACTTCCTGTGGTATTTTTTTATAATAAGTATTAGTTTTAGCCGATACAACAAAACACGTGCTCATTATTTTTTCATCTTCTTAAACATTTATAATCAAACCGCTATGAAACTTGCATTTTTTTTTAAATATCTCTATATAAGTTAGAGGGTTTAGTCACTTTCAGTACTTTGGAGGTTAATTTCTCCCAACAGGTTGAGTTTGGGCCGCTAAAAAAAAATACGTGTCTGATAAGATAAGATAAGATAAAAGAAATTTATTCAGTAAGTAGGCCGCACGGGCACTTTTACACGTCAAGATACTACCAGCGCTTCCCAAGAGGAGACCACTGCTGAGAAGAAACGCCGCAAGAAACTCAGCAGTCAGTCATTTTTTAAACTTATTACATATTTCATATTACAATGGTATGTACAACTTAATCTAGCATTATATAAAGCTACAAGTATTAAATTAAATATAATATCAAATAACAGTAGTTCAGCAGGAAAACATGCCAAAAATCTTACGGGAGAGAAAGATAGAAAAGAATAAAATAAAATAACTACAACTACCTACTTATATATGTGTATATAAGATGGTGCAAGATGACCACATAAAAGTTTCGATATGTTTTCCTGCATCAACGGTGTCCCCCAGACAAGAAAAAGCAGGATAAAGCCTTTGCATTTGAACAAATTACTATTTCTGTATAGTCTGTTATTTTAACCCTTTACCGGTTATTGACAACTGTCATAGTGTTCGCAAATAGAACCAATGTGTAAATTCTCAAGGTTCATATTACATTTATTATGGTGGGAAATATATTCCCTCTGCCTTATAAAGGGTTAAACTACTCTCTAACATATATCAAAATCAACAAAATCAGAGCCGGACAGTTGGGTACCTTTCCTTGTCAGTAAAATAAGTCTCGTTCCAAATTCAAAATGCGTTGGAAATATAACTTCATAGTGTAATACGTAGAAGTTATTTTGTTTGAAAAGAATGTATGGGATGTTACAGATTCAAGTTTTTCACACTGTTAATCCCGATTTTAGTTATTAAAAAAATTATATAAACATTATTAAATTCTACATAAAATATGTAAATTTGGAAATTGTCGCAATCTCGCAAGTATTTTTTTTATTTTTTTGAAAGTTATTAACTCTTTTTTTTTTTGTTTTTTTCAAGAGATAATTCATTAATATTTTTTTTAGAAAGCGACCTTAATTGTATATACAACATATCCAAATTACAAAGAAATCGGATTAGTACTTATACATAGATAAGGAAATTATTTTTTTCGCTAAGGGCAGTTTCGCCATGCTTACCCGGCTATACCCTTTACAATTCGTTTTCTCAAGGTTTCTTGTTTAGATGCCATTTTTGACAACAGTAAAACAAACGCAGAAAAAAAAAGTGACTACCATCACGAAAGAGGTAACGCAACAACATTACATACCGCTTTTTTTATTTATGGGGCCAGTATTTTTTTTTACAGAGAGTGATAGGTATTCTCGTTTTTTTGTTATCACCCGTTAAATGTACGTTCAACTTCACTTGACGTCAAGGGAGCAAATTTATAAAATTCATTGTAATTGGTATAATTTTCAGTTTGAGTACAATTTTCAGATATATCTCGTAAACTTTCATATTCAGGATTTCGTTCGAGCACAGCTTTATAAATAATTCTCGATATCGATAAAATGATGTTTCTATCACTAGCCAGATTACGATAGTGTTTTTTTTTTCCATGAAAAGTCCGGGCTTTGCTCATCATCATCATATTTTTTCCTCATTGTGTATTTCAGAATTACTGTCCCATTTACTATTGCTAAAATAAACGATCAGAGACGCGTTAAACTTCTCCGTCTCGACTGATGAATCCATCTCAGTTGGCTAAAAGGCTTTTCAAGTTCTGTTGACGTAGTAAGGGCAATAAAAAACACACATACAATCTTGGGGGCGATCACTAGTATATGCGAAAAGCACCGATGATTGAGTTTGTCGATATACCGGTCCCCAGCTGTCATTTCATATTGCCCCGTATATTCCGTGGTCAGACGATAACGTATGTAGAATGAATCGTACGTAGGATAAGTTTGCGTCGCTAAAAACAAAAGCATAATTATCTAGATTAATAATTGCGTACGGGTGTAGGGTAGACTCGAACGAAATGCATATCAAATTGAAGAGCGTAAAAAAATAGTCGATCCAGTCGACAAGTTATAGGTGGAATATTCGGATTATCGAGTATTTTCAATATAAAAATGAATAAATAGCTTTATAATGGCGTTGCGAAGTAAACATCACAATGCCATCCATCAATGTGGCGTTGGTGTCACGTCATCACGTGTCACAGGTGTCACAGGTTCGTATTCCATTCTCCATTGTGACTTCTAAGGTCTAATTTCTTTGATTATGAGACAGAGTCATCATAGTAGGATTCATTATGAGTCTACATTTTACTCGAGCGAAGTCGGGTTTTCATCTAGTATTGTTAAAAACACACCTAATTTAATTTGGCATCGTAAATTATTATATTTTATTATATTCTTGATATTGTCAATCGATTCCTTTTAACATTGAGGATTCATTTATAAAGACCTTTCTGCATTAACCGATGTGAGAGGTGCTTACGCTTTCATATATAAACCCCACGACTTAACAATCTTATGGAGCCTGATAATGGAGCCAAAACGAGGATAGTTCTCTGGTACTACGCTGTGGCAATACCTAGCAAGTACAGCGGCAGTTTTAAAGTTAAACTTGTAAATGCTAAAATAGGCAAATACTCTATTGAACACAGTAAAACAATGTTGCTTTTGACTTGTTATATTATCGCCTACGTTTGATAGCTCTTATTATCTTGACAATAATGGCGGCCGAGATCAAACAAAATGATAACACGTCAGGCTGTTTGGTTTCACCCAGTAAAATAGATATTTCAAGAGCTCACGACACTAAACCTAGTACGATGAGACTACCGGATGATATATATTTAGTCTCGTCATTAATGGGGGAACACGAAATGGTCGTTTGTTAGTCCTTTACCTCAAAAGCATAAATTCCTTGTAGCGGTTCATCGAATCGCATTTCACCTCCTCGTTTACTGTTTTAGTCGCAAAAAAAAATTATACAGAATTTTAGTGCGAACATCAATTACAGCGGCACATTAAATAGAGTCCCAAACAAACATCGATCGCGACGGGTAAAATACTACACGAAAAATTAAATTAATTATATTAATGTGAAAAGCCACGCGAAAAATTTCTTCAAGTAAAATATTATATTGAAATTTTGTTCATTCGAGATGAAATGCGATTCGGTGAATCGCTACAAGGAACTTATGCTTTTGAGGTAAAGGACTAACAAACGGAAATGGTGATGCTGCAATTAAAAAACTTGGCGAAGCAATTTATTTTTTACCTGTAACTTCGTCGACTAGTATTATAATTAGACTCCCAAGTTTCGTTTATTCTTCGGAACACGGGAGGGGTAAGAATATACGACAATGCAGTGCTGCAAGCCCCCTGATTGGCCAGATCAGGGGCAGCAGCATGATAAGCGACGCCTTCTACTTAAGTATCTTCTATGATCGATGTCCTCAAAAAAACACAGCTCATCTGAAAGATCATCAATTTCTGCGTAAGAAAAACCACTGCCGCATTTAGACAACGAACATAAAACTAAAAAAAAAAGTTGTGTGTGGTTTTTCGCATTGCAGCATTGTCATTTCGTGTTCCCCCATTAATGACGAGATTAAATATATATCATCCGGTAGTTTTATTGTACTAGGTTTAGTGTAGTGGGCTCCCCTACTAAGAAGCCCTGTACCAAAAGCTCCAAGCTTCATTTTTATTACACCGCCCTCTCTTGGAATGTTTCGAAGATGGCGTGTTTTTAATGACGCTAGATGTAATATTCGTACTAATACCAAACGCTCCAGTTCTTTTGTATTAAAATGTATTACACTGCCCTCTCTTGGAATATTTCCAAGCAAGCGTATTTCAAAAATGACGCATGACGTTACATTCCGTCAACACCTAACGCGCCCGTAAGACGGGAACGTTCGATCGATATCAGTCGTGTGCAGCGAAACTCTTTTGTTTGAATTTAATAACAGCGCCATCTCTTAGGGAACCTTCGTACTCGATACTTAGCTCCTCTGTGCCGTAGGATTACTACGCGTGGTGCATTTTGGCGCTACGATAGATAACGCTGTTATCAAAGTGTTGTAAACTTTCGATATCTATGTGAATGAGAGAGGGCGCCACTATACTCGTTCGTTGCCGGATAAAGTGTTTTATTAGTACTCGACTGCGCGAACTGCAAAGGAGGTTATTGACTTAAAATCATAAATAAAATACAGTCTTTGTATGCATGTAGAAATGTAGATACATTAAAGTTTTATTTACATATTACGCCGTAATAAAATAATACGCGTTTTTTTATTAACTACCAAACTAAGTTGCACCTTTAGACAAGACACCTAGGTATACTCGAAATTTCATCATTTACAATATACTTGCAGTTTTTTATAATATACCTGTGACATACGGTCCTAATTTCTATTATTGGATTTGACAGTTATCTACGTTTGAGATGGGCCCTTGTATAGAGCTCACCGCAAAGGCCTTTCCAAAGGAATTTCCAGATGCCCAAAGGCAGTGAGGAGTTGTATCTCTTGCGGCTCCATGATATGTCGCCCTAGGTAGGTGCTTCTGTTGCGCATTAGTGGTCCGCAAGAACAGAGGACTGTCTCCTCTGTTCCCCTGTTCCTAACGTTCATAATGCATCACTTTAAAATAGCAAAAAGTCTGTGTAGCATATTTTCCAAATTACATAATGTCAAAAAAGCTGATAACAGGAATAGCACATTGTCAAATCTTTGCGCGTTGCAATTTAAGTATTCAGCACTTTTTAAATATTTGTCATTTTACATACTTACACTTGTTGTTATTTAAATAAAAAATCCTCTGTATACTTAACTTCATGAGAATCGTTGTAGCCGTTTCCGAGATCCAGAATATACACGGTGCCCGGGAGGATTTCGAAAGATTTTAACAGATTATTCCTGCTCATATTTAAAGATAAAAATGTCCTATAATGTAGGCTGGATTCGGCTTGGTTCCTAAGATATTTCCACTTTTATAAAATCGTTATGAAAGGACCATGGGCAGAAATGTCCCCCCCCACCAACAGAAATGAAACATGTCTCATTTAATAGATCTCAGCAACATTATGTATTTTTACTATGGAGACGATCACCAGATGTATGGGGTTTTCTTGGAAAACCATAATCGTATCGTATGGAATTTGTTTGAAAATGAACACATATATGGATGATTTGCCTTATTTGGCCCTTGTTTACATTTAAAAAATCCCATTGATTTTGCTACTAAAATAAGTATTTTGTCTTTTTTTGGGTCCTTATAATATATAGACATGCATCCCGTTACTGTTGGTGGGGGGGACAGTGCCCATACAAATTTGCTCATTGTCCTTTCCAGTTTAATATACCTTTATGGTTGCGGCGTTGCGAGATCTAAATTAACTGTAAGTCAAATACAGTGCTGTCAATCGCATTGTTTACGTGTCAACAGTCAGCATGTTTTTCTCCCGACACGTAGAAAATCAATTATTTAATGAATAATCTAAAAATTCACTAATCTGTTGGAACATTGCAATCAGTGCGGCTAACAAGGCTTTTGTGAATCGTTCGTGCATTGCCTAGTAAATGTGGGAGACCATGTGCAACAAAGTATAAAGTTTATTACAGCGGTATTTGTGTCCGATATTAAACTCCTCTTTAATAATTACAATATTTAATGTTATCAAAAGTTTCCCGTGAGTATTTTAAATAACACAAACAAACCTTAAATTTTAGCTAACAACTTTACATTCGAGCAAATATTCCCACCAACTCCAATATTAATTTCACTAGTAATTTGAAGTTCGTTAAATCTGTTGCGGATGAAATGATTCTATTCCCGTCTGCAGTATTTGAATCCTCAATCACTCTGATGTTGTCGTTAGATGCACCGGGGAGCACTCAATAGAACATTTCCATCAGGTTTCGTAATTAAACGCCGGTCGTCTCATTGCACTAAATAGATTGAATAGCCCTCTATGCTTTTGGTTTCGGTGACAATTTAGGTGAATTAAATGTGCTTAGAATGATGTTTATTGATACATTACAGCTGCAGCGCTAAAATCAATAACAACAATAATATTAAAGTCATTAATGTCATTATGAAGGAGGAATGAAGCAGGACATTTCTAAGTCGAGTCATTTATTGGATCATATCTAAGTTAAATTAGTACAAAACCTTTAATTGACGTCTCTTAAAATGTTATTATTAACATAAGACGATTCGTCGAGTCGTGCTTCAACTGTTGCAAATCAGACAGCGGTAGGTAGACACGACACAATTATTCTCGACGTTTTTTGTTTAACCTATCTTTTTCTTTAATTAAATGTGGTATCACCATACACCGGATTGACAGGGGCAAAAATATACCAGTGCTAGTGATTATTTAAACGTCGACTCATTCATCATTCATCATTATCTATCATAAGTAATGGCCAAGTTTAAATACCTTTTAGTTAAGTGCAAACTGCAAACCTCTTTTATTTATAACCGGTGTCTGACATTGACTCTGGACTCGAGTCCAAGCATTGAAATTACATTGAATAACAAATTCATTCAGTACAACAATATTCTTTAGCATTCCGACGAATTGAGAACCCTTGTTTCTTAAGCCGGTCGCAGCTATTGTATTGCGAAAAGATAAAAATAACCGGTCACGTGCGAGTCGGACTCGCGCACCGACGGCTCCGTAGTTAAGACAATACGCTTGGTAACTGCAAAAGAAAATACTAATTTTGCTTAAACTTTATTTTTTACGCAATAAGGTCCATTTTGCATAGGTGTATATTTTCCATAAAATATATATATATATTTTTTTTTTTGTACATTTTTGGCTATAAATCAAAAAATACATCACAGAAAATTATAAAAGAAATAGTTTTGGAATGTTCAAATAAAGCCATTTGCTAAAATCAAACCACTTTTATTTTTCAACCCCCATTCTAGATCCCTTTTCAATTGCTAAGTTCTTTTTTTTTTCTAAAAACAGATGCTGGCAATCAAGCTGTATAACTATTCCAAGTTTCAAGTTGATACCATTTAGATATAAGACAGATAGAAACAGACAACGAAGACGCATAAGGGTTCCTTTTTTTCCATTTGGTACGGAACCCTAAAAATGACCAGCTAATTCAGTTCTAGGTACCCTTGATGCACGTGTCTGATCTGACGCTCAACTTTATTTTCTAAGCCATTGGACCGATATAATTAGTTACGGAAAACGGGCGGATGTCATTAGTTAATAATTATAAGGGTGCGTTACTAGGGGACCGTTTTAGGGATATTGATCCGGACACGAGACGACCTTAAAAGGGCGTTTATGAGAAAAAAAAAAAGAAAAGAAAAATCTGTGACTCAACCTCGTATATAGAATATTGTCCAGTATAAACTGACACTCTTTACTAAAAAAAAAACCGGCTAAGTGCGAGTCGGACTCGCGCACGAAGGGTTCCGTAACATTATCTATAAAATATTAGCAAAAAAACGGCTGAAATCACGTTTGTTGTATGGGAGCCCCCTTTATATATTTATTTTATTTATTTATTTTTTATGTGAATATACTCGTACTATTAAATATTGTGTGAATATTTCAAGAGTCTCAGCTAGACACTGACAGACATTAATATTGCCGTTATTTATATCGAGGAAAAAAATGGAAATTAAAAGCCCCTTAATTATAAAACATTTAATTTGTTCCGTTTTTAGTATTTGTTGTTATAGCGGCAACAGAAATACATCATCTGTGATAATTTCAAATGTCTAGCTATCACGGTTCATGAGATACAGCCTGGTGACAGACATACGGACGGACGGACAGCGGAGTCTTATTATAGGGTCCCGTTTTTACCGTTTGGGTACGTAACCCTTCATGCTCAAGTCCCACCGAGTCATGTCCCACAGGGCAGCATACTCGGTCCCACGCTTTTTAAAATATATATAGATGACCTACTGCAGCTCGCTCTTCCACGTGCTGAGATCATCTGTTACGCAGATGACACTGTGGTTGTATTTAATGGCGAATCCTGGAAGGGCACATACCAACTAGCCGAGGATGGAATGTCAAGAGTGGCCAATTGGCTCGATCATAATCTTCTAACATTGAATGTTAAAAAGACTCAGTATCTGTGTTTTTCCAAGACAGCAACTACTTCTGCAACCGATTCAAGTCCCCTTAAGATACACGTATGTAAAAAGGAGTGCTCCTCTTGCTCCTGTAAGACCCTGAAAAGAAGTAACAATATTAAATATCTTGGCCTTCTTATAGATGAGCATCTCTCCTTCAAGGAGCACATACTTAATCTTTCGAAGAGAGCAAGAAAAGTGATTTACTTGATGAAAAGGCTGCGCGACTGCTCTCCCCCAGAAGTATTACAAGAGGTTTACTACGCCGTGTGCCAGTCAATCCTTCAGTACGGTATCGCAGTGTGGGGCAGCGGAGGTAAGACGGTGCTCATGGAATTGGAGCGTGCGCAGCGAGCAGTGATCAAGGTCATGCTCAGAAAACCTTTCCGCTTCCCAACTGACACTCTCTACAGAGAAACTGGTTTTCTAAGGGTAAGGCAATTATTTGTCTTGAGCGCTGTCATCCGAGTCCATAAAAGTACCAGAGAGCCAGCGGTGTACGAAATCCTAATGAAGAAACGAACATATAGAGTGCCCGTGCCCGCGGTTGGGTCGGCTTTTGCGAGACGCTCGCCCTCGTATGCTCATCCGTCGATATACAACGTGGTTAGTAAAGCCTGTAACATAAAACACTATCCAACATCCAAGGTTATCATTAGCTTGAAGAAGTGGTTTACAACTCTGTCATACAGAGACACAGAAGCTTTACTGCGTTCTGGTGCCTAGCAATCCCCCATCTACTCACGCTCCTCTCTAGCTCTCCCACCTGCTCAGACTACCTACACTCACACACACTCACACTCACACACTCACACACACACACACACACACACACACACACACACACACACACACTCACACACACACACACACTCATCTGCGTGGTCCTGGAGAAATTAATGTTATTTGTTAAAAGTTATAAAATATTATCCAATACCTTTTTTCCTTTTCTTTCGATTTTTATTTGTTTTGTAAAGCAGATGTATATGTAATAGTTTATGCATGTTGCACTGTTGTTCTTTTTAAGTTAATTCTAATTACCTACCTTTTCTGTCTGTAAACCGGCTCACTGGGCCCCAAGATACAGGCTCGGCCTAGTTTGGGGTCCACTGGATATTTTCTTGTATGTTCTTGTGCTTAGTTAATCAATAAACTTATCTTTATCTTTATCTTTAAGTTTGACTCGCACTTGTTCGGTTTTTACTAGTTAAAACTTTTTATTATTTGTTTGAGTCAAATGTCGATTTTGAATCAGTTCCATTCAATGGAATAGGCTGAAATTTGGCGTACATACAGGCACCATCGGGCTGATCTGATGATGGAGTCAGTAGGTGGCGACGTGGTCTTTCTCAGCAGATGATGTCTGAGCGGAAAAAAAGTCGGTACACTTTGTTCCAAAAATGTAATTTTTGACAAACACTTATACTCTTGGCTGTTTTTAAACTACGATGACTTTTGTTAATAAGGTATCATTTCTTCAATAACTGTATGTGACTTTATACATTCATACACAATTACACATACATACTGTCACGCCTTCATGCCAGAGTGGGGTAGGCAGAGCTACAGAATTACCAACGACTAACAACTTGTTGTTAATTGTACATTACATTTTGCACATACAAGCCAAGATGTTTACCAGTGTATATTAGTGACAGGCTGCAAGCCCATCGCCTAACAGCACTAGAAGCCTTTAATCCCTTAGTCGCCTCTTACGACATCCACGGGAAGACAGCAGCACTATCCATAGCCGGCAACCACACGGCACGGCACGACGATAATTTTATAGTTTTCTTTTATTTTTAAAACATCTAATTTTGAACTGGAATTTAACTAAATTCAATTTTTTATACAATATTATTTGCTGTTCCAACTTTCACTGACTCATCTGGATTTTTCTACCAAAAACTTTACTCTATTCGGCGCTAGATGGCGTTAGTAGGTACAAATGGTAAGGTCGTACAAGTGGTTCCTTGTCGCGTTGAGTTTAGTAGTTACCTTTAGTGGCGTGATTTAAACTAATAATAAAATTCATAAGTATGCCTATTATCTATTATATTATCTTTTTTATATGTATCAATATGCCTATATAAATTAGCTACTTTAATCTACTCGGCGGTAGATGGCGCTGGTAGGTACAAATTGGAATGTCTCAACAATTTCCCCCTAATTTCACTCCTTTAGGGGTTTATTTCTGGAATTGAAAGTATACTATGTCTTTCTTAGAGACTCAAGCTATATCCATAACAAATTCCATCAAAATCGGTATAGCAGTTTACCCGTGAAAAAGACAGACGGATTAACAGAGAGAGTTTATTTCAAATTTTATTAATTTGTAGTTAATAAAAGGCTACAATGTCATATTAAAAATGAAAAAGCCTTTTTCATTTGATTAGGTGCATTACATTATTTTAAACTTAACTACTAATCTTAAATATTAAAGATTTTAAAGTTATTAAATGTTTCAATACCGATGCCAATAGCTTTTTCTTGATTTTTTCTTATTAATTTTACAAATCTGCTAATATCAATTTATAACTTGTTTCCACTCGGCGGTAGATGGCGCTAGTAGGTACAAAGTTAAATACTCCTAACTTTGCAAATGGCCGAAATTCCAAACAAACTTTTACCCCAATTTCCTATGCCCCTCCCCGGGACTCAAGGTCACTAATGCCCACGATACAAAATTTGTGAATGGATCATCATCAAAATATAATTAGTATGGAAGGGTAACCTCAAACAAAAACGACTGACAAATCCGCTCCAAAACGCCCACTTCCGTCTTATGTATCGAGTGGTTTCGATAATCAACTAAATATTAATTGTGTTGTTTGAATTAATTTATGTCAGATATTGATATAACGTTTGAGAAGACCGTTATCTCACTAAGGTTTTATACCGTTTGAAAGACAAAAATCTACAATCGATTACAACCTCTCTGACGCAAGAATTATATTTGACAATATTTTTTTTTCTTAGCTTTACTTTTTTTTTTCTTTGCCCCGCGGCGACTTGAACAGCTGGCGTTTCCACAATGAAGTGATTTCGCCAGTGTCAAGTTTATATAAGTATAAATCTATATAGCAATAAACCACAATCCAATGTTCTCTAGGAAGAATGGGGGCAACGTTGTACGGTGATATGTAGGACAGAGGCCAAGATAGTTTTAACCTCTGTACCACTGCGAGTCCACTTGAAACGAGAAGTAAGATGCCAGGATACACGAAATAAGTCCAAGTCATCTATCACTGTGCAACACAAAGGCGTTAAAAGTACAAATCACCTAAATACACAAAAATAAACACTAAAACAAATTACACATCCGCCATCTTTTGACGTTGCAAATGGCCTCCCTCGGGTTTAATTGAACGCCCAAGTATTTCAACGTTCGACGTGGATGGTTTAATACAAAAGTAACACAGTAATATAACAGTGAATAATATTAATGTTTTGACGAACGTAATGATTATGAATTGAATCATTTAACACACTATTATAAAGTTGTAAAAGAGTAGGTATACCTTTACAGTCGGCATCAAATAGTCTTTAGTCGTTCTTCTTTTAGGCATGACGATACGTGACATTATATATGCGGTTTTTTGTTGTGATTATGGCTCATAGTTAATTAAGTTTTTGCGAGAATAAGATTATACCTAAGCATGCATTTGCATATCGATCATAACTTAGGGTAAGGCATGAGTGGACGCTCGAGTCGGACAGGCAGTGGGCGGGGCGTGCGGCGTGCATGTTAAACAAATGAAAGTCATACTGGTGTCCTGAGTGGACGCGGAACAAGTGTAGTTGACTCTTGCCAGTGACGCTAACCGCCCCGCTAACCGCCCCGCTTCGAGCGTCCACTCAGGCCAAGTTATGTGCCGTTACCAGTAGCTTACTCGAAGCGGGTATTTTACCAGCTAGCAGCAGCATATAACTATATGTTTTTATACATGTTTATACAATTATAGCACCAGACGGACCCGTTTAAACTAATAATGATAAGATGGGTTCAGTAGTTTAGTATATTACCAATGTTTCTCGTAAAACACTCAATATTTCCGAGTATTTTACCAATGTTACCGGGAATATTACTCTCTCTCTCATACTATACTGACTGACTCATGACATTGCCGAACAGATAAGGTACAAATTACTTTGCAATGAGTAAAAGGACGGAAGATGCGATGAGTTACAGAAATAATTCATAGTTAGATAGAGTATATTAACTTTTTAATTATAATTAATAAATTAAAATTAATAAAGAATACAAAACAGAAAAAAAAACGATTTCTATGTCCGCTACTGGTAATATTACCGGTAGCATTGGCAATTTACTGAGTATTTTACCAAAAATCGATTTCTATGTCCGCTTCTGGTAATATTACCGGTAGCATTGGCAATTTACTGAGTATTTTACCAAAAATCGATTTCTATGTCCGCTTCTGGTAATATTACCGGTAGCATTGGTAATTTACTGAGTATTTTACCAAAAATCGATTTCTATGTCCGGTTCTGGTAATATTACCGGTAGCATTGGTAATTTACTGAGTATTTTACCAAAAATCGATTTCTATGTCCGCTTCTGGTAATATTACCGGTAGCATTGGTAATTTACTGAGTATTTTACCAAAAATCGATTTCTATGTCCGCTTCTGGTAATATTACCGATAGCATTGGTAATTTACTGAGTATTTTACCAAAAATCGATTTCTATGTCCGCTTCTGGTAATATTACCGATAGCATTGGCAATTTACTGAGTATTTTACCAAAAATCGATTTCTATGTCCGCTTCTGGTAATATTACCGGTAGCATTGGTAATTTACTGAGTATTTTACCAAAAATCGATTTCTATGTCCGCTTCTGGTAATATTACCGGTAGCATCGGTAATTTACTGAGTATTTTACCAAAAATCGATTTCTATGTCCGCTTCTGGTAATATTACCGGTAGCATCGGTAATTTACTGAGTATTTTACCAAAAATCGATTTCTATGTCCGCTTCTGGTAATATTACCGGTAGCATCGGTAATTTACTGAGTATTTTACCAAAAATCGATTTCTATGTCCGCTTCTGGTAATATTACCGATAGCATTGGCAATTTACTGAGTATTTTACCAAAAATCGATTTCTATGTCCGCTTCTGGTAATATTACCGGTAGCATTGGTAATTTACTGAGTATTTTACCAAAAATCGATTTCTATGTCCGCTTCTGGTAATATTACCGGTAGCATCGGTAATTTACTGAGTATTTTACCAAAAATCGATTTCTATGTCCGCTTCTGGTAATATTACCGGTAGCATCGGTAATTTACTGAGTATTTTACCAAAAATCGATTTCTATGTCCGCTTCTGGTAATATTACCGGTAGCATTGGTAATTTACTGAGTATTTTACCAAAAATCGATTTCTATGTCCGCTTCTGGTAATATTACCGGTAGCATCGGTAATTTACTGAGTATTTTACCAAAAATCGATTTCTATGTCCGCTTCTGGTAATATTACCGGTAGCATCGGTAATTTACTGAGTATTTTACCAAAAATCGATTTCTATGTCCGCTTCTGGTAATATTACCGGTAGCATTGGTAATTTACTGAGTATTTTACCAAAAATCGATTTCTATGTCCGCTTCTGGTAATATTACCGGTAGCATTGGTAATTTACTGAGTATTTTACCAAAAATCGATTTCTATGTCCGCTTCTGGTAATATTACCGGTAGCATTGGTAATTTACTGAGTATTTTACCAAAAATCGATTTCTATGTCCGCTTCTGGTAATATTACCGGTAGCATTGGTAATTTACTGAGTATTTTACCAAAAATCGATTTCTATGTCCGCTTCTGGTAATATTACCGGTAGCATTGGTAATTTACTGAGTATTTTACCAAAAATCGATTTCTATGTCCGCTTCTGGTAATATTACCGGTAGCATCGGTAATTTACTGAGTATTTTACCAAAAATCGATTTCTATGTCCGCTTCTGGTAATATTACCGGTAGCATTGGTAATTTACTGAGTATTTTACCAAAAATCGATTTCTATGTCCGCTTCTGGTAATATTACCGGTAGCATCGGTAATTTACTGAGTATTTTACCAAAAATCGATTTCTATGTCCGCTTCTGGTAATATTACCGGTAGCATCGGTAATTTACTGAGTATTTTACCAAAAATCGATTTCTATGTCCGCTTCTGGTAATATTACCGGTAGCATTGGTAATTTACTGAGTATTTTACCAAAAATCGATTTCTATGTCCGCTTCTGGTAATATTACCGGTAGCATTGGTAATTTACTGAGTATTTTACCAAAAATCGATTTCTATGTCCGCTTCTGGTAATATTACCGGTAGCATTGGTAATTTACTGAGTATTTTACCAAAAATCGATTTCTATGTCCGCTTCTGGTAATATTACCGGTAGCATTGGTAATTTACTGAGTATTTTACCAAAAATCGATTTCTATGTCCGCTTCTGGTAATATTACCGGTAGCATTGGTAATTTACTGAGTATTTTACCAAAAATCGATTTCTATGTCCGCTTCTGGTAATATTACCGGTAGCATTGGTAATTTACTGAGTATTTTACCAAAAATCGATTTCTATGTCCGCTTCTGGTAATATTACCGGTAGCATTGGTAATTTACTGAGTATTTTACCAAAAATCGATTTCTATGTCCGCTTCTGGTAATATTACCGGTAGCATTGGTAATTTACTGAGTATTTTACCAAAAATCGATTTCTATGTCCGCTTCTGGTAATATTACCGATAGCATTGGCAATTTACTGAGTATTTTACCAAAAATCGATTTCTATGTCCGCTTCTGGTAATATTACCGGTAGCATTGGTAATTTACTGAGTATTTTACCAAAAATCGATTTCTATGTCCGCTTCTGGTAATATTACCGGTAGCATTGGTAATTTACTGAGTATTTTACCAAAAATCGATTTCTATGTCCGCTTCTGGTAATATTACCGGTAGCATTGGTAATTTACTGAGTATTTTACCAAAAATCGATTTCTATGTCCGCTTCTGGTAATATTACCGGTAGCATTGGTAATTTACTGAGTATTTTACCAAAAATCGATTTCTATGTCCGCTTCTGGTAATATTACCGGTAGCATTGGTAATTTACTGAGTATTTTACCAAAAATCGATTTCTATGTCCGCTTCTGGTAATATTACCGGTAGCATTGGTAATTTACTGAGTATTTTACCAAAAATCGATTTCTATGTCCGCTTCTGGTAATATTACCGATAGCATTGGCAATTTACTGAGTATTTTACCAAAAATCGATTTCTATGTCCGCTTCTGGTAATATTACCGGTAGCATTGGTAATTTACTGAGTATTTTACCAAAAATCGATTTCTATGTCCGCTTCTGGTAATATTACCGGTAGCATTGGTAATTTACTGAGTATTTTACCAAAAATCGATTTCTATGTCCGCTTCTGGTAATATTACCGGTAGCATTGGTAATTTACTGAGTATTTTACCAAAAATCGATTTCTATGTCCGCTTCTGGTAATATTACCGGTAGCATTGGTAATTTACTGAGTATTTTACCAAAAATCGATTTCTATGTCCGCTTCTGGTAATATTACCGGTAGCATTGGTAATTTACTGAGTATTTTACCAAAAATCGATTTCTATGTCCGCTTCTGGTAATATTACCGGTAGCATCGGTAATTTACTGAGTATTTTACCAAAAATCGATTTCTATGTCCGCTTCTGGTAATATTACCGGTAGCATTGGCAATTTACTGAGTATTTTACCAAAAATCGATTTCTATGTCCGCTTCTGGTAATATTACCGGTAGCATTGGTAATTTACTGAGTATTTTACCAAAAATCGATTTCTATGTCCGCTTCTGGTAATATTACCGGTAGCATTGGTAATTTACTGAGTATTTTACCAAAAATCGATTTCTATGTCCGCTTCTGGTAATATTACCGGTAGCATTGGCAATTTACTGAGTATTTTACCAAAAATCGATTTCTATGTCCGCTTCTGGTAATATTACCGGTAGCATTGGCAATTTACTGAGTATTTTACCAAAAATCGATTTCTATGTCCGCTTCTGGTAATATTACCGGTAGCATCGGTAATTTACTGAGTATTTTACCAAAAATCGATTTCTATGTCCGCTTCTGGTAATATTACCGGTAGCATTGGTAATTTACTGAGTATTTTACCAAAAATCGATTTCTATGTCCGCTTCTGGTAATATTACCGGTAGCATTGGTAATTTACTGAGTATTTTACCAAAAATCGATTTCTATGTCCGCTTCTGGTAATATTACCGGTAGCATTGGCAATTTACTGAGTATTTTACCAAAAATCGATTTCTATGTCCGCTTCTGGTAATATTACCGGTAGCATTGGCAATTTACTGAGTATTTTACCAAAAATCGATTTCTATGTCCGCTTCTGGTAATATTACCGGTAGCATCGGTAATTTACTGAGTATTTTACCAAAAATCGATTTCTATGTCCGCTTCTGGTAATATTACCGGTAGCATCGGCAATTTACTGAGTATTTTACCAAAAATCGATTTCTATGTCCGCTTCTGGTAATATTACCGGTAGCATCGGTAATTTACTGAGTATTTTACCAAAAATCGATTTCTATGTCCGCTTCTGGTAATATTACCGGTAGCATCGGCAATTTACTGAGTATTTTACCAAAAATCGATTTCTATGTCCGCTTCTGGTAATATTACCGGTAGCATCGGTAATTTACTGAGTATTTTACCAAAAATCGATTTCTATGTCCGCTTCTGGTAATATTACCGGTAGCATCGGTAATTTACTGAGTATTTTACCAAAAATCGATTTCTATGTCCGCTTCTGGTAATATTACCGGTAGCATCGGTAATTTACTGAGTATTTTACCAAAAATCGATTTCTATGTCCGCTTCTGGTAATATTACCGGTAGCATCGGTAATTTACTGAGTATTTTACCAAAAATCGATTTCTATGTCCGCTTCTGGTAATATTACCGGTAGCATTGGCAATTTACTGAGTATTTTAGCAAAAATCGACTTCACACAACACTAGGGCCTGACACTTAAGCAGACTCAGGTACCTAATAGATGTGTGATTAGACCATTTGACGCCGTGATGTCTGACACTCGATGTTATTAAATTATTATTAATATTACTTATTGTAAACAGTACAATTTGGTACTCCTGTGACTGTAAAAAAAATGTCTTCCAGTTTTTGAGATGACATAATCCGATTAATCAAAATGGACGCTGCAAATTTTCGCTACGCGATTTGCGTTTTTTGGAAAACTTAAAAAGATCATTTTAACTATTTGTTTTGTTGTGTAACCTAAAGATAGTGTGAGATATAAAATTCAATTTCCTATTCATTCGAAGCAGTTGCTTGTAATTCACATTTAAATATATTTATTGAATAACATCGGCCATGACATTTTATTATTAGGTCCTCTTCTTACTAATTTTCCATACATATTGTATTTCGATGTTAGTCATAAAAACAAATGAAATTCCATGTTACTGTCGTTGCACTAAAGATGTTTATTTCAAGGGCTGTATTATTAGAGGCGGTTGTAGCAGATGAAATGCGGCGTTTCGTGGTGATGGATTTTAGAAGTGGAACCAGCAAGATTTTTAAAGAGTGCTAACTTTATCTTTATATCTACGTCGGTAGAGCTACTAGCCGAAGTTTGGTATCGTTTTCGTATAAATTGGGGATGCCGGATTCGTTTATGGTATCATATTGACACCGTTCCGAAGTAAAATTATATAAAATAAGAGAGAACTTGTTTTTAAAATGTGCTATTTCACAGGGAAAAAATCCATTAGTTATAAACAAGTGTGAATGTAAAAAAAAGAGAGAGGCTCTAGAAAGCCCTATTATTCGTTCACTTAATTTTTTTTAATGTCAAATTATAATGTTTTGTATGGGTGAAGTACAAAAAAAATGTTAACGGGATGGGTACGCAGACATGATAAAGATTTAAAAAAAAAGTAATGGTATGCATTCCGTTTTAGGACAATTCTTTCTATAATATCAAAGAAACCTTAACTAAATATTATCAAATGAATTAATTACGCCATAAATTGTAGACAACGTAATAAAAGTGGTCTTGAGGGTCAGTTACAATGCCTTAATTCTTTTTGTAATTTCTTGTGTTCTTACTATAGATTGATGCTATTTTCCAGAAATGAATTGTACATATCCGATTTAGTTAAAAATGATACTAAACTTGTCGTAGTACCTAAACTTACACAGTTATAAAGATAAAGATAAAGAGACATTTATTCGCAACAAAACAAAACCACATTACACAGATAAAACAATATCAAGACACAGAAAAATTGTTACGAAACGGTCCCAACTCAGCATTCGCTAGCCGTAAAGCCAGCACTGGTCTTCCGTTGGAACCGCTTGGTGAAAAAACGGAAAGTGACACATTTAACACAAAACAACGCTAAAAGAAAAACATCAAGGATCAAACACTATAATTTGTTCGAGATTATCTCGAACGTCTCAAATGACCATAAAAATTTATGGCCTGGTAAAGTTGGCAACACAGAGGAAACAGAATCAATAAAATAATACCAAAGATAACTATAGTCTATGGAAACGTAAACAAAGCAAGCATATAGGTTACGCAACAATAACAAAATGATAGACTTTCAATTCAAGAAATAAAATAAATAAATGTTTTGATGGTTATACATTTAGAAACATTACACTATTGTATAAAATAACAAACAAAAACTCTTCAAAGTGACAACGGTCGGCAAGAAAAGGAATACAAAACACAAAAGTAGTTATTGACCTCAGACAGCCAGACAGGGCAGGGCCCTGCATGCAAGGCTGCGAGGCTCCACATCTTAAAGGGTCAATCAACTTTTCTTTGTAGCTCGTTGCCATGGTGACGTCTTCTGCTTTACTCTTTAAAACAATAATTTTAATGTATATAAGTCCACTAAAAGTCTGTTTTATTGACAATTACAAACCCATTGTGTGATGGCCTTTCTCATGAGTGTGCTAGAAGTATATATTATAACATTATTTCTAAGAAATTCTATCACTTTGGTTGTCTGGCTTACGAGACAGAATAATATTTGGTTGAGATAAAGCCGTATTTGACCTATGTCGTGTAGAAAGGCAACTATTATGTTACTATTTTTAGTACAACAAAGGAGAATATTTATACTGTTATTTTCAACTTTAATGAACTTAATGCCTAATGGCATTCTCATCTAGCTGACCTTTGGGCAATACAGAAAATTATTAACTATAGCATTAAGAGCATAATATCATGCATAATAGCATACATATATAAACATAGGTATTTACATTCAAGTAAATACATACAAAAGGACAAGATATACTTATAAGATGCCAGCCTATGAAAAAGTGTTGTCATTTTGTAAAAGGCATGAGCGGCCATTCGTTAACCCGAATCACCTTCTAAGTGCTCAAAGACTGTTTATATACACGCGCTATACAGTCTGCGAGAAAACGAAAAAAATAACGGCATTAATTAAAGTTTGCTCGCATCATACAAATGAGTAAAAAGAAATGAAACAAATGAGAAAATAACGGCTTGCGTCCACACACCTGTATAAGAAATCGTTTAGGGTTTAAGATATTTATTTTCTCAAACATGCCCGGAAAAAACGGTTTTCCGATTGAAAGAAAAGGACGGAATGAGCCTCATTTTACTCCTAGGAGTAAAAAAACCATATGAAAACACTTTCCGTCCATGTCTATATTTTTCTTAAAATGCTGTCAATTTGCATACAAAATCAAAAGGGCCAAGACAAAAATTCCAAACAGCCAAGGTAACTGCTCGCTTTTTTAGCACAGTGCGTGTGTTTCTTTTTGAATTTGCATTCCAATTTCTATGGTTAGTATTTAAAAACAATTGACAGTCGGTAGCATTCGTTAATTCTGCATAATTAAATTACTTGCTTTTTAAAAATGTATTTGTATTATTTCCTCACATGTTTGAGAAAAGCATTGTGTATGCCTCGGCGGAAACGAGGATTTCCTGACTCGTATTTTAGCAGGCCTCGCTACTGCTAACCACCTCATCAGGAAAACCCTTACTTTCCGCGCCTAGGCAACAATGTACTATTTCTCAAAAGAATACAATTCACTTAGAGAGAAAATACAAGTTTAAATCATATACAATATACAATGCGTACTTATTTTAACATTAGCGTAGGTAGAATATAATTCAAACGGTTAACTTAGGCCCAACCGAGCTTTGATATTTGTTACCAAGTTAACGTAAATTAAAAAATATAAGTATGTTCTTAAGTAGGTATGTAGTTAAATGGCAAACACCAAAAGATTTTAAGATTCGTGACTCGCAAAAAGAGCTTTACAATCCAAATCATTTAAAGGGTTTTGTAGCCGAAGGGGAGCCCCATGCTGTTCGTCCTGATGGCGGGTTTTTTCTAGAACATGTCTCATTACGGCGGATTCAAGGCCAATTTTCTTTTAAATAGTAATTATAAATGGGATCCACATAAAAGAAAGGTATTTTATTTAAGTAGTATATCAGCATACCTGTGCTAATTGCGAGCACCTACCTACCTAGTCGGTTTATAAGTTCTGTCACTGAGATTTATTATTATTACAATTTAAAAAGTTATATAAACGAGTTTCATAAACCTGTAGTAATGCTTAAAGCATTCCATTCGGGGGCAGAAATCATGGGTCACAACACGCACGACCACGATACTGATAACGGCTACAACTTTTGTAAGAGTTCTCGTATTGAGTCGACATTTGCGTGACATATTGATCGATCAGACTTTTATCTTTAAATTCTGATACAAATGTATTTCCAAGCAACTAAACCGCTTATGCACCGGTCAATCTTTATGAATCATTAAATCGACCCTACGCTTTCACATCAATTTGCAGCAATACGAAAACAGACCAAACTTCGAGCTTCATAAGTTGGTTTATGAGTGTCGTTAAGAAAATAATGCTGATCTCTAAACATACCCACAGATGAGAGGCTTCACAGTATTAAACAAAAAAGTTTCTTGGTTAACAAAAACTAACTTATAAAACGTTATCTAAAAGTGATATATTTAAAACCCTCGTGCGTGTTAAATATAATCGGTGCTGGCTGTGAATGTTAGAAGATCGTATCGGAAATTGCGGATATGATTATTAGCTTTATTATATATTTTGATATTAAAAAATAAACAGAAGTTAGTTTTATTTGTCTAAACCTTTGTGACAGAACTTAAGGACCGGCTAGGTATATTAAAGAGATGTTGACAAATATTTTATCGACAATAATATATCGATGTTACGTTCAACATCTAAATGTTATTCAACATAAATAAATATGATGTTTTCGGGTCTGGATATTTTCTGATGAGTTAATGTAATATTCACGTGGGCGTGGGTTTCTTTTGGGCGGAATGATAATTTTAGACATCGTTACAATCGTAGCGGAATATTATTTACGAGGCTCGTTATCAGATAGGATATCAAACCTTTTTATAGTACTCGAGAATTGTCAATAAGCGCTTGTATATCGACATCTTTTTTATAGATATCAAATCCCTAAAACGTGCCCCGTGTTAGCACAAGTTATTCAGTAGGAATCTGTGTTGATTCATCTTATAAAGAGTTAGATGGGAGACGGCCGCGTGCTCGCTTCGCTGCCCCCCGGGACACGGCGGCGAGTGAGAACAGGATTTGTTTGAAAAGGGGTTCTGATATAATACAGACTTAGGCTTGTCCTACGGTCTCCGCCATCGAGGACGCGATTAGCTATCGACTGTTTTGCCGCTCAACAAACTTAGTAAATAAATAATTTAATTGGTATAAACGTAAATAAATGTCCAGATAAACAAGAGTTTTGTCACCGTAACGAAACTGTCGATTAACGTCAAACACATATATTTTTGTAACGAAATTATAAGTGACATTTAAATATATTTTTAATCTACATTCATTTTGGTTTTTACCCTAATATAAGGAAAAAATGTCACCAAACTAAGCTCTAGGCTTGTACTATGTGTACTAGACAACGATATAAATACTTATATAGAGAAATATATAGGTATATAGAAAACATCCACGACTCAGGAACAAATATTCGCGCGCATCACGCAACTCTACCCTTACCGGGATTTGAATTTGAAGCAGGCTCGCGGGTGACAGGTGCCAATTATGTCAAAATAATGTCGAACAATATCCGCAATAAACGAATTGTATTTTCCATTTTCCATGCATTGTTTTTAATATAAAAATATTTGAAGGAAACACGTAGTCGTTATTGGAAATGTTTGTGTAACAGAAAAGTCTTAAGACTTTGAGTATAAACGCTTTCAAGTTACAAGTGGCCAGTACCTTCTTAATATACAAAATATGTACTGAGTACATGAAGAGAAAGCTAAAAACACGACTGCATTTTGTGACATTGTTATTAACGCTACTATATTCGTGTATATTGGAATGATATAACCCAGAAAACATTACAGTCCTTTTTTTGGGCAGTCGTGTATTAACTAGTAAATTTATCAGAAAGCATTCTGACTTATTCCAGACTCTCACAGAAACAAAGAGAAATAATAGAAATCTTAATAAACTTAAACCACCGTTTACCAAATTAAAATTGGTTGCGTCCAGTCCGCACCAAATGATGATCAAAATATACAACCATGTACCAAATTCCATCAAAAGTGAAAGTAAATTCCCTTTATAAGTAAGTTAAAAATATTTTTAATTGATAACTGCTTCTATAGTCTAAGTGATTTTTTAAATACCGAATTTAGAGATAAATGAAAGCAAGTATAATTCTTTATGATGTATAAGTAATATAATTAAAAATAAGTCATGTAAGAATTATTGATATGTGCAATATTCGTAGTTAATATTTTATTCTGGTAGTTACTAGCCCTACTGTTCTAAGTTGCTACGCCCTTGCAGGGTGTCATATGTATACCTTCCATGTAATTCCATCTATATCACCTGTAATATGACATGCAATAAACGAATTTGAATTTGAATTTGAAACTTTTATACATAAATAGCATTTTACCAGTCACCATATTGCATTCGTCAGCTACCCTTTAATTATCTGGCAGCGTTTGATACGCCCGCTTTGTGCTAGTTTGGAATGACGTCACTTTGTTTGTAGCCACGTTTTTTTTTCAAGTCCCGCATGATTCCGCCTCGGGTGCGAGCTAGTATTGCCGTCTCTGTTTGGCACTGTAGTATGCACACGAATAGGACGATAAAGGGCGGTGGGCGTTGACATTTAATTGCACCTCTCTGTTGGCTGGTTTTACAAGCCTTCGCTCGATATAAACCCCTTACGAAAAAACGGCCATTGTCGATTTTTTCAAGGATTACTCACACTCACATACTGGTTCTGTATATTTATACATCATTGAACTAACATCTATACATATAAAATGCTTTGTCCTGAATGACTGACTGACGGATCAACGCATAGCCTAAACCGCTGATCGTAGTGGCCTGAAACTTGGAGGGTGTGTTCTTTGTGTGACGTAGGTAACAGATAAGAAGGGATAAGTTTGTACGAAACAACGTGATTCCTTTGTTCAATCTAGTTAAAAATTTGCATAAAGTTTCTTTAACAGAAGTATTGGAAGACGTGTATCGTATTTTATCAAAATTCATCCCCTAAGGGGGTGAAAAAGGGGTAGAAAGTTATTTTAGGCGTGATTTGCTTCGCAGTTGGTATCAATACTCGGTAGTGCTTTTGATTTACATAACGTTTTATTTTGACACATGTTAAACTCAATTAGATTTTATGCAAAACAGATTGAACTCTCGTTAAAGCTTGGCACAATGCAAATACCCCGCTGAGTGTAAAGATTCCAAATTTGGTACATAGGCTCCTTATGAGGTCTAGGGGTGCAGTAAGAAAGGATTTCCCGAAAATCGACCCCCAACGGGAAGAAGTAGGAGTATGGGGAAACTAATTCTACGCGTACAAAGTCGCGGGCGTCGTCTATTTTATCATTATTTTTCTTCGTAAACAATACTCTCTTTGTTTAGTAGGATGAAATCTTTTTTAGTAATTGTATATTGAAAGTACTTTAAAAAAAACAAAAGTGCCCTTCGTTTGTTTTTATTTTCCGTCGATTTTTGTTCGCGGGTTCATTTGACATATTAAATGACCATCTTAATATTACGGAATGCAAAGGTAGCTAAAACATTTTGCTAGTTTTCATCACGTTCTAGGTATTTGATGTCGATATATTTTCATACATATAATAAAAGTAATATAACGTCATATCAAACGGAATGGGGGGGAGGTCGTGTCCATAATTATTTAAAGTGAATATTTTCATCTGGTTGGCAATCTTTATATATATGACCGACAAATATGCAAAAAAAAGATTGTTTACGCATTTATTGCCATAATCATTTGTTTTGTTTTTATTTTAAAATGTAGAAAAAAATATATATTCTGTTTACAGCTGTAACTTAAAAAAGACCGTAGGGCGTTGTAACTCTTTATCCAGTTGCAGAAGTATGTTTACTTATTATCCCTGTCAATAATGAACAAAAAAATAAAACTGTTTTTGTGACGAACCTCTAGCTGTAAGCAGACATAGATTTTTTTAACTAGGGACTTCCTTCCGATATTAAATTGATCGATAACTGTTTCAAATACTTATTTCAAAGTGGCGTTGTACCTAGTCGGTTACTAAGTTCTGTTACTGAGATTAAATACAATTAAAAAAAAATTTAAAGCAGTTTTGCATAAACCTGTAAATTAATCAAAACTTTGATTTATATAGAATAATAATAAAAATAATGTATTCTGAACTATTGCAATTATTTGATGTACGAGCTTGAAGTATTCCCATTTCGGACGATAAAATCATAGTTAAAATCACGCACGACGATGATACTGATAACGGCCCCAACTTTTGTAAGAGTTCCTGTAGAGAGTTCAAATTTGCGTGACATATTGAACAGACTTCTAGCTTTAAATTCTGATACGAATGTATTCAAAGCAACTAAAGATCCGCTTGGACACCGGTCAATCTTGATGACTCATTAAATCGACTTTAAGATTTCACATGATTTTGCAGAAATACGAAAACACACCAAATCTCTTGCTTCATAAGTTGGAATTAAGTCATGTTGAGAAATATAATTTTGGTCTCTAAACATATAAAGAGATAGGATTTTTTATAATATTATACAAAAAAGTTCTTTGGTAAACAAAGACTAACTTTTAAGCGATTTCAAAAAATGAAATTTACAGAAAAGTCATGCGTAATTTCATCGATGCCGGCTGTGAATGTTAAAAGATCCTATCGGGAATTGCGGAAACTAAGAAAAATGATTCATTGTTTTTCAAAATGTATATTAATTAAGCTTTTAATTTTTACACATATTGAAATTAAAAAATAAACATAAGTTAGTTTTATTTGCATCAACCTTAGTAACAGAACTTAGTAACCAACTAGGTATGTATAGTATATGGGTATTTAGTTCACCGAATAAAATATAAATTAACTAAACAGCTGATCACTAGGTCGCCATCGATGTCATATAATAATTAATTTACTAATAGGTGCACATATTTTACTATTTGCTTCGCTATTGTTCATCAATAACACATGTTGTGTTATTTTTACTCAAGCTGATTTTTTTTAAGTGTTATTTCCGATTCAATGATTCCACTAACTTAACGATATTCATGGCCCTCTAATGCAGGGGTGCGAGGAGAGGGGAGAGTAGTCGGCTAAGTTAATAAATGAAATTTCAAATTTAGAATATCAGTACGAGAGGGGCTTGTTGTCTGATAAGCTGTGCTTGAAATTTCAAATTTCAAATAGCAAAACAGTGTGTCGTATACCTACAGCTTGACAACCCATGTCATCATTAAGTAAACTACCACTTTAGAAGACTTCGTACACACGTGTTCAACTGATATTCAGTTGTTCACTACAAGCAAATGCAAACACAGTTAATTGTACACTTGTAACCTTATCTCCTGATAATAAGGTTCACTAGTAGTCCGTTAACAGTGTGGGCGATATTTACATAAGTTATGTTGTGTTTATAATTTGTTTAAAATAAGAACCACACTCGGCAGCGAAGTTATTAAAATTTGCAATATGCAAATACAAAACTAAACGTACTTTAACAAATGCTCAAAATGACCTCCGTTATTTTCTATACAAAGCACGTTTTAACAAGTTGCTCTTTGTCTGTCTAAAACACGAATTTCGTTTTTAATACCATCGAATGCTGATATTATTTTCGTTTTAATATCGTCGAGACTCTGGGCTTCTTCGACGTACACGCGACGTTTGACTTCACCCCACAAGAAAAAGTCACACATCGTTAGGTCAGGCCTCTGGCTAGCCATGGGACCTGAGGTGCTCCACGCCCTATCCAGTCAAAGTCAAAGTCAAAGTTCTTTATTCTTCAATTTAGGCATAATATAATGCACCTATGAATGTCAAAAAGCATTACCACCGGTTCGAAAAATAAAACCTTTGCCCCGAGAAGAACCGGCGTAAGAAACTCGGCAAGGTTTATTTTTTCAAGAAAAAGGTTTACAGTTGTCTCCGTATTCGTTATTTAGGTAGTTTCGCACTGTTATTGCGTAGTGGGGTGGAGCACCGTCATGCTGGTAGTAAAAATCTAGTAGATAGGCTATCGGAACATCTTCCATTAACTCGCCCACTACACCTTGTAACATATCCTGGTAGGTTCCTCCGGTCAAACAGCCTTCGATAAAATAGGGTCCTAATATTTTGTTCCCAATAATGCCCGACCACACGTTGGCACTAAACCTTACTTGGTGGTGATTTTATTTAACTTTATGTGGATTACTATGATCACCAGTGTTCGTAAATGTGTGTAAATTCCAACACGGGTGATCAGTGCTTCATCAGTCCATAAAATGTTGGCATCGGGATGACTAAGAAGCCACTCACAAAACTCTCGACGAGCGGCTGGGTCTGGTTCATGAAGTTTTACCGGTTCTAAATGATATGGGTGGAAACCGGCAGAATGCAGCAACTTCCACACTGCATACTGGCTGACACCGAAACGACGTGCCGCGTCATACGTACCGGCTCTCGGGTCATGTTAGAAAAATTCGAAGATTTTAACGCCAAATGAGGTCTACCGCGTTCGCGTGCCGGGGGGTAGTAAATTGGCCGTATGCCAATAGTCTCCTATTGGCGGCCAAAATTGTTCGCACGTTTGGTATTCGTGGATTTACGTATTCTTGGCTATGAAGTCGAGGTAGATTTTCGTAATACTCAACATTAGAATATTCGTAAGACATCGCGAGAGATTTTATCCCAGTTGAAAACTGTCTTTACTGCTAAATTGTAGTGACATGACGCTGCCAGCTAAAGTTTCGCTATTCGAAAAAAACTAGTATAATTGTTGAAGTTATGCCTCCTACGCGCCCAATACGCCATAAACATAAAATTATCTTGCCACTTTCCCGCCTTAAACTCTTCTCATCCGGCCCTTACATAATGACTATAAAAATTTACAACAATTTACCTCAAATATTAAGACAAGAAACAAATGAACGCAAATTTATAAATAAAGTCAAACAGTTACTTATTACCAAAGCTTACTACACAATCAATGAATACTTAGATGAAAAAATATAATAATGCTAATTAAATTATACATAAATACAATAATTTAATAAATTCCATTCATATTATTGAAATAATAAGTCTCCCTCTCTCTAAATATTTTGCCGTGCCCAACAGGGCTCATAATGAAACCTTTACTTTATATTTCCATCCTTGTACATTATGATTGCAATAAAATATTGAGTATTGAGTATTGAAGTTTGTGTCCACAAGAGAAGGTAAAAGAGAGATAATTTTCAACCATTGTTTGGTTTAAAGATAAAAGATAAAAGAAATTTATTCAGTAAGTAGGCCGCTCGGGCACTTTTACACGTCAAGATACTACCAGCGCTTCCCAAGAGGGAGACCACTGCTGAGAAGAAACGCCGCAAGAAACTCAGCAGTCATGTGTGTAAGTTACACGATTAAACTATTACACACATAAAAAATGTAGAGATCAAAATTTTGCTAGTACAGTCTAGTTCTTAAATGGCTAAATTTCATTCAGGGCCCGTAATTTTCATGCCGTTGACGCAAAAATGACGTCACGCAACATAGAGTATGATTCCAAATGGTTTTATTGTAATTATTGATCCGTACTTTGATTGGGATTAAGCTGTATTTAACTAAAATCACTTTGCCGTTTCTTATTATTTATTTTTTGTACCAGTTAATACATACCTAAACACCTGCCAAATGAAGGCAGAGCATCCTGTGTGCAAAATTACGACATTTTGACGTCATCGGCATCAAAATTACGACCCCTGTTCATAATGAATGTACATAAAGACGCTCTTTGAATGTCACTTAAATGATGTCTAACTTACAAAAATGTATGTGTTTGACGGTAATCAACAGTTTCGTTACGGTGACTAATCTCTTATAAGGGTCGTTTTAAAAAAAAATGTACATAGTTAAGGGCTTTAATTAAAACAAAACTTAATTGATTCCTTTGTGTGACGAAAGTTACCCATATAGTTTGTATGACTAACTTTCGTTACACAAAGGAAGCGATCGTGATTTTGTTTCCAATAAGCCTTTATCTACATCCACATCATAACTTCCCTATTATATGTTTAGAAACGATAAGCAAACAGCCTATATTAAGAAACCTGTATCTGTGGTTGCACTTTAATGTTAACATTAAAGTATTACATGTCATTAAAGTATCGGTTATTGATGTAGTTGCATCTTAATGTTCACTTTAAAGTTTCGGTCACCGAAACTTTAAAGTGAACATTAAGATGCAGGTTCTTTAAGATACAAGGCAACATGGTACAATTTTCTCACATATTATAGAAAACTTATGATATGCATGTAGATAAAGTTATGTATGCGACTGTACGCATAATTAGGCATTAAAACACTCGTGTGATCTTATTATGAAACTCACCTATCGGCTCGTTTCATAAAACCACACTCGTGTATTAATGCCTCTCATTATGCACCAGTCACATAAATAACTATTAATTATGTACAATTTTTTTGATAACGGCCCATAAACTGGACATTTATTTCGGAATGTCATATTTAGACTGCCAGATATGAATTGCCACAACCATTAAAGTGACAATATAACTAAAGTGTGTACATATCTATGAACTCGTGTGTACATTTTTGACGTGTGGAAGTGCCCGTGCGGTGTACTTATTGAAGCGTCTGTTATCTTTTTTTCTTTGCTCCTTGTATATTTCTGGGGTCCTAGTGACAAAGGTAAGTTTTCTGAGGTTTAAGGAAAACACAGAGCCAAAACTTGCAAGTTAAACCTGACCCACTTCCCGGTTTCCGATGAAGCTGAAAATTTGCATACACGTTTAGTTCTGATGACAATATAATATTATAGTACCATCGAGCTGGTCTGATGATGGAGACCCAGGGTGGCCATAGCAACTCCTAATCACACACGATAAACCCGTCGTGTTGGGGCTCGTTAGAATCGTCTCGACGAGTAGTTAATGACTGTGCTAAATAAGTACAGTCGGCAAAAAAAGATTATCGCATTTTTATTTTATTTTGATTGTTACTTATTATAAACGAGCTGTCAACTTTTCCCTACAACTCTATATGTTCTGCACTAGTGTTATTCACATTCGCTTGTTCGCAGACAACTCTGTCCCTCTGCCGGAAGATGAAGAGCTCCATGGTTTCCAACCGCTAGAGGAGTCATTCAAGGACCTCAAGTTCGCGAACCATGCGACCTGGGAGACCTATGGGAGGCGGTTCCCGGATGTCGATGGGGATAAAGGGACTGAAACAGATGCTGCGTGAGTGTCTTTGTTTCATTTGTTTATTTTACAAGCTGTTATTCAACTTGCAATGTATGCATGTACGAGTCACATCTTGCAAGCTACATTTGACCCACTTCCCCTTAAAGGATTGGGCTGAAATTTGCACCTCGTGTGTAAACACGATGACGATGCAATATTATGGTGTATAAGAGGTGATCTGATGATGGAGTCGGAAGGTGGTGACAGGATCTCCGCTTTTTTTAACTTAGACCTAATGTGTTAGGACTCAATAGTTTGGTCTTGATAAGCAGATATAGATGCAAAAACAAGAGCAGTTTGCAACAGAATATTGTCCCAAAAGAGATTATTTTGACTGAAACTTATGTTTTTTTACATCGGGGGACAATCTCACACAAATTAATAGTACATTACTACAGAGGCCGGGACAAAAGGGGTTGCCGGCCGAAGTTATATAGACGGCCGAGCGAAGCAAGGCCGGATATAGGTCTGAGGCGGGCAACCCCATATTTCCCGCCGAAGTATGTATAGTGCTTTTCTCAAACATAATTCATTAAAATAATTAAAACAAAAATTACAATGTCAAATAGGTACTAGGAGTGCATAAACATTAAAAGTAACCTACAGTGCTCAGTACGCCCGCCCGCCGGCCCGCTGGTGGCGCGCGCGGGGCTCGCCGCATCGTGCAAACCTCCTAATTACCTCTGCGCTCCTGGTACTTCAAATAAACATGCAAACGCTTTGTTGGATGCACGGCTTGGTAAATTAAAAAAAAAAACAGCTATTTAGCCTTTTCATAAACACAGCCACCATGGCCAAATTAAATTTAAAAAAAAAAAACTTCCCGGCCTAGGCCTTCAATTTCGTATGAAATTCAGTTCTCTCGAGTTGTTCCGTCGGAAACGTGGCACTTTGAAGCCTAAAATAACTAACATAACGCCGACATTACATAGCATGTTTGAGAAAAGTACTTAAGTCTAGCGTCAACGTAAACCCGCAGGGGCACCGCAATGGTAGTAGATCATGCGCAGTTTTATAATTTAGGTGGGTAGGGTCGTAACTATTAAACTATGTAACATTTACTCAGAAATAACGTAATCTATCACATACAACATTTTAACAACTATAGAGAATAAAAGTAAGGAACATTCTGAGTGTTATACGGCAAAAAAACATTATGGCTTTTGAATTGTCAGGCACACGATTTTAGTACACTTGATAATATGGCAAACGTATCGTCATGGCATGATCAATATAGCATATCAATCGGTATGGAATTTAAAATTATGGCAAATGGGTTTATTGCATATGAAATTCGGGGAAATGATAGGGAACCGCTGATAAACACATTTCCTTCCTACGGCAGACCGGTAAAAAGGTTTTTTGGATTGCGAATTAATAAAAAAAATGTTTTCAGACCACCATCAGTGGTGTCTCCCGCGTGCTTAAACAATGACCCGGAGATAGAAGCCGCGGTGCGCGCGCACCGTCTCATCAAACTGGGCAAGCGGCTGGCGGAGTTGAGGCCGGAGCACTTCGCGTATACGTGAGTATTGGTCTACCGCAAAAGGGGATATTCATTGCTTTTCACAGGGTTACTAATGTCTTGCACAAAATTTATTCGCACATTTTCGTTTCGAACAATTGCTTTTTGCCTAAATTTCTTGGCACACTATCATTTCGCACAATTTTCTTTGGAAGAATAATACATTGGCATAATGTTGATTAGAACAATACTCCTATGGCCGAATAATCGTATCGCCGAAATTGTTATGGCATAATCATCATTTCCCCGTAACCCATCATTTTTCTGACGCAGACGCAGTTTCAACCTAACCTAACCTAATTTTCTGGCAGCGATTCGGTTCTGTGGGGATGTAGTTTTAACCTAACGCCATATTGTGCTACAGAAAATTCTGCGATATAAAATTCGGCGGAATACATATTGTGCTACAGAAAATTCAGCGGTATAAAAGTCGACGATAGTAGTAGTATGCTATTCAAATTTGTGCCAAATGAATATTATGCGACATAATAATTGTGGTAAATATATAATTATGCGATAGTGTCATTCGGCTGAAAGTAATTGTGCGAAAACGGTTATGCGAAGTGTATTTCGGACAACAGAGATTGTGCAAGATAAGGGGTACCCCTTTTCACAGTTTCAACAAAAGCTGATTCATGGATAAACAGTCGAGATTTCTACATATATTTCTAGCGATATAGATTTTATCGTGGAGTTTAAGCACGACATGACGTCACACGGCATATCGTATCTCTCTCGATCGGTGTCTAATTAGCATACCCCGCAATCGAACTAGCAAATGTTTAGCAGATGTACAGTTGTGTCAGAGTTGTGTGTATGTATTTATGTTAACTCTTTATTGCACTATAGGGTGATTGCGGGGTCGTGATACAAATTATGACCTTTGTGTTCTACCCATGAATATGAACAACTTTCACTATGGGACCAACTCTGAAATCAGGAACGTAAAATCAGCTGCTTCATAGATTTTGGTCGATTATGTATTGAACTTTTCTATGAAACAGCTGTTTTTTTTTTTATTGTTTTCAGAGTTGGTCTCATAGTGAAAGTTGTTCTTATTCGTGGGTAGAACACAGAGGTCATCATTTGTATCACGACCCCGCAGTCACCCTGTATAACATACAATAACAAACTTAAAAAAGAAACAGAAACACAAAAGGTAACCTTTGAGAGATAGATTCATAAAAACAACGGATGGCTAAACGTGCAACAATTAAAGAAATTGAAAATAAAAATAGGTAATAAATATAATATAACACGTAACTAAATAAATAAATATAGTTTAAGAATGAAAAGTAGAAAGGACATACAGTCTTAGATCAGGCACAAGAGTCAAGCCATTACTTCCTCAGCTGAGATTTAAGTGAAGCAACAGATTGAGATTGCCTGATATCAGTCACTATGTACTACGAGGGTGATTATTCGGCGTTTTAACCGCCGTCATTATTGTCTTCGCATATTATTCAAGATAAACGTTTTAATTGTCTTATGATTTTAAATGGAATGAATACTACCCCCGGGTCCGTTGACTTTGACATCAAAAGTTGCTGGTAATTATCATTGTTTTCGTCAATATATTGAAGACAACAATGACGGCGGTTGAAACGCCCAAATATTCACCCACGAACATATAAAAGTACAATGGTATTTAAATGAACCATTTTTTTTTTAAATTATCCCTCGTTTACTTCGACATCATTTTTAAAACTAAATAAACGTAATGCATGAAAGGCACCATCGTGAATTGTATACAAGCAGTGATGCATCTGAACCTTCTCCATTGTATAATTTTTTCAAACAATAAAGATTCCAAAAATACGTGATTTTATAAAACAAATGACAGACGCATTGAAACTCAAGTAACATTGGTGACATCCATCTTAGTCCTCAAGGTTGGCAACGCTTTTGCAGTCTTGTGAATGCGAATGTCTATGGGTCACAGTTTCCACTTACCATCAGGTGGCCTGTGTGCTCGTTTGCCTTCTCTATGCCTTAACAAAATACATAGATAGAAAATTATACAAGGTAATATCAAAAGGGGGTCAGTAAGAATATAAGGAAGTATCTTGACGTGTAAAAGTGCCCGAGCGGCCTACTTACTGAATAAATTTATTTTATCTTTTATCTTTATCTTTATCAATAAATTGTGTCAATCATACGTAATATAAAGTATGAAAATGATGTAAACGCCAGCTCTAATATAAAACTGTCATAAGCAGGGGTCGTGCTCTTGATGGCGATGACGTCACAAAGACGACATTTTACACACCGGGTGCTCTGCTTTTATTTGTCAGCTGTTTATGTAGGTATTAAATGGGGCAAATAAAAAATAAAAATAGTTAAATACACACTCATTTAACAGTTTTATTTTAATGATTATAAATAATAAATAAATAAATATCAGGGGACAATGTCACTCAAATTGACCTAGTTCCAAACTAAGCTCTAGGCTTGTGCTATGGGTACTAGACAACGATATAAATACGTATATAGAGAAATATATACTTAAATACATTTATTAATATTCGCGCTCATCACACAAACATCTGCCCTTACTGGGATTTGAACCCAGGACCGCTAGCTTCGTAGGCAGGGTCGCTACCAACTAGGCCAGCGCGTCGTCAATTATGTTATGTTACTCGATGATTTTTGCACTTCTGTCCGGGTCTGCCTAAAACGCACTCTGACTAATTCGCGTTACGACAAAACTTCATTTGAAATTCGCTATTCGTCTAAATCGCTATTGACCTATTACTCATATCACCTATTTCGCAATATGTCCAAAACGTAGTAAGCCTAAGTGGCTGTTTGTCCATTTCGCGATACGCCTAATTATCATATACCTATAGTTTTGACATATTTTGTTATTTTAAAATTAGTGTCATAAATATGAGGTAGGTTTAGGTTATGTTAGTTCTTTAGCAGGCCCGGAGGGCCAAACTACCCAGAAATAGGAGCTCTGCGACAGCAGACCTCCGTCGACTCTGTTAAATTAGATTAGTCTCAATGTGCCAAGTTCGCTTTAGGACAAAATCGTAATACGTCCGAGTCTCACTGTGCCAAGTTCGCTTTAGGACAAAAGCTCATTCGGCCTAAGTCTTATTTCGACTATTTCTCAATTGGTCTAGGCATAACGCGAATTAGTCAGAGTGCGTTTTAGGCAGACCCGGACAAAAGGATTTTTGCCACTGTGCTTCTCAATCAAAAAGTTTCATTAACGTTATAGGTATGAAGTAGGTATTTATTTTTCTATGCGTCAATTGATTACTTAACTCATTTTTACATGATTAAATGATTGACGACTAATGGTTCACAATTACAATAAAACCATTTGGAATCAAACTCGCGTGACGTTATTTTTGCGCCAACCGCATGAAAAGTGCGGGCCGTGGTTATATACCTCAGTTGCGGTTTAGCCGCCTCTGTTGCGGGGTCGGCTAATTGGCTGGTTGAAATGCGTGTATCATGAATTCATGACTATTTCTTGGCTGATTTTAATACTCATTTCCCTTCTGGTTCTGTGTCGCAACATGGTAGTTTTTTAGAAGCATTGTCATAATCAGAGGTGAAACTTTTGGTGCTGATGGCGTCAAAATGAAGTTGTTTTGAACACGGGGTGTCAAAGACGTGAGAAATTTGTACTTTTTAACATACTTATGAATATTATGATATGATATACGAAATTAGAACACAAATTAGATGAGACCCTTCCACTCACTTTCGCTTAAGTACGCCTAGGGCGGCCCCTAGGCGTACTTTTTCGAATCAAATCGGAGAAATACTGGAAAAGGGCCGAAACTTAAGTACCCGAAACCGACGTGCGTGCATGACTCGATGTATGAATGTGGAAGAAGCGAAAGACATTTGTCAGGATCGTAGCAGGTGGAAAGAAGTCGTCTCTGCCTACCCCTCTGGGAAACAGGCGTGATTTTATGTATGTATGTATGTATATACGAAATTATCCATTTCTTAGTTATGCGTAACTATTATTATTTCGTTGGTTTATTTACAATTTGTGTTATGCAAACTTATAGTGAGTTCAGTAGTTTTTATTCAAATTATCTTTTACACACTATTTTTTTGCCCTCGAATTATCGAAATTGTTATGAATATGATACTGAAAAGTTTTAGTTTTCCAATAGCAACCTTTTCTATTTACTCAATCGTTTATCGCATTTATTATTTAAACTGCAACGTTTCTATGTTCCATTCGATATTTAGGGTTAGGATTTAGGTGGCATACCGTGGTTCTGGAATCTATTTATTTAACATTCTGTAACATAGATTTTCTATAATAAATATTCAAATATAAAAGTAAAATAACAATACCAATACAAGTACCGATGTAAATTCAATACTGTCCTGTGTTGTTTTTAATTATTTCCTTTTTGACAGCACGGAAGGCTCAGTGGATACATTCGAGGCGTTATGCCACGGCGGTGAACAGCTGACACAAGCGTTAGCGGAACTACAGGCGGCAGCGGCGCCGCGCGGCCCCGATGACGAGCTAGACAGCGAAGACGACGCTCCGCTGCCCGCTCCTATCGTCATATCGGAAGCAGACTTCAGAGAAAAAGGTTAGTGATTATCTGATTATATTCAAAGTCAAAGTCAAAGTCAAAGTTCTTTATTCTTCAATTTAGGCATAATATAATGCACCTATGAATGTCAAAAAGCATTACCAACGGTTCGAAAAATAAAACCTTTTGCCCCGAGAAGAACCGGGGTAAGAAACTCGGCAAGGTATATTTTTTTCAGGAAAAAGGTTTACATCATTACATAATAATTATAAATAGTTTACAATATCACAGTATTTTTGCACAGTACCTTTTTTAAGCGTAGGTAAATTTATGCGTAGATTACTCATGCAGGACGGACGACTCACCGCCAAACATCCCTATCCATGATATAATCGTTTACTTTATAATGTGCTCGGGAAATTAGTTTTTGTTTTACGACAGATTTAAATTTAGAGTCAGTAAGTTCAGTAATACTTTTTGGAATTTTATTGTAGAATTTTATACAATTTCCTAAGAATTATTTTGAAGTTTTGGCCAGTCTATAAAAAAAGGTTTTGAGCTTTCCTGTGCTCCTGGTTGCTCGTGGTTCGATCTATCGAGTAGACTGTATAGGCTAGTGTTTCGAGCATTTTAACTCATATTATTAAGAAAATTAAAGTTATATTACTTGGCACTACAGATATATAAAATTAACAAATATTAGTTCTCGCAAAAATGTAATGAAGTGTTAACTGTTGCATAATGGAATATAAATAAACCCATATCGCAATAATCTCGAAATGAATCAGAGATTGTTTTGTGGTTTAATAAGTAAAACAAACTATATTTATTAATTGGTTTTATTTTCTTGTAAATAAGTAAGGCGTATAAATGAAAGGTAAACTAAATTCGCCCTTATTAACATTATAATTAGCCTTATCTTACAAAAAATGAGACTCCCACAGAATTTAAATTCAGATTCACGGTTTCATTTCGGCACTCTGTCGTCTCACAAATAAAGACCTATAATATTTCTAAGTGTATTCTGGTCGGTCTGTAATTTGATAGTACAAAAGCTTATAGCGTGGGGAGGAAAACGTTGAAGGGTTTCATAGAGACTTTATTTACCATCATTAAGATTGACTTTGAAGATTGGTTTGAAAATAACTCTGAAGAAATTTGTTCATTATTGTTAACTAGACGCGCCCACGGCTCCACCCGCGTGAATTAATTATATGAATGTATTTCTCACAATTGTATAATGTTCATGAACCCCAATTAGCAGCGTAACGATATGAAAATAAAAAAGAGTATATATTTTCATAAAAAAATACTATAATATCAACTTGAAACTCGGTAATTAAAAGATAAAAGTTGTACTCTGTGGCCACCGTTCCGTTACTGGCCACTTAATACTCACTCTATTCACTTATAATAGAAATATTTATTTAAAAAGCCACAGAGAAGATACACTGTTTGTTCCACAGAGAACGTAATAACTCTCGTCGGACTGTCGATGCTATAAAACCTGTCCAAGACGAATCCGTTTAACATGCATGCAGTCTTTCAATAGCAGATCGGAACTTATAGCTCCGTATAGCACTTTTGTGAAACAGACGGAGCACTAATCCATTTATTAATCACAAACTGGTTTTACAGCCTAAGCAGGGCTTTCAAGGTATTATTAGAGACCAAATGCATCTACTTAAATGTAAGGTATTAAGCGAAACCGATCCGAACGTTAGCGTTTCGTTCAAATTGTCATCGAGAATTCATTACGTGATTGTAGAAAAAATACGCAGCGAAACCGGTGATTTTTACGCTCTTGTTATATTCTCATGTGTAGAGAATAGATTTCAATAGTTTATTCTTATACGTGCGTTGTTTTCGAGAAACGTGTCAGCAAAGTTATTAAATTTTGTAAGGCGCCATCTCGATTCTTCCTTCGTTTTTTTATGCCGTTCTGGTTTTTCACTTTTATGTAATATATATTGGTTTACAAAATTGTATCTCTAAATTTGTACCGAGTGTATGTGTCAGTAGAAAAATGTTCCAAAAGACTTGCCTAAATTAATTAGTCATCATAAGATTGAAATTGAATTTGAATATTTGTTTGAAAAACTAAAGAAATCTGATCTTTATTATTAGTTTTTTGTTTACGAACATGTACGTCTAAACTGGTCTGTGAGTGTGTTTTTCTCCGTAACGTTTGTTTCCTATTTCCCAGTATATAAGGCTGTGTGAGTAGAAAAATGCTTAAGGGTTACCGTGAGATTTTTTTAAACCTTTAATTAATGAATCACCAAATGATTGAAATTGAATTTGAATACATACAGATGTAGTGCATAATTAGTTTCCATCGTATTTTCTCGGAAATGTTCGTATTTGTCACGCTACTTCAGTCAACCTCAGTACTCTTTGTACTGGGACCGACTGAAATAGCAAGACACGTTCGTACGTTTCCGTGAAAATACGATGGAAAACAATTACGCACTACATCTGTACATACATAGCTTCACGCATTCATTCCCAGAGAGGGGTACGCAGGGCTACATAATTATCAACAACTCTTAAAAGCTGTTGAAAAATCTGTAATTACATTTTGCACGATAAGGGTAATTTGAATTTTTATTTTAAAATATATAAAAAAGTGACATATGTTTGGTGAGCAATAAAGGATAGTTATCTAACCTAACCTAACCACCGTTGAAGCATTTCGACGGCTCTGCGACTCAACCTCGTATATTGAATATTGTCCAGTATAAACAGACACTAAGTACGCGAGTGCATAGTTAGTGCCAGTTTATACTGGATTTTTTCAATATAAAATTACATATGTATGTATTTACAATGAATGGACATCAATTAACATTGAACAAGCTCCGTCCGGTTAACCCGAGCCGCATTCGCATTGTTGTGTTCCGGTGCGGGGATAACGCAACCGGTTAAATCCCTAGCATAGAGGCATTCCATCTTAGCCCGCAAGGTTCGCAACGCATTTGCGTTCTCAGGATTCAAATTCAAATTCAAAATTCTTAAATTCAAAATTCTTTATTTTCTTTAAATACATAGTACTTATAAAATAGGGGATGGAGTTTCCTAGTAAGCAATAATTTGCTTGTGTCAGGAGACTCCGCTCTTCCTAAAGTAGAACATGAGTACATTATGACTATACCTAGTGTGTAATTTACATTTAAACTAAGTTTATTTTTAAATAACAAAAAACAGGTAAAAAATAATAATAATAGCAAATAGGTAAGTACAGGTAAACAAGGGTTTAGATGCCCGTGTGTGTGTGTGTGTGTGTGTGTGTGTGTGTGTGTGTGTGTGTGCGTGTGTGTGCGCGCGTGTGTGTGTGTGTGTGTGTGTGTGTGTGTGTTAATTCATATAATTTAGTAAAATCTCTGTGTCCTCGTAAGTTTTGCATTTTATCCATTTTAGAACAATCATTTTACATTCCTGGTAAGTTTTAGTATAGATACTTAATTCTTTATTAATTTTGTTGTAAATATGTGCCGATCTGTTGTAGAACTGTATACTAGCAAATCTAGTTCTTGTTTTTGGGGTTTTTGCTACTTTGTGTTTCCTTCTTTTGTTTGTGTAGTTTGCGTTATACGGTAGAGTATTATGTACTTTTAGGGTAGTTTGCAATATGTAAAGTTTTCTGACAGACAGGAGGTCGCTGATCTGATATAAGGCTTCAGTGGGGTACCTAACTTTTTTGAAGTACATCACTTTTATCAGAGCACGCTGTGCGCGTTCTAGGTCAAGAAATCGAGTCTTTGTCGCACCACCCCAGACTGGGATGCAGTACACCAAGACAGATTGTACCAGGGACACGTAAATTTCGTTCAAAATATTACGCGACTTAGTCTGTGTGATATTTAAGTTAACCGGTACAATATGTCTTAACCCCAGGAAGATCCAGATCAGTTTCCTAACTCTACTGATGACATTATCAAGGTGAGGGTACCACGTTAAATGCTCATCTATCAATACTCCCAAATATTTTGTTTGAGCAACTTTTTCGATAGCAGGGCAACTGCAGATACCATTCGGTTTACAAGAGTGGATTTTGAGATTCATATCGCTTTTAGGTTGTGTGTTACTTGTTATGCTGAAACATATATAATTTGTTTTGCAGATATTTAATGTCAATAAATTGAGTCTGAGCCACTTTGAAACCTGTGACATTCCGAGTTCGGCATTGATTTTAACTTCGTCCCACGATTTACCAGTGAAGACAACGGCAGTGTCATCAGCATATGAAAAGATTTTTGCGTTTTGAATATTCATGTCACAGAGGTCGTCAATATAAATCAGAAACAGCGTAGGGCCCAATACACTCCCCTGAGGAACGCCAAATAAAACATCCGCGTCCTCACTGATATGTGTTTCCAGTTTTACTTTTTGTTTTCTTCCAGTAAGGTAACTTTCCAATAGAGTAAGCGGAATTCCTCTAACACCTATCTTTTCCAATTTAAGTATAAGAGTAGGGAGAGAGACGGTGTCGAAAGCTTTTTTCAGGTCCAGAAAAACTGTCATACATTTATTGTTTAAGTCAACTTGTTCTACAATCAATGAACTGAGAGCATTTATTGCGTCTTCAGTTGATTTTCCATGTCTAAAACCAAACTGGGAAGTAGATAATAAATTAAATTTTGTTAGATATTTTAATAGTCTAGAATTTATAAGCTTTTCCAAAATTTTTGATATGACTGGTAGCACGGAAATTGGCCTGTAATAAGGATTGCAGTCTAGAGATTGTTGTCTTGAGAATGCAAAGATTCCTCTCACCAGGCGGCCTGTGAGCTCGGTTGCATTATGCATGCTCTAAAAAACATCCCTCGTATGGCCCACGTCAGATTTCTTTAATTGGTATTGTAGAAATTTTTGTGTTGGTTAACTAAAGTCAAAAGTCACTTGACAAATCGCTGCCACAATATTATAGGTTCCTATGGTGCACTTGTTTCAACTTGAAATTTGAAGTTTGTCAGAGTGACACTAGATCTAAATTGAAGTACCCCCATAATGTAACATGGAACCCTATAATATTGTAGCAGCGAAATGAGGAGTGTCTTTTCAATAGGGCCTATTTCCATATATATATTTTTTTAGTATAAATCCAAAATAAATGTACGTAAAGACGCTATTTAAATGGCACTTACAATTTCGTTACAAAAATGTATGTGTTTGACGTCAATCGACAGTTTCGTTACGGTGACAAAAGTCTCCTTTTACTAGTTCTCTAAAAAAAGATTCAAATATCAAAGTTCAGATCAATAGGGTCCATTTCTTGTAGGACATTTGAAGCTGGCCACTAAAATAAACAGGTAAAGGAATAAAAACATTGGGTACCTTTTGCTTTCAGCAAGACACGTCATTGGAGTAATTCCCGATGTATTTTTTTTATTTTTATAACCGCACCGAAATCTCTTTTAGATTTAACAAGCATAAGAGTTCATTTCTGTAATGTACAAATCATAAAGGTTTATTTCACTCAAGGCCAAAACAAAACGGCCTAATTCAAAAAGTTATCAAAACAGCTTAACTCTGAATGTATGGTAATTCACATGCAAAAACGGTCGAGGACTCAAGTATAAAAGTCGCGTGGCAACAGCAAACGCTATGCATTAATGTGATGCTGAGAGTAAGAGCCAGTTAAACCGGACTACGCGTGTGACCACTATAATATTTAACATTTATTACTGTGCCTGTGAAGGATGAATTGAATTGACCAAAAGAAATAAAGGAAGGGGTTCATTTACATATATAGGGTAAAGTCACCAGTGGTCAGCCAGAGACCTGTAGTCGGCCTCTGCCTATACTTTGTATGAGTGGGAACAGTACGAAAGATATATTTCCCACTCTTCGCACTCATATCGGTTTAAAGATCTTTATTTCTCAAAAGAATAACAATAATTCACTTATTTGAGAAAGATATATAACATGCATAAAATATAAAACATCTAAGCTAATGAGCGTAAACTTTGTTACATTTGATACATCGCAAAACTATAAAGTTACAATTGGTAGGTATAAGGTCGACTACTGGTCTCTGGCTGACCACTGGTGACTTTACCCTATAGATACATATATATAGATATAATCAGGGCCCGTACTTTTCATGCCGTGTACTCAAAAATGACGTCACGCTACATAGAGCATAGAAAAAATAAATACCTACTTCAAACCTAAAACTTTAATGAAAGTATTCGATTCAGAAGGACACTGGCAAATATTATAGAGTAACATTATCATAGATAAAAAATAATATGATTGAATAGTCATAAATACAATTATGGCATTGACCTTCATAAAAGATAATTGTCTCAATTTGCCATTTTTGGTAACGACTGGTGAAAAAAAAAAAAGATGCCGCCGTGATCCGTATTTAGATTGCGATGAAGCTGTATTTAATTATAATTATTGAACATTTTTTTATTACGTAAAACACAAACCAACGCTGTACCTAAACACCTGCCAAATAAAAGCACGTTGACGTCATCGCCAACAAAATTGCGCCCCCTGGATAAAGCTATTATTAACTCCGTTACGCAGTAAGCAGGTCGCAAAGGGAACTTAATACAAAAAGTCTACTAAACTTCCCGAGAGAAAACCTTTGCTGCGCTGCACAAAAGGTTTTAAATTAACTTGCCATCAAACTAATTTCCGATGGAAGCCTGTTAAGAACGTGACAAAACCAGATGATAGCAACAACAAGATCACCTTAAGGTCAACACACCGAAACGCGACGCGACGCGACGCGATGCGACGCTGCGAAAATATACTTTATTTACCACACAAAGAGGCACACACATTGCGAGAATTCAGAATACGCATGATTTCTCACAATGAAACGTGTAACTTTTCGTGTGGTAAATAAAGTATATTTTGAGTCGCTTGTGCGCGCGTCGCGTCGCGTCGCGTCCGTTTTGACCCTTTTATCGAGAGCTATTCGAGGCAATTTGCAACGGACGTGCAAAAAACACGGCGGAAGTATAATAGACGTCGCAAGGCGGGGGTCTTATTATTTTTATTCCCGGAGAAAACAAATTAGCCGAGGTCGTCGCTCCGGTTGATATGACAACGCGACGGGAGGCTTCCGGCTTCTGTCTCGTTATTACCTGACAAAGGACCCTAATACGGGGTAGAACGAGGGAGTTAGAAACGATAAGGAATAAGGAAATATGTCTGACGTAATACCAAAGATTGCGGCTGACTAAGCTGTAATAGTTAGGGCCCGGAATTTCGGGGACATCTTTTCAGTGGTCGGTGATGAGAAAAGCTTTATCCGATTAAATGGCCCTATTGAAATCAGTATAGTTACGAAAACACTTATCTAAACTAATATTATAAAGAGGTAATGTCTGTGACGTTGAACGGGGTAATCTCCTGAACCGATTTTGAATATTCTTTTGCAAATAGAAATTAACATTATTTGTTAGTGTCATAGAAAAAAAAGATAAAAAGATGTTTATTCAGTAAGTAGGCCGCACGGACACTTTTACACGTCAAAAATCTACCACAAAAAAACCACTGCTGAGAAGAAACGCCGCAAGAACTCAACAGACAGTCGTTTTTTTTAAATACTACTTATGATATTATACAATTATAAAGCTTAACCTAGCATTATATAAAACAATGAATTTGACATAAAATAAAAACAAAAATATATTCAAGCGTAGCTTGAACAGGAAAATGTGTCAAAACTCAGAATTTTCATCGAGTGAATATGTTTATTTCCCAACGTAATTTTATAAGTTGAATATCTCACTGAGCCCACTTAACTCTTTGATGTAATATCTCCGGTTTAATCCGTAATCAGTTTGAAACAGCCCATCCTTTGTTCCTCAAATCTAGCTAAGAGCCACCCTAAAGCAAAATAAACAGTGCACCTGTTGGGGGCCAGCGACGCCGCATACACACCCGTTACATTAACAACCCTCGCCACCATCAGGGAATAAAAGAGCTGTTCTCTCGATTTTTAAATAACCACCCTGATTAAAGAAGCTTTGTTTGAAAAAAACGCCTCCAAATTGGTACATCCGATAGGTACCTACACACCGTTATACTTTCCATACCCGTTTGTATAATTGAAACAGTCATTAAAACAATCAATAAAGATTATATGGATTATTCACCTGGTAACATCAAATTGGTAATACAAAATCAATGTTTTACACAGATCTTCGCTGAACCAAAACCCTCGTCTAAGCCTCAAGCTGCTAATTTGATTTAAATTATCTTTCAATCTGCGCCGCATCCCCTTCGAGAGCTTAACGCCAAGAGCTCCATTAAGCGTCGACTTTGGATTTTAAGCTCTCTATCAGTTACAGCTTATTACTGAAGTACACGTGAAGCTTTTATCCACTCTACGATACGACTAGGAAATAGCGTGGTATTATAAATTGAAAATGCACTTTATTGATTATGGGAATGGAGCTTGTTTCTTGTTATACCCGTGTTACTTCGGTATCAAAGTTACCCCGAGTGGTTTAGAAACTTGTTACTCAAAGACTTTGAAATCAGTTGCAGCGCTTGTTGCCTTCGAGAGTGCTTGTTAAATATGGAATGCCAGATAGTAATGTATCGTCTGGTAATTGAAAAAAAAATTAGGAAAAAATTGACTTTAAAAAAAAAATGCGTGTAGAAAACCATATTCACAACATACGGGTTTTTTTTTATTGCCATGGGTAGGCCCACGATCACTCAGGCAACCTGATGGGATTTGAGACCCATAAACATTTGAAATCTCAAATCTGCAATCCTATTGACTATAAATGCATTGCCAACCCTGAGGAATGCCTCTACGCTAGTAATTTCACCGGTAGTCTTATCCCCACACCGGAACATTTCTGCTTGGCGGTGGGCTAATTGGATAAGATGGTGGTAGCGATCCGGACGGACCCTGCACAAGGGCCTAACACCACTAGAAAAGTATAACATCATCATCATCATCATTTCAGCCATAGGTCGTCCACTGCTGAACATAGGCCTCTCCCAAACATAACAAAGTATAACATATTTATTCTAAATTTAAAACATGTTTTTCAGTATTAGTTAACATAATGAATCAGGTTTGGTCCTGTACTCAATACATGGAATTTATTATTTAATCTGACGACGCGGTAGCCTAGTCGGTAGTGTCTCGGCCTACGAACCTAGCGGTCCCGGGTTCGTGATAGCTACACAGTTGAAATTATCACAGATGATGTATTTCTGTTGCCGCTATAAGAATATATATTTAAAAAAAAGTTTGGGCTCCCATACAACAAGGGTGATATTTTTGCCGTTTTTTGATCGATGTTAATAACGCTAACAGATGGACGCTTGAAAGACGTTTTATAATTATAGTCTCTATGTTGTATAGATAATCGTACAGAGCGCTCCGTGCGCGAGTCCTGAACACCACAATTGTTTTGGTAGCTGTCATCTCGTCGCCCACGTTATGTCTAATAATAGACACTGATCGTCTTTTATTTAATGATTGAGCTACGACATACACGAGCTGGAAAATATATATATATTTTTTTTTTTTTATGACTTAGAAAAAGCAAACGAGCACACAGGCCACCTGATGGTAAACGGAAACTGTGACCCATAAACATTCGCATTCAGACTGAAGACTACTAGACTTAGACTGCAAATGCGTTGCCAACCCTGAGGACTAAGATGGATTGCCTCTATGCTAGTCGTTACACCGGCTGTCTTATCCCCAAACCGGAACACAACAGTGCGAACACTGCTGTTTGGCGGTAGGTTAATGGATAAGATGGTGGTAGCGATCCGGACGGACTCTGCACAGAGTCCTACCACCCGCAAAATCTAAGAGAGCGTCTCGTCGTATTTAAATACTCGTTCATAAGGTTGTTTAACTTTTTGTAATAACGCCGATGTTTACTAGGCTCCTTTTAAGTCATAATAATTAGATATTTTTGAATGTACAAAATAATATTTATTGACGTGTAATCATGCGTCTAGACTGGGGGATGCTCCCACCTTGTCGTCTCCGGCCCCCGAGGGGTTGAAATCCATCCCACGCGACCCTTTTCACCTGCGAGTGCCAGCGCCCTCGCAAATATAATTTGACAGCATTAACGGTTCAATAAGATACTTAAATATTGCTGCTAGAGTTGCGTATTTGTCTATTTTTTTCTTTAACGTTGATAATGTAAATTTGCTCCGAAACTTTTACTGGCTTGTAGTACTGTGAGGCGATGGTCTTGACACCTATCCATATTCAATTGTTTTTTAAATAATAAATGATTGGTAATGGAAAAGTGAAAACAAAGCTTTTGCTCGTCTGGTTGCCGGCTATGGATAGTGCTGCTGTCTTCCTGTGGATGTCGTAAGAGGCGACTAAGGGCTTAAAGGCTTGTAGTACTGTTAGGCGATGGGCTTGCAACCTGTCACTAATACACTGGTTAACATCTTAGCCCAATGGTGAAAAGTGTGGTTAGAGAATTATCAACAAGTTTGTCTAGTCTGCCTACCCGTTCTGGCAACGAGGGCGTGAGTTTATTTATGTATGAATGTACTACTGGACCGATTCAGTTGTTTTGTTCACATTTGTAAGTCGGCGACCCAAAGACGAACGTGTAAGGTAACGGGTATAAATATTTTTTTAAATGGGCGTCACATTTGCGGGTGAAATTCGATTTTTAAAATGTTTTGCGAACTATATCGTGTGACATGTTAAATGGAAGGGCGCGTTGTGAAAACGTCAAATATAGTTTTGAAGTTATTTAATAAATGGGTGATTTTTTACTGTTCCAGTAAAAAATCACCCATTTATTCGCCTTATCTTTTGCCTTGTATGTTTTGTATTCAGTCACACCATGAAAACGTAACAGATGTTTCGCGTTTAAGTTCGGTTGGACGGACGGACGCCTGTATTAAATTATTAATATTTTTCATGTGACAGATTTAAATTTTATATTTCACCCGAACGTTGCTCCAACCAATTCTCCGGCCAATTCGATTCGCCGATAAGATCTTAATCAGTTCTAGCGTAACAAACTTATAAGTTGACAGAATACTAAATTGAATACATTTCTTTTGTAAACCTAATCGATAAACAAATAATCATACTTGAGAGATTTCATCACTAAATTGCTCAAATGACATCTGCCCAGCCCATTAAGATATATATAAGGCAGGACGGATGACGTCGAATTGCAACCGCTAAGTGACATCTGCCAAGTATCCGTTCTCAAACGCCCGGTGTTGCCGAGTTGTTAGCCGACATTTAATGTTGTTAATAAAGACTGGTTTGATCGGACAAAGAGGACGTCGTTTAGCGAAAAGGATCCACGGCACAATGTAAATGTATTTGCATTTGAATTTTATTGCTGTCAAATTATACAGATGTGAAATTTGTAAGTTGGATTATTTTCCTTAAACTAAGTCGTACAAATTCAAATGGGTACGGTCACGGACGGTAATTTGTTGCCCATTTTGAAGAACATCAGCTTGAAGATGTCATTGTCATTTGAGATGCCAAGTGATTTGTAATTGATAGGAAACTCAACCTTATTGCTTTGCATGTTAGACTTTGGAACTAAGGTGGGTCACAAATAAATTCTTTGTCTGTACAGTGAAAGTGCTCTGATCACAGTCTCGAGCTTATAATCAAGGATAGGAAAAACGCCCGTCATTTTGAAAACATAACCCTGTTCCGTACAGCAGAGACTTCCTTGATGGAAAAAAAAAATATTACTAGGTATTTTATTTATTTATTATACAATAATGTACACTCAGGAGCAAAAATACCAGGTCAGAGTGCGTTTTTCATACAAACGAGACTATTTCGAAGCCTTGGTTCCTCGCAAGGGGTTGTTTTGAGTGAGGTTTAATGGGCGATACTGCGAGGTTCAATAGAGGAGGTCAAAAGTTCTTAAGATATCTAACTGATCGCACGACCAGTTAACACCACAGCGGGAGAGTTTGGGTCAGCACTTGGATTTCCTTACATTTTATTGCCATTTTAGATGTTTTTCTGACCATGCTCAATTCCGGCGTTAACCGCAGATTCATTCAGTTGGATATCCTAGGCACTCTGGAAGTCCTGTATCGATGCTCGAGGTATTCATCATCAGACTTCACTATAAGCATTCCCTGGCGAGGAACCAAGGCGTCGAAATAGCCTCTTTAGTATGAAAAACGCACTCTGACCCGGTATTTTTGCTCCTGAGTGTATATGTATTCAGCGATAATGTAATGGGAAAATGCAAACAAACAGACAAACAGTAACCCAACTTCAACGATTAAATATGCCCCAATGACGTCCGTAGACTGTAGATGAACTTTTTTGACTCATAAATAGGTCATAAATTCACGTCGTTACGGACAAACAAGCAAAAAAAAAAGGTTATTTTTGATTGCCAAAAGTGTTTTTCCCCAAAACCATTCCAGTAAATATTATTAATTAATAATATTGTCGCTGAACACATATGAATTATGGTATAATAAATGTAAAATTCCTACTAATATTTTTAATTAACATCATAAGGAAGTCTCTGCTGTACGGAACAGGGTTATGTTTTCAAAATGACGGGCGTTTTCCCGATACTTGCTTATAATTAAGGATTCTATTAAATATTATGATGCCTCTAATGACTTCTACGACGAGGTTAGGTTAGGTTGAAGGGACTCTGCGCTAATGAATCCCGAGTGACAAGTTATCGTATTGTCAACTTTTCGGTATCTCTTAATTACTTGATACGGCGGCCGGACTGGAAGACGAGCTGTAGGTAGGCCTCCAACAAGATGGAGTGACGACCTCGTCAGGATCGCGGGACCGCGGTAGATGCAAAAAGCACAAGACCTTGAAGAAGAAAGCCTTGGGGGAGGCCTATGTCCAGCAGTGGACGTCTTTCGGCTGACATGATGATGATGATGATGATGATGATGATGATGATGATGATGATGATGACGATGATGATGACGATGATGATGACGACGACGATGATGATGATGATGATGATGATGATGATGATGATGATGATGATGATGATGATGATGATGATGATGATGATGATGATGATGATGATGATGATGATGGTGGTGGTGATGATAATGATAATGATAATGATAATGATAATGAAGATGATGATGATGATGATGATGATGATGATGATGATGATGATGATGATGATGATGAATGGCGGCCGAGTTAGTAACAATACGATAACACGTCAACGACAATGGTCTCATCGAATTGGATTGGGCCCCTGGTAAGCGCATATAATTGCGTTGTGAGCGCTAATAGTCAAGAGCAATTAAAACGGGTCACTTTGTATTGAATTAACAATAGATAGTGACCCGTTTTCAATGAACCTTTAGAATGTGTACTATAAATAAATTTATTCAGTAAGTTGGCCGCTCGGGCACTTTTACACGTCAAGTATCTACCAGCGCTTCCCAAGAGACCACTGCTGAGAAGAAACGCCGCAAGAAACTCAGGAGTCAGTCAGTATATATTTCCAAATCCTGTTTTTAATATGAAATGGTGGCAAACGAGCATGAAGGTTACCTGATGGGCAAGGATCGGAAAAACATAACCCTGTTCCGTACAGCAGAGACTTCCTTATTATGTTAATAAAAATAATATATGGGTATTTTACATTTATTATACCATAATTTATAAGTATTCATTGACAATTTTATTAATGAATGACACCGGTATGGTTAAAGGAAAAAACACTTTCGCAAATGAAAAAAAATACGTTTTTTTTTTAAATTTTCATTTGTGAGTCCATATCGACGTGAATTTTTGGACCCAACTATGAGTCGAAAAAGTTCGTTCACAGTCTACGAACGTCATTGGGGGCATTGGGGCATATTTAATCGTTGACATTGGTATTGTGTATTCTGTTATCTCATAACCATTCCGGTGTTCATTATAACATCATAAGAAAGTCTCTGCCGTACGGAACAGGGTATGTTTTCAAAATGACGAGCGTTTTTCCGATCCTTGCTGATGGGAAGTAATCAATAACCTCCGCCCATAAATACCAGCAGCTCAGAGTGGTCGGTGCGTTGCCAATTAGGGTAATGAAGCTCTTTTTTGAAAGCGCCTTTGACATATCTGGTTGGAAATACAGCCTAAGGGAATTCGTTTCACATTTGTACAAAAATGTGTCTGGGAAAAGCCACGGTGGTAAATAATAAAGGTAATTCTATTGAAGCTGTGAAAATATTTGTGAATATTCCATATTTGTGAACGATCTCCATACAAAATGGTCCACAACTCTATATGAGATTGTACCCAGCAGCAACATCAGTAATTAGTACCCTGAGGTGCAGTTGTTCAAACAATGTTAATGAACGGTATTGTTGCGTGCCGACGTCATTCGGAGGATAACTTGTGAAGTGCGGGTCGGCCTTGCGAACCGACGGTTCCGTACCAACGCACACCGGGTGTATATGTTGGTCTAAAATTATTTTTGTTTCGCCACATGTTTTTTCGCGGACCTACGTTTCGCCTAATGATTTAAATGTGGAATATTGTTTAATAATAATAATAATAAAGTCCAGAAGCACCTCTCCACCCTTAGCCCCTCTGGAACTGTTGCCTCCCTGCTGCTATATATATGTGGCTATTTCGGGAGGTCCATTCCATTGAGTTGGCGAGTCACCGCCTGCCATTTAAACCAAAGTAATTAGCATTGGCCAGGCAGGCGCCGTAGTTTCATCAATAGCCTAGTTCACCAATCCATATCAGTTCATTCATAGAACCTATTATTAGTATTCCCATCCTTCTTAAATAGTCTTTACACTGACCGGTGGTTGTCGGTGGGAGCATACTTCTTTAGTTTGAACTCAGGGACAATCGCCGGTTGGTGTTCCATAACTTTACTAAATTAAACTTGTCTAAAGGGCCTCTGCGTATTGGCTTCGGCTCCATGTACGCCTTCCAAAGGTCCGGGACTCCCATAGTCCCGTGATTGGTAAAGACATACAAATAATAATAATCATTTTATTTCGACCAACAAAGGATCATAGTGGTATTAGTAATACAGGATACAGGATAAAATATTCTTATTCTAGGGTTAGTAAAGATCTTTCAAATAATTATAAAAAAATATTATTTACTGATTCAGGTTCAGTTTAGCAACGCATTTGCGGTCTTAGGAATGCGAATGTCTATGGGTCACAGTTTCCACTTCTAAAACTTGTAAAAACATAATTACGGTACTTACGAATTAATTAAGACAAAGGATGTCTTAATTAATTCGTAAATACCGTAATTATTTTTTTACAAGTTGTTTTCATCGCCATGCTTTGTTTAATTTTCATGGGTGTCATTGTCACGTGTCTAGATTAGATTAGATGTCGCATGAGTGCGAAAAAGACGGGTGGTTAACTAGCGGGAATGGCGAGCACCGGTATCTAGGTACGCCATTGGGCACGCCGCCTAATTCGGATACGCAATTTTAAACAACTATACATCTCATTCTTTCAATAGCGTTCGCTACGGATTGCCATCTTTGTCTGTTAAAATATGGTAACGTAGCTACTGTTAGTAATTGGCGACGGGTTTTGAATACGTTTAGTATGAGCATAACGTATCTAAATATAAAATATCATAGGTTATGGTATTGTTTTGACGTCAGCCGCCATTATTGTATAGTAAATACGATAACAGATCAAACACGATATTATTTTTACCGTGGTGAATCGAGGATTCGAGGCCCTGTCGGCCGTGAAAATTAAGAAAATGTCTATATGTACAATAAATTGCAATAATCCTAAAAAGCGACGACTTTGAATCGACAGTTGGTAGAAAAAATAATACGGGTGGTTTTCATTATCTACGAGTATGTGTATTTATATTAGTTATATGATGCTCTTACGGTAAAGGGAAAACAACGTGAGGTCACATTCGAACAGCTGAGCAGCAGTCTGAAAAGATAAAAGATAAATATTAACAGACATTTAGAAAGCACCCATTAGTAAGATGAGATAACCTCATCCCCGAAGAAAGCAACCCTTTGTTGGTTATGGTGTCGACTCGTGACAAATATCTACAAACATAAGGTTCTTTATCTACATTGTCTTTGTCTCTTTTGTTATCGTACTAGACGCTATGCATTATGATATCCTTTATTAACTTGTCAAGGTAATATTTCAGTAATATTGTTGGGGTAGAAATAGGGGACAAGAAGGGCAAGATAACTTTACCTCCTATGCTCTGAGTATTAGCGTGTTGTAATCGTCAAGAATATTGACATATTAGGGCTGGTATATCAGTTAAGATACATTATAAATACAGCCATAAACATCGACCTCTGAACGGATTGAGTGGTCCAACAATTGGCTAAAAATTAAAAATAACACATGTGGCGAATAACCTCGTTTTGTGGGTTGAATAGATGTAATTATAAGTAGACATCGGTAACTCGTGGCATTTAGGTAGCACTTGACAGTTTCTAACGGACTAGTGATGTGGCATTCTTCCTGTACGAGTCGAGAAAAGGAAACCAATTAGAAAAAAAGGTTTTTGTATCATTTAATATATGACATCCTTGATAAACAATTAATATTAGTTGTAAATTTTTACAAGTGACCCTTGACTAAATCCACTGTGTGTAAGAAAATCTACACTGACATAATCGGTAAAAAAAGCATTCTATTGTAAAGTTGCAGCGTATTTTTATTGAGGTTTTCTTTGATTTCCTCCATTATTTCCAAAAAACATATATTTCGCAACACGTCTCGTAATAATTATTACGAGTAAATGAGTGACAATATCATTGACATTGACATTGATGTTTTTAAACAAGTGATCAAACCTACTTATTGTTAGTCATAATGTGAAGACGATGAAGTTTTTTTTTTCTGTAAAGGGCACTTATAAAACTTGTCTCATCACTAATCTGTCAAGTGCTACCTAAATGCCACGAGTTACCGATGTGTAATTATAAGTTGTCTGTGGTCAGTCACCTGACTTGTTAGAACGTGTTTGTGTTGAACTTAGGGCCGTATTAATAAACTCATCGTGACTGTAAGGCCCGTCACAAGATACGTCAAAGTAAACGCCAAACCATAGAACAATTTCATTTTTGACGCATCTCTAGACGAGCATTTGAGTTGAGATCAGTTTATTAATACGGGCCTTAGTGTTTTGATTAATCTTATTTATCGTGTCTTGCCTGAGTAAGGGTCGATTTCACCTTCATTGATTTTTTACCAGAGTAGATATCCCATTCAACGATTTACACGATTGCTAACGTCAATTTCGTTCCACCATACCTAGTCGGTTACTAAGATCTGTTACTGAGATTAATTACAATTAAAAAAATAAAATAAAGCAGTTTTGCATAAACCTGTATTATAATCAAAACTTTGATTTATATAGCATAATAATAAAAATAATGTATTCTAAACTATTGCAATTATTTGATGTACGAGCTTGAAGTATTCCCATTTCGGACGATAAAATCATAGTTAAAATCACGCACGACGATGATACTGATAACGGCCCCAACTTTTGTAAGAGTTCCTGTAGAGAGTTCAAATTTGCGTGACTTATTGAACAGACTTCTAGCTTTAAATTCTGATACGAATGTATTCAAAGCAACTAAAGATCCGCTTGGACACCGGTCAATCTTGATGACTCATTAAATCGACTTTAAGATTTCACATGATTTGGCAGAAATACGAAAAAACACCAAATCTCTTACTTCATAAGTTGGAATTAAGTCATGTTGAGAAATATAATTTTGGTCTCTAAACATATACAGAGATAGGATTTTTTATAATAATATACAAAAAAAGTTCTTTGGTAAACAAAGACTAACTTTTAAGCGATTTCAAAAAATGAAATTTACAGAAAAGTCATGCGTAATTTCATCGATGCCGGCTGTGAATGTTAAAAGATCATATCGGGAATTGCGGAAACTAAGAAAAATGATTAATTGCTTTTCAAAATGTATACTAATTAAGCTTTTAATTTTTATACATATTGAAATTAAAAAATAATCATGACAAACAAATAATACTAAAGAATATTGTTGTACTGAATGAATTTGTTATTCAATGTAATTTCAATGCTTGGACTCGAGTCCAGAGTCAATTTCAGATACTGGTTTTTTATAGTCGCGATACGTATAAAAAATAACAATGATGATTAAAAATTGATTTTTATAGATGTCGATAAAGTTAGTCGACATTTAATAGTTATTTATGTGACTGGTGCATAATGAGAGGCATTAATACACGAGTGTGGTTTTATGAAACGAGCCGATAGGTGAGTTTCATAATAAGATCACACGAGTGTTTTAATGCCTAATTATGCGTACAGTCGCATACATAACTTTATCTACATGCATATCATAAGTTTTCTACAATATGTGAGAAAATTGTACCATGTTGCCTTGTATCTTAAAGAACCTGCATCTTAATGTTCAACATTAAGATGCAACTACATCAATAACCGACACTTTAATGACATGTAATACTTTAATGTTAACATTAAAGTGCAACCACAGATACAGGTTTCTTAATATAGGCTGTTTGCTTATCGTTTCTAAACATATAATAGGGAAGTTATGATATGGATGTAGATAAATAATCACTATCACTGGTATATTTTTGCCCCTGTTAATCCGATGTATGGTGATGTTGAACGAATGAATTGAATGCGTGTTACGCACCCAAGTAAGATGGGGAGATTGTCCCGTGCTTGGGCACAATAGCGCTGCGTATTTTTAGGTTATTTTAACATTTCAAGTTAGGTTATAATTGACTTGACGGAGTCACCTTGGCATCATCACGTGGAATAATATCAATCTACGAATTACAGTTTGCAGTTTGCTCGCAGAATATAGGCGGTATAACAATTTACTCTAGTATGTATAGTAGTGGTAAATGTTTACTCATTCTCCGAATAAGACTTATACAACGTTTGTGAAATCGGCATAAGTAACTAAAGTTTATGCGTTTTACTTATCTAGTGAGTTTGACGAGTGTTAGCACCCTATGAAGGACGCCATCATGATGTGATTTGAACACGCAGATGTACACTTATTTTGTCTGCAATAAGTTTGAATGCAGTATTAGCAACTGTTCAAAATTTCAAAACTGCGGAGAGCTAGAATACACTCACAAGGACTATACGACAATGCAGTGCTGCTGCCTCTGAGTGGCCTGATCAGTGGCAGCAGCATGATAAGCGACGCCTCGTCTTTTATTATCTGCATAACAACTTCTGTTTTAAACCACTGCTGCATTTTCCAAACAGTGGAGAAAGTGGTTGCTGCGGAGATTGTAGGTCGCCCTCCGGGCAGCCATGTTTTTTGAATTGCCGCTTCGCTATTTCGTGTTCCTACATTAATGACGTGACCAATTTTATACAGGGTGGTACTCGATAAACTGCACATATTGAAAGGGATGAAGTTTTAGGTTAATTTATCGGTGAAACAGTTTGTTTTAATAATTTTGTATTCATAAAAACACGATTATCTCAAAGTTTTGACTTATTATTACTCCTCGTTATAATTTTAGATCTAAAAACGTTAAAACAAAATAGTGAAATATTTGTAAATGTTTGAGATAATCGTGGTTTTATAAAAGCACAATGATATTTTTTGCAGTAATTTTCCACAAAAAAAGCTGTTACTCAGTTTTTTTTTAATTGTTCTAGTATTGTTATTAATTATTATAACCCTAACTTATGTCAATACTATGGATAATTTTAAATCTTTTTTGGGCGTTTTGATCAAAAGTTGCACCGTCACAAGTGTACTACTTTTTTAATATGAATGTGTAAAAAAACCAGTGCCATTTTATTTTTTTTACCCATAAATTAACCTAATATTTCATCCCTTTCAATATGTACAGTTTATCGGGTACCACCCTGTATATCATCTGGTAGTCTTATTAACTAGGTTTGGTGTCGTAGGCTCTTACACTAAAAGAAGGAATGCAATTGTCGAAGCATTATATACTCTATTGGTCACCAAAGTAGATTTAAAATGCTCGTAATATTACTATGCAGTTATTGTTCTTTGTCATCACGGCAGCTAAGTCTGGTTTTACACTGTATTTTCCTGAGCGCTTTTCTAAAAGAATACACAGCAGTACAAATGGTATGCGGTTGCACGTTTTTCCGAAAGCAAACATAACAGGATATATTTAAACAACCTTGATCCTTTATTCCGTTGTAGCCTCACGCGTAGCTCTCTAAAGGCTTATGTAAAGTATGATTCTGATGTCGGCGATGTGGACAGGCGACTGTGACCCACTGTTTATAAGTTCCAATTGGAATTGTCAAAGATGTAAACAAACTAGTAATGTTTGACACATAACCTCAAATATTCAAAATGCGTGTTTTTATTTTAAATAACGTAATTAATATTAATTTGATGTTAAGCTTTACATGAAAGTAATGATTGAATGTAAAATTCACAAACACCTCACGTGCGTGATTATCAGGGCTCGGACAAGTCATCGCAGAAACTGATACGGACATGGGACAAGACTATTATAGAGTCGCGACTTAAGATTATTATTTATTATTATCTAAAGCTGATATATTATTATCGTAATTTATAATTTGACCTTTTTAGTCGCATATCTGTCATCGGTTTGTTCCAGACAATGCAGAAGCTAATGGTTGCGTATGTGCAATGCAACCATCAGCATTAAAAAAATGTTAATGGAAATACCTTCACACATGTATGGTGAACTTTGGAATGCAGTAATAAATGTCATTGAAAAATATAATTAAATAACATTCTACATAATGCGATTCTATTGATCTTGTTCTATTGCCGTCTTGCGATTGTTTTGCGATGACTTGTCCGAGCCCTGGTGATTATCGACCAATACCTAGTCGTGAATTGGTTCGTTTAGTTTTGTTTACATCTTTGCTAATTACATTTGACGTAGACTTTACTATGAATTTATATGGAGTTAGGAGCAACCCAAGCGACTGACTTTGTACGTGTAGATCAGTTTCCCGGTACCGTGAGTATTTGGCCCGCTTATGGAATTAATTTCCAAAAATACCTTCTTAGTGTATCCGTAGGATATGCTTAGAAGACTGATCGATCAACGCGCAGACGGAAGAGAGAACATCTAGGCAAGTTTCAATTGTCAAGAACAGATCTCAGACCAGTTTTTTATTTTTGTCAAATATCCGAAATGATAGCGACCCTAATATCAAAGCGGGTGAATCTTATTAAACGGTCAAATAATTGCATTAAAGATAAGTACCAACTCAGTTGCGAGTCAACTAGCTTTAGCTAAAAAAACGCGTCCGAATAGGTCCGTCTATTTCTAAAACGAGAGACAGATAACACTAAGAGCACGCGCAAACGTGTCGCTGAATGTATCGGACTTAATCCATTGAATGCAATTATGCAATCAATTCAATGGCACGATATTGTTAATCCGTTAAAACAATTAGTGCAGTGTTCTCGAACGTTTGATAAATTCGCTATCGGTCCAATAGTTGTTGCGTTAACTATTAAATATATTCACATCGCGCTCTTTCACTATCGCAATATATCGATCTTCCTTCATGTAGCGTTTATTTATTTAGCGTTATTCTATGTTTGCGCTTAATTTAATCGTTGAAATTACCAGTAGATTATTTGTTTACGCGCAGTTTTCCTAATTTAAAAGTATGATTTGTCAGAGTCGGCGGAGCTTCGCCAGGCGGAGCTCCTATTTGTAGGTTAATAAGAATTTCTACTGTGAAAATTCGTGATGGGAAAAATCACGAACATAAATAATGCTGTATAAAAAATCGATACATGAAGGAAAACGATTCATGAAATAAAAGATTATGATAGAGCGCGACGTGAAAGTTCGCTGTGGCAGATATTATCTATAACCAGAGTATACTGGTGCTTATTGACCTGAGAAATTTACTCGAGCGTTCGCTAATATGAACGATGTGCGTGCCGATTTGTTGATCAGTTAAAAACCAGAATGTATTTTATAAATATTGTACAAGGTGGCCAGTGGCAGAATTCCGATTTCAAATTCAAATAATTTTCGAACGCGAAGAGTGAGGGAGATGCGGATGGGTGTTTTAGTATCGCGAGATTTGTGGATTAATAAAGTGAAAATGGATCGCTGGCCAGCTGAGCAGCGTGCATATGCAATAGAGGCGTACTTAACCAACGGTTTTTCGCCCATTATCGCAAGGCGCAAGTTTTGTGTTCGCTTCAATATACGGCGTATTTGTGATGGACCGTCAACTAAACTGATTGAGAGCTGGGTAACACGATTTAGAACTACAGGTTCAGCAGTAAATAAGCCAGGACCGGGCCCGCAACCAACGGTTACAACTGAACAAAACTTGGAACGCGTCAAGCAATCTGTACTCGAAAATCCGAGACTTTCCACCCGTAAACGCTCTACGGTCTTAGATATCCCCAGGTCGACATTGCAAACAATCCTCAAAAAAAATTAAAGTTCTATCCTTACAAAATTCAAATAGTCCAGAAGTTACAGAATACTGACTATGAATTGAGAAAATCGTATGCCGAAAAAATATTGGACAGATTTCGTCAAATCATCGTATGGGGAACATCTTCGTCAGCGATGAAGCACATTTTAATCTCGACGGCTATGTCAACAAAGAAAATTGTCGTTACTGGGCTACGGAAAACCCGAAACCAATGCATGAGATGCCGTTGCATAGTAAAAAAGTGACTGTTTGGTGTGCAATTTCAGCAAGATGCATTATAGGGCCTTATTTTTTTCAAAACGAACGTGGTACAGCTGTAACCATCAATTCAGAAAGATACTGTAAAATGATTGACGGTTTTTTTAGACAACACGTTGAAGATGGTTCTTTCTTCAATCGATACACATGGTTTCAACAAGATGGTGCAACTGCCCACACAGCCCGCCCATCAATGAATGCAGTTAGGGCATTATTCCCAGGAAAATTTATCTCCAGGTTTGGCGACATAGCCTGGCCCCCAAGATCACCCGATCTCAGTCCGCGTGATTTTTTTCTGTGGGGCTATCTCAAAAATGTCGTCTACAAAAACCAACCTGCGAACATCGCTGAGTTAAAAGACAATATTCGATCTGAAATAAACTTAATTTCTAGTGCACTTTGTAGTAGAGTTTTTGAAAATATGCGAAATAGGTAGGAAGAGTGCGTTCACAACGGAGGTCAACATTTAGAAAATGTGATTTTCAAAAAATGAAATCCGCATTTATTACCTTTTTAATGAAATAAAATGTATTGCTTAATATACTTTTTTTTTTTTTTAATAAAATTTTGGAATCGGAAATCTGCCACTGGCCACCCTGTAGTTACATAGTTAACTTACGAGTATATGAGACTCGTTAACTTTCTTCCTTTAAAAATTTGTTATACACTGAAACAATTACTTAGTTGGTCGCTTCTAACAGGATTGTGATTCTGTGCCTAAGTGTGTTGATTCCATACGAGCCTCACAAGATGCTTGATACAACACTAAACTAACAAGGACAGGTACCCAACTGTGCGGCTCCGATTTTGTTGATTTTGATATATGTTAGAGAGTAGTTTAAAATAACAGACACGTTTTTTTTTAGCCAGCTATCACCCTATAAGCCATTTTTGGCAAATATTATCCTCAACAGAATGAAACTATTCATAAATTAATTAAGCGTGATAAAACGGAATCGAAACACTTATATTATGAAGAAGAAAGATGTTTGTCACGAATTAAATCAAAAACTACAGGACCGATTTCAAAAATTCTTTCACGATTATAATTTTAACTCTATCCCTGAGTATTATAGGCTAAGTTATTTTTCTGCCTGGACGGAATCGCAGGCAAAAGTCGTTAGAGGTTTCTAAATGTAAAACAAACAAAACATGTATTTATTTTATTTCTTGAATTGAATGTCTAACATTTTTGTTATTGTTGCGTAACCTATATGCTTGCTTTGTTTACATTTCCATAGACTAAATATGTCTTTGTTTTTATTTTATTGTCTCTGTTTCCTTTGTGTTGCCAACTTTACCAGGCTATAAATTGTTTTTGGTCCTTGATGTTTTTCTTTTAACGTTGTTTTGTGTTAAGTGTGTCACTCTCCGTCTTGGCACCAAGCGGTTCCAACTGAAGATTAGTGCTGGCTTTACGGCTAGCGAATGCTGAGTTGGACCGTAACAATTTTTCTGTGTCTTGATATTTTTGTATCTATGTAATGTTTTGTTATGAATAAGTAAATGTCTCTTTATCTTTATCTCTAAAGTTATACTGGCTCGTATTCATTCAATGTTGATGAAATCAACACGTGTTTATGTTACGCAAAGAGCTCCAATTACAAGAGGAGGGGTGACTCCAAATCAAACACAAGGAATTTAATCGGCGCATGAAGCGTACGAAGGTAAATTGTACCTAAAAATCTATGCCAAGTGCCAGTCGGACCCGCGCACTCAATTCAATTTGAATTCGAATTACGAATCCGCGCCAGGCCGACTCATTATTTACTATTTTTTTGTTATACAGCCTTGGCTAAGTTCTATATCTATCGGAAAGATTGGTCACATTTAATGACGTTTAGGGAAATTGCATTGTTTGCGGGTGGTAGAACCTTGTGCGGGGTCCGTCCGGATCGCTGCCACCATCTTATCCATTAACCTACCACCAAACAGCAGTGTTCGCATTGGTGTGTTCCGGTTTGGGGATAAGACAGCCGGTGTAATGACTAGCATAGAGGCATTCCATCTTAGTCCTCAGGGTTGGCAGCGCATTTGCAGTCTTAGGCTTGCAGTCTTGTGAATGCGAATGTCTATGGGTCACAGTTTCCACTTACCATCAGGTGGCCTGTGTGCTCGTCAGCCTACCCTATACCATAAAAAAATACATTAGTGTAAAAAAATACATTTAATAATTTCATTGTAAAACTTGACTTTTTTTAGCTTTCATACGCAAATAACAATAGAGCACATGGTCAAACACTTTTTTATATTTTAAATTGAAAATTAATAATTTATTTATAAGTTACATTTTGGTCCGAGGCTGTATAGTCATAGTAAATAGCTTGAATGTTTTACCGTTTTTAAGACTCAAGAAAAATAAAAATAGGTTGCTAAAAAAATTGCTGTCATTCCACCGATAAGTTGCTAAAATTGTACAATCTATTAGCATCATACCAAAAAAAAAATGTCTCGCACCCTCTCCAAATATTCACGCCCAGTTTGTGTACTTATATCCAATTATCCAATCTAATAACACATCGGTAACAGAATTAAACACTAAACAACTTGCCGACCATTTCATTTCGTATCGAAACGGTCCGTTATATGTAAACTGATCGCGTGTCTGCATTGGAAAATACACCGGTGTTCAAATAAGCAATATACCATTACGAGGTGCATTATCCGAGGTGTGTACCATTATTGAATGATTGTGTTAGTTGAATTATCGTTTTCGCCCGGTAATTGGCACGTATAAGGACACATGCAGCTTTGGCAATTTACGTCAGGGATCGTTACCTCGTTTGATTAGCCTCGACGCAGCCGTGTGTTTCATTGGGAATATTTAAACTGAAAATTGAATGTTTCTTTGCATTGTTGTAACTTTTGAATTTGGCTTTGTAATAAAGGGTATATAGACAGCGAAGTTGGTGTAAATCTCTCAAGGCGGTGAAGATCGCGGGGAGTAGATGGATGTGAGTCGTGGAGATCAGCTGTGGACATCTTTCGGCTGACATTGGTGATGGTGACAATCAATTACTGGGATTCAGTTGTTTTTGTGCCGACAGTGTCTCAAGGAGATTGAGTTGCTAAAAAAAATTACGTTTTTTTGACGTTGTAGATATTATGATCAGTGATCGTACTTTTTCCAGTGTTTTTGGTGCGTTGACGTCAAATGACACTCGACAGCGACCTAGGGTTGTCGACGTGTATAATATGATTGACGTTTAAAATTATGTACTTAATATTATGTTGTCATTGAAAATAAAACACTTTTTTTGTACTTAATCAGTTATTATAATTGTGTATAACATTTATTAATGTAACCCAACATTCCTCAAATTTTTCGGAGGGTATGCTGACGATTAGTTTTCGTAATTTTGATTGCCCTGTCGAACAACAGCAATCAGGTTGTTTATTATCTAAAAATAAAAGTAATGGTTTGATACAGATATAGTCGATAGATGATGGTAGAGTTACTATTGAATTTAGATTACTTGGAATTAAGTAACCGAGAAATTGTAAAATGCAACATGTTAAAATGTACAGTCTGTCTATGAACTTATTGCTAAATTACCGTGTTACATTTCCTCATATACTCGTAGTAAATTAACCCTTCATTTCATTATGCATATTGGGTTTACATGTTCTGATAATATTTTCTGTAGGTATTTCCGATTTTTTTAATACGCTATTTGATTCTTGGTTCAAACAATTTAATATTGGGCTCTACTGACAACCCTAGCACCGCACCAAAAATGCTGGAAAAAGTACGATCACTGATTATGATAAACTAGGTCCGTTCAGTTTCCAAGAAATACTTCTTGGAAAGAAACAAATGAAAAAAAAAAACATGAGAGACGATTTTGCCCGAAGCCTAATTTGTATGAAAATATGTGTGCTTCGCTGTTGAAGCGTGTCAGCTTATCAGCTTAACAGATAATTATTGAAATATGAAACGCTTACAAATTTTAAAATAGGCGGATTCAAAAGCACTGCACCACTGCATTTAACCAACCCATTCAACGACGCACTGTTGCCACGTGCGTGGGGTGCAACACAAAGACGCCATTAACTAGGCGGCCAGAACAGCTAACGAACGCAACTTTATTATAAACCCCAATATTTCTTATGTATTTCTATATACAGGGCGTCCCAAACTTATGGGACATGAAGGGGAAGTACCTTAAATATCGTAGATAGTGTATTTTGCTGAAAGAAGACTTTATGTTATTTTTAAAAGTTAGTAATTCTGCATTCATTGATTTTCTAAAAATTAATTGCTTCGTCTGGGAATCGAACCGACTTAAATGTCAAAAAAAAGCATCCTACTTTTATGATGCCAATCGAAAGAATAGCTAAAAAATAATAACTCTGCTTAAGTAACATTGTATTTTAAAAGAAAGGAACAACGTAAAATTAATCATCATAATCAAATTAAAAACAAACATGAAACTGCCGTAGTCAATTAAGTGGGTATTTTTTTTAAATAAAATTTTAAATAAATAAAAAAAAAAAAAAAAATCATTTTACGTTGTTCCTTTCTTTTAAAATACAATTTTACTTAAGCAGAGTTATAATTTTTTATCTATTCTTTCGATTGGCATCTTAAAAGTAGGATGATTTTTCTTTGACATTTAAGTCGGTTCGATTCCCAGACGAAGCAATTAATTTTTAGAAAATCTATGAATGCAGAATTACTAACTCTTAAAAATAACATAAAGTCTTCTTTCAGCAAAATACACTATCTACGATATTTAAGGTACTTCCCCTTCATGTCCCACATAAGTTTGGGACGCCCTGTATATATATGTCTACAGAAAAAGCCTAAAGCTTCGTTTGCATGAGAAATGCGGCCTTTTTTTTAAAGGGTCAGTATTATTAGCAATACTTTTTATCCCACCTATTTATTTCGATCTGCAAACGAAGTACTCGTGATTAATCTCCACCCCTGGTCATTTTGGACGTGTGCCTCGTAGTCGGGGCTTTTGATGGCGACCGTGATTCATGAATCCATGGAGTTGCTATTTTTAATTATTACTTGACATTGACTTTCAGTGTTGTCATCTTCCAAAATACACTTATTCGTTAAATAGCTAAACTAGTTTACATGGATTTTGGTACACAGGATATATCCGCAGTGAAAACGTTAAAGACAAAAAGTAAAGTCGCCATCATTAAAACTTGTCCATGCAAACAAACCTTTTAAACAACATTAATTCTTATATTTTTACACTAGCTCTCCATCACTAATAAATCCATAAGCGCTAATATCACTTTTAATTCGATATTTCTTTGTTTTTTTTTTTATTTGATGTTATTCCGACATTCGTATCAAGTCTGTTATTGTATATTATGATGTCTATAAAGTAATACTATACCAAGAAGTGGTGTTTTAAAACGACGAAATAACATTAGACGCCATTGTTGACAGGGCTACGGCTTTTACTTACCTTTCACAATACATATCGGTGTCTACCTTAAACAATTCTAGTGATTCTGAGTAAAAAACAGATTTTAAGCGATTATCAACCTTAGTCTCCTTTACCCTTCAGCAGTAAACTCACCAAACCATAGACAATATCAATATTGCGCTTTGTTTGCGCCGTTCGTTAACTTCACAGAAGATAAGGGTTATTCATTCGTTTTTTAACACTCAATTTATGGCCGCAGATATGAATATGAATATGAAGTGTATTTAAAGTAAATAGCGCCTCCCAGGGTTTCTAAATTCTAACCCAAGTTATTACATTTGACATCCAATTATAGCGCACTACGCACCGGTGCGGCCTTTGATCATGGTGCATTGTATGGGTACCTAGGCTGTTAATTCGGGATATGACAAACGCAGGCATGTGGGAGGCATATACTAGGGTTCGAGTATATGATTAAATGGCTAGGGTTGCCTCATGAAAATATATAGAAATTAAAAGTCCTGTCAAATTTTCCAACAACAGAGATTCATTCTAAAATTGTGCTGTTTAATGATTTTATTTTTGTAACGCATGCGAAAACACATGTTTTATATTTTAGCTTCCGTTTTTGTATTGATTAATAGCTAAATTTTTTTTTGGATATATTAATAGTGAAAATGTGTTTTTTTGTTTGTCGCTTAATACAAAAATACATTCTCATAATTATAAAACTATATTACTATCCAATGTTATCGCCCAGAGTGCTGCGTTATTACTAGGCTAGAGCAGGTTTTTAGGCTTATTTAGTCAACTAAAACTAACAACTATTATATTTAAAACTTGCTTATAAATTATACATAATGAAACTCTTTGTATACACACAAATCTGCGAAAGTTTTGTGACATTTGCCAAGTCCGGCCGCAATCCCACATCCCTCCTAAAACTCGTACATCTCAGGAGATGTCCTGACAACCCTAGTCCTGACTAAGCGATCCGCAACAGTTTTGAGCACACATCAGAATGCCAACACCGAAAATCAGACTGCGATCATGCTTCAGTACCTAATTCCAATAAATAACAAAGCAATATTCAGGGACTCATTCTATTGAGCCGACGGCTCTGTCTGACATTTAATCCAAAGTAATTAGCATTTGATACGCCCAGGGGCTTTAGTTCTCCTTGTTTTGCGACGCCGAATGTACTTTATAAAATTAAAATTGCAAGTAATACAGTGTGTTGTTCGTATCGTATTGGAGCTGTGACAGATGGCATTTGGCTTCAATTATGCTGCTTTTTAAAATCGCAGTTTTTTTTTTCGATATTGCATGACCGTTTGTCTGTTTTTTTTTATGGCATAGAGAAGGCAAACGAGCACACAGGCCACCTGATGGTACGTGGAAACTGTGACCCATAGACATTCGCATTCACAAGACTGCAAGTCTAAGACTGCAAATGCGTTGCCGACCCTGAGGACCAAGATGGAATGCCTCTAGTTCCCCAAACCGGAACACAACAATGCGAACACTGCTGTTTGGCGGTAGACCCTGCACGAGGTCCTACCACCCGCGAAACGGATATAAAGCAAATATTATCGATTTAGTATTCTGTTATAAGATTGTTAACTACCTTGTAATTAATTAACTTTTCCTACCTACTATGATATTGTAAACTATTTATAATTATAATGTAATGATGTAAACCTTTTTCTTGAAAAAAATATACCTTGCCGAGTTTCTTACGCTGTTCTTCTCGGGGCAAAGGTTTTATTTTTCGAACCGGTGGTAATGCTTTTTGACATTCATAGGTGCATTATATTATGCCTAAATTGAAGAATAAAGAACTTTGACTTTGACTTTGACTTTGACTTTGAAGTAAGGTATCATAAATTGTCTAACATAACGTAATTAATAATTGCCATCGCATGGCTGTCTAGATAGGTGTTTTTATGTGGTGAAAATAAAACGCAATGACATTATATGATTAAAACATCCTCTCCGTACTCTCCTCGTTGTAATTTTAATAATCCTATCGGCGGATTGATTTGGTCGAAGAATAAGAACGAGGTGGTTGTCAAACGATATTAACAGTCCGTATTGCACATAGGAAGTCAAAGTAGTAATCATTCTGTATTGTAATTTTTTAAAGTGCGTAAAACAATGATTTTTTTGTCAAATGAATTTACTATAAATAATGCACAACCCGCGGTAATTAGTCAGGCTGCAGTAGAACATGCAGTATGCGCGACAAAAATCAAATCAGAACATTCTTTTTGCTTTGTACAACCAATCTGAGTGGCGTCCACTTTAGTAAAATTAGAAACATGAAACGCACAGGCTTCAGGTCCTAGTGTGCGTTTCAATGCCAATGAAATGCATCTGTGTGCAGCTCCAATGCGCATGCCTCCCCCCGTATCGGCTTTGGGGTGGTTAGGGTGGCCTGCCCGGGAATTCTATTGATAGACCTCAGCTAGCCTAGATGCCCTGGCAACGAGCTGCCTGACGCAATATTTGATTAACGAATGCTAGGAGTTTAACGGAGCGCTGTAAAATGAAGTTATCATTTGAAGACTCAATCATAATTATACTAATTGGTCACGTAATTTCGTTAATCGAGCAAGATCTTAAAATCATTTTATGTTTAAGAAATGTTAGATAATACCAAAACAAAAATAGGTCGCTTCTAAAACATTGTGATTTTTGTGCATAAGCGTCTTGATTCCGTACGAGCCTGACAAGACGTTAGATACATCAAGCATGCAGTTGGTGTGTATGGGTCTCAGATCTCACTTACCATCAGGTGGCCTAAGTGCTCGCTTGCCTTCTAATTGCCAAGATTTCATTTGAAGCAGTAAACAACTTGCTATTGTTATTATCAACCTCAGTTGATATAACTAATATCCTAGCTGTGGTATTAATTTTTCATTGACTAATACAAATGTCTCTAGGTCAGCAATTTTTTTCGAGTGATATATTCTCCGCTGTGTTCATTAGTTTTAAAATTATATACGTACCTATAAATCAACTGCCATCGAACGGAAATAAGCTTTTGATGCTCTAATAAAATTATACCGAGCTGCCTTTTAATCCGGATTACTTAATAACGTCGCTGTTACGGATAAAGCAATGAAGTGCTTTTTGCGCTTTGAAATTAACCTGCTAAAGGTCCATGCAAATGGAGTCCATTGCATTTACTGATTAAATCGCTAGCCAACCCTTGTACAGACTGATTACATTGTCCATCCAGTAATTGGCTTGGCAACGGACGTTGCGAGATCCATTCAGGAGCTCCCGTTTGTGATCTTTGAGGCAATCCTAGATTTCGAGGTGGTGCGAAGGGGTGCCCGTCATGTAGGGAGGGACTAATTCTCGCTTAAAATATTTTTCTATTCCATGTTCAGACCTTGTGTCATATTGAAAACAACTTTGTAACATCAAAATGTTTTTGCTAATACAGCTCTTTTATCGTAAACAAAGTAAACTGAGAACACATAATGGACATAATTTGGCCAATTTATTGTGCGTGATTGCTTTATTTGATTTAAAATCGTTGTTTCATGCAAATAAGTGGCACTTTGAGGTTAGAGAGTTGTTTACCGCCGATTTAAGTTTAACACGGTGTTATTAATTGAATTGTTATTCATGAAATGGTGTTCTGATTCTAATCAATGAACCATGTGCTCAGGTGAGGTATCAACCGGTTGACAGTATGTTAAACATCCTTTGCGCTTCAACGCTTCCACGTCAAAAGCAATGACTTTGATATGTGACTGGAAAACAAGTTGTTCCGAGCGTGAAAACACCACCCACAAACAGCACCCGTTCACGAGTATAACGCGTATCTCAGCCACCGCCTCCCTACATAAAGCTACCTTCTTGACAACAGTGATTAGATGTGCATAATTTTATACCTCTCGTTATAAGTCAACAAAACATGTTACTAACGAAATAGTCGTTGGCAGTTGTATAGACTGTACGCCAAGATATGTAAATACAGAATAGGGAATATGGTATTCAATCTTTGTGTAAAAGATTAAGCTCAAATAAAACCAGAGAGAAATGGAGTTAGCTCGTGAAAAAGGGTGTAAGTACATCACTAAGAATATAACCTTCGCATTTATAATATAAGTGCCAGGTACTAGATTTATACTGCTTCATTTGAAACTCGAACGACTTGTAATCTTTTGCACTGGGGTACAAATCGAGTTACTTTGTAAGATTACCGACACAAAGAGGCGAAGAAAGTGGTTTCCCCGTCACGAACATCTGGCCGAGGCTCAAAGGGCTTTGAAGAATGTTTAAAAAGATAAACGGATTTTAATGCGGAACAGGATTATACCAGGACAGACCGGTAACTACTAACTATAGGTAGTATTATAGTTACCCCTACTCCCTCAATTTTAACCCGTTAGGGGATGGTTCTCCCAAAATCCCTTCTAAGTGCACCACTTAGTAAAAAAGGGTACAAGTCCACTTAACTCGTAACAATAAAGGGTATATACATCAGAGTTGGGCAAAAATTATCTATTTACGAAAAACCGGGAAGATAAATAAATCATCTATTTGAAGTAACTAAATAATCTGTCATTTGTTATTTTGAAATTTGTTCGGATTTTAAATAAAAGATGAATGTCAGTAGTACAGTCATACAGAACTAGAAGTGGTCGGGCATGATGAAATGAAAATAACCTACAGCAAAAATAATGAATGTTTTGTACATACTTAAATATATGAATATAAATATTATGGGTTTTTTTTCTCCTGCAGTAGCTATTTAACACATTTATGGAAAGAAACATACACTGTCGCAGCGTTTATGTTGCAATAATTATTTTCTGATTATATGAGCAATGTCAGTGTGACGGTTTGACCCGACATGACATTCTGTATACATTTATTATTATAAATAAGCTTACTTCAATAACAAACGAGGTCGGTTATCTTCATCTAGATAATTTATCTAAATAAAAAAGTTGACAACGCACTATTTATGATTGAATTTATCTTCGAATAAATTTATTTGAAATGTTTTTATTTTAAATAATTATCTAGATAAGAAATTATCTAGATAACGCCCGACTTTGTATACATGAACGGAGTTTTCTAGAGTTAAACACTTTTTCACTTGATCTTCGAAAGACTTGTCTCACTAGGACTCCAGATTTTAAGTCGCCAGGGTTCTGCTTTGCGTTGATCGATCTTGGCCTCTCGGTAAAAACAATATCGTTACAGATTTTATATGGTTGTATAATGGTTGTCATTTCGAGCATCTCCTTAGTCAATGGAAAGGATTTGAAAAAATGATGCATTTGATTCATTTTAAATATCATGTTTCATACTAACATTTACTGCTTATGACCTGCACAATCGATATCCATATACAATGTGTGGCCCAAAACCGGGGCGAAAAATTAAAACGTAGATTCTACTCCTCAAACTAGACAACTTTTGTTTAGCAACTTTTTAAAATCATAAAGTTTTTAGATTGTTCATTTTTCAAACAAAGTAAATAGTATAATCAATGTACTTAAAACTCCGTCTAATTGACATCGCCTGTCAGTCTAGTCACTCTACAGACATAACCAATTTCATAGTACATTGCGTGTTCGAATTAACTTTATAATGTAATAAAATTCAAACCGCAAGTTTTTTTTCAAAGTCGTCAAACAAACGTTGCGTAGTTTGAGGAGTAGAATCTACGTTTTAATTTTTCGCCCCGGTTTTGGGCCACACATTGTATAAATCATTTAAGTTTTATTTATCAATACGAACACGAACTGAGTACAAGTTTATTTTTTATCTATATGTGACGTGGTTCCTAAGAAGAGATCATTGTGTATTGCCATTACATTGCCCGTAATACACGCATGCTCCGATAGGCCTTCTCACAGAGCGCACAATGTAACGGCAATACGCCTGTATAGAGATAAAAACCGATTTGAAGGAATTTTGTTGTAACTAAGAACCATTAACGTTTAAACCTGCCCGCCACCGTGTCGGTGCTACCGTTTATAAAGCTAGCACGACGCCTCAGATAAAAACACAAGGTCACGGTCTCCAATTGATGCACCACTATAGAACCTTGTCGTATAAAATGTAATTTCTATCCTCGCCACTTGACGCTGTCATCATGACAGGGTCCCATATAACAATTACAGTTTTTTTTTTTCAAACTTGCAATAATAGTGGTTTCATACTTTATTTTTCATATTAACAATCAAAGTTAATCTAATATTGAACTGTAATGTACTTTATGTGAACTTTTGCGAAAGAATGAACCGAAGATCCACATGGAAAGATTCTGTATTTTATTAATATAGGGGTGTTTGAGAGATACGTGTATTTTACGAGAGATTATCAACGATAGCGCACACACATTTAACTCATTCGGCTCTCTTTTTGTTGTGGGGGTTGAAAATGGTAACATCGCCCCTTACACCTACTGGGGCCCGTTTCTCAAACCGTATTAGTCTAATAATATTAGTGTTTTGTCTCGTAAATAACACTAAAAAATGAGACAAAACACTAATATTATTAGACTAATACTTTTTGAGAAACGGGCCCCTGGAGTCGTATTATTGTATATAATCTTCTCTCGTCGTCTCGTCCTACGCGGTAGTCGTTTATTTTGAAGTGGCCAATTGCGAAGGCTTACCAGTCTCGGAATCGCGTTATTTTGTTAAAATATTTATTACACTAATTGGTTCTTATAGGATTAGTACCGTCTGTTGTGTTCAATATAAATTTAAAATAACATCTTATAAAGGCATGTTATTTCGAGAAACAAAAACAAAAATATGTTTGGAGTACCTAATTAACTAATTAGATCAAAACGCCTCTTCAAATTTTATTTCGTTAAGCTTATCAAGTTTATTGGCTTATCAAAACAAGACAAAGTAATGAGCGTGATTATTCGCTGGCGAAATAAATGCTTTCGAAGCTGTTTACTGATCGATTATTATCAAAAGACCCACACCCAGTTAAAATAATGATCTATTAACAAAACCGCGTCTGCATCACTCCATTTTGCCCACGTGCCATAACTCTGAAGTTTTATAAAAACTTAACTGTAAAACTGGCCACATAATTCATTATAAGTAAATTATACTCGTCTTTTATCACCAGGGCCCGTAATTTTCATGCCGTTGATGCAAAAATGACGTCACGCTACATAGAGTGTGATTCCAAATGGTTTCATTGTAATTATTAGCCATTAGTCGTCAATCATTTAATCATGTTGTGCAATGAGTTTAATCTATTGACGCGTAGAAAAACAAATATCTGCTCTATACCTAACACGCAAATTAAACTATTTGATTGAGAAGGACCGTGGCCAAAATCATCGAATAATATTATCATTTAAAAAATAGTTTTTATGTTGTAATAAAAATTCATACGATTAAATAGTCATACAAACAATTATCGCATTGACATACATAAAAAAAAATATGTCTCAATTTGGCATTTTTAGTAATAAGTGGTGAAAAAAAAAATGATGCTGCCGAGATCCGTATTTTGATTGGGATTAAGCTGTTTTTAACTATAATCACTTTGCCGTTTCTTGTTTTTTTGTACCAGCTTATACATAAATAAACAAATTAAAGCAGAGCACCTTGTATGTAAAATTACGTAATTTTGACGTCATCGGCATCAAAATTACGACCCCTGTTTATCACCTAGTCCGATTCAATCAATCAATCGTTTATTTCAGCAATTTACATGAGTAGCCTAGTTTACATTAATGTATCAAGTGTAGGATGAATAGTAAATAAGTAATATCGACGGTTCTGTGACTCAACCTCGTATTTAGAATAATGTCCAGTATAAACTGACACTCACAAAGTACACGAGTGCATTCTTGGTGCGTGTCAGTTTATACTGGACATTATTCAATATACGAGGTTGAGTCACAGAACCGTCGATATGCTTCTGTATTGTAGTTATCTAGTACTAGACAAACATTTGGCTAGGCTTGGAGGTGGGTTCCTGTCCCCAAAACTAGGTAAACCTGTCTTATAAGCAGGGCTCGGACAAGTCATCGCAAAACAATCGCAAGACGGCAATAGAACAAGATCAATAGAATCGCATTATGTACAATATTATTTAATTAATTTTTTGTTCAATGACATTTATTACTGCAACCCAAAATTCACCATACATGTGTGAAGGTTAACCATTAACATTTTTTTTAATACTGATGGTTGCATTGCACATACGCAACCATTAACTTCTGCATTGTTTGGAACAAACCGATGACAGATATGCGACTAAAAAGGTCAAATAAATTATAAATTACGATAATAATATATCAGCTTTAGATCTTAAGTCGCGACTCTATAATAGTCTTGTCCCATGTCCACATATCAGTTTCTGCGATGACTTGTCCGAGCCCTGCTTATAAGGAACAGGGTCTCGTAGTACCAACGCTTTTGTATTTATCACCCTCTTACCTACGAACTCATAATCATAATCCCATATTAATCCCACATTAAATGGTAGCACTAGGTGCATGGCGGTCTAATTATGATTGAGTATATTGGGATGACCGCCCGCTGCGTGATGCGACGCAGCCATACATCGAAGCGTATACAAGTCACTAGGGGAGGCAAATCCCGCGCCCACATCTCTCCATTCAATTTATAAAGCTTTAAATAATTCGTTCCAACACAATATTTATCTACCTGCCAATACGCTACTAATTGGGCTGTCATTGTTTGATGAACAATACGCAATATGCGGAAGTTCATAATATCGGATTGCATTGTCATGTTTTCACTTGTTAGTTGCCCAATTTGGTTTCATTTTACGACTGCGCGCCCCGTAACGTAATTGGCGTTGCACTGTGGCGTACACTAAAAAGCGGGGCGGTTTAACGTGGTTTGAGTGCAACAGTGCATCATCCATTAGCCCAATTGAACCTTTACCACCATATAACGGTATCACAGTGACATTATACAACATTTTTTTGAATACTTGTTTTGAATTGAATCATGCCGTCACTGTGTTACAGACCTGATCTTGTCCTAAACCGAGCTTTAAATAATAGATGGCCTGCTTCACAATCGACGAGTAAATTTATCTGCCATTCAAAAGTTATTCTTTTTTTAAATATTCAAATGTGAGAAAGGAAAATGGGTTTATTTATCTGATAATTGTGCTTTACTTGTCGGTTGTAAAATAGGCGGTAAGTAATATATATCCATGAATTAAATGCAGTTTTTTAGGAAGACATCATAGACAACTAGCAACTCTGCTTATGCTTATGGATGCGTCTTAAGATATTGGTCTGACACAAAATTACTACACTACCGTTTTATACTTTAACCATAGTACGGTATTATTTCACTCAAAATGAGCGAGTCCTCAAACTATATAGAGAAACACATTATTTAATACATAAAAGACTAAGCCGCAGGAATAAATACTCGTGATTATTCTATCAAACAATAAAATTGCACTTACAATCAATCAAATCTCCAAAACATGTAGCCGATGTGACGCGTAATTCGTCCATGCTATTATTTCTCCCTCGACCCTCTTAATAAGTACTCTGCAACCCTTGCTTCATATTCAAAGAGACCTATATAGATCTATAAAATCTGAATAACTCAAAGCACCCCTGCCCAAATGAATCTCACCCTCTCATCGGTCATTCTAGTTTGTCAGCGCCGGGCAAATTAATCAATGCACCAAACACAAAACTCCTCTTTAAAATTGTTACTAGGACGATGTTTTAGCCGTTTGCCCGGCTTTTAATAACTCCCCTTTTGTAACTGACTGGCATCTGGATAAAAAGCTGTATTCATTCGGGGCTTTATCGAGTTTTACCGGTCGGTTTTTGTAGTTTTTACTGTGGCTTAATCTTTGATTGGACTGTAACTTAAATTGACTTATTATCGAGTTTTGCCAGGCTGCATTATGAATGAGGTTTTGACCTTAATCTTTCTTTGGACTGAAACGTAAAATGGGTTATCGATTTTTAATTGGATTGAAACTTGAATTGCCTATTGAGATCGAGACGCATTAGTAACTTTTGCTTTGTGTTTTCAATGTTTAAGCTACTGATAATTAAATAATGATTGATTTCTCTAACTAGCTAAGGCGTTTGATGCATGAACTAATGCGTTAGTTGAGTCATAGAATAACTTGCCATAGCTACCTGCTATTACCAGCTTTGGTTGATGTAACTAAGGCCCGTATTAATAAACTGATCTCAACTCAAAATGCTCGTCTCGAGATGCGTCAATAATGACAGTGTTCTATGGTTTGGCGTTTACTTTGACGTATCTTGTGACGGACCTCACATTCAAGATGAGTTTATTAATACGGGGGACAAGATGGTTGAATGAAAACGAATACGAATAATTATTCTGGTTTGTTTTACATGACTTTGGCGAAATGACTGCGGAAAACACGGGTGGACTGAGGAGTGAGGTTGATGAAAAAAAAAACGTTTTGTTTTGTAAAACTAGTTAGCTGGCTATTTCGAAACGTCATCCACAGTTACGTGATGTTGCTTTTAAATCGAGAATGCGAGAGTTAAGGTTTTTTGTTCGGTTATTGAACGAAACGAATTTTAGGTGTCTGAAAAATAAATCGTCCTCTATTCAACAAGGTAATATCAATATCGTTTTTGATCTGTTATCGTATTGTCAACGTTTTGATAGCTCTTATTTTCTTGACATTAATGGAGGCTGGAAACAATACCATAACAGGTCAAAGACGATATGTTTTTTACCGTCGGTAAAGGAGGCCCTTTGCAATCAATATGCTAAATTTATTAAGACGGACTACAATATCCCGCCTGTCTTAGTTTAGTTGCATTAGCCAGATAGTTGCAGTTATGTTCTCTTGCACGAATCAATAAGTTTACACCGGTGAGTTTATCCGTGGGATCACATGAGTCAAATGTAAATAATACGGGACAAATCAGGAGATTATGTACCAATCACACTAAGTGATATTTAAAGTCAATCAATGTTAATCGATGACGTAGTTAGTTTTGGTTTTTATCGCAATGAGGAGGCACGCGAGCACTCAGGCCACCTGATGGTAAATGGGATCTGAGACCCATAGACATTTGAAATCTGAATACTACAATCTTAAGACCCCAAATGCGTTGCCAACCCTGACGCAATGCGTCTATGCTAGTAATTTCACCGGTTGTCTATCCCCCTACCGGAACACAGCAATGCGAACACTGCTGCTTGGCGGTTGGTTAATGGATAAGGTGGTGGTAGCGATCCGGACGGACCCTGCACGAGGTCATACATTTTGACAGCTGTTCTGACATTGCTGGTGAAATTCGACTTCACTTTGAAGATATTCGTTTATTTTGTTTTTCGTCGTGTATTGCCCGAAGTTTCCTTTTGGTTGTAAATGTAGCTAACTTGTGTTCTGATATTTATGAACACCTCGTCTGTTCTGTTATATTTTGATGGCATTGTTGAATAAATGGTTTTAAGTTAAACGGTATTAAAATTATTAATTTTCTCCATTTCTCCCCTTTTGCCTTGCAATACCCTTCATGAGCAGAATAACATTTGAGTGAAGCTTTATCTATTTTAATCGAGATCATAAATATGTGTATACACTATAGTACCTTGTCTATTTAATGTCATGTTCAAACTGCCATATCATAATTATCACAGCGATTCAAGTGAGAAGGTACTAAAATTTATACATATATATGAACTCTACTGTACACTGGATACCCATCTACTGTGTATACCTGATAGCGACTGGATAACAAAACATCGTTGACAAAGGATGTAATATAAAACTGTTGAAGCCAGTCTCGAGAGATATTGCAGTTTCCCTCCGCTTGACGTTTACTTTGAATTTACTTAATAATGCTGTACCCTTACCATGAGTGGCAATACTCGCTAGCGAGTTTCAGTGGTACCACTGGTACTGGTGTCTCAGCCAGGGCCGGATTATATACTCATATTTAAATGCAAAATTCAAAATGTTCTCATGCTCATGTTTAAAAGAACAGTCATGTGCAGGCTAATATGTTTACCAGCGCATTAGTGGCAGGGTGCAAGCCCATCGCCTAACAGGACTACAAACCTTTATTCCCTCAGGCAACTTACGACATCCTCGGGATGGAGTGCCGCTGTTCTAACCCGGCAACCATTCCGGTCAGTTGATCCAATATCCCCCACATATACCTATCCGTCGCCGATACCCCTTTGGGCGTATGTTTTACTCGTTTTGCATGGCTCACTGCGGCGTGATGCAAATAGTGTTGGGCACTAATTGACGGATTACAGCGTTGGTTTCCACCGTGGGCGATAACCCCCCAGTGGGTGAAATCACCCCTTGGGTGGCGCTGGAGCTTTCTGGGAGCTAGGTGGTGTCGGGAGAAACGCATATGTGTGAAAGTGAGGGGGGGTGGAATGCATACAGGGGTAGGTTCTCCCTAGGTATTAAAACGATGGATACGATCACACATTGATACAGGATTGAAACCCAACACATGTCCGTTTCAGAGGGCTTATCATATGCTGGAGGGTTAAATTTATTAAAGAAATTTCGACAAGAAAGTAGCGCAGATGTATTCGTTGGTTTTTGGCGACCGACAGGAGATTATTTAAAATATGAAACTGTAATCATTGAGATTTCGTCAAAAATTTATAGATGTAAGAGCAAAAGTGATAGCTTAATAATAAGAAACAATATGAAAGAGTAGGACAATAGGATTAAGTGTTAGAGCGAGACAGGGAATTCATTTAACTATGTGTTAGAGCAGGATGGAACATAATAAAGAGATTGCCAAGATCTCCGTCTTTGATTAATACGCCTATACATAGATGTACACTTGAGAAAGATTTTAAAACAAATAATTTACCTGTGATTGTAGACTAAACACATTAACGAGAATTCAAGCTTTATAATAAGTTTTCTTGGTGTAAATAAAAACAAACCAAGCTTTAGAGCATTCTTTTGTTATTTAATAAAATTGTCTAAAGGTTTTATTTACTTTTCTTGCAAGTAGGGAGACAGGTGGTCATAAACGTGGAGAATCTCACTGGCTATGCGACAAGTTTACGCAGCGATATTTCTTTTCGAATTCCTCTTTGCGAGTAAGCCTCTTGCTTGCGCAAACAAGTCTTTGTTTAGGAATAATCGAATTGAACTTTTCATATTACGTTCTCGAGTGGAACTAAATACCTTATTTTTTATTGTTAGTTAAACTTTTGTGGTAGGGCGAAGATTGAATGATAAAATATTTTTCCTTGTATTGTTTTTTATTAGGAACCGTTATAGTTTCGCTATGTGTTCGTCTGTCTGTCCGCGGTTTAACTACAGAGCTGTAATTTGGCACAGTTAGACATTTGAATTAAGCTGTGAAAATTGTTAATTAAAATCTTGAAAGAACATAACGTCGTTTAAAAAAAAACGTACATAGTTAAGGGCTTTAATTAAAACAAAACTTAATTGATTCCTTTGTGTGACGAAAGTTACCCGTATAGTTTGTATGACTAACTTTCGTTACACAAAGGAAGCGATCGTGATTTTGTTTTCAATAAGCCTTTAATTATGTAAAAAAAATTTGATAACGGCGTATGTTCTTTCAAGATTTTAATTAACAATTGTAATTAGCAAATAAATTGAGCCACTTAGTACTGAATTTACATAGAAAGTGGCTTGAATTCTTTACTCCCAAGCATAGATAGTTATTGTCAATGTCGATATTTGGGGGACTGTTTACGAAATATTAAACTAAACAGTTGCGTCCCATCTATGCATCCAAAACTACAAGTAATAAACACTATTATTCTATAGATTCCTATATTCAAACGGCGGATAGATAAAGCTTACACCATTTTGATATTTGATACTTTTTGTATTGTTAAATGTTAAACTTTACGGCTCACTTGGGGAGTGAGCCGTATTTGTCCGCCGTTCGGATATAGGAACCCACACTTATAAATACACATAGATAACGCAAATGAATCTACTTCGCGTGTCCGAACCCCGATCAAGCTTTGAGGTTGGCCGTTGCTACTGGCGTTCCGCACGCGTCTTTTAATTTAACTGCCTAACGAAATTGCAACTGTATGCACCTAACAACTAATTTCATGACACTTATACCTAGTTACTTAGTCAGACGTGTGGTACCCACAATAGCCCACACGTATCCACCGCATAAAAAACGAATAAAATTAGATAGGTTCTTACGTAGTATTACCTGGCTGTTTCTGTTGACAATATTAAAGTTTAACATTAAATATTCTTATCCAACAATAACTTTTCTAGCCTGATTTTAATAATGTTTTTACTGCTACACTTATATTCCGGGAAAATTGTGTTGAATATTCGAGTTATAAAAGTGCGAGTCCTTCGTGCAATAATAGTTGCTAGCCGCGGGCTCCGCGCCCGCCGGCGTGGCGCGGCTCGCATGGCAACAGGGTGAGATGGGATGTTTAAAATTCACATTTTTTAAATTGCTCGCTGGCTTAGATACTTTTTCATGCACTGGCAGAATATTTAATTTTGAAGTGATAATTAACTACAGTAGCCCAAAAAGGCGACGATTTTGAATCGTTTTTGCGCAGAAAACGGGGCATTCACATCACTAATTCGCTCCTGTGACCTCCAAGTAGGTAGAAAATAAATGACAGGGTTTTATTCAGATTCGAGCTGTTTCCGTAATCTATTGTGAATTTATAGTTTTGTAGGAACCCGACATAAGTTGACACATCCTGAGATATAGACGGCTGAAGTGTTTATAGCTTACTTATAGTTACTAAGAATCATCGAAACTGCACCAAATAGATATGGAAAATTAGTTCATACTTGTAGTAACGGCACCGAAGCCCCTCCTGAGGTCGTACTAGGTTGTACTAAAATAGTGCGTAATACGGCCATTTAAATAAAGATAAAGGCAAAGAAAATAAGTGGAATTTCTTTCGTTTTTATGACCAACTAGTGGACGCCCGCGACTTCGTACGCGTAGAATTAGTTTCCCAGTTCCCCCTTTTTCCCGTTGGGAGTCGATCTTCGGAAAATCCTTTCTTAGTGCTCACTTACATCATGAAAGGAACACCTGTACCAAATTTCAAGTTTCTAGGTACAGTAGTTTCGGCTGTGCGTTGATATGTCAGTCAGTCAGTCAGTCAGTTTCTCCTTTTATATATTTAGAGTAGATAATCAAATTAGAAAATTGACTTTATTTCATCCATAATAGATTGATATTCCAGTGGCAAGTTGCCCTTTAGGATGATATACAGAGCCCCTATTCCCGACGGACAAAACCACATCGTGTTTGAGCTGTTATTGTGTGGTCACCGTTTTTATAGCTTTTATTCACTTGACAGTCATAACAACACCATAACGGGTCAAGGACGATGTTTTTACCGTCTGGAGTAGACACGCTGAGCACGGTCGGACGTGCTCTTGCCCTGTTTTTAATAAAACATATCGGTCCGCGGTTGTTTATCATGTACATACGAGGGTCAAAGTGAATGTTTTGAAACTGGACAAATATGCGGTAAAATTTAATAACAGTGTATTTATTCTTCTGTGAAGTACATATTTTCGTTTATACAGTGTTTTAACCGCTCCGCTCTCCGAGCCGGGTCTGTGTAAACGGACCCGTAGTAGTCGTCGTTTCTATAACGACGACTTTGACGTTGCCGCGTTGATTTACGCTCTGTTTCATCTAAAATTATTCCTGTGTCAGCTCATATAAAGACGAATTTAACTTTATACTAGTAGCATTTACTATGATACACATCTACAACGCATAGCCTATTTTTAAGTAACTCGCATGTGAGTATTGTAAGTGATCTTGTGATCTTAGGTGAAACAGATAATAGTTGGTAGTGACCCTGCCTACGAAGCTAGCCGTATCCTTGTAAGCGCAGATATTTGTGTGAAGCTCGAATATTTTTTCTCCGAGTTATGGATATTCTCTTTGTATTTAAGTGTGTATTTGTCCATTTAAGTTTGTTTTATCGTTGTCTAGCACCCATAGTACAAGCCTAGAGCTTAGTTTGGGACTAGGTCGATTGTCGTGACATTGTCCCCAGATATTTATTTTATTTATGCGACTTCGTACGCGTAGAAGATTCCCGCTCCTCCCCCTATTTCTTCCTAGACCCAGAGGTTTGGGCTCCTTACCATTCCAAATTTCGAACTCTACGTTCCTATGAGGTCGTGTCCTAAAAGTGCATGACCTCTCTAAAGCTTAGAAACCTAATGCGGTTCCTATATAGTATATAAGCGGTGACTTTCGAGACATTCCAATTTTAAAGAGTAAATTTTGAATAAAATTGGATTGAGTTTTCAAACATTTAACAAAATAAAATGTAATTTTAATCAAAAGCACTTAGGAGTATTGATATCAACTTCAAAAACAAATCTCGCCCAAATTAACGTTCTACACCCTTTTAACCCCGTTAGGGGATGAATTACAATTAAATACGAAACACGTCTTCCATCAATTCTGTTAAAAAATGTATATGCAAAATTCGAAGTAGATTGGACCGTGGAATCACGTTGTCCCATACAAACTTTGCCCGCCTTTTCATCCCCTTAGTGATGCCTACGTCATACAAAGAGCACACCCTCTCACGTTTCAGGTCTCTATGATCAGCGGATTAGGCTGTGCCTTGATACATCAGTCAGTCAGTCGATAATTCAGGACAAAGCACTTTATATGTATACATATAAACCACAATAGACGTGCGAGTGGGATAGGTAGCTACGAAATGCAGCCGATCGCTAATATACTAATATAGAATGCAGTACTGTATCGATTTTCTCCTTCACGGAGCCGCTTACCGATGATTTATTAATTGTTCACTGGCGTGCGACGCCTATTAGTGGCACGTTGTGGCGTTAATAAACAAGTCTTACTAAAATAAGCTTTAGAGACCCGACTGTTGCTAACTAACTTTAAACCGTATTTGAATCGATAACGATCATTCACGATGAGAAGAGAGTATTAAGAAGAGGTCGTTAATGTCTAAAGCGTATTATAGGGTCGAGGACTATCTAACAGACCAAAATGCATGGCCTACACCCGAAACTAAGTCAATAATTGTTCAAATGCAAAAGCTTTATCCTGCTTTTTCTTGTTTGGGAGACACCGTTGATGCAGGAAAACATATCGAAACTTTTATGTGGTCGTCTTGCACCATCTCATATACACATATATAAGTAGTTGATTCTATTTTATTTTATTTTACTATTTTCTATCTTTCTCTCCCGTAAGATTTTTGGCATGTTTTCCTGCTGAACTACTGTTATTTGATATTATATTTAATTTAATACTTGTGGCTTTATATAATGCTAGACTAAGTTGTACCATTGTAATATGAAATATGAAATATGTTTAAAAAATGACTGACTGCTGAGTTTCTTGCGGCGTTTCTTCTCAGCAGTGGTCTCCTCTTGGGAAGCGCTGGTAGTATCTTGACGTGTAAAATATATATACGGTCGAATTGAGAAACTCCTCCTTTTTTGAAGTCGTTTAAAAAGTGCCCGAGCGGCCTACTTACTGAATAAATTTCTTTTATCTTTATCTTTAGACTAAAGATGTTTTTAGGGCCCGTACCCTATTACTAAGACTCCATTGTCCGTTTCGTCTATCTCTCTGTCTGTCTGTCACCAGGCTGTATCTCATGAACCATGATAGCTAGACAGTTGAAATTTGCCGCCATAACAACAAAAACTAGAAACAGAATTAAATAAATATTTAAGTGGGGGCTCCCATACAACAGACGTGATTTTTCTATAGATAATGGTACGGAACCCCTCGTGCGCGAGTCCGACTTACACATGGCCGGTTCTTTTTAAATACCTATTCGACGATTCCCCACTATTTCATTATTCGTCTATGTTTCTTTGTCTGGTTGCCGCCATATGATTTTTCATTTCTCTCATGTATTTAGTGACACTCACAAAATTAAGATGAATCGATTGACATAACAATCATCAAAATTGGTGCACGCGTTTACTTTCTAGAGCGCCCCCACCCACACACACCTCAAAAAAAGATCCAAACAATACAGAACATAAAACTCAAAAGTAGAGGTAGATAACAGGCGGTCTTCAAGAGGAGACTCGAATCGGTTCTTTTCGTGAAATTGTTATTTTATTACCTACAATACGAGTATCTACATTATTACGTAGTTCTAGATGCCTTTGTTTTTATTTAATTCTTGGTTGAAACAACTTAATATTTGCCACTGCTGTAAACCCTAGCACTGCATCAGAAATCCAAGATAATCTACGATCACAGGACACATCATTGTCTTTAGCGTGGCAGCCATTACTGCCAAGTTGAGTAATAAAATACCTGCGACGCTGGTTCAAGAAAATAACAAAGAACAAGGAAATTCTTTTGTTCTATTAAAAGAGACACTTCGTAAGTCTCGAGTAAAACTAGCGTTGCACAATATTCTAGTGTATTTTTTCATAAATAAGATTGGAAAAATATAAAACAAAGGAAAACTTCAGCATTGAGCTTTTACCTTAATGGACGCGACGAAATACAAGAGAAAAACAGAATATGAGAGAAAATAAGTAATATAAATACAATAACGCTTCCCTGAGGCTACGATCCTCACAAATCTCCTTTCGCTTCTTCCACATTCATACATCGAGTCATGCATGCCCTTCGGTTTCGGGTACTTGAGATTCGGCCCTTTTCCAGTATTTCTCCGCCTGGATGAAAAAAAGTAGAAGAGAAAAATAATAGATTATTTATAATACTTTGTTGTGTTTGTTAACTTAAGCCAAAAAAACTGGACACGTGCGTGTACATTGCCGACGCGTTCATACTAGATTTACGAGATTTGTTGCGACACGTCAGCAATGGTTTTTTAAATACTTCATCATGTCAGCCGACAGACGTCAACTGCTGGACATAGGCCTCCCCCAAGGCTTTCCACTAAGACCGGTCTTGTGCTTTTCGCATGCACCGCAGTCCCGCGATCCTGACGAGGTCGTCACTCCATTGTGTTGGAGGCCTAGCTACTTTTAAATACCTTTTTTAAATTAGCAAATGCACAAACATTGGTGAGTTACGTTTGTAGATAATCGTATGAGATGTATGTACAAAGATGGTATATTTTTTGCCGTTACTGTACGTGGGGAAAAAGGTGCGGTATTCATTTCCTAATGCGATAACGTTTCTTTCCCCTTAAATCTTTTCATTTTGTTTATAACGTTTTTTGAATATCTTGTTTATATTATGAAAAGTATAAACACAGTAACCATCCTTCCATTTCAAGGTAACACTTTACTTTATAAGAAAACAGCCCTTTATTCAAAAACACACAGTAAACCTAGTTCCGTTTAAGAATTCCTTATCTTTTTCAAATTTAAATGTCGCAATCAAAGATACGTTTATATAAGAGGGTTAATTTTCAGCCACCGTTTGTTGATCTGCTGTGGCAAGTATCTGCTACCAGTTGTGGGTTCTAATTAAACAGGCAACAAGCATTTTAATCTTATAGTGTTTTTTACAAATGCTTCCCGTCGTCTGTCCCTCTGTAAACACTTGGACCTTTCTGACTACGTGTTTAATGTTAATACATCATCATCATCAATTGATTGAGAATAAAGAGGAAGAATTTTTGTGTGTGAACAGATCACAGCAAGATATTATAAAATATATATTTTATTGGTGGTAGGACCTTGTGCAGGGTCCGTCCAGATCGCTACCACCATCTTATCCATTAACCCCTTCGCCAAGCAGCAATGTTAGCACTGTTGTGGGGATAAGACAACCGGTGAAATTACTAGCATAGAGAAATTGCATTTCAGTCTTCAGGGTTGGCAACGCATTAGAAGTTGTAGGATTGCAGTTTTGTAGTCTTGAGATTACAAATGTCGTTGGGTCTCAGATCCCGCTTACCATCAGGTGGCTTGAGTGCTCGCGTGCGTCTTCATTGCCATTAAAAAGGCAAGATAATAATGAAGGCTATGATTACAAAACGAAGCAAAGAAATTAAAAATAAGATATAATTTAATGCTAGTAACAGATGTAAAATGACAAGAAATTAATTAAACCGAGTAGAAACTTATTACGTTTTAACTTTTCTTTCTTTTAAACAACACAAAACCTTGCGCCCTCCTGCCGTGAACAGCGTACCTGTAAACAATTTTTAATTAAAGTCACTACTTAGAAGCGCTTTGTGAACGGCAGTGCCAAAGGAATATACACCGTGTCCAATCAGTTCGCCTACGGTTTAGATTACAATAAAATAAATGTACAAATAAGGACTGTATCTAAAAGAAAGTAGACAACTTTTCGACTGCATAAGTTTGTCCACAGACGTTCAAGAAACAAATAGGTTTTACTAAATTATAAACCTATTTCTTAACTATTCATAAAATAAAAATACATTAGACATTCCATCATATCTCTCAAAATGGGGAGAATTGCGTTAGAAGTGACCTTAGACGATCTCCCAAAATCTGGGCGAAAACGAGGCCCTTCCGACCCAGAATTGCAGAAAAGAGTCGTTCAAGTGTTTCATCGAAAACCGACTCTGTCTATTCGGGATGCTGCTCATAAAGCAAAAACTTCTATTGGAATGATCCAGCGGATTAAAAAAAGGTGCAACCTGAAGACATAAAAAACAAAAACAGCCCAAACATGATGAAAAACAGTCAATTGCTGTACAAAAACGTACAAGAAAACTTTATGACCGAGTTCTTACTAAAAAAGTACAGTGTATCGTAATGGATGACGAAACCTATTGTAAATTTGATTACAAAACTCTACCTGGCCCACAATTTATAACAGTCTCGGCAAGTAAAAAGGTTTCTCAAAAGGATATGTCCATCAGTATGGAAAAATTTGGAAAGAAATTCTAATTTGGCAAGCAATTTGTCAATGCGGGCTGAAATCAAAACCTTATTTCGCTACGGGAACTATAAACGCCCAAGTTTACCGCGACGAATGCTTACAAAAGAGGTTGCTGCCTATTATCAAGAAGCATAGGATGCCTACATTATTTTGGCCAGACTTGGCCGCCTGTCATTATTCGAAAGTGACTAGAGAGTGGTATAAAGCCAACAAGGTAAATATTGTAGAGAAAGACATGAATCCGCCTAACTGTCCGGAAGTCCGTCCTATCGAAAGACACTGGGCCATTATGTAACGATCTCTTCAAAAAACTACCAAATCTGCTACTTCCCTTGCTGACTTTAAGGAAAAGTGGAATAAGGCTTCCGAAAACGTGACCACAAAAGTCGTCCAAAACCTGATGCAGAATATCAAGAGGACAGTCAGATTGCAGGCAAAGTAGGGGCACGGCAAATGGTTTCTCCGAAAGATTATTGTTATTTAGTTACTATATTTTTTATTTACTTTTGTTATTTCTCAAAAACACGATCTAATTATATAGCTAATAAACCTAGTAGTTGTCTACTTTCTTTTCGATACGGTCCTTAGTTAATACAATGAAAACTATATTTTATTAATGGCACACTTATGTATAATACACTCAGGAGCAAAAAAACGGGTCAGAGTGCGTTTTTCATACTAAAGAGGCTATTTCAAAGCCTTGGTTCCTCGCCAGGGAATGCTTTTAGTGAAATCTGATGATGAATACTCCGAGAATCGATACAGGACTTCCAGAGTGCCTAGGATACCCAACTGAATGAATAGGCGGTTAACGCCGGAATTGTGCATGTTCAGAAAAACATCTAAAATGGCAATAAAATGTAAGGAAATCCAAGTGCTGACCCAAACTCTCCGCTGTGGTGTAAACTGATTGTACGATCCGTTAGGTATCTTAAGAACTTTTGACCTCCTCTGTTGAACCTTGGACTATCTACCATTAAACCTCACTCAAAACAAACCCTGGCGAGGAACCAAGGCTTCGAATTAGTCTCGTTTGTATGAAAAACGCACTCTGACCCGGTATTTTTGCTCCTGAGTGTATTTACAACAAGTGTTTCGGAATAACTCCACTTTTAACTTTTTTTACTACCTTTAAACGTGTCTCAAATGAATCACACGCGGCACGCACCGCTTCCATTGGTATGTCGTCCCAAATATGCGCGATAACCTTTTTGAAATGATCTAGGTTTGCGATTTTTTTTGCGGGTGGTAGGACCTTGTGCGGGGTCTGTCCGGATCGCTACCACCATCTTATCCATTAACCTACCGCCAAACAGCAGTGTTCGCATTGTTGTGTTCCGGTTTGGGGATAAGACAGCCGGTGTAATGACTAGCATAGAGGCATTCCATCTTAGTCCTCAGGGTTGGCAGCGCATTTGCAGTCTTAGGCTTGCAGTCTTGTGAATGCGAATGTCTATGGGTCACAGTTTCCACTTACCATCAGGTGGTCTGTGTGCTCGTCAGCCTTCCCTATGCCATAAAAAAAAAAACTAATATAGTTTCGAAACATGTCCGACCATACGAAATAATCTAATACATTCAAGTTCATTCCCGGAAGACCGAGCGTCTGTCGGTTTGAAAAATAAAATCCCCCAAGATGACAACTTGGCCGATAAACCCCCGAGCTCTCAAAACTGTGACAATACGATAACAGATCAAAAACGATATTGTTTTTAAAGTGTTGAATAGAGGCCCAATAAATAATTCGGTGTAATCAATAGGAGAGAGATCCGAATGGCCGAGCACGTGGTCCGTCAGGCATCTCTTTGCTAAATTATACGACGAAAAGCATCTTGAAATTTACTATTTGGACATATATGTAGATGATGATGATGGTGATGATGATGATGATTATGATTATGATGACGATGATGACGATGATGGTGGTGATGATGATGATGATGATGATGATGATGATGATGATGATGATGATGATGATGGTGATGATGATGATGATGATGATGATGGTGATGATGATGGTGATGATGATGATGATGACATATTTACACATATTTAATTGTTAGCTAACAAGCATATTTTTTGTTCCAGGTAAGTGTTGATCGATTGGAACCAGCTGCGTCACTCTATCAGTAAAATCATGTAAGTACTCGTAGAACATTAACACTTATATTTCGTCAGTAACCTATATCAACTGAAACACAAGCAAGACCCTTATTATTTTCGCTCTCCACGTCATCATATTAGTCAGTTGTCACCTTTAAAGCGCAATTCACACTGCGGGCGGTAGCGGATCGGGCGCCGCACCTTTCGTCGTATTAACACAGAGCGCCGAACCGCGGTGGACCCGCGCTGGTGATCGCACGCGGCGGGCATTCGGCATTTTCACAGAGCGCGTTGCAAATTCTACTCTATATACTCTCCATTAACGTCCGATCCTGAGATCATCAGCGCGGTGCCCGCTCCCGCCATGCTCCCGCTTGCTGTGTGAATTGTGCTTAATTCTCAGGACGGTGTAATAGAGCTCTGGTTACATAGTGCTACCTTAAGTTTTATTAGTGAAGCAAACTTCGGAGGGTTGTAGACCGTTGTTTAACCGGATGCTCACAAGTTAGATAAGTAAACTAGGATCACCGGTCTCTTCAACTAACTCGGGCTTCGGAATATCATAAGATTCGTGAGCTAACTTCGTTGAACAAGCTGTCGATTAGATTAAGAATGCCTTACAATTATATGTTCGCTCTGGTGAAATATTATTACGTCACTATCTCAAGAAAACCTTTACCGATTAATAACCATAATACAGATTGTTTTAGTTGTTGACGAGTATACGAATATTTGTTTGTATTATTTATCTACGAAACTAAGAATACACTTAGAATTCATACAGTTCTTTACGTTACAGCGAGACCTGTTTTAATAGACGCCTGGGTTTTTAATATTATACTCTTTTTTTTTAAATATACAGTTTATACATACGTACATAGATACCTTCACGCCTTCAATACCAGAGTGGGGTAGGCAGAGCTACAGAATTACCAACAACTCGTGAAGTTGTTGGTAAAGAAGAAGTTTTTTCAAATGTATTTGTATCATTTCCTCTCATTGTTTGAGAAAAGCATTACATATGCCTCGGCGGAAACGAAGATTTCCTGACGTATTTTAGTAGGCCGAGCAATAGCGAGCCCCGCTAACCACCTCCTCAGGAAATCCCTTACTTTCCACGCCTAGGCAATTATGTAGTATTCAGGTTTATCCAGCGTTGCTCGAGTAAAATATTAAAATTAAATTGAACCGAGCGGATATCACATGAATAAAACGGATAAAACAGATGAGAGGGAAAATTCCGCCGTGTTTGAAAAAAAAAGTCTTATGTCACATACAATCGCGAATGTATTAGATACCTTATTACTTAAGCTGGGGGGTTCAATTTGCTTTGACCTTCAAATTGCACTTGCCTTCTTTTTATTTACAAGGGCAAAATTGTTCATTTCACAGTTAATATTAAATAATATTTTTCGCCTTGTAAGCCGGATTTAGGACTTTGTAGGGAATATTCCTTGGATATCATAGGGGTGAACTAGAAGGTATTTTTGGAAATTTCTACCCTAAGGGGTTACAACAGACATTATCGTTTGTCACATTTTATACAGGGTGGCTCATTCAAATAGGTCAGTATGGGAAAGTCTGAAACTATAAGACATACGAAGATTTGTTCTTAGGAACCATGTCACCGATTTTGATAAAAAGAAAAACTGCATGCTGGGGAATCGATCCGACCGTTACAATATTCAACAAGTTCAGGCATTCGTTACAATATTCAACAAGGTCACTTCGAACATCTATTAAAATAAATAAAAATTATGTGAAAACAATGCATTTTCTGGATTTTAGATATCATGTTTCTTAGAAACATTAACTGCTTAAGACCTACACAATCGATATCTGAATAAAAATAGTGTAAGATTATTTTTTCAAAACAACCGGGTTCGATTCCCTAGCTGGGTACAGTTTTTTTTTCAAATGTATGAATGCAGTTTTTCTTTTTATCAAAATCGGTGACATGGTTCCTAAGAACAAATCTTCGTATGTCTTATAGTTTCAGACTTTCCCATACTGACCGATTTGAATGAGCCATCCTGTATATTTGCGTCGTAAGTAAGTCGACTTATGCAAAATATAATGATTATTTAATCACCCCGTAAACACCCTCAGGTAGCTTCCTTTAATTTGTCGGGAGCTTTGACGTCTAGAGTGACGACTTGAGTGCACTTGTTGAATAGAGGGGGGTTCTCCCTACCTCCCTCCCACCCATATCTTTTACGGGAAAACGGAGGGGAACTTAGACATTAATTTCTTTATCGTATTTTATAAATTGAACGGATTCTCCTATCAAATCATCGTTTTCAATTATTGTAGGTTTTCTTGGTTTTATTATAAGCAGACTTTGATCTATCAATGGTAATTGCCTGTGATGGCAAATTTTAATTATTTATTTTTGCTACATTGCTCGCAGAACGGTGCCTCTATTCCTGACGGTAAACAACCATGCGACTGTTATAGTAGTGTCAGTGATGGCGACAGGTCAAAACATTTTTTACCGTCGAGTGTAGAGGCTCTGATAGCCAATATGGTAGAAGAGTTTTTGAGCCGTCCGTGAATTGAAAAACGCAATGGCAGTGGACCCCCAACAAGGTGCACCGACGACGTCGCCTAAGGTTGCGTGTTTGTAGGTACTTAATCCTTATTGGCAGCTATGTCACGCCATGCCCGCTCAAAGGTATTTGTTTACGGCGCCGGCGTGGGTCGGGTCGCCACCTTCCCGAACACATGGTTGAGGGGGGCGACGGCTGGCGACAAACTCGTGAACGTTTCCTGTTTGTCAGGTACGGAGTACTTGGCCAATTTATTGAATAAATATTTTTAACTGAATTGATGATGGCGAAGATGTTATGGCTAAACAAGTTGGCGAAGTCCAATGCGTGTTTTTTCATGCCCCGCTATCGTTAGTGAGGATGTTAAATGTAAAAAGGGGTTTTGAACGTGTGCAAATTATTAATTGATATCGTTTCGACGTAGCTATTTGCGGGTGAAAACTGACGCTAGAATCAGTCGGGTGTAAAAAATAATGGTCTTAGGCCGGATTCGACCAAACTGGAGTAAGTTTTTACTCGAGAGTAAACCATTGTTTAATCTGGAGTAAGTTGATTTTGCATTTTACCAAATCACAATCTCAGAATACACGCAAGTAAATATTTACACGGCCGATTTTGGTGGAGTAAAGGAACAAACTGAGAGTAAGCTATTGTTGTCAAAGTCACTTGTCAAATGATAAACAAATTGTCAATATGATATGACATTTCTCCAACTGTACTTACCTACAAAATTAAATGGTTACTTCGTTTAAAGTAAGGCCAGAAGAAACAATATGACACTATTCCTTGTCGGTTTATACATTCGTTCATCATTCACTCTTACTCCACAAATCAATAATACCGAGTTTAGCTTACTCCTCGAGTTCGTTGGAAAAACGCAATCCTAGTTAATCAGGAGTAAATTCCAAGATTAAAATTATTCCCGTAATAGTTAGACTTGTGTAATTACGTGTTTGGTCGAATCCAGCCTTAGTAGACTAATCTTTAAACTTTCCAAAAAAAAGGATGCACCCTTTAAAATTTGCCTTTGGCCAAGGCTGTAAGTTAAAGGGACCTCGGAGCAAATGATAACTAGTATTTGTGTTTTTATTGGAATTTTAAAAATTAAGAGATGTGCCGGCCGCTCGTCGCGCTACCGACGAAGCGGGTTGCATTTCCAATTTGTGAGAAAATCGATTTAGAGTGAGTAAACAAGCAGACTAGCGGAGAGGGTTGGGGAGGAGGGGAGACTGCCTTAGTTCATAATTATCACTCATTTACCTAGAGGAAATGGTTTACCCTTGAAATATCGACAAACGTTTAATCGAATTGCAGTTCAAAGTCAACTTTTCGCTTATTTTCATTTGATCGAATATTCTTTACATCTAACAATTAAATGATGTATTTTTAAAACACCGATTTTTAATGTTTATAAATATTATTAACTAGATATTTTATGTGACAGATTTTTATTTCATACTTTATTATCCAATATGTTATTTGGAATAAAACAAATCGGTTCTGACGCTCGCCGGCCGCTGCCGCGGCACGCTCGCTTCGCTCGCTCGGCTTCGCGCGCTGTTAGCTCGCAGTTCACCTAACACACTCCTCCTCGCTTCGCTCGTCGTCGCACCTATTTGTACTCTGTCGCATAGCAAACTTCTGTTTACATATCAATGTGTTGCAATTCAAACTAGTTTTTAGTAATAGTAATTATATTGAGTTGTTCTGTCTCTTGAATAGTTTATGAAATGTATTTTTAAGCATTTAAAAATCCATGTACCGTTGTTCTAATAATTGTTTTAATTTATAATGAATAGTCGATGAAGCCATAATACCACAAGGGATAATATTTATACTAAATATTCTATGAATCGTTTTCGATGAAATGAAATTCGATGAAAAGTTTGTCGAGATTTCAAGGGGCACCCAGAGGAAATACAAGCCCAAGACTGTATTGAACACGGTAAAAACGATATCGTTTTTTATCTGTTATCGTATTTTCTACGTTATGATAGCTCTTATTTACTTGACAGTAACGGCCGAGTTAAAACAGTAACGTAACAGGTTAAATACGAGTTTGGTTTTAACGCATAGAAAATACATGTTTTAATAGAGCGTCGATAGGCTAGGGGTCGACTCGTGATCGTGAGGTACCGAGTTCGAACCCCCGCGGTCACCATGCACCAAATACTTTGTCTAACTTACGTGCATTACCCGATGCTCTTAACGGAAACCTGCACATTCGAGCAGCTGAGTGTGGACAAAGTGTATCCGAAAGTGCTCATCTGTGAGATTTCTTTTTACATGTTTATCGGTAATACGTATGTTTAGTTACATTAACCCTAACAATAACGTAACCAAAAACGCACCTATTGCCCGAATGTGCCGTTTATATGATAATTTAGACATAGATTTAAACATATTAAATGTATCATTAAGTAAGTTCAAAATTTTTTTGAAATCCAAATACGAGTATTCCTAACTGTCTTCTTTTTTCTCTTATAATTGTTATTTTATTTCGTATTTTTTGTTTTGTACCAAATTAGTAATCATTAAATATATTATTAATTTAGCTTTGATTTGCGTACCTACTAAAAATGTTGTGTACAATTATTATAGTAGTGTGAGCAATGTAAAGATTTATTGTAATGTCGTTATACCTTGTTTTTGCCTAAATTATGTTATTGTACCTATTTAAATAAATAAATAAATAAATAAATTACATTGGCCTCTATTCCCGACATGACTGCCAAGTAAATAACGAGCTATCAAAATGGTGACAATTCGATAACAGCTTAAACACGATATTGTTTTTACCGTGTGCAATAGAGGCCCAGTTCTCTGGGTGAAATTTTTAATGTGTTTAATCAAAACTAAACAACTAAACCAGTTCCTTATCACAGTCTAAGATGCTGATGTGTTTATTGATCCACTAGGACTATTGCAGTTAAAAATAATTTATTTTTAATTCCCTATTGTAATATAGTTATTTTCTCTTTGTTTGTGACTTATAGAATAATATTGTGGAGTGTAATTCCGTGTCTGACGCTTCGGCTTCAAGTTGCAAATTAGATATGTTCTTTGAATAATAAATAACTAACACAGTAAGCTTTGTGCTCCAAACGAATTACAAGAATAAACAAAGTGACGAGAGAAAATTGACAAGAAACAAATGAACTTCGATAGAGGACTTAACAGACAGCTGCTGGAAAATTTAAATTCTATCAAACAAAGAAACTCAGCGTTGGCTATTGTTGGTTTCTTGAGAAGTCTAGGAGATAATTACCTGCTGCAAGTTTAGACAGATTCTGCCTTGCTAGTAAGGGAGCGAAATGGAAAAATTGATTTTATTATATTTCTAACGTATTGTCTGTATGGGGCTGCCTTTAGGTTTTTTTAAATAGGACTGAGCACATATGTCGTTTGTGCATTGATTCATGAAATGATATTGTCAATGGTAGAGCGTGCAGATGAAGATACTCAGTTCAGTAAGATGAAATTTAAGGGATAAATAAATATCAGGGGACAATGTCACACCAATTGACCTAGTCTCAAAGTAAGCTCTAGGCCTGTGCTTCAGGTATAGATGTTCTGATTAGGATCGAATAAACACTTTAAACTTTTATGCCTTTATCATTACCACACATAGGAATGCAGGGGGCAAAATTTTATGACAGGTAGGGAGTTCTTATATCGATAAACTCAACTATCGAGGTTTTTCCATATACTAGTGATCGCGCCCAGCATTGTATGTATTTTTTTGTAAGTATTGTACTGAAGACGAGTTTGAAGTTCACACAGCATATTTAAACAAAAAATGCCTCTATTATCTCCACAGAAAATGAAAAGTGGCAAAATTATCTGAAATGGAAAAGAAAGTTTAGAACAAATTCTGATTTTTTATTTTAACAATAGTAGATGGGACACCAATAAAAACAAAATACGAGACAAGATTCACAAATCGTTTTGATAAAAAGAAGAGAATTACATTATTATTTCTTTTAATTTTAACACTTTCAATAAACATCTTTTTACAAACAAATCTTGGAGTGATCACTAGTATATAGAACAAGCATCGATAGTTGAGTTTATCTATTTAGGAACTCCCTACCTATCATAAAAGTTTGCCCGCTGAATTCCTATGTCCGATCATTAGGTAACACGCAATATTACGAAACACCCAAAGCACCGCTGTAAAAATTAAAAACACAGCAAAAAAGAAACCTTCTAGTATTCTCATATGCGACTAATAGTACAAGCTAAGAGCTTGGTTTGAATTTTTAGCAAGTAAACTGCATCAAATCAAATAACCTCTCTCCCTCCTCACCCTGACTGAGTATAAACGCAAGTCACGGGGCAACAAGCGGCACAATACAACAACAGTTGAGCTAGCCATGGGCAAAGTAAACGTAGGATCGGTATCGATTTTCGCTATCGAAATTGTATAAGGATGTCGTCAGCCGGCGGACGGTCACGTAGCGCTTGCAGGCCCCCGGCCTCGGATAGAAGTTCGTTAGAAGTTTTATTTATCATTTACATTTAAATTCTGGTAACTATTCATATCTATTTTTATAGCTCTCTTTTCTTTCTATAACTACTACTGCATACAGAAAGTAACAAAAGTGGTGCACAGAAAAATAAAGACAGGAAACAAAGCATAGAACATATTTACAAAATAATAATACTTCACGCAAAAAGTATTTACACAAACCTACATGATATACACACATATATGTTTTCATATATAAATATAAATACATAAATGAATACAATAATATATAAACCTATAAATATAGCACTAGCGCTAAAACATATTCCATGATGGGCCTAGCTTAAAATTCTGCGCAACGTCTTGTTCCAGCAAATGCTTACGAAGCATTCGCTTGAAAGAAAGCCTGCCAGGGGCTCGGCTAATATGAAGTGGGAGCGCATTTTTCCAACGGAGCGAGCGCTGGCGATCTGTCGTACAGGGTTTCCTAATCCGGAGACCAGGCCCACAGAGTGGTTAATCAAATTTATGATTTATAGTTATTACTAGATCCTATGATCCTATGGTCTATACCACTGTGGGAGCAAATAAAGATTTATCTTTTACTATTTTGTATATTTTTACCAGCGACGTCTGGATATTAAAATGAAGTAGCAATAAAATCAGTGCATCACATTTTTTTACTAGCTGCCAGAGTGCTTTAATTAAATTTCACTAAAAGGGAAGTATTGAGTTACCGATGGCAGTTGCCGTGCTGCAAACAGCCTCGGGCATGTTGTGTCTGGCTTGAATGTAATTACAATTTTGCAGGGGCCATACTTGTCTGGTTTTATTTTAAAGTCAGCCGCCGTTGCTGTTAACTAAGTAATCTATAGTAACTTTGACTATGCGATGACGTGGAAAGCAATTCCCGAGCGACATAAAGTTGTATTTTAACATATGCCCTTTGACAATGTTAATTGGTGGTAAAGCTTCCTGATTCGAAGACAGCATGGTTTTTACCACCAAGAATAGGGGTACTTAAGGGTAACTTTTTTTTCTTTGCCCCGCGTCTATTTGAACAGCTACTACCGCGGGGATATGGCGTTCCCACAATGAAGTGATTTCGCCAGTGTCAAGTATATATAAGTATAAATCAATATAGCAATAAAACACAATCCAATCTTCTCTAGGAAGATTGGGGGCAACGTTGTACGGTGATATGTAAGACAGAGGCCAAGATAGTTTTAACCTCTGTACCAATGCGAGTCCACTTGAAACGAGAAGTACGATCTCAGATACACGAAATAAGTCCAAGTCTTGTATCACTGTGCAACACAAAGGTATTAAACGTACAAATCACTAACAGAAAATAACTTTGAACACTAAATACACAAAAATAAAAACTAAAACAAATTACACATCCGCCATCTTTTGGCGTTGCAAATGGCCTCCGATTTATAGTTAAGAGTGTTGTTGTTTGTAACACGGCCTCCATTGCTGTCAAGAAAATAAGAGCGATCAAAACGTTGACAATACGATAACAGATCAAAAACGATAAGAGCGAAGTAAGCCGGGATAACATTTAGCATATTATTGTCAGCTTTGATAATCGGACAACCCACGAATAATTATTTCATACGGCCTGGCTGTACGTGTACTATGGACGGCGGCGGGTGCAGGGCGGTAGCGGGGCTGGCTAGCGCGGCGGGGAGGCGTCACGTCGGGATCGAACGTTGCTCCAAAAATGGATGAAATAAGATAATAGACAATAAGTGGCCGCTCGGGCACTTTTCCACGTCAATTATCTACCAGCGCTTCCCAAAAGGAAACCACTGCTAATTCTAATATTAGCGCTGATCACACAAATATCTGCCTTTACCGGGATTTGTAACGTAAAACGATCAGGGTAACGTTCTCGTCAATGTTCTCCGTATCAGTAATTATCGAGAAACTCAGACTGAGTTTCTCGAGAACTTTCTTTTATTTACGGTAGTTTTTCACGATGAGAATGACCGTTAGTGCGTAATTTCTCTGTAGCACATCACTGGTTACGGCAAAAGTTATTTGGTTTTCCGAGGTATTGACACTGCAGCACTGTCAAGATCGTGCCCTTTTAGCCTAATGATTCCGTGTTGCGGCGTTTTATTCTTCGTCTTTCTTCGTTATTCCTTCATAAAACCTAAAAGACATCAGAATAACATTAATAAGCAATTTTCTTAAGATTCATACTTAGAAAATCATCCGTTATGATCTTATGATACGAGGGCTGTCTGATAAGTCCTTTTAAAAATTCAGCAAATAAAAACAAGTTTTTGTCAGTATAACCATTGTTTAACTGTGATCGCTCGTAAGTTTTCAACAACCACCGAAAAATCTGAATTTCGTGCCGTTATAAAACATTTTTTTTATTAAAGGTTACAGTGCTGCCACAATGAAAACTGAATTTGATTCTGTTCATGGCACTAACGCACCAACGTTGCAGGCTGTTTATAACTGGATAAATGATTTTACTCGTAAACATGGTGAGTCAAGCACATCTGATGCTCAACGCCCTGGTCGCACTTTGACAAATGAGGACTGCATCGCAGGTGGAAACGCCTATTTTGAAGACCTTGACAAAGCGTATTATTTGGAGGGGATAAAAAAAATGGAAACTCGCTGGAACAAGTGTTTGGCCCTCAAAGGAGACTATGTTGAGAAATAAATATAAATTGATTAAAAATCATTTCTTTCTTCTTGAAACGACTTATCAAACAGCTCTCGTAATTCGACACCAAGATACAGATTATTAATCGATGGCACCACGCAGTCGAGCCTTCACTGATGTACCATAGGGTCGCCTGCGTACTTCTTTACTGCAGACATCAGACATCGGTCATCAGTCATCGGACATCAGTCACCAGTCATCAGACATCAGGATCGTCAGCTCAGCATAGATAAATATGAAATATAAGCATAACACACACAATAAAACAAATACAAATTAAACAGCATATCCTGCAAACAATAAGCAAGAATACACATGAACTTATCACCCTCTTAACATAGCGTTGCATGACCCATTTACCATGAAGGGACCTCTGTGCCATGCGATATGTGAGATGAAACGGGCATAAAGGAATTCTCATAACCTCAGGACTGGACCCATGAAGATACGCCCACATCATGTTCCTTTCTCTCTACGCACCTTGGTTGTTCATGCTTAAAGTCTAATTCTATGGAACTTGCTAACAATATAAACAAACCGCCATATTGAAATTGTCTCTGAATGATGAATTTACTAGTGATGGGCAATACTCCTTTCCTTATGTCAAACCATATCGAATAATAAATTACCTAAAGTAAAAAACAAGTAGTTACTTATTTCTAATTTGTTTAATCACGATCAGAAGAAAAGTCGGTACTTGAAGATGATGTATCACCAGTATTTATTATAAAAGGTGCCGTTATATCATCGTTTATTGGCTACAGAGCGTGAGTTGGATAGTGTGTAGGGGCCTTAATATATCGCCAATTTTAGCCACAACACTACCCGTCATAGACAATAAAATTGTAGAATTTAAAAGAAACAAAAACGTCATTCCATCAGGTCCTAATACCCTAACTTATGAAACCATTTAAACTTTTAATGAAATATCCAAGATACAGTTATATATTTGGTGATTTTGTACTTTAGAGTAACAACCGTTTCAATAGTATATGGTTTCAATGATGTTTGATGAGGTGGAGTGAAAATTCAAGGAGAAACAGAGACAAAACAAAGTTCAGTCCTTTGTTTACATAGTTAGCAAGTTCCATAGAATTAGAGTTTAGTCATAAATCGACCACTTAAATCAATTGCCATACTGGAGCAGAAATCAAACAACATTATATTACACCATAATCACTAACATCTTAACCTAAACTATATAATTATTATAACCCTAAACCCTAGCATATATTTTTTTCAATCTTAGCCTATGTACAATGAGTAATTTTGATGGCATACCGACCTTTCTTATTTTTTAATTTTCCTTACCAAGTCTGGACACTATTACAAAAGCTCCCTTATATCTTCGGCTGAGCTTGAAGCTGCGACCGGATTGTCTTTTAGGACAATACAACAAAATTCGCATAAATAATATCTTTGGCCTTCTTCTCATAGTAAGCTTTCTGCTTCTGTTATTCCAATAAGGACATCCGCGTTGTCCTATACGCCAAGTTTTCTGAAATATAAATGTTATTAATCCGTAACTCTCCATCAGACCTATTCAGTGGTTCCCTTCCGTAGATTAACATACCCCCGTGCTAGATTGCTTCGCACTGTTATAAGCGTAGCACACGAAAGGTAAATAGGTGCACCAATCACGTTGTACCTCTGAATTATATTTTGATAACATACCCAAGAGTGTTCTATTAACGTCGTCACATGCCACAATGTCACATTAAAATATCGGGCAGTTTATCTTAACGATATTGGAAGTAAACACCGAGCCTCTATCCGTTATTAACTGCTGCACGCCTCCGAAGCGACACAACACTGGCGAAACCAAAAATTCAAGGATTTCCGCTGTGACTCTTGGTACTACTTTACATATGGCATACTTCGATAAATATTCCACCGCCACGATAATAAACTTATTCCTTTTATCGGAGCTCTGCATCGGACCTAATACGTCGATTCGTTCTTTTGATTAAGATCTGAAACACAAATAGAAATTAACGGGGCAATGACTTCATTTAAATTTCTGCCTCACAACGCTCACAGGACTTTATATAATCGCTCATTTTCTTTTCTGCCTTATCTATATAGTATCTGTCATTAAACTTCATATAGGTTTTAAAGAGTCCGGAGTGTCAGGATCATCATGGAGTTTGTTCATGCACTCGGCACTCTCTTGGCAATACCAAAACTCCTTTGTTTCTTGACAAACGTTCCTTTTTTTTATACAATAAGTCCCCACCTGTAAAAAATATTTTTGATAAATTCGAGTATTATTGTGCCGCATTCGGTTTAAAAATTCACTGCAAAATATATCCGACTGCTGCGCCGTTTTCACGTCAATACATTCCGTACATAAAGGAAAAAACCGTCTTTTTGTTCAGGAACTTTTTGTATGCATTCTGCCTGTGGATTTTCAATCAGGGGATTTCTGCTCCAAAAATCAGCTACGACGTTGTCTCTGCCACGGCAATACACAATTACCTTTCATCACCCGCTGAAACATAGCCTGGCTTATTTTCAGCCCAAATGGTAATACATTAAATTCATACAGGCCATTATGTGTCACAAAGGCCGTCTTTTCTTTGCCTTCGCCCTGCGCCAGTTACCAATATCCGGAATTCATATCCAGATCGGCGAAATATTTAGCTCCCTGCAAACATCCTATTAAATCCTTCACTCTTGGAATCGGATATAAATCCCATCTTTATTTTGTTATTTAGCGCTCTGAAGTCAATGCAGAATCTAGGCAGCCCTTCTGGTTTATCAACCGCCATGACAGGGGAAGAATATGGACTTCTAGATTCTTGAATGATGCCGTTCTCCAGCATCTCACGCACTTGCTGATCGATAATTTGTCCTTGTTTCTCCGACACTCGATACGGTGCTTTATGGACTGGCCCTTCATCTGTCGTTTTCACCGCCATTAGGGAATCCTTATAACACCCCAATTCGTGTGTTGCAAAAGGAAATGTACTGCGGAACAATTTTCCCAACTCGGACTTAGGCTAGTCCGTCAAGTCATCATTTACATCAATAATGACTGGATTTCTTTCAGGTTCAGTAAATAGTCCTCATTTCGCTGCACCAATATTGTAAAATAAAGAAAATCAGTTTTTTTTTTATAAATGAATCTTGCACAAACTCCTTGGTTAGTATTGAGATATTTTTTTTCACTGTGGCAAGTGTAGTATTATAATTAGTTTTATACCAAAGCAATGCCGGTCCGTCTAAATATGCAGCAATTGCATATTTGTTTTGTTCATCGGTCCAGGACTTTATCCCGATGGCATCAAATTGTATGATAAAGTCTTCTACCTCGGATAATCCTTTGAACTTATTTGCGGCCATTTTCACTGAGCTAAATGTTTACTCTGCGGTACGGGAAGAAACAAACACAAATGGAAAAATGGAATAGTACTTTTTAAACAACTTGTATTTATTTATTACCAGCTTTCCCTCCTCTTGGGAAACTGCCCTTTAAGTAGGCTTACGTTCCGTGTCTCGGTCGGTGTTGGTTTATATTTATTTAACGAGAGACCCGCACCTACACCATGTACAGGGGATCTTAGTTCTGAAATAAACACTGTTTCTTTGAACAAACTTGGTACACTTTATTTCTTTATGATATTTATATCTAATAGATGCCTTGCTCCATAACTTGGCGGCGACTGAACAATTCGACTAAAACAACAAGATGACATTTGGTATTTGCTTTTGAATTCAACTAATTAAACGCGAATGTGACATATCTTATAAAAAATACAGTGCAATAAGGTCTATTTTACAAAATAAAACCTTATTGTACTACAGTACTTTGGGTAAGGAAGTTTTGCGATCTCGATTCTGACGCACGTAAGAGATATGTGACTACCGGCAGGCTGGGCCGCTTCAAAGATAAGATAAAAGATAAAAGAAATTTATTCAGTAAGTAGGCCGCTCGGGCACTTTTACACGTCAAGATACTACCAGCGCTTCCCAAGAGGAGACCTCTGCTGAGAAGAAACGCCGCAAGAAACTCAGCAGTCAGTCATTTTTTAAACTTATTTCATATTTCATATTACAATGGTATGTACAACTTAATCTAGCATTATATAAAGCTACAAGTATTAAATCAAATTTAATATCAAATAACAGTAGTTCAGCAGGAAAACATGCCAAAAATCTTACGGGAGAGAAAGATAGAAAAGAATAAAATAAAATAACTACAACTACCTACTTATATATGTGTATATGAGATGGTGCAAGATGACCACATAAAAGTTTCGATATGTTTTCCTGCATCAACGGTGTCCCCCAGACAAGAAAAAGCAGGATAAAGCCTTTGCATTTGAACAAATTACTATTGACTAAGTTTCGGGTGTAGGCCATGCATTCGTCGGTAAAACCTGCGACCGAATTAAAACACCATCATAAAGACACTTTAAGCGGTTACAAATTATTTATTCAATCTTATTGCACAAGCATAAGTACAAATATGACTTGGTAGTGAACCTTCTTGAAAAGAGCAAAATATTAAGTGAACCAAATAAAATCTCAAGACAATGCGACGACTGAGCCTTTATTCCCGACGGCAGATAGCATATCGTCTTTGACCTGTAATGGCATTGTTTTGACGTCAAATGCTATTATGCATCGCAGTTAAATGAGCGGAAGCGAATTCCACTCGTGCAGTACTCAATTATTCATTCGCGAGTTAAACGCATGACTGGTCACAGAATTATCAACGTTCACAAGTATTTATTAATATTCAAAATAATTTTCTGAAAGCGCGTGCTCTGTTGCCATAGTATCCCCACCGGCTGTCTAGCCGTTCCCTCCGTGCCACCCTCATCCCTGTCTCCCTGCATCGGGATACAGACGCACAATAGCTCCAAGCTTTTGGGACTTCAAATATCAATTCGGTACCTAGTGTAATATGTTACCCTGGTACTTGAGTTTATAGATTGAATTTTTTTCTCTTTTTATACGGTTTGAAATGTTATGGTAATTGTAGTTTACGTGACGGTTCCGTAATGCAAATCTCCTTTGACAGGTTCAGGAACTGTGGGTTATGATTTGCATGCATATCAATCAGAAATACCTACCACTTATATTACAATAAAACATTCATTTTTCATTCATTTTTTAATAATGGCGGTCCAACGCGGTATTACGCAGTGTTAATACCACAAAGTTACAAATTATGAAAGAGAATAGACGCATTTGGTATTTTAAAAACGTATTTCTTAATACGATGCGAGATTGAAATGTATTTCTTACATCATAACTACAGATACATTACTATATCACGTCATGTTAGTTCTAATGTGACACGTTCTGAACGCTTCTTAAGTTTTCCGTTATGGCGTTGACATGTAATCGTATTGTTAATGTTTTGATAGCTGTAATTTATTAGACTGTAATGGCGGCGGAGTTAACTGAGTCAATGGATGAGTCCGGTTTATAATGCCAAGATCTCACAATGCCGATATCTCAAATTGTCGATATCTCAAAATTCCGAGATCTCACAATGCCAAGATCTCATAATGCCGAGATCTCACAATGCCAAGATCTCAAAATGCCGAGATCTCATAATGCCGAGATCTCATAATGCCGAGATCTCATAATGCCGAGATCTCACAACAATGCCGAGATCTCACAATTTCGAGATCCCACCATGCCGTGACCTCATCTTCAGTTCCGAAAAAAATCGTTATGGATATGGAAAAATAAATGATTTATGGCAAACAATAGTGGCTCTTCGAGGAAATTGGCAGTTTGGTATTGTGCTTGTATGGAGCTTCGCTTGTTTGGTCGAATGCGTTTATTTGGGCTTGTACGTTTTTTTAAATATGTATGGGGCCCCAACGGTTAAATTTACCATCTAAGATTGTCTTCTACACTTGGCTCCATAGAAATTTAGCTAATAAATAAAAGTGAATTAAACTGGTTCCATACCTCTCCAGCCTTTTTTTTTACAGACATTAATAACTGCATCCCTTTTATCCTGAACATAGTTGCGTTTGCAACTGTGAATACTTTGTCTTAATACAGATGATCAACTTTCATCAAGGGATATCGATGCACTGCACTCTTGCTGGTCTCTTGCACAACGCCATCGGCTACCATTTTTGATGATGGTGTCAAAATTGTAGCGGTAGCCATCGTACATCGTAATAGTTCTTGATCACTTTTATTATTAGATATACATTTTCTATCAGTCGCAATTGTCAGACCACGTACAACAGAATAATTGAAAATTATCGCTGTCATTTGACAACATTGTCAGGTAGAGTAAGTTTTTACATTTATCTAATCGCATATCGAGTCTTACTAAGAAGTTGAAGTATCAACATGTACCTATTTAAGAAATACTCTTTGAAGAAAATAACCAATATCGAAGCTAGAAGTTGCGGGTTCTAAAATTGGTACACATAGTATGTAAGTTCAAATAAATTCATTACCAATGAAAGAAAAACCTGATACGAAAGAGTGGAACAGCACAAGTGTGTTTTTTCGTTGCTCCTACGTCCTTTTGCTACAAGGGATCCGTTCGTGTCATTTTGGGTCCGGGACCCTTAAAACAAGTAACTTAATATAATCTTTCGATCTTCTGTAACATATTAATAATAATTTTATAGCTAAAAGCTTTTTGAAACCTAGTCATTTAGCGATGTAGTAATTTTGAAACCTTGTTATTTTGAGATGTAGTCATTTTGAAACCTTCACATTTTGAGGTGTAGTCATTTTAAAATCTAGTATTTTTGAAACCTTGTCATTTTGAAACCTTGTCATTTTGCGATGTAGTCATTTTGAAACCTTGTCATTTTGCGATGTAGTCATTTTTAAACCTTGTCATTTTGCGATTTCTTGTTGTCATTATAAACCGGACTCCAATGGATGGCTACAACCACCCGAGCTGACGAGTTATTAAATTTAGCTTTAATAGTAAGGTAAACTGTTCTTAGGAGCCAAGGCCGCTCAATCCATTTAATATTTATCTTTACATAGTATAAAACAAAGCCGCTCCCGCTGTCTGTACGTTTAAATTACTTATCGAATTTTAATAAAGTTTTCAGCAATAGATGGAGTGATTCACGAGGAAGGTTTTAAACCGAAGCGAGGCGAGGGCGGGGTCACTGGTAAATAATAAATAATAAATATTGCGTCCTATTCTCAGACCTACTGAATATACACACATTTCATAGGAATCTGTCAAGCCGTTTCGTATTAGATAAATACTTAAATGCATAGTAAACATCCAAAACACAAAAGCATAACTCGCGCTCATCGCTCAAGTATTTCCCCGTGCCGGGAATCGAACGCCGGGCCGGAAACGTGTTCACGTGTATTCGCTCGCTCGCGTGAAAATCACTTCCGATAGAATTCCGTCCGTCTGGAAAAGCATTCACGTACAAGGCGGGATATTTATCGTATTGATTTATTATTGTGTTGTCAACGTATTTACTCTTACTCGTATTTACTAGACAGTAATGGGTGAATAACGATTCCGTAGCAGTTCAAATACGATATTGTTTTTACCTTGTGGAGTAGAGGCCCTGAATAGCTAAAATAGATGAGTATATTTTATGCGTAAAAAAATTAAATTGAGTAATTTTCTCAAAATTACAGTTACTTGCAGTTACTTAGTTAGTTTACAGTTTCTTGCGGCGTTTCTTCTCAGCAGTGGTCTCCTCTTGGGAAGCGCTGGTAGATTCTTGACGAGTAAAAGTGCCCGAGCGGCCTTCTTACTGAATAAATTTATTTTATCTTTTACATGTTATAAGTAAAGTGCGCTCATCAGCTCGGGGATTGGTCTGGTTTTGGCGATTTTTATTTTCACTTGGCGTAAATTCAAGCTTAGATTTTTCAAGCTGCTTCTAAAGCAAATAATTGGACTTCGTTCCGTGACAAACATTCAAAAAAATATCAGCCGTGCCGTGCTGAACAAAAATTGTTTCCCACAGTTTTTCCAGTGTTTTAATATAGACATCAAAATGTGGGAATACAGACAAGCGGTCTCTTGAATAGAATAAGCAATGAATTTAAAGATGTCACCGCACAAACTTTTTTTTATTCTTTGGTTAGACCAATACTTGAGTACTTAAGTATCTAGTGTTTGGAGCCCGCAGTATTCGGTCTACATCGATTGCATTGAAAAAATACAAAACTAGAACCTCCTCCATCAGAACCAGCCAAGCGTTTGATGGCAGCCGCGTTGTTTCACTTGAAGATAAACGTGCCATTGAAGATCAAGTCTTGTTGTTCAAACTTCTCTCTAATATGATCGACTCACCTTCATTTGTAAATTAATTACGACTTATACCTCGTAACACGACTCGACGAACGAATTGTTTATTTAATATCGTATCGGAAAGAAAGTAGACAACTTCAAAATTATATTATTTTTAGTCACTGTGAGAACTGATAATGAAAAAAAAAGAAATTAAAACATTAGGTCTTTATAAAGAACTATTTTGAATGTTAACTTACTTTTTAATGTGTCTCACCAAATTACCGACCAACACTTTTGATAAATTTTTATATGCCATGTTCCATTTTTTTTAAAAGTCGTCCTCTGATGTGGGAGCTACGACGTTGTTTTGGAGGTATCGATCCATGATAGCCCAATATCGCTCAAATCGGCGAACTTCTGGGCAATTAACTGGATTCGTATCCTTATCCACCACCTTCTACCTTATAGGCTTTATACCATTCCTTCGTTGTTTTAGAGTAATGACAAGCCAAATCCGGCCAAAATAAAGTGCTAATCCCGTGCTTCTTTATGAGTGGTAGTAATATTTTCTGTAAGCACTCGTCACGGTGTACCGTAGCGGTCAAAGTCCCTGTGGTGAAGTAGGATTGAAAACGCACACTTATACTTTTTTGTCGAATTTGTCGATGTCTCGGGACCGTGATAAAGTGAGGTCCTGGTAAGGCTTTAAAGTCCAATTTGCATTGGTCTCGTCATCCATTATAATACCCTGATTTTTCTTGGTCAATATACGGTCGTATGATTTCCTTGTCCTTTTTCTGACAGCTATTGTTTGATTTTCACCTCGTTTTGGTTGTTCTTGTTTTTTATGGGTTTTTATGTTGCATTTTAGTTTGATTCTTTGGCCGAAGAGGTTTTGGCTCTTTTTGCTGCATCTCGTATTGAAAGGGACGGGTTTTGTTTAAACATTCATACGACTTTATTTTCTAGTGCTATGTCGGTTGTCCCTGGGTTTCTTCCTGATTTAGGCAAATCTTTGAGAGAACAGAACTCACCAAATTTGTTTATTATCTTGTGCACGCCCGCGGGACTCAACTCTTACTTTTTACCCAGTTTTCTGATCGTTATACATTTTATTTTGCGCCAATCAAAAATAGCAATTATTTTTGGTTGCAATTTAAAGAAAAGGATATAGTTTGGTATTTAAAAAAAAATTCGCCGTTTTCATGTTCGTGCCAGTTTTTAAAGATGCCTAAAGTTGTCTACATTCTTTCCGATACGGTCCTTAGAGGCCCTGCGCATTTCATCACGGTGAAAACAATATCCCGCTTGAGCTGTTATCGTATTGTTACCGTTTTGATAGCTCTTATTTACTTGGCAGTAATGGCGGCTGACGTCAAAACAACACCATCACATACCCCTCCGTTAAGAAGTTATCACTTCAATCAAATAAAAGAAAACAAGTGTAACGAAGCAAGCTTTGGAAAAACCCAACTGCCGTTTGGATAATGTCGTCACAGTAATGTTGCTTTTTTTTTTTCTCTGCTCCGGTGGCCATCTTGCGGAGTCCATTCGCCATTCACCTTGGCCCATCGTTCCGGATGCATTTGGAAGACGTGTCCAGCCCAGTCCCACTTCAGCTTAGCGGTCTTGGCACCCACATCCGCAATACCAGTTTTGGAGCGCATTTCGGTGTTTTTGATCTTGTCAGTTCTGCGAACACCAAGTATGCTGCGCTCCATTGCTCTCTGGCAAATCTTGAGTCGGGATTTTTGGGCTTCAGTCAATGTCCAAGTTTGGGCACCGTAGGTTAGGATGGGAAGAATACAAACGTCGACGAGTTTGCGCTTAAGTGAAAGTGGAAGGTGGCCCTTCATTAGCGCCTTCATGGACCAGAAGCTCTTCCAGGCGTTTTGGATCCGTCGATCAATTTCCTTAAACTGCCGGTTGTCGAAAGATACTATCTGGCCCAAGTAGATATACTCGTCAACGTATCGTAATGTTGCTTATCATGTATTTATTTTTTATTTCGCCAAGTTCACACGGTGGTTAAGACGAATCTATTTATTTATTTATTTATTTATTTATTGTAATTGGAGATCCAACAGCTTACAAAACAAGATAGAACCTAAATTACATAACAAAAACCCAATTAAAGGTTCTCACCGATAGAGACAAAGTATTTAAATAGCAGAACAACCTAACCACGTATAATTTATTAAAATCGGTTTAGCCGTTTAGTAGTTACAAGCGGACATTGAGTCGGATATATATTCAAAGCAGTCGGGTAATAAAATAGGCACTACGATGACCGTAGCCCGTAGTGGTATGGCGCGACCGTAGCCCGTAGTGGTAAGGCGCGACTTTAGCCCGTAGCTCTACGTGACCGTAGCCCGTAGCTCTACGTTGACCGTAGCCCGTAGCTTTACGTTGATCGTAGCCCGTAGCGCGTTGCTCACTGTAGCGCTGCGGCAGGCATACCACGTAGAGTCGTTTTTGTTTATTGGATAAAATGTTTTTTTAATCATAATCACTAGAATTAGATTGAGGAAGACGTGTCAACCAATGACGTGCCCTGTCTATGATGCCGTCCAAACTCCGCTAGCTTCGTAGGCAGGGTCACACCTACTAGGCCAGCGCGGCGTCAAATAAGTCTCGATGCTCCTTAATCGAGTGTAAGAACATCGTAACATATTTCTGAGAGGATTCTTGCGAAACATATTTTTGCACTTGACCGTACAGACAGGTTACTATAATACATCAATGCAACGGTTTTGCTGTAAGTAATATATATTTCACTAAAAGTGTACTCCAAATTTAGGACTAAAATTTAACCTCTGATATGCTTATTGTATTGCAATCCGAAGAGACCGAGAGAGAGAGAGAGCACTTGTTTTTTTTTTCACCTGCCGCATACGAGGGGCTATGGTACTTTATATTAGTCAGTTTTGTGACGAAAATCCGCCATACATTGCTGCCGTAAATGTGGGACTAATTTTCGTCACGAACATGAATAAGTTAAAGTTCCTTAATTGGGGTACAGCACAGAAATTTAACCCCTGTACTTCTGCTCTTACGTATTGATTGATAACGTCACCTTAACAAAGTCAAAAGTGGTATAGGAATTGAATTTCTTGACTGTACACGTTTTAGTGAAAACGCCCATAAAGTTTCAAATCTTCGTTGATAATGTTAATAACTCACAAAGATCAAACCAATTATTCATTTCAAAGTAATTTAGGTATTTCAAAGCTGTTGGGAAACGTGAAAATTGCGATCGCGTCCAGAAAATAAATAAATCTGCAACAATTGATGAACACTTACAAAGTGTTGAAAAGAACGGGGAACTTGGAGGAACACATTGTTAAACAACTCATTGTTTGCCGAAAAGAAACGAAATATGAAATTGTTTAATTGAAAAACTCCGAGAACTGGGTTGCGTCCGATTTCTTTCCATTGGAACCCGTGCCCGGTACGTTTCGAAATAGGAAACCTTAGTGAACTTTCAGAGCTGATTTATATAACAATCAGTGAAGAAAGATCATTCAACCAAAAGGAAACTTTGGGCAATACACGACGAAAAACAAAATAAACGAATATCTTAAAGTGAAGTCGAATTTCACCAGCAATGTCAGAACAGCTGTCAAAATGTATGACCTTGTGCAGGGTCTGTCCGGATCGCTACCACCACCTTATCCATTAACCAGCCCCCAAGCAGCAGTGTTCGCATTGCTGTGTTCTGGTAGGGGGATAAGACAACCGGTGAAATTACTAGCATAGAAGCATTCCATCTCAGTCCTCAGGGTTGGCAATGCATTTGAAGTCTTAGTATTGTAGTCTTGAGATTTCAAGTGTCTTTGGGTATCAGATACCAATTACCGTCAGGTGGCCTGAAAGCTCGCGTGCCTTCTAATTGCTATATAAAAAATATATATTAGGGTTGCTTACAAAAAATTCAAAAACGAAACCATTGAAGGATCACTCGTGCGTCTTTCTGTCCGTCCGTCTGTCACAGCCAATTTGCTCCGAAACTACCAGTTGTTAAATAGGTCCAGGCCGACTGTGTTGAGATTTGGCATACATATGTATGTAAATTGATGATTCTAACACAGATGCGCAGTATATATATTTTTTAAATAAGGCTCATTTACCGGGGATAAATTAGGTCATTTAAAAATAGTTTGTACTTAGCCAAATAGTTTTGATTTTATTCATGAAAGACGACGAAAATTGACCATTCCCACCTGATCTCTGAAACTACTGATCCTAAAGTTTTGAAAAACACAAAATATAGTTTATTGCTTGCAGATTACAGGAAAATCTATAAGAATACTTTTAAAATACTTTCACTGTACCCGAGTTGAACTTTAACTTCAATATAAGCTGATTCATGGGTGGGTGGCACTGGGTGGATCATTTTTTTTATTGTCGTTATATGCCCCGCTAGCCGGGAGACAACAGTGTTAGAGTTTCTTAGTTTTTTTTTTAATAATATATACTTCTAGCCAGGGATCGTTACCGGTATTCTTACTACCGGTTTTAAATAAGGTATAACTGGTTATAATTGCATTTCGGTATTTATATCACTACAGCTCTAATAAGCGGTATAATCAAAACCGGTATTCAAATGTAATAGCGGTTTCGACAATTGACAACATAACCCCTATTTGATACTTTACCAATAAAACCATTACCGGTAATACCTGTCAGTGTCCAAACAAGCAAATTTTCTAATTTTTAATTATGACAATCACCGAAAAGATTACCTTTCTGTCATATGATCGGTTTGTCCTTTTCATTTTGATCGTGACGTCATTGACCAATGACCATCATTTGTTCAGTACTAGCAGACATTTCAACCGGTGTTAGCCAACAATGCTATCGAGTTACGTTACACCTATTTGTTGTAGGTACTTCAGTCATTATGTCTACGTGACACCTTATCTATATCAAGAGCAACGAATACCGGTATTAAATAGAGGTAAAGAGTACTACATAGTGCATACATAGTGAAAAAGACAAAAGCGGAATGACAACATTACCTCTAATTCGAATATAGGTATATTTTTTTTAGCGGTAATCGTTTGACAGTTTATATACAGGTATTCAATTTAACCGGTTTTACAATCCCTGCTTCTAGCACACTCAGGAGAAAAGGCATAAAATAATAGTTTTGTGATTGCTTATAAAACTGATGTTAGTGGACTTATATCCATTGTAATAGATTGAAACAGTAATCAGGAGGCGTCGCTCTTCACCATTGCAACCCGACAAACAGTTAAAAAATCGTTTTTTCAATAGCTATAAAAATAACCAAGGTATGACGCGACAAAAATTGTTCCCATCTCTTTCTGGCCAAACAGAATTTTACATGGAATTATACGGCCGACGTTTTAATTGCCGTCACAGTTTATATCGGATCGTTCTGTCTAATTATAAAGCCCCGCTAAGCCTTATCGATCTAAACGTTTCCCAGGGCCTTTATTCAACACGGTAGAAACAATATCGTTTTTGATCTGTTATCGTATTGTAGAGTTATAGAGGCGCTGGACGTAGAGATTTCCGCATGCCTATTAAAAAGAAATAAAAACTTACGTTAATATTACCGAACAAAAATAACTCTGGTGTGAACCACTCTAAGTCGATTATTAATCTCGCGATGCGACCTTCCCCCACGGTGTCTTGATATACTGAGTCTGACTGTACCAGCATGACAAATACGAACATTAAGAGTTAATACGATGGGAAAGGATTTTTCATTACACTTATAAAGTGCAAGTGACAATTTGTAAGTGATTTTATAATAAATGAAAAGGGAGATTTAAAAACCCGACTGCATATTTTGATATTGTTATAACACCAGTTAATTAATGCTACTATATTCTTATATATTATATTTTATATATACTGGGTGTCCAGCAAGAAAATTTAAATTTGAATTTCGAATTTTTCGGGAATGTCACGGCCTACGAGATTTAAAATGCCGCCATTTTGTTCATAATTAGTGCGGTTTTTTTGTTAATCATGAATCGTTGGTCTGGTGAACATCGAGCATTTGCCATCAAGGCTTTCTTACAATGTGGAAAATCTCTTACGGAAGCCAGAAGAAAATTTTGTTCGCATTATAATTTACGAAAAATTAGTGCAGCACCGTCTATTCAGCTTATACGGTTCTGGATTAAGAGGTTTGAAGAAACTGGATCCACATTAAACAACAACTTGCCTGGCCGTGGACCTTCAGTTTCCACCGCCGAAAACATTCAAATTATTCGAGAAGCCGTGTATGAAAATCCACGTCGCTCTGTTAGAAAACACGCATCGGTTTTGGGAATCAAAAAGTCATCAGTGCACATTATAATGAAGAAGGTATTAAAATTCCATCCCTACAAAATTCAAATTGTGCAAAATTTGAAACCCGACGACTACTCTTCAAGAATGGCTTTTGCTAAGCAGATGTTACTGAGATTTCAAACCAATTATCGCCTTTCCAATATATTTTTTAGTGATGAAGCCCATTTTCATTTAGACGGTTACGTCAATAAACAGAATTATCGTTACTGGGCCCGGAACAATCCACAAAACAAGCATTCGAAGTCGCTTCACAGTAAAAAAGTCACCGTATGGTGTGCTATATCAGGTGCGGGAATTATAGGGCCGTATTTTTTGAGGACTCAACTGGACGATCGATTACTGTTTCAAATGAAAATTATTGTAAAGTGATAGAAGATTTTTTTATGCCAGAATTGAGAAGCTGTTTGTTTGCAAACAGAAACACCTGGTTTCAGCAAGATGGAGCTGCTCCTCATACCGCCAGGGTGACAATGAATGTTTTGAGGAACAATTTCCCTGCGAAATTAATATCTCGTTTTGGGGACATCCATTGGCCTGCGAGGTCGCCGGATTTGTCGCTGTGTGATTATTTTTTATGGGGATACTTGAAATCTAAAGTTTATAATAGTCAGCCTACGAATTTGGATCAACTTAAAGAAAATATCGGGACTGAAATCAAAAATATTTCATCAGATTTGTGCAAACGCGTTTTTGAAAATCTACGCTTACGCTTAGAACAGTGCGTTGAGCAAGGTGGTCAACATTTAGACAATATCGTCTTTAAAACATAAATCCGCAATAATAGTTTAAAGGTTTTTGCTATTGATAGGGTTATAATTCATGTACTTTTTTTAAAATAAATTATTGAAGTTTAAAGTTTCTTATTAGACACCCTGTATAAAAGGAGAAACTGACTAACTGACTGACTGACATATCAACGCACAGCCGAAACTACTGTACCTAGAAACTTGAAATTTGGTACAGGTGTTCCTTTCATGATGTAAGTGAGCACTAAGAAAGGATTTTCCGAAAATCGACTCCCAACGGGAAAAAAAGGGGGAACTGGGAAACTAATTCTACGCGTACGAAGTCGCGGGCGTCCGTTAGTTCTTATATATTTGAGATGGTCACACCTTTCAAATGATACCCATGTAATTATTAGAAGATTTCCTTTTAGTTGACATAAATAATTAACATTTAGCCATTGTTGTTATTTTAATTTTAACATTCTAGGTATCATATGTCACCCGGGATGGTGAAAAGTTGCTAACGATACCACACACGTTTAAATCGGCTCAGGCATTTAGAAGTTATGGTGGAATAAATAATCATTACACACGTACATACATGAACCGTCGTTAATGTCTAAAGCGTATTATAGAGTCGAGGACTATCTAACAGACAAAAATGCATGGCCTACACCCGAAACTTACAAGGAAAGGTACCCAACTGCCCGGCTCCGATTTTGTTGATTTTGATATACAGAGTGTCGCATAAATAGCACGTCACAGTGACACCGGAGATTCCCCAGCCTCAGACGAACCGAACCAACCTAACATGACCTCAGTAAAAGTTGCACCGTTTTCGAGTTATACGAATTTAAAGATTTTTCCAATTTCTCTCCTCTTTTAACACTGCAAGTGCCCGCATTTACTGGGATAGCTTTAGAATTTAGTTTTTTTTATTTGTACGCTTTCATGAATAGTTGATTAAGATGATAGAAGCATTATTATGTCAATAACTAATGTAAAAGTTGGAAAAATACTGTAATGAACTTGACTTAAATTATCATCAACATATTAATTTCAACTTTGAACACCTGCCATGACTTTTTTTTACTAGAAACGAAATGAGCAAATAGCTTTAAAAACATGCGTAAATATGTTATGCCAATTCTAAAATGGTATGACACATGATATCATAATGCAAAAAAGTAGGAATTCGACTCACTTTTCCTAATAAGGATCCCGAAACCAAACTAACAAATGAAAGGCTATTAGCCGCTTTGCAAGTTTATTATGTAAAGAATTGTATGGTAGTTATTAATTTATTGCAGTGGGTGCCCTGTGACCCAAAGTAGTTCGTTACCTTGCGTTTCGTGCTATACCCTTTAACATTAAACCGCGTTTTAATAGCATACTTTTTAGTTACTTTTTATTTTTATTGATTTGAATTATGTCATTACTTATCACCATGTTCACTGAGTCCCTGTTTTCCTGTGGTGTTCCTGAACTAAATCGACTTGGCATTCCTCTGGACTCTGATTAATTTTGTGGAACTGAAACGACTACTCGTGCGAATAATCGAACGCCGTACTGGCGTTACTAAACGTGGTTCCAGCAAAATGGCTGCCCGGCACACTACGCTCGCTCAGTCCATCTGTCAGGATACTTGTTGTTTAGGTGCTCACGGACTGAGCGAGCGTAGTGTGCCGGGCAGCCATTTTGCTGGAACCACATCCTTTGCCTCAATGCCAACGGCGTGTCCTCTAATATAATAGTCAGATCGTTTTCCAAAAACTGCAGATAGTTCTAGCCATTCAGAATCGGCGGCAACTCGACCGGTCCTATTATTTGGCCGTTAAAAATTCCGGTCCACAAATTAATTTTAAATTGGTATTGTGACCGGTCTTCTCTCGATTCGTGTGGGTTAGTTATTTGCCAACTGTGGATGTTATGCAAGTTAACGTACCCATCCCTTTTGCAGGCCGATTCGTCGCTCCATAATACTTCATTCAAGAAGTTTGGGTTTTCCCTCCATTTCTGTATCATTTTTCGACAGAATTGAATACGCTGCGTGTAATCTGTCGGAAGAAGCGTTTGAACACGATGTATGTGGTAAGGGTGGTATTTGTGCCGCTTCAATATTCGTTGTGCCGACGATTTAGTAACGCCAGTACGGCGTTCGATTATTCGCACGAGTAGTCGTTTCAGTTCCACAAAATTAATCAGAGTCCAGAGGAATGCCAAGTCGATTTAGTTCAGGAACACCACAGGAAAACAGGGACGCAGTGAACATGGTGATAAGTAATGACATAATTCAAATCAATAAAAATAAAAAGTAACTAAAAAGTATGCTATTAAAACGCGGTTTAATGTTAAAGGGTATAGCACGAAACGCAAGGTAACGAACTACTTTGGGTCACAGGGCACCCACTGCAATAAATTAATAACTACCATACAATTCTTTACATAATAAACTTGCAAAGCGGCTAATAGCCTTTCATTTGTTAGTTTGGTTTCGGGATCCTTATTAGGAAAAGTGAGTCGAATTCCTACTTTTTTGCATTATGATATCATGTGTCATACCATTTTAGAATTGGCATAACATACGCATGTTTTTAAAGTTATTTGCTCATTTCGTTTCTAGTAAAAAAAAGTCATGGCAGGTGTTCAAAGTTGCTATTAATATGTTGATGATAATTTAAGTCAAGTTCATTACAGTATTTTTCCAACTTTTACATTAGTTATTGACATAATAATGCTTCTATCATCTTAATCAACTATTCATGACAGCGTACAAATAAAAAAACTAAATTCTAAAGCTATCCCAGTAAATGCGGGCACTTGCAGTGTTAAAAGAGGAGAGAAATTGGAAAAATCTTTAAATTGGTATAACTCGAAAACGGTGCAACTTTTACTGAGGTCATGTTAGGTTGGTTCGGTTCGTCTGAGGCTGGGGAATCTCCGGTGTCACTGTGACGTGCTATTTATGGGACACCCTGTATATCAAAATCAACAAAATCGGAGCCGGGCAGTTGGGTACCTTTCCTTGTAACTTTCGGGTGTAGGCCATGCATTTTTGTCTGTTAGATAGTCCTCGACTCTATAATACGCTTTAGACATTAACGACGGTTCATGTATGTACGTGTGTAATGATTATTTATTCCACCATAACTTCTAAATGCCTGAGCCGATTTAAACGTGTGTGGTATCGTTAGCAACTTTTCACCACCCCGGGTATATGATACCTAGAATGTTACAATTGAAATAACAACAAGGGCTAAATATTAATTATTTATGTCAACTAAAAGGAAATCTTCTAATAATTACATGGGTATCATTTGAAAGGTGTGACCATCTCAAATATATAAGAACTAGCGGACGCCCGCGACTTCGTACGCGTAGAATTAGTTTCCCAGTGTTCCCCCTTTTTTTCCCGTTGGGAGTCGATTTTCGGAAAATCCTTTCTTAGTGCTCACTTACATCATGAAAGGAACCCCTGTACCAAATTTCAAGTTTCTAGGTACAGTAGTTTCGGCTGTGCGTTGATATGTCAGTCAGTCAGTCAGTCAGTTTCTCCTTTTATACAGGGTGTCCAATAAGAAACTTTAAAATTCAATAATTTATTTAAAAAAAAGTACATGACTTACAACCCTATCAATAGCAAAAACCTTTAAACTATTATTGCGGATTTATGTTTTAAAGACGATATGTCTAAATGTTGACCACCTTGCTCAACGCACTGTTCTAAGCGGAAGCGTAGATTTTCAAAAACGATATATAGAGATATTTAAAAAAAAATGCAAGTTTCATAGCGGTTTGATTATAAATGTTTAAGAAGATGAAAAAGTAATGAGCACATCTTTTGTTATATCGGCTAAAACTCATATTTAATAAAAAAAAACCTTCAAAGATCATTGAAGGAAGATACACTTCCTGTGGTATTTTTTTATAATATTAGTTTTAGCCGATATAACAACACACGTGCTCATTATTTTTTCATCTTCTTAAACATTTATAATCAAACCGCTATGAAAGTTGCATTTTTTTTTTAAATATCTCCATACAAGTAAGAGGGTTTAGTCACTTTTCAGTACTTTGGAGGTCAATTTCTTACAACAGGTTGAGTTTGGGCCGCTACAAAAAATACGTGTCTGTTATTTTAAAGTACTCTCTAACATATATCAAAATCAATAAAATCGGAGCCGGACAGTTGGGTACCTTTCCTTGTTAGTCAATAATAATTTGTTCAAATGCAAAAGCTTTATCTTGCTTTTCTTGTCTAGGGGACACCGTTGATGCAGGAAAACATATCGAAAGTTTTGTGGTGTTCATGCACCATCTCATATACACATAAGTGTATGTGTATATGAGATTTATTCTATTTTTTCTTTTTTCTTTTCTCTCTATCTCTCCCGTAAGATTTTTGGCATGGTTTCCTGCTGAACTACACATGTTATTTGATATTATATTTAATTTAATATTTCTAGCTTTATACAATGCTAGACTAAGTAGTACCATTGTAATATGAAATATTTAAAAAAAATGACTGACCGCTGAGTTTCTTACGGCGTTTCTTCTCAGCAGTGGTCTCCTCTTGGGAAGCGCTGGTAGATTCTTGACGTGTAAAAGTGCCCGAGCGGCCTACTTACTTACTGAATAAATTTCTTTTATCTTTATTATCTTTTAACCCTGAAAACATTTATGGGTGGTCGTGTAAAAATACGACTAGATTAAACTCATGGCGCCCGATTATAAAATGCTAGTAACTTGTATTACATGCGGGTACCTGTGTACGGAAAAAAAACTGTGCAGTTTTCAGGGGTACATATCAGAATACCGAAAGTTAATGAATCTTAAATTTTAAATATACATCCAACCATACATACCATCACGCCTGTCTCCCAAATGGGTAGGAACTGTGGAACGCCTTTAAAATATTGAAGTCCAAATTATCCAATGTAACAACATGGAACTATCAAAATATTTACGTCTGAAAGGCCTACGATCAAAATGCCACTCGTTTATTTTTACCTTGTGTTAAAATATCGAATTACCTATACAATATATATTAAGTTAAAATATCCAAGGTTACAAAATCTACAATAATAATACCTCCGTCTGAAATGCCACAGGGTTAAAACATCGAAAGTTCAGATATGTCACATTTTTCTAGAAAGGTGTTTCAGTGAAGTGAACGAGCGTAGCGAGCGAACTTGTCTTTTTAGTGCGAAACTGTCTCTGTCAGGTTAGGTTAGGCCTTAGCCTTCTAATACTAACTGAACCTAACCTAACAAAACATTTAACGTTTGTATATTGAATAAACAGATTAAGTAATTTAGGTCACCCAGTCGGTAAATATCGCTGGTCAACCTAACACGCTACGCTCGTTATCGTACCTAACTTTTATAACTCAATTACCATTCGATATTTCAAGTTCCGACATTCTATTTTAACTTAAGACGTATCAACCTTCGCTATGTGATTACATATCCAACAAGTACGTTCGATATTCAAATATGTATCCAGTTTTCAGCAATTGATAGTGATTCAAGAGGAAGATTTTTATGGATAAATCACCGGTCCCACAGCCAGCGAGTGAGCTGTGAACTACAGGCGATTTTCTCGCCCAAGAAACGAACAAGAGATAATCGCTCCCGTGTGCATCGCAGAACAGCCAGCGATGAACTATAAATGTATATCTCCCTCTTTTATTTACACGGGAGCGATTATATTTTGTTCAAACCGACGGTGGGTCGCTAGTTTGTTAATAAACGTTTGACGATGAGTATTGGACTGTTTGCTATATGCGTGTCAAAGGAATCCAATTATACCCATTCAAATCAAAGCTTTGAGCACTCGTCCCCGAATGTAATCAATGCACCAGTAAAGCGATGGCCGGGGGGCAGTACTTATTTGTGTAGCCGTGAAATGCAACGATGACATACGTTCGCTAACATTAATTAAAAGCTCTTAAGCGACTCGAAGACGGCTTCCCTTTGATTCTTCTTTGAGAACCAAATGACATACTCGTTGTGCAGGCGACTTCATTTCATGACTTTAGTTACTACATTGTCACTTCGCTGTGACTATTTATATACGGCAGTTTAAACATGACATTAAATAGGCTAAGTACTAAAGTATACACATATTTATGAACTTGACTGTGTCTTGGCCGAGATTCAAAGCTGGGATTGGTATAGCTCGCATGCTTGTCGCAATCCATTGACGCGTTGTTATAACATTACTGAGCCGTTTGATTGGACCCAGTCATGTAACTGCCCCATTACGTCGGTGACAGCTGATTACATTTCGTGTCTCTCAGGCGTGGTAATTACTGCTGTGACGTCATTAGCGTACAGTTAGACTTTAATTTGGTACCAACCTTAGCTCCAAAGTCAATCTGACACTCTACAACAACAAGGTTGTGTACAAATGACTTCATATGTCTAATAATAATAATTTTATGAACCAGAAAAGGGTTGCATTCAAACACAATAACTTTGAACAATAATTTTATTTACATAACATAAGATAAGATAAAGATTAAAAAAAATATGTAAATAGAAATCTTATATTAAGGTAAAGGTAAAGGCATCAACAGGGTTTCCCAAACTAGGCACAACCTGTATCTTGGGCAACCAGATAATTTCAAAAGTACATAAGTTTAAATTATAGCACTAAGATTTTTTAGTATTCTCTTAATATTAATAACTGGACTAATGAATAGCTACACATCAATAATAAATAATAAATATCAGGGGACAATGTTACACCAATTGATCTGGTCCCAAACTAAGCTCTAGGCTTGTGCTATGAGTACTAGACAACGATATAAATACTTATATAGAGAAATGTATACTTAAATACATAGAAAACATCCATGACTCAGGAACAAATATTCGCGCTCATCACACAAATATCTGCCCTTACCGGGATTTGAAACCAGGACCGCTTGCTTCGTAGGCAGGGTCACTACCAACTAGGCCAGCGCGTCGTCAATAAGGCTTACATGACGTAAATTAATCAACTTAAAACAATTAATTATTTAAGCACATGACACAAGACACGTCTACACTCCTAAGCTGCCGCCGTAAGTGACCATATTGATGTCGGCTTTATGTAGGCTTATCTTGCTTTACAATAATACAATAATAATAAATTAATAAAGTTCTATTTATCAGGCGGTAAACCCATATTAGGCACATTTATATTAAAATTACATTTGATGAAATAATGAAGTATACAAGCTTTACGGTTGTTGGCGGATGCGCGCAAAAGGATAACGCAGCTGAAGTGGAGACGGGCGAAACGATGGCACGTGGTCGAAGGCGGTAACAGAGCGGTGGCCGAGATTAGGTCACAGATCAGGGGCCCGTTTCTCAAACCGTATTAGTCTAATAAATATTAGTGTTTTGTCTCGTAAATAACACTACAAAATGAGACAAAACACTAATATTATTAGACTAATACTTTTTGAGAAACGGGCCCCAGTGGGCAGACAGTTGGGAAGGGATAGATGGCGTTAGCACGAGATCGGGCCAAATGGCGTGGCCATGAAGAAGACCTTTACCCTGCAGCCACAACTATCATTAACTACTAATGACATTACCGACTTTAAGCATATGTTTTTACGGTAAAAACCAAATAATTTACTCCTTTGCGAGAAGCTTTGCGACAGTTCCGTGGCTGACGTAAACATAGATGTCGGCATTTTAATTACACTCGCGGACAAATAATACGGGTCAGAGTGCGTTTTTCATACAAACGAGGCTATTTCCAAGCCTTGGTTAATCGCCAGGGGTTGTTTTGAGTGAGTTTTAATGGTGGATACTGCGAGGTTCAATAGAGGAGGTCAAAAGTTCTTAAGATACCTAACTGATCGCACAATCAGTTAACATCACAGCGGGAGAGTTTGGGTCAGCACTTGGATTTCCTTACATTTTATTGTCATTTTAGATGTTTTTCTGAACATGCACTATTCCGGCGTTAGCCGCAGATTCATTCAGTTGGGTATCCTATGCACTCTGGAAGTCCTGTATCGATGCTCGAGGTATTCATCATCATATTTCACTAAAAGTATTCCCTGGCGAGGAACCAAGGCTTCGAAATAGCCTCTTTAGTATGAAAAACGCACTCTGACCCGTTTTATTAGTCCGCGAGTGTATAATGCGATTCACCGTCTGCCATTTCCACCAAAGTAATTACACGGCGTCTGCTTCGGCCAGGCAGACGCCGTGGTTTGATCAATAGCCTAGTTCACCAATTCGTATCAGTTCATTCATAGAGCCTATTATTAATGTTCCCATCCTTCTTAAATAGCCTTACACTAACCGGTGGTTGTCCGCGGGGGCCTGCTTCTATAGTTTGAACTCAGGGACAATCTGTTGGTGTTCCATCACTTTACTAAATTAAACTTGTCTAAAAGGGCCTCTGCGTGTTGGCTGCGGCTCCATGTACGCATTCCAAAGGTCCGGGACTCCCATAGTCCCGTTATTGGTAACACCAATTGACCTAGTCCCAAACTAAGCGCTAAGCTTGTACAGTCAACCTTATAAGTAGGTGCACACTTTTGTACCTTGTCGCTGAAACGCCTTTGACAGATTAGTCCATCATTTCAAACATGACGTTAAAGTGACGGAGTACTAAAGTGTGCAGCTTCTTATAAGGCCGACCGTACTACGGGTAATAGACAACGATATAAATACTTACATAGAGAAATATATACTTAAATACATAGAGAAATCCATGACTCTGGAACACATATTCGCGCTCATGACACTAGTATCTGCCCTTACCGGGATTCTAACTCAGGACCGCTACCTTCGTAGGCAGGGTCACTACCAACGAGGCCAGCGCGGCGTCGAATCGATTCAGTCGATCGGTCGAATCAGTTTGTATATTTTTTGCGTGATAATAATACGAGTAGGCTCGCCGCTTCAGATTTGACCAAAAATCTTCGATTGGACGAGGTTCTGGGACGTTACGTGGATTTGATAATTTGCTTAATTTTTTTTTGAGTAGGTACTGACTAGAAGCCAAATCTGGCCAAAACACCATATTAGCTTCTCTGTTTCGATTTTATAAAATCCCGCACAATTGGCAATCATTTTTGGGAAAAGATTTTGTTGCCGACTGTACTTTTGTTGCACATTCGCCATCTACTCGTCAAGACGATCCTAACGAGCCCTTACACGACGGGTTTATCATGTGTGATTTAGGAATTCCTATGACCACCCTGGGTCTCCATCATCAGACCAGCTCGATGGTACTATAATATTGTATTGTCATCAGAACTAAAGGTGTATGCAAATTTTCAGCTTCATAGGAAACCGGGCAGTGCGTCAAATTTAACTTGCAAGTTTTGATACATACATACATTGAAAGCTTTTAAAAAACACCGCGAGCCTCATAGCAAGCCCCAGTAAAACTTTATTGGGAAACTTCGAATGCTATACATTATTTCACGTTTTCTTCTGTTGGGTACCTTTTTGCATTTCCGTCTAATATGAAATATGATTCGTCGACCATCAAACAACTCTAATGCTCGTCTCGAGATGCGTCAAAAATGAGTGTTTGGCGTTCACTTTGACGGACTTATCTTGTGACGGGCCTCACAGTCAAGATGAGTTTATCAATACCCCCCTTAGATACGTTTTAATGGCTTTCCGTCGCATTTGAATTTTCTCCCGAGCTTTGTATTAGATTTAGTAATCTTTATACAACTCCTCTCAGGAGACTGGCTTAAACTGCATAGTCTTCGAGAACCGGCCTTACTGGTATTCGTTTCCCTGAGTACATAGGGCGCTAATAATATAAAGTGTGCTTGGACTCTAAACCTTTTGTGTAAAATGCTCCACGACCTTCGCTTTCGACCAGGGCCTCTGTTCAACACGGTAAAAACCATATCGTGTTTGAGCTGTAATTGTATTGTCACCGTTTTGATAGCTCATATTCACTTGACAGTAGGTAATAGCGGCCGACGTGTTTTCTACCGTCGGGAATGGAGGCGCTGGGCCCAGGGCCTCCATTCAACACGGTAAAAAGAATATAGTCTTTGGACTGCTTCTTTTGCATTGCTTTCATTTGGCATGTGGTTAGGTATGTTTTAACGGAAATAAAATAATGAAAAGCTATAAAATGAAATACGGATCACGGCAGCATCATGGTTTTTTTCACCACTCATTACTAAAAATGGCAAAACGAGACAATTTTATTATATTAATATTTATTACAATATAAAAACTGTTTTTTTTTAAATGATTATGTTACTCGATGATTTTTGCCACTTTGCATCTCAATCAAATAGTTTATATTTAGGTATGGTACGCGTCAATGGTTAACTTAATTCATTTGTACAGTCAGCGTCATATAGTTGGTAGCATCCAAAGTAGCCAAATAGTACGTTACACGTCATTATTACCGTAGTAACAAGGGCGTGTAACGAACTATTTGGCTACTTTGGATGCTACAAACTATATGACGCTGACTGTACATGATTAAATGATTAATTCTGACATAACATTAGTATATCGTAATATTGACTATTTCATTTTGTAGTATTGGAAGGCCTAAGAAGTCCATTCAAATTTGACAAAATTTTCATCTCAAAAGACACCTAGTTTTTGTTTCGTTTCCTCTCATCAATACGTAATCTATAAAGTAGAGACAAGTAGCTGGTGCAACGTTCATCTTATTGCACGGTTTCTATGCCTTTAGTCTTAATTCTTTGTGGAGACACTATAAAGCTGTGAAATTAAAGATCAATTGAAAAATAAATCAGTCCAGTCGGTCTATAGGAGCCCCAAAAGGCCCACTACGGTGTAGTGGGCCCACTACACCGTATTATACCATGACCCTAATAGGAAAGATCAGAGAAAAAATATTATTTGTATTGTAAAGTAATGACACTATGCCCAGACCGTTCCGTCACCGACCAACATTTTGATAATAATTACCTTCCGGGCCTACGTTCAATATCACGGTCATGGTGTGTTACGATGTGCTCGCAACACACCTTTAGAAATCGCCTCATTGGCTTTTCCTGAAATACAATTCGCCTCTTTGGAACTTCGACTATGAATTTATTTAACTACGTGTATAACAGTACGATCACGGACGTTAATTTGTTACCCATTACAATGAAAATCTGCTTGAAGATGTCATTGTCATTAGAGATGCCAAGTCTTTTGTAATTGATAGGAAACAACCTTATTGCTGTAGAATCTCAAATTGACTTTGGAACAAAGGTGGGTGACAAATTTAATTCCTTGACTGTACATTTACTGTATAAGATATATTGGTTTATTGTAATTTTTTTCATTAAAGCGATGAGTTATTCGCGTTCGCACATTCGCACTCTGAGCATTCGCATTCGAATTCGTGAATGTCAAATAGGTGACGTTTGTGACATCCCTAGTCTGCAGGGCTGTCGTCATCGACATCTAGGCCATCATCACTATCTGTACCATAATGCAGTGCATAAATAAAGAGCTATCGGCCCATCGGAACCCTCACTCACCATACAACTGTGTCACGGTGATGTTATGATTCAAGTCGTAAGAAGTGCCAAACAAACGGCTTAATAATGTCCCTGTGACGACGTTCTATGATGGCTCAGAGTTCCAATAGGCTGTTAATACATTCACTGAGGCGGTATGTTCCCTAGAGTCTTCACTGTTATGATACAGAGGGTAAATCTGGGTTATAGAATACCTTTTTAAATAACACAATTTTTTTTTGGATTTTTTTATTTATTTTTTTGTCTACACAAGCAGTAATATTTAATCATAAGTTACTTAATATAATAAAGTTTTATAAAACTTTTTCTTACATTTATACTTGAATTAAGACCTAAAAAACTTAGTTAACAGAAAATCAAATAAATATCTGAATAATAAAGTAAAAATAATAAGTAATAAAACTAGCACAAATAAAATTATTACAAATATAAAGTCACATTTCCGGGACATTATTTATAAGTTACGTACTGTATTTTTGTGATTAATAAATAAATAAATATAAAAAAAATATAAAATACATCTGCCTCCCTCTTTCGTAAAACAAAACGCACACACACTCAGAGATTAATAGATACTTAACTGTAAGTTAAATCTAGAATTATATTTGTGCTGCAAGTGCATGATAATACATATTACATAATAAATAGAGTACATTATACAAATGTATGTAGTACTAATGCATAAGATAAATCGATAAGCTTGAAGCTTGGACGAAGGGGATAATATCCAATAAAGCCAATAATGCCGGCGCCAGCAAACCTAACCTACCTCCTAAACACATTCATATTATTTTCGCTACAGCTGATTACATTTACAGCGTAAAATAAATCAAATCACCAGTGGGCCCAGTATGGCTGCGTCTATACCGCGCGTCCAAGTGGTTAAAGCATCCGTCTCTTGACCGTCGTACTTATTATGGGTCAAAAGGTGACGTATGGCTTGTCCAACCTTTGTCACGCGATAAACGCAGATACGTTGGGGCCCCTGATTGATTTAATAAAATACATTCATATACGACAATACATAAAGCACAACAAGCTAGAAGAATGCTTATCCTATTTCTATGACAGTAAATTTTTATAATTGAATTTAATTTGGATTCGTTAAACTCGTTTTTTACAATAGTTTTTGAATGGTTTACCATCAGTTTTAGAAGATCGTATACTTTTTATACCTCAACAGAGTGCACATTAAATGTATTCATAGAAATCGTATAACATAGAGATTAGTATCAACGCTCCAGTTCATTTATGAGAACATAATTTATCACACATTTATCTGGTCCAAAACTAAGCCTAGAAAGCTTAAAAACAATTCGCGCTCATCACAAAAATATTCGCTCATGCCGGAGCTCCGACCCGGGGCCGCTAGCTGTCGTAGGGTCACCCCATCTAGGCTAAACAAGTGTAGGCTAGACAAGTCGTTAATAATTAAATTTAAAACAAATTTTTAAAAGTAAACTTTATAATCTATATTCTTTCGGGGACGTAATTGGCGTTTTCGTGTTGGCACTTCAGTTTCACGAGTAAGACGCTGGCGAGCGCGACGGTAGGGCGCGGGCCGGTAGGCCGCGGGCGACGTGGCCGGTGCGGGTGACCGACACGAACGCCCGCGGGTATTTTGGTAAGGCGCGGACGAGGGGGTGGGTGTGAGTGACGTGGCTGGTGCGGTCGACGGGATAACGGGTCTTCGTGTTGGCACTTCAGTTTCACGAGTAAGACGCTGGCGAGCGCGACGGTAGGGCGCGGGCCGGTAGGGCGCGGGCGACGTGGCCGGTGCGGGTGACCGACACGAACGCCCGCGGGTATTTTGGTACGGCGCGGACGAGGGGGTGGGTGTGAGTGACGTGGCTGGTGCGGTCGACGGGACAACGGGTTTTCGTGTTGGCACTTCAGTTTCACGAGTAAGACGCTGGCGAGCGCGACGGTAGGGCGCGGGCCGGTAGGGCGCGGGCGACGTGGCCGGTGCGGGTGACCGACACGAACGCCCGCGGGTATTTTGGTACGGCGCGGACGAGGGGGTGGGTGTGAGTGACGTGGCTGGTGCGGTCGACGGGACAACGGGTCTTCGTGTTGGCACTTCAGTTTTTCGTGCAGAACGTCCGCGCGTATTAACGCAGGGGGCGGACGAGGGGGCGGGTGCGGGTGACGTGGCTGGTGCGGGTGACGGGACCTCCGGACTTCGTGTTGGCACTTTAGTTTTACGAGTAAGACGCCCGCGGGTATTTTGGTACGGCGCGGACGAGGGGGTGGGTGTGAGTGACGTGGCTGGTGCGGTCGACGGGACAACGGGTCTTCGTGTTGGCACTTTAGTTTTACGAGTAAGACGCCCACGGGTATTTTGGTACGGCGCGGACGAGGGGGTGGGTGTGAGTGACGTGGCTGGTGCGGGTGACGGGACCTCCGGACTTCGTGTTGGCACTTTAGTTTTACGAGTAAGACGCCCGCGGGTATTTTGGTACGGCGCGGACGAGGGGGTGGGTATGAGTGACGTGGCTGGTGCGGTCGACGGGACAACGGGTCTTCGTGTTGGCACTTCAGTTTTTCGAGCAGAACGCCCGCGGGTATTTTGGTACGGCGCGGACGAGGGGGTGGGTGTGAGTGACGTGGCTGGTGCGGACGACGGGACAACGGGTCTTCGTGTTGGCACTTCAGTTTTTCGAGCAGAACGCCCGCGGGTATTTTGGTACGGCGCGGACGAGGGGGTGGGTGTGAGTGACGTGGCTGGTGCGGACGACGGGACAACGGGTCTTCGTGTTGGCACTTCAGTTTTTCGAGCAGAACGCCCGCGGGTATTTTGGTACGGCGCGGACGAGGGGGTGGGTGTGGGTGACGTGGCTGGTGAGGGCGACGAGACCTCGCGTCTTCGTGTTGGGACTTCAGTTTTACGAGTAAGACGCCGGCGGGTGCGAGGGGGGGGCACGGGCGACTGGTCCGGCGTGGATGACATGACTGGTGCGGGCGATGAAACCTCGATACTTCGTGTTCCTGGCGCTTCAGTTTTTCGAGTAAAACGCCGGCGGGCGCGAAGGACCGGCGCGGACGAAGTAGCCGTCGCGTGTGTCGGGGCCGGTGAGGGCGACAGGACCTCGGGAGTTTGTGTTGGGCGGCGCGTGGGCGGCGTGGATGGCAAGGGCGACAGGGTCGGCAAACACGACGAGGGCTCGTCGAACGACGGGGCCAGCGCGGGCGAAATTCCCGTCGACGGGATCACCCCGGGTGACGGGACCTCCTGGAACCACGGCGCGGGCGCGAACCACGTGGCAGGCGCGAACGGTGGCGCTGGCGGCAACTCCTGCTCATGGGGCATGTTTCCCGTGACTGATTGATTTGAGAATATAGTCAAGTCGTCTTCAGGCGTGGAAGGCAGACTGTCACTGTCGATTTCTTCTGGAGTATCAATAACGGGTCTTATTTGGGTTGGATATCGTAACTCACATTCGTCATAGTTAGTAAAATATACTTCGTACTGATTGTCCTCTAATGCCCGAGTAATCGCACCAAAGTCCCATCTGGGGGATGTACGACCCTTTCTTTTATACCAATGGGCCCAGACAACATCCCCCTCGACGTATACACGTTGTTTTATATCGGGGGGGCACTCTGGGTCCGGTTCGTATAAACCACTTCCACCCGCTGCCGAGCCCGTTGCCTGTTCTACTGCAGCCAGTGCTGACGCCAATGATGAACAATCTCTACCAATCAATGCATCACGTTCCGGCCCAGAATTTAGGCCCGAAATGAATTTTTCAACTAGACGTTCCTCCAGGTTGTTCGCTTCATACTCACATAAAGTGGTTAAATCTCTGAGTCGTGCGGCCCAGCCTGACAAGGACGCGTATGGACTCCGTTCTACACCTCTAAAATATTCACGTTCCATATACCAGAATTCCCTTTTTTTGAAATTCTTCTCGATTAACTCCACTAGGTCCGCGTACCTAATGCTGTCCACATGCGGAACCGGCGCCACAAAACGCAGCAGGCGGTAAGTCTCCCAGCTTATATTGGTAAGCAATATTTTGGTTTTATGTAAATCTTCATGCACACCAACCTGATCGAAATACCGGTTTAACGAGCTGTGATACCGCACCCAACTATGCTTGCTGTGGTGGAATGGATTGTTCATTTTAGTAACGCTTTTAATTTATACGCTTATATTTTCACTTTTAACCGACCAACAACGTTAACTAATCTATTTTTAGCTGCGTGCGTTTATCGTTCCCGCTCACTGGTAAAACACCACCGTCTGGTTTGGGGGCACATTTCTTACTGGTATAGCTCTGGAAGTGCGCGCCCCCGCTCCGCCGCGCTCAAACCCCGTATATCTATGCACAGGTAGATAGATACATCGCCCTCCCTATTGCCTCCCTAAAAATTGGAGTCGTAATAAGACCGGACAGGCCAGAGGGGGTGCCTTGGTAACACTTTAATTTTACTCCTTTTGTGTATTTGTCGGGTGTTATTATAGTAGATTGTGGTTGTTTAGTCTCCCGTTAAACACTTGGTTCTAAACAAAATTACAATATTGACTATAACAAAGTTCCTTACAAATTCGTTCCGTGGTTTTTTTCTTGTAAAGTGATTCGACGCTTTGTATGCTTGCATATTTAGCCAACAGGTTCAAACTTGAAAACTATTTTAATACTGATTGGAGCATGCATAATAAAATGAATTCATTTTAATATAATTAAAATCGTATTCTTGAGTATTAATCGTGATTTACGATAATTTTTTTTGCGCACTTGTCTTTGTCTTTAAAATCACTGATAATGGCGATAATCCTCCATTCACAAACGCCGTAATTGGCTGTACTTATATAGTCACGATCACTAATATAAGAACATGCATAATATGTCCTCAGAGCAATCCGTAGAAAAGTCTATCTAGTCTATGCCCCATAACCCAATGGGTAATTTTAAAATATTTGCTCGTATATTATCAACTTAAGACTTACGTATTTACGTACTGACCATTCACTAATCTCTATAAAATCAAACGTCAATACGTGTTGCTGCATGCTGATGTAGGTGCGGGTATACGTTCTATCAGCAATGTACCGTGATCACTTAATTGTTGAACGTTTAATGGTAAATATACGACTAAGTTTTAAATATTAGGGCTATGAATTTATTATGAGAACTCGAATATTGATACGCGCTTACTCTCCGCCTGTTTAGGACAATAGAATTTAATTGAGCATTTTACATTTTACAAAAAAAAGAACTACTTACCTACATATTTTACCGTGACGCGTAATGATACAAAGCGAGAGCGGAATATGATATTCCCATAGGTTCGAAGATTATGACGAGATACATCAAATTGACAGATTTGTAACCAGCCGGTTTGGTCTGGTGACTCCGGTGATGCCTGTAGTATCAGGTTGTAATTCCACATTGTGATGCTAGCTTAATGTTAAAAAAAAACCCAGCTAGTTATTTTCATGCATACATTTATTAACAATATTAAAATAAAACATTAAATTACACTAATTAATGAAAATTATGCTTGTGACTTGTTTTATACGTGATATAAAATCGTAAACTAATCTAAGATCAAATTGGTCCATATTTATGGGTACTGGTTAAACAAGTATCAACTTTGTGATGACGTAGAAAATCTGCTTCTTCGGAAGAGAAGACCTTGTTTTATTAGAGCATGATGCCTAGCTGCCAAAGCTTACTAAACCTAGGATAAAGTACTAAGTGAGAGGCCATTTGCAACGTCAAAAGATGGCGGATGTGTAATTTGTTTTAGTTTTTATTTTTGTGTATTTAGGTGTTCAAAGTTCTTTTCTGTTAGTGATTTGTACTTTTAATGCCTTTACGTTGCACAGTGATAGAATTGACTTATTTCGTGTATCCTGGCATCTTACTTCTCGTTTCAAGTGGACTCGCAGTGGTACAGAGGTTAAAACTATCTTGGCCTCTGTCCTACATATCACCGTACAACGTTGCCCCCAATCTTCCTAGAGAAGATTGGATTGTGTTTTATTGCTATATTGATTTATACTTATATATACTTGACACTGGCGAAATCAGTTCATTGTGGAAACGCCATATTCCCGTGGTAGTAGCTGTTCAAGTCGCCGAGGGGCAAAGAAAAAACGAAGTACTAGGCGGTAAACACAAACTTTACAACAAAATACATTTTTACCAACATAACAAATCAGAAAATTCAAAGTTTTTGTTTATAATTTTGACATACACCATCATTGCCAACTTTAATTATGTTTTTGTAGTGAAACACCTGGCAAGTAAATGTCAAATAAAAAAGTATACCTACCATAGACACATATTGATTTTTCTCATGTTTCCCGCTCGTTTGTTGTTCTGTGCTTCGTTCATACTAGTTTACTTATATTATTGTCGAGTAAATATTGCGTCCAATTTAATTTTCCATTTTATTTGATACCTATTCTTAGTTTCAGCAGTAGAAAAAGTATTGTATGCAACGGCGTATAACTAAGTCAAAATCACTCGTGGCGTCTTCCTTTACGATATAAAAACTGTTGCATATACCTAATACATTCCGACGGTTCTGTAGCTCAACCTCGTATATTGACTAATGTCCAGTATAAACAGACGCACTAAGTATGCACTCGCGTAATTAGCAAGTGTCAGATTGAATTATATTTTAAACAATCTTTAACACTAGAAAACATTTATCCATAAGCCATTTTGGCAATATGCGCTTGAATATTTTGTAGGCGGAATGGACATAGTCTTGGTTTATTAATTGCTTTATCTGTATTTAGTGGTGGTGGTAGGACCTTGTGCAGGGTTCGCCCGTATCGCTACCACCATCTTATCCATTAACCCACCGCCAAGCCGCAGTGTTTGCATTACTGTGTTCCGGTGTGGCGATGAGAAAACCGGTGAAATGACTAGCATAGATGCCTCTATGGCTATTCCAACTCAGTCCTCAGGGTTGGCAACGCATTCGAGCTCTTAGGATTGCAGTCTTGAGATTTCAAATGTCTTTGGGTCTCAGATCCCACTTATCATCAGGTGGCTTGAGTGCTCGAGTGCCTTCTCACTGTCATAAACAAATTTTTTTTTTTTTTTGCAATAACTTGTTTATTGGACTTTTATGTATGTACAGGGTTGGGCAGATTAAGTGTCCTAGTTAAAAAGAGCCATAAAATTAAAACAAGACGAGAAATTTTAAAATTTATCACGTTTTTATTTTTAGCGTACTTTATGGTTGTACGTTATTTTACAGACTGAATTTGTTTAGAATTTCATTTCATATAAATTTTTTCTCGTATTATCATTTCATAGAATAATCAATATGTAGAATAATTACTTTGAAGACATTTAAATCATCGTTTTTTATTTCAAATAAAAATCAATGTTTCTTTTTTCATATCATAGAATAGCAAATTAAATATTCTTTGTTCTAATATTATTTATTTAAAATATAAAAAAATAACCTCGAAGACTAAGGCGGGAGCTTGCTTCGCTTCGCTCCCGCCATAGCCTTCTAACCTAACCTATTCAAGTCGGTTCTGCCCAGAGAGGTCTTGGTCGCTATTCGCTAAAAAACAAATATTTTGTTTGATAAGTTTGTGTAATGAAAAAATAAAATTATAAAATTCATTGAATTGATTTTCTGTGGAATGTGTTTCTTTCAAGTAAATAGTTTAAAAAATAATAATATTCGAAGCAAAAATACAAGGACCAAATAGTATATGAAACATTTTCTGTGAAACAAAATTCTGTAATTTTTCTGTCTGTAAAACAAGGGGACACCGTACTTTATACTTAAAAAAACTAATTCATAAGTTCAAATCGCTCGCCATCTTTAATAATTTGACGCATTCTTCCATAGAATGCATTGCACGCGGCACGCACTACCTCGTCTGGTATTTCATCCCATATCTTGACTAATCGATGCTTGAATGAGTTTAGATTCATGCCCTGTGTGCTCCCAATCTTGCTCAGCATATAACCCCATATCGAAAAGTCCAAAGCATTCAAATCCGGCGATAATTCAGGCCATTCTTGCCAAGGTATAAAATCTGTCAAATTTGTTCTACACCAGTCTTGAGTGCGTTTAGCTTTGTGAGATGGGGCACTATCTTGTTGGAAGCAGTAATAGTCGTTTCCATATAATTTTTGAGCATTTTCCAGCAAATGACCCTGTAACACGTTCTGGATGTAATAGTCTTGGTTAATTTTGACACCTCGATCAATAAACAGCTGCGGTAACTTGCCTCTAGGCGATATCGCACCCCATACCATGACAGCTGATGCACTCTGGAACCGTTGTATGGCTAATTTGTCCACAGGAATATCCTTCAATGTAGCACCATAGACACGATCGTTTTGTTGGTTGTGACTGTCTTGTAACTGGAACATCTTTTCATCGGAATAGTAGATTGTGTCACAGGGAGCAAAATGACATATTTAAGGCAAGGGCGTACATTGAATCCTGAACGAAGCGAAGGATTCTACAATTGAATCCCGAGCGTAGCGAGGGATTCTAAAATAGAATCCTGAGCGTAGTGAGGGATTCAAGTGTTAACGCCCAAGGTGGAAATAATTTTGCTACCGTGTGACACATAATGCTTTTCACATCACCTATGAGGAAAATAAAAGATAAAACAAATGATGAAACAAACTACTGATGAAACAAATTTAATTATTCACACATTCTAGAAATGCTGAAATTATCAAATTTAACAACAGGAAATTATCGCACTTAACAACAATTATCAAATTTGGCAACAAAATGTCCTTGAACAGAAAAGTGCCACTTTGATCCCTCCTAGCAGGGAAGAAAAGTCCCCTTTCCGAGTAGGTGATATGAAAAAAATAATACCATCGCCGTCGTGCCAAGCTAGCAATTCCCTACATTTTTTCACTCTAGCTTTTTTCTGGGCATCTGTTAAGCCATGACTTTATTGTTTTTTGTAGGCCTTTAGCCCAAGATCATATTTTAAAATACGACTCATTGTTCGACGGGATATTTTCATATCTTTAGCAAGTTTGCTTGCACTTCGAGCTGGAAAGTCTAATACGCTCACGAATATTTTTAATGATGTATTTGGTGCGAACAAATGGCTTTCTCCCAGGTTTGGGCCTAATTTGTGAAGATCCCGTTTCTTTGAATCGCTTGACGGTCCGCGATATAAACCTTATATTGATATTTAAATGTTTCAGCGTCTTCAATATCTCACACGGTCGGTTTTTTTTCTGGTACAAATCGCACACGAGCTGGCGTTTCGCGTCCATTGTTGAAAACAATATAAAAACAAAATATATCAAGCTGACGTGTAGAAATCATTAAGAAGGCTTAATAGTCAACAAAAAAAAAACGAAGTGAATAAGAAGTTTAGTTATATTTAAGTAAAAAAGCCATACACAACTAGGACACTTAATCTGCCCAACCCCCTGTACATTAGTAGGCTGATAATCCGAGACACTTACGTTTCTGTCATACAGTTCTGTGATTAAATCTAACATTCTCAGCTTTTTGTTGTATTCGTATTGTTTTTTTGTGGCAGTACCTACTAACTCTGATAATGGAAATCTTTTGGTTGGCAACCGCCTTAACAACTGCAATGTTATTTTATACTAGACTCTGCCTGCGACTTTGCCGGCTTAAATTTCGGCCACGGGAACTTTAAAAAATTCCGGGATAAAAAGTAGCCTATTTTCAATCCAGGGTATATAAACTATCTCGTATCGGATTAAACGTAGAATTTCCTTTAAAAAACAATGACGCATTTACCCCTCTGTCGACCGCATGACCTCACACATTTCAGTTTACCAGGACAGTAAAATTAAACCGCATGTTTTAACAGTTTTTGGAGCAGTAACATATTTCGTTTTAATTATTTACGTATAGGTAGTATAGTGCAAAGCAGTGAACGTGCATGTTTATTCGGTTTTGTATACTGTTTTCTTTTAAAGTGTATTCGTGGTAAATACAGTCCAGCGAAATTGCATTTGTAGCGTATCCGGTGGCACAAACCAAAATGGCGACATCGATCTGTCTCGGGGGTTGGAAATTGCGTGCGCTGAAATACAAAATTTGTTCCCTTCCTTTTAGCTTTGATAGAAATATGAAAACTAATTTCCTAGATTCAACAAGCTTTTACGGGGACGACGTCAAATAGAATATGCAGACAGAAAAGCACTTGCGTTTCTCTCTACAGTTTCCCTTTGATGGGTTTTTAGTTTTAGCTTCCACATTATTTACAATTATTAATGCTTATAAATTTTCCAATGCCTGGAAAATTTATAAGCATCAATAATTTTATCAGAGTCGTAGACTCGGTACAAACGCATAAGTAATTAATTAACAAAACGCAAGCTTTAAAAGCACAAGACCGGTCTGAGTGGAAAGCCTTGGGGGAGGCCTATGTCCAGCAGTGGACGTCTTTCGGCTGACATGAGTGAGTGAGTGAAGCTTTAAAAGCACAAGACCGGTCTGAGTGGAAAGCCTTGGGGGAGGCCTATGTCCAGCAGTGGACGTCTTTCGGCTGACATGAGTGAGTGAGTGAAGCTTTAAAAGCACAAGACCGGTCTGAGTGGCATGCCTTGGGGGAGGCCTATGTCCAGCAGTGGACGTCTTTCGGCTGACATAAGTGAGTGAGTGAAGCTTTAAAAGCACAAGACCGGTCTGAGTGGCAAGCCTTGGGGGAGGCCTATGTCCAGCAGTGGACGTCTTTCGGCTGACATGAGTGAGTGAGCGAAGCTTTAAAAGCACGAGACCGGTCTGAGTGGCATGCCTTGGGGGAGGCCTATGTCCAGCAGTGGACGTCTTTCGGCTGACATGAGTGAGTGAGCGAAGCTTTAAAAGCACGAGACCGGTCTGAGTGGCATGCCTTGGGGGAGGCCTATGTCCAGCAGTGGACGTCTTTCGGCTGACATGAGTGAGTGAGCGAAGCTTTAAAAGCACGAGACCGGTCTGAGTGGCATGCCTTGGGGGAGGCCTATGTCCAGCAGTGGACGTCTTTCGGCTGACATGAGTGAGTGAGCGAAGCTTTAAAAGCACGAGACCGGTCTGAGTGGCATGCCTTGGGGGAGGCCTATGTCCAGCAGTGGACGTCTTTCGGCTGACATGAGTGAGTGAGTGAAGCTTTAAAGGACGCGACTGTGGCTAACCGACATTAAATCGGTATAAATCCTAAACTGATGAAAGAAACCAAAAGATGATTTTTAAATACCTATCCAATGGTATCCCACATGCGATAGATCGACTTTTTTTTATTTACAATTGGCTTTTGTCGAGTGGTATCTCATCTAATTCTACTTTTAGGGGGGCGTGTTTTTTACCGCAAAAAACACAGTTAAATGGCATTAAAATGGGTGAAGCCAAGTAAAACATGTTCTTTCACTTAAATATGTCTAAATATTACACCATAATATTTGGGTCGATCAACTTTTTGTTGTTGTTATTCTGTCCCGTGAACCAGGAGGCAACAGTGGCGGTTTCTTAAAACAAATGCTATAGTATATACTTCTAGCACACTCATGAGAAAGGCCATCACACAATGGGTTTGTAATTGCCATTAAAACTGATTTTTAGTGGACTTGTACCCTTTAAAATCATAGTTATAAAGAGTGACCCAGGAGACGTTACCGTGGCAACGAGCTACGAAGAAAATTTGATCGACCCATTTATTGTAGTTTTGCTATGCGGCAAAGTTGCAGAGCGCCTCGATCTAGAATAGAGGCAGTAAATTCCAAATCGTACCTGTATTTGACGTGTTATAGTATTGTTCTTAACTTGGCCGCCATTACTGTCAAGTTAATAAGGGATATCAAGACACACACACAATATTATAATAGTATTATAGTATACTAGATTCTGCTCGTGACTTCCATGATGTGTTAATCCAGTGTATAAGCTATCACCATTCCAAGTTGCATCCAAATCCGTCCAGGTGCAGTGTAAAGAATTAACAAACTAACACACACACACATACACACACACCCACACACACACACGCACGCACGCACGCACGCACGCACGCACGCACGCACGCACGCACGCACGCGTGTACACTTTTTTTTTGAGATATCACCAACGATGACCAAAAAATTGTTGTAACTGTTCCTCGACTCGATTTTAAAAGCTTGCGTTTTGTTTTTATTATATTAGTGCAGCCCTCCTTTATCCAAACAACATGCAGTCCTTTTTAATACGAAGCACCAAATGACGTCCGATAAATTCCAATAATTGCTTCCATATTGCATGACCAAAAAAAAAAACAAAAAATACATGAAACTGCGTCCCCGGCTTCGAAAGCCACCGGACTAATTAGTTTGTTCAAACCCCTTGTTGGACAAATAGATGCACCATTTTGCCAACCCTTACAAATAAAAACCCGGCAAGGGCACGATGGACCATGCTGAGTGGAGGGTTCCGAAGCCGTTATTGTTATAACAAACACATAAATGGTTCAAGCATAATTAAAACAACTACCGTCTCTAAATGTTAAAATATGATGTGAAAAAGTGCGCTAAGTAAAAAAAATACATTATTCCCAGCTTCTTAATAGCCACCACGCTTGCACTCTCTGCTGACATGTGACACTCGTGTGTCATAGAAAAACGAAGATGGCCGATCTCTATTAAGAAATTTGATGCACTCTATCTTCCATGTTGTTTTCATCACACTTGCTCGTAAATGGTGTTATTCCATGCCTGTATACAGAAGGACAATGGCCTAAATTGTTCCCGCGGGAATTATGGCGAGTTGGTCATCCCTAGGGAGTAATGACTTTCTTTTTAAAATTTGCAACTCTTTCGTACATCATTTCTGACTAAGGGGGTTTAATATTCAGCCAAAAATTAAATCGGTTTCTAATTTCATCTTTAAAAATTAGCTATAGACTAACTTACATTACACAAAACCTATACGCTTCATTAAACTTCATAATTTTTTTACCTATTTCAAGTTTATATCAACATTTTAATTTTAGTAATTATACATTTTTATCAAATTGGCTAAATCTGGCTCGAATCCAGGTCGAAACTAATCGCAGTTATTATCTGTGGTAGAGGTCACAAAAAAAAATCGTTTCCATTTACGTTCCCGTTCGTCAAAAGTTATTTCTTTATATTTTGCAGAGTTAAAGTGTTTTTCCTCGCAAATGTGATGAAAACCATTGAGTGTATCACAGGCAGTAAGGGGATTACTAACTCGAGTCATTAAAAACCCTCCGCCTCCGGCGTCGGGCATCTAACACTCTCGTTAGTAATTCCCTTCATACTACCCTTGATGCACAATGTACTATTACGTTCGTTTGACGAGCGCAGTTTTTCTTTGATATAATAACTCAATAACGGTAGATACGATCATGTTAAAATGTTAAAAAGTGCACAATTTAAGGAACTTTTGCATTCTCGGAAATTTGGAGCGATTGTTTCAGAGCGTTTTCACTTGAGTAATCAAAAAAAAATGCTCCAAGCCAAATGGAACTGGACTGGATTATGATTCAAGTCGTGAGAAGTGTCAAACAAATTGTTGAATGTGACTGTTGAGTGTCTTGCAGCGTTCCTTCTCAGCAGTGGTCTCTTGTGAAGCGCTGGTACATTTACAACCTACTTGCTGAATAAACATCTTTTTCTTTGTCACTTGACACCGTTCTATGGCGAGTCAGGGCTGATGGTATTTTGAATACAATACGCATCGACGGTTCTGTGACTAAATAAACCGTCGTATATTGAATAATGTCCATTATAAACTGACACGCACTAAGTATGCACTCGTGTACTTAGTGAGTGTCAGTTTATACTCGACAATATTCTATATACGAGGTTGAGTCACAGAACCGTCAAAATACTTTTCATTAGCGCACAACAAACAGGAGCCTTTAAACTATCGGTAATATTTATTCTTCTTATTACAAATACAGCTAATCTCGTCTGAGACATACGGACAGATATGCCGAAACTATAAGGTTTGATATGTGCCATTTTGGCTACGGATCCCTAATAAATGGGGTTGAGTAGTTGCGTATGCAGTCGGCAAAGGAAGTTATTAACGGTATCTGTACTCTTACCATGAATCAAAATTACCATACTCGCTAGCGAGTTAAATGCCCTGTCCCTTGCACACTATATAAATATTTGCGAGGTCTGCGAGGGATAGAGCTTCAACTCGCTAGCTAATACGTTCTTTATAACAATTATAACTCATGGTAAGAGTACATATCACAAAGTACCCTTGGAGTTTATTTGATCGTGCTCGTTATTACGCTGCTACTTTAGAAAAACGAATCTGATATTTCAATCTGTATGAGTTAGAACTGAATTCTCTTCACGTTCAAGTTTAAAATCGTACGTCACGAAATATAGAAATACTTCTAAAGTAACGACGATTTGTTAAGTGGAGAGCCAATTACTCCCCAGATCATTACGGGGAGTAATTGGCGGCTTATCGGTGTCGTCGTATTTGTACACGTCGTAACGTTATAATAAAGTGCCAACAGTTGAGAGGCGAGCCGATTTGTCTCCATGACAACCAGGCCTGTTGATATTTTCTATAATGATGCCATAACATAACGTTCTGTGAGGATCAAATATAATGAAGTCTCCGCTTCTATTCAACCTGGCACAAAGCATATCGCGTCTGATGTTATCGTATTGTCAACGCTTTGATCGCTCTTATTTTCTTGTCGGTAATCACGGCCGAGTGCGAAATGCTTTAACCAGTAACGTATAGAAAAGTAAAAGTGGGAGTATATTACGTAATTTATACGTACTCACGAATAATTATTCACTAACATTTTTACGTCAATCGATTTGTTTTAATCTTGTGTGCGTGCGCTAAACAAAATTAACACAGTGGTCCGGGGTCGAGAAGCTTTTTTTCAGGTGTCCGTGCTCCCTGGGGTCACAACCCCATAATGAATGCACAGTTGGACTGGTGACATTGGCAGATCGTTTTGTATGGGGGCAGTGACCTTGTTAAGGCACTGGTCCCACCAAGGGCGAGGAAGCCATTAGCTATCGGTGATTTTCTCGCTCAAGAAACTAAAAAAGGATAAAGATTCCCTGTCAGTAAAAGAGACAAAGGTATATTAATAATTGACACTGCCGGCGAGAACTCATTCCACTAGCTTGTCGAAACAAAAAATATAGATCCCGTGTCGAGAAAAGAGACACATATTAATGGTTGATCGCTGCCCGCCCATTGTCGGCGGCGGGACCAGACAACATTTCATAGCTCTTATTTACATGACAGTAATGGCGTTCACCGAACCGGGAGACGAAGTGTTGGCAGACCTTCCACAAGGTGGACTGACGATCTGATAAAGGTCGCGGGAAACCGCTGGATGACAGCAGCAGAGGACCGATCGTTGTGGAAAACCTTGGGGAAGGCCTTTGTCCAGCAGTGGACGTCTTGCGGCTGATAATGATGATGATGATGATGAATGGCGTTCGAGTTAAAAACAAATGACAGGTCAAGGCGATATGGTTTTTGCGGCCTAGAATCTCGGCCCAGTATGCGAGCTTCGTAATGTTTTACATAGATCTTACTTGCTAGCTTAGAAGTTAACACTAGAATAGTTCATTATGAACCCTGATGGGCACCGCAAAGATGGGAGAGGACGAGTTACTGTACTATTTATTTTCATTCACAAATTCGTTAATGGTGTAGTAAGATTTTGATATCAGCAGTTCTTTAAGTTTCTTTGTAAACACTATGTAGCTGGATTCTTGTTTCAATGTTTCAGGTATTTTATTATATATTTTAATAGACATACATAAAGGGACAGAGGATAATAATTTGAGTTTATGGGGTGGTGCGACAAGCATGTTCTTATGACGGATTGGACGTGTTGACGGCAGATCTCCTCGCCTTGTGTAGAATTGAGGGTGTTTGCGAACAAATTTTATTTACAAACAAATATGAACCTAACTGCCGCACTCAGAGACGTCCATTAAATTTAATGCTTCATTAAAGTTGCCGCCGTTACTTTCTTAGCTATCTATAGAATACCACAACACGTCACTAAATAAGCATTAAATTCCATGGAAGTCTCTAAGTGCGGCGGTAAGATATCGAAATAAATGAATTTGAACTTATAAGCCCAGCACTTGAGTTAACCCTCAATCAAGTATTCTCAAGTTCTCAAGTTTTAACTGTAAAAACGTTAAGCGATCGGTTGACACTGTAAAAGAGTTGTGTAAGGTTTCTCAAATAGTGGCACTACAGGAAACTTGGCTGCTGCCGGATGAAATGCCCTACTTGAGTAACATTGACGACAACTTCTGCTCGACGGGAACGTCTGCAGTGGACACAGCATCGGGCATGCTACGAGGCCGGCCGCACGGGGGGGTCGGTTTGCTTTGGCGGAGATCGGCGTTTCAGGATGTGTCTGTGGTGAAGTGTAGTAGTCCGCGGGTGTGCGCAATTAGGGTAATGACAGGTGATCGGCCCTTCTTAGTGGTGAGTGTGTACATGCCTACGGATTGTTGTGACAACTTACCGGAGTTTGCAGACTGCCTCGGTGCGGTGAGTGCGATAATTGATGATTATGACATTGAAGCTGTATATATGATGGGCGATTTTAATGCCCATCCGAATGAACTTTTCTACACAGAAATGATTAATTATTGCAATGAACAGAGCTGGTGTTGTGTGGACGTAAATAGGCTAGGGATTCACTCGGATACCTATACGTTCTTTAGCGAAGTACATTTATGCAGGCGGTGGTTAGACCATTTTGTTGTTACACAGGCTGCGTTGCACTCTGTGCGCAACGTTTATGTAAAAAACTTGGTCACCTGGTCGGATCATTTCCCTATATTTTTAGAATGTGATATAAACGTAATTGGTTCTAGGGTATCTAGTACAATTTGTAATGCGAATAAGAAAGTGATGTGGGGGGAAAGAACTGCAGAACAAATTTCTTTGTTTAATAAGGAATGTCACCAAAGACTACGATTGATTGACTTTCCCGGGGACCTGCTCCCCTGTGCGGATAAATATTGTAATGAGTATAGTCATAAAAGTGTTCTAGATAAGTTGTATTATGACATAGTCGGTGCTGTCAGGGGGGCAGCGTCTCTCGGAAAGGTTAATCAAAAGTCAAGGGGCAAGAAGCGGGTAATGGGATGGAACAAACATGTCAGGGACGCCCACAGGGTGGCTAGACAAAGGTTTCAGGAGTGGACGATGTTTGGTAGACCCTCAGGCGGTATTCTGTTCCGCGAAATGTGTGAGAGTCGAAAGATCTTTAAGTCTCGATTAAAATGGTGTCAAGATCACCAAAGACAGATAAAATTGGACGTCATCGCCTCTCACCACTCCAGGAAGGATTTTCGTGCCTTTTGGAAGACTTCAAACAAAATGAAGCCCTTGGTTGGCCACCCGGTTGGAGTCGACGGCGTGAGTGATCCCAAATGCGTTGCCAACCTCTTTAAAGACCACTTTCTTATCCAATCTCCGCTAGGTCGGCCGCAGGTGAGGGAGTTTGATGGTGAGACCTGTGGTGAAACTGTCGGTCCTAGATTTACTGCCAAGGAGGTTGATAAAGTGATTAAGGCAATGTCTAGGGGTAAGTCTCCGGGTCACGACGGGCTCAGCATCGAGCACCTGCAGCATGCAGGTCCGCATATATCAAGAGTGTTGGCAATGTTTTATACCTTATGCGTGAGACATTCGTACTTGCCGGACGACATGATGCGCACGATCGTGGTCCCCGTGGCCAAAAATAGAACTGGCGACTTAACAGATAAGCATAACTACAGACCTATATCGTTGACCACGATCATAGCTAAAATATTTGATAGTTTGCTGAATTCACAGTTGAACAGGTATGTAAAACTACACGATAACCAGTTTGGGTTCAGGCCGCAACTATCTACAGAGTCTGCAATACTGTGTTTGAAGCATACTGTTAGATATTATGTAAACAGGAAGACTCCAGTGATCGCGTGTTTCTTAGACCTATCTAAGGCCTTTGACCTGGTGTCCTACGATATACTGTGGGAAAAATTGGAGGGTACTAACCTTCCTCCGGAGACCCTGCGTATTTTCAAGTACTGGTATGGACACCAGGTCAATAGTGTTAGGTGGGCAAACGAGCTTTCTGACTCGTACAGGTTGGAGTGTGGGGTCAGACAGGGAGGGCTGACCTCTCCAACTCTTTTTAACCTGTACGTGAATGGACTGATCGAGGCGCTCAGCAATACCCATGTAGGATGTCATATTGATAACGCGTGTATTAATAATATAAGTTACGCGGACGACATGGTGCTGCTGAGCGCGTCGGTCTGTGGGTTGCGCAAGTTGCTTCACCTGTGTGAAGCCTATGCGGCTAGTCATGGCCTTATGTATAATATTAAGAAAAGCCAATATATGGTGTTTGAAATCGGTCGCAATAAGTCAGTTGAGGTTCCCCAGGTCTGCCTTAATGGTACTCCATTGGAGAGAGTAGACCATTTTAAATATTTGGGTCATGTGGTTGCGGCTGATCTCAAAGACAACATGGACATTGAGAGGGAGCGAAGGGCCTTATCCGTCCGAGCAAATATGATTGCGCGCAGGTTTGCCGGATGCTCTAGAGGAGTCAAAATATTACTATTCAGAGCCTATTGTACCTCTCTTTATACCGGCAGCCTGTGGGAGCGGTACACAAAACGGGCCTATGGGGCCCTCCGGGTCCAGTATAATAATGCGTTCCGGGTGTTGATGGGGCTGCCTCGCTTCTGTAGCGCATCAGGGATGTTCGCGGAGGCGCGCGTGGACTGTTTCCATACAACCATGCGCGGGCGCGGTGCGTCCCTGGTGCGCAGGGTGCGCGACAGCCCCAACACCATCCTGCGTATGATAGCCGACAGAGTAGACTGTGCCTACATGTCTCACTGCGGGGGACTACATTGCCCCACTAGTACTATACTGTTTTAGTTATTTATAATTTATTATTACTAACACCTTAGATTAAGTACTTATTCTCAATAACAAAATAATGTGTCATTGGTTACATGAAATAAACAAATTTTATTTTATTTATTTATTTATTATAGTATCGCATGATCCTTAGAATAAACGTCTAAACAAACAACCCTATCCTTTACAGAGTATTTATTTTTTCTGATTAATTATTTTATGCGAGCAAGAATAAAACAGACAGTGGATATGCAAGCTCCCGGGTATCCAATTCGTTTTATAATTAATTAGCCTTGTGAACTAAGTATCGAACAGAAACAAGTAAACGTTGCTAATTGGGGAGTTATTTGAGATGTTAATGGAAATCTCCGATTTGGAATTCAGAGGTTGCATATATTGCTGCTCTACCCCGTGAATAATTAAAGGGAATCGCATTACCTATGCACTCTCGCGCTCGAAATATGAGATGGAGAGTGCCCGACAATTATCCTGTTGAATACTTTTGTGCGTAGTAAACCAGAGTACAATTTAATCTTTCGAATTAAACGTTGTTGCATTTTTTCGATGTGCCATAATTACTGTGAAAAAAATCCTACGTCCATGAAATTTGTCGTGATTATTTACGGATGACTTGTTAAACAAAAGACAATTAGAATTTATTTTTTTGAACATAATGTTCAAACTTTGTCCAGGCATTCTATTCCCGACGGTAAAACACATATTGTCTTTGATCTGTTATGGTATTGCTTTGTCATCAGTCGCCATTACTGTCAAGAAAGAATGGAGCTAGCATGAAAGAGCTATTAAAAATGGTAACAATACGATAACATCTCAAACACGATATGCTTTTTACCGCGTTGACTAGGGGCCCTGATTTTGATCCGCATACGTCCGTAACGGATACGTCACTCGAACTTACATAATACCATTGTCGCCGCGCCATCCACGGGAGGGAAGAATCAAATCGCAAAAATGAAAAGGAAGCCTTAAGAAACCCGACTGCATTTTTTTGTAGCCGTCGATATCGACGGTAGGTTTGTTAATAATTGTCATTTTGCCATTGTTGTTAGTGGATGGCTCACGCGTTTGGAAGTTATGGGTGGAATAAAGAATCGTGAACCCTGAAAACATTACACTCCTTGTTTAGGGTTCCTTAGTCAAACTAGGAACCCTTATAGTTTCGCCATGTCCGTCCGTCCGCAGCCTAGCTCAGACTCTTAGTACTAGAAAGCTGTAATTTGGCATACTAGTCACGCAAACCAAGCGGTAAAACAGAAATTGAAAAAAAAAAATATTCTGCGTCGTCTACACGTAACGTGGGGATGATTTTTTCATTGTTGTCTACCCCATAGTGTGGCGTGTCGTTTGATAGGTCCTTCAAAAATATTTGTGATAGCAATTTTTCGATTAATTTTAGAGTCAAGTAGCCAAAACTACAAATACTATAAATCTGAAAAATATATTCAATGAAAGGGCGTATAACGAATTTAACAGAAAAACTATCACTACTAAGTAGACGTTGGTTTCCGAGATACAGGCGATTCAAGTGTTTATACCTACTAAAATCATATAAAACGGCACCAAATGACTTTAAATAGAAAACGGGTTATTACTTGTTGTTTGTATTTTTGTAGGCTGTTTTTTTTGTGGGCAATCTTGTAAAAATAACAGTATAATCCCAGCAACGATTACGCTCACGAATCTATTCTGCTCCGAGTGAGCTTTTACTAAATACCTAGCACCGAACTAACTGGTATTTCCGAACGGTTCCTAAGTCCTGCTTCTAAAGCTAGCTCTGACGATGATCGGATTTCAAGAAATTAACTAGCCGCCGTAAAGGCAGGGTTTCGCCCCTATAGAATAATATCTCGTTAGCTTTTTAGTTCTCTAAAGGAAGCCATGCGGTAAGAGCTTTTTTGCTTTTTTTTTTGCCGTCACGAATCTCTGTGCACAAGTGCTGTCGAACTTTTTTACAAATTTTAATACTAAATCCCTTCAATATTCTTTAAAAGCAATGAAAAAGTGAATTTTACCGTTGGACTATTATGTGTCAGTGTTATTGTTAATTAAAATTAAAATGAATAAATAGTGTGTAAATTACTGCTTAAAAATACTTACGTGACGTTACTCATATGTGCAAAACTTCAACCTACCCATAAAATCAAAATCGCCAACTTCCTACCCTCAATTTTTTTATTAATAGTGTTGCCAGGAAAAAATAATACAAAACTGTTCGGCATTTTGTTTTTCACGCTCGTTTATTGAAGCACATCTACCATGACGTCGCGCAGCAGAAATAAGAAAATTAAATGCAGTATATGTGTAAATGAAATTTTCAACAACGAATATTTGAAATGCTGTTCTTGTGAACAAATTTTTCACCTCGATTGCACCAAAATAGTTACGAGAAGTAGTTTTTTAGTCATGACCAATGTCACTAAAAAGTCATGGAAATGTATAAAGTGCCGAAACCGCTCACCTCATGTAGTACTTAAGGCACCGGGCGCTTCGGGAAAACTTTCGCCTGCTAAAACCTTCAAAGAACCAAAAAGTGCGTCTTCAAGAGATGATGGCCCATTCAACCAGGAGTGTCATTTAGAAACCACCATCAGTCAAAAACCAAAAATACCCCAGTCTTTATCCGAGGAGAACCTAAATGATACTACCGATAGTGACTTGAGCACCTCTACCTGCAACGCTGCAAGCCCTCAGACACCAAGAAGCTTGCCGAATGTTTCCACTCATGATTCATCAATTTCGATTACTCAAAAGGCTGAAATGGAGCAGCTAAAACTGGAACTATTATCGGCTCACGAGGAAATTGCGAAGTTGAACAGTCATGTCACTAATCTAACCAAAACAGTCGAGAATTGTCAGATGCAAATAAGCACTTACAAGAAAATTCTATGTGAAAGTACACCACAAAAGGTAACACCTTCAAGGCTACGAAACAAAAAAACGAATTACAATTTACTTACACCTGTGAGAAGAGAGGACTCATCTAAACAGAGCACACCTTTTTCAACTCCAACCGTTAGCCTTGAACCCACTAGTGTTGCGCCCAACATCACAACTCTGCCATCAGCGGCGGCTTCGGCTTCCCCCGCACCACGCCTACTACCGGCAGCATCGGCACCACAGCCTATTAATACAGCATCCCATGATCCCAGCGGTCAGGATGAGACATTGGACCCAAGCTACCTAAATCGCTCGGAGACCGGTGAAAATATCGCAGTTCGGCTGCAGCGGCAGCAGGTGAATGTTTCGTGTACGTCGCTGGGCGGATGTTTACCGGACTCCGTGTGTCTCGATAATATTCGTATCTTGGTAAGAGAGGAACTTGAATTTGTATTCAATGAGCGCCAACCAATTTTGATCGAGAAAGCTATAGCTAGTCAACTTGAGTCCCTAACCAGCACAATTGCGCAGATGCAGAGCAAGGTCGCCGCTATGGATGTAGAGTTGCGGTCCTTTACCAAACCGTGCCTGGGCAAAGTGATGGAGACCCCCTCTTCTGTCCAAGCGATGATTAAACCGTGTGAACAGTCCTTAGAGCCGATGCAAGGCCTCGTTTTGGCAGTCGAACCCGTAAAAACGTCAGGGAAGCCTGGCGAATTGAGGCAAAGTTTTGCGGCAGCACTAGCTAGTCAGCCGGTGGCTCAGCGGTTAGCTGATGTTTCCAATGTGTTAAACGGCAACGGGACGCTAAACCAGTCTGGTTTTGTGTCAGCTGATCCCAGCCTGACGCGGGGCGAAAATCACGCAATGCGTAAGATGTCAAGCATGAGGCGTGGTACTGCTGCCCCTGGAACTACTGAGTTGGAGGCGTCGGAAAGGCGGCAGTATGTTCACGTGTTCTATTTAAAGACTGGTACTACAAGCGACCAAGTGCGCTCCCATCTGGCTGCTATATGTGGCGAAGACGTGTGTTTGGTGGATTCATTAAAGGCCAGAGGAAATTATGCTTCGTTTAAGCTAAGCACTCCTATGAAATACGCTGAGCGAGTATTGGATCCTGTTAACTGGGCCGAAAATATATGTATAAAACCCTGGCAGAATTTTCGTGCCAAAGAACACGAAAATAAGAAGTGTTAAGAGAGTGAAACTGCACTTATACTACCAGAATGTCAGAGGGCTACGATCTAAAACAGTGGTATTCCGTAACAATGTGGAAGAGAGACAATTCGACATAATGGCTTTGACTGAAACCTTCTTAACCAGCTCTGTTAACAGTTCTGAATTATTCCCTGACAACTATGTTGTACTTCGTAAAGATCGCGCAAAAGATGTCGGTTGGGGCGGAGTTCTTCTGGCTGTTAAAAATGAATACAACGTGCGTAATATTACTGATATTGACGGTTTAACTGAAAATGAGGAACTTCTTGTTGCTTGTGTAACGGGAAAGTCTTTCAAAATGCTTTTGTGTGTAGTGTATCTTCCTCCAAACTATAAAGAAAATCAATGTATACATGTATTGGAATGTATTGAGAATGCAATAAGTAAGTTTTCTTCAATAGATATCGTTATACTTGGAGATTTTAATTTAAATTCATTCAATTCTAGTGTTGTAAGCGAGTTTAATCATTTTGTTACTTTCTGTCAGTTGCAGCAATCTAACGATGTTTGTAATGCTTACGGAGGTATCTTGGACTTGGTGTTGACTGATATTATCGATGGTGTCCGCGTGCAGCGCAGTTTGGACGCTGTGGTTCCTCTAGACGCCTATCACCCAGCGCTTGATGTTACCGTGACCGTGTCCAGGTCTGACGTGGAGCATGGAGGGGTGTCGGTCAATCCAAAATCCATTCCTAAAAGCTTTCGTTGGAATTTTGCTAGGGCTGATTTAGTCTCGCTCTACTGTGACATAGGTCATATGGACTGGTCGCAGTTGTATAGGCATAGTGCAGTAGATCAAGCAATTGATACCTTTTATGGGAAGATAAATGGCCTTTTGGATCTCTATGTTCCTCTCAGAGTGGATAGGGTAGCGCGGCGGTATCGGTACCCCGGATGGTACACATCTGAAGTAATAACAGCCATCAAACATAAATACTTCCACTTGGTGAAATTCAAAAGTCATGGGCTCGAATTCAATAGAGAGTTGTTTAGGTATTACAGAACACAGGTTAAAGAGCTTATTAGTGTGGCGTATGATCTTCACATTGCATCGGTGGAACGTGAAATTTGTTCGAAGCCTAATAATTTCTGGAGGTATGTTAGGGACAAGCATAGTAACAGGCTACCACAAGACTCATTTTCGAGCCAGGGTGAAATTGTTACAGGTCAGAAAGCTGTGGACGAATTCGCCGAATACTTTAGCTCTGTGTTTCACCCCGCTGCGCCGTCGCTTAGTGTGGAGGATGCTGTTAAAACGGCTTGCAGCAGTACCGGGAATGTTGCTGTTGAGCGTGTAACTGCCAGTGACTTGCGTCGATCAGTTCGTCGATTGAAGGCGAATTCTTCCCCTGGACCAGATGGTATACCTGCATTCCTCGTCAAGGATTGTTTGTCAGTTCTTGAGGAGCCTCTGCTGTATATTTTTAACCTTTCTGTCGCGAGCGGTGTGTATCCGTCGCAATGGAAGGTATCTAGGGTCACTCCTGTACCAAAGGATTCGTCATCAAATGACATAAGCTCATTTAGGCCCATTGCTATTTTACCCGTATTGGGGAAGGTTTTTGAGAGCATCATATGTTGGCACATATCACTTCAAACGTCTTCTAGGCTCAGTGATGCCCAGCATGGTTTTCGAGTAAAGCGTTCCACCTGCACTAACCACGTAAACTTTGTTGATTATGTGCTCCAGAATATGGACAGAGCTGGACAGGTGGACGCAGCTTTCTTTGACTTCCAGAAAGCGTTTGATCTAGTTGACAATGATGTTCTTCTTTTGAAATTATCCTCCTTTGGGTTTTCTTTCCGGTTGTTGAAGTTACTGGCTAGTTATCTAAGAGACCGAAAGCAATATGTCCAGTTGTCTGGTTACTCGTCTGAGGAGTATTACACTCGATCTGGCGTAAGTCAGGGGAGCACGCTGGGCCCGACTCTGTTTGTCATGATGATTAATGATCTGCCTGCAGTGATCAGCAATGCCAAGTGTCTGCTTTTCGCTGATGATTTGAAATTGTTTTATGCTGTTGGCACTCCTTCAGATTGTGAGGTCTTGCAAAAAGATATTGACGCGGTCATGAGATGGGCTAAGATCAATAAGTTGTTGTTCAATGTGAGTAAATGCAAAGTTATGACCTTCACCAGATCCAAAATCCCAATCTTAACCACTTACTGTTTGGAAGGTAATGCATTAGCTAGAGTACAGGACATACGTGACCTAGGTTTGCTCCTTGATGATAAACTTGATTTTCACCGTCATATTGTCGCGACGAGGAACAGCGCAAGCAAGGCCCTAGGGTTTATCATGCGAACTGCTGCTTCGTTTAAAGGTACTAGAGTACCCATTGTCTTGTTTAACGCTTTTGTGCGTAGTAAACTCGAGTACAATGCTATGATCTGGGATCCAGTAGAAGCAAATTATACCTTGCTATTAGAGAGAATCCAGCGAAAGTTCGCGAGGTACCTCTATAAAAAAATGTACGGGTACTATCCATTTTTGTATCCCTCGCTTTTTGTGACGGGCATGGTTGGACTGCCCACTTTGTCTTGCAGACGAAAAACGCAGCTCTTAATGCACTATTGCTTATTGCTGCGACACAAATTGGACAATCCATCAGCTCTCGAGCGACTCCGTTTCTTCGTTCCTGACCACTACCTACGGGCAGGAGTTCGCCGTCGACATCCCCTTTTTGCGGCTCTTGAGAGTTGCCGTACGCGTCGCGCTCGGAACTCGCCGACTGCCAGAGCGATTGATTTGTTAAATGCGCTCACATCGGGGGTCCAAGATGCTGACGTATTTACTGATAAGTGGTCATTGTTAGTTTTTAATATTGATAGATTCTTATGTATGTGTTGTTAGTGTATAAGTAGTATTTTATGGTTTTAAATTGTATTAGCATAGTAGGTGATTTGGTATGCACTGTAAGCCTATTATTGTGAAATAAATAAATAAATAAATAAATAAATAAATAAATAAAGAGTAATGAATCCAGCCGCAGAGGAGCATTGTGAACGCTTTTTAACGGCAAAAAGGATTTAAATATGACGTTCTCGATTTAAAGAGGTCTTATAAATACAACTAGTTTCGAGATATTAAGACTTTGTGGTACAAAATTAAAGTTTAGAAACGGAAGTTTACTTTAGAATTTAATTATAGTTTGTAAAATCACGGTTTCTTACTGAGATATCCTTCAAAGTTTAGTGAAAACTGATAGGGTCCTTATTGATTGTTGGTCAAAGATGTACTGTACTGTACACGACCAGTCCATGATTTTGGCAATGAGATGTAAAACAAGCCATAGTGGGGTGGTGGAAGACCCCCCCACTCGAAAAGTAGGTAGCATTTCTTGAGTATCTAACCGCGGGAGTGCTCTTCAATACGGTGATTGAATTCGATTAAAAATAATGTCAACAAACAATGTCTTAAATTAAAAGGAACAAACGGAACCATTAAAGGATCGCTGTTGTCCGTCATCTGTCTGTCTGTCATTGAAGTTAAACCCATATACTCAGGTCTACAGTCCTTTGAACTTCCAAGTTAACGTAAAAAAAGATACGGCCGTTTATGCCGCAAAGAACATATATTTCGAAACTCAAGGGAATAAAAATTTATAGTGTATTTTCCGTTGACCTAGAACTATGAAATTTGGCAAGTAGTCGTAAATGTTGACTTGAGTTAACATTGTTATGTGGGGCTCGTATGAAATGGCTTCATTGGCACAAGCTAAAACTGATTTTTAATTATTTTTATGATGTATTTTATATTTATGATAAAGAAAGAAAATAAAACCTTTATAAGACAGGGTGACAGGTAACCCGACCTGTTCTTTGAAGGGTGTTATACTGGAGCTAATTTGCAACAATTTGGTCTCAGTTAACTGGGGGTCTAATGTCACTGGTTTCCGTTCCGTTGTTAGATATTATTAAATGTTTCCGGGTCTTGGTCCAAAATTGCATTTAAATCCGGGAACTAAAAATGCATTTTTCTAATAGCTGATGATTGAGCAAACACTTCAAACTGAAACACTTGGCAAAAATTCAAAAACCTCAGAAATAAAAGGCTCTCGTGACAATTTCGTTTCTATCGAAGGGGATTACTCCTGCAAACGTCCACTTTAGTACAGGTTTGAAAAATTAAGCTCATTTAACGAGCAGGAAGGAGCGGATTACATTCGTGGGGCTTTCGTCGGGCGTCGGGTTCAAGTTAATGTGTCTTGTGTGATTGAGCCACTGGATCCTAATTGTTTGGATGGCAAGGATGCATTTTTTTTACTAATTACAGTTTTAGAACAAATTTGTTTTTTAAATGTCTTATAAGTCAAACAACTCTTAAGACCAGTGACATTACACCCCCAGTTTACAAGGATACAATTATTGCAAATTAGCTCCGGTATAGGAATAGGTGGCGTTACCTGTCAACCTGTATTTACTTACAAATTTGTAAGGAATCCTCGGCGAGTCCGACCCCTTTTTGCGGGTTTGCTGTATGTTATTTTTTATGAAAGTTCACATTTAATGATCGTAGTTTAATTCAAATTGTACAGTCAGCGTCATATAGTTGGTAGCATCCAAAGTAGCCAAATAGTTCGTTACACGGCATTATTACCGTAGTAACAAGGGCGTGTAACGAACTATTTGGCTACTTTGGATTCTACCAACTATATGACGCTGACTGTACCCAATATTACCTTACTACTATTTATTAAATCCAAGCGCAGGCAAGTTTCAAGCGTCACGTTACCTAGTTACCTACTGCGAAGACTACTTCATTATTTTTACCCGACTTAAAGCCTTAAAGGAGGGTTATGTGTTTGGGTTGTATATATGTCTGACTCAATGTCCGCGCGTACGGACTACTAAACGGCTACACCGATATTAATAAATTATACGTGGTTATATTTTTCTTAACCACTAGAGTGTCAGAGGCTATATTAAAATTATTTAAATGTGAAATCGGTGAAATAAAAAATATATACATCATAAGTAACATTACTTTGACGACATTATCCAAACAGCAGTTGGGATTTTTTGAAGCTTGCTCTTCGTTAGGCTTGTTAGGTATTTGACAGACGGTTTCGTGTAGTAACTAAAATATAAAATTCCGGAGAGCAATTTTCATAGTAGAGGCAACGCGGTCCTAAACATAAGAATTATCTCAAAACGTTTATGTGACGTGCCAGACAATAGGGACCTAACAATTGTAACTCCTTGTTTTTGTAACTGGGACATATTATGCAATGCTATTAGAAAGACTACGTGAAGCTATTAAAGAAAAAAGGCGGGGAAAGCTATCAAAGGGTGTGTTGCTGTTGCATGACAATGCACCGGTTCACAAGAGCAATGTTGCGACTGCTGCTCTTAAAAAGTGCGGCTTTGAATCGCTGGTTCATCCACCCTACAGTCCGAGCCTGGCTCCCAGCGATTATTATTTGTTGCCAAATTTAAAAAAAGAGCTGCGAGGAAAATATTTCGTGCCGATGAAGAAGTAAAGGAGGCAATTTCGGCTCATTTTGAGGGCAAAGGCAAAAAATATTTTTTGATGGTGTACATAAATTAATTAGTCGATCTGAAAAATGCATTAAACTCAAGGGTAATTATATTGAAAAAGAAAAATACTTCCATTGTTTCATTTCATTTGCAAATACTTCATTCCGTGATTTTTTAAACCTCCCCTCGTATGTAATGAATATCGTTGATTCAATGGATGCCACGCTTGACAATAACTTAGTACTTTAAAAATAATCATAAAGTTCATTTGTAACATGCTGCATGCTTCGATAAATTTTACACGGCTCACATGAGTTATTTATTCAATTCAAAAGACGGACACGCTTCGAATAAATGCTTGAATAAATCCATCTGTGCTTCTGAGCTGAGCAAGCATGCAGTATGTTACAAATATACTAATAGTCTGCAGCGAATGAGGGTCCATTCAATTAAATTTTCATATTTGTCTCAAGTCTGTCTGCGGTTCCTGTGCTCAGAGTTTACGTAGGAATAAACCCTGACCACAGGAACCGCAGCCAGACTGGAGAACGGAAATGAATGAAGCGTTAACTTTACACAAATATGAAATTTTAATGGGATGGTCTGGTCTTACGCGAAAACAAATATACCGGTTTTAATTTGCCAACCTTTCCACTATTTGTGTATTTGTCAAACACAGATTTAGGTTAGCGTCTTTCCTGTGGACATACCCGAAGTTAAAGCTTTTTAAGCCCTAACTTCTGGTAAAACCTATAGCCGCATAAGCGGCGTCAGGTCTACTTTAACGGGTTGGTTTAAAGTAATGAGAAGATATTCAATTGACAATAGCAGGTAATAAAGAAATACAAAGAAGTTAGAAGTTAACCCGGCTTCTGGACGGGTAGAGTGACCTTCTCTATCCGTCACTTAAGCAATTCTCGACCGGCGCGTCCTTGTCGCGGGGGTTTGCACCCGCCACCTTAGTAGGCCAAGGTGTTTGGTTGGCGAAGATCAGTCGGGAACCCAGTGCCGGGGTATAAAGCGGTCCCCTGCCCAGAGTAACGGGTGAAGACCCTAACGGCGGTGTCAACAGAGAAGATGGACTTCGGTACGGTGTAAACTTGGGGCAACGGATCTGGAGTACCGCAGGTGACAGTAAGGTCCAACCTGAACAAGTCGGCAACTTCTGCAGCCGAATCATCTCCACACGTAATGACTTGCTTCATACCTGTGAGTCAAGCTGACTAGGCCGAGAGAGGGTCACGGATAATGGGCAAGTTCGTGACTCTAAATTGCGTCTCAGGCAAGCAGCGCTTGTGGAGAGGACACTCCACTGGCACCTGATAAGGTACGAATTACAACACGAGGAGTTAGGAGAGGAGAAGGCTTATCACCGGTGACTGCATCGCCGGTGATAAGCTTTGCGCTAATAGGCGTGTGCGCGGGCGCCAGGGGTGACTCCTGACGGTAAGATAGTCCATCGCGGCTAACTGACCAGTTATCGCCTGCCTCAGCTGGGCAACCCCCGGCCAATAAGGTACTGGTCCGCCTCCCATCCTGCGCTTCTACAGGTGTGTGGAGCAACAGGCATGTCGCAGTGTCTGAAACAGGATGGGTATTTAATGCACCTGGAAAAAAAAACACACAAACAACATAAATGTTATGAGATTTGCTACATGGAACCTGAGAACTATGCTCCCCGGAACCGCCATCAACCGCCGTCGGTATACTAGAACTCAGGAAGACCGCCATCATAAATAGAGAACAAATGCAAGGTTCAACATTCAAAGCGTCAAAGAGCACCCAAATATTCCGACAAATAGCTTGAAAAAATTCTAAAGAAGTGCAGGTAGTTGCGAAGAAAGTATCCATATGCAGGGAGCACCCAGAATTTACTAAAAAAGCGTGACGTTCACTTCGTACCAAAGGATTCAAACCGTCCAAACGTCCGTATATCTCATCCAATGGAGGATTTTTTGGTAATTCTCAGTAGACTAGTTTACAGTGATGGGCGTGAAGCGAAATCACAGACTCAGTTGAAGCGCAGGGCACCAAAACAAATACTTAAAAAAAAAAGTCTAACGAATGATGAAAACGGTAAGAAGAAAGCTACGAAAATTGTATTTTATTTTTATTTAATAAACAGCAATATAACCCTAACAACTGATATAATAAAAAAAAACAAAATAGCGATTCACATTACTTTAAGCCAACCCGTTAGTTTGATTATATTAAATAATAACTTATATCCACAGAAGCCTTTAACTATTGACTATATGAGAGAAAACTTTTGTTTTTTCTGGCCCATGTGTGTATGATCCATTTCTGGTGTTTTGTATTTTGAATATTTTGATAAAGATATGCCTATAAGCAAACTGTATTGAACATCCCCCTTAATGGGCAATTAATTTTTGACAAATTGAAGCTTTTATAGGCATCAGTGCCCTGGTATTTAAAATGGCAGAGAGTTAATTAGCGATGCGACGACCCTCGCCCATTAAGGTTGATTGAGGCGACAACGTCAGAGGTGGTAACTATTAGGAAATGTCGAAAAACTTGTACAAAAAGATGCTCGTCTATATCTATCAGATACTACTATTTTGAGGATCCTACACGATCATCTTGACATGACGAAAGTCAGTGCAAGGTGGGTCCCGAGAATGATTAAACTTAGCACCTATTCAAGACGGTAACAACCATATCGTGTTTGATCTGTTTGACCCGTTATCTGTGTTTGATAGCTCTTGTTTCCTTGACAGTAATGGCGGATGACGTCAAAACAATACCGTTACAGCGCCTCAATTCGAGGCGGTAAAATCGATGTCGTATTTAATCTGCTACGGTACTACAAGAGCTATGAAAACGTTGACAACACGATACCAGATCAAAAACGATATTGTTTTTATCGCGTTAAATAGAGGCCCTGCACCGGTACACAATGTCGCGACCGCCGCTGTTCACACGTGTGGTTTTGAATCTCTGGTCCACCCGCCGTTCAGCCTGGACCTGACTCCCGGCGATTATTGTTTTTAGACCATTTCTTTTTCTCCCGTATAAAAACGAAGAAAAAAAATCGTGACTATGAAGAAGTGGGGGAGGCAGTTTTGAGGGCAATGAATTTTTTTTTTGTCGCGGTTTGGATTATTATTTGCTAGATCTAACAAATGTATCGAACTTAAAGGTAATTATATTGAAAAGGGATAGTTGTTTACGTGACGGTTGCGTAATGCCAATCCAATCACGCAGAGTCGCGTACAATACTTTACCTACACACATATTAAGTACTCTAAGATCGGTTCAGAAGCCGAAAGGCAAATTACCAGCATTACCTGTGGTGGTAGGTGACAGCGATGAGAGCTGTAACGAAATGAAATTATGAATGAATGAATGAATGATATTTATTTTCCAAAGTAAGTCACAATATACATTGCATGTTAGTATGTCAAAAGTACATGAAATTTCATTGGAATCGTCAAAAAATATACACATCTAATATAATCAAAAATATAAATAAGAAGTCAAAATAAAAATAAAAATAACAATACAAAACAAGAGTTATCACCGTTAAGGATCGTCGTAAAAATAGCATGCAAACAAATTTAATTATTACGTTATCGAATATTGTTAAGTAATGTTATCCAAATTTGGAACATGTTCCAAAATTAACAACTGTCATCGCTGTCGCCACAGGTAATGCTGGTCATTGCCTACGGGTTTTGAACGCAAAATAGAGGATTTATGATATGTGTCTGGATAAAAATATTTACTCTGTTTTATTGAATAGAAGAACATTTCATTCCGCGTTTTATTGTACCTCTCCTCGTATTTCTATTTTATCATAAAGGCTGTTTCAAACGTGAACACGCAGATATTTATTCAGTTTTATTGAATAAATTCAAATTCAAAATATTTTTCCGGACAGCCGTTTCGTACTGTGCTTTTGTGTTGTCCGGCATTGTCATGCTCGCTCAAAGGTGAGCACATTTCCGAACACGGGGGCTGAGGGAGGCGATGGCTTTGATACGCGTCGTACTCGTGATAGGGTGGTATTTGTGGGGTCCGGTCTGTTCGTATTTGTAAGGTATCGTGCAGTTAATTAATTTGTCGCCGGCTTTCCACGTGGGGACCTTGTCGTATTGTTTCCCTAGTCATTGATTTAATTTATAATTAACTTATTTTTGTAATGATTTCATTTCCAGTATTGTCCAGTATAAACTGACACGCACTCAGTATGCGACTGCATACTGAGTGCGTGTCAGTTTTTACTGGATATTATTCAATATACGAGGTTGAGTCACAGAACCGTCGACTTGTGTTTGTTTTAATTATTATATATTACTTCATTATAAGATTGGGTTAGTTTTTAGTAACTAGACATTAATTAAATCAGCGAAATAGAATAAAATGATACAATGAAAAGTAACAAACTAAATACGTAGTAAACTTTATTTATAAAATAAAGTATGAAAGGGGCATGTTACATTCGTAGCCTGTAGCGCTACGGCACCCGTAGCGCTACGCACACTTCTTTGCTACGCCAGCCGTAGCAGACTTGAAAGTTAATGTCGATATTCAATTTCAAACCTTTTAAAACGATTGTCTCGCTCGGCCCGCAATCTCGATTCTACAGGGTAACATTTTATTGCTTTTAAGTTTTAACCTGTTTCCGTATTGTCAATGTTAGGATAGCTCTTATTTACTCGACGGTTATTACGCCGAATCAAACACAATACGATAGCAATTTTAAAGCGAATTGAGGCCCTGGATCTCGACTTTTCTCTGCTTTTCGCGTGGTTCCGTATAAATAATAAATAACAATAAACGATAAATATCAAGGGACCATCTCTCACTAATTGACCTATTCCCAAACTAAGTAATTAACTAAACTAACTCTTGGCTTGTAATTTTTTTTTTATGGCATTTAGAAGGCAAACGAGCACACAGGCCACCTGATGGTAAGTGGAAACTGTGACCCATAAACATTCGCATTTACGAGACTGCAAGCCTAAGACTGCAAATGCGTTGCCAACCCTGAGGACTAAGACGGAATGCCTCTATGCTAGTCATTACACCGGCTGTCTTATCCCCAAACCGGAACACAACAATGCGAACACTGCTGTTTGGCGGTAGGTTAATGGATAAGATGGTATTAGCGATCCGGACGGACCCTGCACAAGGTCCTACCACCCGCGAATATGGGTACTAGACAACGATATTAATACCTACTTATATTGAGAAATAAATACATATAAACTGAGACAGAACAGAACCGGCAAGAGAACCCAGGACCTCTAGCTTTGTAGGCAGAGTTACTACCAACTAGGCTATCGCATCGTGGTGTCGTACATCGTACCGTTTTTATCGTACGGTGACGGCGCCCGAGTTAAAAGTACTTATAAAACGTCAAAAACTATTAGGATAACAAGCAATCCAATTATTAAAACAAATGAAATCACACTTTCTATGAGTTGCCAAGAGCATTCTAATTTTATTTGTTTTGATGAATATTTTTTTGTTCGCAGTTCGAGACAAACGAGTCGGAATCTTGAAACCCCAAGGCTCGCTTGAGAGAGCGCGAGAGGAGAGGGCCCTGGCAACCAACGACGAACAGGTAAGATTTTTAAAAAGAACTGCTCTGATAACGCCTCTTTATTTCATAGTGTTTCGTTCAGCGTGTTCAAATTATCTCAAAACACTATTCATATTCGAATATTGTTTAAAGTAAGTACTAATAAATTAGAAATAAAGATAAAGAGACATTTATTAGCAACAAAACAAAACCAAATTACAAAGATAAAAGAATATGAAGACACAGAAAAATTGTTGCGGAACGGTCCCAACTCAGCATTCGCTAGCCGTAAAGCCAGCACTGGTCTTCCGTTGGAACCGCTTGGTGAAGAGACGGAAAGTGACACACTTAACACTAAACAACGCTAAAAGAAAAACATCAAGGACCAAATACAATCATTTGTTCGAGATTATCTCGAACGTCTCAAACGACCATACAATTTATAGCCTGGTAAATAGTGATAAGATCTTTTTTTTTTAATTAATTTGTTTTCTTTATATGTCAAAGTGTTACTGTAATCAAATCATAAGAAGACTGATTGATTGATTACGTCACTTTGACACAGTCCAAAGTGGTCAAGGAATCAATTTCCTTTAGTACGTCCACATATATAAAAGGCAAACCTGACTCACTGACTTAAATATCAACGCGCAGCCGACTACTGTAACTAGAAACTTCAAATTTGGTACAGGGGTTCCTTTCATAATATAAGTGAGCACTAGGAAAGGATTTTTGGAAATTCACCCCCCAAGGGGTTAAGTTAGGACCGGGAAACTAATTCCACGCGTACGAAGTCGCGTCCTCTGTTATAAAATATGTAAGCCAATAAACATTATGTTTGGCGTATATACAGTTCAAAGTGTACCAATTTTTTTCAAAGAACAAAAAATGCAATTAGTTAAGTCAACAGCAACTTCTTAAGAGTACGCACACACAACAGACACCGAGGGCCGTATTAATAACTCAACTTGACCGTGAGGCCCGTCACAAGATACATCAAGGTAAACGCCAAACCATAGAACACTGTCATTTTTGCCGCATCTCGAGACGAGCATTTGGGTTGAGTTTAGTATATTTATACGGGCCCGAGAGGTTTTATCGGCGATCGTAGTTTTTAATTAAGTGCACTGGTGCGGCTCGGCACGGGTTCATGCAAAGTTCTAGACTTCTGCGCAGTGTTAATCGGGGCAGGGAGGTGGCGCGTGTATATAAAGCCTCGGAGGGCTTGAATTGGTTCAGTTGCGATCGGACTCTCTCCCGGCGAAGAGGCGCTATATAGTCACGAGACATGCACGACTTCACGGAAGCCGACCCGTTCTACTACGAGTGTCTGCAAGGCGCTGTGCTCGCCTTCGCTCTCGTTCTGGTTTTCGTCATTGTCGGTAAGTGGTTGGTGGTTGCGGAAGTTTCGTCTAAAGTTTTTTGCTGTTTAATATTTTCAGGTTTGAATGGTGGTCTACGTTCGAGTGCTTCTGTTTTAAAGTTTTCTTACAGATATAAACGGAAAAAAAACCGTTGAATACCATTTTTTTCGGATGAAATATTTCAATTTTATGTGTAAAAAAAAACTCACCAATATCTTTTTACAAATTTTGCATTTTAATCATTTATATACTTTTTAGGTTTTAACTGTGTTACGGTCGAGTTTTTCCCGCATTTAAACTTAAAAAGTATAAAATAATGTTACAGTGTATTTTTCTTGTTGATAAAACAACATGTTTGAGGGTTTTATCTTAACAAAAAAACAAGTGGTGATATAAATTAATTACTGAAACATTTACGCATAAATAAAAACGAATCGTAATAATTCTAATTATATAAGATACCCCTGAAAAAAATATGAAATAAAACATGAAATTAATGTTTTTTCGTGACCTGGGCATTAGGGAAAATTACAAAAATTCTGATTAAAACGATCAATATCTCCAAAACTAGTAAAAATCGCTGAACGTTCATAGGGGTTAAATCGGTAGCTTTTTTAGCAGCTCTATCATCCCTAGGTGGGTCGGCGTCGGTTTCTGGGACACCCTGTATATTAAAAACTGGTTGTACTTAATATTAATGTCTATGGTTAATATGGAGTCGATCTACGACACGGATTCATTGCGGAGAAGAAGCGCCGCGAAGAAAATCGACTCGACTAGAAATTTTAAACGATGAATATATTAAATCACGCCTGTTTCCCAGAGGGGTAGGCAGAGCCCACTTCTTTCCACCTGCTACTATGCTGACAAATCTCTTTTCCTTCTTCCACATTCATACATCGAGTCATGCACGCACGTCGGTTTCGGGTACTTAAGATTCGGCCCTTTTCCAGTATTTCTCCGATTTGATTCGAAAAAGTACGCCTAGGGCGGCCCGTTCCGGCCCTTCTCTCTGTATATCTCTTTCGTCAATCTTCTTTCATCCATCCTTTCCAGATGACCAAACCATCGAAGCTTGCCCGTTTCCAACGTAGTCACTTCAACTTCTTTTAGTCTACATTGGTTACTGACTTTTTCATGCTGACGTTTATTTTATAGTAAATAATCTCAAAAGTGCCTCCAGCGGTGGTAGTGCCTAAGTAATGTGATAATAATTTGCACCGACGTCGCTCGGTAAACGAATTCGATTTTTTTAATATAACCCAGCGGCCCGCCCTTGCCTCGCTTCGGTTTATGCATGTGTGCCCATGCAAAATTTGGTTCTTTTTTTCAGTTTTTATTACGAGGATTAAAGCACCGCTAAAAACGCGTAGCTCCCGAAAAAGCTCCATATTCACTTAGCTCCGGGCGATAATGTTTTTCACCCCTACATCGGATCCGATTTCAACAATGTTTGAATATGCTGTAGGTATTATGTCTGCGCGTTTCTGTTTTTTATTTTTATTTGTTTCATTCTTAGATTGTCTTGTTGGCAAGGATAACGTACAGACATAGTTTTTCGGACTCGCTCAACGAGGGTTTCGCACATGACACGGTTAACTCAATTCAAAATTTGTACCCAGTTTTTTTTTGTGATTTTGACAGGTGAACAAACACGACAGACGACAGGGTTCCGTTTTTTTCCTTTTAAGGTAAGGTACGAAACCCTGAAAATTATAAAAATCGGACTAGGGTCAAGGGGAGAGAAACGTTATCCGTGAGTTCTTTGTATGACGTAGGCATCCGATAAGAAAGGATTTTGCGAAATTGTACCCCTAAGGGAGAGAAAAAGGGGGGCAAAGTTTGTATGGGACAACGTGATTCCTTCATCATCATCATCATCATGATGAAGGAATCACGTTGTCCCATACGTGATTCCTTGCTCCAATCTAATTCAAATTTTGCATAAACATTCTTTAATAGAATGGATGGAAGACGTTTTTCGTATTTTATTGAAATAAAACTCCTAAGGGGGTGAAAAAAGGGGGAAATAGTTATTTTGGGGGTGATTTGCTTCGAAGTTGATATCAATACTCCTTGGTGTTTTTGATTTACATTACAATTCAAGAAAGCTTGAACTCACATAAAAGCTTAGTGCAATGCAAATACTCAAACCAAATTTGGTACATAGGTTCCCTATGAGGTCTAGGGGTGCAGTAAGAAAGGAATTCCCGGAAATCGAACCCCGACGGGAGGAAGTAGGGGGAGTAGCGGGAAATTGATTCCACGCGTACGAAGTTGCGAGCGTTTTCTATTTATACATAAAAACCTTCCTCTGGAATCACTCTAAAGCGTACATTCAGAAATAACAGACGGCGGGTAGCGACTTTATTTATACTGTGTAAAGATAGGCGTTGAACTAAGAACTAGAATGAGAGCAACTTTATTAAATACATAAGCCTCTTATAAAGCTCTCGGTCACGGCGCAGTGCCTCTCCTAGGAACGGTGCCGTTTTTTATGTATAACAATGCGTATTTATTTCTTCAGTTTTTAATTAAGTTATGTCGTGTTCGCCTGCAGCGCTGATTTGATTACAACAATATTTTTCGACTAAGATAATACAGGCGTATAGCACTTTTAGGTTATACGCTGGCAACTTAGTCTAATTGGTGCAAAATATGGTAGTACAAAAAATGAATTATCGACAAGTTTTCAAAGTTGTAGGTAATTCTGTACCTCTGCCTACCCCACTCTGGGATCGGGATGTTTGAATGTAGATATTTGTTTTGTTACGTTTATGTTACTTAAAGTAAAGATATAGATAATTAGAAAGAGATATTTTTCCGCAACAATAAAAAATTACATCACATAAATAATAAAGGAACAAGACAGAGAAATTGTTGCGAAACTGTCCCAACTCCGCATTCGCTAGCCGTGAAGCCAGCACTGGTCTTCCGTTGGAACCGCTTGGTGAAGAGACGGAAAGTGACACACTTAACACAAAACAACATCAAAAGAAAAACAACATTAATTAAGAAACAATCATTCGTTCGAGATAATCTCGGACGAATAAAAATTTGCATCCATTTATTGCTGGCAACACCAAGGAAACAAAAAACAAAATACTATTGTCTACGGGGGAGCCGAGTCAATGACGTCAATGTAATCAAAGCAATAGGTTACTTAACAATCCTAACAATATGAACAAAAATGGTAGACTTACATTAGTAGAAACAAGGTAAATGTTTTGTTGGTATTTTAAAGATTTATAATATTAGATGTATTAAACTGTAGAATAGCATCTAACCTAAATAATTCAACATTAAAGTAAAATGGGTACTTATTTTTCTCTAAACACCTAACACGTAATTACAGAATTCGTACCTATTTCACCAAACGACGTAAAAATGTTAATCAATGTTAATCAATGTTAATCGTCAGTTAAGTGGTTAACATAATTTGGTGCGATTTGTACTTAACTGCTTAGATGTTATTAAAGACGGTTCCCGTTGACGGTAAAGTGGGGGAGAAATAGGGGGAACGGGGACGACGCAACAAGTGTACGACTCGGGAAAACGGCTCTCGAATTAGGAGTTAATAGCCCGAGCTGTGGAAACTTGTAAGCATTCGTTTTATAAGGGTGGACGATTACGGTTTGGGCGATTTTTGTAAAGTTTAATGTCGCATAAACGTATTTGTGCTCAAACCAATACATATTATACCTATATATGTTAGGCGGGTGGACGTCGGATTATTATCGACATGCTTTTATGACTCGATGTATGAATGTAGAAGAAGCGAAAGAGATTTGTCAAGATAGTAGCAGGTGGAAAGAAGTGGTCTTTGCTTACCCCTCCGTGAAACAGATGTGATTTAATTTGTGTATGTAGTCGACGAAAAATGCCGTAGTCGCCACGCTTGGCAGGCGGGTTGGTGACAGCAGTCATACCATGTAGTCCGCGGAGGACGCTGCTGCCCATCCTCCGGTTTATCCCTTAGTCGCCTCTTACGACACACACGGGAAGAGATAGGGTGGTGTTATTCTCGGCCGGCACCAACACAGCATGCGCAAATTAACTTTGGACCTATTTTCATTTTTTTTATTGATTTGTCAGTAATGGCCGCCGAGTTGCAAACAACACGATATGACGTCAATGGCAATTTTGTTTAACGTCCTAGAATAGAAGCCCTGTTGACTTTCTATAAATAAATTAATAGCATTAGGGTTGTTACGTCACAGCAATAAGCTCAGCAACAACACATCGATCGCTGGGACCTAGTTCTTTTTGCAATATTTTCATTCGTTCGTTCTCGCCTTGCACTCATGACAGTCATGACTTTTAAAACGTTATCGGCCCACGCTCATATTTGATAAGGTTGTTCTAATTAAGTTCACCTTTGAACATACAGAGCATAAGGCTTTAGTGGTTCTTGAAGTCGTATATTTACTAGTCAGAGCGTTTGACAAGGTAGTGGTCGCTTACTTTTTTCGGTTTCGTCTTACAATTTGCATTTGTGAGTAAGAGGGTTTCTCAGATGCAGATTAATATTCACTTTCTACTTATTTCTACTTATTTCTAGATTATCTACTAGCTGGTTTCAGTGTGGCGATTCTTTGCTCTAAGGGAAGAGATTTTAATTATTGATTTAGTATACATGGTTTTTAATGTGTGCACTATTATTTTGTGGCCGTTTAAAATATCTTCTCGTAGTCGTTCTCATCGGAATAGAACTGCAAAGTATTCTGCGAATTCAAATACTTAGGCTGCACAGTCACCGATACCAATACACGGAAGGAAGAGATAGACATCCGTATACAGAACGCCTTACGCTGCACAGCGGCCCTTCACAATGTGCTAGTGTCCAAGCTCCTAAGTAGAAGAACCAAAATTCGAATTTATAAGACGGTCATAAGGCCGATTCTCACTTATGGGTGTGAGACTTGGACGCTAACACAAGAAGAAGAACACAAGCTTTTGGTAGCCGAGAGAAAGGTGTTCCGTAAAATATTGGGACCGGAGAAGAGAGAAGACGGAAGCTTCAGAGTCCGGAAGAACGCCGAAATAGAAGACCTGGTAGCCGAGCCCAACATTATTGGCGAAACTAAAGCTCACCGCCTGCGATGGCTCGGCCATGTCCAGAGAATGGGTGAAGATCGCGGAGCCAAAAGAGCGTACCTGGGCCGACCAGTGGGGCGACGCCCGGTCGGCCGGCGTAGGTACCGCTGGAGCAATGTCGTGGAGTCAGATCTGCGTGATCTTCAAGCCGTCAACTGGCGAGAGACGGCGCAGGACCGGGACAAGTGGCGCAATCTCGTGTTGGAGGCCAAGACTCACTTTGGGTCCCTGAGCCGCAGCAGTAAGTAAGTATTCTGCAATTAATATCGTGATCATCGTGGGAATTTATCTTGATTTGGTTTGATGTTCTCTTTTTCGACACCGGTATTATTCCAGGTTTGGCACAACACATGATAGGAGTTTAGGTTTGGCAACGGAGTGACACTTCCAAACAACGGACCCTGTTGTAGACAAGGCACTTAGCTGGTCATTACATTAGTTATGGATGGCATATACACGGTGCACTGTGTATGTGTATAGGGCCTATATTACACACGGTAAAAACCATATCGTGTTAAGACTGTTATCGCATTGTGACCGTTTTGATAGCTCTTATTTACTTGACGGTAATGGCGAGGTCAAACAATACCATACCAAAGACGATATGTTTTTTACCGTCGGGAATAGAGGCGCTGGTAAGTTTATTGAAATAATTATTCGCCTTGTATTTTAGACTCGCCTCGAAGACAACAATCGCTCCGTTTACCAGTGCATAGAAAAAGCAGACATATATTTTTTTGGTCGCCCGAATAAAATTGTCCTAGGGACTTCCGAATTTATTAGTTTATCGATGAATTGTACTTTCTTATGACGGTTATGATGACAGTGAGAAAGTTCTCTTCTCTTCTCTTCTTCTGAAATCTATGAAGTTGAATTGCAGCATTACGTTAGTTAACTTCGACTTAATTGTACCTGCAAATAATTACTTATACAACATACTATCGTTAGTGAAAGCAGAAGCCCTCATGCCGGCAACACACTGTATAACATCGATCGGTAGTGGTCAGCATTTTAGTTAATTTCTATTATATTCGATCAACTTAATATCTATCTACTATTAAATATCACTTGGAAATAAACCAAACTATTTGAAACAGTTCACAAAACCTTCTGTCTGACGATAAGCTTGCGCTAAGCTGTTTGTCGACGTTCCGTTAAAGTTTACCGTGTCTGTGTTGTCAGTGCATGGTTTATCGCCTATAAATCGGTAAACGGTGTATATAAGTGCTCATGTCTTTGTGTTAGTCGTTGTATCTTACGTGTGGGGTTAAGTAAGTGCATAATACTCTTTAATATGCAGACTGATAATTGAACTTTGTAATAATAATAAATAACAACGCTTGAAATAATTTATGTAATACACCTGGAAATCTATCACGCCAGAACGGCTGACCGGATTTTGATGAAATAGATGGAACTGACCGCGACCTGCTCGGGGTTTCTCTGCGTGATAGAATCAGAAATGATGATATCCGCAGTAGAACTAAGGTTACCGACATAGCCCGAAGAATAGCTAAACTGAAGTGGCAGTGGGCGGGGCACATTGCTCGCAGGACTGATGGCCGATGGGGTCAGAAGGTTCTGGAGTGGCGTCCGCGGACCGGAAGACGAGCTGTAGGTAGGCCTCCAACAAGATGGAGCGACGACCTCGTCAGGATCGCGGGACCGCGGTAGATGCGAAAAGCACAAGACCGGTCTGAGTGGAAAGCCTTGGGGGAGGCCTATGTCCAGCAGTGGACGTCTTTCGGCTGACATGATGATGATGATGATGACCGCGACCTATGTCGATGTATGGGGATAAGAGTTATCCAACGGCAAAGTTAAGTTTGTCGCGAGGTATAATTTGATTGTAGTAACGGCTTCGGAACCCTACACTGAGCATGGTGCGACATGCCACAACAATTAAGAGAATGCTCGAGAACGGCACTTCGCTACGCTTGGGTTGTTAATGTCTCATTCGCGTCACCCAATTACCATGCAGAGAAGCGGAGAGAACGATTACCGCTGCAGTTTCGTTGCTATGATGATGCGAAACTCTGCGAGGCTCAACTTATTTAGATTAGATTATCGTCGAGTCGCCGCGTTTCAACCGAGTTTACTAAAGTGTTGAGTTAACTCCCTCCTGCGTTAATTATTCAAGTTGGAAAGGCTGCGTTAAGCGTTGCAGGACCGAAATGACATCCGGAAACTGGGAAACATATACACACATAACACATTTGGGTAGCACTTGACAGATTAGTAATGAGACAAGTTCTCTAAGGCCCGTATTAATAAACTGATCTCAACTCTAATGCTCGTCTTGAGATGCGTCAAAAACGACAGTGATCTATGGTTTGGCGTTTACTTTGACATATGATGAAGTAGGTTCGATCATTAGTTTTAAAATATCCAGGTCAATGTCAATGATATTGACATTTGTTTACTTTTAATAATTATTACGAGAGGTGTCATTAGAGATTATTCAGAACTCTCACTACATGGTGACAAGGTAAAATGCACCCGTTGCACTGTTTATTTTGCAAGACTTCTGTCTTCCGGTCCGCGGACGCCACTCCAGAACCTTCTGACCCCATCGGCCATCAGTCCTGCGAGCAATGTGCCCCGCCCACTGCCACTTCAGTTTAGCTATTCTTCGGGCTATGTCGGTAACCTTAGTTCTACTGCGGATATCATCATTTCTGATTCTATCACGCAGAAAAATAATTTATTCGTTATTCGTTTAAAAATAATGAATTGTTTTGTTTTAATATTTTTAATAGCTCACACTTACTAAGCTCTCATAAATAAATGTTTTTTTTTTTGTATTATCACCATAAAGTTATAGAGATAAGTTAATACTAAGTGGTTATAGAATCCATGGAGTGGCTATTTCACACTTTCAACTCATGCCACTATGACCTCGGTTAAAGAGTTTATGGACCTTAATGTAATCCTTAGTAGATTCTGAATTGAAAATTTGTATATATTTTTCACGATTCCAATGTGATTTGCTGTACTTTTGACATAACATTCAATGAGTACTGTGACTTACTTTGGAAGATAGATATCATTAATTCATTCATAGAATTGTCCTAGAGATAAGTTTATGGGATTAGAGCACATAAGTATATGGCTCAGCTACTATTGTCTGTTACACAGGACTCCGACGCTGCGGCAGATGGCTTCGCCGGCGAAGATAGGCGTGGTTTCCGGCGGCCGCGCGTCAACATCGCTATGGCCGCCATCCTCCGCAAGCAAGAGGAAACCTGCAAACAAGTTAGTGCACGCACAACGAACACGGGCTTTATATGGCCGCGGTTATCGCGTGACAAAATGCGGATAAAGGTGTCATCTGCTGTGGTTTCTGTGTATTTCTATGGCGACGCGTCGCTAGCAATGGAGGGAATTTCATATAAATACATAGAAACCAGTAGTGCCGCGACGACATTTCTGCTGCTGCTGCGTGCAGTCGGCTACCAACCGACACCTTAAAACATCAGTCACTTTTTTATCGTTTTGTTTTTAATTACCGTTAAGTAAATAAGAATTATCATAACGTAGTCGACAGCAATATTGTTTTACAGAGTAGGATGGAGCTGATACTTGCATTCAAATAAATTTATAGCCCGACATGTTATATACGGACCCGTGCGGGCCTATTATGGTCGTGTTTAGCGTTAGATCTTTTGGTGGCAAATCGTGGTTATAGAATCCATGGAGTCGCTATTTCCTATTTATTATAATACTCGTACATACCACTAAGATTTTGACCATCATGACGTATTTGACGTAATTAATAATAAATGGATGGTAATTTGGATGAAATTTGGAGATAGTTTATACCTTGGATTAAAAAAAGTATTAAATTACTAATTTTTCGCGTACGGAGTCGCGGGCAGAAGATAACATTGTAATAATTAGGAAATAGCGACTCCATGGATTCTAGAACCACGAAATGCCACCAAAATCCTAACCCTAGTCATGTTTATCCATATAAACGTGAATAAAACATCTGTCACCTTCTTACCAGTAAGTAAGTGCGAGAGTGACGGATGCTTTATCCACCGCGATAAAGGCGATCGTACTACGGGCCCTGCACCTCTATTCTAGGCGGTAAAATCCAAATCATGTTTGACCTATTTATGGTATTGTTTTTCACTCGGCGGCCATTACTGCCAAGTAAATAACGAGCTATTAAATTATTGAAAATACCATAACAAAGCATTAACGATTTGGATTTTACCGTGTTGAATTGGGGAAGTGCCTCTTATAGCAGCTTTCGTTCTTGTTTTCAAATAATATAAAAACTCGGGACGGTCGTCTCCAAGGCGTATTTATTGCGTAAACAATCTGGAGGTTGCCGTTTGCTGGAGTATTCAATTACTGGGCATTGTTCTAATTCAAAAAAATCCCTAACCAGGTAAAATTCAAAACACCACCACCCGTCACCGAAGAAACTGAGATAGACTCAGTTACTTCCGAAACCTCCACCTCAACGACACTCGCAACCACAATGGACCGCCCCAAGCCCAACCCACCTCGCCAACCGAAATCTCTAGCCGACATACCTGTCGGGCGGAAAACAGGAGGCATTCTAGCACTCAAAGACAAATCAGGCTACCCACACTTAGTAGATGTTCCCACTGAAACAACCCAACGGCAAGATAAAGTACAATACAAAGATCCTAAGGTCATACAACCGCCAACGCAAGGTCAGAAGCGTGAACCACAAAAATGGCATCACCCGTATGAACACCGACCGAACAAGAACTATGGACTCCAACAAGCTGGAATTACTTACAACCCGAACTATCAACACAAAACCCTCGACGACCATGGCATTCGACTACCGGTAGTAAACCCCAAAGAGATAGACGTGCGATCCGCTGCTTTACAAAAACAAAACGCGCGTGTTGAATATGGCGTCCAGAAATCCGATAGATCAGACAAGAAAAGTTTCTTAGAAGACCTTCCGCCACGATTTGCTAACCAAAAGTTTCTCGACCAGCACACGAACAGATTTAGAGACGATGAATTCCGATTGAACTCCGAGTTGATGAGTGCACCTCCACCGAGCTGGCTCAATCCCCTGACGCCTCCTTTGTCTTCGCGACAAAGTTCCATCCAGGCCGGGGCATTGGACACTCAACTAACAATGCCTCCACCAATATCGGACAACTTCTCCCCTCGGAATTGGTGGAAGCAGAACTACCCCCCTCCGGTGACAAGCACTCAAACTCATTCTCAGGCGTTACAACACATCTACGGCGGCCAATTGTCATACATGCCACCCTATCAATTGCCTCCCATGGCACGACCAGACCTACCTCCCAGTTACGGTCGCCCGTCGCCCATAGGCCAACAGCTGCCGCCTCGCCACATACCACCTCCCAATTATAACCCATACCCCCCCCTACCTTACCCCAACATGCACGAAAACTTCCCCATTTACAACAGGGGTTTTGTCGAAGACCGATACCAGCCCCAGTTGGAGCAAGGGTTGGATCTGACCATGAATAGAGCTACCAATTTGGATTTGTTCGTCCCGACGTACGACAGTCGGAGGGCGGACGACGGGGGCCTGGAACGGGCCATCGACGAAGCCCTAGGAGGGATTCCCCTGGACCTCTCTATGAAAAGCGATCCCGAGGTAAGTGGCTTATCATAATACTTAGAGAATAATAAGCGGAATTCACACGGGACCTTGTTTAAAAGGTGTCCTGGAAAAAATCATGCTTATACAAGTTGTCTCAAAAAACGTTAATTCTATATTTACTGAGTAAGTAAGCAAATTTTTGCTAATGGCTAAAGGGCTTAAACGCCACGTGGTTATTTCTACGTCACAGTCGCCGCCTTTCCGCCATTCCGCCCACTAATCTGAGGCGGACGTTGCAAACACTGATATATATATTATTCTGATTAAATAGTAATAATTGAAATATTTAAAAATAGTATGCTTTTGAGACAAACTTGTATGTTTCTAAATCTGTGATAATTTTCCTGGGCTATTATTTATCATCCTTGTTTCATGTGACTTGTGTAGAGGTCGGTCATCTAGTGGCTTAAGTCGACTCGTGATCGTTAAGTACAGAGTAAGAACCCCGCAGGCGACATGTACCAATTACTTTTTCGAACATATGTACGTTACACGATGCTCTTACAGTAAAGAAAAAAAAACGTGATAAAACCTGCACATTCGAACTGCTATGTAAGAGGGTAATTGCACAAAATATGCTGAAGCATCGAAGTGTATTTAAGACGTAATTTTAGCAACTCATAAACGTTCCGACCGCGAGCGAAGCGAGGACGCTATTACAATACTGGTAATATCTTTAGGCCGAGCAGCAGCAGCAGGAGACACCGGCGCCGAATCCGGGCACTTATTCCCTGTTCAGCGGAGGCCCGGGAACCTGGGGGCAAGTGGGCCCGTCACAGCAGGTAAATATATAGAACTGTAGTTTTTATTAACAGATGGAGTACCTAGCTAACTAGTTGATAGCAGGAGGTACTTGTTCTTTTTAACATTTGTTTGCATTAGTAGGATGCAATTTCCCGGGGTGTCCGGTAGTTTAACATTGATATGAATATGACATACAGTCCCGCGAGTCATTTTGTTACCTACCTGTATAAAAAGGTAAATAACTTTTAATTTTAAGTAGTTTCTATACAATTAACAAAATATGTAATAACAACAAAAATTCACAGTACTGAAAATAAAATCAATTTTTTTACATGCTGAATACGGTTTCTTGAGTCTTAGTAAACTTTATTATAAACGCCCAGTGTATTTAGCCTGCATGTCGGCGTGCGAATATCAATAAAATGTCAATTTAAATTCAAAGGTATAAATACGAAATTGTGAAATAATAAAATTTAAACTCAACTATAATACAATGGCGACAAAAATAAAATTCCACATTAACATCAATATTACGAAAATACTTTACACTGTAATAGCACTTATCATAAAGCCGGTTTGTCAACATAGTTATAAGCATGTTTCCCTCGAGCAACCGTACGTCCTCAGTTAAGCCATTATAGATGTATTCAACACGTGCATTAGCACATGTTGAATATTTTAATGAGTAGATGGCTTTTAAGCAACGAGGTTTATACAGCCGGTACATAACGTCCACTCTCGTCCGACTTTGCATGACTTCACCTCGAGTCTTAAAGAGCTTTGGTTTGGAGTTAACAAAGACACATATTTCCCTTATAAATAAACACTGCATAGAACAACTAAACGTAACTTGCACGTCTTATCCGTTAAAAGAAATAATAATTATTACTATTTTGTTAACCTCATCACCAGGGCTTGATAACGTTGTACTGCACGTAGAATGACTTCAAATAGTCTTTTCGTAAACAATTACCACTTATCAACCTCTTTTATTAAATGATATGGACACTTGAAATGAGCAGAACTATAATCCCGAGTCACATCAATGTTAAGCATAACGTTTGAGGTCGGTCACCCCAAATTGCATCCTGGATCCAATCACTGCAATGATAACAAAACTGGTTCGTGTCGCAGTTAGAAAAATCTACAGTACGATTAACTGGACTTTGACACTCGCCAATTCTAGACATTCATCGGGAGAGATCGTAAGTGCAAATGACACGAGACATTGCTGCATATTCATTATATCATGTGTGCACTTAACAGTCTAAAACAGTAATGTAGATGCCACAATGCCACTATGACATTTTTTACAGAACACCTATTATTATTATTAAAAAAGTAAATGTAAATTACAGATAATTTCATTCGAAGCAACTTAAATTCGAAATGCGGTATCAATCTGTGTTGCTCGATTTTGTCTAGAGTAGAGATAGGATTACTGAGTTTCGAATTTACTGCTTCATAATCACATCCAGGACAACATTTCAAGAACCGAACAGGTGGTGGACATGTGATATTTCGATTTAGGGTAAATCGTCAATAACTGGCCACTTCACAAAGTGTCATTTAGTTACTGGCCATCAAATTGAAATTTAATTTATTTACCGATGCTGTTAGTAGAGATACTTGGACAGTACTCCGGTCAAAAATTCTGCATCTAGGTATTCTAGTTTAATCGCAAATATATCAGCATATCTCTTGCCTTACACATATTATTGCAAAGTGGCCAGTTACCGGAGGGTGGCCAGTAATAGGCGATTTAACCTACCTACATTGAAGATTATAAAAATAATATTTTTAGTTTTTTTTATTGTTCCGTGTTGCCTTGGATTATAATAAGTAAAATACCTCGTTTACAAAATTTCGAACCTGAAATCTTGTACCGTTCCACCATTCCCTTAGCTATCGGCAATCTCCGTTTTCTATAAAGGCTTGTACCTAGTATTGTTAGTCGATGGGCCTGCAACCTGTCACTAATACACTGGCAAACATCCTAGCCTGATTCTGCAAAATAAGGCTACAGAATTATCGACACATTGGTTTGTCAAGGTGCGTATAATCTGCGCCAATTGAAATTGACAAAGACGTCAATTTTAAACTTATTGTGAAAGTTGATCTTTAACAGTAAATGATTGTCGAGGAATAATGGTAAATTGGTTTCGTTTGGTTGTGTTTACATCTTTGCCAATTTAAATTGGAACAGACTACCTATACACCGTGTTTTTTTTGATTTACGATAACTTCGGCATATTACTAGGTATATCCATAGAAATTAATTGGCAGATAAGATTTTTAAATATTGCGAAAAAAAATTTTTTTTCGGTTTAGTACAAAATAATGAAATCTTTTATCTTTGGTCATCCTAAAAGGGCCTTTAGAGTTAACTAATAATCAGTGTCAAATACGTCTATGTTGGCGTGACATACACACACAAGTAAAGATAACACTTGACAGGTACAAGATTGTCACTTTAGATTGACGCGTTTACAAACCTAACAATTGGAAACTCTTTACTCATAAGAGTCATAAGTATTAAAAGAAAATTGTTGTTATCAATTAAGAGCCTTTTACACTAGTTTAACGTGATTAACTGATTAAATTTAAAAATTAAATATCTTTAAAACCGTTAGACTTGTCATTGGTCTGTCTTCGGGAAATTAACTTTGTTTGACCTAAAGAACGTTCCCTTAAAGTTATCGTAAATCAAAAAAAACACGGTGTATACATTTAAATTGTTCGTGCACACCCTTTAAATCTTGTCTAGTGGCAGTAAGATCGACTGGTGTGTTTCAAGTCGCTCTGGAGCGCGCCGAAGACATTGCCCTCGAGCGAGCTAGGCGACGCGCGCTACTCGCGCGACTCTGCCCACTGAGGACGCCGCTGCCCCGCCAAACCGCCGGGGAATCGCAACCGCTCTTATCATTAGCGGGAACGGTAAGTCCTGCGTCTATACCTCCTTTTACTTATTTATTTGTTTATGATTTATCGGAGATCCAACAGCTTACAAAACGGGATAGAAATCAAATTACGCCAATTTTAACTAAAGCCAAAGGGGAATGCCCATCTCTCCTACAAAAAAAATGCCTGAGGTGTACAAGAACCAATTATACACCAAAATATGCTACGAAATTGTAAGTTCCGAAAACTTTTTTAGTGATTACTCAAAAAGTTGGTGAAACGCTGTTATTTTTATGCAAATAGACAAAGACAAGTTTCATCTCAAACTCTTTCAAAACGAATTAAGACGTTCAGTATGTTTGCAAACTGATGACGCGATAATTGCGTAACATTAATAATGCAATTAATGCAATGCTGAGCACTGCTCATTATTTAAAACTAAACGAAAACAATATTGGTATAACGTCTACCAGCACCTTAGCATCATAGTGTTATTTATATGGAAGTGACTTAGACATACCTTAATAATCTGTGGAAGTGACGTCTCACGCCATTTATAATATAAATATTGCAGATACGAGTAAAAAGGTCGAAATAAAATCGGTTGAGCGATGAATGTTCAAGTAAAACTCTATAAATAATGTGCATATTACTCCCATCATTATTAGAATTCAATTTAATGAGTATATTTAGATTTAATTATAACATGTTTTTTGGCATATAGGTTATCTCTGTACATTCCAGGCATTATATGGGCATTCTCCTTTACTGGACATTTCAGATTGATCGCGTTTTTGTATGTGCAAGCTCCTTATTTATTTAAACGGCAAACCTGATTCACTGACTTATATATCAACGCAGCCGAATCTACTGTACCTAGACTCTTGAAATTTTGTTACAGGAGTTCCTTTCATGATGTAAGTGAGCACTAAGGGGTTAAAATAGGGGGAGTAGCGGGAAAGTAATTCTACGCGTACGATTTCGCGGGTGTCGATTTTCGGGAAATCCTTTCTTACTGCACCCCTAGACCTCATAAAGAACCTATGTACCAATTTTGGAATCTTTAGACTCAGCGATTTGGGTATTTACATTGCGCCAAGCTTTTATGTGAGTTCAACCTTTTTTTGAATACAATCGGATTGAGTTTTCAAACGTGTGTCAAAATAAAATGTAATGTAAATCACAAGCACTAAGGAGTATTGATATCAACTTAGAAGCAAATCACCCCCCAAAATAACTTTCTACCCCTTTTTCACCCCGTTAGGCGATGAATTTCAATAAAATATGAAACAAGTTTGTGCAAAATTTGTGATAGATTGGATCAGGGAATCACGTTGTCCCATACAAACTTTACCCCCCTTAGGAGTATAATTTCGGAAGATCCTTTCTTATCGGATGCCTACGTCATACAAAGAACACACCCTCCAAGTTTCAGGTCTCTACGGTCAGCAGTTTAGGCTGTACGTTGATCCGTCAGTCAGTCAGTCAGTCAGTCAGTCAGGACAAATCATTTAATATGTATAGATATAGATTTAGTTTATTTTTGAATTAACCTATGAAACATTGTTTTAGAAGAAACACACAGACAAGACATTAGCGACCGACAATTCGCACCATGGGTTAAACAGTGGCACCACAAGGAAACATCTTACTTATTGAAGTAATCATATATTCGTTGATGTATGTACCATTTATGAAGGAATGTTTTTAAATGTTGTGTTTCTAATGTTTCTTTGTCAAAATTATGTTTAAGTGTTAAATAATAATTCTCACAGTTCCTGTATGTTACGAGAGCGCAGATTATTCTTACTGTTCGATATGTAGTTCTGTCTCATTAAAATGATGTATCAGTTTCTAAGGTGGCATGTTTCAACTATTTGCAGCTGATCAAATTTAAATATTCACGATTTTGGCCTTCATTTACTTACTTGCAAAGCTGATCTCTCCAATAAAATTGGACACAAATGATGTTGTTAACACGTTGTTTTAGCTGTAGGATTCGCACACAAGAATACTCAAACATATTCCCATGGAGGTCTCACTGTATTGTAGAATTTACTTTTGCAAAAAAAACGGGGCACTTACGATTATTTCCACTAATTTTAATATAATGTGAACAAGATTTAATGCGACAAAATACAATTTACATTACGCAAATAATTATGCCGGAAGAGCAAGCGGCGCTCAGGTCGAATACGTATTTTCCCGGAGATGACAACTTGTCACATCCGTTGTTCGCCCCTGCATGTTAGAGCCATATTAAATGTTGTGAGCAAATATAAATATTTATTTACGACTATTGTGTAATCGATTCTTTATCTTGTAGCATCCTCAATGCTGTACAGAATGTTTGAACTACTTGGGGAAAAAAAAGGTTTTCTTGGCAAGGCATATTTTGGCTAAGCATCAGGAGCGTTTGATCCGCCTATCCAGTGTGACTTTTTAAAGTGATAATTGAGGCATTGGATTACTATTCGATAAAAGTAAGAACATGAGCTAATGTTCTAGCTGGATTCCCAGAAAGTGGACGTTTCAAACGCTCGTGAGCCACAGCCATTTAGTGTAAATAAATTTAAAATTAAATAGTGTTGTAATTCAATTTATGTGCAATAAAGATCAATTTCTGTTGTTCTAAAATTTCCATTTTTAAAACAATGGGGAACGAACTTTATAATAATGGAATAATAGTTTAAATTATATCGTATTGATTATGTACATTTTAATCACGGCGTCACAGGAGGATACGGCGTAATTAAAAATATAACTGTGATTAAATAAGATAAGAAACTATTCCTGACCTTATTGTTTAAGGGTACTAGCTTACTAAGCGTCGAAGTATAACCACAATATAGGTTTCACTTAAGTCGTTTGGATTTTGGTGCTAGCGGACTTGACTACCGCTCGAGGACTTACGTTAAATGTTACCGTTTGCGATAGGGTTATTGTAACTCATTTACTGTTGTTACAAAAACCCTAGAAAGGTTTTTGCCTCTAAGGCAATATGATTATATGTAAATAAAACTTATGGATACGTAGTTTGGCGTTATACGGTTCATGTTTGTTAGACCTTATGTAAGAGTTATATGCGGAAAATAATCCATACACAGTTGTCAGTAACACCAAAGGAGTCCAGTGTTTCGTCACGGATAAAATGAGTGTTAGTATGAACATACAGTTGGTTCAAAAGGCCCAATCGACAGCCGTAAATAAATTTAAATTGTAACACAAAAAATTCAATTACCATTAAAATGGCCGCACTTTATTTGGTGTTAAATCTGTGTATAGTCACTTTCCATATTCTTTATTTTACGTTTGGTCACTAAATTAAAGTGTAAAAAAAACATTTAGTATTTAACTCTTGAAATAATTTTGAACTATCAACCCTTCCTTTAACATTTAAAATTAAAGCAGTCACATTTTTGGTCACGATTCGTCAAATATTGCATTTTAACAGTTTCACTACCGCAAACGGTTAATGTTTACAGGGGACAGTGCTGACATTCCTTTTTTGATCTGAAACAGTCTCCTGTCAAAGAGTGACACCTGTCACAGTGACTGCGACTCACTGTTAATGTTTTCTTAATTAGGAAGACAATTTTTTACTTATGTTTTGTAAAAAATAGTCACTTACGTTATCGAGGCGAGAGGACACACCAGCCAGAACGATTAAATACAAACTCATCCTTCCCCTTAGTTTTGGGATTTAAAGCAGTTTGAAAGTGTGAAACCAACATGTATGTATGAGACTACATTAAAAAAAGAACGCTATCAAATCGAATATTCTAGAATAAAATTAAAGAAAACAGGGGAGTCGGATAGAAAGTAGTTAATTTGCTAATCGATAAATATAATGGCTGTTTTTTTTTTAAAGATTTATTCCCATTAGCTTCATGGCTCTAGTTAGTAGTTCGTTTCATAAATTAATGGGAATAGACATTTTTTACTTATGGTAACCCTATAGAAAAGTGAACCTCGTGAAAGTACAAGTATTTGACATAAAAAGGGCCCTAGACTATATTACACGTAAAGCTAATGACGCGATCGTTTGACGCGACCGTCGAATGAATGTAACAGATATAAATACACATAGACAACGTAAACACCTCAATCTGTATGGAAACCAACCGTGTCAATTTTTCTACCTACTGGGGGGTCACAAGAGCGAATCAGTGACGTGAATTCCCCTTGGTCCGCGCAAAGTCGATTCACAGTTTTTGGACTATTGCATTTTTTCAAGGCCGACCGGCTTCAACTTCAGTAGCGACGGCCAACCTCGACGCTTGGTCAGGGTTCGGATGCATATGCGTTATCTATTGTGTGTATATACTGTGATGTAATGAACAAAACGTAAGTCACTGAGAATTGTCAACTGCCAGCGTTGAGGCAGACATTCTAGATTTAACTCTTGTTTTTTTGTTACTCAAAAGTATCGTTCACTTGTTTTTGTTATGTGAAAACACTAAGTGCTTTTGCGGCGCGTTTAGATTAGCTGTTGACTCAATGTTGACAATGCGGTCAAACCGAATAATATAAACGCGCTGTTAAGATTTATGTAGGCCTTCGAGACCATATTTCTTTATAAAATGATTTTTGTAATGAATTTTGATAGAGTAACTTGTGTATGCTGTAATCGTTAGTAGCCAAACAAAATATAAATTATTCATAATTAAGCCTAGTCTGCAATGAACACTGTGTTATCAAAATTTGTAATGTATTACTACGTGTATCTATGTATAACCTTCGAAATGTGTCACGTTCAATACGGTTAAATTAGATAGATAGGTAAGCACCATTAATCTTGTCCATTAGTATGGTAGTTATCTTCGTTCTCTACGCGGCACAACCTTACCTTTTTATCACATCGTAGTACGTGTACCTGCAATGTGTGCTTTTGGAATTAAATGTTTACTTTTTGTAATCTGAAGTTTTTATTCTGCATAAATAAAATTGTTAAATTTCAGGGGACGATGTCCTAAACTAAGCTCGAGGCTTGTATTATGGGGAAAACGATATAAATACTTATAGGGTAGAAGTACCGATTTCGGCCATCTTTACACAGTTTTTGGCCACTACTTTTTAACTAATATGTAAAGAATTATGAAATTACACAAATATTTTTATATTTTATCTTTATATTAATTTTCATTCTAAACTATTTCTGAATGTTATTCTCAATTTTGTAATAAATTGAAACTCATTTCGAACTAAAGTGGCCACAAAGGGTACCTCTATCCTACTGTGTGTGTCTTCCATACGAACATTTATATCAAGTGCTGAAAGTATAAGACGCAATTAACATAATTTGATCTTTTGTTAAAAAAGTTAACCATGTTTTATTTTTCATGCACTTTAATTCGGCACGCAAAGTATCGGTAACAAGATAACAAATGGTATCACTATATAAGTTAAACATTACAAATTGAAATAAAACTAAGTTTGCGTGGCAGAAGTGTCAATAAAAACTTTGCATTACATTGCTGCTCGATTAAACTTAAATTAGTTACTAAATTACCAAGCGTGATTTTTATAATTAAAGCTATCGTTAGTTAAACTTTATATTCATATGGAAGACATACTGTATAGAGAAATATATACTTAAATACATGGTAAACATCCATGACTCATCTCACAAATATCTGCTCTTACACGAGTTTGAGTCCAGGACTGCTAGCTTCGTCACTACCAGCACCAACTAGGCCAACGTCTCGTGATGATGTCGTCGTCTCGGGCCCGGAATTATTAGGCTGCCTTTTGATAAGTTGGGAGAGAACACCGCTGTTTATCGCTGTTGTCGCCAAATCTATGGTTTATTTATTTATTTATGTTTTAATTAAATAAAAGCTCAATTGATACGTATGATACGGTCGATGATGAAGTTCGAAATAGCGGCCGCTAAACAGCAGTGTTCGCATTCTTGTGTTCCAGTTTGGGGATAAGACAGCCGGTGTAATGACTAGCATAGAGGTTTTCCATCTTAGTCCTCAGGGTTGGCAACGCATTTGCAGTCTAAAGTTTGCAGTCTTGTGAATGTGAATGTCTATGGGTCACAGTATCCACTTACCATTAGGTGGCCTGTGCGCTCGTTTGCCTTCTCTATGCCATAAAATAAATAAATAAAAAGTTTAGTCCTTATATTTTATAACGTGCGAACAGATGACTCTGAGACCACTTAACGTTAGTCTTGTTTGCCTACCCTTTGATATAATAAACAGAAATTATTTTATAAATTTCCGATTATCATCGGAAAATATGAGGGGCTGACAAGTGGTCACACCAGTTTGTCACACCACTGCTATTCGCTTTAGTCGGTTATTCGTCAGAAATCATTTTTATTCCGCAAAAGTAGGTAGGTTAGGTTCGTTAGGTATCTTAAGATGCCCGAAGGGCAAATCGCTCAGAAATAGCAGCGCTGCCATAGGCAGGGCTCCGTCGAAAGGCACTGGTGTGACAACCTGGTGTGACGACGAGTCTGCACCCAAAATATGACTTCTTATTCTTGTATGGGTTCGCAAGTCTGCCGTGGAACTGTACTTCCACCGCTGTAGAAGGCCCTATGTGACACCTGTACAAAATATAACCTCAAACATGCATCAAAATACATGCTGCACCGAGTTGCTATTAACATCCAGTACCTTCTTACATTAATTTAGTCCCCTTTTGTGTTTGTTCTCAGTAAATTTATTAAAATTAACAAGTTTTTGAAATATAAATTAAACAATTACACAATTAGGTACGTACTAATTAGCAAGTGTCCCGCACTGAGCTAGCGGGGACAGTGGTTTCCAACTATCGATTGGCCGATGCAATTCGTTTGGACGGAGTCGTTGATATCATCTGGTCCGCTACTGCTGTCCAGGATATCGTTTAACAGCTTCAACGTGCGGTGCAGCGGCGAGTGAGACTGCTCGCGTGCGCGCCGGCGGGACGACGAACAGTGGTTTTACAGCTACAAATAACAATTTACAGGTTACATGTTTCCACTTGACCCAACGTTGACCAATGACGACCAGCCATTTGAGCAGTATTGCCAGTTTAGACATGTAACATTGTTACTTGTAGCTTTATAAAACGTGCCCCAGCAGGCTACGACGAGCGCGCAGCTGTTTACTGGAGTTAGGTGGTACCCGATAATATATCTGAGCTAGAAGTCCTCCTTTTTGCCTGTGGTACTACCAGTGGTACTACTGACCAATGATTTCTATTTAAATATCAAATTAACAGGGTTGACGGAGATGCGCTTGCGCGGAGCTTCTATTTCTGGGGTTTTCGGCCCTCCGGGCCTGCTGCAACTATCATAACCTAAATGTACCTCAAATTTATGATATTAATCTTGGTCAGTAGTGCAACGCAGTAGAACCACGGGCAATATACCTTTTTCATACTACTCCTTAATAGGTTTTTTATTCGCTTAAGGGTTAAAGAATGATGGGCAAAAATGTATGGAACCCAGCCCAATCATCAATATAATTATAACTTATATAGGCTTATTGATCCCACTATTTGCTGTAGTTGTTGTAAATAGTAAAATCGGTTAAGTGTGAGTCGGATATACGGGAAATAGCATTGCAACGCATGCGGGGCTCAGCTAGTGTAGTAATAAACGTTGTGTGTGTGTGAATATTTGAAGGCTGATAACTCTCTTCTCCGGGGTTTTTGTAGTTTATCCCCGTATTAGAAAATGAAGCTTATGTAACTAGCTTTCACGTGGTATACATGAGATTTGTATTGGTTATATGGGCCAATTTGCCATCGTTCTTTCGATAAACGGTAAAAATATATTTCTTTAATTCGTACCAGGAGAGCCTACGTTTAAAATTTGATTTAATTATCTTCAAAAATGACGTATTTCCCATACAAACTAATCCACTATCTCGAAACTAGTTGGAATTTAAAAAAATGTTACATTTACAGCCTCATATTTATAAGCCTTGATACCAAATTTCATGTGCGTAGCTATAAAAATGACGGACTTCCGTACAATGGTTATCCCCTATTTCACCCCCTTAGGGGTTGAATTTCGAACATAATAAATAGTAGGTGTGGTAAAACAAAAACTCGCCTTCAAAAACGAAATCAAGTACATTTAAAGTGTTCATAATAATATAATAGTAGAAGATTATTAGGGTAGAAGCTGGTAGAAGTATCGGTTTTGACCATCCTTAAGCCTTTTTGGGAACTGTAATTTTTTACCAAATATCTAAAGCATTACGAAATTACAAAGTTACAGCAGTGGGGTAAAAACTAATGAGTTATCTGTAGTTATTAACCGTTTTTGTATGAACATAACCTGTTATTTGCATTCTCTAGTTAACTGTCTCTTGTTTTTTTTGATTTACGATAACTTCGGCATATTACTAGGTATATCTATAGAAACTAATTGGTAGATTAGATTTTTAAATACTGCGAAAAAAAAAAAAACGGTTTAGTACAAAATAATGAAATCTTTTATCTTTGGTCATTCTAAAAGGGCCTTTAGAGTTAACAAATAATCAGTGTCAAATACGTCTATGTCGTTGGCGTGACATACACACACAAGTAAAGATAACACTTGACCGGTACAAGATTGTCACTTTAGATTGACGCGTATACAAACCTAACAATTGGAAACTCTTTACTCATAAGAGTCATATAAAGTATTAAAAGAAAATTGTTGTTATCAATTAAGAGAGCCTTTTACACTAGTTTAACGTGATTAACTGATTAAATTTAAAAATTAAATATCTTTAAAACCGTTAGACTTATCATTTGTCTGTCTTCGGGAAATTAACTTTGTTTGACCTAAATAACGTTCCCTTAAAGTTATCGTAAATCAAATTAAACACGGTGTATAACTATTAGATAGATGTAATGGTGAACCGTTCTTTCACAGCTGATATCTCTTAAACAATTTTCAAGATAGGTTTCAGAAACACTAAAATACCGCATCCAAATCGGTGTACCCATTTTAGAGCTACATTGCCACAGACAGTCTCACACATAGGGGTTAAACTTGTAACCCTCTTTTTCTTCTAGGTATATATTTTTAGGTACGGCGGTGTTTCTCGTGAAGTTAGTTTTCCAATACGGTGAACTGTACGTAACGGGCGGATGACGGATGCATATTACGTCAAAATCGTGTTCGAAGCCTTGGTTCCTCGCCAGGGAATGCTGATGAATACCGCGAGCATCGATACAGGACTTCCAGAGTGCCTAGGATACCCAACTGAATAAATCTGCGGTTAACGCCGGAATTGAGCATGTTCAGAAAAACATCTAAAATGGCAATAAAATGTAAGGAAATCCAAGTGCTGACCCAAACTCTCCCACTGTGGTGTTAACTGCATGTGCGATCAGTTAGGTATCTTAAGAACTTTTGACCTCCTCTATTGAACCTCGCAATATTCACCATTACACCTCACTCAAAACAACCCCTGGCGAGGAACCAAGGCTTCGAAATAGTCTCGTTTGTATGAAAAACGCACTCTGACCTGGTATTTTTGCTCCTGAGTGAAGTTCACTATCTACTTATATGGGGAAAATGACCTTTTAACATCTAAACACGTAAGGGGGGCGTATTAGGGAAGTGATACTACAGTACTTTCTTAATATACAAAATGTGTACTGATCGATCGAAGTTGAACAAATGTCTTTTCACCTCAGCAGCTCAAACAAGCAGGTTTTGCTGCTTAAAAACAGTGAGCAAAATTCAATTTTGCTGCGAGCGAGAGGCAATGTAGCTTTTTAATTATTATTTTTAAATGCCGTGAGCAGTGCTGAGGCTACTCACAACATTCGAAAAAATTGAACTTCACTTTGTTCTGTCACTTTCACTTCGATAGGAAAAAAGCGAGAGATAGAAACAACTTGATTCAAAGTTCGATTTTCAAATTCCACACATAGTACCTAGGCCTAAAAAGAAACGCACGTTCGGATGCACACATAACCGTAAATTTGCAAATAAAACTATCTGTTAAAGTTTGAAATGTGTTTATTATAACTATTTTATACAGGAGGTACAATCATTTTTTTTTATTTTATGTTTTGAAGACAAAATTAATGAAATAGTACATTACTTAACAAGGGCTGTAAAAGAAAGAAAGCCCGAAATCGCAGGTATTTGAGACCCGAGCCGTAGGCGAGGGTTGTAAATATGCGATAGAGGGCTTTCTTTTTTACTGCCCGTGATGAGTACACAATTTTACGTCTTCACTTGGCCACAATGCGAGTTTTACCGTGCGCGCAGCGTGCGATTAAACTCACATTATGGCCAGGTGTTACGTAAAATAAGAAGTTTATCATGTATCTACATAATTTTGTTATCGTTTTAACAATCTTTAATTTCGTGACATAAACCGCGGGGGCAGTTTCAGAACGCATTTCAAAAATATAGACAAGACCTTAGGTTAGGTTTTTTTTAAAGCCACAGACTACATAAAGCCGTATGAAGTTGTGTTTGCACTACGGCATTATCAAGTTGAGTGACAGGTTTTATCTGTTTCATGTTTATTTTTTCCACTTTTTATTTTATTAGTATTTTGCAAAAATGCTTGTGATTGATGCATATGCGATCGTGTCGTTATTTAGTCGTGTATTCACCAAATGGTCACAACGGAAGACCTGCGTTGGCCCTGCCAGCATCACGCTGTGTTGTTCTCGCTGCTGAGAGACCAACGTTTTTTACGTCTCGTATCTTTGAATCCTTCGCTTACTCGGGATTCAAAATCATCACTCGCAGCAAAAACCAACTTTGCTCTCTTGTTGAACAAATAACTATTTCCATCTTGTGTTTTCCTCGTCATATTGCACCCGTCGTCCGCCTGTTACTGATAAGCCAATTAATTACTATTTACTATTATATGATTCTAGAAAGAGTATTCACAACACGACAATAGAATAACAACTTTATGTATTTTATTAATTTATTAGTGTTAATTCATAATCTACAGATCTATCTACATGAAATATAGTAAGTAAGTAAATCATTTATTCACAACAAAAACACGCAGACAAAAAATAATGTTATCGTCTTAAAACTACATATGCGTTTCATTGATTTCATTGAGTAATTGAGTAATAATATGTCCAGCAGTGGACGTCTTTCGGCTGACATGATGATGATGATGATGAAACAGTAATAATAATGAATGACTGACAATAAGATTGTTGTACCAAGTATGTTTTAACACCAGAACATCTATGCGTTTATGCAACAACATGCACGTTTATTCGCACTCACGCAGACATACACACACACACGTACACACACACATAATTATACGTCACACATATTAAAGTTAACATGTATTAACAATGTTTTGTTTGTGTTGAGTACCTATAGACAGACCACACAATGTATTAAATGTGTAAAGAAATTCCGTTTACTTTGTAGAAAAAATATTAATAGCCTTGTTTGTTAGGAAATTAAACATTTGTCGTCAATGCAACATACATTTTTTTGAAAAATCTTATAATTTAACATTGTTTATTAAGCAAAAATACTAACAGGACTATACTAAATGCATTTTAATTCATATATTCAGCTACAATTAAGAAGATTAAACTTATATTACTTTACAGTTCAGAAATATCCAAAAATATCAAATATTGGTTCAGGCAAAAATATAACAGAACATATATAAACCCATATCGTAATTTCTCAAAATTATATATAAGTATATTAGGTGTAACTATATCTCGATTTGTGTTTAATTTTCTTCTAAATAAGTAAGATTTAGGCTATCAATGTAAATTAAACTAAATTCACCTTTGTTACATTTTTGCCTAAACCGTAATAAAAAAAACCTTTTAATATTAAATAATCTGCTTTATTCCGGTTTGATCAATGTTTTATCAAAAAAATCGCTGTTAATATGCTTGAAGTACAATTTGAAAAAAAACATGAAAAATACAATATTTACATATATGTCCATGGACGAATTTGTTTAATTAATAGGTTTTAAATATATAGGTTGTACCAATTCTTTACATACAATAGCTAAATTTATTCTGTTAACTATTTACCTTAAACTTTATTTACAAACACGCGTTTTATTTTACCTGTTCCGGTCACGGAAAGTGTTCAATTATTCGATATTAATTACTTTAATTAGAGAGCTAAGTGTAACACACATGAGTCAAGATAAAACTACTGTTAACATTTTTTGCATCTAAAATCTAAAAGCGCCACAGAAATTTTGACATGAGATCTTTGAAAGTTGGATTAGATTTCAAAGATGTATTTAGGAGCCTTAAGAACTTGTTTTGCACTTACTATGATTTATTTATAGTTATAGCGGGGGTCCCAGGTAAAGCAGGCGTATTAAAGATGTGGACGGACTAGGCTAGAATAAATAAATAAATATATATATGTTGATGCCTTTGCGAATCAGTGACAGCCCAAGCGACAAAATGGTACATTCTGAACCCGCTCGAAACAGTTCGACGATTCTTCGAAGGGTATTTATGTAGGTGGTGATGGGTTTCTTGTGGAGTTCTTCCACATATGTGTGGTCACCCTGTAAACACACATTCTGTTTAAAAAACCGCGTCCGATTAGGTCTGACAATTCGAATGTGACTGGCCGAATGTTCACTCACCAAAATAACCACTCCATTCTGTCGGGGTCTGTCAGGCTCTGGTCTCGGGACGTTTACGGCTCTTCGTATCTAGAAATGGTTACCTATGGTCAGTAATATAAAAAATAATGCATTAATAAAAATCGAATGGGTGTCAATGTTTGTTTTACTCTGGGAAGGCTTTGTAAGTACGGAAAAATGGAAAGGGTGCCAGGCGCGCTTTTTCGAATTAAATCGCAGAAGTACTGGAAAAGAGCTAAATTTTAACTACCTGAAACCGACGTGCATGAATGACTCGGTGTATGAATGTGGAAGAAGCGAAAGACATTTATCTGGATCGTAACTGGTGGATAAAATGTAGTCTGTTCTGGGAAATAGGCGTGATTTAATGTACGTATGTAATAAGAAAACAGGCCGTTGAAAAAAATAGAACGATTGTCGGGTCAGCTATTTTGCTAAGCAAAATTTATATATATATATATATATATGGTTGTACCAAGGCGACGCTGTCGGGATGACTTGCATTTCGAAGCAACTGTTCGGAGATTGTTATGGACAGACAGGGTTGGTAATTCGAGATAGGGGCCTTTGCCCAGCAGTGGGACACTACTACGGGCTATAAAAAAAAACTAAGATCTAAGGCTCATCCGATTTTAACTGTTCCCAAAGTAAATGTAAAACACAATAGTTTTAGTAGGTATATTAAATTAATAATTACATCTACTCGTATTACAAGGTCATATCCTCGTGAAACCTGATAGTGCGTGTATAATCAAGGTTATTTGAAGGGTCCACGGAAAGAACATGTCTAGTCACATTAGTAACTTTTTGAGATATCGCGATTTGAAAGTTAGGAACCGTGTTATTTTGTACGTAATTTTCGTGTAGAGGTGTTTTTAAGAGTGAAAAAATACAAGTTATATAAAGATTTATATCTGAAACTGAGTGGTAGGTAATAGTTCATTTCGTCCTCTACATATCGAGATTCAAAACTAATTTTCAAAAAAAAGTGACTAGACATGTTCTTTCCGTGGACCCTTCATTTAGTTTAGAATCTAAAATATGAGAGTAAAGTTTCTTTATTATTTGAAAATGGCATTTAACAGCAAGGGTCTAATCCCCCATAAATTCACGTTCCCCACAAAATTGCCTCATGAGGATTATACATCAATGAATAGTAACATCGGTTCCCCAACTTATTAATTCCGGATGGCAAACATTCCATTCGTATTTACCTAATATTTTTTTAGCCAATTATTTTTATCAATTAATTAGTTTGACGAGCTGTAGGTAGGCCTCCAACAAGATGGAGTGACGACCTCGTCAGGATCGCGGGACCGCGATAGATGCGAAAAGCACAAGACCGGTCTGAGTGGAAAGCCTTGGAGGAGGCCTATGTCCAGCAGTGGACGTCTTTCGGCTGACATGATGATGATTATGAATTAGTTTGGGAACGCGATCTATATTCTCCATATGCCCACGCTTACTTGCGCTTCCTGCTACGGTTCCCGTTTCCAGGGCTGTCAGTGACAAGGAAAGTGTTGCTCATCATAATCGTCGTAGTGAGTCTTGCGACCATGACGTGCTGGATCACATGCTGGGTCTCGAGGCTATCGGTGGTCGGTGTCCCGGCCCTCTCCGAGGTCGGTGTCCCGGCCCTCTCGGGCCCCGCCGCCCCATCGCCAGTCTCGGCGTCGGAGTCTGAAATGTTAACTTGAAACACACCAACTGAATTTACTACCAACTTAAGTGGAATTTAACAGCTTGCCAAGCTGCACGCGAGCCTGCCTTTTCGTGAAAATATTTTTGATTTTATCATTTCCCAATAAAGCCGGATTCGACCAAACTGGAGTAAGTTTTTACTCGAGAGTAAACCATTGTTTAAGGCCTTCGTCCGGCCATTCAAATAAAGGTATAGTGCAAAGAAAGTAAGGTGGATTTTCTTTTGTTTCTATAACTAATGATCAAATTAGAAAATCGAATTTATTTCATTCACAATAGATTCATATTCCATTGATTCATTTCGTTGTATGGTGGGCCTTACGAGGTATCTGGAGTAAGTTGATTTTGCATTTTACGAAATCACAATCTCAGAATACACGCAAGTAAATATTTACACGGCCGATTTTGGTGGAGTGAAGGAACAAACTGAGAGTAAGCTATTGTTGTCAAAGTCACTTGTCAAATGATAAACAAATTGTCAATATGATATGAAATGTCTGCAACTGTATTTACCTACAAAATTAAATGGTTACTTCGTTTAAAGTAAGGCCAGAAGAAACAATATGACACTATTCCTTGTCGGTTTATACATTCGTTCATCATTCACTCTTACTCCACAAATCAATAATACCGAGTTTAGCCTACTCCTCGAGTTCGTTGGAAAAACGTAATCCTAGTTAATCAGGAGTAAATTCCAAGAATAAAATTATTCCCGTTAGACTAGTGTTTGGTCAAATCCAGCCTAAGTATTACGTATTATTATTGTTATATCCGGGATATTGGAACACACTTAGGTTAGGTTAGGGTACACATGTAACTAAATAAAAGAATAAAAGAACTGCGATGGGGAAACACTTTTTGCATAATGAAAATTTGGTTTTCATATCACCTACTCGGAAAGGGGACTTTTCTTCCCTGCTAGGAGGGATCACTTGGGCACTTTTCCGTTTAAGGACATTTTGCTGCCAAATTTGATAATTGTTCAAATTTCCTGTTGTTAAATTTGATACCTAATTTCAGCATTTCTAGAATGTGTGGATAATTAAATTTGTTTCATCGCTAAGATCTTTTATTTTCCTCATAGGTGATATGAAAAGCAGTATGTGTCACACGGTAGCAAAATTATTTCCACCTTGGGCGTTAAAACTTGAATCCCTCACTACGCTCAGGATTCTATTTTAGAATCCCTCGCTACGCTCGGGATTCAATTGTAGAATCCTTCGCTTCGTTCAGAATTCAATGTACGCCCTCGCCTTAAATATGTCATTTTGCTCCCTTGTGACACAATCTACTATAATGATACAGTTGACCAAAAATATTTTGACGACGGAAAGGTAGTGCTAAATGCGTAAATGTAACTCAAAACACTGTCTTTCCTGTGGTCAATATTTCAAGGCTTGTGAGTTTTCATCTGATAGGACCAAAGTAGACCTGACGCCGTTTATGCGGATTTCCACAGGAAAGACGCTGACCTAAATATGAGCATGATCCAAAAAAATCAAATGGGATGTTTCCGTCCACCTAAACCTTGTATTATTATAGTATTTACGATTTTCGAACATGTAGATAATGAAGATATGAATATCTAGGTGCGAATTCATAAGAATTTAAAATAAAAATGGATGCAAACATATTTAAAAATCGTGGAAGGAGTGATTAAATTTGCATGTTTTCTTTTAAAGATTTGAGCATTGTTCTTCAACCCTCGTAACAGTTTACTTGCTTTTCCCTCTCAACTTTAAATTTATGTTGTTTATTCATACGTTTCTATTCATTTTTTAGATCACTTTTTTGGCTACATCTCATAAGGATAATCGCATCATCATTACATCACCAACGAGAGCAAACAAAAATAAAAATTCGGCAAAGTGCAAAAATCAAGCCAATATTCGCTCTACTCATAAGCAAGTCATTTTGCATTACGTACAGGAATTAAACCGGAATTTAAGTTTGGAAGAGCCGCGTTGTTGACAAATCTGGCGTTCAAATCAAAAATACATGAACTTAACCCGTGGAATGTTATATATTATAATATCAATCTTAGTTTGATCCACTGAGTTCCAAATTCCGGGTTAACCTGATGGTCCATGTACTAAAAAAGTATAAAAAAATAAAAATAACTGGAAGTTTGTCAAATTTAAACACAGAGACCGCCAGGCGAGACGACCGCGAACTCCCGATAAAAATGCCTTTTTTTATAGGGAGCGAATCTAAAAAAAACAAATTAATACTATTGTGAGGCAAATTTGGTATTGTTACGCCGATGCGATAAGGCGTCTCATTTTTAATTGTGGGTTTTGGTGCTCTGGAAGCGTTTTCAGCAGGCTGAAATATCGTTTCAGTTCGTTCCAGAGGTAGCTCTGTCATATACCAGATTATCAAAATTTCGACCAATTTGCCGTTATTTTCAGGCTCCTGAAACATGTTTTCAGTCCGTTTCAGGCCACCATACATTACGCCATAACCTGAGAACCCATTTTCAGTCGTTTTTTTTTATGGGCCTTTGAAGTAAATTAGAATTTGCAAAAAAAAAACTATTTTTAACCTAAACAGAGAAATCAGAATCTATTATGCGTTCAGAAACCGTAGGAAATGACCAGCATTATTACAACCAATTCTACTATGAGAACTTTCTTGTCTGAGGAAAAAGGTAAAATCTTTACTGTAATGTTATATCTCAATTTTGTAACGTTATGACTTTAAATTTGGAACAGCTGTCAAAACTCAAGAGGGGTTTCTATTCTAGTATCCATAGATATCAGTCGCGAGGCGTTCGTACAAGCCGATTATTTACGGCTTTACCAAAAATTCCTATGCATAGAGTAGGTATACAAACAAAACGTAAAACCGACACACGCCATACACCTTTTTTTGCTCCGGCTTGTCTATTTATTTACGTGACGCTTCGCCACTGATAGATATATTATAACAAGTAACGATACGAAACGTCAATTCAGTAGGTTTAAACCGCACGACATTTGATCTCCAGTTACAGAGAATAGGGACTTCATTATTTTGTCTATGATTTAAAAATAACCCTTCATTCATATTTGTGACATTGACTCGGCACATATTTGTTTGGCCGCCATTTTTGTCGTCATGTCGTCGGCTTCTGAACCCATCTTACAGTACTTATAATATGTGTGTAGATAAAGTAGTGTATGGAACTGTACATAGTTAGGCCGTAAAAAGCTCGTGTGATCCTATTATGAAAACCACACTCGTATTTTAAGGCATTATGCATCAGTTGCATAAACTACTATTATCAGTTCTTATAATTATTCCAATCTAAATAGGGCTATACTATAACTGTTATTCTATTCATAAACGTACAGTGAGTTGTAAATTTATGCTTGACGTTATTTGTATTTGACAGAAAGGCAGAAATAAGAATATGGACGAGAAACCTTTAACGAAAATACGTTTGTTGTATGTACGTTGATAAAAAAATCAACAAATATTTAAAAAAATATCCTGTCTTTTTACGTATAGTTTAAGAGTAGGTGCGAAAGGGTTGAACTATTTATAATTGTTTTTAGCCATACTAATTGTACCAGGCAATCATAAACGGCGACTAGTCATGTGATTAATCGAACATATTGTAACACTTACTTATGTCCCCAACGCATTCCGTGGGGGTGGGGTGAGCCCGAGTCGAGTCAGTTTCATCTCCGTACCCTAGAACAAAAGAAAGACATATAATCTTCTAAAAGTAATGTCTAAATAAAAACGAAATGGTGTTTCCTGGCCGGATTACGAGTATCAAGTTATGTTAGTTTAGATAAAGCGAAATTATATTGATACTTTTAAAATGTTCGTTAGCAGAAACGTTATGTAATAAATGAGTTATTTAATAAACCGATGGTAAATTAACAAACCTACCTTGTATGAAAATAACAAAGTTACATTTTTGAAAACGCGTGCGTCTCGGGACGCCCGACAGAAGTAATAAGTGTAATAACTTAAACTGATGTCAGATGAACTATTAAATATTGAAATTATTTTACTTAACCGTCAACAGTATATGCACAGTATATACTGTGGTATATGTCTATTGCACACTAAACACTGAGTAAGAGAGGGAGAAGCGTCTATCAGAAATATTGCTAGCGCTGTGGGCTAGACAAGATGCATTAGACCAACTAGCGTTTCTGTTCGTTTCGTTTTTAAACCAATCGCGTGACTGCTAGATCACGTGACTTTTCGTATCACAGCATTTACAAGTGCTGCGATTGGTTTAAACACGACATGAATAGAAACGATAGTTAGCGTAATGCCTCTTGGCAGGCCGCTCAGCAGCCTGCCTACCGCTGCCGTATGCATGAGAACGCTTACTAGCGTTTCTAATCGTTTCGTTTTCGAATCAATCGCGTCACTTGTAGATGACGTGATACGAAAAGTCACGTGATCTACCAGTGACTCGATTGGTTCAAAAACGAAACTAGTAGAAACGCTAGTAAGCGTTGTGCATCTTCGCAGAACCCTCAGATAGACTAGCGCCGGAGCGCGATCCGTAATGTTTTTTTTTTTTTAAATATAAACCGCACGACAATATATTTCGAGTTACAGAGAATAGGAACTTCATTATTATGTCTATGTTTTAAAAAATCCCTTCATTCATATTAGTGACACTGACTAAAATAAAGCATGGAACTGTACAAAGTTAGGCCTTAAAAAACTCGTGTGATCCTATTATGAAAACCACACTCGTATTTTAAGGCCTCTCATTATGCATCAGTTGCATAAACTACTATTATCAGTTCTTAGAATTATTCCAATCTAATAGGGCAGTGAGTTGTAAATTAATGCTTGACCTTTTTTGTATTTGACAGAAAGGCAGAAATAAGAAAATGGACGAGAAACCTTTAACGAAAATACGTTGGTTTTACGGACTTTTATGAATGAAGGGGTAAAGAAATGTTTAGAAAAATATCCTGTGTTTTTATCGTCAGTTTAAAAGCAGATGCAACAGGGTACAACTAATTAACTTGATTTTTTTTAATTATTTGGACTCATACTCATTGCACCAAGCAGTTATAAGTGACGACTAGTCATGCGGCTAATCGAACATATTGTACACTTACTTATATCCCTATCCCATTCCGTGGAGATGGGGTAAGACTGAGACGCGTCAGTTTCATCTCTGGACCCTAGAACAAAATTAAAACATTTAATCTTCGCAAAGTAATGTCTAAATAAAAAGGAAATGGTGTTTCCTGGCAGGATTACGAGTATCAAGTTATGTTAGTTTAGGTAAGGCCAAAAAACATTGATACTTTTAAAATTTCGCTAGCAGAAACGTTACGTAATAAATGAGTTAATTAATAAACCAATGGTTAATTAACAAACCACGTAAATACCTAGTATGAAAATAACAACGTTACATTTATAAAACGTGTGCGTCTCGGGACGCCCGACAGAAGTGATAACTTAAACTGATCTAACATGAACTATTGAATATTGAAATAGTTTGACTTAACCGTCAACAGTATATGTCTATCGTAGACTTAATACTAACAAGAGTGAGGGGGAAGCGTCTATCCGAAATACGGCTAGCGCCGTGGGCTAGAGTGAGAGAGCAGAGTCCCTAGACAAGATGCATTAGGCCAACTAGCGTTTCTGTTCGTTTCGTTTTTAAGATACTGAACTCATTGAACCAAACAATACCCTCTCCATGATATCTGACTGGTTTGCTGCCAATAACATAATGTTAAATCCAAATAAAACTAAATGTATAAAATTCTCATCAGCAAATTTATCAAATATAAACTTAGCCTCAAATATTAAACTTAATGGTGAAACCATAGACTTTGTAAAAACAACTGTTTTTCTAGGTATTACATTAGACTCTAAATTGCAGTGGGGTTCCCACATAACTGCGTTAGCAAGTAGGTTGAGCTCCGCTGCTTTTGCAGTCAGGAGAATAAGGCAGCTTACCAATGTAGCGACGGCACGGTTGGTCTACTTCGCTTACTTTAACAGTATAATTACGTACGGTCTTATTTTGTGGGGATCGGCTGCGGATATCGGTACAGTGTTTATTTTGCAAAAAAGGGCTATTAGAGCTATTTATAACTTGGGGTCGCGTGTGTCATTGAGGGAATTCTTCAAGGAAATAGATATTCTAACACTGCCGTCGCTATATGTATTTGAAATAATCATCTTTGTTAGGAAGAATCTACATAATTTCCCAACGAACATTGATAAGCCAAAAGCAACCAGGAGCACAGGAAAGCTCAAAACCACTTTTTATAGACTGGCCAAAACTTCAAAATCATTCTTGGGAAATTGTGTAAAATTCTACAATAAAATTCCAAAAAGTATTACTGAACTTACTGACTCTAAATTTAAATCTGTCGTAAAACAAAAACTAATTTCCCGAGCATATTATAAAGTAAACGATTATATCATGGATAGGGATGTTTGGCAGTGAGTCGTCCGTCCTGCATGAGTAATCTACGCTAAAAACAGGTGCACCTACTGTACAAAAATACCGTGATATTGTAAATTATTTATAATTATAATGTAATGATTTAAACCTTTTTCTTGAAAAAAATATACCTTGCCGAGTTTCTTACGCCGGTTCTTCTCGGGGCAAAGGTTTTATTTTTCGAACCGGTGGTAATGCTTTTTGACATTCATAGGTGCATTATATTATGCCTAAATTGAAGAATAAAGAACTTTGACTTTGACTTTTGACTTAAACCAATCGCGTCACTGCTAGGTCACGTGAGTTTTAGTATCACGTCATGTACAAGTGACGCGATTACTTTAAAACGAAACGAATAGAAATGATAGTTAGCGTAATGCCTCTTGGCAGTCCGCTCAGCAGCCTGCCTACCGCTGCCGTATGCGTGAGAAAAAGGGAAGCCAATGGGCCCTGCGAAGATGCACTACGCTAACTAGCGTCTCTATTCGTTTCCTTCGAATCAATCGCGTCACTTGTAGATGACGTGATACGAAAAGTCACGTGAGCTACCAGTGACGCGATTGGGACACGCTAATTAGCGTAGTGCATCTTCGCAGGGCCCTCAGTAGACTAGCGCCGGAACACGATCCGTAACGATTTTTTTAAAATATTAATCGCACGATAATTTATTTCGACTTACAGAGAATATGGACTTCATTATTTTGTCAATGATTTAAAAAATCCCTTCATAATATCCTGTGTTTTTATCTTCAGTTTAAGAGCAGATGCGACAGGGTACAACTAATTAACTTGTTTTTTTTAATTATTTGGACCCATACTCATTGTACCAAGCAGTTATAAGTGAATGACTACCTAGTCATGCAACTAATCGAACATATTGTTACACTTACTTATATCCCTATCCCATTCCTTGGAGATGGGGTAAGCCTGAGACGCGTCAGTTTCATCTCTGGACCCTAGAACAAAATTAATACATTTAATATTCGCAAAGTAATATCTAAATAAAAAGGAAAAGGTGTTTCCTGGCAGGATTACGAGTATCAAGTTATCTTAGTTTAGGTAAGGCCAAAAAATATTGATACTTTTAAAATTACGCTAGCAGAAACGTTACGTAATAAATGAGTTAATTAATAAACCAATGGTTAATTAACAAACCACGTAAATACCTAGTATGAAAATAACAACGTTACATTTATAAAACGTGTGCGTCTCGGGACGCCCGACAGAAGTGATAACTTAAACTGATCTAACTTGAACTATTGAATATTGAAATAGTTTGACTTAACCGTCAACAGTATATGTCTATCGTAGACTTAACACTAACAAGAGTGAGGGGGAAGCGTCTATCCGAAATACGGCTAGCGCTGTGGGCTAGAGTGAGAGAGCAGAGTCCCTAGACAAGATGCATTAGGCCAACTAGCGTTTCTGTTCGTTTCGTTTTTAAACCAATCGCGTCACTGCTGGGTCACGTGAGTTTTCGTATCACGTCATGTACAAGTGACGCGATTGGTTTAAAACGAAACGAATAGAAACGATAGTTAGCGTAATGCCTCTTGGCAGGCCGCTCAGCAGCCTGCCTACCGCTGCCGTATGCGTGAGAAAAAGGGAAGCCAATGGGCCCTGCGAAGATGCACTACGCTAACTAGCGTCTCTATTCGTTTCCTTCGAATCAATCGCGTCACTTGTAGATGACGTGATACGAAAAGTCACGTGATCTACCAGTGACGCGATTGGTTCAAAAACAAAACTAATAGAAACGCTAGTTAGCGTAGTGCATCTTCGCAGAACCCTCAGATAGACTGGCGCCGCAACGCGATCCGTAACGTTTTTTTAAAAATATAAACCGCATGACATTTTATGTCAAGTTACAGAAAATAAGGACTTCATTATTTTGTCAATGATTTAAAAAATCCCTTCATTCATATTTGTGACACTGACTAAAATAGTGTATGGAACTGTATATAGTTAGGCCTTAAAAAGCTCGTGTGATCCTATTATGAAAACCATACTCGTATTTTAAGGCCTCTCATTATGCATCAGTTGCATAAACAACTATTATCAGTTCTTAGAATTATTACAATCTAATAGGGCTATACTATAACTGGTATTCTATTCATAAACCTACAGTGAGTTGTAAATTTATACTTGACCTTATTTGTATTTTATTTTATTTATTTATTTTATTTTATTTATTGGGGACAAAACAGATATAGACATTACAAAGAAAAACAAAACAAAGGATCTCTTAAAGTTAGGTTTAGTCTAAATCCTGGAACAAATCCCACTAAGAGTTATAACCTAGATAAGACTATAGTACATTTTTTTTGCTTATAGTTATAAGCAAAAAAAATGTACTATAGTCACCGTCTAATGAGTTACATAATATAAAAAAAAATATGTTATACAACTATACTAATAATAATTCAATTCAAATTCAAAGGCATTGTACATAAATGAATGACCCAAGACACACACAAAATTAGCAGCAGAGAGAAAAAAATAAAAAAACATTTTACAATTACATTATCCTACGTTTGCATATGAGCATCTAACACTTTAATGACGCAGCGTTTATATTATTTAGTGCACAGTTAAACATGTCAACCGAGGACAACTGCTTGTTGTAGGCACTGCACATTCTGCTGAGCGGCGCGCGGACACCAGCTTTTAACTAATTAACTTTATTTTTTTTAATTATTTGGACCCATACTCATTGTACCAAGCAGTTATAAGTGACGACTAGTCATGCGGCTAATCGAACATATTGTAACACTTACTTATATCCGTAACCCATTCTGTAGGGGTGGGGTAAGCCCCAGTCGCGTCAGTTTCATCTCCGGACCCTAGAACAAAATTAAAACATTTAATCTTCGCAAAGTAATGTCTATATAAAAAGGAAATGGTGTTTCCTAGCAGTATTACGAGTATCAAGTTATGTTAGTCAGAAACGTTAGGTAATAAATGAGTTAATTAATAAACCAATGGTTAATTAACAAACCACGTAAATACCTAGAATGAAAAAAACAATGTTACATTATTAAAACGTGTGCGCCTCGGGACGCCCGACAGAAGTGATAACTTAAACTGATCTAACTTGAACTATTGAATATTGAAATTGTTTGACTTAACCGTCCACAGTATATGTCTGTTAAAAAGCAGATATAGACATTACAAAGAAATACAAAACAAAGGATCTCTTAAAGTTAGGTTTAGTCTAAATCCTGGAACAAATCCCACTAAGAGTTATAATCAAGATAAGACGGTGACTATGGTACATTTTTTTTGCTTATAACTAGTCTAATGAGTTACATAATATAAAAAAAAAGATGTTATACAACTAAATTAATAATAATTCAATTTCAATAAAATGAGCGGCATTGTACATAAATGAATGACCCAAGACACACAAAATTAGCAGCAGAGAGAAAAAAATAAAAAATAATTTCACAATAACATTATCTCATTAATTACGTTTTCATATGAGCATCTAACACTTTAATGACGCAGCGTTTATATTATTTAGTGCACAGTTAAACATGTCAACCGAGGACAACTGCTTGTTGTAGGCACTGCACATTCTGCTGAGCGGCGCGCGGACACCAGCTTTTGTTTTATTCTATTTGACAGAAAGGCAGAAATAAGAAAATGAACGAGAAACCTTTAGCGACAATACGTTTGTTTTATGTACGTTTATGAATGAAGGGGTAAAGAAATGTTTAAAAAAATATCCTGTGTTTTTATCTTCAGTTTAAGAGCCGATGCAACAGGCCACAACTAATTAACTTTAATTTTTTTAATTATTTGGACCCATTCTCATTATACCAAGCAGTTATAAGTGACGACTAGTCATGCGGCTAATCGAACATATTGTAACACTTACTTATATCCGTAACCCATTCTGTAGGGGTGGGGTAAGCCCCAGTCGCGTCAGTTTCATTTCTGGACCCTAGAACAAAATTAAAACATTTAATCTTCGCAAAGTAATGTCTAAATAAAAAGGAAATGGTATTTCCTGGCAGGATTACGAGTATCAAGTTATGTTAGTTTAGGTAAGTCCAAAAAATATTGATACTATTAAAATGTTCGTTAGGAGAAACGTTACGTAATAAATGAGTTAATTAATAAACCAATGGTTAATTAACAAACCACGTAAATACCTAGTATGAAAATAACAACGTTACATTTATAAAACGTGTGCGTCTCGGGACGTCCGACAGAAGTGATAACTTAAACTGATCTAACTTGAACTATTGAATATTGAAATTGTTTGACTTAACCGTCAACAGTATATGTCTATCGTAGACTTAACACTAACAAGAGTGAGGGGGAAGCGTCTATCCGAAATACGGCTAGCGCCGTGGGCTAGAGTAAGACAGCAGAGTCCTTAGACAAGATGCATTAGGCCAACTAGCGTTTCTGTTCGTTTCGTTTTTAAACCAATCGCGTCACTGCTAGGTCACGTGAGTTTTCGTATCACGTCATGTACAAGTGACGCGATTGGTTTAAAACGAAACCAATAGAAACGATAGTTAGCGTAATGCCTCTTGGCAGGCCGCTCAGCAGCCTGCCTACCGCTGCCGTATGCGTGAGAAAAAGGGAAGCCAATGGGCCCTGCGAAGATGCACTACCTACGCTAACTAGCGTCTCTATTCGTTTCGTTAAAATCAATCGCGTCAGTTGTAGATGAAGTGATACGAAAAGTCACGTGATCTACCAGTGACACGATTGGTTCAAAAAAAAAACTAATAGAAACGCTAGTTAGCGTAGTGCATCTTCGCAGAACCCTCAGATAGACTGGCGCCGGAACGCGATCCGTAACGTATCGAGTTACAGAAAATAAGGACTTCATTATTTTGTCAATGATTTAAACAATCCCTTCATTTATATTTGTGACACTGACTAAAATAGTGTATGGAACTGTACATAGTTAGGCCTTAAAAAGCTCGTGTGATCCTATTATGAAAACCGCACTCGTATTTTAAGGCCTCTCATTATGCATCAGTTGCATAAACTACTATTATCAGTTCTTAGAATTATTCCAATCTAATAGGGCAATACTAAACTGGTATTCTATTCATAAACGTACAGTGAGTTGTAAATTTATGCTTGACCTTATTTGTATTTTATTTTATTTATTTATTTTATTTTATTTATTGGGGACAAAACAGATATAGACATTACAAAGAAATACAAAACAAAGGATCTCTAGGATCTATAGTACATTTTTTTTGCTTATAGTTATAAGCAAAAATAATGTACTATAGTCACCGTCTAATGAGTTACATAATATAAAAAAAAATATGTTATACAACTATACTAATAATAATTCAATTCAAATTCAAAGGCATTGTACATAAATGAATGACCCAAGACACACACAAAATTAGCAGCAGAGAGAAAAAAATAAAAAAACATTTTACAATTACATTATCCTACGTTTGCATATGAGCATCTCACACTTTAATGACGCAGCGTTTATATTATTTAGTGCACAGTTAAACATGTCAACCGAGGACAACTGCTTGTTGTAGGCACTGCACATTCTGCTGAGCGGCGCGCGGATACCAGCTTTTGTTTTACTCTATTTGACAGAAAGGCAGAAATAAGAAAATGAACGAGAAACCTTTAGCGACAATACGTTTGTTTTATGTACGTTTATGAATGAAGGGGTAAAGAAATGTTTAAAAAAATATCCTGTGTTTTTATCTTCAGTTTAAGAGCCGATGCAACAGGCCACAACTAATTAACTTTATTTTTTTTAATTATTTGGACCCATACTCATTATACCAAGCAGTTATAAGTGACGACTAGTCATGCGGCTAATCGAACATATTGTAACACTTACTTATATCCGTAACCCATTCTGTAGGGGTGGGGTAAGCCCCAGTCGCGTCAGTTTCATTTCCGGACCCTAGAACAAAATTAAAACATTTAATCTTCGCAAAGTAATGTCTAAATAAAAAGGAAATGGTATTTCCTGGCAGGATTACGAGTATCAAGTTATGTTAGTTTAGGTAAGTCCAAAAAATATTGATACTATTAAAATGTTCGTTAGGAGAAACGTTAGGTAATAAATGAGTTAATTAATAAACCAATGGTTAATTAACAAACCACGTAAATACCTAGTATGAAAAAAACAAAGCTACAAGTTTTAAAACGTGTGCGTCTCGGGACGCCCGACAGAAGCGATAACTTTTTTATTTTTTATTTATTATAAATATAAAAGTGTTACAGAAGGTTATAAAAGTTTGTCCCCTTAAACCACGCAGGGATTGTGAGTTTGTCCCCTTGAACCACCTAAACTGATCTAACTTGAACAATTGAATATTGAAATTGTTTGACTTAACCGTCAACAGTATATGTCTATCGTAGACTTAACACTAACAAGAGTGAGGGGGAAGCGTCCATCCGTAATAGCGCTGTGGGCTAGAGTGAGAGAGCCGAGTCCCTAGACAAGATGCATTAGGCCAACTAGCGTTTCTGTTCGTTTCGTTTTTAAACCAATCGCGTCACTGCTAGGTCACGTGAGTTTTCATATCAAGTCATGTACAAGTGACGCGATTAGTTTAAAACGAAACGAATAGAAACGATAGTTAGCGTAATGCCTCTTGGCAGGCCGCTCAGCAGCCTGCCTACCGCTGCCGTATGCGTGAGAAAAAGGCAAGTTTCGTTTCTATTCGTTTCGTTAAAATCAATCGCGTCAGTTGTAGATGAAGTGATACGAAAAGTCACGTGATCTACCAGTGAACGATTGGTTCAAAAAAAAAACTAATAGAAACGCTAGTTAGCGTAGTGCATCTTCGCAGAACCCTCAGATAGACTGGCGCCGGAACGCGATCCGTAACGTATCGAGTTACAGAAAATAAGGACTTCATTATTTTGTCAATGATTTAAAAAATCCCTTCATTCATATTTGTGACACTGACTAAAATAGTGTATGGAACTGTATATAGTTAGGCCTTAAAAAGCTCGTGTGATCCTATTATGAAAACCACACTCATATTTTAAGGCCTCTCATTGTGCATCAGTTGCATAAACAACTATTATCAGTTCTTATAATTATTCCAATCTAAATAGGGCTATACTATAACTGTTATTCTATTCATAAACGTACAGTGATTTGTAAATTTATGCTTGACCTTATTTGTATTTGACAGAAAGGCAGAAATAAGAAAATGGACGAGAAACCTTTAACGAAAATACGTTTGTTTTATGGACTTTTATGAATGAAGGGGTAAAGAAATGTTTAAAGAAAATATCCTGTGTTTTTATCTTCAGTTTAAGAGCAGATGCAACAGGGTACAACTAATAAACTTTATTTTTTTTAAATTGTTTGGACCCATACTCATTGTACCAAGAAATTACAAGTGACGACTAGTCATGCGACTAATCGAATATATTATAACACTTACTTATATCCCTATCCCATTCCGTGGAGATGGGGTAAGCCTGAGACGCGTCAGTTTCATCTCTGGACCCTAGAACAAAATTAAAACATTTAATCTTCGCAAAATAATGTCTAAATAAAAAGGAAATGGTGTTTCCTGGCAGGATTACGAGTATCAACTTATATGTTAGTTTAGGTAACGCCAATAAATATTGATACTTTTAAGATTGGTTTTAAAACGAAACGAATAGAAACGATAGTTAGCGTAATGCCTCTTGGCAGGCCGCTCAGCAGCCTGCCTACCGCTGCCGTATGCGTGAGAAAAAGGGAAGCCAATGGGCCCTGCGAAGATGCACTACGCTAACTAGCGTCTCTATTCGTTTCGTTAAAATCAATCGCGTCAGTTGTAGATGACGTGATACGAAAAGTCACGTGAGCTACCAGTGACGCGATTGGTTCAAAAACAAAACTAATAGAAACGCTAGTTAGCGTAGTGCATCTTCGCCGAACCTTCAGATAGACTGGCGTCGGAACGCGATCCGTAACGTTTTTTTTTAAATATAAACCGCACGACATTTTATGTCGAGTTGCAGAAAATAAGGACTTCATTATTTTGTCAATGATTTAAAAAATCCCTTCATTCATATTTGTGACACTGACTAAAATAGTGTATGGAACTGTATATAGTTAGGCCTTAAAAAGCTCGTGTGATCCTATTATGAAAACCACACTCGTATTTTAAGGCCTCTCATTATGCATCAGTTGCATAAACTACTATTATCAGTTCTTAGAATTATTCCAATCTAATAGGGCAATACTAAACTGGTATTCTATTCATAAACGTACAGTGAGTTGTAAATTTATGCTTGACGTTATTTGTATTTTATTTTATTTATTTATTTTATTTTATTTATTGGGGACAAAACAGATATAGACATTACAAAGAAATACAAAACAAAGGATCTCTTAAAGTTATGTTTAGTCTAAATCCTGGAACAAATCCCACTAAGAGTTATAATCAAGATAAGACGGTGACTATGGTACATTTTTTGTGCTTATAACTAGTCTAATGAGTTACATAATATAAAAAAAAGATGTTATACAACTAAACTAATAATAATTCAATTTCAATAAAATGAGCGGCATTGTACATAAATGAATGACCCAAGACACACACAAACTTTAGCAGCAGAGAAAAAAAAAACATTTCGCAATTACATTATCTTACGTTTGCATATTAGCATCTAACACTTTAATGACGCAGCGTTTATATTTATTTAGTGCACAGTTAAACATGTCAACCGAGGACAACTGCTTGTTGTAGGCACTGCACATTCTGCTGAGCGGCGCTCGGACGCCAGCTTTTGTTTTACTCTATTTGACAGAAAGGCAGAAATAAGAAAATGGACTAGAAACCTTTAGCGACAATACGTTTGTTTTATGTACGTTTATGAATGAAGGGGTAAAAAAATGTTTAAAAAAATATCCTGTGTTTTTATTTTCAGTTTAAGAGCAGATGCAAAAGGGTACAACTAATTAACTTTATTTTTTTAATTATTTGGACCCATACTCATTGCACCAAGCAGTTATAAGTGACGACTAGGGTTCACTAATGTTTGACCAAAAAAATATTGACAAATGATCATTTGACAAACAACGTTTCACCAAATAATCATTTGGCAAACGTGACATTTGACAAAAGTATCATTTTGCAAAAACTCAATTAGCAAATGATCAATTAGCAAACACTACACTTGGTAAATGTGTTAAATAATAAAATGTCAATTGACAGTTTTCCATTTCACCAAATATTATTTCCTGTAGTTTACCTATTTCTGGGCAGAAAAAAATAACCTCGAAGGCCAAGGCGGGAGCAAAGCTCCCGCCTTGGCCTTCTAACCTAACCTATCCGAGTCAGTTCTGCCCAGATTCGTCTTGCTCGTTGCATTTAAAATTTTGTCTGATAACTCCGTTGCTAAATGTTCATTTTGTCAAATAATTACTTATAAAATGTAAATTTAACTGTTGATCATTTGAATAAGTGAGCCATTTTTAAAATGACAACTAGTAAAATGATCAATTGGCGAAACATTTTTTTGCAAAACGTTGTTTGTCAAGTGTAATTTTGCCAAATGACTTTTGGTCAAACGGCAGGACACCGACGACTAGTCATGCGGCTAATCGAACATATTGTAACACTTACTTATATCCGTAACCCATTCCGTGGGGGTGGGGTAAGCCTGAGACGCGTCAGTTTCGTCTCCGTACCCTAGAACAAAATTAAATCATTTAATCTTCGCAAAATAATGTCTAAATAAAAAGGAAATGGTGTGTCCTGGCAGGATTACGAGTATCAACTTATGTCAGTTTAGATAAAGCGAAATGATATTGATACTTTTAAAATGTTCGTTAGCAGAAACGTTATGTAATAAATGAGTTATTTAATAAACCGATGGTAAATTAACAAACCTACCTTGTATGAAAATAACAAAGTTACATTTTTGAAAACGCGTGCGTCTCGGGACGCCCGACAGAAGTGATAACTTAAACTGATGTCAGATGAACTATTAAATATTGAAATTGTTTTACTTAACCGTCAACAGTGTGTCTATTGCACACTAAACACTGAGTAAAGAGAGGGAGAAGCGACTTACAGAAATATTGCTAGCGCTGTGGGTTAGAGTGAGAGAGCAGAGCCCCTAGACGTTTCGTTTTTAAACCAATCGCGTCACTGCTAGATCACGTGACTTTTCGTACTCGTCATCTACCAGTGACGCGATTGCATTGGTTTAAAAACGAAACGAATAAAAACGATAGTTAGCTTAGTGAATCTTTGCAGGGCCCTCAGAGTGGCGTCGGAACGCGTTACGTAGGTAACGCAACGGTTCACCCTCCCATAACAATTTATCACTTCAAATACACATCAAAAAAGGATCGAAAAGTATTCCTACATTACTTTAATATGTTGCATGCGAAGTCTCTTTCTTTACGTTGAAATAAATACTAACGAAACCCATGAGGCCGTAGTTATAGGTACACTAAAATTATAAAGAGGAAATATATTTTACTATAGTATGTCTGTAACGGATAAAAAAAACTACTGGACTGATTTCAATAATTCTTTCACCATTACAATGCAACGTTATCTCCTAGGAACACGGGCTGTTTTATTTTTCTGCGCAGACGGAATAGCCGGCAACATGCTAAGTAGTTTAAAGATAAAACCTGGAGTGTGTAAGCGACGTCGTCGCTGCGAGGGCGGCGAAGACCTCTGCTGGTCGCGTTCCCCTTCACTCCCCCCTTCCTTGCCTTCCTGCTAACAATAAGGGAACCCTATATAGTACGTAAAAACTAAGAAAAAAATTATTGACGATTTAAACACGCTGTGTAATGCATTCCTGCAATCACCAAGGTGTAGAGTTTCATAGCGCGGTAAGACTAAATCGAGCTATGGAGCCGACATTCATATTAACACTCGTGCCATACTCATTCTCAATCTATATCATTCCTCAGTTCATTCATATGATTAACAAAAATAATCTTTGAATACATTGAATGTTATACATAAACAGAGTCTGATCAAAGGCGTTATTCTTATAGCTGTATTATTATATTGGGCGTTTTTTTATATTGTTACTAAACCCGTTTATTTATTTGAGGTAGTCACATTTAAACCTTTCAAATGATATCTACTTAGATTGCAATAATTAGAAGACTTTTTTGACAAAAATAATGGTCATTTTGCCATTGTTGTTATTTCAATTATCACAGTTTAGGTATCCTTTGTCACTCGGTATGGTGAAATGATTCTAACGATACCACACACATTTAAACGGCTCAGCCGTTTAGTAGTTACGGTGAAATAAAGAATCGTATATACATACATGTATGAACCCTGAAAACATTACACTCTCTTTTTTGGGCAGGCGCGTAATAAAAATACTTAAAACGATAGCTTTATATTAAATTAAATTAATTGTAGGTAGCATGCGATAAATAATTGTGTGACACGAGTTTTAATTTTAATGTCGTCTCCATAGCCTGCCTTAATCTCTCCACTAAAACTTCGAACCCTGGTAAGTTATAGGTATTTCAATAGTTTGTGAGGAAATAGTTCATTGTTGCAGAGGGTAGAAAGTACTCAATTTATGGACGAGTCAATAGTTTTCCGCCGAGGCAGACATTGTATTTCTCGACTACTGCGAGGAAATAAAACAAACACTATTTACGAGGAAGAGGAATAAATTACTTTATATTAATGCATAAAGGAGAGGAGTACATGTCAGCATGTCGACGTGCGGGGCTTCTACTTTCCGCTCTGAGGGATACAATACAAGATAAGATAACTAACGAACCTACCCGTGTAATATAAGGATCATTTGATGGGGTTTTCTAATGCGGGGGCTTTGCCGAATTCATTCATTCATTTGAGAGGGGGTTGCGTACCCAAAGGGTTAGAACGAGACCTTATTACTTAGACTCTACGGTCCGTTTGTCTGTGACCAGGCTGTATCTCATGAACCGTGATAGCTAGACGGTTGATAACAGGTGATGTATTACAGTTGCCGCTATAACAACAAATACTAAAAACATAATAAAATAAATATTTAAGTGTCCCATACAACAAACTCGACTTTTTTGCCGTTTTTTTGACGATATTTATAACGGCAATTCTTGAAATATTCACGGAATATTTAGTTGTTGGTTCACTTTAAAAATAAATGAGTCAAATTAAATAAAAAATAAAAAGTTGTTGTATGTCAACAACAAAAGTTTTTTTACTTAGTGTGGTACGGAACCCTTCGTGCACGAGTCTGACTCGCACTTGGCCGGTTTTTAGCCGCGATCTAAGACAATGCCGATGTCATCTCATTTGTCAATTTAATGGTTAGGTAATACAATTTAACAACAATCATCTCGGCTCGCAACGAACTACTGCCAACCTAAATAAAAAGGATGCATGCGCAAATTATTAATCAAAGTAAATTTAAGGTCTCTAATACATACGCGATTGTATAAGACAAACGCGCGTTTTTTTGTAACACAGTACCTGTTGCTGTTTCTCTTTCTGCTCCTGTTGCGGGTCCTGCTTCTTGTCCTCTGTCTCTGGCTGTGGCTTTGTCTGTGGCTGTGGCTGCGGCTTTGGCTTTGGCTGCGCCTTTGGCTTTGGCTGCGCCTTTGGCTTTGGCTGCGCCTTTAGCTTTCGCTGCGCCTTTGGCTTTCGCTGCGGCTTTGGCTTTGGCTGCGGCTTTGGCTTTAGCTGCGGCTTTGGCTTTGACTGTGGCTGTGGCTGAGGCTGGGGCTGTTGCTGTTCCGCTTCATTATTCTGTTGCTGGTTAAGTTGCTGCTGCAGTTGTATTTGCTGGTCCAGGTTCTGTTGAATTTCTTGTTGCAGTTGCTGCTGCAGTATCAGTAGCTGCTGAATTTGCTGCTGCTGATCAATTTGCTGCTGCAGTTGCTGCTGCATCGGTAGAATTTGCTGCTGGCCCCAGAAGTCGCTTGGAAATGGTATACTCCCTGGGTTCATCGCATTGTACTCCTGTTGGCCAACGTTCTGAAAAACACCTCAGATATAACATTATGCTTTGCTTGCGCTGCCATGCTAAAGAAGGCGGCTTGCACTGTAGTAGACGACAGAGCGTAAACTTTATTGGTAACCTACAAGTCAAATGCTATTACTCTTGTACCAATTATTTTACAGCCGCCTTCTTTGTTATTACAACAGCGCTGTCAACGAAATCAATGGATTGTCATCGTTATCTGGGCACTTATTCAACACGGTTCAAACCTGATAATTGCTGACCCTGCGCCTCTATTCTAGGCAGTAAAAACAATATCGTATTTGACCTGTTACGGAATCGTTTTGCTCTCGGCCGCCATCACTGTCAAGTAAATAAGTCCTATCAAAATGTTGACCATACGATAACAGGCTCGAACATGATATAGTTTTTACCGTGTTGAATGGAGGCCAGCGGGCCTAGTATGGTTGCGATAATCGCGTGACAAGATGTCCGTCACCCTCGTACATATAGGTAAATACGTGTCAAAAAGTGACAAATGTTTTATCTACATATTGACACACGATAAACGCAGCTATTAGTCCACCTGGGACCTTATTATGTTCGCCGTTATTACGGTGGATACAGCATCCGCCATTTTCTTACTTACGTACTGGTCAGTACAATCTTGTGCTCCGTCGCGAGCTTTGCTACACGCTCGAGAGTTCGCCGCGGATGCTGCGGCGGGCACCGCTACTCTCTATGCCCCGTACACGCGCCGCGTCACGCCCAGCATCTCCATAAACAACATTGCCATATGTTTGTGTTTGCGCGTGTGATGACACGGTCCGCTGCACATGCCGCCTCTCTGTAAACGGAAAAAACGCGCGCCTCCAAGCCGCACGCCACGCGTCACGCTCCGCGTCTCCGTAAACAAGCCCTTATGCTGGTAATAAAAGCTATCAAAATATCGATAATACGATAACTGATCGAAAACTATATTGTTTTTACCGTGTTGAATAAATGCCCTGGATCAAACAAATGACAAGGACAAAAAATAGAGGCAGGTAGCCAAGTGGGCGGCAACGATAATCTTCTAAGGACTCGTTCACAATCGTATTTGAAAATAAAAGATTAACTCAGTTTCACTAGCCAAGTCACGGGTAAACGATAAAAAGTCGCACACAAACAAACAAACGCGTCCACACCGTACAGAGGTAAGAGCCGACTGATTACCTGCTCCATTGTGAGTGCAGCTTTAGTGGATTCTCATTAGCCAATCACGTGCAACTGGAGTTTCCCAGTATTATATCTGCCGCAAACCAAATTGGCACAATGGGTCATAAAACCCTGAGGCGGGGCTTGTATTTAGAGAAGCGCGCGTGAAATCCGTTGTATCGATGAAGTTGTCCTTTCTACTAATTAATCATATATTTTATACGAAAAATTGATTTACATTTAAACCGAATAAAAGTGAAGAAAAGTAACAATATTTACAATCGACATTGGAATTGCATATTTTTACGGTTCCGTAGTCAAACTAGAAACCATATGCATAATAGTCACGCCGACAAAGTGGTAAAAAAATTTATCACGACGAAGTAGACATCATTGGTTTTTGAGATATACTGCCCTCCTAAGGCAATAGGCCGTATGTCATATAAAACTCCCGTAGCAATATCAACCTTATCACTAACCGAATAGAATTAAAATTGCTTTGGCTGTTGAATTTGGGATACTGCTTATTGGATTGGGAGAGCAGTATAGGCGATTAAAGTGTTTATACCTACTAGAATCATCTAAAACGGCACCAAATTACTTTAAATAGAAAATTCGTTATTACTTGTTGTTTTGTTTTTTTTAAGTTTCCTTGGCTTTTGCATTTTATATTTCATTTCAATTAGTTGTTAATAAAACCAATTAATATAATTATTTAGTATCAATTTTATTTAACTAGTTCTTACTTGATATCGATTCGGCAACATCCGCGGGACCCAATTACGAGGCAGAAAACGTTCAAGGCATACCTATGTTTTGTGAGCAATGTGCCAGTTGGGTTGGCTACAGGTATAGGCCTTTAAATGAATGGAGTATATTACCTGCTGGTAGGCCCCCAGTATACCCCAGTAGCCCGGGGCTCCGCCTATCTGGGGGTGGTCCGGGTTCGCAGCCAAATACGGCTGGTACAGTTCATGTGGCTGCTGAGAAAAGTCAAGTGATTAAAATGAAAGACCACGACGCATGGCCTAGTTGGTAGTGACCCTGTCTACGAACTTAGCTTCAAGATTATCTGTTGGAATCTTCGAATTTTGACCAATTTGGACGCTTCAAATACAACAAGCTCATAAAAAATTTGGTAACACTGAGAGGTTTCAAAACAATTTTATTATATTACGCGATAAAAATTGTCAAAGTCGCAAGTGACATCATTGATTTAAATTCTTTCAGATAAATAATAAAAATATATTTCCGTCCAAAACGTAACGAAAGTTGTCAAATTTTTTCGACCGCGTTTACTACGTTAATGTTTACGCTTTTGATTAAACTCATCATCATCAGCCCGTGGCAGTCCACTGCTGGACATGGGCCTCTCCCAAGGAACGCCACAGAGCCCGGTCTAATGCTTTATGCATCCTTTCACTGCCGGCCCTCTTCTGCAAGTCACCCCGCCATCTAGCCAGAGGACGTCCCACGCTACGTGTGCCAAGACGCGGTCTCCACTCCAGAACACGCTTACTCCAGCGGTTATCCGTTCTGCGAAATACGTGACCAGCCCATTGCCACTTCAACCTACTAACTTTCAGAGCTATGTCGGTCACCCTGGTTCTCTGAAGGATCACTTCGTTCCGAATTTTGTCCTTCAGGGAGACTCCGAGCATAGCTCTTTCCATAGCACGTTGAGCTACTTTAAGCTTATGGACTAGCTCCACAGTCAGTGTCCACGTCTCGGCCCCGTGCGTCATCAATTTATACTCGTATTTACCGATGTGTGGCCAATTTAGGTACCTACTAAATATGTTTAATTCTAAATTTTGAATTTTGAAGGAGAATAGTGTAACGGTAAAAAAAAACTTGCCTCGGATTTTTTTAAATTCTCAAACTCAGCTAGCAAAATTTACGAAACAAAATGCAAACGTATTTTATTAACTTGCCTTTGCAAATAATTATTCAAGTATTTGTTTGGGAACGCAGCTTTTTAAGGCTATTAGAATCATCAAAAAAGATAAGTAAAATTCAGTGCATTTTTTATCAGGCCAAGACTCCGTCGGTAATAAGTAGAAAAGGTTAACTTTAAATTTGATAAGCGCCAACTTACCTGTCCAAACTGACTGCCTGGGCGGCGAGAGCTGTAAGTCATGGGACTCATGGGGTAGCTCGCCGGCTCCCGGACCGCGAGCATTTCGTTCCCGGGGGGACCCGCGGGGGGCTGCGTAACCAACAGTCCTTACTTAGCACATACTTACAATTACAAGCCAAATATTTAAAAATAAAAACATTGTAGACTGGTCGATGGTATCCTGCCTTTTGGCCGAAATATGTTTGGCCGAATGTATCGTTTCCCAACTGTTTCATTTGCCAACCCGCTTTTTTCTGTAACTTTAAATATTTCAGGATTTATTTCAGTGCCATCGTGTAGAACCCAATAGGTTGGAATTAGTTATTTGGTTTTTGTAAACATCCTGAAATGCTTACAGTTACAGAAATAAAGGCGGGTTGGCCATTGAAACGGTTGGAAAACGATACATTCGGCCAAACATATTTCGTCCAAAAGACAGAGAACACTTATGGACACTTGGTTACTGTTCCTCTTCAATCAATCCATCATAGTTAAAGATCGCATCAGTTTCGAAGACTCACCCAAAAAATAAAACGGCAAAAAATAAAACTAGCTGTTTTGTTTCTTATCGAGTTTCACGTTAATACAACCAAACCACAGAGCCCAAAGGCGTTATGATTATTAAGATTTGTAAATGGAAAGAACATGTAATGTCTGTCTGTTTGCGAGTTAATAAATTTACCTTTGCCTTGAGAAGACAAGTTGTATCGATTGAAGCGGCTATAACGGTATACAATGGTTACGTAGATTCCATATTCCGGTATGGCATTGTTATTTGGGGAAATGCTGTTAATAATGAAAAGTTATTATTTACAAAAACGATGTATCAGAAATATTTTCAGCCTGCGTCAAACTGACTCATGCCGTCCCTGTTTTATAAAATATAAAATACTAACTGTGCCTTGCCTATACATACTGGAGGTCTGTTTTGGTTTTTACGTACAAGAACTTGTTTAAACAGAAGCAAGATGTATCTTCTCGAGCATTAAGGTCTCGACATAAGAATAAAATCCACAAGCCATTTGCTAGACTTAAACTTTCTTCAAGCAACACTTATCTGATGTGTATAGACATATTCAATAAACTGCCGGACGCATTTAAAGAGAAGAGCCTCAAGCAATTTATCCATTTGACGAAACAATTGTTGATAGATAAGTGTTATTACAGTGTGAGAGACTTTCTTTGTGATAATTTATAACATAGAATAATAATATTGATTGATTGAACATGTTAAGAAAATATAAATGCTACTATACCTAATAAAATAATCATAATATAATATGGTTACAAAAGTACTAGTTAGATTTTAAAATTGTTTTTGCTCTCTATTTATAATTTCGTATTTATGTTTTATTGTTTGTACACATGTAAGGGTAGGGTTAAGTGAAACATAATTATAAGCGAATGTCCCTGCAAACTGTAACCTTAATCTATACGCAATGAATAAATAAATAAAAAAAAGATCCAGATCGTGGAAAATTCCGACTTTCCCATATTATTCTCCTCGTCATCATCAAAGACACGACACTGCCATGCCGCGGTCTGCATGCGGCTAGTATTAGCTAGTCCTTGCGAGCATTCATGTCTAAAACTTAACTAACTAACCAAAGATATTCCTGTCTTTTCTAGCAAATAAAATAAGTCTATTGGAATAGGTACTTCAATCGAACTAACGTAATTCATTTAATTTAAGAAGAGCCTCTCTCAGCATTGACCTTGATTAAAAATATCTAAACACTAAACAATTACCCAGACAAACCGTACCAAGTAGCAAGCGCCAATATTAATTCAAACTTAAGAACCTTCGGGTGACGGAACCAGTAATGGACAAGGACCAATGATGGATTGATTCTTATTTTACATAAGGGTTGTTCATTTGTCATGGTGAAAATATGGAATTTGAATTAAGAGTTAAGTGTCCATTACTGGTGCCTGTCAGTTAAAAGTGTCCAACACTAGTACCACCACCATGCCTTGGTTCTAACCTAAGTCGTCACTCACACGCTAATGACAGATTACAAACAACGCGACGTGTTAGTTTAGATTATTTATTCATAAATGTAATATTACGATATAAATGGCATTGCCTATCGAAAAATACGAAATACCCACTGACTTTTTTAATGTTTATGGATATTTTATCGTTAAGCATGAAAAAATAAGCCTTTTTTGGCACTGGCATCTACTGGCTGCTTAGAGTTCGGAAAATAAAAATAAAATGGGTGCATGCGAACAAACTGTCGAGACAGGAGAGGAGGTGATAAGAAAATAAATATTAAAATAAGATTTATTTGTTATTTTATTATAGTAAAACACTGTCAAGGTATAGTATTGGTAGTTTGTTTAAAGTATTGTTAAGTGTGGATAGGTAATTAAAAATTTGTTAATGAGAGATTACTTACCTGGGGACTACTATTCCCGTAGTTTCCTCCTATCCACCCGGCCGGCTCGCTGAGGTAGTAGCCGCCGGGGACAGGGTTGGAGCGATAGCCATCTTGCTGGTTATACACAACAGCAGTAGCGTCGAGATCCTGCCCGCCACGGACCTAACAAAAATACGGACGTGTAACCTCGTTTAATCATGACTGAAGCACACAAAATGGCCGTCCGTTTTCGTGTATGCGTGCTTTGAGGCTTGCCATATAAATCGTTAATTGGCCCATTTTAAGACTTTATTACGGTACACCGGTTTGTATCGCTGCAAAAAGTTGCAATGAGTACAACCTTTACCCACTGCATCTCTTTGTAGCTATGCAAACGCGCATTTGGTAGCCGCGCCACTGTACTCGTACTGTATCGCGACTAAACGTAGACGATTTGAGACGTGATTCGTACAATTTAATCACAAATTTAATTTAAATTTCAACGGTTGCACGACAGAATAATATTATTATCATTAAATTATAAAATACATTTTTATGAACATAGTGATTATAAATAGATTTTACGAATTAAACGATTTATTATTTACATTAAACTTTTACTGACACGTGACCCGGGTTTCGCCAGAGTGCATTTTTCCAATATTTATTTCCTTAACAAAACCAATAATATCGGTCCAATAGGTCGGTAAGATTACATAATTATGTAATATCTTACCATTTCATCTTATTTATAATAACAAAATACCGATCAAATTCAAGACTGATTTGAAACAAAATGTTAAAGAGGTATCTCAAAGACTTATTTTGGCGGCGGCGGGTGATCCCAGAGCGGGCTCATTTTTCGCGCAGCGGCTCAGTCTGGCTGTGCAAAGGGGGAACGCGGCCTGCATTTTAGGGACCATGCCTCGAGCGGGTGGACTGCAAGGGGTATTTTATTTATAGTTAGTTTATTTACTTTTTAAGACGTGTTGTAATTTTGTATATGTTTCATAATAAAATTTACTTTTAGTCTGATTCGCATAAACGAGGTTCCTTGATGAGTGGGGACGCCGCCGAAGCAGGCGGGCGGTCGAGTGGCTCTCCATTCATTCCGCCCAACGAGGTTCCTTACCATAGCTAACTAGCCACTTGAAAAAAAACCCTTGATCCTCAGAACAGAAGCTCGCACACAAAATAACATGTCATTTTTGAATGAATACATGAAATGATATATTGTCAGTGGTAGAGTGTGCAGACAAATGAAAATATACTTATTTTAGTACTTACGATTAAGTTTAGAAAAAAACTTGTTTGGTTTGTTAAATAAAATAAACGCTGTAATTACTTTGAAGATAATTTCTCGGCACCGGCGGTTCTACTTTACCAGGATTCATATGTACTAGAAAAACACATTTGTTTATAGGTTCGATTCGATGGTCATAGGGACCATGCCGCGAGCGGACCTGCTAGAGGGGTGTTCTTTTTATTGGGTTGATTATTATTTACCTCTTTAAAATTTGAGTAGCTTAGTGTTTTATTAATTTAATCGGTATCTTCGGCGGTTTCTTCCGTGCAAACGTGCAAAACGGCACCAAATGACTTTAAATAGAATTGTTTTTGTGTTTGTAGTTCTTGGCGGCCTCGGAACCCTGAGCGTTGTCCGACATTCTCTTGCCCGGTTATTTTTTAAGATTTGTTGGCTTCCGCATTTTATATTTCATTTAAATGAATTGTTAAAAAAAATGACTAAATTATTGATTATAAACATTATTTGTATTATTTAACGAGTACTTACCACGGGATTACGAGGCAGAAAACGTTCAAAGCATATGTGCCATGAGCCTTTAATTGAATGGAGTATATTACCTGCTGGTAGGCCCCCAGTATACCCCAGTAGCCCGGGGCTCCGCCCATCTGGGAGTTGGCCGGGTTCGCAGCCAAATACGGCTGGTACAGTTGATTAGGTTGCTGAGAAAAGTCAAGTGATTAAAATGAAAGACCACGACGCATGGCCTAGTTGGTAGTAACCCTACGAACTAAGCGGTCCCGGATTCAAATCTCTGTAAGGGCCCATACTTGTGTGTAACATAATAAATGCGAAAGATTGGTAGGTGTTGGCAGAATTACTTTTCGAATAAATTTCTTAGAATAGGTATTACTTTACCTAGTAATGTTACTTAATTTTAAGTATTATGTGTTTGTTTTATGATTGGAAATATGACCTATTGCTAGGGTTGTTTGCGCCGCTTCTTCCCCGCAATGATCCACATTGAGTGAACGGCCGCACGGTCTTGCTACCCCGAAGCGCTAGTAACTTCACTTTATACTCTTATTTAGCGACGTGTAAAGCCCTTGTGTGCCCAATTTAGGTAGGTACCTAATGAATATGTTTAATTTTAAATGTTGATTTTTAATGGAGAATGGATTTACGGTAAAAAAACTTGAACCACATTTTTGTAAGTTCTCAAACTCAGCTAGCAAAATTTACGTAACAAAATATAGAATTTAGAATCATCAAAAAAAAATAGCCAAAAAGATAAGTAAAAATCAGTGCAGTTTTTATCAGGCCGAGATTCCGTCGGTAATAAGTACTGTAGAAAAGGTTAACTTTAAATTTGATAAGCGCCAACTGACCTGTCCAAACTGACTGCCTGGGCGGCGAGAGCTGTAAGTCATGGGACTCATGGGGTAGCTCGCCGGCTCCCGGACCCCGGGCATTTCGTTCCCGGGGGGACCCGCGGGGGGCTGCGTAACCAACAGTCCTTACTTAGCACATACTTACAATTACAAGCCAAAAATAAAAACATTGTAGACTGGTCGACGGTATCCTGCCTTTTGGACGAAATATGTTCCCAAAACCCTACCCAATGGGTTAGAATTAGTTATTTAGTTTTTGTAAACATCCTGAAATGTTAACAGTCACAGAAATAAAGGCGGGTTGGCCATTGAAACGGTTGGAAAACGTTACATTCGACCAAACATGTTTGTGCCAAAAGACAGAGAACCCTGGTAGACACTTAGTAGTAAACAAGAACAAAAAATAAAACCCAAATTACAGGGCACACAGGCGTTATGATTATTAAGATCCAGATCGTGGAAAATACCGACTTTCCCATATTATTCTCCTCGTCATCATCAAAGACACGACACTGCCATGCCGCGGTCTGCATGCGGCTAGTACTGGCTAGTCCTTGCGAGCATTCATGTCTAAGACTTAACTAACTAACCAAAGATATTCCTGTCTTTTCTGGCAAATAAAATAAGTCTATTGGAATAGGTACTTCAATCGAACTAACGTAATTCATTTAATTTAAGAAGAGTCTCTCAGCATTATGAACCTGATTAAAATATCTAAACGCTAAACAATTGATAGACAAACCCTACCAAGTAGCAAGCGCGAATATTAATTCAACCTTAAGAACTTTAGGGTGACGGAACCAGTAATGGACAAGGACCAATGATGGACACTTGATTCTTTTACGTAAGGGTTGTTCATTTGTCATGCCACAATAAATATACGAAAATATGGAATTTGAATTAAGAGTTAAGTTGTTATTACCACCACCCTGCCTTGGTCCTAACCTACGTCGTCACTCACACGCTAATGACAGATGACAAATAAAATAGTTTAGTTTATATATTCATCAATGTAATATTACGATATAAATGGCATTGAATGTCGAAAAATACGAAATACCCACTGATATTTTAATGTTTATGGATATTTTATCGTTAAGCACGAAAAATTAAGCCTTTTTTGGCACTGGCATCTACTGGCTGCTTAGAGTTCGGAAAATAAATAGAAAAATGGATGCAAGCGAAGAAAATGTCGAGAGAGGAGAGGCGATGAAAAGAAAATAAATATTAAAATAAGATTCATTTGTTATTTTATTATAGTAAAACACTGTCAAGGCATAAGTATTGGTAGTTTGTTTAAAGTATTGTTAAGTGTGGGTAGATAATTAAAAATTTGTTAATGAGAGATTACTTACCTGGGGACTACTATTCCCGTAGTTTCCTCCTATCCACCCGGGCGGCTCGCTGAGGTAGTAGCCGCCGGGGGCAGGGTTGGGGCGATAGCCATCTTGCTGGTTATACACAACAGCAGTAGCGTCGAGATCCTGCCCGCCACGGACCTAACAAAAATACGGACGTGTAACCTCGTGTAATCATAACTGAAGGACACAAAATGGCCGTCCGTTTTCGTGTATGCGTGCTTTAAGGGTTGCCATATAAATCGTCAATTTGCCCATTTTAAGTTCTTTTTACGGTACAACGGTTTGTATCGTTGCAAAAAGTTGCAATGAGTAAAACTTTTACCCACTGGATCGATGCAAAATCTTTGTAATTAAATCATGTTACATATGTACTAAGTACCTACTTCAACATTGTTTTCGATTGCGTCATGCAAGCGTTCTAATTTAGATGAAACTGGGTTTCCACATTTTGTAATGACAAAACCAATTTCAACTAAAAAATAATGGGACTAAGAGATAAGAAAATTGTAACACAAATTTGATTTAAATTTCAATGGCTGCGCGACAGAATGATATTATTATTATTTAATATAAAAATACATTTTTAAGAACATAGTGATTATAAATAGATTTACGAATTAAACGATTTATTATTTACATTAAACTTTTACTGACACGTGACCCGGGCTTCGCCAGGGTGCATTTTTCCAATATTTATTTCCTTAACAAAACCAGAAATTTAAATTGAAATTTTCCTTAATAATAATCGGTCGGTAAGATTACATAATTATGTATTAGCTTACCAACCCATCTTATTTATAAAATACCGATCAAAATGAAGACTGATTTGAAAAAAATTGTAAAAGAGGTATCTGAAAGAATTATTTCGGCGACGGCGGATTATCCCAGAGCGGGCTCATTTTTCGCGCAGCGGCTCAGTCTAGCTGTGCAAAGGGGGAACGCGGCCTGCATTTTAGGGACCATGCCACGAGCGGGTGGACTGCAAGGGGTATACTTTTCAAGACGTGTTGTAATTTTGTATATGTTACATAATAAAATTTCCTTTCAGTCTGATTCGCATAAGCGAGGTTCCGTACCATAGCTAACGCGGTGACAGATTTCCCCACTTTTCCGAAAAAACTCTTGACCCTCAGAATAGAAGCTCGCACACAAAATATTTTTTTTTCTTTGCCCCGCGGCGACTTGAACAGCTACTACCGCGGGAATATGGCGTTTTCACTATGAAGTGATTTCGCCAGTGTCAAGTATATATGAGTATAAATCAATATAGTAATAAAACACAATCCAATCTTCTCTAGGAAGATTGGTGGCAACGTTGTAGGACAGAGGCCAAGATAGTTTTAACCTCTGTACCACTGCGAGTCCACTTGAAACGAGAAGTAAGAAGCCAGGATACACGAAATAAGTCCAAGTCTTCTATCACTGTGCAACACAAAGGCATTAAAAGTACAAATCACTAACAAAAAAGAACTTTGAACACCTAAATACACAAAAACTAAAACTAAAACAAATTACACATCCGCCATCTTTTGACTTTGCAAATGGCTTCCCGAAATCGAAAAAGAACTTGTTTGGTTTGTTAAATAAAATACAAACGCTGTAATTACTTATAGATAATTTCTCGGCACCGGCGGTTAAATATTTTACCAGGGTTTATATTTATTATAAAAATACATTTGTTTACAGGTTCGATTCGATAACGTGAAAATTTAGTGAAAAATAATGACAAGACTTGGCAAATGTTTTTTTGTTTTTTTTTAAACACAATAGTCAGGACGATTTAGATCGCGCCCGTCTCCTAGCTGTCTCAGCAGGCGAAGGTCACTGGCTCCACGCTCTTCCTTCCCGCAATATAGGCACAGTCTTGGACCCAAGCTGCTTGCGCATAGCAATAAGCTTGGGGCTTGGAACTAGAATCTGTGAACCTCATACTTGCACGTACGGGAAGGTGAGCGGGAACAACATGGTCTTTCATGCTTTAGAAGTGATGGCTCTTTGTAGCGCCACAGCACAAATAATTATCATGACAACCCGTCATCTGGCCGGTGCAGCAGCTGATCAGGCCCAAACCATCAAGCGCCGCATTTATTCATCATTATTAAATAATTACGAATTTGTGGCGCTGCAGTGGACACCATTACTTGGATAATTATCCCATCCACATTTTTGAGCGGCGGGCGTGATAATTGGGTTGTTTAGTAGATGTATTTTAAAACTATTTATTTTATAAATAAGTACTACATTAAGACAGTAAAAATTATTATTGACTTATATTTATAGTAAAAAATATTTACTCCTAAATTAATTTTGGTGTCGTGTCCTGTACTTGTCGCATACACTGAATTACCGTGATGCAAAGTTATTAAGCCTCAACTTGAATTTTATTTTAGTTATCTCTATTCTCTATTAGTTAAGGTGTATTATAATATATCAAATATTGCATTCGCAAATAAAACTGGGTGTAGTGTAAATAAAACTGTCTTTGCAAAATAGTCAATTTTGGTGGTGACTATTGAAATTGATTTTATGATCGAGCGAAACGTGATTAAACAAACATAATATGGCATCAGTAGTTAGTTCAGTTCCACTCCAGCAATAGACGGTGAAAGATTTGGACCACCTGGCTGCGTCTTCCCGCTAAGAACCAAACTGTCTAATTTTGGTGGTATGAAATACATTTGTTTAATTGTAATAACTTAGATAAGTTATTATTTCGCAGAAAGTTTTATTGTTTGATAGTTGTTTCAAGTATGTTTATGGTGTTTTTTTAAATGTATTGATCTGTACAGCTGCGAGTCCACTTGAAACGAGAAGTAAGATGCCAGGATCCACGAAATACGTCCAAGTCTTCTATCACTGTGCAACACAAAGGCATTAAAAGTACAAATCACTAACAAAAAAGAACTTTGAGCACCTAAATACACAAAAATAAAAAGTAAAACAAATTACACATCCGCCATCTTTTGACGTTGCAAATGGCCTCCCCGCCGCCGCTGCTGCTTAAAATACGGTGTCGTTGCGTAAACAAAAGACGGAGTCATAGTAACAACATGGCGCCGCTAATGACGCACTGTTTTTTAAGCATTGGTGTGGGCGTACCCTTTTCATTAGGATCCCAGCGGGGAGGTAAAGGTAACAAAACAATTGACTACAACAACTGTTTAAAAACGTGTTCTGAAATATTCATGTTTAAAGATGTCTCGAAAATATAGCATTTTTTTGTTTATAATTTACTGAGAAAAATAATTACCTAATTTCGGCTAGTGACCTTTACCTTGAGGGTCAACTCACTCACTCAATATGTAGATAGTGACGTCAACTTTTCCGGTCATATTTGAGAAAAGTATATTTTGAGTGGCTCTCGTCGCGTCTCGGTTATTTTGCTCACACTAATGCTCTTGCGGGTAAGAACCCGCGTGTCATCGGTCCCACGTACTACGAGCGTCTACCCGCCAAACTTAAAAATTTACAATCCGTCTAAGCATTTAAACATCAGCTGAGAAAGCTTTTATTGAATAATCCGTTATACTCCGTGAATGAATATATGAAAATGTAAATGTAAATTTATTAAAGATAAAAGATAAGGAGACATTTATTCGCAACAACACAAAACCACATTACAAAGATACAAAAATATCAAGACAGAAAAATTGTTGCGAAACGGTCCCAACTCAGCAATATTATTATTTTGTTGACATTTATTACTCATTGTACATGTTTTGACATCGGACGAGTGACCATTATTAGATGTTTAACTTTTATTGTTTTAATTTATGAATTATTATTGTATTCTATTCTTTGATTATTAATATTTATGTTTTGACGATCTCAATGTAATTCCTTATTTTTTGACATGCAATGCAACTAATATTGTAATGTTACATTGGCAAATAAATAAACTAAACTAAACTAAACTAATATGCACTAGCTCTCGTGGCAACCGTGTATTTGAAAGTTGTAAACTCACCTGTTCATTGACGTTGTACCCATTGGCACGTTGGCCGTAGTTGTTGGGGGGCACGTTTTGGTTAGAGGCATAGCGCCCCACTCCTGCCGGGGGGTGGGTATAGTTCATGGCAATCCATGGGTCCTGCACAAGCAATAATAGAATCAATCATGGAGGCACACAAAGGCCGCGGACACGAAGTCAGCGGGCTGTGGGGCGGCGGCGGCGACGCGGGTAGCGGCGCGTTGCAATCATCATCATCATCATGTCAGCCGAAAGACGTCCACTGCTGGACATAGGCCTCCCCCAAGGCTTTCCACTCAGACCGGTCTTGTGCTTTTCGCATCCAGCGCGGTCCCGCGATCCTGACGAGGTCGTCGCTCCATCTTGTTGGAGGCCTACCTACAGCTCGTTTTCCGGTCCGCGGGCGCCACTCCAGAACCTTCTGACCCCATTGGCCATCAGTCCTGCGAGCAATGTGCCCCGCCCACTGCCACTTCAGTTTAGCTATTCTTAGGGCTATATCGGTAACCTTAGTTCTACTGCGGATATCATCATTTCTGATTCTATCACGCAGAGAAACCCCGAGCATAGCCCTCTCCATAGCCCTCTGAGTGACTTTGAGCTTCCTTATGAGGCCCATTGTTAGCGCCCACGTCTCAGATCCGTAAGTCATCACCGGCAACACACACTGGTCAAAGACTTTTGACTTCAAACACTGCAGTAATTTGGACGTAAAGGTGCTGCCCCGCCCACTGCCACTTCAGTTTAGCTATTAGAAACTTTTTTAAAATTAATAAATGACCTTCGGAAAGAACGTACAAGGATCTCGGGTTTCATGTCAACTTAGTATTAATTTATTATTTATTTTACTAGTGTGCTATTATATATTTTTATATGGCATAGAGAAGGCAAACGAGCACACAGGCCACCTGATGGTAAGTGGAAACTGTGACCCTTAGACATTCGCATTCACAAGACTAAGACTGCAAATGCGTTGCCAACCCTGAGGACTAAGATGGAATACCTCAATGCTAGTCATTACACCGGCTGTCTTATCCCCAAACCGTAAAGCAACAATGCGAAATAAATAATTAAAATACAATAAATTTTAATGAGACATGTACCTATTTATAACAATCCGTCCCAACATTACTATCCCCGCCATCGCCCACGCATCGGCCAACCCTTTCCATCTGATCTTTAGACAAAGCTACCCTTTTTCACCAGGACTCCATAATTATAGCCGAATATAAAGTCTGTTCCTATTAATTCCGTTACTCTTATAAACAAATCAGTTTACCATTATAACTCCATATTCGCGTGCTTTTGAAGGTTGAGCATAGTCATTTTATTTATTTTAATTTTTGATCGCATAGAGAAGGCAAGTGAGCACACAGGCCACCTGATGGTAAGTGCAAACTGTGACCCATAGACATTCGCATTCACAAGACCGCAAGCCTAAGACTGCAAATGTATTGCCAACCCTGAGGACTAAGATGGAATGCCTCTAAGCTAGCCATTACATCGGCTGTCTTATCCCCAAACCGGGACACAACAATGCGAACACTGCTGTTTGGCGGTAGGCATATAAGACCTACAAAATTTATTTATAAACTTAATCATAGTCCTCATTACCATTTTGAGGTAGTAATCTCTATTTAACCTTGTGTTTTTGATGAAAAGCACTTACGGTGAAAATACCATTAGACTGACAGACTCTTGGCAAAAAGATGTTTCTTTTTACGAACTAATTTTGACATTGAAGATGTAGAGGTTTTAATACATTAGATTGATAAGAGAGGTTTCGTCTCTGTCGCACCCAGCATAATAATACGATGATGATGAGAAATATAAAATCAACCTTTTAAAACTAGTTAGAGGTAACATTATATTCTCATCACTATTTCATCATTATAAAGACAACTACAGTCAGCTGTATACCTGTTATTGTCATTGGCAGTCTCAACACACACATACTTAAATGTGTCTCTTATATAAAAGGCATAACATGAGTTTAATGTGTAGTTTAATGGATTTAATTAGGACGCAGATTACGGCGACACCAGTAGTTAGTTGCAACTAACGAGTAATCTTGTCTAAAACCGGGAACCGTAAAGTGAGAGGGAACTATAGGTACCTACCTATTTAAAACAAAAGTAAAATTTCAATTGATTGATTCAAGATGAAAAAAAAAAATCGTCAAAATCTACCAGCGCTTCGCAAGAGACCACTGCTGAGAAGAAACGCCGCAAGAAACTCAACAGTCAGTCGTTTTTTTTTAAATACTACTTATGATATTATACAATTATAAAGCTTAACCTAGCATGATGGATGATAATAAAACAATGAATTGAACATAAAATAAAAATAGAAATAAAAAACATTCAAGCGTAGCTAGACCAGGAAAATGTGTCAAAACTAAGAATTTTCATAGGGAGTAGTAGTAATAAAAAAAATATTATACATTTAAAAAAAAAAACACTTTCCTATGACAGTGCAAGACAACCACCACATACAAAGTTTCGATACATTCTCCTAAATAGATCTCCAACCAACCTCTTTTTAAATAATTGTAATGTTTTAAGTACTTGAATTGGAGAAGGAAGATTGCGGAGGCGCGTCGTGGCTGCTGAAGGGCCCTCGCCGATCGGACTCCCACTCGGCTGGCAGTAGAAGCAGTACTGCAGTAGCACGCGAGATCGATCATTAAAGAAGAGAAAAAAAAAGTTTATTCAGACATCTAACAAAAGATAAATAAATCTATAACCAAACCAAAGAGACAAATGTGGCTGACCTATATGCCAGATGACGAGAAATGGTCCCAGCTGATGTTGCTGGTTGTAAAACCAGCGCTGTACTTCCGCAGGGACCATTTGGTGATCAAGGCAGGCCGCACAAGCAAAAACAATAAAATAAAAAGTCTAACAAAAATCCCAACTGCTGTTTGGATAATGTCGTCAAAGTAATGTTACTTATCGTGTACAGGTGTAGTGCATAATTACTTTCCTTCGTATTTTCACGGAAACGTACGAAAGTGTCGTGCTACTTCAGTCAACCTCAGTACTTTTTGTACTGTGACCGACAGAAATAGCAAGACGCGTTTGTACGTTTCCGTGAAAATACGAAGGAAAACAATTATGCACTACATCTGTACATATTCTTCATTTCACCAATTTCACATTTAAATAATTTTAATATACTTACCCTATGACACAAGTGGTTAAGACGAATCTAACCACGCATAATTTATTAAAATCGATGTAGTTACGCGCTGACATTGAGTCAGACATTACATACACCCCAAACACCTAATAACCCTCCGCGTGGGCTTTGCCACAGTCGGGTAAAAACAAACAACAGAAAAACATACAGTAAAACATTTCTAAAGAACAAAATACAGCATAAACAGAAGGCAGCGGAAGCTCTTGCGGCGTGATGAAGAAACAAAAGCCTTTTGTTTAAAAGGCTCTTTACAATCTAGCAGCTAATTGGTTAGTAAGAGAGATCGCATTAAACCTATTGACAATGCAGTCGCAGTTGAGAGAAGTATATCAGCCCCCCCTGAATCGGCACTAGTTGCATACCCCCCTCTCCCTAACCCACCCTGAACAATGGAACCCCTACCCGGCGAAACCTTGAAAACGTTATGAGAAAATTATCTCTCGACTATGTACACCGTCTAACCCGTATGAAACATATTCCAGCATAGCAATCTGGATTTCATTGTGAAGTGAAAAAGACGTACTAATTTGTTATTATGTTTGTAATTTAGAAGCGAGCTTGTGAATTGAATACCTTTAGGGATAGATATATATTCGTGAAATGAAGGGTTATGTACGCGTGTTGCAGAAACTCACATTCATGAACGAAAGCGTAGCGAAGACAGGTGCTAGTTATGTATAAAAATGCAATTTAAATCGCTACGCATCACACACAGCACAAACACGCCGCACAACAATCAAATCAGACCTCGCAACAAACATAATTTTGCCGTTGAAAGACTGTTATCCCCATACATCGACATAGGTCGCGGTCAGTTTACCAAAACAGCAAATAATATGGGGGAGGGACACAAAAATAAGCGCTTTAAAGCTTAATAAACGGATCCTTTAATCGAAAAATAGTTTTCACAAATCCACAATATTTTTGAAAGACCTATCCTACAAGACCCGATGGGGTAGAGGAGAAAAATAAATACATCCCCACGTTACGTGTAGGGGAAGGTACACTAAAAAAAACTGAAAAACAAAGCTTTCGTCCAATAGCCGAGCCGCAGCAACCACTTATAAAGATGAAGAAGATGACCACATATTTATCACACGCATAGCTCTGACCATAAACAGAGAAAAATACATTTTCAGTAACGATGCATTGGCTTGGCTGACTTGGCGGTCCCTTAGAATATAGATAAGTTTCTACTTTGGAGCGCGGAGCGCCTACATGCTCTTGGCCACTATTGGTCTCATTCGATACCTAAGACTGTTATCGTCGGTGCGTTTGCTTATGGGTGGTCCTTCGGGGAACTGAGTTTTTGATGTCCGGGGGCTTAGGCCGGATTCGACCAAACTGGAGTAAGTTTTTACTCGAGAGTAAACCATTGTTTAATCTGGAGTAAGTTGATTTTGCATTTTACCAAATCACAATCTCAGAATAAGGTACTACATGCAAGTAAATATTTACACGGCCGATTTTGGTGGAGTAAAGGAACAAACTGAGAGTAAGCTATTGTTGTCAAAGTCACTTGTCAAATGATAAACAAATTGTCAATATGATATGACATTTCTCCAACTGTATTTACCTACAAAATTAAATGGTTACTTAGTTTAAAGTAAGGCCAGAAGAAACAATATGACACTATTCCTTGTCGGTTTATACATTCGTTCATCATTCACTCTTACTCCACAAATCAATAATACCGAGTTTAGCCTACTCCTCGAGTTCGTTGGTAAAACGTAATCCTAGTTAATCAGGAGTCAATTCCAAGAGTAAAATTATTCCCGTAATAGTTAGACTAGTGTAATTACGTGTTTGGTCGAATCCAGCCTTAGTCAAATTAACTCTATAGTAAAAGATTTTTTTTAAAATAGACTGGCATTTGTAACTGGGATATTGAGTCGGTTTGTTTTACAATCAGTACCAGTGCGAAAAAATAAAAATAAACCATTATTCCGACTACTATCTTAAATTCAGTCAACTTGAACAATATTTTGAGTAGCCAGAGTGAATATTGTTAACTACCAGAATTCAACAAGTCGTTTTTATAACTGAGGATACAAGGTTTGTCCGCCATAAAATTCTCATTCCTCTGCCGCGGGCTTCAATCAGAAGCATCATAATGACCCTTGAGGAGTTCCTCAAGGGTCATTATGATGCTCAGGTTACTTATGCTTATGAGCCACCCATCGTAGTTATGAGGGGTGGCTCATAAGCATAAGTAACCTGCTTGGCCATGAATGTAATGCGAAAATAATACCGACCGGTAAGTATTCGTATTCATTGGTTATTCTTTTTCAAGTTTAAAGAACTAGCGGCAATTCCCACGCGGGCCAACTGTGGCGAGTTATATTTAAGGAGATAATAAAATTAATCGAGACTCATGCAGTCAGTTTAACAGACTAAAACAAATGGCTATCAATTCGACACGTTTTGGTAAAGTCAAGGAATTAGAATTTGTCACGCACCTTGGTTCCAAAGCCAATCTGACATTCTACAGCAAGGTTGAGTTTCCTACCAATTACAAATGACTTGCCATCTCTAATGACGATCCCATCATCAAGCAGATTTTTTTTGAAACGGGTTGCATATTAACTTCCGTGACCGTATCTATGTAATATTATTGGAAATGCAATATGTTTTATAAACATATGATATTACTAGTAGTGTAAGTTTAGTTAGTTAGTAATAGGTTATTAGCAGAGGCCGGAATTTTCGTAGCATTTTTGAGCTGTCATAGGGACTTCTCGTTTATCGACTTCCTGATATATATTTTTTATCGATACATTATAGAACACAACATATTAAAGAAGACTTAAAGTAGAGGTAAACAACAGGCGGTCTTATCGCTAACGAGGGATTTTTTTCAGATAACTATTGATTAGCTAAAAATTTGAATTAGAAATTTGCAATGAAAATAATCGGTAGCAATTCTTGATGAAATTTCTTTCGAAAAATGTTTAAAACGCATACGAAATACACAAATTATTTTAAAAGAAACAATTAAATATTATTATTTTAATTCCTATTTATAATTTCCAAAAAGCGGTTATCCAAAGGTCATCTCGAAGAGATCGCTCATTCGCGATAAGAGCGCCTATAGTTTAACCCTGCTTGTAATCATATTTTAAATATTATATTATGTATTTATCGATATACACATGGATATCGGAAGTCGATAGACGAGAAGTCCCTATGACAGCTCGAAAGTGCTACGAGAATTCCGACCTCTAGTTATTAGTCTTACTACGGTCAAAATGAATCATGCAATACTATGCATACACCCAAGCATAGACACTTTCATCAAACCATTCAAAAAAATGTTGAACAGACTTCAGTTCAAGTGCTGATGACTGGCGAAAGATATCCCGCCTTTGAATCGGGCACTTGTTGCGTTGCAGGCGCTTCCAGCACCCCCCCTTTATCGCTATTCCACCCCCTTTAATGGTTCCCGGAAACCGGAAAGAGTGAAAACCGAAAAAAGAGTGAATATATTGAGGTAGGTTGTGTTATGCTCCGATTTGAATTCGTTTTCCAATCGAATGAGTCCAACTCCCTTGTAGTTGTTGTTTTACTTCAGAGTCTGTAATATATGAGGATAGACCCTTTGAAGACTATAATACTAATACTCTTTTTTAGTATGTCAGTCCTTAGACCATCACATCCTACAGCCATGGAGTTGTTGAGAGAGTTAACTATTTTTAGCAACTCTGTTTTATTTACAGGATTAAGAAATATAGTATTTGTGAAGTTATCTATTCTCATATCATCAAAACGAGGTGCCCTAGTTGCACAATTACTATTTACCTCTTTTACAAAATAATCATTAAATACATTTGCAATAATCTGCAAAGTTAAGTAACATTATGAGGTGAAGTTAGTCGCCTATTGTGTTGGTCATAAGATAAGCGATGTATTTCGAAATGTACAATAATATTTACTATTCAAACTTTTTTTTTATTCTTATGTATATATTACCTTAGAAATTAGAATGGTTCAAATGCTAGCCAAGCTAGTTCCAAGTACCTACTATAGAACCATGTCGACAGTGCATTGGTGGGTCATCAAGTACAGACCGGAGCCAGAGCCCTGATGGTGCTTTTTTAGGGTTCCGTAGTGAAACTATTGCCGTCCGTCCGCAGACTAGCAGAGACTCTTAGTACTAGAAAACTGTATTTGGCCACCAATTGCTACGCCTGTACAGTCAGGGAATTGAATTTGTGATTACCGTAGCTCTAAAGTGTATCTGACATTCTTCAGCAATAAGGTTGAGTTTCCTATCAATTACAAATGACTTGGCAACTCTAATGACAATGACATCTACAAGCAGATTTTCTTTGAAATGGGTAGCACATTAACAAGAGAATAAAAGAGAACAATTGAGAAAAATCGCTTCTTGTATTTTATTATTTTACTTTCAAAAATGTTTGTTAGTAAATCCGCCGTAATAAAACATAATCTAAAAAAATAATTCGCTTTGGACAGCCTGAGACCTGTAGTAGGCCTCTGCCTATATTTTTAAGAGTTGGACGAGACAAAAGATATATTTCCCACTATTTGCACTCATAAGGTCCACTACCACTAGCCTCTGGCTAACCACTGGCGACTTAACTCTACAACTCCTTAAAGTTGTTACCACGTTGGACTACGGAACCCTCAAGACGACGACGTGTTAAGTCTTTTGTATTACCAAATATTACCATCTATCCTAGTATCCATCCATCCATGCATACACAAACACAAACCAATTTACCTCAACGTTCTATTATTATTCAAATAAAACGTTATCACAGTTTCATAATAAAACAATTTGTTTGGCACTTGTTACGACTTGTAGCATAACGTCACTGTGACAGAGTTATATGGTTTCGATGCGCTGATAATGCTCGCTGCTCAGCAACATATTTACGCCACCACGGAAGTAGGTACTTGTTGAATGCGCCCACCCTCTCCCGCCTCCCCCCCCTTTTTACCCGTTCCCACCCCCACTAAACGAACTCTGAACCCGGAAATGATAGAATCTAGCGACCGCTGCTGGACTGAACGAAAAAGGTATGTGAAAAAATGCACTACCTCAAACAGCTCTGTCTGTCTCGTACAGTATTTTGACAGTGTCAGTTTAATTAATTAATGTTAAAGAGCCGCCATTTTGTGCATGCATAAGCATCAGAAACTCCTTATTTACAGGATTTTAAAAACAAGTATTTGTTTATGCATTACGCACCCTTAGTTCTAGGTTTAACGTAAAGGGCATTGGGTAATTTTGTATGAACATTATTGTCATATTTTTCTTTAGCGACCACATTTGTTTTTTTTATTATGGTTTGGAGAACCTTTTAATTCACTTTGATGTACTACGTTTTTGGTACTACAAGCATGCCCAGGTATAAATATTTATTTAGAGTATTACATGATGTAACGAAATAATTCGTCACTTCTTAAATAATGCATGACTTTTACAAATGACTTCACTTCATCCAAACCCCTTGTGATTTAATTTAAAGAGAAGGCAAAAGAGCACACGCCTGATGGTAAGTGGAAACTGTGACCCATAGACATTCGCATTCACAAGACTGCAAGCCTAATACTTTGACTTTGACGACACGCTGGCCTAGTTGGTAGTGACCCTGCCTACGAAGCTAGCGGTCCTGGGTTCAAATCCCGGTAAGTGCAAATGTTTGTGTGATGAGTGCGATTTGTTCCTGAGTCATGGATGTTTTCTATGTATTTAAGTATATATTTCTCTATTTAAGTATTTATATCGTTGTCTAGTATCCATAGTACAAGCTTGGAGCTTAATTTGGGACTAGGTCAATTGGTGTGACATTGTCCCCTGATATTTATTTATTATTATTATTATTAATACTGCAATTGCGTTGCCAACCCTGAGGCCTAAGACGGAATGCCTCTATGCTAGTCATTACACCGGCTGTCTTATCCCCAAACCGGAACACAACAATGCGAACACTGCTGCTTGGCGGTAGGTTAATGGCTAAGATCCGGACGGACCCTGCACAAGGTCCTACCACCCGCGGTTATAGTTAGATCACTGTTTTGTTGGGAAAATATTTATTTGACATAACGTAGGATTTATTTTAGGGCTCTCTGAATATTAACCCAATTAAAAAAAAACAACCTTGTCAAAGACTCTATCCCAAAATGATGAGCGATTATTGAATATTATAAATATCAAACTCTAGCTAAGTTAACTTCATTTTTCAAAGTTGTGAACACTAAAGTGTTCAACAGTGTAAGCACTGTTTTTTTTTAATACCCTATTAAGGCACCAGTGTTCAGCCAGGATCCTGTAGTCAGCCTTTCGCGCCTTATTTTGCTTGTAAATAGTGCTCTAACGCAAACTAGTGAATAACCTGTTAATTTATGGACGCCTTAATTCCTTATTGGTCAAATCCTCACATAATTGCTGAGGATCACGCGAGGGCGTTGTTAACGCAAGTTAAAACAAGTAGTAGCGCATCAGTCAAGCTTTACCATGTCCGCCATTTTTTTTTGTTTACTCACGGCGTTTTCTTAGCAGTTAATTAATGATTGTTTAAGTATTTGAAGATACATTGTTGAATGTTTTAATTTCTTTAAAAATTGAGGGGACTGGGTACTTTTTTTTATTAAAAAACCATTAATCAGAATTGCGGCTGTTGCCTGGATTTTTGAGCAAAAGAGGAAAGTACCATATTTTGCTTTAAGTCACGTATTTCATTTATAAACTGAGTTATGATTTTCTACGTAATTTATTAAGAAATTAAAATAAATATCGAATATAATTGTGCAGCATATTTATTAATGCAACCTGCATAAAACAAGAGGTCAAACTTCGAAAACTCGTTGAAAGGCTGACTACTGGTTCTATTACGCAATAAAAAAAAAAACAAAACCCCTTTTACACACAATTACAGAAACTACAAAAAATATGCATTAAATAACTCGTTTAATAAAACAATTAATTTTAACTGGGCCCCAAAACTATCACTTCTAAAAATAAGCTCTGCCAATCGCCGCGCCGCAGGAATCGAAATCGACCAATCAGCAACCACTTACCATTTTCCAGACTCAGGACCGATTCCCTTTCGGGAGACGTTCACTCAATTGTACCAATTAACTGCTGCTCCGGTATTATAGCGGCTGAGTCTAAGGTGCCGGAAATACCGAATGACGCGTCCACACCGGGATTGGGGCAGAAGGAGACTGGCTTCTCACCCCGGCCCGTTGGGGGGGTTTTTTACCCACCCAGCCTTTCCATTCGGCTCAAACGTGCGCAGCAACCACCACATGCACCGGTGTATTTCAGTAAAAACAAACAAATGACGCACGTAATCAACTATGCTAGGTCACCGCAAGAAAATGGTGTTAGTTACATCAGACGCCGAATCGACTATTGGAAAACCCGCCAAAGCAGTTCAAACTCAAACCTTTCGTATCTATTATGATTACTAAATTATAATCAGAATCACATAATTTATTTACGCTCAGTTTCAAGTCTGTCCGACAAGTAGAAGGTAGGTAGAATCGACTTTAAAAATTGTACAATAGTTACCTATACATAGTTAATAGTAATATGTATTTATTCACATATGAAACATACAAAACACAGTAATAGTGAATTATTTTTCATCTTGAAAATAATAAAAGAAATCTCCCCTTTTTTTCCCGTTGGGGGTCGATTTTCGGAAAATCCTTTCTTAGTGCTCACTTACATCATGAAAGGAAAACCTGTACCAAATTTCAAGTTTCTAGGTACAGTAGTTTCGGCTGTGCGTTGATATTAGGGAATGCAATTAACCGATTAAATGTAGCATCGGTTAATTTACCGGTTAAGACGAAATTTATCGATTAACCGATTAATAACCGGTTATTAACCGATTGATATTTTTGCTTAAAAATAATGGTTTCCTTTAGGTTATTTAACATGAAAACTTGTGAACAAAGTGTAAATAAACCAGACGTATTTATTATGTGAAAACGTTTTATTTAGTGCTATAATTATTTCTTAAATGTTAGATTAGAGATCAGTATTTAGACCACCAGTATACTAGTTTAATTTCTACACATTTAGGACATTCAGTATCTTAAAAAAACAACAACTGTATAATAGAATGTTACTTATGGAGTTGTATAATATGAAAAATAGTTTTCCTCGTAACATCTTAATAAAATTATCTTTAATATAATATATATGGTCCCTGAGCTCAGATGATAACGTCCGAGGCATAGTGTCAAAATTATAACGGTGTTTTAGAAAGAGACCATTAATCGGTTAGCCTTGTTTTTTGTAGCGCGTAGAGCATTCTGTCTTTCACTCATAAACGTGTAACCGGCCGTTGCAGTGCAGTGCAACATATCTTCTTTTGTTAGAAACAAAAAAATAAAAGCGACACCAACGTTATTTGTTTCATTTGTGAAAATCTTATTAATTTTACAGCTCACTAAGAGTTTTTTTAATTGATATTATGCATAATTGCGTATATTGCGATATTTGTGTAATTTTAATATATGTATATTTAGTTTAATTTGTGTCGTCTTTCTAATAAAAACTTAACAAATGAAGCTTTTTGCAGATCACTTTTATTAACCGGTTAATCGGTTAATTTCATATTTTAACCGGTTAAGTTTTTTGGCATAAATTTTCGATTAAAATCGGTTAATCGGTTAACCGATTAACCGATTTGCATTCCCTAGTTGATATGTCAGTCAGACAGTCAGTCAGTCCGTTTCTCCTTTTATATATTTAGATATAGTACGTACCTGGCTGACTGAGCTTTGCTCGGTATTTTTTTTTCGAAAGTGTTCTAAAAATGAAATCAAGCTAGATCGATTTATCTCCCCGAACCACCTGCACACTAAATTTCATGAAAATCGTTGGAGCGTTTTTGAGACTCAGATTATAGTAAAACAATCCCTAAGTATTTTATGATAAGCTAGATACATACATATATATACGATAACTGCTCGCTTAAAGGTATTAGACAATATCCAACATGGGCGTTGTTTGTTTTTTGTTGTGGTTTTACTCCTTTTCTTGCAGCCAAATAACCCGGCGGCTGCGTACATCGGAACCCGGTGGGCGTCGGCCGCCGCCGCCATAGCCGCAAAACCGGCATTTAAACGCAAAGTTCGGACCGCGGGAAACGCCACGCGCCGTTCCAATCTTCGTTATGAACCGTACATTTTTTACTAATACATTTACGCGTACCGTGCAGGCGGCTAAAGAACCGCCGCCATTACAGTTTTCAAGATAAGCGATATTTCTCGCTCTATTAATTTTCCTATTCCTTTTATCATATAAAGGGTACAGCTATGTTTTATCTGGCATATTGTTCCTATGCCAGTTACATACACTGAAAAATCAGACCTTGTTTCTTTACGCGTCTGTTATTGGCAGAGATCGAACAAATGGTCGTCATTACTCGAAATAATAATGGATGATGATGGAACAATAAAATTACATAAATTGATTATTTACCCTCAAAATCATTTGGATCCTTTGCAAGGCATAAATAAATAATACAAAGTCTCTATGTATTTAAGTATTTATTCGTCTGTATTAGTATTTATATCGTTGTCTAGTACAAGGAGAGCTTAGTTTGGGGCTAGGTCCATTTTTGTGAGATCCTTTGATTTTTTTTTTATTGCTAGGTGCACTTGCCGTCCCCGGGCACGTCTAAATGGAGGGATCCGCTTATCGACAAACGTTGCATCGAATGTGTCATTTCACCGAATTTAGTTTCATCGAAAACTAATTCTTTATAGTTTTCAGGTTATCTTAAGCATTCGTTATGTAGGTTAGGTTAGGTCAGACTAGAGACCACAAAAAAATAAAGCCTCTGCACGTAAAAATGGCTGTCGATAAAATGAAAATTCAGCGAAATGAAACATTCTATGAAATGACTTTCGATATTTCAAGGTTAAACCCTAAATGGAACGAAGCAATTTGCCCTTTTTTCCCATTGAAAGTTAGGGAATAGATTTTCGGTGATTATTCCTCCGTGGGTGGTACTTATGTACGATTTTCAATTTTATTTTTTCTAGAATTACTAGTAAGTAGTAAGTAATAAATTATTGTTATTTAATTTGTTTGATTAAAATCGTCATTTCCACATTATTGCGAGTAATGATCTCTGGTATAGGTATTTATTTACATGCTGACTGACCTGCGTTTTTATCAAACAAACTCTTCCTTTTTAAATTAGCTACTAGGTATACATATATTTTTAATCAATTCATGTTATGTTCTTTTTTTTTAAAATAAATGTAATGTAGTGTTTTGAAGTTCATAGTTTTTATACAGTGCAAGCCTGGAAAAGAATTTGGAAAGTGTTGCCATTTGTAAGCCATATATATTTTATTATATGAACGGCCACTCGTAAAAGTGATATACTCGTACAGTCAGCGTCATATAGTTGGTAGCATCCAAAGTAGCCAAATAGTACGTTACACGTCATTATTACCGTAGTAACAAGGGCGTGTAACGAACTATTTGGCTACTTTGGATGCTACAAACTATATGACGCTGACTGTACCTATGATTTTTCTAAATAAACATAAAGTCTGGTCACGCTAAGTCTGCAGAATACTAACAACACCAGGATTTGAGGAGAAATAAGTATTGATACTTGTTATTATTATTTTATTTTACATGTGAGACATCTTTCGCTTAATACTTGATTATTTGAAAGAAACTATATGGGTTCCTTGTTGAGTGCAAAACTCTAAAAGTGTCGAACTTTGTCCCTAAAGTTGAGTATCCGAAGATTTAAGATTATCAAACCATTTCACGGTCCGGGGACACTCCGCTGATGCCAGGAGGGTAATGCTTACGCAAAAGCATGCCTTACGCAGTACGCAGGATAGCTGGGGTGAAACCTAGGCAGTCTTGCAGGGTGCTTTTCATAACGCACCGGATATTGACGCACGACTCAGTTTACATCTCAATCTGTTGCCTCACTTAAATCTAAGGTGAAGAAGTACTGGCTTGACTCTTGTGCCTGATCTAAGACTGTCCTTTCTACTTTTCATTCTTATATTAAATTTATTAAATTTAATTTAATATACACTCGCGGACTAATAAAACGGGTCAGAGTGCGTTTTTCATACTAAAGAGGTTATTTCGAAGCCTTGGTTCCTCGCCAGGGAATGCTTTTAGTGAAATGTGATACCCAACTGAATGAATCTGCGGTTAACGCCGGAATAGTGCATGTTCAGAAAAACATCTAAAATGACAATAAATTGTAAGGAAATCCAAGTGCTGACCCAAACTCTCCCGCTGTGATGTTAACTGATTGTGCGATCTGTTAGGTATCTTAAGAACTTTTGACCTCCTCTATTGAACCTCGCAGTATCCACCATTAAAACTCACTCAAAACAACCCCTGGCGATTAACCAAGGCTTCGAAATAGCCTCGTTTGTATGAAAAACGCACTCTGAGACTCTGACCCGTATTATTTGTCCGCGAGTGTATAATACTACGTATTTATTTGCTATTATTATTTTTATTTTCTGTTTCTTTAATTGTACCTTTAGCCATCCGTTGTTTTTATTTATCTCTCAATCGCTCAAAGGGATAAGTTCGCCTTTGACATTCCTTATGACATAAGTCTTATATGTGTTTCTGTTTCTTTTTTAAGTTCGTTATTTTCTGTTTGTGCAATAAAGAGTTTACATACATACAAACATCTTCCAAAATATGTTCGTTCTTACGCAGAAATTGTTGATCTTTCAGATGAGTTTTGGTTTTGTGAGGAGATCGATCATAAAATATACTTAAGTACGAGGCGTCGCTTATCATGCTGCTGCCACTATGATTAGGCCAATCAGGGGGCTTGCAGCACTGCATTGTCGTATATTCTTACCCCTAAAGTGTTCCGAAGAATAAACGAAACTATTGAGTTTTAATATAATACTAGACATAGAAGATACAAATAAATGAAAAAAAATGCTTAGCCAGGCTTTTTATTATATTCATCCGGTTGTCTTATCCTACTAGGTTTAGTGTCGCTTTTAATATATAATATTCGTACGCGTTAATATTTTTGGCAAGAATATCCGCCACACGGGGCGTTTAAGAACAGTTCCCCGTTGCATGCCACTTAGGCACTGGTCCCACCGCCGGCTACTGACTATAAGCTAGTAGAACTACGAACTACAAAAGACTGGGCGAGCGGCGAGAAGCGAGTAAAGTTTTGATAGTTTTGACGCTCGGCAGGCATCGGCGAATACCGCTGAGCTAGTTTTATAGTCGATAGCTTTTATCGCTGCGGTCAACTAGTAAACAGCGGTCCCACCGCCAGATATCGGCGAGCTCGGCGAGCAACGAGTAAAATTCTGTACTAGAAACAGTTGACAATCGGCGGGAGGCTAGTAAAAATTCTAGGGGGGTGCGCCAAAGTTGAACTAAATTTTTAATGTCGATTATCGGAAATCCGAAAATGTTGTTCCTAATAATTTACATCCTAATAATCACTACTCATTACTACTTTGTTCCTAACGCTCTGAATTCCTAATCATTCAACTTCATAATGTCCGTTGCAATAAACATCGATCATACTACTATTTGTTTTCCTATATTTTCTCAACATAACCATCTTCTACCACATAGAATACGTTAAAATAAGCACATTTTACTTGAAAAACTTTTCTCTAAAGTTAATAGTGACTGAGATCCTAAGGGTCCGTCATTACGTAGGCAGTAGGGAATAGGGACTTAGTGGCAAAACCGACTCGGATCGCGGATAGGTTAGAAGACGAAAGCGGGAGCTTCGCTCCCGCTTTCGTCTTCGAGGTTATTTTTTTTTATAAAAGAGCAGATCATCTTTAACTTTAAAATAATCTTGCGTAAAGTCCTGTACTCGGAAAGTAAAGAATGTTATTTAAAAAAAAAATAGGAGTTTACAAAAAGTTACATCAGTGACATTAGCACTTAAAATTTTAAGAGATATGAGTTTTATGAGCTACGTTAATAGTAAAATAAATTGTAGGAACGAAATTTTTAGGAAAACATTTTTTAGGAGCAGTGATCATTAGGAGTACAAATCGTTAGGAAAATCAATTTCGGGTGATAAACTTTAGCGAAGCCAATATGGACCCATTCTAGGGAATTATAGCTTACTAGCCGGGCGTTGGGAGAGTGTCCTCGCCGGCAGTGTGAACAGCGAGCGATGAACTATAAATATATATCTCTCTTTTATTTACACGGAAGCGATTATCTTTTGTTCGTTTCTTGGGCTAGAAAAAAGTCGATAGTTCATATCTCACTCGCCGGCGGTGGGACCAGTGCCTAGGGTAAGAACCCGTGTGTCATCGGTCCCACGCTATGAGCGTCAATTTGCCAAACATTAAAAATACAACCCGACGAAGCATAGCCACGAGCGCTTGCACAACGCGCGTTAAAAAGCCTTCGTTTGGAACAAAAGTATTTCTATGGATGCGTTCCCACGTGAGCGGATTTTGAACGCGTTGCTTTTTAATATCGATTACCAACATTCGGCGGTACTCATAGAGTGTAAATTAGGCCGTTTGTATTTAAAAACGCTTTTTTAACACGCGTTGATAAAACGCTCATGTAAATATGGGCTTGATATCAGCTTAGAAACTTGCTATTAGATTATCCATTATAATCTGTGGATAAAGGAACTGAAACATCGGGCAAGTGATCATTTGGAGCCGCCTTATGATAAGCCACTAGTGGCAACCAGCGACACACACAGAGTCTTCTCACACACCCCAGGTGGGGTTGTCCTTTCCAGGGACGTTTCCCTCCAAGGCGGCAGCTCACGCGGAAGGGCGCGATTATTTAAAAAAGAACACGCAAATAGGTTTAAAAACATCGCTGATTCGTAACGATTCTAATTATGCAAGATACCACAGATACATCGATAGCTTTTTAGCTGCTCTATCAGCCCTTGGCGGGTTCTGCGACACCCTCTATATCCTGTGCTTCTATTCTAGGCGCTAAAATCCAAATCGTATTTGGCTTAGGGAATAATTATGACTTATGATATGACATAGCTAATCTATACAGCTGACTTTACGCTGAGAAAAAAAGATAGAGCTATATACACGGTGGGGCCTGTAACTAAAACAAACAATTAAAACGTAGATTCTTCTCCTCAAACTACGCAACGTTTGTTCGACGACTTTGAAAAAAAACTTGCGGTTTGAATTTTATTACATTATAAAGTTAATTCGAACACGCAATGTAACGTACTATGAAATTGGTTATGTCTGTAGAGTGACAGGCGATGTCAATTAGACGGAGTTTTAAGTACATTGAAAATAGTATTTACTTTGAAAAATGAACAATCTAAAAACTGTATGATTTTAAAAAGTTGCTAAACAAAAGTTGTCTAGTTTGAGGAGTAGAATCTACGTTTTATATTTTGCTTTAGTTACAGGCACCACCGTGTATAACTGCTTTAGCTCTGCAGCTTTTTCCTTTTAAAATTGCCTTGTTATTATTACCCTCCTGTTAAGTTAGGTATTGTTTATTCGGCCGCCTTTACTGAAGCAAATAAGACCTATTAAAACGTGGACAACACGATAACAGATCCAGAATTAAATGTTTTTCACCGCGTTGAAAAGAGGCCATGTACAATGCATATTCATTCGTACAACAAAGCATCACTCATCGATTTCAGCTTAACGTTTACCGGAATACATATTTAATCATAATAATGAGGGCGGCACGTACATCTGGCGTGTGCTCGTCGAGTCTTAATAAGCTTATTAACAGGGGTTTTACAAGCAGTTAATACCTTACAGTCGTATTATGGTGTAGGTAATTTTCCTGTTACTGGCAATCAATTCTATTCGTTCCGTTGAAAATACACCGTGTTTTTTTTGATTTACGATAACTTTAAGGGAACGTTCTTTAGGTCAAACAAAGTTAATTTCCCGAAGACAGACAAATGATAAGTCTAACGGTTTTAAAGATATTTAATTTTTAAATTTAATCAGTTAATCACGTTAAACTAGTGTAAAAGGCTCTCTTAATTGATAACAACAATTTTCTTTTAATACTTTATATGACTCTTATGAGTAAAGAGTTTCCAATTGTTAGGTTTGTATACGCGTCAATACAAAGTGACAATCTTGTACCTGTCAAGGGTTATCTTTACTTGTGTGTGTATGTCACGCCAACATAGACGTATTTGACACTGATTATTAGTTAACTCTAAAGGCCCTTTTAGAATGACCAAAGATAAAAGATTTCATTATTTTGTACTAAACCGAAAAAAAAATTTTTTTTCGCAGTATTTAAAAATCTAATGTACCAATTAGTTTCTATGGATATACCTAGTAATATGCCGAAGTTATCGTAAATCAAAAAAAACACGGTGTATATTTACGCACAAATAAATAAGCACACATGGGCCGAGGTTCTAGGCGGTACCCACCCGTCCATCATCTTATCCTTAAACCTACCAAGCAGTGTTTGCATTGTTGTGTTCCGGTGCGGGGATAAGACAACCGGTGTAATTACTACTAGCATAAACGCATTCCATCTTAATCCTGTCAACGCATTTGCAGTCTTGAGAATGCAAATGTCTAAAACTCCGGGTTTCAGATTCAAGTTTCCACCAGACTGCGTGCTCGTTTAAATTTTCCGTGCAAATAATAACCCCTCTTTATTAAGGTTACGGAACAAATAGGGGGAGTAGCGGGAGGCGAACTAATTCTACACGTACGGTCAGTGAAGAAAGTGGTGTACCAGTTTTGACAAAAGTTTATGTGAGATCCAATTATCGCTAAGGTGACATTTGTCACTGCAATAATATTGCTGCAAGGGAAAATCTAAGTTTTTGTATGAGGTTGGGTTGCTGTTTGCTGGCTTGTTGACAACATTGTAAAACTATTAACCAATGGGGATATAAAATTGTAATTTAGAGCTAACTAGAGACCTCTCTTCGCTTCGATTTATCTGACTTTTCTATCACACTCGCGTAACCAGAATCTGTCCCACTCAAAGAACTTTTTCATATCACCTACTCGGAAAGGGGACTTTTCTTCCCTGCTACGAGGGATCAAAGTGGCACTTTTCTGTTCAAGGACATTTTGTTGCCAAATTTGATAATTGTTGTTAAGTGCGATAATTTCCTGTTGTTAAATTTGATAATTTCAGCATTTCTAGAATGTGTGAATAATTAAATTTGTGTCATCACTAAGATCTTTTATTTTCCTCATAGGTGATGTGAAAAGCAGTATGTGTCATACGGTAGCAAAATTATTTCCACCTTGGGCGTTAACACTTGAATCCCTCACTACGCTCAGGATTCTATTTTAGAATTTCTCGCTACGCTCGGGATTCAATTGTAGAATCCTTCGCTTCGTTCAGGATTCAATGTACGCCCTCGCCTTAAATATGTCATTTTGCTCCCTTGTGACACAATCTACTAAATTAAATGTGTAGGGATAAAATAAAATCGAGAAGTAAAAAGATCGGAATTTGCATTGCTTTCCGGTGCATGAATCCCTGGCCGGAAGTAAAACACCCATCGCGTGCAACGTAATTAAGAGCTGGGGTATGCATATACCCCCGCCCGCCCCCACCACCACCGGCATCCAATTGAATTGTACTCCCTATTAATTGACAGGTTGAAAAGCGAGGGATGCGTTACCGTTTGGTTGTGTGATGGCTAGATCAAGAATAGGATATGTTACTGTAGAAAGATGTATGCACAGAGCGAAAGTGAGTGGAAGGGTCGGAAGGGGCGTAGGCGTACTTTTGCGTATCAATTCGAAGAAATACTGGAAAAGGGCCGAAGCTTAAGTGACTGAAACCAACGTGCGTACACGACTTTTTTTTTTGTTACACACATACTCGTAAGGCAAACGAGCACACAGGGCACCTCACGGTAAGTGGAAACTGTAACCCATAGACATTTGCATTCACAAGACTGCAAGCCTAAGACTGCAAATGCGTTGCCAACCCTGAGGACTAAGATAAAATGCCTCTATGCTAGTCATTACACCGGCTGTCTTATCCCCAAACCGGAACACAACAATGCGAACACTGCCGTTTGGCGGTAGGTTAATGGCTAAGATGGTGGTAATGATCCGGACGGACCCTGCACAAGGTTCTACCACCTGCAAAACTGACTTGATGTATGAATGTGGAAGAACCGAAAGATATTTGTTAGGACCGTTAGCCGGTGGAAAGACGTCGTCTGTGCCTGTTCATATATTGTTAATGCGTAAGTGTTTTGCATTGTTTCGGCTTCACCGTTCAATACTAGCTATACTAGGATTTTCTTTAGATGATCGTGACAGCAGCATTTCGTAATTTCAATCACTTATACTCACAAGCGATGTGTCTAAGAATAGGCGATAATTTATTTAAATTCCTCAATGGCGTCGCTAGGTTTGTCCCGATGTAGTGTTTATGTTAATTTAAATAAATAAGATTAATAACTGTTTAAATGAGCTGTTAGTCTAATCATCTAAGGAAAACCCCAGTATTTGTGAGAAACACGGTTTGGAAGAAGATTATTTTGTATTAAGGTTTTGCATTCTTTGTTTTCATAGGATTTTCTGAGTGCGATCGTCAAATGGTTCCTTTAGGGCCTACGACGCCTAATGTGGTCACAAGCTTCCGTACCACAGCGCCTCTGACGACTATAAAGTCAGTTCCTATTCACTCCTCCAATGAGAGTAACAAGTAATTGTTTTTGGATAGAGGATGAAATAGTGATGAGTAGACCCCGTTATCTTGTCGCACTGAAATTGTTTTTCAGTAGAGCTTGATTGTGTTTTTTATCGACCTTCTTGATATCGATATTTATACACCGTGTTTTTTTTGATTTACGATAACTTTGGCATATTACTAGGTATATCCATAGAAACTAATTGGTTGTTTAGATTTTTAAATATTGCAAAAAAAAAATTTTTTTCAGTTTAGTACAAAATAATGAAATCTTTTATCTTTGGTCATTCTAAAAAGGCCTTTAGAGTTAACTAATGATCAGTGTCAAATACGTCTATGTTGGCGTGACATACACACACAAGTAAAGATAACACTTGACAGGTACAAGATTGTCACTTTAGATTGACGCGTATACAAACCTAACAATTGGAAACTCTTTACTCATAAGTATTAAAAGAAAATTGTTGTTATCAATTAAGAGCCTTTTACACTCGTTTAACGTGATTAACTGATTAAATTTAAAAATTAAATATCTTTAAAACCGTTAGACTTATTATTTGTCTGTCTTCGGGAAATTAACTTTGTTTGACCTAAAGAACGTTCCCTTAAAGTTATCGTGAATCAAAAAAAACACGGTGTATAATGCAATTTAATTTTCGCCTTCGTTACATAAACATGAAAGGTAGCCTATGTGTTAATCAAAGGTATAAGCTGTTTTTAGTCAAAATTTCACCATTATCCGTCCGTTAGTTTTTGCGTGAAAGAGTAACAAATATCCGGATACATACATACTCACAAACTTTCGCGTTTATAATATTAGTAGGATATATTTTTATACAAAAGTAATAGAACCTAGTGACTCCTCTTTGAAATTATCAGTGACATACAGTATCGACATTTAGATAGTCGATAAAAACAACATTCACGCTCTACTGATTAGGAATGACAGTGCGACAAGATGACGGGGTCGAGTAATTAGTTTATTAAAAAGGTTGAATAAACGTATAGTCACCATCATCATCGTATTAATATGCTGGGTGCGACAGACACCTCTGTTATCAATCAAATCTATCAAAACATCACTACATTTTCTGATGACGTGATACGAAATGTCACGTGATCTACCAGTGACGCGATTGGTTTAAAATCGAAAAGCTAGTCAGCGCAATTCATCTTAGTAAGGTCCTCTGGTGTGGTTTGTTAAATCATTCTCCCGAACTCATTATTTCTTTGTATTAAATTTTCCGTTCGCATTTTTCCCCGAACGCGATATTACCTAATTTTATTTTTCACCGTTCGATTTTATTACAGTCGTTTTTTTTGTTGTTCGACTTTTTTCCCAGTCGGTTTTTTTCCCGTTCGATTTCTACCTCAGTCGCACTTTTCCCAAAAGTATTTACATCGTAATTCGTAGGTAGGTTTAGGTTATGTTAGTTTTGTATCAGGCCCGGAGGGCCAAACCACCCAGAAATATCGAATCGTCGAATCTATATCTTCGACAAATTGGAACGGGAAAAACACGACCGTGAAAATATGGTGGTAGGAAAAGAAGCGACTGGATAAAACTCGCAAGCGGAAAAACACGACTGTGAATATAAACTGCCGCAGGAAAAAAGGCGACTGGTAATATCGCGTTCGGGGAAAAATGCGAATGGAAAAATTACTACGAAGAAATAATGAGTTCGGGAGAATGATCTAACAAATCTGTACCATTAAATTAATTTTATTAATGATTTAGTTCTCAACAAAAAAAACTTGATTTCCGGGATAGATTTTGAAACGCTTTAAGCGTTTATTCTGGGCAGCACGTCTAACTCCTATACGAAGATATTCATAGTTTAGAACGCGGAGATGCAAATAGAGTACATTTTATCCTGGACATGATAGTTTCCGACGGTACAGCATTAAGTAATGCTCTGATCCATGGACAATAGCTCTTGCGTAAACAGAAATTCGGACGAACGTAATTAGGGGCACCCCGTTTTAATATTGTGTATACTGCTCTGCTTCGTCGACGCGACGTTTCGTCCCTTCCACCCTCCCGAACACATGGTTGAGGGAGGCGATGGCTGAGATACGCGTCATACTCGTGAACGGGTGCTGGCTCTGGGGTCCGGTCTGTTTACGCTTGCAAGGACCTTTTTTCCAGTTAGTAAATTATCGTTCTGACGTAGAGATCTCCTCATGTTGTTCTCATTGACACTGTTTTTATATTTTATGCGTTTACGTTTGCGTTTGTTTTTTGAGTTTAAGTTTGTAATGTTTGTTTTTGGTTAGTTTTAAAATAATTATTTACTAATTGGAATGCAGGTCTCATTGTATTTTATGATTGAAAAATTGGTGACCTGTCGTTTCGCCGAGTTTAATTACGCAGATTTTTGATTCGCAGACAACTATTGGCAGACCTTTCTTTTGGCCGAGTAACGTTTGGTATAATTTCGTTACGCCTATTATTTGTTTCGCCGAATAGTCGGTAGACCGGAAAGCGATACGCAGAGTTACGTTTAGTCGATTGTTTGTTTCGTAATTGTTTCATTTTACCGAACAACTGTTCGTCGAAACATGATAAGCAGAGTTGTGACATGGCATTATTATTGTTTAGTAGATTTAAGGTTCAGTTGATTTTTGTTTCGGCATTTTTTCAGGTAAGTAACTGTACAACTGTTGCATTTTTATGGAAGACTAATCAGGGCAGATCTGACTCGGACAGGTTAGGTTAGAAGAACCTTCGAGGTTATTTTTTTTTATCTGCCCAGTAAATAACAAACACAACAAAGTCAATTTAAAAATTTCATCATGCCCAGTGCAAAACGAAAAGGTGGGAAACAGTTAATATGATGATGAATAATAGTTGAACCGTTTAAAAGCGAACAGTTGTTCGACCAAACATTCAAAATGTGTAGTGATTAATAGGCTAAACGAATTCCTGCCAATAGTGGTTCAGCTTACTGACTCATAAGCCAACTAAAACAGCTGCTAAAGGTTGAGTTACGATACGTTAGTCTGCGATACAATACATCTACTAACAAATCCATCGGCGTACCGTTACTCGGCGAAACGTTGCCTGCCAATCAATAATCTGCCAAATAATTGTCGGCGAATCATTAGGTAACCTGAAAAATTACCTTCTGCTGGAGTGCTTCTTCTTCGCATTGATGGAGCTACTAGATTCACTCCGTATTACCGACGCGTAATAAAAAAAGCCCCATGTGGCCAATTTACTTACATAATAAATAATTTTAATATTGAATTTTTGAATGTTCCCGTGAGGTTGTGGCTGAAGGCGACCCTAAAGTTCTATTGTGATCCTTCGTGTTTGATTTTTTGTGCACAATGCAAGTGCAATTGGCTCAACCGATAAATGTTTGTATGTTTTGTTTTATGTAAAACTAGATCTATTAAGAAAATAAAACAAATCCACAGTGAAACACATTTAATTGCACAAAAACCTTAAAATTACACATATTTTTTTAATGATTTATCATTAGTGATATTGTTTATAGTCTTGAGAATGTATACATCTCCTACATACTACGACACTACAATAATTATATTGATTATATATACTTAAAGATATGAATCATGTACCACCACCACAAATCGCAACACAAAGAGAAAACAATAACCACATAGGTTTGGAACTAAATTTCAGTAAATGCGAACTTTTCATTCAAAACTCTTCCTTGTATTATTTTGTTATAAAACAAAAATTTGACGGTCTAACACTAAACATAAAAATAGTTGACCAAAACTCCCACAACCGCCTAGGGTCTCCTGTTTTTGAAGACGCAATTCCAGCCTTTAACAAAACATTGTTTTAAATTTTCTTTTCTTTTACAAATAAGTCAACATTATGTTCTTTTGTTTCTTAAATTCTGTCTTTTTGTTCCTAAATATATGTACCTGTTTCACTGCTGCCCATCTATGTTTTTAATTCCGTGGAGTATGCGCCGACTGCTGGTGTGGGACTCTACTTGTGACAGTTTAGCCTCGTCACACCACAGCGGAACAGTAAATAAACCATGCGCGGCGGCTGAGGCGACCGAAACCACGAAGAATAAGGTCTCGGTACAGAATAGCACTTGATTCTTATATATATACAGTGTGTGGCCCAAAACCGGGACGAAAATAGTAAATGGGGATTCTTTAGAACATTTCAATTAACTATCACAAGAATCTAATATTACCAAGTCTATAATTTTGGAGAAAACAGCCTACAAAGCGCAGCGTAGGGCGACCCCCGCGAGATGGACGGACGATTTGGTCAAGTCCGCGGGGACCCGCTGGATGCAGGCCGCTTCCAACCGGGTGAGGTGGAAATCTTTGGGAGAGGCCTATGTTCAGCAGTGGACGACCTATGGCTGAAATGATGATGATGATGAGCCTACAAAGTTAAAAATCGTAGGTAATGTATTTTCCCGTTGCGATATCGTCGCTTGGCCACTTGGTACGCGGTATGTCTGAGTACAGGGTGCCATTGACAACACCCGGTAGATTTAGCGGTGTTTGCATTACATTGAATTTGCTATTAAGTTTGTTAGAAAAAAAGTTTTGATTTTAATTAGGGAAGACCATTATAATGTAATTACCGTCTATAGAGCCCCTGTTTTTAATATTATCCCCGGTTTTGGGCCACACACTGTAAGTATATATACGAAAACAGTAGGTAACCTTCTACTTATTTAACAACGATGAAATTTCCATACAGATTTCTACCCTAACCTAACCTAACCTAACCCCTTTTCCGAAATAGCCGTTAGTTTTTATATTCTTATCATTTTTTTTTATGGCATAGAGAAGGCAACCGAGCACACAGGCCACCTGATGGTAAGTGGAAACTGTGACCCATTGACATTAGCATAAGACTGCAAATGCGTTGCCAACCCTGAGGACTAAGATGGAATGCCTCTATGCTAGTCATTACACCGGCTGTCTTATCCCCAAACCGGAACACAACAATGCGAACACTGCTGTTTGGCGGTAGGTTAATAGATAAGATGGTGGTAGCGATCCGGACGGACCCTGCACAGGGTCCTACCACCCGCAAAATCCACCCGCATCATGTCATTAACAATGATGTACACAATTCACATTTAAAAAATGACCGAAAACTGTTATAAATTTAATTTCACCTCCTAGGGCTGTTTTTCAAAATTGCTTAAAGCCATTTTTAAATTTTTAAACAGCCTATATATATACATCATTACATTAAAAAAAACTGATCTCGTTTATGAGTAGAGTTTATTTTACCCCCCATTTCAACACATTAAAAATCGACAACAGTGAATTTTTATAATACATTATTATGCATATTAAACAGTAACCTAAAATATGTATGACTTCCAAAGTCGCATGCAATTTTTTTTTCTTGTTTTTTTTTTTATGCCTGTATACAGTTAGCCCTTACAACATTTTCCATTTTCTACGAGTAATCAAATATAGGCCATGTGTAATTTCGAGACCAAAATTATGGCGTAGATGGAGGCGGTGGCGGCGGCGTCGGCGGCTTTGATGTGTCATACACTTGTGGCAAGTCCTCTAAATCTTGCATCCCTATAGGCATCCGTGGCGGCGACGGTGGCATCGAAATCGTCAAGAATTCCGGCTCGCTGAAGCGCCAAGGGCTGCTGGGTGGTACCTGACGCGACGTCGTTGCCACTTGAAGCTGGGGACAATTGGGACGTGGATCAATTTCCTACAGAACATTTTAGATTAGGTAGGTACTCGCCGCTAGATGGAGTTATTAGTAACAGGTGCACATATGTGTACCGACGGTTTTAAGAGGTTAGAAACAAATGCATTGACAGGATTGTGAAGCTAAGCTTAAATTGCGTAGTCGTCAAAAAAAACAATATTACTGTAACTCTGGGCCATTACGTTTCTAACCATACATCAAGTCCGATTTCCACGATTTTTTAATATGTTGTAGTTATTATGATAAACTAGAACTGTACGCTTTATTTCCTGTTTCATCCCTACTTGTAGTTTCTCATAACATGCACAACGTATTCAAAAATGGTAAAAATCGTGCTAGGTTTAGGGGAGGGGAGAGAAACTATCTCGTTTTGTATGGGTTTGGATGAGGTATTTTTTTTATTGAAAGCTGGTTTTCTAACGATGGTTCTTAAGTAGGTTTCATGAAACTCTATATAGCCGTTTACAAATTATAGCGCTTTATTGTTCTATACATTAGAATTCATAACATATTCGAAAGAACGATAAAGCCCGATTTCCCGTAAATTTAACCCTAGGTTAACATTAAATTATTTAACGAAGTCAGTAGTGTAAACTTTAACAAATTAGCCTGTTAACCTGGGCTTAACAATGTGCAAGCGGGCGTGATACCGTGAAACAGCCGCCAGGCTCTAGTGAGTTTGGGCCGGTCACGTCTGCCACATGCACCCGGGCTAGCGTGGCGTAGCGTGGACTTGAGTAATTCTATGTTCTTTGACAAACAAATGATGAATGACATTCTGGTGGATGGAGGGGTAGAGTAGTGAACTTTAAACACCACACCCAAATGTCACATGAGTTTTAAAACTATTAATTTGATGGACTTTCACATACATTGAATACGCCGAATTACTCGACCAAGGCTGGAAAGAAAAAAGGTATTTGTTTAAATTTGAACTATGTGTACCTCTTCTTGTTGTTCTGTCGATGTTGCCCGAGATGTGGTTGCTGGTGCTGATAACTCATCAGGTCTTGCATCTATTCCTACGTCTCGAGTCACTGGCCGGATTGTGAGTGGCGCGTTGAAGCGCCAGCCAAAGGCCGGGGGCGTCGGCTGGCGATAAGTTGCACGGCGTGACTGGGGACAATTGGATCGCCAACGATTATATTATACTTAGTATGTATAGTACGAATCAAATAATTGAGAAATATGAAATCAATCTTGACACTGCACAACCATGAAGTTTCTGAATGTTTATAATGTTGACAGCGGTCGAACAATGCTGAACTGGGCCTGTATTCAACACGGTCAAAACCATATCGTTATTGTTCTACGCCTCTATTCCCGATGGGACATATCGTCTTTGATACGTTATGGTATTGTTTTGACGTCATCCGCCATCACTGTCAAGTAAATAAGAGCTGTCAAAACGGTGACAATACGGTAACAGCTCAAACACGATATGGTTTTTACCGTCTGGAATAGAGCCGCTGTTATGCCATTAACAATTCAATACGAAACTAGGGATGCATCGATACGCCTTTTCGCCGATACGATACCGATACCGATACTCTTATAAAAATATCGGCGATACCGATACCGATACCGATACGCTTTTTGTGAATTCAAAAATGAAGGTATAATAAATAAATCACAAGACAGATTTCTTTTTATTAATATAAGAATATACATAGGTTAATATTAGATAATTAAAAAATTTAGTAAGTAATCAAAATTAACATTGATAAGATTTTTGTTTACAAAACAAAGTAATCGCTCGTTGACACTACATTTTTAAATTAAAAAGTATCGTTGAATCGGTCATAAGAATATCGTCGATATCGATATATCGTCTAACCCGAAGTATCGCCGATATATCGGTATTAGTATCGGTATCGGATGCATCGCTAAACGAAACCTTAATAATATGACATGAATACTGAATAAAAAACATACCTTTGTCAGCCCATATAAATACGTAATTAACAAAATATATGAGCCGATGCTCATCAACCGAAACATAAATTAAAAAACTTCACTTTCAACAGTAAGTTAAGTAAAACACGTGCGCACTCAGTTGTTTCACGAAGCATGGAGACTGTATCGAAACGTGGCCGGGGTCGATTACCCTGCGTAACGTGTAGTGTACACCTTCCTTCGCAGCAGAAAAAATGGCTAGATTTTTCAATTTTCAATTTAACAGTAATGTCGGCCGAGTTTCAAACTATACAATAACAGGTCAAATACGATTTGGATTTTACCGCCCAGACTAGAGGCGCTGGTTTGTAAGATGTTTGTCAACATATTCACAAACGGGCCACTGACAAACAGCGGCGAGGGTCGTGGTCCGCCGTGCCCCGTCATCATGCTGAGTGGTGCCCTATTTGACAATATTGAATACTCTAAACGTTGTCATACTGTATATTTTGTTTTGTTTGTGTTACATGTATCGTGTGAAATTTTGTCTATATTGTCTACTCTATTCATTATCAATATTCAAGAACTTCATGGTTGTGCTGTTTCAGGATCGACTTCTGATCGGCCTGAATTACTGTAGAAACAAATGCACACACACGCGCACTGGCATATATGCACACACACATGGGTACACATATTTGGAACAGCGAGCCGTCCCAACACGGACTTTGCAAGTTCCTTAACAGAGCAATATAACGGTTTCATAAGTTCTTGGAGGACCTCAGTGCAATGCTCGCTGACCTCCGTAGAGCTTCCGACCGGAAGTCATGTCCAATGTCCATGTCGCGCCAACTCCCGTGATAGTCGGAGGCTCTGCGCTCGAAGTTGTTGACGACTATATTTACCTGGGACAAACGGTCCAGTTAGGTAGGTCCAACTTTGAGAAAGAGATCACTCGTCGTATCCGACTCGGCTGGGCAGCGTTCGGGAAGCTTCGCAGTACCTTTACGTCCAAATTACCGCAGTGTTTGAAGTCAATAGTCTTTGACCAGTGTGTGTTGCCGGTGATGACTTACGGATCTGAGACGTGGGCGCTAACAAACGGCCTCATAAGGAAGCTCAAAGTCACTCAGAGGGCTATGGAGAGGGCTATGCTCGGGGTTTCTCTGCGTGATAGAATCAGAAATGATGATATCCGCAGTAGAACTAAGGTTACCGACATAGCCCTAAGAATAGCTAAACTGAAGTGGCAGTGGGCGGGGCACATTGCTCGCAGGACTGATGGCCGATGGGGTCAGAAGGTTCTGGAGTGGAGTCCGCGGAGCGGAAGACGAGCTGTAGGTAGGCCTCCAACAAGATGGAGTGACGACCTCGTCAGGATCGCGGGACCGCGGTGGATGCGAAAAGCACAAGACCGGTCTGAGTGGAAAGCCTTCGGGGAGGCCTATGTCCAGCAGTGGACATCTTTCGGCTGACATGATGATGATGATGATGATAAGTTCTTTTGTCCTCAAAATGGCAGCCAATTAAAAGTGTTATTCTTTGAGTTGTTACGTAGAATCCGATCTACGTCATGCATTTCTAGTTTCAAGCACGGATCTAAAAATAAGGAGTAACCTCGTCTAATCAATGAGTGAAGCATGCAAAATGTCTGTACGTAAACTGTCACTCGTACTGTGGCTCCTTACGTTGTCTTACCTAGTGTATCTATGTGCGTGCGGTAAATCGTGTATAACGAACGAAAGTGCCGACCTTGCATACTTCACACCTTTTTAGTGCAACTTTACGTCCGTTTTTTTTTCGGTTCGTAGTTTTAAGTCGATTTATAGCTTTAAAAGGTGTCAGCAATCTTGTAAGTTGGCTCGAACTTACCTGTCCCATACGGTACCTAGATCCATGTCCGCGGCCAGTGACCATATTCCAACGCTGATGCTGGCGGAAGCGTCTGTTAACGCGGTGGGGTTGAGCAACTTCCTGCGCAAGCAACAATCGACCTTAGTGCGGAGTCTCACAAACAGGCGGAGAATGTGCGATAACGTCAAAATTCTTTTTTTTTTTAAATTATTTATGCAACAAGTAGTCACATAAAAAAATATATACAGGGTGGTACTCGATAAACTGCACGTATTGAAATGGATGAAATTTATAATTTAATTAATCGATAAAACGTTTATATTTAATTTAGCTACTTTTTTTTCCGCATATTTGAACTTGCACTGCAAAAACGATATTTTGTTTTCATAAAAACACGATTTTCCCACTTTGCAGATATTTAACCTTTTTTCTTGTTCAATTTTAGATCTAAAAACGTTGAAAAAATATAAAAAAGCAATTACTCAGTTTTTTTAATGGTCTAATAATGTTATCAATTATTATAACCCTAACTTACGTCAATACTAGATATGCATTTAGTTTTATCTTTATTGGGCAATTAGACCAAAGTGCACCGTCACAAGTAAAAGGAAAATCAAGTCACCGGAACTTTACTAAAAAGTTTAAGAATGTCTAAAAAAAAAGGAGCAAAAAAAAAAGTTTATCCGTCAAATTAACCTAAAATTTCATCCATATTAACAGTTTATCGCGTAACTATAAAAACATAATAAGACCTATAGTTCCATACATATGCAAGAAACAAAATTTCTTTTAAACAAGGTAAGAAATAAACTACCAACACGAGTACATATTATTTTATTTATTTTTCTCAAACATGCTATGTAATGTCGGCGTTATGTTAGTTATTTTAGGCTTCAAAGTGCCACGTTTCCGACGGAACAACTCGAGAGATACGAAATTGAAGGCCTAGGCCGGGAAGTTTTTTTTTTTTTAAATTTAATTTGGCCATGGTGGCTGTGTTTATGAAAAGGCTAAATAGCTGTTTTTTTTTTAATTTACTAAGCCGTGCATCCAAGAAAGCGTTTGCATGTTTATTTAAAGTACCAGGAGCGCAGAGGTAATTAGGAGGTTAGCACGATATGCGGCGAGCCCCGCGCGCGCCACCAGCGGGCCGGCGGGCGCGGCGGGCGTACTGAGCACTGTAGGTTACTTATGCACTCCTAGTACCTATTTGACATTGTAATTTGGTTCTCTTATTTATCGCAGAAAATTGTATGGCCGATTATCACTTCCCAACTCACGTTTCGCGTAAATTTATTTCGCCGAACGTTCATTTCCCAACTTATCAAATGTATTTGTTTTATTTGCCAACTTAACAGTTACCAACTCAACATGTGGTCTGTTTTTTATAATGTTATTTTTCAAAATGCCTACTTTCATGTTGTATAATGTTTTAGTTGGCATAATATTCATTTGGTTGTTTATTGTTTACCAAATTTTTTATTGAGTACCGTTTCGTTTAGCTTTTATACAGGTACCTTTTTTTGAAATACCTATTTTTTTTGTTTTTTTTGTTTTTTATTACAATAAAAAGTCGGCTTCGGTTAGCTCACGGTCAACCTAACACGCTCCTCCTCGCTTCGCTCGTCGTCGCACCTAACTGGACTCTGTTACATATGAGACTTCTGTTACTATACTATTTGTTATTTTTTTTCTTACTTATTTCTATCTTGCCAAATGTATGAAAAGGGAAATGTTGCATCAACTAAACGTTATTCGTCCAAGAGTTGTTAAGCCAAGTGAAAGATTTGACAAATGATGAGTCTGCCAAAAGTGTAAAGGCATTATAATAATACGCTTTATAATAATTCTGCGAATTAAAAAATTGTCATATACTTAAAATTTTGGTAATCGTTAGTTGTTAAAGTGAATTGTCGGCGAAACGTTGGTTGGCAAATGAAATTCGGCCAAAAAAAATTTTGACGCATCTCGAGACTAGCATTAGAGTTGAAATCAGTTAAGTTTATGATTATCTTATCTTATCTTATCTCATCTTAATACGGGCCTAAGTTGCGTAGTAATTAACTTATCTTAAAAGTATTACGGAACTATTACATAATATTACAGCCATAGTAGAACAGCTGTTAAGTTCATGTAGCAATTTTTATATGTATAGAGTTTTCTAATGTCATGATTTTTACTAAATATTCACATTTTATCCGTTCCTAATTTGTCCCTTCGTACATTATACAATAGTAATAACCACTGATCGTAAATATTCGAGCAAAACCGGTGCAATGACGTCACAATGACGTACACAGTGGCCTCGGGTCGGGTCGGGTCGATCGATTGGTCGAGGTGTATATGATTGAAGTTTAAAATAGTGTAATATCATGTTGTCGTTGAAAATATAACAGTACACTTTATACTTAATCAGTTAACCCTTAAATAAATTATAATAAAAATAACCCTTCATTTCATTATGCATATTTGGTCTTTTTTGTCTGCACCCTTCAAAAAAAGATACAAACAATACAGACCATAAAACTTAAAAGTAGAGGTAGATATAAAAAATAAATAACAGGCGGTCCTCAAGACGAGAATTTAATCGGGTTTTTTGTTGTGAGATTGTTATTGAATTACCAACCGTGTCTACATAATTACTCAGTTCCTAATGGCTTTGACTTTATTTGCAATAATGCTGGAAAATCTACGATCACTGGTAATAACATCGTAATACGTAGGTACGAGGGCTGCTTGATAAGTCGTTTTAAAAAGTAAAAAGGTTTTTTTTTAAACAATTTACATTTATTTCTCAACATAGTCTCCTTTGAGGGCCAAACACTGGTTCCGGCGAGTTTCCAATTTTTTTATCCCCTCCAAAAAATACGTTTTGTCAAGGTCTTCAAAATAAGCGTTTACACCTGCGATGCAGTCCTCATTTGTCAGAAAAAATTCTCCTCCAAGCCATCTTTTCGGATTTGGGAATAGGTAATAATCGCATGGAGCTAGATCCGGCGAATACGGAGCATGCGGAACCAGCTCGAAGCCCAACTCGTGGATTTTGGCCATTACAATAGTTGACGTGTGCACTGGGGCATTGTCTTGATGAAAGAGGACTTTCTTGGGGGACAATTTTGGTGGTTTTTCCAACAATTCGCCATTAAAACGGTCCAATAACTCTGCGTAATAACGGCCAGTGATAGTCTTTCCCTTTTCCAAGTAATCAATCATAATGATTCCTTCGCCATCCCCGAAGACTATCGCCATCACCTTCCCAGCCGACAAGACAGTCTTGACCTTCTTTGGGGCACGTTCACCAGTCGCCATCCATTATTTTGATTGCTGTTTTGATTCAGGTGTATAATGATGGACCCAAGTTTCGCCCACAGTGACAAATCGACTCAAAAAATTCCGAGGATTACGCTTCATCATATCCAAACACAGTTTTGAAATTCGTTTTCTTTCTCGTTTTTGTTCGATTCTCAAAATACGTAGCACCCATCGTGCAGACAGCTTTGTCTTACCCAAATCTTCATGCAGGATTTTATGTACTCGCTCAGTGGAGATGCCTGTGTTCTCAGCTATTTTACGCACCTTCACTAGGCGGTCGTCGAGTACAATATTATGGACTTTTTAACAACATCCTCAGTAGTGACTTGGATTTGGCGACCAGAGTGTGGAGCATCAGATGTGCTTGACCCACCACGTTTAAAATCATTTATCCAGTTATAAACAGTCGGCAACGTTGGTGCGTTAGTGCCATGAACAGAATCAAGTTCAGTTTTTATTGTGGCAGCTCTGCAACTCTTCATAAAAAAATGTTTTATAACGGCACGAAATTCAGATTTTTCGATAGTTGTTGAAAATTTACGAGTGATCACTGTTAAACAATGGTTATACTGAAAAAAACTTGAATATTTTGCTAAATTTTTGACAGTCTTCATTTGAAAGATTGTGCCTGCCAGTGTTAATGCCATTTACCAGAAAAAAGGTTTCACAAATAGTTTTTAAAATGACTTATCAAACAGCCGTCGTAGGTTAGGTTACGTTCACCCATATCAGGCCGCTCGGCGGAGCTCCGTCGACTCTGTCGAATTAGATTTATGGAACGAAAGAAAAAGAGACTTATAATAATCTACTAGCAACATCAGCGATTTATTTAAACATGAAAATATGGTACGTAAAGAAAGAAGAGTAATTAAATATGCGATCAAAAAAAACGCGATATGAAAAATACTTTTGAAAAAAAATATCAAAGAAAGCTGTTTAAGATTAAATAACTATTAACTATATTGTATTAAATCAAATCCAGTATGCGGAAATCTTGAGGGTGTAAAACAGTACTGATTTCTTTACATCTTTTCTCATTTATATTGACCCCGACTTAAAAGGATGTATGTGCCATCAAGAACCAGAGATTTATAAATGCTTCGTTCGTGGTGAAGCGGTAGTGCGGCTACATCCGCTGTCGATGCCGTGAAAAGGTCTGCAAGGCCTGGGTTTAATTTGAACATACCTCATGCTGGACTCCGTTGTGGAATTGCGTGTTATAACGGATCTGCGACTCCGGATTGACGACGCCCTCGTCATCCTGCGAAACCGACAACCATCGCTCAGCACAGGGCTCAAAAACATGCGGAGGTGGAGGCATATAGTTTTAATCACAGAACAGAAAAAACAGTGGAAGTGTTAAGTGGGCGTGTAATGTGTCATAGTTATGCGGAGTTCCGCGCGACCTACCTTAGTTTTGCCGCGATCGCTGGCGTGAAAGTTGTGCGAATAACATTTCTAATAGAGGAAATAAATCCTTTTTAAATTTGAATGTAAAAATTAAAGCCACACCAATAAATCCATGGTGGCGTGTTGTTTTTATGATAGTTTGACTATCGGCGACAACCACTGCCACTTCCACTGTTTTTTCGTGACGTGATGTCGCACCGTTGAGGGGTCGCGTGGTGCGCCTGTGTGTGTGGTCAAAATATTACGTCCATCCAGTTGTATACACTCCATCGGACGCCGAGACAAACGGCGCGTCCGTGAATCTAGGGGCTCTATTTTAGGCGGTGAAAACCATATAGTCAACCATATAGCCATATAGTTATCATATTCTCAACGTTTTTATAGCTCCTATTTACTTGACAAGTCAAATACGATATAGTTTTTACCACCTATTTAGCTCTCATTGATTTGACAGTAATGGCGACTAACGTCAAATCAATACCATAACAGATCAAGAACGATATGTTTTTTTCATATCACCTACTCGGAAAGGGGACTTTTCGTCCCTGCTACGAGGGATCAAAGTGGCACTTTTCTGTTCAAGGACATTTGGTTGCCAAATTTGGTAATTGTTGTAAAGTGCGATAATTTCCTGTTGTTAAATTTAATAATTTCAGCATTTCTAGAATGTGTGAATAATTAAATTTGTTTCATCACTAAGATCTTTTATTTTCCTCATAGGTGATGTGAAAAGCAGTATGTGTCACACGGTAGCAAAATTATTTCCACCTTGGGCGTTAACACTTGAATCCCGTACTACGCTCAGGATTCTATTTTAGAATCCTTTGCTTCGTTCAGGATTCAATGTACGCCCTCGCCTTAAATATGTCATTTTGCTCCCTTGTGACACAATCTATTACAGTCGGGAATAGAGGCCCAGGGCCTCTGTTGCGTCCATTCTACTGTCCTTCCAAAGAAGGCGGATAGCAGCATATTATAAGTAGTAAAAGCATTTTACTGAATGCGGTTACTAATAGAGTAAAGAATGCTGTGGCTACTACCTTAGTAGTACATTTCAGTTAGCCGCTTTCTTTTTTAGGATGGCAGCATTCATTAGTTATAAATGGTGTAACTATACTTCGTTTTATTTAAATTATAATTTGTTTGTACAAGTTCGGTGTGGAAAAAATACTTTTAAATCTTCTTATTATATTTAGACAAAATAAAATTGAAACTAGTTTTTCAAGTCAATTTTCCCTTTAAACAGGATATCTCGAACCTTTATTTAAATAGTCCTATTGATTTTAATGGAAGAGTTGTTTCAACTCTTCGTGACGGCATATTGGAAGCTGCCACGGAGCTGTGGTTCCAGGACAGACAGGATAGAGGGCCGACAACCTGAAGCGCTTCAGGAGTCCGCCAGGGCAGCTGGTAGAGTAACGAGGGCTGCTGCACAGCACCGAACATTAAAAGCCGAGCCACACCGGATGCGTGCGCCTTCCAATGCGTTGTGTAGTACGAATCGTCATAAAATGTGTTACACCGCTTGCGTGGCGTACGCGTGCACGTGTTACGAAAGCGTTGTGACATGTTGTATGGGGATTCGTACTATACAATGCAGAGGAGCGCGCGCACACGTGAACGTTTACACGCACGCGTCTGGTGTGGCTCCTTAAAGCAACTAGATCGCGTAGCTGTCAAAAAAAACCATAGATCTTTAGCTCCGAGCGAAAACTTTTCTCACCCGAAATCAAGACCGATTTTCACGTTTTTTTTATTTTTTGTAAGAAATATTTATACGAGGTATAGGGAGAGAAAAAAAAACGCATTTTGTATGGAGATTTGTAGCTTCACAATCCTTTTTAATACGGCGACATACGCATGAGCGGCAGGTTACGGAAACAAAAGTGCGCGTAAGCAATTTTAATAGCTCGAAGGTACTTCGGGTTTGAATTGGTCTCTCACTCGCTCTCATAGGATCATATTAACGTGTGTGAGAGAAGTACAAACCCGAAGTACCTAAGTGCTCACGGACAGTACAATCGTTTTATTTTCGCGAAAGCGGTTTGCTATACTTGTATATATGTGTAGGTATTGAGTTAGTTCAATAGTTATAATAATGTTAAACGTGATGCTATTAATCTAATTTTAAGGTTCCGTACAAAAAATGTAAAAACGGAACCCTTATAGGATCACTCGTGCGTCTGTCTGTCCGTCCGTCTGTCACAGCCGATTTGCTCCGAAACGACTGGTACGATTGAGTTGAAATTTGGTATTCATGGTATGCATATGTAAATTGATAAAACGAACAAATATTATCAACTTTTTTTTTTTAATTACGGTGTTATGGTCAAATAGGTAAGTTTAAAAAAAAAATTGCAAACATTATTATATCATATAATGAATGGGCTCGTTATGAGGATCTCAAATATTTTTATTTAATTATTGTAAAATAAAAGAAGACAAAAATTGTCTTCCCCCCCCCCCCCCCCATGGCATGCGAAACTATTGAACCTAAAATTTAAAAAAATACTAAATATAGTTATTGCTTGTAGATTACAGGAAAACCTCTAACAATTCAATCAACAAAAATAAAATTAAATAAAACGTATGTACGGAACCCTCTCCACACGCGTTCAACTCGCACTTGGCCAGGTATATTTTTATTTTCAAGATGATTGCAAGTTTAATCGTTTTCTCAAAAATAATTATTATTTCGATTAAATTTATTTATGAGATTCAATCGAGAACCTGAGTAAATTTACAAACCCCACCAGAAGCGAACGGAATTTAGTGTAAGAACAGTGCAAAAAATATTAAGAACAAAGAGAAATGTTAAAAAAGAGAGCCGCTAGCATATCTACATAATTTAAAACAGTATTAAATGATAAAAAATCTATAAAATCTAATATTATTCTGATAATTAACGATAAGCTTGCTGGCGCTACCAGCGGTTACACACACAACAGTACGTGTCTAAAGGTACGCATTACAACTACCTACAAGTACGGCAAACCCGTGAGATAAAATAACTGCACACAATCCCGTAGTGTTACAGTTTATTCATAAACACTGACATTGAATCCTTTGACAATGAATGCGTAGAGAGTGGAAAAGGAAATCCGCCGTAAATAATTCGGGGACTTGTTGCATGCGCTTGGCCCCGTTCTCCCTGTTTGACCCCCCTTAAACGGTCCCGGCAGCTGGATCATAACTTTTGAATAAGTTAGTAGCAAAAACCGTTGGCAACATCGTCGTATTTCATCGTGAGGAAAATACGTGGAGTCGCCTCCATGGATTGAACATAGCGGGCGTTAAATAATACTTATGCCCCGGGGGCGAAAAATTGCGCAAAAATACTGCATAATTCTTAAAACAATTACAAGAATTTAAAACTGTTTTAGGACGTCTTTTAAAACCAGTGCACGTAAGGACTATAATTAACAACGGTAACTTTTCCATTAACTCACCATAATTAGTCATACATTTATATACTTTTCTCAAAGACCAAAAGGCGGTATCTCATATTCATGTTGCGGGTGGTAGGACTCTGTGCAGGGTCCGTCCGGATCGCTACCACCGTCTTATCCATTAACCTACCGCCAAACAGCAGTGTTTGCACTGTTGTGTTCCGGTTTGGGGATAAGACAGCCGGTGTAATGACCAGCATAGAGGCATTCCATCTTAGTCCTCAGGGTTGGCAACGCATTTGCAGTCTTAGTCTTGTAGTCTTGTGAATGCGAATGTCTATGGGTCACAGTTTCCGCTTACCATCAGGTGGCCTGTGTGCTCGTTTGCCTTCTATATGTCATAAAAAATAAAAAAAAATCAATAACCGAAGCAGTTTCAATCCTCACTCGTCAGTAAAATGGGTGCATTTGCTACAGGAGTTTTGTCTGAGCTGCTACTATTTGTCTTATAGCAGTATAGTTCACTGTCGTGAGGTAATGGAACAGTTAGCGTTGTCTTTCATTATTTCTTTCCCTTTCTTAGGTATTCGCCCTTTAAATGTCAAGTAGCAGGGCAGGGAAGTCAAACGAGCACACAGGCCACCTGATGGTAAGTGGAAACTGTGACCCATAGACGTTCTCATTCACAAGACTGCAAAAGCGTTGCCAACCCTGAGGACTAAGATGGAATGCCTCTATGCTAGTCATTACACCGGCTGTCTTATCCCCAAACAATGCGAACACTGCTGTTTAGCGGGAGGTTAATGGATAAGATGGTGGTAGCGATCCGGTCGGACCCTGCACAAGGTCCTACCCGCAAAATTGACGGTATAAACGCGTAACACCGAAATCGGTGGCAGTTAACTGAGGATCAAAAGTCTTCTTTTAAAATATAATTTGATATTATATTATATTTCGCCTAGCGTTATCGAGATATTGTAAACACATTAATCACCAGCCCATACTAAGTAATTTAACCGCTGCAAAGCGAAGATTTGTACGGACAATGGACCCGATATCGAGTCGTTGGTGCTAAATATGTAAAATCTGCCCTGCTACGACGGCACATCTACTCTATGTTTTTTTCTTGAAGATTTAATATGCTTCTATGAATTAATTTCACTTGTGCCTTTTCTCCGTAGAAGGGCAGAATTGATAACAGGGTTTTTTATAAAGCGTTTTGAATAAAATAATGCTTTTAGAGGTTAGTATTAAAAGGGTACTAGTTTTTTTTGTTTTTTATTGACTGAAAAAGGAATAAAGAAATTTCTGCTAATGGCTAAAGAGCTTAAGCCACATGGTATTTTCTACGTCACCGCTAGGGATACGTAACGCGGTTCCGACCACTAGTTCATCACGGGCGCAGCCAACGTGAAATATAACCAAAAAAAAATGGTTCTACGCCAAACCTCTAAGCATGATTTTAACAAAACGCCGGCGCCGCTTCACAAAAATCCGGTTTACATTTTTCTAGTCCCACTGAACAATTTAATAAATGCATGGCTGCTGCGCAGTAACAGTGCTGACGCTGTCACATTTTAAACTACAAACAACTACTTTTCAAAGTAACATAAACGTAATGTAACATAATCAATTCGCTCTCAATTAAACGCGTCTTATTTATAAAACAAATATCTGTTTGGTACCAAACAAATGTTTGATTCAGTAAAACATTTTTAATTATTCACACATTTCGAAAACGCTAATAAAAACAGCCGGAGACCACAGAGCTGGCAGCTTCCTCGGGCAACGCGTAAGCATCCAAACAACGAGCAAATGTTAGCATAATCTGTGGTACTTTGCCACGGGGGCCTCTCTTTTATAGTTATTATTTAGGTTTAATTTAATTGTATTCTTTTTTTGCCATATTAGTTTTAATTCGCAATGTTTATTATTTATGAATTATTATTTTTTTATTGGGTTATAGGCTTAATTCAAACACGGCACTGTGGATGATGCAACGTATAATTAGCTACCCAAAAACATGACATTCGGGGTAGGCATTTAATCGGCCTACCTGCTTTTTACATATCCATCACCTCACCGCTTAATTAACTCATACAGTTAAATTCATAAGTTAATCATAAGTATCCAGCTTAAACACTTAAAGTACAAACAAAAGAAATAACAATCACAAATAGTCCAAAAACACGACAAGGATGTACAAAGGTGCACTTATACCCTTAGGGGATCACTTCCAGTTAACCCTTGAGCGATTCTACAATTTACACACTTATCTAACCTATATTGGTACCAACTTATTTAATAAATAAATAGCACTACTGTTTGCTTGCGCAATTACTAAATATGATATATAGCTTGATTAGAGGTACTTACACGCTAAGTTTAATTACAACAATAAACACAGTTCAAGTTAGGCTCTAATTCAAAATACTTACACTAATATAACGAATTAATGACACAATATTTGTGTTATCTAATCGATATCAAAACCATACCGTTTAACAGGGGGCCTGTTACGTTTTGGTCGATTTTCACACAGCAAGGGGGGAGTGGAAGCGGCGGAGCGAGCCAGGCTTTGTTCTTGCCGACAGTCAGCCGCAGGGCTGCCGCGTCCGCGCTCATCTGGTGGTGAAGCTTCTCTGCCAGACTGACTCACTCCCTCGCCATTATCAACAATTAATTCCTTACTGTCTGACGAACCAGCTGCGCGACCGTCACGATTACCGCTTGGAAAAGAAGGAATTAGTATTGACGCCCTAGACTTCCGCTTTAATTGGTCGATGTGCCTATGACCCTCATTGCCTAAGTCGTCCCTAACCCTGTAGTTCGTGGAACCAATGCGTTCTGTTATTTGCCCAGGGGCCCAGTCCCCTACGCGATCACGATTATAACTTCTGAGATAAACCTGATCTCCTTCCTTAAGCTCACGGACCTCGCCCCCCGCCGTTTCTACTTGCTTACGCTGCTTGTGTTGCACAAGGCCTGTCCTGTCCGGCTTGATAGCGTCAAGCCGAGTCCTTAGCGACCTACCCTGCAGCACCTTGGCGGGGCTCTCACCAGTGGTGCCATGCTCTGTAGTTCTATACAGCAACAAAAATCGATCAAGTGCAATTTCGATGTCTACGTTGTCGCTGATTGCTTTTTTAATTACGGACTTGCACAACTTCACAGCATTTTCAGCTGCACCATTAGAAGATGGGTGATACGGGGCCGTCAAGGACTGCTCAATATTGTTACTCTTTAAAAAGGTTTTAAACACTTCGCTAGTAAAAGGTGGGCCATTGTCGGATACTATTTGCTTAGGCAAACCGAACTGAGCAAACAGATGACGAAATTTTTTAACTACGTCAGAGGCAGTCGTGGTAGCCATCTTAAAAATCTCTATCCACTTTGATGTCGAGTCTATCACAACTAAAAATTTTAACCCCACTATCGGACCCAAGAAGTCCACATGCAACCTACGCCATGGGCGTTCACAGAAAGGCCACGGGCTGGGCGCGTGCGCCGGCGGCGCGGCCGCGTGCGCGGCGCAGGTGCGGCAGGCGCGGCACTGCGCCTCCACGGCCTCGTCCAGCCCGGCCCACCATACATAGCTACGGGCTAAGCTCTTCATTTTGACCATGCCCATGTGAGTTTCGTGTAGCTCCTTTAACACCCGGTCCCTGCACCTTTCGGGCACTATGACTCGATGGCCCCACATCAAACAACCTAATTCTAAATATATTTCCTTTTGCCTATTGAAATAAGGTTGCAACTCACGAAATTCATTTTCTGTTGGCCACCCATCGCGCACAAAACTAACTACTCTGCCTAATACTGGATCCTTTAGCGTTTCCTGCCTAAGCACATTATAATCCAACAAAAATGCATCCCGCGCAAAATGTAGGTACGTTTGTTCCGGGTTATCTAATTTACATTTTGCAAGGGTTAAGGGTAAGCGCGATAACGCGTCCGCTCCGTTTTCATTCGTGCGTACATATTCAATGTCATATGAATATGCTGAAAGAATAACAGCCCATCTCTGTAACCTACTGGCCGCCATGGACGGTATCCCGGCCTTGGGACCGAAAATGGACACTAAGGGCTTGTGATCAGTGCGTAGCAAAAAACGTCTGCCATATAAGTACTGATGAAACTTTTTGACAGCGAAAATGATGGCGAGCGCTTCTCTTTGTATTTGACTGTATTGACGCTCCGCCGGCGTCAGCGCGCGCGACGCGTACGCCACCACACGCTCCCGCGACGCGCCGCCCGTTCCGCCACACTCCGGCTGAGAAATGACTGCGCCGATTCCGATGGAACTTGCGTCCGCCGTGACAATCAGTTGTGCATTTTGATCATAATGCTTCAACACCTGCGCACTTGTTAACAGCATCTTTACCTGTTCAAATGCAGCTACGCACTGCCGAGACCAATTCCAACTCGATAACCTTTTTAGCAAGTCATACAAAGGCGCCAGAAGCGTGCTCAAGTTTTTAACAAACCTGCCGTAGAAATTAACTAATCCTAAGAATGATCTTAACTCTGACAAATTTTTCGGCGGAGGTATTTCTTGTATGGCTTTAATTTTATCTGGATCGGTATGAATACCCGACTTATTAACAATATGTCCTAGGTATGATACGGAGTTGGCAAAAAATACACATTTACTTTTATTTAGTTTTAGCCCATTTGAACTTAATTTCTCAAATACCAATTTTAAAGACGCCAGGTGAGCTTTCCTGTCTTTTCCTGTCACTAACAGATCATCACAAAATACCGATACATTGGGGATTTCTCTCATTAAATTAATCATAATCCTTTGAAAAATGCCTGGACTCGACGACAGACCAAAAACCAAACGATTGTACCTGAAAAGTCCCCTATGCGTGTTGATAACCGTGTAAAGTTTTGACGCTTCATCTAACTCAATCTGGTTATAGGCAGACGAGAGGTCTATCTTCGTATAATGTTCGCCACCACTTAGGCCAGCAAATAAGTCTTCGACTTTGGGCAATGGGTATCTGTCAACCAATAAAGCGGGGTTCAGCGTGATTTTAAAGTCTGCACACAACCTTATTTTACCATTAGGCTTAGTCACAGGGACCAACGGTGTGGCCCAATGTGAAAATTCAACTGGTTCAATAATACCGTTTTCGAGCATACTATCGAGCTCGGCATCGATTTGGTCGCGCAGCGAGTAGGGCAGCGGGCGCGCGCGGCAGTACACGGGCACGGCGTCGGCGCGCACGCGCAGCGCCGCGCGCCCGCCCGCGTACCGCCCCAGCGCGCCGTCGAACAACTCATAATATCTGTCGACAAGCGCACATACGTCTCTGTCAAACACTTTCTCTGATTCACAAACTACTTTCCCGCCTACCGTGACATTGTTTGTTTCGAATGTCGGCAATTTAATTGACAACTCGGCTAACCATTGCCGGCCCAACAGTGAAGTAGTGCCGCCCTGTATCACATATAAATCAAGAACCTTTTCAACTGAGGCGTACTTGACGACTGTACTCAACAACCCCATGGGTTGAATAACACTCCCATCGTAAAACCTAAGTGAAACAGAACAATTTTGTAACGGTAAATGCTTAAATAGTTTATCATAAGTTTTACTACTAATACATGAGCAAGCACTTCCCGTATCAACTTCCATTGGAATTTCCCTATTATCTATGTTCACAAGTAAGCTTACCGCTGGATAGCTCTTTAATGACATTTGGTACATCGGTTCTTCTTCTGACGATCCTCCGTCCTCTGGTTCCGGTGGCTGGTCACATGCCTCCGTAACATGGTGAGTAGCTTGCCCGCGGCGGCTACCGCGCGCGCCGAACCTCGCACGCCCGCCGCGCCGGGAGTGCGCCGACCAGACGGGCCGCGCCGCATCGCTCCCGGTCCTTAGTTGTGGGCACGCCCGCCGCAGATGCCCCACAGTGCGGCACTCGCTGCACTGGTATGTGACGAACTTGCAGCCACTGGTAGCATGGTCGCGGCCGAGGCACGCCGCGCACCGGTCGCTGCTCCGCACCCCGGCGGCGCCGCTGTACAACACATTGAGGCCCTCTGACGCCGGCGCGCCGCTCGCGCCGCTGCCATCCACAGCTGCAGCATCCCTTTCCGCCGTTTCCAACGACATCGCCAACATTACCGCCTTTGAGTACACCAATTTCTGCTCCGCAAACAATCTCTGTCGGATGACATCGCTAGACAACCCGCAGACCAGCTGGTCGCGAAGATTGTCCTCCAGCGTCTTGTCGAACTCGCAATAACGGGCCAATCGCTTGAGCTCCGCCACGTATTGCGCCACGCCCTCGCCGGCCAGCTGGCGTCGTTGCCGGAACCGGTATCGCTCCGCCATTACAGACGGCGGCGGTTGTAAATGATCACCTATTATCTTTACCACTTCTTCAAACTTAAACTCGGACACACTTTTAGGGCTGGTGAGGTTAACAATGAGCTCGTAAGTCTGATCACCGACGATCGAAATTAATGTTGGCAAATGCAATTCCGTCTTTATGTCGTTTGCGGTAAAGTACATTTTTAACCGATCACAGTACGATAACCAGTTACCGTTAACCACATCAAACTCTTTAATTTTGCCAATCGACATGTCTGATACGTGAAACACACTAACACGAGGTTTATGCACTGTTTCCCGAGATTTTCCAGTCGTCGCCAATGGGTTATAGGCTTAATTCAAACACGGCACTGTGGATGATGCAACGTATAATTAGCTACCCAAAAACATGACATTCGGGGTAGGCATTTAATCGGCCTACCTGCTTTTTACATATCCATCAGACATTATATCGTTTTAATTCTGAATGTTTCTAATGTTTTTTGTCCATCCACCACTTGTCTGGCGATTGACAATTTGATCGCGAGTTTACCGAGTGTTTTAAGGTGTAGATTGAGATTAAAAAGTTAGTAGCAGTTCCATACAGTCCCACCTGGCTCCCAATGGGTTAGCCAGAGACTATAGAACAGGAACACTGGCCCTAACGTACAACTTTCGCTCACTCCCCATTCATTCTCACCTTTCTTTTGGCTGCTTTTAATATTGCCCTTTCAGAACATCGTGAATTGAATGTTTTTAGGGCGTCCCCTACTGACATCTCCACGCAGATGTGGCTTAATTCTGTTTTTTAAATTATTATTCTGTTATAACTTTAGTTTGTCGTTTATGTGTAGTATTGAATTGATTTTGTATTGAACATTATTAAAATAATATTAAAAATTAAGTAAATTTTAGAGTAAACCATTTTTAGAGTTGAAAAAAAACAGTCGAATTGAGAACCTCATTACTTTGAAGTCGGTTAGAAAGAATGTTTCATAACTCTTTCTTAGGAATGCGTAGATACATTCAATCAAAATATCAAATACTTCAAGTGTTCACTGCGTCAGAGCTATAAAAAAATCAAGTTTCTAAGTCAACGCAATTAAGTGATGACCATTTGCGACGAATGTTCTACCACTCGCAAATAAATCCAGTCCCAGCCCCAGAACGTTGATATAAGAAACCCACTGTTTTAACGGTCTAGAATAAATCATTAACTTTTCAATGTATTAATTAGTAACTGAGTAATTAACGGTTCAATGATGCGTAAACTAAACAACTTGCGATAATACACCGTTGACCAAAAACTGAACTTGTTAATTTCAACTGAAACTGAACTGGGCAATATACAGGGTGGAAAAAATCTATGGGCCCTGGAGGGGAACTACCTTAAATCCTTTAATTAGCTCATTTAACTGAAAGGAAACATTCCTTTATTTTTAAAAAGAAACAAAACTGCATTTAACGATTTTTAAAATTTTGCTTGTCTCACCCGGGAACCGAACCAAATAAAAAAAAAAAAATAAACCCTCGCTATTTTATTATAAAAAAGGTAGGATTATTGTTCAGGATAAAATGTCTAATAAACATTTGGTCTTACACTCATCTGTTGTACGAGATGCCCATGAATAATATTTATTACAAGTTCTTTATTAACAATACCTAGTACTGTTCACGTGTAACAAGTAAATGACACGTTATAACGACAGTACGATTCCTTCTTACACTAGACGTTCTTTCTGACGAAAAGTTTAATAATGGAACGTACTTTTTTTGCAACGCGGGGCAACAAATTTGAAATTCGAACGATAACATTTTTAAAAACTATAAAAAAGAAGTACTCGTTCGAATTTCAAATTTTGTTTTGTTTTGCTTTCATTCCGTAATTCTGTAATAATGGCGTATCAAGAACATTTCGATTCTGGATTTTAATTTTTAGTTGGTTCGATTCGGGAATCGACCGAAATTTTGCTTGTCTCACCCGGGGGTGAGACAAGCAAAATTTTAAAAATCGTTAAATGCAGTTTTGTTGCTTTTTAAAAATAAAGGAATGTTTCCTTTCAGTTAAATGAGCTAACTAAAGGATTTAAGGTAGTTCCCCTCCAGGGCCCATAAATTTTTTCCACCCTGTATATACAGGGTGTCCCATAAATAGCACGTCATAGTGACACCGGAGATTTCCCAGCCTCAGACGAACCGAACCAACCTAACATGATCTCAGTAAAAGTTGCACCGTTTTCGAGTTATACCAATTTAAAGATTTTTCCAATTTCTGTCCTCTTTTAACATTGCAAGTGCCCGCATTTACTGGGATATCTTTAGAATTTAGTTTTTTTTATTTGTACGCTTTCATGAAAAGTTGATTAAGATGATAGAAGCATTATTATGTCAATAACTAATGTAAAAGTTGGAAAAATACTGTAATGAACTTGACTTAAATTATCATCAACATATTAATTTCAACTTTGAACACCTGCCATGACTTTTTTGTACTAGAAACGAAATGAGCAAAATAACTTTAAAAACATGCGTATGTTATGCCAATTCTAAAATGGTATGACACATGATATCATAATGCAAAAAAGTACGAATTCGACTCACTTTTCCTAATAAGGATCCCGAAATCAAACTAACAAATGAAAGGCTATTAGCCGCTTTGCAAGTTTATTATGTAAAGAATTGTATGGTAGTTATTAATTTATTGCAGTGGGTGCCCTGTGACCCAAAGTAGTTCGTTACCTTGCGTTTCGTGCTATACCCTTTAATATTAAACCTCGTTTTAATAGCATACTTTTTAGTTACTTTTTATTTTTATTGATTTGAATTATGTCATTACTTATCACCATGTTCACTGCGTCCCTATTTTCCTGTGGTGTTCCTGAACTAAATCGACTTGGCATTCCTCTGGACTCTGATTAATTTTGTGGAACTGAAACGACTACTCGTGCGAATAATCGAACGCCGTACTGGCGTTACTAAATCGTCGGCACAACGAATATTGAAGCGGCACAAATACCACCCTTACCACATACATCGTGTTCAAACGCTTCTTCCGACAGATTACACGCAGCGTATTCAATTCTGTCGAAAAATGATACAGAAATGGAGGGAAAACCCAAACTTCTTGAATGAAGTATTATGGAGCGACGAATCGGCCTGCAAAAGGGATGGGTACGTTAACTTGCATAACATCCACAGTTGGCAAATAACTAACCCACACGAATCGAGAGAAGACCGGTCACAATACCAATTTAAAATTAATTTGTGGACCGGAATTTTTAACGGCCAAATAATAGGACCGGTCGAGTTGCCGCCGATTCTGAATGGCTAGAACTATCTGCAGTTTTTGGAAAACGATCTGCCTATTTTATTAGAGGACACGCCGTTGGCATTGAGGCAAAGGATGTGGTTCCAGCAAGATGGCTGCCCGGCACACTACGCTCGCTCAGTCCGTGAGCACCTAAACAACAAGCATCCTGACAGATGGATTGGGCGAATGGGATCAATTTTATGGCCACCGCGTTCCCCGGATCTAAACCCACTGGATTTTTTTTATTGGGGATGTTTGAAAGATAAAATTTATTCAAAACCAATAAGTAACGAAGAGGAACTACGGCGACGTGTCTTCGATGCAGCCCGAGACATATCCGAAACCAGTTTACGAAAATTTAACCGAAATTTTATCCGAAGATGCCATTTGTGCCTTAGAGTCGCAGGGAAACAATTCGAACATTTATTGTAAAAACTAATGAAAGTTAAACCATTATCTTTGAACCTTGGTCAATCAAATGTGATTCGAATTCCTACTTTTTTGCATTATGATATCATGTGTCATACCATTTTAGAATTGGCATAACATATTAACGCATGTTTTTAAAGTTATTTGCTCATTTCGTTTCTAGTAAAAAAAAGTCATGGCAGGTGTCCAAAGTTGAAATTAATATGTTGATGATAATTTAAGTCAAGTTCATTACAGTATTTTTCCAACTTTTACATTAGTTATTGACATAATAATGCTTCTATCATCTTAATCAACTATTCATGAAAGCGTACAAATAAAAAAAACTAAATTCTAAAGCTATCCCAGTAAATGCGGGCACTTGCAGTGTTAAAAGAGGAGAGAAATTGGAAAAATCTTTAAATTGGTATAACTCGAAAACGGTGCAACTTTTACTGAGGTCATGTTAGGTTGGTTCGGTTCGTCTGAGGCTGGGGAATCTCCGGTGTCACTGTGACGTGCTATTTATGGGACAACCTGTATATATTGTTTTTAGTTTTATATATCACCATGCTGCACAATATGCGTAATTTTAATTCAAATCAAGTATCAATCAATTTAATAACATATTACAATTGATTAATTTATTTTTTTACTTACGTAAAAAATATTGTATTTTATTTTATTCATAGCCACATTTGCAACGGGCAAATGACGAGATAAAAGCTATACCATTGGCAGTATCTTTGCCACTTCTCTTTGTTTCAACGACTGTATCCGACATTTGTATTATAATAGTAGATCAGATTTATATTGGGGTGATAGTAAATAGCCGGGTCTTTTTTTTTACGATAAACCGACGTTTTTAAGGGCGCGATTAAAAAAATATTGCATATTTTTTTAGGTGTAATTAATGCTAACTGTCCTGCAGATATGTTTTTTTTCCTTTGAATGCGTTTTACCAGAAACACTGTGGCTGTTTTTAGCGAAGAACAATTTTTAGATGACTCTATTTTTTTTTTATTAAGTATTAATAAAGAAATCTAAGAGAAAGAGCACGATTATTTAGTACTAATGGATAAGTAGAAAAAACAGGGACGTATATTAAACACGAAAAATATAATAATTAATACTCTAATACGTATAAAAAAAAAGTGGCTGGCTATTGTAGCAAAAAAGAAATTATCAACACATTTGAATTAATTCTTACTTATAAAAAACGTATGATCCTAACGGCCGGTTAACAGATCTTAGTCATTTAATTTTCACAAATTCTTCCAATCAAGTACAACTAAAACAAATATGATCAGTTATCGGGAAAGGAAACACCTGCGTAGTTATTATTTGAGTTCATATCCCAGTTAACGTCATTTCATAAAAACTTTGAAAATTTAAAAAATCAGCCCATTTCATTCCTGTTCACTAACACTGCTACTATATGAAGACGTGAAAAAATAAAATTAAAAGTGTTTTTGTTTACTTTTGACAAATATGACCCCTAAAATGAGAACTGCAAACCTACTAAAAAAGAATTACCATCAAAAGCATTATAAAACTTTTAAAAATTGGATCTTAATTTTTTTCTGAATTTACAATTTATTAATCCAACAGTAAAAATAAAAAGAACCTAGGAGACTTAATTTTGTTCAGTAAAATAACCACCACTATTATCAAACCGTATACACAGAGCTAATAGTGATGCACTCCATTCACAAAGTGAATGATTTAATTGAAACAAAGAACGAACTAAAATGTGACAGCGGCCCGAAAAATATATTTGGATGACGAGGAGAGATACGTGGCTTACAATTGATTTTACATTAACGTAAAAAAAGAATTCTTACCCATACCTTGTTCACTTTAATACTTTGATGCTTTAACGAAGTTTTTAAAAGTTTAGTTAAACACTGAGCAAACGTAGCAGATCTGAGTTGTCATAAAAATGAGCGCGTCGAATGGTCTCGAATGTATGAGAATTGAGTGGCCATCCACAAGCTATTAGGTGGAAAGAGAAGCGTTTATGTCTCCTACCAAATGGATATAATAGGTAATAAGTTTTATTATTTCTGACAAAATATGGATTTTAATTATCTGTTATTTTATTTTTTTAATATATTGCACCTTGCCTATCCTATAGGTAGGTAACGGGTTAATGCAGGCAGAAACAGAATATTCCCCCAGCTCCGGACCGTCGTTACATAATACGAAAAATACTGACTAATATAGTCAAAATAGGGACTTTTCGGCGTTATAACTTACCATTATTTACCATTTTATACCACCACCATTATGTACTTAACACTAGACTACCACTAGACTACCCCTATGCAACATTCTATGGTAGCTAAAACGAAATTATGTCATATCACTGTTTATTTTTTCACCATTGACTTACAACATTGAAGATGTCATTTTACCGAATTCAATTAATTTTTTATTTTTTTATTTTAAATATACATAATTAATTTCAAAAAATCTATCAAAGCTTAGCTGCAACTATTGAAATGGAATATGGGCTCGACACCAAATATCCAAAACGTCTGGATACACAAAACTTTCGACCGATCGCCGCGCCGCAACAACTCGAAACCTCCTAACTTAATTCAACTTTACTTACCGAAGAGGACGTCATTTTTAACGATCACCGATAAACGCGTCCACACAGGGAGCGGATGCGAGAGCGACTGAGCTGTGCTCGGCCGTCTCTCCCCTCGGGGTCCTGTAACCGCGCAGCCTCCCTTTGTATATTGCGCAGAAGAAAACCACCCGCAAAGGTACGCCCGAGCAGCGCTGTGACGGTGTGTTAATTCATTTAAAAAAAATGTGGTCTCCATTTCATCCAAACGAGCGAGACTAGAGATCAACAGTTGTTAATATGGCTGATACATAATGAGAGTCGTTAAAATACGAGTGTGATCTCATTATGAAACTAGCCAAAGGCGAATTTCATTATGAGATCACACGAGCGTTTTAAGGCTTCATTATATACAATTGCACACATTACTTTATGTACACACATATGCATTATAAGTACTCTAAGCCCCGTATTAAAAAACTGATATCAACTCTAATGCTCGTCTCGAGATGCGTCAAAAATGACAATGTTTTATGGTGTGGCGTATACTTTGAGGTATCTTGTGACGGGCCTCACAGTCAAGATGAGTTTATTAACGGCCCAAAGATGGGTTTTGAAGCCGATGACTTGACGATAAAAATCGCGGCATAACAAACTTGTGCTGTGCCAGGGTTACGAATATTAATGTTTTATTTTTTTAATCATTGAAAAACTAATAAAGTCCCTATTCTCAAGTCGTTCGAAATCAAATGTCGTACGCTATTGTCCTAAAAAATATACAGAGTTGACGTTTCAATTGATACAATTGGTCGTTTTGGAAGATGTTCCAAATTTGAAACTCATTACTTAACTTTATAATATTCGATTACGTAATTTTAAGATTACTTTTCAACACACTTGCTCAAAACGACCTTTTTATTCCACCGATTTTTGGCTCATAAACCTAGATATTAAACACGCGTGCTTTTTCAGTATATTACGCACAAGTGCCTTTAGTTTATTAACCCAAACAATTTACATTTGTAGCCTAGTACCAAGTTGTAAGTACGAAGAAGAAGCGATATAATTTAGTCGGGTTATACCTTTTTTTTCTTAGCAACAAACAGTTTTTATGCGGCAAATAACATTAAAATTTGACTAAATGAAGTCTTGTTTTTTTTTCGCAAGTGTGTTGAAAAACGTCGTATGTAACACGTGTGCCTGTGACCATAATATACGCGGCTTTCTTGTGGCGCACTCGCTTTCGCTCGTGCGTACACAATAGCGCCTTGTATACAATGGTCAACTTAGCACACTTGTATCATAATGTACTATTACAGCAGCCATTGCTGTCACCTATTACCACAGGTAACGCTGGTCATTGCCAATGGGTTTTGAACGCATAATAGAGGACTCATAAGATAAAAATTGTTACGCAACTTGACAGAAGCGCGTGGAGCTAACCCATTCTGTTTAGCTATACAAGAGAAAATAATCTTTGAACGAGCAATTATCCTCGCGTGTGATATCCATGGACTTAGTTCTCTAATGATTAAGTCCATGGGAGTGTCCGTGGAGTGCCCCATGACCACCATGTGCGCATGACGCAACTGTTATATTCTGAGATCGGAGAAATGGGCGCCATTACTCCCAATAATGTGGACACGACTCGAAGATCTAAATTAAACAAATTAAATTTCATTTCATTAACTGATTACTTACCCTAAAAATATTTTTAATCCTATGTAAATAAATAATACATAGTCTTGTTATTGTGTTTATTTTTTAAAGCAAATAAGCAGTAATTTATATAAATTTTCCGTGTTTGTTTATTCCTTTTCAAAGCTAAAAATAAACTTGCGAGGTGAAAAGCTCCTTTCGAAATCGGCGGATGTTAATGGAGCAAATTTAAGTAGATTAACATTATAATGGCCACTCCTCTAGTCTTTAGTCTTGCAAAGGATCAAAATTATTCTTTTGAATATTGAATAAATTAATGTAATTTTTATTTGTTACATAAAATTCTTTGGACTAGCGGTCGGAATGACGTCATTTTGTTTGTAACCGCGTTTTGTTTTTTTAGATCTAACACTAGCTGTGACGTTGCAAAGACCATGTGGCGTTTAAACTCTTTAGCCAGAAGCAGAAATTTGTTTACGTATTTTTCTCACTAAATAATAAAGTTCCAATATTTGCCCTAGGGTAGGGTGACATTCTCGTGCGTTACGTTAAACCACGGGGTCAACTGTCATCCCATACATTTTGAGTGAAAGAAAATAATAAATAAGTTTCTGTCACAAAAATCAGTTTTGGAAGAGCTTTTGCTGCCGACGGTACTTTGTTTTGCAAAATCTTTATCTGCTTATCAAAACAAAACTTCTCGAGTCCCAACACGGTGGGTATTCGGTAAGTATAGCGGAGATCCTGTCGCCATCTTCCGACTCCATCATCAGATCAGCTCTTAAATACCATAATATTGCATTGTCATCTAGTTTACACATGTGGTCCATATTTCTGTCCATTCCGTCAAGGGGAAGTTGGCCAAATTTAACTTGCAAGGTTTGACCCGTACATACATTGTAAGTTTTTTTTTATTGCATAGAGAAGGCAATCGAGCACACAGGCCACCTGATGGTAAGTGGAAACTGTGACCCATAGACATTCGCATTCACAAAACTGCAAGCCTAAGACTGCAATTGCGTTGCCAACCCTGAGGACTAAGACGGAATGCCTCTATGCTAGTCATTATACCGGCTGTCTTATCCCCAAACCGGAACACAACAATGCGAACGTGTTTGTTCAATAAAAGCTTGTAAAAACGTTACTATCGTTTGCATCTTAGCTAGAACCTTTGTGAATTAGAATTAGAAAGTTGAAACACTGGGTGTACAGCTTTATTTTTTGTTTTAATGCCTAATTATATATAGAGTCGCATATATAATTTTATCTACATACATATCATATACGTTTTATACTTTTCACTTCATGTCAGCCGAAAGACGTCCACTGCTGGACATAGGCCTCACCCAAGGCTTTCCACTCAGACCGGTCTTGTGCTTTTCGCATCCACCGCGGTCCCGCGACCCTGACGAGGTCGTCATTCCATCTTGTTGGAGGCCTACCTACAGCTCGTCTTCCGGTCCGCGGACGCCACTCCAGAACCTTCTGACCCCATCGGCCATCAGTCCTGCGAGCAATGTGCCCCGCCCACTGCCACTTCAGTTTAGCTATTCTTACGTTTTATACAAAATGTGAGAAATCTGTATCTATTCGTGCGGTGCTCTCTATCTTAATGTTTACATTATATAGTTGGGGAGGTGGCGAGCAGTTCGGTGTATGATTTGCACATGTTTCAGATCGATGTGGAATGCAGTTTAGATTTGGTCCAGCCAATTAAGGTAAGAAGCGGACTGAAGTCGCTTAAAAAAAGGGAGTATTAAATCATTTTCAGATGTATGCTCTGGGGTTTATGGTCACAATAATCTTGAAAAGGAAGAAAATCGAAGAGGCTGACATTCAGGGCTCTGCATTATCATGGGACGGAGTTTGTAAAAATGTTTAAAAAAAGCACTATTAATTCATTTGCACACGGTTCTCATTGCGTCCATTCGATTTATTATACATACATACGAAAAAACATTTGGCAGTTAGCTCTCTGTTTGAAATATACATGGGACGCTGTTAACAGACAGAACCCAGATATTACTGATGCGTTTTGAAAATCGTTCCTAAAGAATAATTACGTAGCTTGGCGCAAGAGACGGGTTGCAAAGAAGTATCAGAGGCCTGAACGTCTACTTCATCGATTTTCTTGGTTTTCATAAGAAATCCAAACATCAGTCTTAGAGGCAGACATGTGCGCATAATATAGCACAACTGTTTTTTACATTTTTGAAGCGCCGTCAATAGACAACGCAGAGGCAACATGCTGGCAGACTATTTTTCCGTGGTCCTTCTCATTGTTTTTAATCGAACCATTCAAGTCTGTCAAGTGTGCACTTCATATACCGTTTTTTAAATCATAAACATAACTTAAAGAATGTCTGCCTCTTCGATATTTTGTGTTTACTGGATGACTGTGATCATCCGCACCACAGACAGACATGTGCGCGTCCACATATTTTTTTTACATTTTTGATCTCTTTCATTTGACAACGCAGCGCTACTATGGAGGCAGACGAGGTCCTTGACGTTTCTTAGGGTATAATTATCGCTATTAATAACGTCTGCCCCGTGTGCTGATCAATATAACCATTTTGCTCGCCACCTCCCACCTCCCACCTCCCTAACTAATTGTATCAGTCACCGATACTTTAATGTGAACATTAAGATGCAACCACCAACGATAACACAATACCGATAATACTTTAATGGCATGTAATACTTTAATGTTAACATTAAAATACAACCACAGACACGGGTTTCGTAATATAGACGTAGGCCATTTGGTTATCGTTTCTAAACATATTGCAGGGAAGTTATGACATGGATGTAGTTAAAATACTGTAATTACAAATTGTGTGAGTGTAAATTGTGTATGAATGAGTGTGTGCCCCTATTATATAACCACTTATAGTACCCCTTATTAATAAACGTTGAGTAACGGTGGTGTAGATAAACCTTGCTTTGTCCTTATCTGTCCAATTCAAATGTCACAATGACAGAATTTGCAACTTTAAAAGATGGCGGATGTGTAATTTGTTTTAGTTTTTCTGTTAGTGATTTGTCCTTTTTATGCCTTTGTATTGCACAGTGATAGGAGACTTGGACTTATTTCTTGTATCTGGCATCTTAATTCTCGTTTCAAGTGGACTCGCAGTGGTACAGAGGTTAAAACTATCTTGGCCTCTGTCCTACATATCACCGTACAACGTTGCCACCAATCTTCCTAGAGAAGATTGGATTGTATTTTATCGCTATATTGATTAATACGAGTACTTATATATACGTGACACTGGCGAAATCACTTCATTGTGGTAACGCCATATCCCCGCGGTAGTAGCTGTTGAAGTTGCCGCGGGGCAAAGAAAAAAAAAGCTATCTACGGTTACTCAACGTTTATGAGTAAGGGAGTTAAACTATAAGGATTATAATCACTTGTCTTTTGTACAATAAGTACGTATAAAGTAAATCTTATTAGTAATAACGTAGGATCTTAGAATTAGAACTTAAGTGTGCATTATCGGTGGCGGTTATTATAATATTATTAAGGAATTAAAAGGCTTATTATTATTATTATTTGTATGTATTTACCAATCATGGGACTATGGGAGCATGGGAGCCGAAACCAAGAGGCCCTTTAGACAAGTTTAATTTAGTAAAGTGATGGAACACCAACCGGCGATTGTCACTGAGTTCAAACTATAGAAGTATTATGCTCCCACGGACAACCACCGGTTCGTGTAAGACTATTTAATAAGGATGGGAACATTAACACATCAGTTAAGTCATATAACCTATTGGATTGGATTGGTGAACTAGGCTATTGATGAAACTACGGCGCCGGCCTGGCCAATGCTAATTACTTTGGTTGAAATGGCAGATTTACTAATATTATTATTATTGGTGCCCGAAGGCTTCAAGTGTCTTAACTACACTGTGGTGCCAATCCTAAGTATTTTTAATGAATAGTCGATGGAAGCACTGTAATATACCTATGTACGATCGGCGTTATAAGAAACTAAACTCTTTAGTTCTTGTTCATTATAACGTGATGTTTGATTTTAATCTGTCAAAGACTTTGAAGCAACAACGTATGAAAGTATGCTGCTTCTTATAATTCTGACTGTACACGTATATTCAAATTCTTATTCATTGAATGTACAGACTAGTTCATAAATATGTAGGTACGAGGGGCGGCTGGAAAGTAATCTACCTAACTATGATACAAAAGACTGTTGTGGCTATTTTATTTTTTATTTTTCAATGTAGTCCCCTGCTAAGGAAATGCACTTGACACATATTCCAAATATTGAAGTTAAGCCATTAAAAAAAAACTTTCGGTTTTCGTCAAAAAAAGTCAGTAACCGCAGCCTTCATTTCGTCATCGGGCATAAACCTTCGTCCCCTGAGGCCTTTCTTTCTTGGGAACTCTAACAGAAAATAGTCACAGGGGCTAGATCTGGACTATAGGGGGGTGGTCAATGGTTTCGAAGCCTGGTCGGGCCTAGCGGAGGCCTAGCGGAAGACGACGCGCTGGCCTAGTTGGTAGTGACCCTGCCTACGAAGCTAGCGGTCCTGGGTTCAAATCCCGGTAAGGGCAGATATTTGTATGATGAGCAAGAATATTTGTTTCTGAGTCATGGATGTTTTCTATGTATTTAAGTATATATTTCTCTATATAAGTATTTATATCGTTGTCTAGTACCCATAGTACAAGCCTAGAGCTTAGTTTGGGACTAGGTCAATTGGTGTGACATTGTCCCCTGATATTTATTTATTTATTTATTTAGTTTCGGCAATAGCCAGGGTGTTTTTTAAAATTTAGATTACCGACGAGTGAAGCAGTGGGAGATAGCTAGAGATGTGGGCGTCAGTAAAGAGCGAGTCAATGAAATAATTCATGAGCATGTGAACATGTCCAGGTTAGTACACGTTGGGTCCCCAGAATGTTGACAGCATTTGACATGGAGCAGCGTGTCAAATGTTGCGAAGAGTTTTTGGATATGAGTCGTGGGAAAGAGGAAAAAAATATTTCTAGAATTGTAACAAGTGATGAGACTTGGTTTCGACAATGGGACCCGGAAAGTAAGAAAGAGTTGTTACAGTGGAAATTTAAGGATGAGAAGCCGCCTCGGATATTCAAGGTCTGTCCATCGGCAGGTAAACTTATGGCTACAATCTTTTGGGACAAGTTATTTTGCTCATAGATTATTTACCGAAGAAAACAACAATGAATGCTTATTATCAAACTTACTATATCAACTAAGAGACACAATAAAAGAAAAACGGCGAGGTAAACTAAGCAAAGGAATTCTGATGTTGCACGATAATGCACCAGTGAATACCGCCCGCACAACGAAGCTAGCAATCAAAGACAATGGCTTCGAAACCATTGACCACCCCCCTATAGTCCAGATCTAGCCCCTGTGACTATTTTCTGTTAGAGTTCCCAAGAAAGAAAGGCCTCAGGGGACGAAGGTTTATGCCCGATGACGAAATGAAGGCTGCGGTTACTGACTTTTTTTGACGAAAACCGAAAATTTTTTTTAATGGCTTTACTTCAATATTTGGAATATGTGTCAAGTGCATTTCCTTAGCAGGGGACTACATTGAAAAATAAAAAATAAACCTAGGAGGGCTTCAAGCTGAAAACGAAAGTCAAACAAAGGTTAAATGTACTTTTGTCGAAATATCCGAAATAGATAAATATTTCAAAATCTTAATAATGCAGAACGGCTTTAAAACTCGAAATGGTTAATTAGAGTATTTCTCAAAATATGAACAATCCCAATTATAGGAACAAATAAACGTGATGCAATGAACAAATGAATGTAATACATTTTGAAAATAGAGTAACAAACGAATATAAATCCATACCAGCCAGCATTATTTATGAATATATTTCTGATCAAGGAGATTACTCATCAGCCGCCCCTCGTATGCAGTCTAGTAACTTGTCTATTTAATTATCATGTTCAAACTGCCTAAACGAATTATCATAGCGTTTAAAGTGAAAGGTGTAAAGTGTTATATTTATGAACTTGGCTGTACATACGTAGTATAGAGTGTAGCGTAGTTGAAATATAATGTACCTACAGAAGATTTTATGATACAAAATTAAATATTTACATTTCCTTTCTTGCAAACCGGTGGATCAGGTACCTACAAGGATGAGCTTTAAACACATGAAAAAGTGCTGCCAGAGTCCATGACTTTGAGTTCCTTCGGTGTTCCGAACTGGACGCCAAAAGGGATGAATGAAAGCCCGACCACCCGCGGCAATCAATTATAGGCTTTCCTATTATAGATACATATAATCCTCCCTCTTAAATCATTATCTATTGATGAAATGTATGCAAATCCGTTGCGAAGTTGAAAAACCTAAGCGTGCATACGGAGGGACAGACGGCGGGTTGCGACTTTCTTTTATGCGGCTCCACTGAGGCGGAGACGAGCGGAACTGTGCCAATATTAACCAATAGAAGGCGCATGCGGTCACGTCGAGCTCGCCTTGTGCACGTTAGTATACATTCTATTGGTTAATATCGGCACATTTCGAATCGTCGTTTTTTTTTTTTTTTTATCAACTCTGCCTTAGTAGGGCCGCAGCCGATCTAATTGAGCGACCGCTATGGAAAAGAACATAAACACATTCATACAAAATGTTCCAGAATAGTGGGTCGTTGGGTCTGAATGTGACAAACACCCATGCACACTAAAGACGGCTAACTACACTGTGATAGTCAAAATATTGTATACCCTATTGGTAACAAAATTAAATTCAAAATGCTTATACTACGACTATGCAGATAGCCCCTTCTTACAGCGGCTAATTCGTACACCGAACTGTTTGCAATTCAATTCTCCGTCAGTCGAGTGATGGCTGTCCCGCGTGTTGAAACGTTTATCAGATTATCTCTGCTAGCAGTAGGGGTCTCCATTCAACTGACAGTGAGTTAAAGAATAGAGATATGCCAAAAATATATAGTAGTTGTTCAACAAGGGACTTAAGCCAGCCGTAATGACACGAGATGTTTAGCCACGCGAGCTGAGCGAGGGTGGCTATAGTTCGAGTGTCATTATGGTTGTTTAGTATAGCGTTAAACACTACTTTTCACTTTGAATGCTAAGAACAATAACGACGTTCTACACCGTTGGCCCGAGTAACCCGAAGCATTTTAACAGCGCATTCCTGAGGTTATATGGAGTTAAAAATGTTATACTAACATAGGTCCAATTCGGCTTATTTCATTTTTCATTTATTTCATGCAAGTTAAATGGAGTATTTTCTCCAGGAAACAAAGCCTAACGACGAGTTGGCAACGATTTCTTGTAATTAGAATTCCCCTTCTAAGAGTTAAGTCAAAGAAAGAGAAAAACTATGACATGAATAGGAAAAGATTTTGCGTAAAAAGCATAGATAATTACAAAGGAGGTTACATTCATTTCTTTCCCTTTTTCAACACGAGAATTTTATCTTTTCACTACGATAATCGTACGTAATCTTAAACTGTCCGGCTTTTCATCTTAAGAGATGTTAAGTGTGTATTTTCATTTTCCATTGTTATGACAAAACTCTGAAACTTCCCTACTCGGGAAAGGGCTCCGTCCTTTTCCACATATGTAAACAGTGACGCATACTACTATTTTGCGGGTGGTAGGACCTTGTGCAGGGTCCGTCCGGATCGCTACCACCATCTTATCCATTAACCTCCCGCCAAACAGCAGTGTTTGCATTGTTGTGTTCCGGTTTGAGGATAAGACAGCCGGTGTAATGACTAGCATAGAGGCATTCCATCTTAGTCCTCAGAGTTGGCAACGCATTTGCAGTCTTAGGCTTGCAATCTTGTGAATGCGAATGTCTATGGGTCACAGCTTCCGCTTACCATCAGGTGGTCTGTGTGCTCGTTTGCCTTCTCTATGCCATAAAAAAAAAAAAACTATCTCGTCATATTCATTCAGGGATGGGAGCAGGGGGGGCATTTGCAACGTTAAAAGATGGCGATAATTGCATTTTTGTGTATTTAGGTGTTCGAAGTTCTTTTCTATTAGTGTATTGGCCTTTTTGGCCTTTTTATACCTCTGTGTTGCACAGTGATAGAAGACTTGGACTTATGTCGTGTATCTGGCATCTTACTTCTCGGTTCAAGTGGACTCGCAGTGGTACATAGGTTAAAACTATCTTGACCTTGTCCTACATATCACAGTACAACGTTGCCCCCAATCTTCCTAGAGAAGATTGGATTGTATTTTATTGCTATATTGATTTATACTTATACACCTCGCCCGGGACGTACCCGAAGGATTTTAACAGCGTGTTCCTGAGTTAATTTGGAGTTATAAATAGTAACATAGGTCCAATTACGCTTTTAAATTATTATTTTTTATACAATTTAAATGGATTTTTTTCGAATAAATCCTAAAGGACGAGCTGGCAACTCTTTACTTGTAATGAGCACTTGTTTACGGGAAATCCCTTTGAAAGTTATGTGTGAGTACATTGTCCCTTTTTTACTTATAATGTTGGAAGAGTTAATCGAATAAAAAGACTGAACTGTGACATGAATAAAAAGATGTTACAGATGTAGTGCATAATTGTTTTCCTTCGTATTTTCACGGAAACGTACGAACGTGTCATGCTACTTCAGTCACCCTCAGTACTTTTTGTACTGTGACCGACTGAAATAGCAAGACACGTTCGTACGTTTCCGTGAAAATACGAAGGAAAACAATTATGCACTCTTAGTATGCACTACATCTATAACGTATAGTTAGCGTAATAAGCATAGATTATTTCAAAACAGGATTTAGTAGAAGTTTCATTTGTTGAGTTAAAAATTTAAAGGCTTGTCTCACATGCACTGTATTTATGGTTCATTTTCTCCTTTATTTTATTTTATTTTGAATAGTAATAATAGCTGAGCACTGAGCAGCGCTTATTGCAAAATGCCTTTAAGCCAATAATGTAAACATTTAAAATTTAAGTTTAATTATTTATTTTTGTTATTTTTATTGGTTCTTGTGCACAAGACACTTTAGTAATGAAAACACATTGTGACGTTTCTCGCCTAACAGCTATTAAAAAAAAAACACCCGGAAGCATGAGCATGTCATGCTCACTCAAAGGTCTTTGCTTACGGCGGGGTCGTTGATCGGGTCGTCACCTTCTCGAACACAATGGTTGAGGGAGGCGATGGCTGAGATACGCGTCATACCTACTCGTGAACGGGTGCTGTCTGTGGGGTCCGGTCTGTTCACTTGCAAGGACCTGTTTTTCAGTTAGTTATTTCGATTATCGTTCCTGACGTAGACACCTCGTCATGTTGTTCTCCTAGTCATATTGAGCTTATATTTGTAATGATTTTATTGGTGTTAGTTTTAAAATAATTATTTATCACTTTATTACCTTGTAATGTTACTTTTAAGTATTATTGTATTTTATTATGGGAAAAAATTACCTTCTGCTGGAGTTTCTTGCGGCGCTTCTTCTCCGCAATGATGGTCTTGTCCGAAGCGCTAGTAGATTCACTCTATATTACTAACGTGTAAAAGAGCCCTCATGTGGGCAATTAACTTATATTTTTTTTATTTTATTTTTTCGATTGTAATTTAATAGCAACTTAAAAAGTGATGTTGCACTTTAATTGGTTCACTAATGTTTGACCAAAAAAATATTGACAAATGATCATTTGACAAACAACGTTTCACCAAATAATCATTTGGCAAACGTGACATTTGACAAAAGTATCATTTTGCAAAAACTCAATTAGCAAATGATCAATTAGCAAACACTACACTTGGTAAATGTGTTAAATAATAAAATGTTAATTGACAGTTTTCCATTTCACCAAATATTATTTCCTGTAGTTTACCTATTTCTGGGCAGAAAAAAATATTTTGTCTGATAACTCCGTTGCTAAATGTTCATTTTGTCAAATAATTACTTATAAAATGTAAATTTAACTGTTGATCATTTGAATAAGTGAGCCATTTTTAAAATGACAACTAGTAAAATGATCAATTGGCGAAACATTTTTTTGCAAAACGTTGTTTGTCAAGTGTAATTTTGCCAAATGACTTTTGGTCAAACGGCAGGACACCACTTTAATTGTTGCGAGTTTCAAACTCGTTGGTGATCCATGTTTTATTGGCGTGATAAACGTAATACCGATATGATCGAGGCCGATGGCGCCATGCGAACAATGGTGACCGTTGTTGGTATCAACGGTGGGATACCACCTTCATATCTGTTGCAGCAGTTGTGAGAGTGAGCTGGCCGCTCTTGCCCTGGAGCCCACTAAATACATACATACGTTAAGTTCGAAGGCCTCTGCCGATGCTCATTACCGAAGTGGACGAATGGGTCAGCAGATTGGGTACTACGTTTGGTCATTGCTTGAACAACATCGTTCCCGATCGTTTTCTGTGTAGCGGAGTTGATCGCCGCTTCATCCTGCGCGACATATTAACTTGACCATGCGCCGCAATGAACAAGACTTAATACTAACTCGTTTCTACGTGTGGTATGTGACTGGGTGAGACTGCGATGCACTGAGTTCGATACGGCTTATAAAGACTGTATCGAAAAGTATAAGGTCAACTTTAATAGGGAGCCATTATTTTTTTATTTGGTATAAATATTAACATCACATTATGTCATAGATGCTATGGTATTACTCGATCACTAAGTTTTTTTTTCGTATTACGTTGGATTTCACAAAATAAGGAGTTTAACACCCGAGCAACGAAAACAAATCGTGGAGAAATAGGTACATACGAGAATAGGGAATAACACAATATCCTAAACAAAGCAAGAAGGACGAAGTTGTTCAATCAATGACCGCGAGTGGGCTTACCCTTAGAAGCTTACCCTTACGAATTTTACGATTTAGTTTGTAAAGTAAGTATTATAATTAGCGATGTTGACTGTTGTGTAGGTCCCCTTTTTTTAGTTGACCTTTAAGAAATTTCAAGCTCGCCGCAAGAAAACCGCGGGAATGTCATATTTAAACAATGAAATGTTCTTGGTTACAATTGCACAACTATCTTAATCGAGATATGTTATCGCCACCCTTAAAATACGTAGCGTTGAGGAGTTCCAGTGGCCATTTGTGGCCTTCATCATCAGTTTCACCAAAAGATAGTTTCTAAATTCAAAACTTGGTAGTAAAAAAAATACTGGTAGTTAGTAGTTTATGTGACTGTACATAATGAGGGGATTAAAGTCGAGTGTGAGTTTCATAATAACATAGTTACACTACTTTATCTATCCACATAAAGCTTCCATTATGCATTCAGGAGCCGCATATTATGACCGGCATCGCGGCGTTGTTCAGGGAAACTAATAGTAATTATTTTAGGGCGATAGTTGCTTTGTCACGGATATTAGGAGGCGTCGCCGAAATATGTATTTGTAATTTATATGAAAATTTACAATTCATTTCGATCTAATCGTCATCTCGACAGTCATTAGAGTAGAGGTCAAATCAAATGTCTTTGTTTTTCAGAGATGTTCGAAATTTGAATGAAATAATACTATCGAAATCGTAACATTTTTACAGATAAGAAATTTGTTCTAACTAAACAGTATTTCTATAGTGGGCATAATGTGCCGTTTATGATATTTGGATTGATAAAATCGCTTTTTGAATACAAACTGCACGAGTTTTGATCTCGAGTGACATGAGAATAGGGATTTCATTCGTTTATCTATGATTTAAAAAAAACCCTTCATATTCGTGACACTGACACAGCACAAGTTTGTTTTGCCGCCATTTTTGTCGTCAAGTCGTCGGCTTCACAACCCATCAAGTACTTATGATATGTGTGTGTGGAGATAAAGTAGTGTATGCAGTCGTACATAATTAGGCCGGAATAAATATTTTGGTTTGACAGTATACTTACTTCCGAGGTTGTCCCACATAGTCACCACACCACATCTGATGAGGCGATCCGGGAGTAATTGAGGGAGCTCCTCAACACCTCACACACGCATGCACGCACCCACACACGCACCCACACACACACATACGCACACACACGCACCCACGCACGCACCCACACAAGCACACACACACACACCCACACACAGACCCACCCACACGCACACACACACACACGCACACACACACACGCGCACACACACACACACACACACACACACACACACACACACACACACACACACACACACACACACACACACACACACACACACACACACACACACACACACACACACACAGACGAGGTTATTTCCACGCCCTAAAAATTCACAACCACACCGTGATTGGTTGTTTAGGGGTTTCCAAAGTAAATAAAAAAAAAACTTTAAACCCTTGACATTAATAAGCTTTATTATCGATATATGCAAACACTAAAGTTACATTTCAAGAGCATGAGTTGTGAAAACCATTTAAATAGTAAGTCGTAACACCTAAGAATACCACTAATACCTACTCACGCATTCTAAATTTACATTCTAAATTATTATAAACGATAATATGCTGATGGGCTGGTGTAGGTTAGATGAGAGAAGCTGAAGATCGGGGGCAGTGGCGTGCACTGGGAGAAATATTTTTTGGCACAAAAATAAATTTTGGCACATAACTCTAGAAAGCATATCACAAACTTTTATATTTAAAATACCTAATATTCACATCGAGATTTCGTACTAAAAATAAATCACAATAAATTAATACAAAATATAATAATGTTTAACTTACATAATAATTTGCAATACTTTCCTTACATATTTAAAATAGAACATTTTTTTATTAATTACTCATCTAAGCAAAAATAAAAAATAAATTGAAAACTAAAAAACTACTAAAATTCTTTATCAAATGAATGTATTACATTTTTCCGGCATTCTCTAATAGTAGATTGTTCCACAAGGGACAAAAACAAGCCATAATGACACGACATGATTAGCTATTATGGCTTGTGTTAGTCCCTCGTTCAACAATCTACTATTACCTCTATAATAGCAATGAAAAATTCTACAATACCGCTATTAAATAACCAAAGTCGTTAGTCGTATTATTATACAACCACTAGAGTTTAATAAGGGTTTATAACCGTAACTATATAACTTTAGAACTTAAGAGATCTAGATTATTACATCTATAAATATTTGAAAGTTAAGTTTCGAAAACAGCTCGTTTAAAAGATTCTTAACCTATGAATGTAGAAGATTCTTAACCTATGTATTAATTGTTAAAGGTTTTTAAACGTTCTTATAGACGTGCGTTATGGTGTTAATGATAGGTACTAACGTCAAACAAAATTGGTATCGCCATTACATTCAAATAACGGCTGCTATTATAGCCCTCTTGTTTCATTTTAGACTATAAAATAAGCTTTAAATCTCGCTATAATGTTTATTGGGTAGGAGTGGTTCTATTGTAAATCATATAGCGAATACCACATGTTCGTAAATAGAGTAAAACATTAAGTACAAAGGTCCAAACTTATTTCGTTCTTTTTTGTAGTCGGGTTTCAGTTTTTTAGTTAATAACATGTACTTACTGTAAGTAACTGTTTTTAAATTAATGATGAACTTGACGCCTCTTGCTACACAGTTATATAACTATATTCTGTATTTTTTTTTTTTTGCACTATTTTTGTTATGAATGGCTAATGATCAATTTATTTAATAAATATGTCACACGGTATAGTTTGCAAAACTTTAACTACTTATTTGGCAAAGTATAATATCAGGAATATACGTTAAGGTACTTACTTACTACACGTGCTCAAAGGTCAACTCTAGAATGACCTTGGCACGCTATTTAAAAGTGTATAGGAAAGGGGAGACATTTTTTCTGACACCGAGTCTCAGGGGGGGCATGGGACCAAAACCAAAAACTACTAAAGCCATCTTGGAGCCACGTCCCGCGCAACTAGCTTGAAATTAGGTCACGGCTCGTTGGGCAGCCCATCAGCTCCTCTCAGACAGCTGAGAAAAGATGAATGGCGTTCGCATGAGACTGGGTAAAGTGGCCGAAAAAATGAAGAGGACCCTTACCTGGTTAGGTGGATGTGGGCTGGAGTGATCAAATAATTGAAGTGCCGGGTTGGTAGTGGTTTTGGTTTATAGGTTATTGGCCATCATAGCTAGGATATCTGCTTGTCAGTTGGCTATTTGGCATGTTAGTCAAGCGTGGCCTAATTTTAAGATAGGACTTGAGAAGGGTCTGACGTGGGTGGTACTTGTGCAGTTTCAGAACGTCCCTGGAAGCTGGGGCACGTTCCAGAAAGCCACGTTCCAAGTGCAACTCTGCACTGTATTTCTGCATGCGTAGTGCGAATTTGGGGATTTGCAAAGTATTTATCGTATTTCTGTTCCTGAAGTTCAAATTTGAATAGAATTGGAAACTGGTAAACCACTCTACATTCATTTTCACCACCAGTATGAAAGTAAGAAATTTAAAAATAAAATATGTTAAGTTCACTGTTGTATACAATTTACGACTTATGTTAATCTACACTCAGGAGCAAAAATACCGGGCCAGGGTGCGTTTTTCATACAAACGAGACTAAATCGAAGCCTTGGTTCCTCGCCAGGGGTTGTTGTGAGTGAGGTTTAATGGTGGATACTCCGAGGTTCAATAGAGGAGGTCAAAAGTTCTTAAGATACCTAACTGATCGCACAATCAGTGAACACCACAACGGGAGAGTTTGGGTCAGCACTTGGATTTCCTTATATTTTACTGCCATTTTAGATGTTTTTTTGAACATGCACAATTCCGGCGTTAACCGCCTGTTCATTCAGTTGGGTATCCTAGGCACTCTAGAAGTCCTGTATCGATGCTCGGAGTATTCATCATCAGATTTTACTAAAAGCATTCCCTGGCGAGGAACCAAGGCTTCGAAATAGCCTCTTTAGTATGAAAAACGCACTCTGACCCGTTATTTTTGCCCCTGAGTGTATGTTGATTATGTTATCTTAACTTTTAGCTAAGTTGAAATAAAATATCATTTGCTAATAATAAAATGTTGCATAATGTTTTTTAACAATAAACAGAGTGCTTAAATTTAGTTAAACATAGTTTACAAGTGTTTTCATCGGCAGAATAGTTGAAACATTGTCCAACAGATGATCTCCAAAAAAAATACATTTTGTCAGCAATCGTAATCCCAATTTACGCAGAGTTTGTAAATTTTGCAGAATGTTGAAAAAGTTTCAGGTATTGTTGGATTTGCAAAGCAGCTTTTAGGAACAGAATATTTGCAGAGTTTGCAAATGTAGAGTGATTTCTGGAACACGTTTACTCCTTCATTATCGTGGATTGCAAAGTGCAGTGCACAGTTGCAGTCTTGCTTTCTGGAACAGGCCCCTGGTCATCACAAGATTATTAGTTGTGTTCGGTGGCTGCGGTGGCGGTGGCAGCCGATTTCGTTGACTGTGGCTGTGGCGTTGGGGCTCGGGTGGCGACGGCCGAATTTGATTATTCCTAGATAGATCGAGTTACCAAGTTAGGCAGAGGCTGACCGGGGCGCCGTCGAGTGTTGCCTCCTATTCCCTTAGCGTTTTTGGGACGCGCCGTTGTTCTTTCTCTTATGCTCGGGATCATATCTATGATCAATTTTATAAAATAAAGCAGGCGGTGGTATGATTGTTGGTGGTTTTTTTCGCTTAGGTATCGCAGGTACGAGAAACTGTGGAAATTTGAATGTAATTTAGTAACTTCGAAAGACCCGGTGGCAGTAGTGGCTGCCGGGTCACGCAGAAGTCTTCTATATCAGTTACAGTAAGTGAGCGAGCTCTGAATAATCGGGGGCTGGGAAGAAGACGGGTGTGTGCCGCGCCCACCCGTCGCTTCGTACCCCGCCTCTCCCTGTACGAGAGTTGGCATTAACGCCTAAGTACCTGGAGAGGCGGGGTACGATGCTATGGGCGGGCGCGGCGCACACCTACGTTAGACCCGTACCACTTAACCACTGATGGTTTTATGTTTGACGCTCAGCGCCTCTATCCAACACGGTAAAAACCATATCGTGTTTGATCTCTATCGTATTGTCCCCGTTTTGACAGCTCTTATTTCCTTGACTGTAATGGCGGTTGACGTCAAAACAATACCATAACAGGTCGAAGACGATACGTTTTTTAACGTCGGGAATAGAAGCGCAGGTTCAATAACCGATCAAACGGCCTTGGGGTCTGTTGTACGACCTAAAATAACATTGCTATTCACCCTTTCTCTTAATGTCTTGTTTTGCTAGCTCTTATTTACTTGTATTTATGTGATTGGTGTTTAATGCCTACGTATGCGTACAGGTACAGTCGCAAACAAATCTTTATCTAATTCTACATTCAGAGAGGATAGAAGATTGGAAATTACCCAACCGACAAGAGCAAAGCTCTTAAATTAAGAGAAAGAGAAATATTATAAGATTACAACAATAAGTGAGATACCTGTAACTGTCGTTGCCCTGTATCTTAATGTCCATATTAAAGTATCGGTCACCGTTACTATAAAGTGAACATTAAGATGCAGCTACATCGATAACCTACAGGTATTTTAATGACTAATTAAAGTACAACCACAGATACAGGTTTCTTAATAAAAGCCATTGGCTAATCGCTTCCGAAAATATTATAGGGATGTAATGATATGGAAGTAGATAAATGATAATAACACGTCAATCATCATGATCATCATCCTCCCCAACCAGCCTCCCCCAAGGCTTTTCACTCAGAGCGGTCTTGTGATTTTCGCATCCACCGCGGTCCCGCGATTCTGACGAGGTCGTCACTCCATCTTGTTGGAGGCCTACCTACAGCTCGTCTTCCGGTCCTTAGACAACACTCCAGAATCTTCTGACCCCATCGGCCATCAGTCCTGCGAGCAATGTGCCCCGCCCACTGCCACTTCAATTTAGCTATTCTTAGGGCTATGTCGGTAACCTTAGTTCTACTGCGGATATCATAATTTCTGATTCTATCACGCAGAGAAACCCCGAGCATAGCCCTCTCGATAGCCCTCTGAGTGATTTGAGCTTCCTTATGAGGCCCATTGTTAGCGCCTACGTCTCAGAACCGTAAGTCATCACTGGCAACACACACTGGTCACAGACACGTCAATAGCAATGTAATTTTAGGGCTACTAGGCATAGACGCAACTCGCACCGCGCCTCGACTTGATTCACGAGTTCTTAAGGTACAACCGCATCAGACGTAGCTGCGTGGCGCGGCTGCGGAGGCTGACTCTAGATACGAGTTTAATATAATGAGTTTTCGATAGCAAGTGGTAAGGGTCTCATGGTAGTGGTAAGGGTCACAGTAGAACTGCTACGTATAAATACGTCGTTTGGGGTGAACATGTTGTGCGGATATATCCGTCGATAATGTAAAAAGGTGATGTTGGCAAGTTCACTAAGCCAAAGGTTAATTTGCACGGACTGACCTGAAAATTATCTTGTCCCGAGGCGACACCGCTGGCGGAGCCTTCGGCCGCAGCAACCGCCGCCTGCGCACCCAAACATCCTCACTAAGCACGGAGGTCCATAAACAAGCGATGGCCGGGGACGTGGAGTGAACAAAAAATAAAAAATTAATATATTTGGTCAGTAAATTGTCTATTCATTGATTTATAGAGTGAATACTAAGGTGATGTTGTTGTGGTGTGGGTGTTTGTTGTTGATGGTAATAAGGAGATGTTGGTAAGCTTCTAAACGAAAGGTTAAATTGCACGGACTAACCTGAAAATCGTCTTGTCCCGAGGGCCCGGACGGGGCGACACCGCTGGCGGAGCCTTCGGCCGCAGCAACCGCCGCCTGCGCACCCAAAAATCGTCGCTAAGCATGGAGGTCCACAAACAAGCGAAGGCCGGGGACGTGGAGTAAACAAAACATCAAAATTTTAAATATTTGGTCAGTAAATTGTCTATATTCATTGATTTGTGGAGTGAATACAGAGCTTCGGATAAGACCATCATTGCGGAGAAGAAACGGCGTAAACACGAGAAGGTATTTTTTCAATCTTAAAACAGCCAATTACCTACTTTAAGTAAGTTACATTACAAGGAAATAAAATAATTTATAAATAATTAATATCAGCAAAGTAAAATAAAGATGATGATGGATGAGAGATTGTCAATAAAGATTAAACTATAAATAATAGGAGAACAACACGACGAGGTCTCTACCACGGAAAAGATAATAGATATATGAAAAAATAAATGAAAAGCATGTTTTAAAAACCCGACTGTATTTTTTATATTGTTATTAAACCTGTTTATTAATGCTACTATATTCGTATATACTTGAGATGGTCACATTAAGATCTTTCAAATGATACAAACATTACTTTATCTACATGCAGAGGGGATATAAGATTGGAATTTACCCCACCGAAAAGAGCAAAGCTCTTAAATTAAGAGAAAGCGAAATATGATGAGATTTCAACAAAAAGTGAGATACCTGTATCTGTCGTTGCCCTGTATCTTAATGTCCATATTAAAGTATCGGTCGTCGTTACTTTAAAGTGAACATTAAGATGCAGCTACATCGATAGCCTACAGGTATTTTAATGACCAATTAAAGTACAACCACAGATACACGTTTCTTAATATATTCCATTGCTTCTAAAGATATTTAATGGAAGTTATGTTTTAATGTTATGTTTTTATTTTGAACTCAATCAGAGTAAAACGTACATAATAAACTTACTTTCTAGACCTTAAACAAACTATGTATCCTACTCCTCAACAGTTTCCACTAAGACATATAATACAGATTTTAGCAAAGAAAATAATAATAGCAAAATACATGTACCTAATTATATCTGCACATCAGCACATTGAGTATTAACACAACACAAATAATATAAAAATAGAAACATAGTACCAACAAAACAAAAATGATGACTATGATATGGAAGTAGGTAGGTAGGTAAATGATAATAACACGTCAATAGCAATGTAATTTTAGGGCATAGGCATAGGCGCAACTTGCATAGCGCCGCGACTTGGTTCACGAGTTCTTAAGGTACAACCGCATCAGGCGTAACTTCGCGGCGCGGCTGCGGAGGCTGACTCATGATACGATACATCCGTCGATAACGTAATAAGGCGATGTTGGTAAGCTTCTAAACGAAAAGTTAAATTGCAAGGACTAACCTGAAAACCGTCTTGTCCCGAGGGCCCGGCCGGGGCGACACCGCTGGCGGAGCCTTCGGCCGCAGCAACCGCCGCCTGCGCACCCAAAAATCGTCGCTAAGCATGGAGGTCCACAAACAACCGAAGGCCGGGGACGTGGAGTGAACAAAACATTCATTGATTTATGGAGTGAATACAGAGCTTCGGATAAGACCATCATTGCGGAGAAGGAACGGCGCAAACTCTAGAAGGTATTTTGTCAGTCTTAAAACAGACAATTACCTACTTTAAGTAAGTTACATTACAAGGTAATAAAATAATTTATAAATAATTATTATCAGCAAAGTAAAATAAAGATGATGATGGATGAGAGATTGTCAATAAAGATTAAACTATAAATAATGACAAGGAGAACAACACGACGAGGTCCCATAAAAATAGAAACATAGTACCAACAAAACAAAAACAAAAATGATGATTATGATATGGAAGTAGGTAAATGATAATAACACGTCAATAGCAATGTAATTTTAGGGCATAGGCATAGGCACAACTTGCATAGCGCCGCCACTTGGTTCACAAGTTCTTAAGGTACAACCGCATCAGGCGTAACTTCGCGGCGCGGCTGCGGAGGCTCACTCATGATACGATACATCCGTCGATAACGTAATAAGGTGATGTTGGTAAGCTTCTAAACGAAAGGTTAAATTGCAAGGACTAACCTGAAAACCGTCTTGTCCCGAGGGCCCGGCCGGGGCGACACCGCTGGCGGAGCCTTCGTCCGCAGCAACCGCCGCCTGCGCACCCAAAAATCGTCGCTAAGCATGGAGGTCCACAAACAAGCGAAGGCCGGGGACGTGGAGTGAACAAAACATTCATTAATTTATGGAGTGAATACAGAGCTTCGGATAAGACCATCATTGCGGAGAAGAAACGGCGCAAACTCTAGAAGGTATTTTGTCAGTCTTAAAACAGACAATTACCTACTTTAAGTAAGTTACATTGCAAGGTAATAAAATAATTTATAAATAATTATTATCAGCAAAGTAAAATAAAGATGATGATGGACGAGGTCTCTACCACGGAATAGATAACTAAATGAAAAGCATGTTTTTAAAACCCGACTTCATTTTTTATATTGTTATTAAACCTGTTTATTAATGCTACTTACTATATTCGTATATACTTGAGATGGCCACATTAAGATCTTTCACATGATACCCAAATTGTAACAATAAGAAGAGATTTTTTTTGTTGACATGAGTAATTGACATTTTGCCATTGTTGTTATTTCAATTTCAACAGTTTAGGTACAGTACGATTATTATGATTATGTATGAAAGAGCGAATTCCTCCTAATACAAGTGTTTAGCTTAAAAGGAGGATTCGACACCTGTGTAAAAAAAACTTTGTTGAAAATAAAATTTGAATTTGAATTTGGATGATTTTGGACTTTGACACTCGGCAATCCTCGACTTTCATCGGGAGTGTTCGGGAGTGCAAATGACACGTGACGGGCACTTAACTGTCTTAAACAGTAATGTAGGTCACCTGCCACGATGTATTTTTTTACAGTAGACCTCGGAATAACACAAATATTAAATTAGCAAATTATAGATAATTTCATTTGAAGCAAATCCCTTTGAGTTTGAAAGCTGGGTTACCTTTTTTTTAAGTTGATTATAGTCTATTTGAATAATTAGAATATTAGTGAAGCTTCCATACTTACCTACTTAGGTTTATGATTTATTTTTAATTTTAGTAAATCTAGGTTTGACTACTTTTAAGTGAATAAATTGGGGTCCGTTCATTTAACCGAAATACGTTTGGTCGAACGTATCGTTTCGCAACTTTTTCATTTGGCAACCCACTTTTATTTCTGTAACTGTAAATATTTCAGGATTTATTTCTGTACCTTCGCGAAGACCCTATAGGTTAGGTTAGGTTAGTTTTTATAAAAATCCTGAAATATTTACAGTTACAGAAATAAACGTGGGTTGCCAAATGAAACGGTTGCGAAACGATACATTCGACCAAACGTTGTTCGGTGAAACATTAGTGAACCGAATAAATTTGTAAATGTAAATGATAGATAATTGAATTCGAAGCAAATTCGTATGATTATGAAAGCTAACCACATAATGCATTCATTGCATCGCATTATGTAACGACATAATGTCATAAAAAGTTGATTATGGTCTATGTTATAATACCTGGAATATTAATGAGGTTTCTATACTTAGGTTAATATTTTATTTTTAGTTATATTATATTAGGTTTGAATATTTTATTTGAGTAAATTCTAGGATTTTATATGGATTTTTTTTAAATTGCAAATGCTTGTTTAATTGACAAATTACATACTAATCAAAACTATGAAGCCTATAGAATATGTAAGTGTTACGTTTGGTGCAAATTATTAGTACCGACTTACCTGTTTATACCTGCCTACCCAATAGTTTGACGGGAAAAAAATAGTCAACCTAACGTTTGCATATTCCATAGGCTTCATACTTTCGATTGGTATGTAAATTGTCTAATAAACAAGCAATAGCATTTTTTTTAAACAAAGAAAAGTTTTAAAAAGCAAAGCAGTTTGGAGTTTTATGCAGTTAAGAAAGCTAATGTATACAAATATAAACTTGAGATGGAAAATAATCTCGATATAAATTTATTTCGCGGAGATGTTGCCTGCGCGTAAGCAATTGCGTTATGCGGCTAAGGGTCCGTCGGAAGGGTCTGGCTCGTACTGGCGCGAGTGGCGCGCCGCGCCGCAGGCGGTGCACACTGCATGTCTCGAGCGCGTACACCGCGCACGAATTATTTATTGGGAATTTGGGATTCTCGCCACACTTCTCCCCTACTGAGACCGTTGCTACGGTCGACATTGGTAATAGTCTAGAAAGTTGACTCTCCGGCCGCTACGTGTTGTTCTCTGCTGGCATGGTGTAGTTGATGGTGCTGGTACTGCTGTTGCTGTGGTTGTGTTGTTTGTTGTTGAATCTGCTGATGTTGTTGTTGTTGATGCTGTTGTTGTTGTTGCTGCTGCTGCTGGTGCTGTTGTTGTTGTTGTTGTTGCTGCTTGTGCTGCGGAATGACCTTGTGGCGAAACTACCTGTGCGCGGGAGCTAGCGGCTGCGACTTGTGACGTCAGCGGCGCCACGACTTCATGGATACGATCCGCCAGCGTTGCTAACACGTCCAAAGGGCAATCCTCCTTCTATTTGGGCAAACCATAACGCCGCATCCTCCGGCCAAAGTGGCGGAATTATCACGCCGACACGAAAAACGGTTTTTGCCTCGTCACCTACCGCCGTAATTTGCTGTTTGGAGCTTCCTTGGCCTTTATCCGTTGACATTTTTACTGTTCTTAAATCGGGGTCAACAGTATAGCAAAATTAGAGCTATCTTATTGAGGTTGAGTAGAAGGTTGCAGGAGACTGAAGGAAACACGAAGACGGATGAAGTTAATTAGATGTAATGCAGTTAAGGAAAGCTAATGTATACAAATATAAACTTGAGATGAAAATAAACTCGATATAAATTTATTTCGCGGAGATGTTGCCTGCGCGTAAGCGATTGCGTTATGCGGCTAAGGAAAAGTAGTACGTGTATCCATCGGAAGGGTCTGACTCGTACTGGCGTGGTGGCGCGAGTGGCGCTCCGCGGCGCCGGCGCTGCACGTAGGTTACTCGCGTATCTCTCCGGCCGGGCCGCAAGCGGTGCACACTGCATGTCTCGAGCGCGTACACCGCGCACCAATTATTTATTGGGATTCTCGCCACATGTTTAATTAATTTTATACTGGACTGAATTTTTTCAGCCTACCTATTCGCCATATGTTACTTAATATAAATATAAAATACTTTACATCGAAGAAACAGCCCAGTGCAAGTCGTTTCCTATTCCGATGTCGGAGTTCACGTAGAGCAGGGCCCGTATTATGGTCGCCTTCATCGCGGTGGATAAAGCATCCATCACTGTCGCACTTACATACTGATCAGAAAGTGACCTATGCTTTATCCACGTTTATTTACACCGATAAACACGACCATAATAAGCCCGCAGTAAGTGCTCGGCAAAAGATGCGTCGATAAAACAGCCGAGGTAAGTATGGAAACAACGTAATGTGATAAAATGTATTTTTTTTATTTGTAATAATTAGATACTTAGTAAGTCTTGACAATTTAATTATAAAAATGAAGCAGATTATAATACAAAACTTAAACTATACATAAATTAAATAAAAGAGTATGTACATACATTTTATAAAAAAAATACTCGTCTTTATAAATAAAGTGTCGTCATCCTGCAGGTTTATTGCAAGACGGTAGGTATCAACTAAATGTTCTCTTGCTAAGTCTTCGTTCTGAAGATTTCTCATAGATGATTGAGAGCACTTATGGAATATTGCCGCTGATTTACAAACATGTTTTTTTCCAAATTTTGGTCAATATTATTGAAGATTGATGAACGTTCCCATAAAGTATGCCTCCGTTGGGAGCTACTATATATACCACAGATATTCAATTTCAAGATTTTTCACCCTTCACGTAAAAGAGGGGCGCTATAAAGCTGGGTATTCACGAGCGCTCCCAAAAGCCGAATAGAGCAGCGCCGCGCCAAAATCAATCCTTGAATGTCGAAACTATAGCTCTTAAAAGTAAATGGCGCGGTCCGTTGGATTTCCAAGTGAATTATCGTGAATGTCGAAATTCAACTTTGGAACACGCTACGCAACTGCGCCATGCCAAATGGCATCGGTGTGAGCGTTCTCTGGCTCCCATTTACTAATCGGTCTGCTCTGTGATCTCGCACTCGCACCGTTGAGGCGTTTGTTTTTCATTCGTGTGTGTTATTTCAAGATGTGTTTACATTTTGATGAAGAGGAATTGTTATCTAACGATGCTGTTTGTCTGTATTTAAAAAAGCGAAAGCTGAAGAACAGAATGGCTTCATCAGAATGGAAACTCATCGTTAAAACAACACACGCTACCATCGAACGTTAAGAAGCGAAAACCAAGTGGCGCGCCCACGAATGTGGTCGAAATATTACGCGCAGACCTCCACGGTCCTGGGCCAGATCCTGGGCAGCCAACAATCGTCACTCAGCATGTTTTAGAGTGAACAAAACACTCGCAATCGGATACTAAGTAAACTTATGATTCAAATGACAAGAGGGAAATTTAAATGGATACCTCACAACCCTCAAATTCATTAATCCACAACACATCCATCCAGCCTTACATCCATCCATTCATCATGACATGTATCCATCCTGGAACATATGTAGATACTGATATATCGATTGACATCATTATTGACACTCTTAATATTCATACTAATTAAAACAAATGGTTTTAACATCAAAAGAAATTTACAAAACCGCATTTTGTTTATGGTACGTAATGGTCAGTCACACTGAAGTCGGTCGGGAAATATACACCTTTTAAGGAATGAAGGGTTACGTAGTACGGTCAAGTTGGCTAGCCTGCCAAACCAAAGGAGATTGCTTGGACTGACCGGCATATTTCGATTTCCTTGCTCCACGGACCCGGAGGCCACGGGCGAAGAGGCGCGGGGGCGGTTGGGGCGGTTGGGGCGGTTGGGGCGGTTGATCCCGCGCTGAACTCCGCGGGCGGGGCCATCGACCGCCACGAACTATGAAAAACAAACACTGCCATAAAAACGCAAAAAAAAAAAAAAAAAATGGTACGTACGTAATTGGTCAGCCAAACTGACATCGGTTTTTTGGTTAAAAATATTGTGGAACGCCAACTTCAGTTTGACTACGAAATTAGCAAAGGTCGGCGGGGGAGAGCCTCTTTCAGTTTTTGCCATGTTTTTGCATAACATTGACATACCTTGTCAGTCAATCGCAAATTCATTTAGGCTGCCTTTCTGCTAACGAGTTTTACGTCACCATCGAAACAAATGAATTTTGTTATAACCTATGGAATGTGATTAATCTATTTTGCACAGCTTTTCGCTTAAGTGGGAAAAAATATTAATGTACACTCACCTCGGTGGATATAGAAAGATCTTTTTCTATCTATAAATGGAATTAAACTCAAGGCAAAACTCATAAAAACTGAAAATAAAGAAAATAAAAGTTATTTATTACAATAGCACAGAAAATTTACATTAATTTAAAAAGCTTAGTACCTACTCGTTTTGTAATGCATTTTCATGATAGTGATGAGTGTGTGATTTAAGTTTTGTCATCTTGTACATACATTAATAAACCAAAAAAAGCTCACCCTCGCCGACCTCCGGGAATTAGCTAACATTTTAGTTGAAATAATATTTTTTAGCATTTCTTAAAGGCGTTTTTTGTTTTGTACCTGCGAAAACAAGAGGTTGACATTGCGGGGACTGACGGTGCATTGTCTTGCTCGAGGGAGGTAGAGGCTACGGTCGACTCATAAATATTCATAGTAGTTAAAACAAAGGTTTTTAAACCAAAAACCACCTACAAAACGCCTTTTTTTCATGGAACGTAGTTCATTCAAAGTTATGTCGGTCGGGAAATATACACTATTTAACGAATAAGGGTAAGTAGGGTAAAGTTGGCAAGCCTGCCAAAACAAAGGATAGATTGCTCGGACCGACCAGTATATTTCGATTTCCTTGCTCGAGGTCGCCGGAGGGCACGTTCGAAGAGGCGCGGGGGCGGATGGTCCCGCGCTGAACTCCGTGGGGGTCCTCATCGGACGCCATGATCACCTACGAAAAACAAACACTGCCTTCAAATACGCAAAAAATAAATTATTTTAAATTGGTATGTAGGTAATTGGTCACTCAAACTGAAATCGATTTTTGGATAAAAATATTGTGGAACGCCTACTATTTTAGCAAAAGGATTTTTTTTAAGACTTTTAAAAGCGTTTTTTTGTTTATTGCGCGGACTGACCTGTGCATTGTTTTGCTCGAGGGAGGTACAGGCCACCGACGACTCTTAAATATTCGTACTAGTTAAAATAAATGTTTTTAAAACCACAAACCACCTACAAAAACGCATTTTTTCATGGTACTTAATGGTCAGTCAAACTGAATTCGGTCGGGAAATATACACCTTTTAACGAATAAGGGTAAGTAAGGTAAAGTTGGCAAGCCGCGACACCAAAGGATAGATTACTTGGACTGACCAGTATATTTCCATATCCTTGATCCATAACCGGAGAGGCGCGGGGGCGGTTGCGGCGGATGGTCCTGCGCTGACCTACGCGGGCGGAGCCATCGGCCGCCATGAACTACGAAAAAAAAAACACTGCCTTCAAAAACGCAACAAAAAAAATAACGGGTGGGTAGGTAATTGTACAGACAAACTGAAATCGGTCTTTTGGTTGAAAATATTGTGGAACGCCGACTTTAGTTTGACTAAGTAATTAGCTACAATTTTGGTGACAAAAATATTTTTTAGCATTTTTAAAAGCGTATTTTGTTTTTACCTGCGGAAACAAGAGAATAAATTGCGCAGACTGACCTATGCACTGTCTTGCTCGAGGGAGGTAGAGGCCACCGTCGACTCTTAAATATTCAAAGGATTTTAAAATCAAAAACCACCTACATTTAAACGCATTTTTTATGGTACGTAATGGTCAGTCAAACTGAAGTCGGTTGGGAAATATACACCTTTTACGAATGAGGTTTAGTAAGATAAAGTTGGCAAGCCTGCCAACACAAAAGGTAGATGGCTTGGACTGACCAGTATATTTCGATTTCCTTGCTCGAGGTCGCCGGAGGGCACGTTCGAAGAGGCGCGGGGGCGGTTGGGGCGGTTGGTCCCGCGCTGACCTCCGCGGGCGGAGACATTGGCCTCCATGATCTCCTACGTAAAACAAAGACTGACTTCAAAAACGCAAAAAATAACTTATTTCAAATTACTACGTAGGTAATTGGTCAGTCAAACTGTAATTGGTTATTAGGTTTAAAATATTGTACAACGCCGACTTCAGTTTGACTAAGTAATTAGCTACCTTTTCAATGACAAGAATATTTTTTCATGTTTTTAAAAGCGTTTTCTATTTTTCCTGCGCAAACAAGAGGTTAAATTGCGCGGTCTGACCTGTGCATTGCCTTGTACGAAAGAGGTAGATGCCACCGTCAACGCTTAAATATTCAGACTAGGTAAAACAAATGATTTTAAAACCAAAAAAACACATTTATTTCATGGTACGTAATGGTCAGTCAAACTGAAGTCGGTGGGGATATACACCTTTTGACGAATAAGGGGTAGTAAGGTAAAGTTGGCAAGCCAGCCAAAACAAAGGATAGATTGCTTGGACTGACCATTCCATTTCCTTGTTCGAGGGCGCCGGACGTCACGGTCGAAGACGCGCGGGGGCTATTGGGGCGGTTGGTCTCGCCCTGACCTCCGCGGGCGGAGACATTGGCCGCCATGAACTACGGAAAACGGACACTGCCATCAAAAAACCCAAAAAAAACTTATTTTAAATTGGCACGTAGGTAATTAGTCACTCAAACTGTAATTGGTTATTTGGTTAAAAATATTGTGGAACGCCGACTTCAGTTTGATTAAGTAATTAGCTACCATTTTAGCGACCAGAATATGTTTAGATGTTTTTAAAAACGCTTTTTGTTTTTTCTGCGCAAACAAGAGGTTAAATTGCGCGGACTGACCTGTGCATTGCCTTGTAATAAGGGTTAGTAAGGTAAAGTAGGCAAGCCTGCCAAAACAAAGGATAGATTGCTTGGACTGACCATTCCATTTCCTTGGTCGAGGGCGCCGGACGTCACGGTCGAAGACGCGCGGGGGAGGTTGGTCCCGCGCTGACTTTCGCGGGTGGAGCCATCGGCCGCCATGATCTCCTACGTCAAACAAACACTGACTTCAAAAACGCAAAAAAATAACTTATTTTAAATTGGCACGTAGGTAATTGGTCAGTCAAACTGTAATTGGTTATTAGGTTTAAAATATTGTACAACGCCGACTTCAGTTTGACTAAGTAATTAGCTACCTTTTCAATGACAAGAATATTTTTTTCATGTTTTTAAAAGCGTTTTCTGTTTTTCCTGCGCAAACAAGAGGTTCAATTGCGCGGTCTGACCTGTGCATTGCCTTGTACGAAAGAGGTAGATGCCACCGTCAACGCTTAAATATTCAGACTAGGTAAAACAAATGATTTTAAAACCAAAAAAACACATTTATTTCATGGTACGTAATGGTCAGTCAAACTGAAGTCGGTGGGGATATACACCTTTTGACGAATAAGGGGTAGTAAGGTAAAGTTGGCAAGCCAGCCAAAACAAAGGATAGATTGCTTGGACTGACCATTCCATTTCCTTGTTCGAGGGCGCCGGACGTCACGGTCGAAGACGCGCGGGGGCTATTGGGGCGGTTGGTCCCGCCCTGACCTCCGCGGGCGGAGACATTGGCCGCCATGAACTACGGAAAACGGACACTGCCATCAAAAAACCCAAAAAAAACTTATTTTAAATTGGCACGTAGGTAATTGGTCACTCAAACTGTAATTGGTTATTTGGTTAAAAATATTGTGGAACGACGACTTCAGTTTGATTAAGTAATTAGCTACCATTTTAGCGACCAGAATATGTTTAGATGTTTTTAAAAACGCTTTTTGTTTTTTCTGCGCAAACAAGAGGTTAAATTGCGCGGACTGACCTGTGCATTGCCTTGTAATAAGGGTTAGTAAGGTAAAGTTGGCAAGCCTGCCAAAACAAAGGATAGATTGCTTGGACTGACCATTCCATTTCCTTGGTCGAGGGCGCCGGACGTCACGGTCGAAGACGCGCGGGGGAGGTTGGTCCCGCGCTGACTTTCGCGGGTGGAGCCATCGGCCGCCATGATCTCCTACGTCAAACAAACACTGACTTCAAAAACGCAAAAAATAACTTATTTTAAATTGGCACGTAGGTAATTGGTCAGTCAAACTGTAATTGGTTATTAGGTTTAAAATATTGTACAACGCCGACTTCAGTTTGACTAAGTAATTAGCTACCTTTTCAATGACAAGAATATTTTTTTCATGTTTTAAAAAGCGTTTTCTGTTTTTCCTGCGCAAACAAGAGGTTCAATTGCGCGGTCTGATCTGTGCATTACCTTGTACGAAAGAGGTAGATGCCACCGTCAACGCTTAAATATTCAGACAAAGGATGGATTGCTTGGACTGACCATTCCATTTCCTTGTTCGAGGGCGCCGGACGTCACGGTCGAAGACGCGCGGGGGCTATTGGGGCGGTTGGTCCCGCCCTGACCTCCGCAGGCGGAGACATTGGCCGCCATGATCTCCTACGTAAAACAAACAAATTTTTTGTTTTTACCTGCGAAAACTGCGATATATACATTTAATGAATAAGGGTTAGTAAGGTAAAGTTGGCAAGCCTGCGAAACCAAAGGATAGATTACTTTGACTGACCAGGGTATTTCCATATCCTTGGCCGAGGTCGCCGGAGGTAACGGTCGCAGAGGCGCGGGGGCGGTTGGGGCGGTTGGTCCCGCGCTGACCTCCGCGGGCGGAGACATTGGCCTCCATGATCTCCTACGTAAAACAAACACTGACGTAAAAAACGCAAAAAAAAAACTTATTTTAAATTGGTACGTAGGTAATTGGTCCGTCAAACTGTAATTGGTTATTTGTTATTTGGTTAAAAATATTGTGGAACGCTGACTTCAGTTTGACTAAGTAATTAGCTACCATTTTAGTGACAAGTTTTTTTTTCATTTTTTAAAAGCGTTTTTTGTTTTTACCTGCCCAAATAAGACCTTAATTTGCGCGGACTGACCTGTGTATTGTCTTGTTCGAAGGAGGTAGGGGCCACTGTCGACTCTTAAATTTTCATACTAGATAAAATGAATATTTTTATAACCAAAAACTACCTGTAAAAACGCATTTTATTCATGGTACGAAATGGTCAGTCAAACTGAAGTCGGTCGAGAAATAAACACCTTTTAACGAAAAAGGGTAAGTAAGGTAAAGTTGGCAAGCCGCGACTCCAAAGGATAGATTACTTGGACTGACCAGTATATTTCTATATCCTTGCTGAAAAAAGCCCGATTTCACGGTCGAAAAGGCGCGGGGGCGGATGGTCCCGCGCTGACCTCCGCGGGCGGAGACATTGGCCGCCATGGTCTCCTATGTAAAACAAACACTGACGTCAAAAACACAAAAAAATCAATTATTTTAAATTGGTACGTAGGTAATTGGTCCGTCAAACTGTAATTGGTTATTTGTTATTCGGTTAAAAATATTGTGGAACGCCGACTTCAGTTTGACTAAGTAATTAACTACCATTTTAGTGAGAAGTTTTTTTTTTTTCATTTTTTAAAAGCGTTTTTTGTTTTTACCTGCGCAAACAAGACGTTAATTTGCGCGGACTGACCTGTGCATTGTCTTGTTTGAAGGAGGTAGAGGCCACTGTCGACTTTTAAATATTCATACTAGATAAAATGAATATTTTTAAAACCAAAAACTACCTGTAAAAACGCATTTTATTCATGGTATGAAATGGTCAGTCAAACTGAAGTCGGTCGGGAAATAAACACCTTTTAACGAATAAGGGTAAGTAAGGTAAAGTTGGCAAGCCGCGACACCAAAGGATAGATTACTTGGACTGACCAGTATATTTCCACATCCTTGCTCAAAAAAGCCGGAGTTCACGGTCGAAAAGGCGCGGGGGCGGATGGTCCCGCACTGACCTCCGCGGGCGGAGACATTGGCCGCCATGGTCTCCTATGTAAAACAAACACTGACGTCAAAAACACAAAAAAAAAACAATTATTTTAAATTGGTACGTAGGTAATTGGTCCGTCAAACTGTAATTGGTTATTTGTTATTTGGTTAAAAATATTGTGGAACGCCGACTTCAGTTTGACTAAGTAATTAACTACCATTTTAGTGAGAAGTTTTTTTTTTCATTTTTTAAAAGCGTTTTTTGTTTTTACCTGCGCAAACAAGACGTTAATTTGCGCGGACTGACCTGTGCATTGTCTTGTTCGAAGGAGGTAGAGGCCACTGTCGACTCTTAAATATTCATACTAAATAAAATGAATATTTTTAAACCAAAAACCACCTGTAAAAACGCATTTTATTCATGGTACGAAATGGTCAGTTCAACTGAAGTCGGTCGGGAAATAAACACCTTTTCACGAATAAGGGTAAGTAAGGTAAAGTTGGCAAGCCGCGACACCAAAGGATAGATTACTTGGACTGACCAGCATATTTCCACATCCTTGCTCAACAAAGCCGGAGGTCATGGTCGAAAAGGCGCGGGGGCGGATGGTCCCGCGCTGACCTCCGCGGGCGGAGACATTGGCCGCCATGGTCTCCTGTGTAAAACAAACACTGACGTCAAAAACACAAAAAAAAAACAATTATTTTAAATTGGTACGTAGGTAATTGGTCCGTCAAACTGTAATTGGTTATTTGTTATTTGGTTAAAAATATTGTGGAACGCCGACTTCAGTTTGACTAAGTAGGTAATTAACTACCATTTCAGTGAGAAGTTTTTTTTTTCATTTTTTAAAAGTGTTTTTTGTTTTTACCTGCGCAAACAAGACGTTAATTTGCGCGGACTGACCTGTGCATTGTCTTGTTCGAAGGAGGTAGAGGCCACTGTCGACTCTTAAATATTCATACTAAATAAAATGAATATTTTTAAAACCAAAAACCACCTGTAAAATAGTACATTGTTGCCTAGGCGCGGAAAGTAAGGGTTTTCCTGACGAGGTGGTTAGCAGGCCGAGCAATAGCGAGGCCTGCTAAAATACGAGTCAGGAAATCCTCGTTCCCGCCGAGGCATACATAATGCTTTTCTCAAACATGTGAGGAAATAATACAAATACATTTTTAAAAAGCAAGTAATTTAATTATGCAGAATGAATGTTACCGACTGTCAATTGTTTTTAAATACTAAATACTTCAAAAAGAAACACACGCACTGTGCTAAAAAGCGAGCAGTTATCTTGGCTGTTTGGAATTTTTGTCTTGGTCCTTTTGATTTTGTATGCAAATTGACAGCATTTTTAAGAAAAATATAGACATGGACGGAAAGTGTTTTCATATGGTTTTTTTACTCCTAGGAGTAAAATGAGGCTCTTTCCGTCCTTGTCTTTCAATCGGAAAACCCTTTTTTCCGAGCATGTTTGAGAAAACGCATTTTATTCATGGTACGAAATGGTCAGTTCAACTGAAGTCGGTCGGGAAATAAACACCTTTTCACGAATAAGGGTAAGTAAGGTAAAGTTGGCAAGCCGCGACACCAAAGGATAGATTACTTGGACTGACCAGCATATTTCCACATCCTTGCTCAACAAAGCCGGAGGTCATGGTCGAAAAGGCGCGGGGGCGGATGGTCCCGCGCTGACCTCCGCGGGCGGAGACATTGGCCGCCATGGTCTCCTATGTAAAACAAACACTGACGTCAAAAACACAAAAAAAAACAATTATTTTAAATTGGTACGTAGGTAATTGGTCCGTCAAACTGTAATTGGTTATTTGTTATTTGGTTAAAAATATTTTGGAACGCCGACTTCAGTTTGACTAAGTAATTAACTACCATTTCAGTGAGAAGTTTTTTTTTCATTTTTTAAAAGCGTTTTTTGTTTTTACCTGCGCAAATAAGACCTTAATTTGCGCGGACTGACCTGTGCATTGTCTTGTTCGAAGGAGGTAGAGGCCACTGTCGACTCTTAAATACTCATACTAGTTAAAATACAAAAAGGTTTAAAACCAAAAACGCAAAAAACGAAACTTGATATGTGGTTGTCTTGCACTGTCATAGGTAAGTATAATTTATATTATATATGTATTTTTTATTACTACTACTTTATATTATATGTATATGTAATTTCTATAAAAATTCTGAGTTTTGGCAGCGACGCTCCGGATTTGTTACCGCGTATTAAGCGCTTTTATGAATTTTGTGTTAGCCGCTTACCGTAGATAGAAGCGATAAATGGCGCAAGTAACGACGCTTCGCGCGACTTCAGATTGGATTTTGAGACAAAAAGTTTAATTTCGTGGATAATTTGGATTCATCGCTGACGCTGGATGGAGTGCGGGGCATTTCTTCACCTCCCCGCGAGGAGAGATAGCAGCTTATTTTTTGCCTCGCTCAGTCACTCCCGCTACTCACGGAACTTGCCGATTTTCTGCCAAGGCATCCGAGCGCCGTGTTATACTAAGGTTGAAGGGAGACTAGAGCATTATGTCCAACACTTCGAGTACACCACTAAACATCGCGGTATGGGTGTTGGCACTTTGCAACACTGTACGTACCAACGGACCTATATACACGTCGAGTGCGAGTGGAAGTGAAATATGACTGCTTGCATCTTATTTCCTTGGGAATACGAACGGGCTTAAGCTTGCCGACCAACCGAAGCTGTATGGAGTTAGATTACAGTTTGTCTTAGTTGAGTTAGGTTTCACTTATGGATAATTTGTTAATTTAATCGCGCAAACTTTATTGAGTTGTAATTATTGACGGTTGAGATCTGTTCCTTTTTTGACATTGTAGTTCAGTAATATCGCAATTTAAGTTTTATTTATGAATTTTATGTTTATTTGATTTATTTACGACGAGTTAAACTTTAAGTTTTGTTTTATGTTTTAGTTTGTTACATTGTTTTAAATAATTATGAATGATAACTCCTCTTCGTTACGGGCGTGCCCCCACTGTCCTGGCTCATCGCGAACTTTTACACCGCATGGGCTTTGTGTGCACTTAGGCCGCATGCACAAGGATGTGCCTCGCTGCGCTTCCGCAAGGGCTTCACAATCTAGCCGACCGCTAGTACAGTCGTACTCCCGGGGGGCCTTAAGCTTGGAAAGTCTAGCCTATCTTAAGCAGCCAGTACGGGTGCTGCGGCATATCCCCAAGGGTGCACGAAACCTTGCGGCCGGCAAAATGTCAAATCTTATCGATAAGTGTATTGACACTAATGGTACTCCAGAGTGGTGTGAGTTTTTAACTTTTGCATACTCTGCTCTTAGGGCACCGGATGCATCTGGCTCGGGTAACCTTACGACAAAGGTGAAGCGGAACATCGACTCGGCTTATGCTCAATGTCCTGTCAGTGACATCGGGGGTGGGGGGTCCTCAAGATCACCCTCAGTGCTTAAGACAGTTGAGTCGAAGGTATACGAGGGTGATCTGAGAGGGGCGGTCAGGGTGCTCATGTCGGATGACACAGTTGCACAGTCAAGCCCTGAAGTTCTTGCCTCTCTACAGACAAAGCACCCGGCCCCGTCTCGGCCTCTGTCGTTCCCGCCCGAGCCGGGTGGGTCCGCTCCTGCGTATAAGGTAAATGAGGAGAGCGTCACACAGGCCCTTAGCTCGTTTAATAACGGCTCTGCCGCAGGCTTGGATGGTATCCGCCCGGTACATCTAAAAGAGCTCACATCTGGCTCCGCGGGGGATAACGGTCGACGGTTATTGGGGTGCCTGACGAAACTCTGCAACTTATTACTCGAAGGTCGTCTGAATACAGAGGTTCGCCCGTACGTTTTTGGCGCTTCTTTGTGTGCGCTCTCGAAAAAGGACGAAGGTCTGACTCCCATTGCGGTGGGCAGCACGTTTCGTCGCCTGACCGCCAAACTTGGGTGTGCAGCGGTGAGGAAGGAAATGGCAGCTTACCTTCGCCCTTGCCAAATGGGGTTTGGCACAGAACTGGGTTGTTAGGCGGCGATACATGCAGCTCGCTCATTTGCTCTGGATCCAGGAAAGGCGGACTGCGTTATAATTAAGCTTGACATAAAAAATGCTTTTAATTCCATTGAGCGGGATTTTTTGTTGAGTGAGGTCAAGGAGAGGGTACCGTCGCTTTATCCCTTTCTTTTTCAAGTTTACTCGTCCCCCCCTAACCTGTTTTTCAATGGATCCCTTATCCTTTCCCAAGTTGGTGCGCAGCAGGGGGATCCGCTTGGACCTCTAGCGTTCAGTCTGGCCATACATAAAACGATTTCAGGGCTTCTCTCCCCACTTAATGTATGGTACCTGGATGACGGTACCCTTGGAGGAAAGCCAGAGACAGTTGAACAAGACTTGCGTACTCTCCTTCCACGTTTTAAGGATCTGGGACTAGAAGTAAATACCAGTAAATGCGAATTTTTCCCCTGCAGCGCCGAATCCCAGGCTTCCTTTCACTCTTTCTGTAATCTGCTCCCTGGTCTCAGAGAGTTGTCTTCCCTTTCCTTTAATCTATTAGGGTCTCCTATTTTTCCAGCCGCTATTCCTCAGGCTTTTGAGATGAGAAGGCAGCTTCTCCTGGCTGCTAGGGACAGGCTTAAAAGCCTTCCGGCTCAGGTTGCTCTGGTTTTACTGCGGATATGTTTTGCGGTCCCCAAAATAACGTATTTTATGCGCACCGTTCCGACGTGGCTGTACCCCGATCAAGTCGACTCGTTTGAACTCGGGCTGAGGGAGACCGTTGAGTGTTTGCTGAATGTCTCGCTTAGCTCGGATCAATGGAGTCTGGCTTCTTTTCCAATTCGGAGTGGGGGCCTGGGTTTACGGTGCGCGCGGGACGTGGGATTGCCGGCCTTCTTAGCGTCGGCGGGGGGGGGTCGTGGGCCTTGTTACTGACATTCTCTCTAACAATGGTGACAGGGCAATTATCCCCCACGCTTCTGATGCTGTGGCGGCCTGGTTGGCTCTCAACCCGGGTGTGCAGTTGCCTGAGAGACCGGACCGACAGCGCGTGTGGGATGACGTGGGAATTAAGAGGGTGTTTGAGGGTCTGGTGGGGCGGGCGGTGGGTGTGGACAGGGCTAGGCTGTTGGCGGTATCGAGACCAGAAGCCGGTGCGTGGTTACGGGCGCTGCCCTCTCCGCACTCTTCTCGACGATGATTCGATGCGGGTGGCCGTGGCTCTCCGCCTGGGTTGCGATGTTTGTGAACGTAATTTATGCATATGCGGCACCATGGTGGAAAGCAATGGTCATCATGCCTTGAGTTGTGGTCGATGTGCCGGCCGTTTCAACGTATCGTTTCTCAACGATATTGTCCGGAGAGCGCTGGTCTCGGCTAATGTTCCGTGTGTACTGGAGCCTCGGGCCTTAGTCGCACGGACGGTAAAAGACCTGATGGTTTGACCCTAGTGCCCTGGCATAGAGGGAGATGCCTACTCTGGGACGCTACGTGCGTCAGCACTTTCGCGGCTTCGCACCTCGGTCGCACCACGTGCACAGCTGGAGCGGCTGCCGTAGACGGCGGCTCTTAGGAAGCGGGACAAATATTCCGAACTTAAGAATTATTTATTTGTCCCACTCGCGGTAGAAACGACAGGTTGTTGGGGATCGGAGGCCAAACAATTTGTGAAGGAGATTGGGCGCCGTCTGGCGGAGAGGGGTCATGACCCCCGGTCCGGGTCGTTCCTGGTGCAACGTCTGTCCATCGCGATTCAGCGCGGCAACGCGGCGAACGTGATGGGCACCTTTGCGCCGGGAATGGCACGGGGCGGGCTTTTTGATTGATTTATTTTAGTTTTTGTTTTATTTTAAGTTTACGTTTTGTTAATTTTTTCATTTCTATTTTTTATTATTATTGTCATTTTGTATTTGTAATAATATGATATAATTGATAAAAAAATATACATAATAATAACGTAATTTTTTATGTTAGATTAATTGTATGATATAATGCTAGATTAAGCTTTATAATTGTATAAAATCATAAGTACTATTTTAAAAAACGACTGACTGTTGAGTTTCTTGCGGCGTTTCTTCTCAGCAGTGGTCTCTTGCGAAGCGCTCGTACATTTTTAATGAGTAAAAGTGCCCGTGCAGCCTACTTACTGAATAGACATCATTTATCCTTTTTCTTAAATGTTTTTCAACCCAAAAACCACCTACAAAAACGCATTTTCTTCATGGTACGTAATGGTCAATCAAACTGAAGTCGGTCGGAGATATATACACTATTGAATAAGGCTTAGTAGGGTAAAGTTGGCAAGCCTGCCAAAACAAAGGATAGATTGCTCGGACTGACCAGTATATTTCCTTGCTCAAAAGCGCCGGAGGTCACGCTCGAAGACGCGCGGGGGCTATTGGGGCGGTTGGTCCCGCCCTGATCTCCGTAGGCGAAGCCATCAGCCGCCATGATCATCTACGAAAACAAACACTGTCTTCAAAAACGCAAAATATCTTATTATAAATTGTGCTAAAATGTACAGTCAAATTGAAATCGAGAAGTGGAACGCTGCCTTCAGTTTGACTTGTAATTAGCTACCATTTTAAAACGAGAGGTTAAATGGCGCGGACTGACCTCTGCAATGTCTGGCTCGAAGAAGGTAGAGCCCACCCTCGAGAAGACGCGGGTTGTCCCGCGCCCGCGCCCGCGCGCGCACCCGCGTACGCGCCCGCGCCCGCACCCGCGTCCGCGCCCGCGCTCGCACCCGCTCCCGCGCCCGCGCCTCCCTCTGGCGGAAGCGACTGGCTCCTGCACAACCAGCGATTGTCACTCAGCATGGAGGCTTCAGTTTCTCTTGCTCGCTTATTGTCTTTTCCTATTTCTATTTATTAGGTACTTAATTGAACTAAAAGTTATTATTGAAACATATCGTTATTAGAGATGCGCCGAATAATGGTTTCACCGAATAGCCGAATACCGAATAATAAACGGTTGAACCATTTCCGAACCGGATATTCGGCCGAATTATTCGGTTTACTATTTTATTGGATTGTTTTGAAATTTAAAAATAAATGCTGATTAAAGGTTGAAAATAAATGTTGGCTACTAACTATAGATTAAGAAATAAACCGGCTAACTGAAGGTTTATAAATAAATGTTGATTTGAAGTTTAATTGCTTTATTAGCTTTAATAAACACATTCTTCATAAGGTTTCGTTGACTTATAAATCTTACATAAAAAGCTTTGTCTTTTAGTTCTATAGCATGTAGCCAAGAAAATAGAAATATTTGACCGAATATATTCGGCACTAGAGCCAAACAGCGGCCGAATACGCCGAATACCGAATACCAAACGAATATTCGGCTCATCTCTAATCAATATGCATGCAACATGATACCTTAGAGGTTGATTGAATGAAAATCCGTTGGGCCATTTAAGAGCTATCTTAACTGAAAGGGCTCGTATCTTGGCGCACAACCCCTGGAGCCTCAACATCCATCCACCTTGACATCCATCCACCTTGACATCCATCCATATCCTTGCAACGCCTGGTGGAATAATGTCGATAGTTGAAATGTAGGACCATGCTGTGTAGGATTCCGAAGCCCTTCAAGTGCCTTCAATGAAATTAGACCTAGCGACAACCTTAACTATGCTGTTGGAAAACTGTTATCCCCATACACCGACATAGGTCGCGGTCAGTTTACCAACACCGCAAATGAGTTTTCGGTAGGTATAAATTTTTAAACCGTTTGTAGCTTTTCCTATTAAATTCACTATATGTGCTTTTATTTAAGATATTTTTCGGATTTTTTGTATTTGTAGTTTACCTATACAACGACCACCCCTCACACACTATGGGCTAGACGAGAAAAAATAAACATACCATTCAAAGATCATCGAAGATACACTTTCCTTGGTTTTTTAGGGTTCCGTAGCCAAATGGCAAAAAACGGAACCCTTATAGATTCGTCATGTCTGTCCGTCCGTCTGTCCGTCCGTATGTCACAGCCACTTTATTCCGTAACTATAAGAGCTATACTATGGAAACTTTGTAAGTAGATGTATTCGGTGAACCGCATTAAGATTTTTATACAAAAATAGAAAAAAAAACAATAATTTTTTGGGGTTCCCCATACTTAGAACTGAAACTCATTTTATTTTTTTTCATCAAACCCATACGTGTGGGGTATCTATGGATAGGTCTTTAAAAATGATATTGAGGTTTCTAATATATATATTTTCTAAACTGAATAGTTTGCGCGAGAGACGCTTCCAAAGTGGAAAAATGTGCGTCACCCCCCCCCCCCCCCCCCGTAACTTCTAAAATAAGGGAATGATAAATGTAAAAATAATATATGATGTACATTACCATGCAAACTTCCACCGAGAATTGGTTTGAACGAGATCTAATAATTAGTTTTTTTTTATACGTTATAAATCCTAAACCGCATTTTACCTTTCATTCAATCAACTCCAATATAATAAAGAATAAAGAAAAACATTTATTTAGATGTATAGTGGTACGGAACCCTACGTGCGCGAGTCCGACTCGCACTTGGCCGCTTTTTTTTTAATATCTCTTTATAAGTTAGAGGGTTTAGTCAATTTTCAGTACTTTGGAGGTCAATTTCTCCCAACAGGTTGAGTTTGGGCCGCTAAAATAAAATACGTGTCTGTTATTTTAAACTACTCTCTATTTCTCTAACATATATCACAATCAACGAAATCAGAGCCGGAAAGTTGGGTACCTTTCCTTGTAAGTAATCTAATCATAGATACCATTTTACAGGTGTAGTGCATAATTGCTTTCCTTCGTATTTTCACGGAAACGTAGGAAGGTGTCATGCTACTTCAGTCAACCTCAGTACTTTTTGTACTGTGACCGACTGAAATAGCAAGACGCGTTCGTACGTTTCCGTGAAAATACGAAGGAAAACAATTATGCACTACATCTGTAAAAGGTTTTCATTTGCATTTTTAAAAAGTCCGTTTTTTTGTTTTTGTCTACGAAAACAAAAGAGGTTATATATAGTCCTCCTCATCGATTTCGATGACGGCGACCCAGACTATTTTTTTTTAAATTTAAAATATATAATTAAATACTTAAATATACAATTTATTTCCTAGCGTGAGCTCTAATGTGGCTCGCTAGACCAAACTTAGTTTTAAATATCCTGTGCATTGGAGAGGGCGCGGGCTCCCCCGCCGCCAGTTAAATTTATGGGTTATCACCCACCTCACCTGTTACCACCAATTTGTTACCACTGGTAACAGCTGAGAATTGTTACCAAAGTACACGGTGGTAACAATTTTTCATATTTGTTACCACTAAAATATTTGGGGGAAAAAAATCCCAGTAGTTAGTGGTAACAGATGTGAATTTTTATTCCCAGTAGTTACCAGTGGTAACAGGTGGGAATAACCCAAATTTATTTATAAATACTTTTGTCGAGGAGTTAACTGTTAAGGAATAATATAAAATTCAAAATTTTGCTACATTCAATTTATAATGGCAGCTCGCGCCTCCATGGTCGAAAGCTGGTCCCCCTACGGAATCCTAAATCGTCATTTGTCCTAATGCAGCAATGTCAGGCTGAATAAAAAAAATGTGTTGTTTATTATACCTACATCCCTTACCTAACCTAACAATGGGCCTCATAAGGAAGCTCAAAGTCACTCAGAGGGCTGTGGAGAGGGCTATGCTATTGTTTATCTGCGTGATAGAACCAGAAATGATGATATCCGCAGTAGAACTAAGGTTACCGACATAGCCCGAAGAATAGCTAAACTGAAGTGACAGTGCGCGGGGCACATTGCTCGCAGGACTGATGGCTGATGGGTTCAGAAGGTTCTGTCAGAAGACGAGCTATTGGTAGGCCTCTAACAAGATGGAGTGACGACCTCGTCAGGATCGCGGGACCGCGGTGGATGCGAAAAGCACAAGACCGGTCTGAGTGGAAAGCCTTGGGGGCGGCCTATGTCCAGCAGTGGACGTCTTTCGGCTGACATGATGATGATGATGAACCTAACCTAACCGCAGATATAAAACCAATTTACGAGAAATGATAATTCAGACAAACGATACGTTAGGACAAACGTTTACGGGATACCGAGAGACACCCTCGAAAGCTTGTATGTTTATTACGACCATATAACAGCACATACCAAAAAAATATTATGCACCCCTATTTATGAAGCGAAAATACCCTTACACTGGATTAATTATAAATGATAACAAAACCCTCGCTGCCGCGTCACACTAATGTCAGTTGTCTAAAGATAACTGAGTTACGCCCTATAGGTGTCAAATAGCTTATTTTCCATTGTACTATGCCCCTACTAAAACACTTTTTTTATAGGTCAATTTACCGAATTGACATTCGACCATAACTCATGCATACACCAGATTGACAGGGGCAAAAATGTACCAGTGCTAGTGATTCATTAAATGTCGACTAAGTTTATCGACATCGATAACAAGCAATTTTTAATCATCATTATCATAAGTAATGACCAAGTGTGATTATGCAAACGTCTTTTAGTATCGCAACTATGAACAACCGGTATCTGACATCGAATCTGGACTTGAATAAATTTTGACAACCATTAAAATTACATTGAATACCAAATACATTCAGTACAACAGTATTCTTTAGCATTCCGACCAATTGAGAAGCTTTTTGTTTTTTAAGTCGGTTAAATATGCCTCGAAAAATATCGTTTATCTTAATGGAAAGCTGATCATTCAAATATAAAAGATAAAGTTACGACCTATTTTTGCAAGAAATGTAAGATCCATATGTCTCGAAAAAAGTTGTCGATAAACTTAGTCGATATTTAATGAATCACTAGCAGGTACATTTTTGCCCCCGACAATCCGGTGTATGCCATGTATACGTGGTTCAAATTAAGCTGGCGTGTCTCCTCTCGAACGTTAATAGTGGGGATAATAAACTGAAGCATCATAAAACATTTGTATTTTGAAGTGAGTTCTTTCGGAGTTGTCTCGTTTTGTACTACGCTACAACAACCACCATATCTTGATACTTCTCAATTATTATGGAAATTTACATTTATTTGAGATTGTTTGTTATCCAAGTTGCAGGAATAAAATGCATATTATGGTATATTATATATAAATAAAATCATAACACATATACGGATTAGAGACATTACTCAAAGATTAACATTTTATTCAGAATCAGAAGCAGTCTCCGTGTCGGAGGGACTGAACTGAACACCTCGAAGTTTAAAAAAACAACAGCAAAATAAATTTTTCAAATATTATCGGGGGAAAGATAAGGAAACAGAAAGTGTCAAGATCTTTTGAAGTACCGCCCATTGCAAGTGTTTATAAAAAAGTTACCCCGGGTGGGTCCACATAATCCTGTTGTTGTTGATAATGACGGTGTCAAGTGGAGTCTCGCCAGCTTCTTTAGAAACACTTTTAATTTCCAAATTACTCACCTTCCCAGTATTTTTATTTTCCCCTTCCCCCTTCAACTGAACTGCTCAACCTACATAAATGACCAATTTATAAAAAACAAAATTTAATTTAACAGAGTGGTGAGCAATAGGGAAGAACCAATTAAAAATAAATATAGTGGGAAAATATGCGAATGGTTAGAAAGCCCCTCGGGAAAAGTAGCTGTTGAGATAAAATGAAGAAGTAAAATTAACTAAACTATTTTCGGAATACACAGTACACACACAGTTGAGCTGCAGTAGATAGAGCTAGTAGTTACAGAACATAACCGTATATTGATATACACTCAGGAGCAAAAATACCGGCTCAGAGTGCGTTTTTCATACAAACGAGACTATTTCGAAGCCTTGGTTCCTCGCCAGGGGTTGTTTTGAGTGAGTTTTAATGGTGGATACTACGAGGTCCAATAGAGGAGGTCAAAAGTTCTTAAGATACCTAACTGATCGCACAATCAGTGAACACCACAGCGAAGAGTTTACGTCAGCACTTGGATTTCCTTACATTTTATTGCCATTTTAGATGTTTTTCTGAACATGCTCAATTCCAGCGTTGACCGCAGATTCATTCAGTTGGGTATCCTAGGCACTCTGGAAGTCCTGTATCGATGCTCGCGGTATTCATCATCAGATTTCACTAAAAGCGTTCCCTGGCGAGGAACCAAGGCTTCGAAATAGCTTCTTTAGTATGAGAAACGCACTCTGACCCGTTATTTTTGCTCCTGAGTGTATAAGTTAAAATGCCGAACTCATTCATCTCAAGTTGGAGCGTTGTTGCAGATAAGGCTACAGCTTTTATATGGGAAAGTTATAATGCGTAACGTTTCTATTCATGATATTTAACTGTTAAAGCTCTGTCGTATTTCTCGGATCGCCACTATTTGAGGTGCAGTAGTTGTGTTGTGCTTAGGGCTCATTATTGATGTCGTGGCGTGTTGTGCGCTCGCTAATAACAAGCACCGCGAATTCCAGTCGTACGGTAATGGTTGAAGATTAGTCTGAGAGACGGAGTGGTGCAGATACACGCGTCGATGGCGTGAACAGATCGAGTCGCCAAACCTGGGTTTCATTTGTACACGCACTTACTTGTCTATTTGAGGCGGCTTCTAATGCCGAAGCATTGGGAGACGCTCGGGGTCTGCGCCTCTGTTCAATCACGCAGCCCCCGGCCACAGCGAGCTGCTCCTACGCATAAACAACGTATGTATGTATGTAAGTAAATTAATACTTCATTGTACAAACAACAAAATAGAAACACGAAAGTTATGCACAAAAAGGCGCACTTGTCCTTTTAAGGGATCTCTTCCAGTTGACCTTTGAGCTGTTGAGAAATTTTTGAAATAACAAATAGCCAAACGTTTAACATTGATAAGAACTACCTAAATGTTGATAAACAATTTTAAGTACTATGATTTAAATACATTTGAGCTAGATCTTAGCTAAATAATGTTATATATTTCGAAATAGATATATGTATAATTATATAATTTGATATATATATATATATATCGCCACTAAGTACAGAGTTCGCTTTCGCTCGCTTGCTTATTACCTGTCTGCGATCCTCCAAGATGAAACTCGTAGTGGCTTCCACGATCGATTGAATGCGAAGCTCTGTAAACATGGTCATTCCTTCGCGGGCGTAGATCTCCGCAGCAGCCATCACCTCCTGTACAACCATCAGTCGTCAGCATTACTCACCGCGGAGCCCCACCAACAGGCGGAGGGGGGACGTGGAGTGAACAAAACAATTTTAATGACGACTCAAGTCACGAATCCCGGCCCTGTCTATAGTATGGCTATTTAAAATTCGAGCAAACTACTCGTTATATTCGATTGAAATTGCAGAAAGCGTATGTGGTGTAATTGAATACGAAATGCGCTTTTTGCGGTGTCAACTTTCATCGGAAAACTGTTATGTTCATTAAGTTTCGTGCAATCTAAATTGGGTTACACCAAAAGCATTTTTACATTTTTATCCGAAAGAATAGCCTTTTCTCAGGATCTAATTTGAAATATTTCATGATTAAAAGTGTTATTGGTGTTTAAAAGTGCCTGCGTGGGGGTCCCGATCGGGGCAGCCGTGCCCTGCGACTGGAGCTGTCCGACGTGCAAGAGAGCTCGAAACAACCAAGCCGACTCGCCGGGGAGGGGTTTGAGTGGCCAGTCCACCGCAGCCAAGCCCTTGGCTACACAGCCCACTGCCGCTCGACCCGTCGCATCTAGTCCCGCTGACGCGCGGGCCGTTACGCCGTCGACGACGCCCGCGACCGTAGAACTCGCTTCGTTTGCGTCCCCCGCCGGGCAAAATGTAGGGCAGTTGACACTCGGCTCTGAAATTCAGCTCTTCAGGGAGGAGCTCCAGGCCGTTAGACAGGAGCTCAAAGATTTCCGTCAGGACTTCTGGGACGTCGGGTCACGTATGGCTGACTTTGGCGCCAAGGTGGAGTCTTTGGAGAGCCGCGTCGACGCCGTGGAGAAAGCGGTCGCGCAGGGTACCGTTTCGACCGCTACCAAGGTACTAGAGGAAGCCATCGCTGTCCTCCAAATGGAACTGCACGAGCGAGACCAGGAGCTCCTGTCAAATGATGTGCAGGTATCGAACGTGCCGGAGGAGCCCGGTGAGAGTCCCGCCAGCCTGGCGACGAAGATCTGCGCTAAGCTGGGAGTGGAGTTGGACGTGCGCGACGTTGTGTCCGTGCACCGAGTGGGCCGCACGCGCGAGGCGGGCCGGCCGCGGCCCCTCGTGCTACGCCTGGCGCGCCGAGCCGTCCACGACGAGCTGCTGAAGGGCGCGCGCGTGCGCCGCGGCGCCACCACCGCGGACCTGGGCCTGGCCGCCGCTCCGCAGAGGTTCTTCGTGAACGAGCGGCTGACGAGCGCCAACCGGCAGCTGTTCCAGCGGGCCCGCGAGGCTGCGCGCGCCGCCGCCTGGCGTTACGTGTGGACCCGGGATGGCAGGATCTTTGCCCGCCGGGCTGACGGCCAGCCGAGCCACCGCTTGCGCCGTTTATCCGATTTGGATATTTTTAGGCCCGCCGATGCAGCTCAGATTCAGCCCTAGTTATTATCTTTTATCCCTCCTGTGTTGTGAAGTCCTAGACAAAAAGTTTTCGTTGTTGTTGTTTTCATTTATTGTTGTGTTTCACGTTAGCCAAATTTTGAGTCGTGCTCACCGTAATGTAATTGCCTTCCTGTTTGTATTGTCTTTGTTGTGCTGTGTCTTCGCGGGAGTGAAACAAATAATCCTTTTGCCGACTTGTGATCTCGCCTGGAACCAAACAATAATAAGTATAATAGTTATTTTATGTATTTTGTCTTTTCAGGTATATATATATCTACTCGTATGTATCAATTTTGGCTTTTACTTTTTATTAGTACACTTATACATCTTTTTCTATCTGCAATTTACTCGCTATATTATTACAATTATCACTTTATGTTTATGTAAGTGCATAATACTTACTTGTATACAGCTCGCCGTTTGTAATTTTAACGTTCCTTATACTTGTGATGCCTCGTTTTAAAAACTTCAAAGTTGGTTTATTTAATGCTGGATCTCTCGGTACGGGACACGATGAGTTGATTGCGACAATAACAGAGACTGACGCGGACATTGTGGCCATAAACGAGACCTGGCTGCGCGCTGGCGAGGAAGGACGCGCCCCCGTGGTGGCCAATTACCGACTGCGTCATATCGCTCGGCCAGCCGACGTCCGCGCCGGACGGGGAGGTGGCGTGGGATTCTATCTGCGCCGGGGCCTCACCGCCCGCACCCTGCCGCACCCCCCCGCTCCCCTCGTAGAACAAATGTGGATAAAAATAAATGTAAACAGTAAACATTTAATTATTGGAACCGCTTACCGCCCTCCGTGGCTTAACGTTGAGACTTTTTTTGACGCTATTACTGACTCAATTACTTCTTTCACTAATTACGACCGTTTGATTTTACTTGGTGACTTTAATATCAATTTTTCGGATGAACATGACACTAAATTTAAATGCTTGACACAATTTTTAACGACGGTTAACTTGACTCAACATGTAAGCGACCCGACGCATTTCACAGAACACAGCGAGACGATCATAGACCTGGTTTGCACTGACGCTCGCGTTGTAACTATAGACGTGAAGCACATTCCAGATCTGGGTAGACATGCTTTCATTACAGCCGAGTTTGACATAAAAAAACGAAAGCCGACACCAAAGCGTATTACTTACCGACCTCTAAAAGACATTACCTTGAGTGACTTCAACGACGACCTTGACGCCATAAACTGGGACCAAATTCTTGTGCTCGACGACGTAAACGACATGGTACGACGTTTTAACGAACTTTTACTCGGACTTTTTAACAAACACGCGCCTGTTACGACGATAGTGGTAAAGGAGGCCCCCAAACCGTGGCTTACGAGTAATGTCAAGCTTATGATGCGTCTCAGGAATGAAGCACATTCCAAATATAAGCGATCCAAGAGTGATGCTCACAAACAATATTACCTGGACCTGAAACATCTCGTAATCGCAGCCATCTATAACGAGAAACGGGCCTTCTTTGCACACCATATCAACAACGTGACTGACCCAAAGACTCTCTGGAAAAACTTAAAGCGCACGGTTCTTCCAGACTCACAGACGCAGACTGATCTCCCGATGCTTTTTGACGACCCTGACTTAATAAACCGCCATTTCCTCAACGTCCCCGGAAAACAGGACGTAACAATATCTGACCTTACTTTTTACGAATTCGGTAGGCATGGTAGCAAGACTTTTACTCTTTCACCCACAACGTCTAGAACTGTCACAAAAATTATGACTTCGATTAAAACGACCGCGAAAGGACTAGACTCTATTGACATTGACATGCTACTCATGACTCTTCCGAGGACCTCTGACATACTGACCGACATTATTAACAAAAGTATAGAGACTATGACTTTCCCAACGGACTGGAAAATCGCTCAAGTGATCCCGTTACCAAAAAAACCGAACCCTGCAAATTTGTCCGAACTCCGCCCTATAAGTATCCTTTCTTGTACGTCTAAGATAATAGAAAGGGTGGTTTGCGATCAGCTGTCGGAATACCTGGAGAAAAACAGCATCCTACCTGAGCTGCAGTCGGGTTTTCGCAAGGGTCGGTCGACTGTTACTGCATTACTCGATGTAGTCGACAATATCCTGGAGGCTCGGGATGCTGGTAAAAGTACCATTATGGTTCTTTTAGATTTCTCCAGGGCTTTCGACTGCATTAGCGTACCCTTGCTGTTATCCAAGATGTCCTATTACGGGTTTGATGTCACTGCGATTAATTGGTTTAGCAGTTACTTGTCCGGTCGTGCGCAGGCAGTTGCGTTGCGTAGGATGGATGGTAGTACTCTGTGGTCCTCTCCTTGTCCTGTGACTAGGGGAGTGCCGCAGGGTTCGATCCTGGGTCCTCTGCTCTTTATATTGTACAGCGCTGACATTATTCACAGTATAAAGAACAGTAGATACCATCTTTACGCGGATGACCTGCAACTTTACTTCTCCAGCGCGCCGTCGGACACGTTAGCCGCCGTGAACGCAGTTAACCAAGACCTCGATCGTATTTCCTCTTGGTCGGAGAAGAACTGTTTAGTTCTCAATCCCAGCAAGTCGAAGTATGTGGTTTTTGGGTCAAGACATCAAATTCGTAATACTCTGAATGCTCTGACTACCAGGGATGTTGCCATCAGGGGTGAGCCAATAGAACAGGTGGTAGAAGCAAATAACCTCGGCCTTCTTATGGATGGTAATTTGCGCTTTGAGAGCCACATACTTAGAGTAGTGAGCAACTGCTTCTATCGCCTTAAAGTTCTATATAATATGCGTGATTACCTAAGTGTCGATTTGCGTGTCGACCTTTGTGAATCGCTCATATTATCTAGATTAAACTATTGTGATGTAGTCTATGATGGCTGCATTGTTGGTAGATCTAAGAGGTTGATACAACGTGTGCAAAACGCATGCGCACGTTTTTGTTTCCGCGTCCCCCCCCGCTCCCACATCACTCCCTACTTGAACGCCGCAAACCTGTTGAACATGCCTGCACGCAGGCGCCTGCACCTCGCCACTCTGCTGTTTGGTGTTATACGTAGCGAGACTCCATCTTACCTTTTTAACCGGATTAAATGGTCGAGAAGTGCGCGCAGGTATAAGGCAATCGCTATCGTGCCTATACACCGGACTGCGGCTTTCAGAGGTAGTTTCAGGTTTGCGGCGTCCAAGTGCTGGAATGATCTCCCTCCTCCTATCCAAGGAGTGTCTAGCAGGTACACCTTTAAGCGCAAGCTTAAGGGCTATTTGTTGACACTCCAGAAATCTTAGTCCTCATCCAGCACTTACCTACACACATCATTATTTCAACCAGTTGCTTTTAAGTTAACCCTTTAATATTTTTTTTTTTTTTTTAGTTTTATCTAGGCTGTATATCGGTATTTATGTATGCGTTTTATTTTTATTATTTTCACGTTTATTCTTCCGCTATAAGTATTATGTAAGTAGTTTACACGTATAGTATAGAATGTTTGTACAGTGCTCCGTGAGTCACCGCCGGTACTGGCTGAAAATCAGCGCTGTAGGTGTCTGACACCTCGGCATTTTGCTGAGCCAGTGTCCGTTTCACTGCCGCGAGGACACACAATTGCGTGCTATGCCTGTTACCTTTGTTTTCTTGAATGATTTGTATATTAGTGTGTCTTATGGTTAGTGAATAAATGTATTTCTTCTTCTTCTTCTTCTTCTAAAATACTTTATCAAATAAAATTAACCTCGCATTTAATTGTGCAAACATTACGGAGGTATTTTTAAAAATTGGTTTACCTCGTAAGATTTAAAAAGACGTTCTTTTTACTATCTGTTGTCTAATTTAAAGTAATAATAGACGAACTTCAAACATAATCTAAGCAAACAATCGCAATGCAATAAATTTATTACTTCAGAGTATTTTTAAGCATTCGGCCATTGCTTATTTACCTAAAACCTTAATAATTAATTAAGCACTTCCTGCATGACTCTTAATTGTTTCTGAACACAATCACATGTAAATTGATAGGAAATTTCATACTTCCAATCATGAGTTTCTACAGTAAAAGTTTTGGCCGTCGTTTCGAACATCTTGGAAAATCTCACCACACAAATTATTAACATTCATCACACATAAGAAAAGAGAAATAGTCACATTCATTTATTAATTTCATAATAAGAATTACAGTCAACTTCTACACAAATAAATTTGACATGTCAACAGCTGCAGCTGCGAATAAGCAGTATCCCAAATTTAATACCTAACCAAAGCAGTTTTAATTCTCGTCTTTTAGTAATAAGGTTGATATTGCTACAGGAGTTTTATCTGCCAAAAAAAAAACTGCCTATTGGATTAGCAGGGTAGAGAAGCTGTCTTCGACCGTAGGTGTCAGCTAGATATCTTTTACTTATAAAATAAAATATCGTAGCGGTTTTACATGTTTTATGTAAAACCACAAAAGAGATTTAGAACTCGTGTAATTAGTAATATTAGGGTAAGTTTTATTGATAAAATACCTACACTTAAACCAAAATCGCATCACAGTTGCGCCCCTTGAGGTAAGGAGAGGTAACCCGAACAACAAATACATATAAATAAAATACCACGACTTCATACACGAGTCCGTTAACTCAACGCCGTTAATTCTGTCCTACGAAAAAGGAACAAGTACTATATGAATTGTATTGCACTTCCAACCTTATTACGTTTGAGAGTTTAATAGGGTTCTGTGAATCAATTGCACTCGTGCCATTTCTCCGTAGGAGGGCGGAATTATGAAGTGGTCGGGGTCCGTTCGTTTGACCAAAATACGTTTGGTCGAACGTATCATTTCGCAACTTTTTCATTTGGCAACCCTTTTATATCTGTAACTGTAAATATTTCGGGATTTATTTCTGTACCTTCGCGAAGACCCTATAGGTTAGGTTAGGTTAGTTTCTATAAAAATCCTGAAATATTTACAGTTGCAGAAATAAACGTGGGTTGCCAAATGAAACGGTTGCGAAACGATACATTCGACCAAACGTTGTTCGGTGAAACATTAGTGAACCGAAGTGGTCGCTACTCGCGCGCGGTGACGCAGTGGGGCGGATACATCCGTCGATGACGTCACATTTAAGAGGGCAAGCCTAACTTTGATGCCGGTACCTACGTGCATATAAGAGACCGTTTCTGCGATGGTAATTGAGCGGGACCGCAGCGGCCTGCGCCTCCCACCGTTGATGTTGTTCCGGGCCGCAGCGAGCATCATCTGCGCAACAAACGATCATCACACAGCACGAAGGTTTCGCCGTTGCTCGCTCGCTCATTGCCACTTACTATTTCTATGAATTAGCCCCTTAGTTGTGCTATGCAATAACATACAAACAATACATGCTGGCTGCGCAACATGGCCGCGGTGCTGTTAAAAACTATTCGTCAAATGCCGGCCTTGTTTACTATGGCTGTTTAAAATTAGAACAGTGGTTACAAAAAGCGTATTTGAATAGCAAATGCGCTTTCTGCGATATTACCATTCTTAAAAAATACCAAATTTTGGCGGTTTGAATTTAGAATGGCGGGCGTGCGCCTATATGGTCGAAAGCTTGCATTTCTCCATAACAACATATCCAAAAAAATGCTAAACATTTTATGTAGCAAAAATACCTACACACCTTGGGCTCTATAAATATAGAGTCGTGGAGAGTTGTGTGCACGAAATCACAGCAGACAAGCACCGCAACTTCCAAACGTACGATAATGTATGTACAGTCACCGTCATAAATAAGTGATCATTTATGTACCTACCTTGTCACTTTAACGCAATGTTTGAAATGTCATACAAAATTGTGAAACGAATGAAAGCGACAAGGTACATAAATGATCACTTGTTTATGACGTTGACTGTACAGTGACGGATAAATACGACTTTTGCGGTGAAGCAGTGGTTCGGTTTCATCAGTCGATTGCCTGAAACAGTTGGCAAGCCCGTGTGTGTGTACATGCACTCACCTGTCTACTAATGTCGATGGAAAACCATACATTGCAAATCATGCTACGTTGGGCGACACACCGTAAACAGCGGCAATCACCTTGGTGGGGGGCGCCTGCGATTGCATTGGGAGGGTCCTGCACAACCAAATGATATTAATTCAGTTCAATCTATTTATTTCTGTATCTGCGTCCATAAATGTGTTAGATTCTGGCAAATGAAACATGAGAATGAAAAAATGGCAACACTGTAGTGTCGTCCCTTTTTTCTTAGATTGATTTGAAAGGGACGATACTACAGTGTTGCCATTTTTTCATTCTCATGTTTCATTTGCCAGACTCTAGTAATACTACTCCATGTAGCGTGACGCATTTTTGCGTCAACGGTATGAAAAGTACACTGCACTGGATTAACATAGGCTACTTTGAATGCCGATAACAGTCTTCCCGTGGGATGGCAAAATTACTAAATCTATGAGGACCAATTCGAGAAGCTAGTTATTAATATTTATTTATACGTACTTCATTCTTGGCGGTAAAGTTAGAAACCGCTATCAATAGTAGCCGGGCTCGACGCTGCAGATACTGGCACCTAGTGTCATCTTGGGCGCCGTTATTCGCCGCCGCGATCTCCTCCTGCACAACCAACAATCGTCACGGAGCCCCACAAACATAGTAGTACAAACTTTTTCATCACACTTGCTCGTAAATGGTGTTATTCCATGCCTGTATACAGAAGGACAATGGCCTAAATTGTTCCCGCGGGAATTATGGCGAGTTTGTCATCCCTAGGGAGTAATGACTTTCTTTTTAAAATTTGCAACTCTTTCGTACATAATTTCTGACTAAGGAGGTTTAATTTTCAGCCAAAAATTAAATCGGTTTCTAATTTCATCTTTAAAAATTAGCTATAGACTAACTTACATTACACAAAACCTATATGCTTCATTAAACTTCATTATTTTTATACCTATTTCAAGTTTATATCAACATTTATCATTAATTTTAGTAATTATACATTTTTATCAAATTGGCTAAATCTGGCTCGAATCCAGGTCGAAACTAAACGCAGTATCTGTGGTCACAAAAAAAATATCGTTTCCATTTACGTTCCCGTCCGTCAAAAGTTATTTCTTTATATTTTGCAGAGTTAAAGTGTTTTCTCTTTGTTTTTTTCCTCGCAAATGTGATGAAAACCATTGTGTGTATCACAGGTAGTAAGGGGATTACTAACTCGAGTCATTAAAAGCCTTCCGCGTCGGGCTTCTAACACTCTCGTTAGTAATTCCCTTCATACTACCCTTGATGCACAATGTACTATTAATATTCGTCATTCGATTCAGGTTGCAATCGTATTTGGTATAATTGAATACCGAATGCAATAGCAAATTATTTGCATGCACTGACCTGTCTATTAATCCCGCTGATGAGTGATCTAATATGTTTCAAGATCAAATCGAGGTTCCGCTTAAGAAGGTTGTACCTTGTTTTGTGTGCGGCCTGCATTTCAGCTTCCAGCCTCTGTGAAATCAACATTCGTCATTCAGCGTGGACCACAAACAGGCAGAAGCGGGGGGTGGAGTGATTAAAACCAACTGGGATGACGACGACTCTAGTCACGAATTTCGGCCTTGTCAATAACATTGTTTATAATTCGAATAAACTAATAATCTGTATCCGACGCGGCTGGGCGTTCGGGAAGCTTCGCAGCACCTTTTCGTCCAAATTACCGCAGTGTTTGAAGTCAAAAGTCTTAAACCAGTGTGTGTTGCCGGTGATGACTTACGGATCTGAGACGTGGGCGCTAACAATGGGCCTCATAAGGAAGCTCAAAGTCCCTCAGAGGGCTATGGAGAGGGCTATGCTCGGGGTTTCTCAAAGTCAAAGTCAAAGTCAAAATCTTTATTGCATGACTATAGGTACAAAGATAAGATGTTAAGTAATAATGACAAATTCCTAAATCTACTATTATCAATGGTGTACAATATTTTAAAGTCTTAACCTAAATCATTATCAATAACTTTAAACATAACGATTTAATATTATATTATATATAAACCAGAAGAAAACCAGATATTTTTGAGTTTCTGAAAAACCGCACCAAACCTCTTTGCGCTCTTTTTCAGTTCCTCCTCATCCTCCGATTCCGTCCATCGAGTATCCACGTCTGCAATCGTGTCATGTAGAGTCTCTTGGAAATCTGTTATATCGGTTTTCCTTTGTTTTCCGTTCTTATCCTTTTTCTTCCGTGGCTTAAGAGTCTTGACTATCCATCGAAGAAGACAGGGGAACGAAGGGAGGGCACAAACCAGCACTTGGTGTTTTTTCCTTCACATTAATTGTCTCTATGACTTTGTGGTCCCTTGAAATAAGCGCATCTCTGTATGAAGTAATTCTCTCACTATTACTGTTCTCAATTACTCTATTTGCTTCTTTATATTGAGGCACCTGTTTCTTTTCTCCTTTCTTTAGCAGAATTAGCTCCGAAGCTTTTTTGAAAGTACAAGAATGTTCACTCATTAATTTTCTCAATTCTTTCTCTTTTTAAAAAACCGGACATATCTTATCAAGAGCCATATGGGCTCCTTTGCAATTAATGCAACGGTAAGTTGTGGTTTCACAGTTCGCGTGCTCTTTTCCACATTTTGGGCAGATAACTTTCTTGAAAGGACATGCTCGAACTCTGCGCCCAAATTTCCAGCAGCCCGAACATTGCGTAATTGGAAAAACATAAAGACGTAATTCAAATCTGCACCCGAACGCATGAATAAAAGCTGGCAAGTTGGTCCCTTTAAACCGCAATCGAATTGTCTCGCTCTTAACCCATTGGCCTTCCGCGCTCAACCGGTTCAAACGGTGAACGGATAAAACATCTTGCGATACTTTAAATTCTTTTAACAGCTCGTCGTCTTCCACGTCCACGTCAACATCTTCAACTAATCCATAGCAACAACTTACATGATCGGTCCATTGGTACTTGACATCGTCATTGTTGAATTTCACGGAAAGTAAAAGCTTTTCTGCCTGAGCGCTATCGCTGAATTTAATGTCTACCTTAAATTTAATCCTTAAGATACCTCCTATATATAGCTCTCAATAATTTTGCCAAAGCAATCTGCTTTGGTACCGGCTTCCGCAATGAAATCGAAACTTCAAAATGATCTCCGGGGACCTCAGAGCAAACCAGCCCTGTGCCTGAGCCTGCAACAACCCGCGAGCGCTTGGGTCTCTTACCAACTGTGATGAAACTATCATCTGACTGGCAGCTCTCGTCACTAGCTCCCCGAGCACGTTTCTCCGTGGCCCGGCGAACGTCGGACGAAGCGTCGTCTTCCAGGAGCGCCCGCGAAGTTTGGCCCCGTAAAGCCCACCATGCTTGCACTGTCCCAAGCAAATTCCTCCCCGACTCGCTGCCCGCACTGAAAGTCCGTGTCTGACAATATCTCACCTTCATCAATACATGATTCACGTGAAATGTTACAGGTTTAATGACGCAAAAATAAAATAAATATGATTTTATTTGCGCTAAATAAAATTTTCAACAGTCGTGCTTGACAGCTGTCCGATGTCATGAGTCATGCATGACATGTTATTGAAACAATTAAAATATTGTTTCGACACTAACCCCTAGCCAACTCGCAAGGGGACTAGCTCCCCTGTGTGTGCCCGTCTACCATTTTGCAGCAACCATTTCGATGACACTAATTAGAGCTCACAGCAAATCCACTGCGATAATTATCGTAAATAATAAACGGATATCCGACAGGGTACTTGTTGCATGCTTCCTCCTCTCTCCCTGTACCACCCCCTACGTTTCCGGGGACCGGGCGAAATAAATTTTCGCTTAAATAAACTCTTTGAAACGACAGTAATCTGTCAGCAAACGTCGAGTACGTTTTGAGTCTAGACTAAATTAAACATAGCAAGACTAGAAGGTAGGTTGACCGATGATTTTAATATTTATTTCAAAAATTAAAAAAAATAATGTCAAATAGCCTCAAGTTTAAACCATTTCCATTCTTTTTAGGGTTCCGTACGCGAGGGGAGCATAACGGGACCCTATCAATATGCCTGTGCTGTCCGTCCGCCTAAATCTTAACAGCTGACTCTTTATCGTCAGGAATGATTAATAGAACAAAACCTGAAGAAAAACAAAAAATACTAAGCTGCTGCACTCAGAGACGTCAATTAAATTAAATTCTTGATTATAATTGCTGCTGTCACTTTCTTTCCTATAGCAATAGAATAATACAACACGTCACTAAACAACCATTAAATTTAATTGACGTCTGAGTACAGCAGTTAAAAAGGGTCATGTGTGAATTTGGCACGCGAAGATTAGATTCGAAATCAAGTCTCAAATTATACTTTGTTTGTATCGTTCCCATAATAATTTCCCCAATGTCTAGTGAGTAAGAGTATAATCCGTAGGTTAATAATATAAATCAAAAGTAAAGACCGATAATTTTTACCCAACTGCGGCAAAGCCCAAAGGGTTATGTGTTTGACCTCTGTATTTATCCGACTGTATGTTCCCTCGTAACTACTAAACGGCTACACCGATTTTAATAAATTATACGTGGTTAGATTCGTCTGAAACAAAAGTGTCATCGGCCATATTTAAATTATTGTGAATCAAAATGGCGGATTTTGTAGCCAGATTGCGCAGCATGAAAGCTAAGTTTATGTAGACGACATTATTCTAACTGCAGTTGGATTTTCAAAGCATGTTTTTTGTTATACTTGGGGATTTCAATTGAGATTACGTATAAATCGTATATACTAGCTGCATGCATACATACTAGCTGTACTGTACCCAGCACGCATGGCAATGCCGAGTAAAAAAACAAAGAACATACATTGCTTAGTCGAGGAACTCTCGCGAGTATACGCAGAAGAACCCTCCAAATTCTCATCACAATTATTTAATCAATGGTTCAAGACCACAGAGAACAATCCTAAGTTCGACACAAAAGAGAACAAATTTAATGAGAGCGCCACTTTCCACGTAATTCTCACATTTTTGACGTAAAATGCACAAACACGGCAACAATTTAGTATGGAGGAAAAACGGCCATTTGCAACGTCAAAAGACGGCGGATGTTTTAGTTTTTATTTTTGCGTATTTAGGTGTTCAAAGTTATTTTCTGTTAGTGATTTGTACTTTTAATGCCTTTGTGTTGAACAGTGATAGAAGACTTGGACTTATTTCGTGTATCTGGCAGTGTACTTGACACTGGCGAAATCACATATCCCCGCGGTAGTAGCTGTTCAAGTCGCCGCTGGGCAAAGAAAAAATAAATAAAGTATTATGGACTTTTTTAGTTCAATTTTATTCAATTTCAAATCGTTTAAACTCTGCAATTGTGATGACTAGTGCTGGCTGCTTATAAAATGAACAAAAAGTTATATTCACGTCTTCATTTATGTTGAAACTATGGCTCACTTACTCAATAGCTGATCAAAATTACTCCGTATACGCCAGTGAGACGCCTACAAATTACTTGATGATAAGTTAAACACCAGCATGTGTAGAAAATCAATATAGATGGACTTCACCAAGGGACTAGCCCCACGCGGATTTCCCCCTCTGAAGAAGTATAATATCAATGAGCCCGTGTATTTGTACGAACACCCTTCTTTATTTGAATTCGACATTGTTAAAATCGTTTTTAAAGCATTCGATGCGTGAAGAGGTCCAGAAGAAGTTGTGCCGTGTTTCTGTGCAAACTCGTCCAACTACATCCAGTTTGGAGATAAATGGTATTTTGTGATCGTCTTTTGAACCTCAATAGAAGCGGTTTCCATTCAGACTTACTAACACAAAAACCGTTACTTTTTAATCTTCAATTTAAACATAATGAATGCACCTATGAATGACAAAAGAAACCGAGAAGAACGGCGTAAAAAACTCGTCAAGGCTTTCTTTTTTCTAAAAATGTTAAGTATTAAAAATGGTTCTCATAAAATTTAACGTATTTTTATTTCCGTTGTATTAATAAAACGAAAACATAGAAACACTAAAAAAAAAACAAGTGAGAGTTGGGCAATTCGAAATCGAATTCAAATTCAAATACAATAATACCTACCGTGCAGCGGAGCGAAACCCTCGGTGCGCGAGTCCAACTCTCGCTTGACCGGTTTTTATTGCATACTTATTAAGCAAAAACAGCGATTAATAATCACGTTTAAAACGTGCATAATATTCGTGTAAGAAAGGGATAGAAGTAATAAAACCCTAGCGCAGTGCAAATTAACAGTAATACAAAATTCAAAATTCAAAATATTTGTGCAGTGAATTGCCACACTCGTCGGTAACATTGAGTGAATCTACTAGCGCTGCGGACAAGAACAGAACCAACAATAGGTACCCTTCTAATATAATCTGTGCACCAACATTGAGCCGCAACGAGGCCATTTGCAACGTGAAAAGATGGCGGATGTGTAATTTGTTTTAGTCTTGTTTTAGTTTTTATTTTTGTGTATTTAGGTGTTCAAAGTTCTTTTTTGTTAGTGATTTGTACTTTTAATGCCTTTGTGTTGCACAGTGATAGAAGACTTGGACTTATTTCGTGTATTCTGGCATCTTACTTCTCGTTTCAAGTGGACTCGCAGTGGTACAGAGGTTAAAACTATCTTAGCCTCTGTCCTACATATCACCGTAACTGGTTTATTGTTTCGTTTTAAGCTAATGGCCTAGTAGCCAAAGCTTCAATAATAAAAAATAAAAAAAATTGAGCCGCAACCGCAATAAACTCCCGCAGACGGTCATTTTTTCAATGAAAAAAGACAAAAATAAAAATAATTACATTACAAGTTAATAAAATAATAAATAATAAAAATTAAAATTCGCACAAATAAAGTAATTACAAAAAGTAAGGTCAGTATAATTAATTTAAAAATAACTACTAGGAGAACAACACGACGAGGTGATGGACTGGACAATTTATAACGTTAGCACGGTCACAGATTAAACCACAAACAACTACTTTTCGAAGTAACAAATGACATTTAACACAAACTTCAATTCTCGCTTAGTTTTTTTATGGCAATGAGAAGACACGCGAGCAATCAGGCCACCCGATAGTAAGTGGGATCTGAGACCCATAGACATTTGAAATTTCCACACTGCAATCCTAGGACTTCAAATGCGTTGCAAACCCTGAGGACTGAGATGGGATGCCTCTATGCTATGAATTTCACCGGTTGTCTTATCCCAACACCGGAAAACGGGAATGGAACTGCTGCTTGGCGGCGGGTTAATGGATAAAAAAAAAATGTAATTAAAAAAAGTTCATTAAGTATACATAATCATTGATAAACGCCTCTCCTTGCATGGACATGTTGAATATCTTAATGGAAGAATTAGGAAACTTGTCTGGATATTTAAAACACTAAAACATGCCCCAAACGAATCTACCATTACATATCGTACAAATAAAACTAAATACATCGAAGTTAAAAGAGGGGGAAGATGCACTTATGGTTAATGTACCGGAAACTATAGATTCCCCACAGCTGAGCTATACAAAACTTGTGACCTAAGTATGAAGAACCTTTACATATTAAATACTGTGTAATTACATATATCACTATGTTTTAAACCACTCAACACTACACGTAGAAGAAAAGACAAGCCCGCCCCGCTCCTCTAATGAAATCCTAATTCGTATGTATAACACTATCCATGCAAAATTATCTATTTATACCTTGCAGGTTACCATAGCAAAAGAGCATATGGCGTTTCCACAATGAAGTGATTTCACCAGTGTCAAGTATATAAGTATAAATCAATATAGCAATAAAATACAATCCTATCTCCTCTTGGAAGATTTGGGGCAACGTTGTACTATGATATGGTCAAAATAGTTTTAACCTCTGCACCACCGCGAGTCCACTTGAAACGAGAAGTAAGACGCCAGAATACACGAAATAAGTCCAAGTCTTCTATTACTGTGCACAAAGGCATAAAAAGGCAAATCATTATCAGAAAAGAACTTTGAATACACATCCGCCATCTTTTAACGTTGCAAATGGCCGTCCATTACTTAATCACTAGCCCTGCTTCCGGAGTTTGCTTATAAAGTTACGGGATGTTACTCATTAGGTAGTCGTGTGCGGGTTGCCAACGTCAAAAACGAATGCTTGCTTGTAGCAATGCATTAACGGGTTGTATTACCATTTTTGACCCGGGAGCTATTACAACAACGCAATGTATCACGAAAAGCATGCGGGCCGAAGCACAAAGCGTGATACGAAAAGACACGTGACCTACAAGTGACCCGATTGGTTAAAAACGTAACGAATAGAAACGCTAGTAGGCGTAGTGCATCTTAGCAAGGCCCGCGGATCATAACGCTCCACGCCAAAGCAAAGAATAAGAGTAGCTATATTGGGTGACTTCAAGTTAGTAAAACAAATCAATGGTCTACACACATCCCTGAACAAAACCACTCTCCTAAGTCTCATGCTGCTAATTTCATTAATATTGATTTGATTTGATTTGATTTTTTTATTGATAAATATAAATTTACACGTCATTTTACAGTACATAAGTAGTTATTAGAAATTTATACATTTGATATTAATTATTTATAACTAAGATTACAGTAGCTTTTAACTAACAATTGGGTTACCAAGTATTGACAATCATTGAGACACAAATTGTAGCTCGATAACAGAAGTTAATCTTTGTAGTAAGTGACAAAGTCATACACTACCAGTAGGTATTTTAAATATGCATATTTTATTCTTATACATTCTAAACGTCCGACTTCCCATCATAGTTAAGCCTAGAGTAGCGAGACATATTTGTAAAAAAGTCCTCAACCGAATAACACGCCATGTCAATCAGTAGGTGTTTTAGTCATTGTTTAGGGTTCCGTACCTAAAAAGTAACCCTACAAGACCCTCCGTCCGTCCTTACTTAAAGCAGCTGTATCAAACTGTAACAGATAGCGTATTTTTTTTCAATATGTGCTAATGGCGGAATTACTAATAATAAAGAGGGTTCTGTTACAAGAAACGTGTTTTTCCAACGTAGGTACTTGATCTTTATTTTAATTGTATCGTAAAACGGTAAATTTACTAGTTTTGGTATGATTAAGTACAAACCCTGAATAAAACCAGTTATGCGATGGTACAGAATCCTCGGTGCGCGAATTAGACTCGCAATTGATATTTTTTCACGTTTTATGTATCCCAGTTTTTTCCATTAATACGGTTACCCTATCACTACCTTTGAATTGATTGACCACATGAAGTGACAGATTTGACTGTTAGGTATCTCTACCCACTACAACGTATCATACGATTCCATCTTTCGCCCAGCTAGCTTTAGTTATGTCCTGTATTAATTTTGTAGTGTATTAATTTAAATACGTAGTTGTAGTTAATGTACATAATTAATTTTATTTTTAGATTCCCCAACTGATGAATCAGCATCTTGTTCTGGAAAAGCATTTTCACCGATCAATTGTAACTTCCAACCTTGACACGGGCAGAATTGTCCCCCTGGACCGTAGCCATTTAACAAAGAATTGAACTTGAACTTGAACGTATGACAACAATGACACTATGCCCACTAAATATACACGAGTTTTGGTTTGATTAAGTAAATATCCTGATTAAAACCAGCAAACACTAGCCCCATGCGTCACCGGCCAACATTTAAACACTAAATTACCTTTCGGGCCTAACACGTTCATAGTACGGTCATGGAATGATACGGTTTAGTGGGTAGATGCCTTTAAGTGTAGGGTAACCGCACTTTAGGATTTTAATTGTATTTTTTATTAGAAATTTAAAGATAATCAATTAATCATGAACTGAGCCACAACCAAGTGTTTTACCAATTTGAAGTCATGCTGTATGTAGCACTACGCCATAGCCCGCCAGGAAGCAATCATTGAAAAAAATAAAACAACAGAATGAAGGTGTCGGTATTTTTTGAAATAACTATACTTATACATTTAATGGAAAAGTGCATTTGCACGCGATTGGCTAATGAGCATCCGCTAAAGCCACAGTCGCAATGGAGCAGGTAATCTTTAGACATACGTTATAATATGTGCAGGACTGCAGGTAATCAGTAGGCTCTTACATCTGTACGGTGCGGACATCTTTTATTTTATTTTCAAATACTATTGTAAACGAGTCCTAAGAAGATTGTCGTTTCTTGCCCACTTGGCTTCCTGACACTATGTTTTGTCCTTGTCATTTGTATAACACTGTGCGAGTGAGAGAACAGAGTCGTTAAATTATGTGTATATTTCTTATACTCCTATAGGTTTAACTAAGACCTTTTCTGTGGGTGTCAGATAGGGAATGCAATTACCGGCCAAATTTGATAACCGGTAAATTACCGCCCTCGGTCCGGCAAAACCGGTAAACCGGTAAATTACCGGTTTTTGTGGTTTTTAAATAAAAGCCATTAAAATTATTGAAAATCGTTTATTTAAGTTTAAAAAGTCATTTAACCCTAAAAGTTATTTTGCATAGTACCTATACCACACATTTCTTAAGGTGCACTTTTTGTATTTTTTATTTTAATAAAATAGGTGAAATCCAATAGGGCTAGATTTCAGTTTCTTTTTTAATTTTGCGACTTTAAGGGTTAAAAATAATGATGACAACTTGAAATAATAATTGGAAACTTTGATCTAAGAAAAAATATCAAATATATAAAATTAAACAAATCATTTAATGATTAATAGTCATTTAGCAGGTAGCAAACTAAAACAATAGGCTTACATGTTTACCCTTAGGTTGAAAGGGAAGGGATGGTAAAATAAAGAAACAGTAAACAAATAGTAATAAGGTACATCTTCGGCTGGCTCTGGAATACGTAGCGTTACTTGCTTGCTTCGTATTAGTAACATAAGTTTACAAATAATTATCAGTTTTATTCATAATTTAAAAGTCAATTTCAATCAAATACATTATTAAGAAGTGTCTGAAAGTATATTGCACTTAAAATCATATTATTTCGCGTTTATTTTTAGTTTTTCACGGTTCGGTAAATTACCGGTAATAGCTTCAAATTACCGGTATTTTACCGGCTCTAAAAAGGGCCGGTTTACCGGTAAACCGGTAAACCGGTTTACCGGTTTGCATTCCCTAGTGTCAGAGCCATTAGAAGGCTAAAACCACCTAAAGAACTGGTGATCCATATCTTCTCTTCCTACAGCCACCATAGTATGATCTGCCGCTATAATTTAAAAATAAACTAGCTAGCTGATCTATAACACTGACAGGCCCATCGTTTGACACTAAAACCAAAGTAATCGAGCTACAATTAAGGAAATGACAACCATTTGAAGATTGAAGAATTCCGTCGGCACACAAGAGGCTCTCATATTCAATTCCTGGGTCACCGGCTAGCCCCAAAAACTAATCAGACTCAAGTTCCACATTATTCCAAGTGAAATGGCAGCTCCACGACCACCAGGCATTGTTAAACATTGAAATAATTCAAAAAGCACATTCAAACAACCAAAATTACACGGGGAAGTTTTTGCAAGAAAAGTTTTTTTAAACTAAACAGCCGTTAATTCTCTGGACACCAAAACTACTGTGAACTCACAAAACTTCTGACCGATTGCTAGGCCGTGACGTTAATAAACCGCCGAACATAAACCACTTACCGCCTCTTTAAAAGGATCCATCCTCAGGTACCGTATGTAGAATGTAGTCGTTCGCCAAAATTGTCCCACTTCTGAACTTGTATCGAGCTACGCGACGCGTCCACACTGGCAGAAGGTCCGAGAGCGACTGTAACTAGCCGGCATGTCTGCGCATGTCCCCGCCCCACTAGAAACTAAAGGGATTAGTTATTTTATTAACAAGGTGTTAAGAGACACGTTGGACGCAAAAAAAACTGAACTTTATGCGCTTAAAACAGGACTCAAATTTGACTTCCAGTACCTGTAAATAGAACGTTTTGATTATGAGCTTGAACAAAAGCATTAGTGTGGGTGATCGCTGGAGCAAACTATACCCTAAGCGTCTGTTATCTGGGTATAATGTAAAATAACTACTAAGCTTTGAGGCGTTCCATAGCCTTCCCCTTCCTCCCGCCCCTACCTCCCACCCTTTAATCGATCCTATGTTTCTAGGGTTCCGTACCAAAATGATAAAAAAGGAACCCTTATGGTGAGACTTCGTTGTCTGTCTGTCTGTCTGTATGTCACAGCAAGTTTTCTCAGCAACTACAAATGCTATCAACTTGAAATAGTTATACAACTAGCTCCTGTTCAGTGTAAAAAAAATAAAAAAATTGAACAACAGGGGGTTGAAAAATTAAAGTGGTTTGATTATCTCAAAAGAGGGTTATATGAAAAAGGTTTAATATTTTTTTTATTTATTATCTATGGCGCACTTTTTGATTTACTTATAACCAAAAATGTACAAAAAAGTTACCTTTCCCCCTATTATCTCCGAAGTTTATGGACGAAATAATCTGAAAATTATACTAATTATTTATATTTTACGCGGAAAATAAAATAAATTTGTCAAATTGTACAGTTCAGGAAAAATTACAAAAAGCTTTAATCTTAAAATACAGGCTAGCTACGAATGAACCTAATTTCATACAAAATAAAGTTCATAACAAAATGCGTATTTTCTTTCCCTTTTCCAACCATATTATGTTTAATACTGCACCCTCGGTACACGAGTCCGACTCGCTCTTGACCGGCGGGCAAGTTAGAATACCGTCACAGGTCAGATACAACTTGGATTTTACCGCCTTGACTAGAGCGCTTGTTAAATAAATCCCCCGTATTGAATAGATATATCTAGAGATCCTGACAATGGGGGGGGCTCTGATTTCACCCAATTAGCCGATCGGTACCCTTGCCATGCCGTACTCGAATCGTCGAAAGCTCTGTCCCTCGCAGACCTCGCAGTATTCCTAAGGAGTGCGAGGGACAGAGCATTCGACTTGCTAGCGAGTACGGTAATTGACAAGATTTCATATTTTCAAGACTTTAATTTTATTCGTTTTATAGATACTGTTTGGAAGGAGGAAGACACTTATAGTTTTAAATTTTCTGTAGAATGAATAATTATTTTATTATTACTTTATTAAGATGTACTTATTCTAAAAAAATACATACAGTGGAACGTATAACCTCCTCCTTTTTTTGAAGTCGGTTAAAAAGGGCGTAACTTCATTTCTACGACACAATGTACATTATTACGTAAGTCCAATCTGTATAAAAAAATAATAATAGTGTCAATGTCAAATTTGAAGTATGACAGCTTTTTTTCTCGTGAAAAAGGCAATGGTATTATATTATCTATTCAGGCATAGTATTGGTAAAACTCGATATTTTTTTTAACTTACTTGTAATTTCGTAAATCAAGAAAAATAAATCTAAATAAATATTTTGCCGTGTTCAGGAGGCAAAACCCTTTCGATTCGTATAGTAATTTGCAGGTGTCACCAAAATGAAATGTTGTCAATTGTGACTCATGGTATGGGTACAGACAGTCTGGCGAGTCATGTGGGGAGCGAGTTAATAAACCGAAGCTGAGACGTGGCGGTTTGTTATTAGTGTTATTACATTCCATTAGGGGAATGCGCGCGCAAGAGGTGACCAAAAAACTACTTATTTTTATTATCTATGGTCCAATTAGTTTTAAAATAGTTTTCAAGTATGAATCCGTTAGGTAAATTATACAAAAAAAACATCCACGGAACAAATGTTTAAGAAACTTTACTACTCATAATAAATATTTTAATTTTCATTCAAAGTTAAAAGTAGTGTTGAACTCGAGACTAAGCACTGTTCAATTTACTAAGCGGACACACTTAAACCTCTTTTGAACCTAGAATTTAAAAATAATTGATATACTGTTGACAGCAATGACATTAGCAAATTCATCTTCCGTCAATTGCGACATATTTGTTCTTTCGTTGTCGATTATTGTTTGCGATGGAGCGTATTAATTTAGATAATCGCAAATTAATAGTGCAAAAATGATGTACAAGGCAGTATTCACTGCGAAAAATAGCAAAAATGTACAAATGTTCCAAGTCAGCCGTGTACAAATGATTAAAAAATTTGGAGAACATCATACGCTCGAAGATTTGCTTAGATTAGATAAATCTAGACACAGGACCGGGCCGGCAAAATTCTCAAGTCGACGAAAATGTCATGCGGCTGTTAAAATCGCAAAATTATCTATCGGTTCGTGATATTGCAAAGAAAGTTGGCGTCAGCGTAGGTACGGTACAAAATATTAAGAAAATAAATAATGTACGAACCTACAAAAAGCAAAAAATTCCAAAAAAAAGTGCAGAGTAGCAAACTAGATCGAAAAAAAGGTGCGGCAAGTTGTACAGCATCTTACTTAAAGATAAATCGCGTTGCATTTTAATGGACGACGAAACGTACGTAGAATATGATAGCAGTACATTACCGGGGCCCCAATACTACAATGCCGTCGATAAATCCAATGGATAAATTCGGGAAGAAAGTCCTGGTTTGGCAGGCAATCTGTTCCTGTGGCCTCAAAAGTGCTTCCTATTTTGCGACAGGCACTATTGGTGATGAAATATACAGAAAAGAATGCATCCAAAAACGGTTACTTGCCGTCTATCGTAAGCACAGTGTCCCACCCTTGTTTTGATTTGGCAAGTGCCCACTATGCTGGTCCGACAGTGGAACTACTAAATTCAAAAAACATTGAATTCGTTCAAAAACAAGACGGGTTAGTATCATCTCGTCTAAAAAAGCAGCTGGTCTAAGTAGCAACTGGTCTAAAAAGCAAATGGTCTAGGTAGCAACTGGTCTAAAAAGCAAATGATCTAAGTAGCAACTGGTCTAAAAAGCAAATGATCTAAGTAGCAACTGGTCTAAAAAGCAAATGATCTAAGTAGCAACTGGTCTAAAAAGCAAATGATCTAAGTAGCAACTGGTCTAAAAAGCAAATGATCTAAGTAGCAACTGGTCTAAAAAGCAAATGGTCTAGGTAGCAACTGGTCTAAAAAGCAAATGATCTAAGTAGCAACTGGTCTAAAAAGCAAATGATCTAAGTAGCAACTGGTCTAAAAAGCAAATGGTCGAAGTAGCAACTGGTCTAAAAAGCAAATGATCTAAGTAGCAACTGGTCTAAAAAGCAAATGATCTAAGTAGCAACTGGTCTAAAAAGCAAATGATCTAAGTAGCAACTGGTCTAAAAAGCAAGTGGTCTAAGTAGCAACTGGTCTAAAAAGCAAATGGTCTAAAAAGCAGCTGGTCTAATTAGCAACTGGTCTAAAAGTCAGATGCTCTAATTAGCAACCGGTCTAATCCACTGTATCTTGAACTCTAATCGTTAATGACAAATTTCGGAAAGTGAGGGGTCACCGTTGACTGGGGCGGTAGCGACGTTTTAGTACAAATTTGCTTTCCCTCCAAAACCAAAACTATTAAAATTAAACAATAATTAACGGGAAAATAAAGAAAATTACTTCAAATTATATTTTATTTTTAATAACTTCGTAAGTAACTATTGGACTGACCCTATTATCAAAAAAATATCATTTCAAACTAAAAATGCTCCTTATTAAACTAAAAACGTTCTTGCTCTGAAACTATTATCTGAAACTATTATATAACTATCTTGCCTTTCGTATTTCACACATAATATTAAACTATCGTTTGTATATTTTTAAATTCTTTTTGACTTCTGTTACTTTCTCCAAACAGTCATTGGTGGAATCAAACCCTCCTCTAAAGCAGTCAGTAGCTTATTGTATTCAGTGTTGAATTTTATATCTACCTTTTTTCTGTTATTGACATTAAAAATGTTTTTAATTAATTTAATGTCCTGTATTTTTGACTCTTGCAGTATTTTTTGCAAAAAATGAACGAATGTGGGCTTTGGGAGCACTCGGCTATTCAACCTCATATGCCATGCCTCAACACTGTTTGTCGTGCGATGTTGTTCCATGGCACAGCTGATCATGGGCAATGAAAGCCACTGTTTATTTACATACGTATGGAATTTCCGCATTTCTTCCGTATCAGGTGTAATTTGTAAAATATTTACCCAAGCGTCAGCTATGTAAGTGGTGGGTAGTAATGGTAAATTCGCGGTTAATCTGACAGCGTGGCGTCCTTCTCTAGTTGATGTGAGATTTAAATCGTTAGTATCGTTACCCTTCTTCCATACTGATTTATTAAAATGGAAGTAGCATCCGGTCAACTGAGCTTGAGGGAATACCGTTTTGAATGCATTGTATTGGGCTACTTCGTAGTCGGATTTGTAGAAGTCTATTTCGAGCAATAGCTTTGTTTTAAGAGCCTGATGTATGTGCTTGTATTTTTGTTAGAAAGGAGGGCATAGACCATTGGAACAATATTCGTATGGTTTTCAGTACTTCCGACATCCAACTGTTTAGTTTTAATTGATTTGTATTTAGTTTAGTTATAATTTGTTTACTTTTAGTTTTCAATACAAAATAAACATTACTGTAAAGTAAAAAATTGCATGAAGGGTTTGGGTACCCTTTTAAATGTGGAGTCTCCGAAAAACTGTTTTCCCTTAATTTCATTTAATGTTTTTTGACTTTGTTTGGTACAGAAAACCAATATCTTATCATTATTCTCCCCATCACTCCATACCAAAAAATCTCTGGTTAAAATCTCGGGTACTTCGACGTCGTTTAAATTTTGGGGGTCGGTTTTTTTTTTTTTAGAAAATTCCTTCTTTTTCGACTGAGTGTATCCATTTTCGATACATACATATCCATTTCGGTTATTTTTCGTTTTGAACTATTATGTAATTTGGCTATTGATATCTGTTCTTCAAAAATCTGTTTTACAGGGGCGTAATTCTTACAGACTTCTTTTTGCATGAATCAATTATCAAGCCTACTTCATTTCTAGTTTTATTTTTTCGGCAGGAATGTGGGGTTGCGGGTTTCACAACATTGTTTCGCTGTGGGCCCAACTTAATAGAAGCACTACATATGGAACGGTTTGCACAACGCAAAGAGTAGTGCTGTCTTTATTTGTTGTATTTAAATTATACCTAAAGCCCTCATGTAATAGAGCTGAACCTCCGCTCTGACTCTCTATAAATACCAGTTTTGGTTGTCGACGTTGTTCCGCACTACTTGGCCCAGGATCCATATTTAAATTATATTTAATATAGTAACCATTTCACATAACAATTAAAATTATTCTGCGAAGGCAGGAAAACATGACATAATAGAATTAAGTTGTCATTAATCAAACACGGTATCTATTATCTAAAGTGGCCGGTATTACATGTTTCCGACGTAAAGGAGTTTGAATAATTGTTGTCTCCAATTACAGGCCGATCGGCAATCGGTCTGTAATAAAAATAGCCTTCAAAATTAAATGTTTGATAAAAACTTATTATCTTTCCGCATGTTATACATATACCTTAAATCCTTTAGTTAGCTCATCTTACGGAAAGGAAACATTAAAACGTCGCTACCGCCCCAGTCAACGCTGACCCCTCACTTTCCGCAATTTGTCATTAACGATTAGAGTTCAAGATATAGTGGATTAGCCCGGTTGCTAATTAGACCATCTGACTTTTAGACCAGTTGCTAAATTAGACCAGCTGCTTTTTAGACCAGTTGCTAATTAGACCATTTGCTTTTTAGACCAGTTGCTACTTCGACCATTTGCTTTTTAGACCAGTTGCTACTTAGACCAGCTGCTTTTTAGACCAGTTGCTACCTAGACCATTTGCTTTTTAGACCAGTTGCTACTTAGACCAGCTGCTTTTTTAGACGAGATGATACTAACCCAACAAGACGAATCTACCAAATTGTCCGGAGCTCCGTTCTATCGAGCGGTACTGGGCCATTGTGAAGAGGCACTAAAAAAATTTACATAAATGAGCGCCTGTCACGTGAAAATCGCCAGTTATTTCGTTTGGCCAGGCAAAGGGCTAGCCAAGCCAACTTCAAGCACTGCTGGACAAGATATGGCGTTATATACACTCGCAAGGTGGAAGGAGCTAACGCAATCCCAATCTTCAATCAGGACAGCTTGGACCGTGTGTTTGGCCCGGCTGGCGATGATGCTCCCGCCAGCTCTTCGAGCTAGATCTCTTTGTGGAAACGGTTTGAGTAATCTTTTTTTAGTTTTAAAATTCCTAGTTTGTAAAATGCAGCGGCATCTTAATTCCAGTTATGCACTGTGCCTTAGTTATATTTTTAATTGCATATACAAAATATCAGTCACAGGTTCTTGTCTTATAATCGAAGTGATAATATTCTTACAAGTACACACCACACTCACACACCCACAAACACACTTCCTCCACATTTACGTACATAAGAAAGCAAGTTGCTCAGCAGCGTCTCCTATTGCGTGGCAAAACTCGATTGCAGCGGACCCTAAGCGGCTGCGTACGGCGCCGGCTTAGATACGGTAAATGATATTGACGAATCATTTTCTATCACTTGCCACGCGGTAGACGCTCCGGAGCAATGCAAAGATATATTTTCCCCAAAACACAAAATCAAAATCTTAACCTTCAATATACGAAGCCTTCAGCGTAATTTTACCAACTTTCTTATTACTTTTAACCGGTTAAACACAATGATAGATATTATAGTATTGACAGAATGCTGGTTAAAGGATGGCTCAGTGGTCGACGGGATCGACGGATACACCTTCTACCGTTCACAAAAATTTGGCAACCAGGCTAGTGGTATAGTCGTATATGTTAAAAATATCTGGAATGCTCAGGTGAGTGAACCGCAATTTCAAGATGCCGACTGTCTATCTATAAATATTCCTAAGAAATTCGCATTGATAGCCTTATACCGCTCGCCCTCAGTGACGGATATTTCCCCATTTTTAAACTCACTGGACACCATAATTAAAACCACCTATGCGTCAACTGATCTTATCGTCACGGGTGACATGAACATAAATATTTTGAAAACTGACACTCCACATGCATCTGAGTATCTGTGTCTGATGGCTGGCCTAGGTCTAAGATCAGCCGTTAATAAGCCAACAAGGAGTAATGCATGCTTGGACCACATGTTTGTAAGATCTAAAAAAAACCTGGAAGGTCTTATATGCGCTTCTGATATTACAGACCATGATATCATCATGCTCGGTATGGTGACTGAATCTAAAGTACCCCAAAGTCATCGATTTTATAATAAAGTGGACTACGATGCTATTTGTGCAGGACTGGCTAAGGTGAGTTGGGAGGAAGTCAAGAAGGAGACGTCAGCTTCCGAGGCAGCCAACAAATTTACTGTTATCTTAACCAAATTAATTAAAAATCACACGAAGAAAATTTCCTTGACTCGCTCTAGGTTTAATCTTAAGCCATGGATTACCCCGGGGTTAATAAAATGTGCTAAACACAAGGATAAACTTCATATCATTATGCGTAGAAATCCGAGTGATGTTACTGCTAAACTTATTTTTACACGCTATAGAAATTTTTATATTAGTCTTATTCGTAAACTTAGAACAGATTATGAAAGTAAACAACTTGCTGAAAATCAAAATTACCCGAAAAGGTTGTGGGCGACTATTAAAAACATAATGCAACATAAACAAGACAAAAGTACTCCAGCTTTTACCACAATTAAACCTAATCTGAGTGAATCCCTTAACCACCTAAATGAATATTTCTCGACGGTTGGTCAGTCACTGGCAAATAAACTGCTAAGTCAATCCCAAGTAACTGAAAAAACACTTGCCTCCCAAGTAGAAGTACCTATATCTTCTACTAATTCTTTCTTTATATCCCCTACCGATAGTCATGAAATTGAAACAATAATAACGAATATAAAAGTAGACAGTTCCCCAGGCATGGACGGGATAAGCAACCGACTCCTGAAACTCGCCAGCTCCTCAATCGTCGAACCATTGACTATTATATGCAATCTTAGTTTAGAGACAGGGTGCTTTCCAGAGACATGGAAGAATGCTGCCGTTGTACCAATACACAAGGGAGGTAACAAAGGATCTGAATCTAATTATCGCCCTATCTCACTTCTATCCAGCCTATCTAAGATCCTGGAAAAACTGATGAATAAGAGACTCGTAGACTATCTGGAGAAAGAGGGTCTATTATCGGACAGACAATTTGGCTTTAGGCAAAAAAAATCCACGGAAGATGCTGTCGCTCTATTCAGTTTATCACTTCATACCTGGACAAGGGCCTTACCAGCGTGGGAGTATTCTTAGACCTGGCAAAGGCCTTTGACACGGTGTCCCTACCCATTCTGTTTCGGAAGCTCGAGTTGTTAGGAATCAGAGGAAAAGCCCTGTCCTGGTTTCAAAGCTACCTGACCAACAGACAACAATGTACCAAGCATGACGGCACCTACAGTACACTAAGACCAGTGAATTACGGGGTCCCGCAGGGGAGCATCCTTGGGCCTACCCTATTTATAATGTATTTAAATGACCTGGCATACCTTCCTATCAAAGGGGCAGAGATAATCTGCTACGCAGACGACACGGCAATACTGTTTCATGGAAGCTCATGGGCTCAATGTCGGAATATAGCTCAGGCAGGTCTTTCAACCCTTTCCGAATGGCTCACAAGTAACCTTCTAACATTAAACGCCAGTAAGACCAAGTATTTGTGTTTTCATAAAACTAGGGCTTCCGCACCTTCAAACCAAACGATCCTCAAACTTCACCTCCCAGGATGTGGACAAGGACAGGGAAGGGCAAGTGATACCTCAATAACTTCTTGCAACTGCAGCTCAATCGATAGAACAGAAAGCATCAAATACCTGGGCGTTATCTTAGACGAGAAATTAAACTTCGGGAAACACATAGAAGCAGTGGCAGCACGGGTACGTAAAATGGTCTACACCATGAAAATGCTTAGAAACTCGGCAAACAAATTATTATTGAAAACGGTGTACCTAGCGTTATGTCAAGTAATTATTACGTATTGCATAATCATTTGGGGAGGGGCCGCTACAACCCTGCTGATAACCCTGGAAAGAGCTCAGAGGCATGTTCTCAAGGTTATGACCAATAAGCCCAGACTCTACCCGACCGCAGCTGTGTACAGAGAAACGGAGGTACTCACTGTGCGCAAACTGGCAATTGTGAGGTTGGTTGTTGCGATGCATCGCAAGGTGATCGCATGCAAAGATTACGACACAATGCTAAAGAAACGAGTGCTAACGCTGCCAACTCCCAGAACGAAATCGGCTTTTGCAAGAAGATTCCCTGAATTTCTACTTCCACACGCTTGTAATGTTGTTAGCAGGAGGTGTAACCTTAGACACTGCTCTGCCGCTGAGGCCAAAAGAATAGTGACAAACTGGATACAGCCTATTGATTATTATGAAGCTGAAAAAATACTGAGGGTTTTCTAACACACACCCACACACTCTCATACACACACGCACACACACAAACACACACACACACACATACACATACACACGCACGCACGCAATTAATTCAAATATCGATGTATTATACAATTAGTAAATTAGTGTTAAGCCATCTGTAGTAACAAATGGACCCCACGTGACAGGCTGAGCCTAGTGTGGTGGTCATGGGCAATATATGTAAATGTAAGTTTCTTGGCAATTAAAATATATTTTATTTATTTATTTTTATTTTTTTTTACTTAAGAAAGGATGGTCGGGAAGCTGAATCATTGGAACAATTCAAAATAATGTGGTTTGCAGCTACTCGAAAAGTGACAAAAAGTGATGTGCAGGCACTTATGCGTAGTATCCGCATAAAAGTCCGAAATTTCTACCGATGTAATTAAGTTTTTATTTTTTTTCATATCACCTACTCGGAAAGGGGACTTTTCTTCCCTGCTAGGAGGGATCAAAGTGGCACTTTTCTGTTCAAGGACATTTTGTTGCCAAATTTGATAATTGTTGTTAAGTGCGATAATTTCCTGTGTTAAATTTGATAATTTCAGCATTTCTAGAATGTGTGAATAATTAAATTTGTTTCATCACTAAGATCTTTTATTTTCCTCATAGGTGATGTGAAAAGCAGTATGTGTCACACGGTAGCAAAATTATTTCCACCTTTGGCGTTAACACTTGAATCCCTCACTACGCTCTGGATTCTATTTTAGAATCCTTCGCTTCGTTCAGGATTCAATGTACGCCCTCGCCTTAAATATGTCATTTTGCTCCCTTGTGACACAATCTACTATTTCATTAAATATTATTTTGTTTTCGTTTTAATAATATTTAGCCAAATGAAGAGATAATAGCGAAAAAGTCGTAATATTAATACATATATATTTTTAGTGTCCGCTTAGTAAATTGAACAGTCTTTAGTGTTTCTCAGCTACGATGACTTCTGTGACAGCCGTATTTCGTAATTTCAATTTCCTTTATAATATGCGAGGTAAATAGGCGATCAATTATTTAAGTTCCTGAACTGCGTCGCCAGGTGAGTACCAGTTTAGTTTTTATGTAAAGTTAAAGAAACAAGTGTAATACGTGTTTATATGAGCTATCACAGAACTCATAGCAGCTGAAAAATACTGTAAATAGCCATAATGACAATCGAACTAGAGCCACCCACGCTTAGCTCGCGTGGCTAAGCTAAACATCTCGTGTCATTATGGGTTGTTTTAAGCCCCCCACAGACCTACAAAATGTTTGCGCAATCATATTTTTGAACCATCTTGGAACCATCAGATTGAAATAGCCTATAGTACTTTGAAAATCGTAGTTGGAAGTTACGTTAGCTCCATCCCTTTCTCTCGATTTAGCCTCGAATGACGAGTGACAGGGATGGAGCTAACGTAACGTAAAACTTTGATTTTGAAAGTAGGGCCTCAAGTTCTTTAGGCTACGATCTGTAATCTATGGTTAATATGATTTATTTTATAATTTTAAACTAGAGTTAAACCGGCTAGTCTGGCCATCAAAACGTGATACTGAAAATTTCAGCGAAATTTTAAAATTTATCTATATTATGCCTGAATGAGCTACAATTGGCTACAATTAAACAATTCTAATGTTTTTGTCATTATCTTATAACTTAGTACTTATTGACAAAAGCATCAAATTACTTTACTTAACTTAACTCAAGCCCATTCAGGCATATACCATAGTTACAATTTTCATGGCCAGACTTTAAACATCAGGTGAAAAATGGCACAAACAAAATTCAACACTGACATTTTTTTCTAAAATGATGCGCAAAGTTTAATCACAGCCATAGACGATGAAAAAGTTTGGGCAATCAGTGTGATTGCCCACACACACACTTCTACATAAAAACTCTCTCTCAATCACACACTATCATATTATATATTTTTCTCGTAAAAAAAAAGTAGATGTACCTATATGTATAGTTTAAGACATTTTATGCTTGAAAACGGTTTTTTTACGTGCGAAATAAATTTGTATTTTTTATTTAATTTCAAGAAGTTTGAGCAATCTGTTAGACTGTATGGATCAATGTCCTTTGCCTTACCCTATGGGTCAAAACTCAAGAAAAAAAATTGGCTAATCTGTGATTGCACAAATAAATTGATCATCTGTGCCTTACGGCATGAATACGAGTGCGAAAGAGATAGTAAAAGAAAAAGCCGTTAAATTAAAACCCGTTAAAACCACAGAGGCAGAAAATAATAATTATTATTGTTGTTTATATATGATATAATATATGGTTTTGACCGTTAACATTCCCTTACAATCTGTCGGATACTCGGATAAAGCAATCAATAAAGAAATGCGAAAGGGCTTTCTTCTGTTTATAAATGCAAAACAAATGTAAAGTTCCTAAATAAACCTCTTATCCTTGTCATCGATGCGTTATTAATAAGCAAAATGTCTGGAAAAGTTAGAAAATTCCAGCGAAACAAGCTAATGGCAAAGCTTGTAACTGAAAACAGGCAACCGTGCGTTTTTTGTCAGCAGGATGTTGATGATGAAGTAATATATGGAAAGCTGTACTCTCTTGGTGATATACAATGTCATTATTTCTGCGTGGTGAGTACGAGTTGCACTTTTTGTTTCGACTGTAGTGTTTTGACAAAACCGGCAAAGCCGGCTCTGCGTGTGCTGGGAGCTCGGACGCAGCCGCGTCTGCACAGCGCTGGTTTTCAGTCCGCTCGTCATATGGACTATGTGCAAAGTTGTGCCGGTATCTATCTATGCCTGTATGTAGGTAGTCATCAGCAGTCTTAGCACTTCAGAGCGATCAAAGTTCTGTCGTAAATCAAGGGTCGGCAAGCGGGGCAACTTCCCGGGGCCGCCACAAGAGACCTCACATAAATTGTGTGTAACCTATTTGAAAAATAATTATGGGCCTTCACTCAGTTGCTGGAGGGTCTCCACACCTCTAAATCTGACCCTGACCCTGAGGACTAAGATGGAATACCTTTAGGCTGGTAATTTCACTGGTAGTCTTATCAACTTACTGTAATCAATCAATCAATCAATAAATAGCCTTTTTATTCTGATTTATGAAGGTTAACATTATGTTATTATTGGATAAGTCTGTATTAAATTATATGTCTTAATTCAGCGTGCCTCCTGGCAAAGACCTCCTCTAAAGATTTCCATTTCTATATGTCCTTAGCAACTCTTCTCCAGTTGGGGCCAGCCGTAAGTTTGATCTCATCCACCCATCTTTTGTTTTGTCTTCCTCTGCTCCTTTTGCATTTCCTTGGGTACCATTCTCTGACTATTTTTCTCCATTTGTATTGTTTGCTTCACAACATGTGACCTGTCCATTTACGCTTTAGCTGGTAAATTTTTGGAAAGCACATCTGTCACTCTTGTTTTCTCCCTTATATTTAAGCTATATTTTCTGTCTCTTTTCTTTATGACTTAATTTTAACATAACATAAGGCAACTTACCATATGCACTGATTTATTTGACGAATGATGCTTTCAGCTGCTTTCCTGTTGCATGGTGCAGAGCGGCAGGGACAACGAGGGCCTGTTGGGGTTTCTTTACATAGACATTATTGCTGAAGTGGAAAGGAGCAAAAAACACGTAAGTTTATACTTAAAACATAAACTCACACCTTCCTTCCCAGAGTGCGGTAGGCAAAGCTATGGAATTGCCAACAAATCTAAAAACTTGTTCAAAATTCTGTAACCACATTTTGCACAATTAGGCTAAGATGTTTACCAGCGTATTAGTGACAGGTTGCAAGCCCATTGGCTAACAATATTACAGCCATTATTCCCTTAGTCGTCTCTTACGATTACGACAACCACAGGAAGACATGGAGTAGCGCTATTCTAACCTGGCTATCACACGGGACTATAATATATTGAATTGTTTGTTGTTCAGAAATGCTCATACTGTGGTCGCTTTGGTGCCAACCTCGGGTGCTGCATGAGCCAGTGCCGCAAGCAGTTCCATCTGCCGTGCGGGCGCCGAAAGAATGCCATCTCACTGTTCTACGGCAAATACCAGTAATTATATGAAATTGTCATTATAACCTCCTAAGCTGTATCCTATTTAAATTCAATAAACAATATTCTATAATTCAATAAATAAGGAATTTTATCTGAGCTACTGCCTCTTTATTGGCTAAGCAGGGCAGAATGTGTTGTATATTTTAAATAGTAACTGACTATTTTAAATGGACTTGTAAAATAAATTCTGTTTCGTAATATTGTGTTCCAAACAAAAGTGGTCTGACCAATAGGGAATATTCATGACTTTCACAGCTTCAGTAAAAGCTGGTTCACGTAACAAACAGTTGAGAAAGATCATTTTTTGAGTAACTATAAATATAACCAAGATAATAAACCAACAAAGATTAGTTCCTATGTCTTTCTATCAAAACAGAGTTTAACATGGATATGATATTGGCCGACCTGTTACTTGACAACACAGTGCATGTCTAATCTCTCCGTCTAATCGCTGTCCAGTTAGCAGTTGAAAAAGCTTGTATCATCCGTATTTTTCGGCCGATTATTGGTGATGTCTTTTATGGTATCTTCATAATTTCTTGAGAAATGCGATTTTTAAAGATCCCATGCATATTCCCTATTTCAGTCGCAAAAACTGCCTGTTCATTAGTATAGATAATTCCAGATCATTTTGCGAGCTTCACGCCCCAAAGCAGAAGATTTCGGCTGGCGTGATGGCAAACGCTAGGGTGCGATTGAAGAGGGACAAAATGCTAAAGTCGAAGAGGAAACCCACTGTTCTTAATAATACTGAACAGAAAAGCGGTTAGTACCTTAGGAACTAACACTAGCAGGCACCTCGCATGCGGGCGCTGCGTATCAAACTCTAATAATAACAAAAAGCAAGCTTTTAAACACCCAACTGTTGCTAACTGTTTTTTGGATACGGCCGTCAATATACAGAGTGGAAAAAACTGGGAAATAACGAACACCACATGGACGGCAACGACCATAAATATTGGAAATAGCAAGTTCTACACAAAGAAGACATACTTTTAATGTTTGAAAATACGTCTGCCCCGGGTATGTTATTTTTCCACCCTGTATAAATGTTGTTTTCAGGGCAAGAGCAAGAGGAGCTGGTCTGTGTGATCTGCTACGAAGAGGTCCAGGGTTACCCGAGCTTGCAGACGTTCTGGCCGCCGTGCTGTGGCCGCGACGACTGGCTGCACCGGAGCTGCTTGCAGGTAAACATGGCTAACTATGGTCCAGGGAAGAGAGGAGTTACTGTGTATGATCTGCTACCACCAGTCTGTATTTCATTAGCTATGATAGCAAGACAGTTGAAATTCTCACAGCTGATGTATTTCTATTGCCACTATAAAAACAAACACTAAAAACAGAATAAAATATTTTTTAAGTGGGGCTCTCATGCAACAAACTTGTTGTTTTTTTCCTTTTTTTGTTCGACATTAATAACGGCAACAGGTATAGTGTCTAATTTTGTATTGATAATGTAAGTCCGACTCGTACTTGGCCGGTTTCTAAACATTTCATGTTGGTGTTGTTTTAGCGAATGGCATTGAGCGCTGGCATGCACTACCTGAGGTGCCCGCTGTGCAACGATAAGGAGAACTTCTGCGAAGCTGTCAGCAAACAGGGATACTATCTCCCTGACCGGTGAGAATTTCTACATACTATAAGGCTACATTAACACTCGCAGGCGGCTTGCTCAGCACCTAAAGATTAGTGATATGCCTGGCTAGTAGCGAAGTGAAACTAACACTAGAATTTTCGCAACCGGCCACTAGTTTGTATGAAAAAAAACTACACCTGGGCGGCCTGGGAGCGGGACAACTAGTATTTAAAAAAATTGCCCGAAGGACAAATAATATTACTAACCCTTTCCAACCAAACTGAACGATATTGAATCTCTTTGAATGTTCCTAATAAACAGACGATAGGAATCGTATTGCTTAGTTTTTAAGGTGTATATTTATTTGTATTTGTTGATATTTTAATCACGGGAAAAAGGTTCATTTTCTGCTGCTGCTTGCTGCTGCTGTTGCAATATTACTAAATACCTAAAGCTCCGCCGTAAAACTTCTAATTTTTTTTAAATAGCTTTTAACCAGGGCACGTACTTTCATGCCGTTGACGCTAAAATGACGTCACGCTACATAGAGTATGATTCCAAAAGCTTTTATTGGAATTATAAACCATTAGTCGTCAATCTTTTAATCATGTACGAATTAGTTAAGTAATGTATTGACGCGTAGAAAAATAAATACCTACATCATCCCTAAAACGTAAATGAAACTATTTGATTGAGAAGGACATTATCATTTAAAAAAACTATTCTTATGTTGTAATCAATACGAATATAAGCATTGACATTCATAAAAGAAAATTGTCTCAAATTCACATTTTTTCTGGTGAAAAATAAGTATGATGCTGCCTTGATCCGTATGTTTATGGCGATTAAAATTTATTTATCTACAATCATTTTACCGCTTCTTATTTAAAATGTTTTTATTACTTCCAGTTAATACCTACCTAACTCAACTGCCAAATGAAACTTGCCAAAAAAAAATTAAGTCATCGGCATGAAAAGTACGGCCTTTGCTCATAATGCACTTTATCCATCCACACAGCTAAAATTAAAACGTGTTCTCATAAGTATCTGGTCGCCACCTTCCCGAACACATGGTTGAGAGAGGCGAGGGCTGAGATACGCGTCATACTCGTGAACAAGTGCTGTTTGTGGGGTCCGGTCTGTTCACGTCTGAAAGGGCTTGATGTTCAGTTAGTTATTCCAGTTATGGCTGTTGACGTAGAGACCTCGTCGTGTTGTTCTCCTAAACATTATTTATAGTTTAATGTATTTGACCTTACATTCATAATGTTTTTTTGCGCTAGCTCTAATAATTAATATTTGCTTTATTAGCTTGTAATTTAACTTACTTTTAAGTATTATTGTATTTTATGTTTGAAAAAATGACCTGCTGGAGTTTCTTGCGGCGCTTCTTCTCCGCAATGATGGTCTCGTCCGAAACGCAAGTAGGTTCATTCTGTTTTCCTGACGTGTAAAAGAGCCCGTTCGTGGCCAATTTACTTAATGAATATTTTGATTGGTTTTGTATGTTTTTCTCCGGCTACCCGACTAATTGCAGAGATGCCGCGTGGGAGCTGGAGCAGAACGCGTTCGCGGAGATCTACGAGCGGCCTGCGACCTGCGGCGCCGTCGAGTGCCGCTGCCCGTTCGGCCGCGATCACGACAAGCCTGGGTAACGGACTTTATTTTTAGGGTTCCGTACCTCAAAAGGAAAAAACGAAACCCTTATAGGATCGCTTTGGCGTCCATCCGTCCGCCTGTCTCTCAAGACCCTGCATCTCGGGAACTCAATAATTTGTTTTCTAATTTGTAAAGGTAAAAGTAATGTTTCGATGAAGATTGTCTGAGACTCCTCAGTAAGCAGTTCCTAGTTATGGGTCAAATAGAAATCAGCGGGTCAAAATTGGTGATAAAATAAGTGATCCGAAGCATGTGTCATTTGGCGTACCACAGGGAAGTATCTTGGGTCCCACGCTTTTTATCGCTTACAAAAATGACCTTGTGTCCCTGAAAATTGAATAAAGTGAAGTCCGATGTTACGCCGTCGACACGGCTCTCTTGTTTTACGCTCAATCATGGCAAGACGTCCGTGATCGGGCATTAGTGGGTATGCAGAGTGTAACTTCCTGGTTAAATCTGAATCTCCTGACGCGTAATGCAGCTAAAACTAATTTTTTGTGCTTACATATACAGATGTAGTGCATAATTCTTTTCCTTCGTATTTTCACGGAAACGTACGAACGCGTCTTGCTATTTCAGTCGGTCACAGTACAAAAAGTACTGAGGTTGACTGAAGTAGCATGACACCTTCGTACGTTTCCGTGAAAATACGAAGGAAAGCAATTATGCACTACACCTGTACCTGCTGCGTCGAGTCCCACTGTCTCTATGACAAGCCTCAAAATTCACGCCCCTAACTGTATTGCCCTTCCGGCCTCCGTTTTAACCTGTAGTTGTAATAATATTAGTAGAATTAATTCCTTAAAGTACCTGGGTGTCATGTTAGACGAAAATCTTAATTTTAAGAAGCGTATTGTTGCTGCAGCTGCCAAAGTGCGTGAACTCATTTACACAATTAAGTTATTAAGAGAAACTGGTCTATCTGGCACTTTGCCAGCCTGTCTTAAATTACTGCATCCTCGCTTGGGGAGGCTGCTCTAAATCAACCATGACACCTCTGGAGAGAGCTCAAAGAGCGGTATTCAAAGATTCAAAGAATTTATTTGCTAGATGTTACAGTAACTTTTAAATATGTTCAGTGTATTCAGTCTGCATGCAGGCGTGCAAAACATTTGACAGAGCGATAAAATTAAAATAATATTACACGTCACACATCTTTCACGGAATCGATGTTCGGCCTTGTGTTCGCCATTTGGTGGCGGATCCGACATCTCGTGCCGTGTTTCGCAGGAATTTCCCATTGGTCCGTGCCTTGCACCTTTTAAACGGGCTCCTCGCATATGCCCCTGACCTGAGCGCGATGTGTTGGCTAGCGGATGCGCTGCACTGCGAAATAATTATTTGAAGCACTGCGAGAGCATGGATGTGCGTGTGTCGTCAATCATTTAATGTGAAATTTCTATTTTATTGTGTTTTAGGTATTTGTTTGTATAATTTCACAGTGCCATGGTTTTGAACTCTTACGCTGTGCAATAAGTTAAAATCGCTTTAAATGATTTTGTCAAAAAAATCTGGACAAAATTGATTAATGTGTAAAGTCGGGTTCAATAGAATAGACGAAAGATGTAAACAAAAACCAATCGGACCTATTTACCATTATTACGTACTTTTGGACATCGTGTGAGGTTATAATGATGTACAGTCTAGGAATTAAATTTGTCACCCACCTCAGATCCAAAGTCAAACGTTGAATTTCTTATCAATTACTAGGGATAGGATTTTGGTGGCATTTCGTGGTTCTAGAATCCATGGAGTCGATATTTCCTAATTATTATAATACATAACACATTGATTTTGACCTTCGGTATTATCATATTCAAAAATGAACTAAATACATATTTAGTTCGGTTATTTCATAGCTATTAATATTTTCTTGTTTGTAACGCTTTCACAGAGATATCCTCAATAGGTACCAAAATTAATTTAAATTGGTGCGGTCGAATAAATGAATTTCGAAATATTAAAATACTGAAGGTCAAAATCAAAGTGTTACGTATTATAATAATTAGGAAATAGCGACTCCATGGATTCTGGAACCACGATTTGCCACCAAAAGTCCTAACTCTATCAATTACAAATGACTTGACATCTCTAATGACAATGACATCTTCAAGCAGATTTTCTTTGAAATGGGTAGCACATTAACGTGCGTGACCGTACATGCTTGATTGTTACTTTGACATTCTGGTTAAGATTATTAACTATACGTGTGCAGAAATATTGACGTCACGTCTGACTTGTACCGTTTCTGTTGAGCCCGACCTTAGCGCTCGAGTGATGGATGGTATGTTGCGCAGCATTTGGGACGTGAAGCTGTGCCTGCTGTGCGGCAGCTGCGGGCTGCACGCCGCGTGCGCGGGCGGCCCGCGCGTCGTGTGCGCCGCCTGCCGCCCCGCCGCGCCCGACGACATGGCCGCGCTCGCGGACCGGCTCGAGCGAAGTAAGGACCCGCGGCAACACCCTAGCGGGCACACGGGCGTCCTGGTCGCAGTGTCCGGTGAACGCGCTGCTCGTGTGACTGCCAGTATTAAGACACGCACGCTACACGGAATCCCGCAGCGAACAAGACAATAGGATGTGACCGCACATTTCATTAACGCTAGTGACTTCTCGTTACCTGACTTCCGTTTACAAAAAAATATATCTATTCACTACAATACAGAAGACAAAAAGACAATTCCACGGCAGAGGGTAACGTCAGTTACCAATTTATAGCATTCTATAGCTATTTTAAATTTATATCTAGAAAAATATTAACGTACTTTCGTTACATTCTCGTAGAATTACCCAAAAATAAAAACAATACCTTATGGTACCCAATTATTTTTCAGTGTTGGATAATGAGCTACCGACGCAGCCTCGCAGTGCTCGGCGTCGGCCGCTCCCGCCGAGCTGCATGTCTCTCCGTAGCGCCAGGGGCGGGCTGTCGGCTCGCAGGTACAGTCCGCGCTGTAACTAGCTGTACACTATTGTACTTTGTCGTTTAAGAGAATTGTGAAGCTAAAAGTTTTGCATTCAAATTGCAGTAACGTTTATCTATTTATTATTTTTCAGTGACACAAGTTCATCACAAGTTGAGGGTAGGATGTCGCCTACATGTGACGTCACGACGGTCGCGACTGTCGGTAAGTGCCACCAGTGGTCACGATCACTCGCCATCTTCTTTCATATGTTATTGTGCCTTTGACAGATGTCATTTTGGCAAATTTACGGATATCTACAGATTGATTATTTGACATTTGGGCAGTTCCATGGCAGAGAGTAACGTAAGTTACCAATTTCTAGCTTTCGGCTTATTTTTTTTATTAATATCGCAAAATCGAAGAATTCATTTATCTTTACTCGATTAATTTTGTGTCTAGAATAATGTTAGCATTAAAAGTTTAATAAAACACGCACTGAAATGGTAACTTACGTTACTCTCTGTCGTGGAATCGCCCATTTGCCCACGAAAGGTTTTTTATGTATAGTAAAAGGTGGTTTATGAACGAGACGAAAACCTCTCTTATCAATCAAATGTATCAAAGTGCTTTCCATCAAAAAATGCAAGGTTAAATAGATATTACTGCCTCAAAATAAACATGAAGACAATGATTAAGTGTATGAATAAATAACATGACTACCTACGCTCAACCTTCAAAAGCACGCCAATATGCAGTTATAATGGTAAATTGATTTGTTTACAAGAGTGACAGAATGAATAGGAACAGACTGTATAGTAGTGTAGTATGCTTGTATAGTTTAAAATAAATAAACCTTTTTATTACAGAACAACAACCGAAATTAGAAACAGCCCGACAAGAGCTGAACTTGGAATCTCCTAGAGAACCCCCAAAGTTCCTAGAGCCAGGTCTCCTCAAAGATAATGAACTCCAGTCGCCCGTCGAGATGTTTGAACAGAGCTGTTCGGAGGAATTTAGCGGCTTGGACATGAATTTAGGTTCAAATCAGGTGATCGAGGAAATGAGGGCCAAGTTCAATAAACCACGGCCGCTTAGCGAGAAGAGGAGGGTTATCAAGTGAGTATAGATTTTATAGCTCGACTAATGTACCAGTCCCTGGAGGACAGTATTTTTTTTTCGGTAAAATGGCGTTTTCTGAAAATGAAACCTGGCTAGATAGAGTTATGGCCCCCAAAACCCCTGCATCAATACACAAGGACTTCGCAACAGCGCGCAAAACGCAGGACGGCACAATTGTGCTTGATGCCGGTTTAAGCACACTTCTTACCTTACGAAGCCGTTAAGATGCCGAATGTGTTGCTACCAAAAATGTAATTTTATTTTAAAATGATAACACACGAATAGATGTAAAGAATGTATTAAAACCATTTAATTGTCAATAAATATCATAAATTATTGACAACTATTCACAACTATTGAAAAGTATTCCATTGAGTATTCCATTTCTGACTCTAACGCGCGTTAGAAAGAAACAGGCAAAAGAATGTGACAAGAACATCGTCAGAAAACAAAAGAATAGCTCTTTTTAGGGTTCCAAAACGGCAAAAAAGGGAACCCTTATAATGGCTGCTTTTTTTTAGCTTTCCTGTACACGAGATACAGAGAGAGAATATATATTGACAATAAATAAATAGTTAGTTGTAAAAGGTATTTAACAAACCAAATAATTCAGGCATCATTTGCTCGGATCATTTTCTTGAATCTGATGTATATTTCACCACTAAAGGATACGAGTACACTCAGAGGCAAAAATACCGGGTCAGAGTGCGTTTTTCATACAAACGAGACTATTTCGAAGCCTTGGTTCCTCGCCAGGGGTTCTTTTGAGTGAGTTTTAATGGTGGATACTACGAGGTTCAATAGAGGAGGTCAAAAATTCTTAAGATACCTAACTGATCGCACAACCAATTAACACCACAGCGGGAGAGTTTGGGTCAGCACTTGGGTTTCCTTACATTTTATTGCCATTATAGATGTTTTTTCTGAACATGCACGATTCCGGCGTTAACCGCAGATTCATTCAGTTGGGTATGCTAGGCACTCTGGGAGTCCTGTATCGATGCTCGAGCAGGGACCGGAAAACCCGTTCCTTTGCTTAAGCCGTTCGAACGGCTTACCCGTTCATACGGTAAGCCAATCGTTTCGGTAACCTCTTCACCGGCTTACCCAAAGATTAGATAGCCCTATTAAGCCGGGATACCCTAACCGTAACCCTTTTGTAACCGCTTAACGAATGTCGTTGGGTTTGATATTTATTTGAATAAGCGCTTACCGTTCGGGTTAGGGTAACCCTTTCGCTCCCTTCCCGCGCGCCGCTATTTTTACGTGTATTGGTATTGGCACGGCTTTGAAGCGCGCGCGCCGCCCGAGTTAAGGCTTCTTTAAACGGTTCAATAATATATCGTACGTAGTTTGTCAAAGAACTAAATTTGCTTGAAGGTATTTTAAGCGATAACACATTCGGAGGTTTTGATACTGGTAAGCGGTAAGCCAAATTAACTCGATCGAATGGATTATCCGTTTAATGTGTGAACCGATTAAGCGCTTACCGAAATGTTCGGGTTTATAAAAATCAGCGCTATAAAAACCCTTTAAAAACCCCGGGTTAGGGTAAGCGGGTCCGGTCCCTGTGCTCGAGTTATCCATGATCAGATTTCACTAAAAGCATTCCCTGGCGAGGAACCAAGGCTTCGAAATAGCCTCTTTAGTATGAAAAACGCACTCTGACCCGTTATTTTTGCTCCTGAGTGTATAAGCGTTTAAAATACAGCTGTTCCGCATTATGAGGTTAGTCGTAAGAAATGTAACAGCCCGTCCCATTGAGAGTCATTGTATGCAATCGTATCAGAATCAGCTAGTAGTTCACCTGAGTAGGACTGATTGTGTTTGGCGTCTTCCTTCAAATATTAATATCAGATAAAGATAAAGTAGTAAGTATGAAGTAAAGATTACTTAAATGTACAAAAATAATGTAGGGGAAAAAAATATGAAAAAAAAATTAGGTTTATTTTAGCTTTAATATGCCATAGTTTTAGTTTTAATTTTTAATTGTAGCTTTGTATTACCGTTAGATATTTAAAGTGTATTCAGTTTGTAATTTGTAATTTTGCCTAGTTCATGAAGCCTAGGATATAGTATAAACTAACAGTTTTTTTTTTACAGTGAATTTGTAGAAGATTTACTGAGTAAAGTGTTCAACGAGAAGCTGAAAAGTAAAAGCCCCCAGAAACAGTGGAACTCTCCAAATAAATGTTTCAATGTTACTGAGCTGAGGGATCAAGTAAGAATTCTATATATACCTATATATATTACGCAAGACTGATTTTTGTGCATGGCATCAGATCCGCAGTTATGGCCCGATTTTGATAAATGATATGTCATTGGATTCGTCTTATGCTGGAAGGTTGCATAACACCTCGTTTTTTTTAAAATGATATCGCGCTGAAATTGAATTATTTACTAGCGTGCCGCCTATGGACAGTCGCCATCAGATATATCGGAGCGGCCGAGGTACTCAAATATTTCTGAGCAGCAATAAACTTCAATAAATTCTTTACGGTAAATAAGGTCAATAACATCTGAACATCCAATTCGCCACAAATATATGAGCAGTGGTTTTTCAATTAAATCTGAACACACAACGAGACAATAATATCTGAAAGATAATAATAATAATATCTGATCATAAATATCTGAACATTTAAGGACGGTTAGCGAGAAGCGAGCAGCGTGAAGCGAATGTGTAGTTCCGATAGTATTTTCGGTGGCCTACAAGAGGGTGTTCGATTGCGGCGGGCGTACATTCGCTCCACGACCAAGCTTGCGGCCCTGCACAAGTCCGCACACAAGACGCATATGTTCAGCGGTATCAAAAGAAATTAAAATTATCATTGTTGTGTAAACTAGATCCCAACAAAAACATAAATGTGTACAAAAAGGCCATATTTCTAAATTCTGCCAATTGTTGTATCTGAAAGAGTCACAGAGTCCGGGCGACTCATGCATATCGCACGTTTCGCACAGTACGAGTAAGATAAGGACGCCATTAGTATCACGATGACGTCACGCTCTATCTCAGGCAGTGTATACACCCTACATCGAGCAGAAAACTCTTTTTAGTTTTGACATTGATAAAACCGAATGGTGGTTGTGTAGAAAATGTATTCCAGCGTAGTACGCTAAAGAATTTTAAACTGTATGCTAAGTGATTTAAGGTATATTTTCCCTAAATGTTCAGATATTTATGATCACCCTGTCTGTGCAGATAACTTTGACGAGGTGTGCTTTCAGATATTATTGTCTCGTTGTGTGTTCAGATTTAATTGAAAAACCACTGCTCATATATATATGGCGAATTGAATGTTCAGATGTTATTCACCTTATTTACCGTAAATAATGTATTGAAATTTATTGCTGCTCAGAAATATTTAAGTACCTCGGCCGCTCCGATATATCTGATGGCGACTGGACATGGTGTCCCCTTGAAAAGGGTATCCCAATTTGAATATCTTGGGCACTGGCTTCGATATAGAGAGGGAGCGGAGAGCTATCTGTGAGGACTATAGCCCGCAGGTTCGCTCGTTTTTCTACATTTGGCATTTTTAACGTTTTTCAAAAGGCCAGACTATGATGATGATGCATTTTTTATTAAATTTTAAAGCATGCTAGCGTTTCTTATCTAGGTTTCATGAAAAACGGTTGAGCAGGTATCAGGTATGAATGAAGAGTATCACCATTATAAAGGGGGTTTTTATATAATTGCCCTAGTCCCAAACTAAGCTCTAGGCTCGTACTTTGGGTACTAGACAACGATATAAATACTTATATAGAGAAATATATACTTAAATACATAGAAAACATCCATGACTCAGGAACAAATATTCGCGCTCATCACACAAACATCTGCCCTTGGATTTGACCCCAGGACCGCTAGCTTCGTAGGCAGGGTCACTACCAACTAGGCCAGCGCGTCATATAGTCAAAAGCAATGAAAACTGGTCACTTTTGTATTGAAACACAATAGAAAGTGACCCGTTTTCATAGCGCTTAGCGCTTTTCTCAAAAATACAGCAAGTAGAATGATAAAAGTTGAATAAATCACTCTGGGCGCTACTCCGACTCGTGCTTATCCCGTTTTTTTTAATACTTTAAACGATATACAATGTGATACTCGCCAGACCGGTCGAGATGTACTAGGCGCGCATAAAACGAAGGTGGTGTGAGCGACGCTCTCGTAAATAAAGATGCGCGATGTCTGCGCTGAACGAGATAATGCTTTTGGTTTATGATACCTTGGTACTTTGGTGAGGAAATTGTTTTTTTTTTGTCATGTGACCTTTTTTTGCTTACCTCTGTAGCCTTTTTGAAGGTCTAAACGGAGAGTTTCAAATTCAAATAATATGATTATGTTATGGAATTTCCAAGGATCTGAAAAACGCCCGTCATTTTGAAAACATAACACTGTTCCGTACAGCAGAGACTTCATTATGATGTTAATAAAAAATATTATTAGGTATTATACATTTATTATACTATAATTTATACGTATGCAGCGACAATTTTATTGATGAATGACACCGGAATGGTTATGGGAAAAAACACCTTTGCCAATTAAAGATAATGGCCAATAAAATATAATAAAATTTGCCTGCGAGTCCATAATGAGGAGAATTTAGGACCGATTTATGAGTCTAAAATGTTCTTTCACAGTTTAGGACGTCATTTGTGTGTGTGTTTGGGTTTTCCCATTACCATTCCGGTATTAATAATTAATAAAATTGTCGCTGAATACATATAAATTATGGTATAATAAATGTAAAATACCTAATCATATTTTTTATTAACTTCATAAGGAAGTCTCTGCTGTACGGAACAGGGTTATGCTTTCAAAATGACGGGCGTTTTTCCGATCCTTGGGAATTTCAATACTTACTTACTGGACACTTTGGATAGTGGTCCAGGAACTTCAACCTACCGGCTCCTATTTACTGTTGTTATATGCAAGATTCCATAGCAGTTTTGAGAAGATACCATTAAATGTGTTTTTCTGGTCTTTACAGGATTCTAAAGCATACCTCAACATTATAAAAACAGTGTCTGCAGAAGCAATCACAGTTATAGAGAATCTAGAAAAAGATGCTGCCAATGCTATGGACACAGACCTTTCTGTCAAACTCAATCTCTCTGAAGATTTGAGTAGTAAAAGTGATGATAGAGATGATGAAAACGACGTCGCAATTATAAATGATACAACTGCTGTTGAACATATAACCAACGATGATGAATCATCTAGTACTTTTCGGTTGCCTGCGGAATTCAGAGCAGAAAATGAACATAGCTTGGCAAAATTTGATACTCCTAAACAACTACAAACCGTAAATATAAAGCGTAATTCTACCTTGGGAATGTCTGAGTACAATGAAATGGTTAATGAGGATGTAGCTCAAAGAGGTTGCGGAGATAAAAATGAGTTTATTAAAAATATAATCCTCAAAAGTCCCGCAAAATTTCAGAAGTATTCGTTCAAATTCAGTCCGACAGATGAAGAAACATTACAGACTTGTAACGTTGATGTAGACATGGAAACTTTTAAAGATCAATATCTCAGTGAAGTTGATCGAAAGTTTAAATGTGATTTCAACGATCATTTGAATATCAATTATAATACTCGATTGCGCAAGGTCAAATCTACAACCGCTGCGGACGCTACCGGCAGCAATGGGAAGATGGAATTCAAGGAAGGCGGCGGGAAACGGAAGAATAATAAATCGAAGAGTAAAGTTTCCGTTTCCAATGATAATCTGGATAGAAACAAGAGACTGAAGTTGCTGAGAAAATGTCGAGAGTGGAAACTGAAAAAGAAAGATGTTCGCTTGAATATTAAATGTAACGTTGAGAAAGGTAAAGTCAGAAAGAAGAAGCAGAAATTAAAGACTTACAAGAAGTACTCTCCAACGCAAACGAACAAAGTCATAGAGAAGCCGGATTTAGAGGTGGCATCTAGGAAACGGAAGTATAACAAATTACAGAACACCTGATGATTTGACGCAGAGCTCTGTTCAAAATTACTTCAGAAATAAATGAGGGGTAAAAATAATGCTTTGCTTGCATAATGTTTCGTTGCTGAACTCAGTATACTATATGCTTATGCTATTATGAGTGAGGTATTTTTTTTTTACTCGCCTACTATAAACCTTATTTTGATATCGTTAACGGTATCAGAATACCATTTATAGTGCCTGAGTATATGTGTGAGTTAAATAGTCTTGTCCACGATAGGTTTCTGCAGGTTCCGTAGATGTATAAACAAAGTCTGGTCAAACTCGGGACGCTGGACCTGCAAGAGAATACCAAAAGCAATTCTTACCTATCGCTTTCATTTGTATGCCGTATTGTTAATATGGCAATGGTAATTAAGATACTTTATATTTGTTTGCTTAATTATTTATTACTCGCGGTATTATACACTTTTGTACGTGTTCGTAATGTTTCACTATTCAATTTTAACAACTTGCTCTTAGGCACTGTTCCCACGCAAACGATGAATTATCGCTTCTAAGAAACGAACAAAAGATAATCGCTCCCGTGTAAATAAAATAGTCTCTATCTCTCTCGCTTTAATCGGAGATCAAAATTAGTTTCAATTGTCAACAACAATGTTTTCTTTAGATAAAACATTTTGAATTTTGAATTTGTTTCGCGTCTAATCAGCATTTTGCCTAAGGCACTCGCAATTAGTGATGTGCCGTTCCCGGGAATATTCCCTAGGTGGGAAAATTTCCGGGAATATTCTCAGGAATATTCCCACACAAAGGGAACATAGGGAAATTTTGAAAGTGTATAGGTTCACATATTGTGTGATTGAGGATTATATCAAAACGTTATTCATTGAACTATTTACCGAGTCATTGAATGGTGTAACTAACTTGCGAAAGTAAATTCCCAATGTTCCCGGGAACAATCCCAATATTTCCAGGGTATATTCCCAATGTTCTCAGGAATATTCCCATAATTGCTAGGAAAGTTGAATAAATATTTTTTTGCAAAGTATTTTTTTTATTAGCAATAACTATACAAATCATCACAGTAAATCATGTACTTTGGTTTTTGCAGTACTTATCACGACATAAATACTAGGACGAAACTGATAATTTTTTATGCATTCGTACAGCACCGTTAAAAAAAAGACTGATAAAAAAAACCACGAGGTTTTTAGCAAAAATCATTTAATTCTGCTTAGTTAATAAATAATAAATAATAATATTTCCCTGTTTTGGGAATATTCCTGGAAATAAAGGAATATTCCCGGGAATATTCCCCATAGGAAAATTTCCATTCTCGGGAATATTCCCACGGCACATCACTACTCGCAATCGACTTCAAAATTGAACAATTGTTATCATTTTTCCTTCGGACTGTCAAAATGAAGAAAGGCAATAATCTAACATCCGCATCCATTTTTCTTGCAATGCTCAATTATTTAGAAACCTAGGAAAATATAAATTATCATTGTTTGAATTCACAACGGCCAACCGTACCTAAATAATAAGTTTATGTGAATAGTGAAACCTAACATTTTACTATATTATATAAAATATTTTTAGATGATCTTGTTTTAAGTTAATATTAGTACATAAGGCAAGGGTAACCATTATACAATGGCAGGTATTATTAGTTGTGATATTCGATTATTAAGCTTAGAAATTTACCAAATATGGTTCGAAAGAATTCAAAGGATAACATACCTGTGAAAAATGTATTTTTTGGAGTTACAGTACCGCTCATAAGTATTTTAGGCACTTATTATTTTCATCCAGTTGTCTCCAAAATAATTTCAGAATTATACTGCTAAATCGGAGTCACTTGATAATTTTCCGTGAACCTTGAATTTTTTATTTAGCCGAGTTATCAAGTTTCAAAATGGTATCCTTGTGTATCCATTAAAAAAAAACATAAATCTATTTCTAATACAAAATTGTTTAATTTTCTTTGAAATGGAAAATAATGTTTTTTTAAATCGTTGCAATAAGAACACTGGAGATTTTAAAAAGGATATGGCATAGATTTCTTGCTCTGTGTTTTATCTAGATAGAAATGTAACAAAACCAGCATCTAAGATAGTCCATTGGTTTGGTTCGGCAGGATGTCGAAACATTTTTATCTACACACGTATCATAAATCCTCTATTAGGCTGCGGCTCCACTGAGGCGGAGACGAGCGGAGCTGTGCCAATAATAACCAATAGAATCTAAGCTAACGTGCGCAAGGCGCGCTCAACGTGACCGCATGCGCCTTCTATTGGTTAATATCGGCACAGCTCCGCTCTGCTCCGCCTCAGTGGACCCGCACCCTTACGCTTTCAAAACCCGTAGGCAATGACCAGCATTACCTGTGGTACTAGGTGACAGCGATGACAGCTGTTAATTTTGGAACATGTTCACAGCTGTCATCGCTGTCATCTACCACAGGTAATAGGCTATTTGACAACATTGAAAATATACTACAAATTGTGGTCATCCTATCTGATACTAGCGTAAAATAACGTATTTCACTTTATTTCACATTAAATTATGTCTATTTTTTTGGAAATTACACGTAATAATCAGGATGTTTTTTTGAAATTTAATTCTTGGCAAAAACGCTATGTGATGTTAGAAATACTTTATAATCTGTGATGTGAAGTCACATGCAAGTAAACAAAACAAACCCCCAAATTCACTTCATATGCTAAGCTGTCAAATGAACTTGTTTGTTTACTTGCGTGTGACGTCACACTAGTCCGCCATAGATAGAAACAGCGTTTTTCGCGTTGTTTTGAAAATTTAAACTTTAACTTACATTTTTATTGATAATACAGTAGAATATCAAGGAAATATCAATGTAGTGTGCTTGTTATGTGATAAAGAATCATTTAAAAACGTTTTCTAAAATTAGTAAAATAGCCTATTCTGGTAATTTGCCTTTCGGTTTCTGAACCGATCCTAGAGTGCTTTTATATGTGTGCAGATAAAGTATGGCACGCGACTCTGCGTAATTGGCATTAAACTACTATTTGAGGCAATAGTATGGACCAAAGATTGCCTAAATATTTACGAGCGGTAGTGTATGTCTTCTAGTCACATCGCATTCACTCTTGGAACAAGACACAATGACTACCTCACACACTTTTTACAAGTTTGACTGCACGATGGGTAATTAATTTGTGGTAAACGATCTCATTCCATGGCGGTCCTCCTCTATTTCGCGGTGATTTCGTCAATGTCAAGTGAGTAGAGTAAAATAAAAAAGAAAGTAAAAACCGGACATGTTTCAACCGGTCGTCTTCCCTCCTCGAAGGTTGGGAGAACGTGGAAAGGGAAACATATATTTTTTAAAGCAAGCGGGACGCAATGGCCTCGTATTGAGTAATAACAATGACACAAAAACTGGGATACACCTATTTTTAACAATGTATTGAATGGTTTCGGCGTTTTAACCGCCGTCATTGTAGTCCTCGCGTATATTTCAAGACAAAATTAATGTCTTTATTGTTCTTGTAATTGGAATGGAAACTACAACCTGCGTCGCTATCGCCTAACGCACTTGTAATCGCAATCGGCTTCAAAGTGGAACAATTGTTTTCATTTTGTATGCAGACAAGCTTTCGATTTTCAAAATTAAAACGATTGCGATGGCGGGTGCGTCAGGCAATAGCCCCTCAGGTCCGCTATTTTTGACCCCAAAAGTTTCTAATATATATCATTATTTTCGTCAATATATTGAAGAATATTCACCCGGAAAGTTCAAATTATTTCGAGGAATAGGCTTCCTAAACGAATCCCTGCAGTTAGATTTAAAATATATGTTACAGTGAATTAATTACTATTTTACAATTAAGAAATTACCTTCATTTGACCCCTAAATGCGGAGCAGTTTGCGCTATGTCAACCTTTTTTGTGGTTTTATTAACATATAGAACCAATATTTTACCTTGTTACTATAATTTAGATAGCTAGCTAACCCCTACGTTCGAAGATGTTGTCATGTAAAATTTGTTTGTTCACTAATTGACTTTAATTCTTGGAGTCTTCCGGTAAACTTTGAAGGGGGAAGATGGCCGATTGAAAGATATCCGGCTTTGTACTTTTGATTTATTCTATTTACTGATTTACTCCACACACTTGACATTGGTGAAATCACTGCGAATACCGCGGTGGACCGCCATTAATAAAAAGAAGAAGACTTTAATTCTTATGATTAAATTAATATATTAATATGACCCTTTCTCTTTTGAGTTATGTGTGATAATGATAAGTTTTAATAATTTATGTGATGTTTTCCAAGAGGTTCAACATGACGGCACCAACGTTTATTATATCATGTTTGGAGTATGGAATCTCTTATCAATTAATTTAATGTGATTGTGTTCAATGAATTTATTCAAGCCGGAATTATTGTATTAGCTTAAGTTTAGGTAATAAGCACTGGACGAATGCTTAATATGTATTGCTTATAATACTCTGAAGCATCGAAATATAATAAGTATGGAAGGGTAACCTCGAACAAAAACTGACAAATCCGCTCCAAAACGTTCACTTCCGTCTTACGTATCGAGTGGTTTCGATAATCAACTAAATATTAATTGAGTTAAGGTTTGAAGTAATTTGTCAGATATTGATGTAACGTTTGAGAACACTGTAATTTCAGTAAGGTTTATACCGATTGACAGACAAAAATGAGGAGTCATAATTGGTTACAAGCTCTCTGTCACAAGAATTTCACGACTTTTTTTCCATAAAGTAGTATTTCAAAATTTGACGTGACGTGGATCCTTAATCGAAAAATTGTTTTCACTCTCCTGAAAAATTGTTAAACAAAATATTTTTGAAGATCTATCCAACGACACCCCACACTATGGGGTAAACGAGAAAAAATAATCAAATAAATATAGCTTCGTGCACCAATTGACAGTGCCACTTGGCATTTTTATATGTAGTATTATTTTTGTAGTAATTATAAACAGCTGTTTGACACTTCAAAAAGTCGACTGAGAGACGGTTTGGCACTAAGTATCAGGCCGATTTTTAGCGTCAGTCACTCTTCCATGCTTTTTAATTTCGATGACTCTGAAGTAATCATTATTGTGTTGCGATTGTTTGTTTACATTGTTTGTATGACGTTCGTTTATTGTGAGTTCAAAAAAGGCGGTGAAAACCATATCGTCTTTGACCTGCTATTTTTATTTTTAAAATAAAAGGAAACTGAAGACTCATTTATAAGCACGTTTTAGGTTCAAATTCTTGGGCATTTTCTTCCGATTACTTATGTCAATGTTAACCCAAGGTCCCGTAAATGAATACCGAACTAACACTTTAGAAGCTTGTTCTATTTTGAACATTCTAACCTCTTTCAGTTTCATAGCAGGCTTGCTATTATATTTATGGTATTATACTTAACCCCTCTTACGAGGTCAAAAAAGTACAAAGTTCTAGTCTCTTCGAATTAAGATATAGTCCATAAAATTAAGCTTAAACAAATGTACAAAAAGGTATCCAAATATTGAGCACGGATCCGTGGGAATCAAGCATACGAGGTGATAAGATCAAGTATTTTACGTGATACAGTTATATGTTCCTTTTGTAAAAAATAATGTAGTTTTTATAAAATGGGTATAGTTTTAAGGAACGTTTTTGGACAATATGTTTTACACCAATTGTAGCAAGCGAACACTATGATACCAAAAATCCGCCAAAAATGTTAGTTATGTTGTTTTTGTAAACATCCTTTCATTTTCGATAGCTAGCTAATACCTACTAGTTGGGGAGGTGGCGAGCATTTCGGTGTATGATTTGCACATGTTTCAGATCGATGTGGAATGCAGTTTAGATCAGTACGAATTGTTTTGGTCCAGTCAACTATGGTCCAATGTCGCTGCGTTTTCGCGTTACAGCGGATTTAAGTTGCTTAAAAAAATAATTTGCACATGTATGCCTCCGAGCTTCATGGTCACAATCGTCTTGGAAATGAATAAAATCGAAGAGGCTGACATTCAGGGCTCTGCATTATCACGGGACGGAGTGGTAATTTTTTTTAAAAAAAATCTCTACTAAGTCATTTGCACACGGTTCTCATTGCGCCCATTCGATTCATTATGACTAGGGAGTCATAATGAATACGTAAAAACATTTGGCAGACTCTTTGGTCACTGATTATTAGCTGTACAACTGTTTGTAATTTACATGGGACGCTGTCAACAGACAGAACACAAATATTTCTGACGCTTTATGAAAATCGTTCCTATAGATTATAATTATTTATTTTCAATAATATTCAGTAGTATTTTGCTGAACTCAAGACTCGAGTTGAAAAAAAAATTTTGAATGGTTGCATTTGGAATATCAAGGGCCTAAACGTCTGCTTCATCGATTTTCTTGGTTTTCATAAGAAATCCAAACATCAGTCTAAGAGGCAGACAAGTGCGCATAATATTTCACACCTTTTTTTTACATTTTGAAGGGCTGTCAATAGACAACGCAGAAGCAACATGCTGGCAGACTAATTTTCCGTGGTCCTTCTCATTGTTTTTATTCGAACAATTCAAGTCTGCCAAAAAATTGAATACTACAAAAGTCGAGAGCCCTGGATGTCTGCATATTTGTTTACAGGACGACAGTGATCATCAGCCCCAGAGGCAGACATGTGCGCATAATATAGCACACCATTTTTTTATGACATTTTTGAAACGCTGTCAATTGACAACGCAGCGCTACCGTGGAGGCAGTCGAGGTCCTTGATGTTTCTTAGGGTATAATTATCGCTATTAATAACCTCTGCCACAGGTGGTGCTCATAGACATATAGCTCGCCACCTAACTATACGTTCGAAGACAACAACTGTTGTCATGTAACTTTCGATTGTTTACAAATTGACTTTAAATCTTGGAGTGTTCCGGTAACCTTCGGGGAGGGACGATGGCCGATTGAAAGATATCCGGCTTTGTACTTTTGATTTATTATATTTACTGATTTACTCCACACACTTGACATTGGCGAAATCACTGCGAAATACCGCGGTGGACCGCCATTAATAAAAAGAAGAAGAAATCTAATTCTTAAGATAAAATTAATATATTAATATGACCCTTTCTCTTTTGAGTTATGTGTGATAATGATAAGTTTTAATAATTTATGTGATGATGTTTTCCAAGAGGTTCAACATGACGGCACCAACGTTTATTATATATATATCTCATGTTTGGAGTATGGAATCTCTTATCAATTAATTTAATGTGATTGTGTTCTTTGAATTGTATTCTAGAATCAAGCTTCAAGCAGGAATTATTGTATTAGTTTAAGTTTAGGTAATAAGCAATGGACTAGTGACGAGTGAATGCTTAATATGTATTGCTTATAATCCTCTGAGGTAATAAATATTGTATTGCGATTGTTTGTTATGACTTCAAAGAAGGCGGTGAAAACCATATCGTCTTTGACCTGCTATGGTACAGATGTAGTGCATAATTGTTTTCCTTCGTATTTTCACGGAAACGTACGAACGCGTCTTGCTATTTCAGTCGGTCACAGTACAAAAAGTACTGAGGCTGACTGAAGTAGCATGACACCTTCGTACGTTTCCGTGAAAATACGAAGGAAAGCAATTATGCACTACACCTGTATTGTTTTTAACATTACTGTCAACTAAATAAGAGCTATCAAAACGTTGACAATAGGGTAACGGGTCTAAGACGTTCTTAAGAATTGAATTAAAACGTTACAGGTGTAGTGCATAATTGTTTTCCTTCGTATTTTCACGGAAACGTACGAACCTGTCATGCTACTTCAGTCAACCTCAGTAGTTTTTGTACAGTGACCGACTGAAATAGCAAGACACGTTCGGACGTTTACGTGAAAATACGAAGGAAAACAATTATGCACTACATCTGTACCTCGCTTTGACATAGTTTCAGTAGCCTATGAATCGAGTTGGTTGAATGTACGTCCACATTAAATTGACGTCTTTCCCCTCCACTGGTTCCACGTGTAATAGACACTGAGAATATAATTTTAAAAATACTACTAATTTGTTCATTCATGGCGTGTAAATGTAGCCTTTCCCTGCAGCGGGTGGATGAGAGCTGAAATAATGATGATCTTCATTTCCAAATACAATAATGGTAACATCTAGTTTACTATCGACTTTTTATCAGGGACTAATAAACACACGTTTAAATTAAACATTCCTTTATTTAGCATCAACAAGGTAACAACAGTTTTACCGAATACAATAAGGCATCTCGTTTAATAAAAGAGAGATGCAGCGAGAACGCAGTCCCGCTCTGACAGGAGTTTCTGTTAGACGGTACACGAACTGTTACAGTGGTCAGAGTTCACAGGGGGGACAAAAAAGCAACTAAGTATTATGAAAACGAGACGCAGAATTACGCTATGAAGCTGTTGAAAACCAAAATTTTAAAGTAATATTTATGTAATGTCGTATTCCGTCGAATAACGTATAAAAATATAAGCAGTTTGGTGGAGACTAACGTTAAAGTAGTAAAAACAGTTGTTCCTTGTTGTCCGATAAATTTGCTACCGAGAAATGTGTTGAACATTGGTAACAAAATGGACAAGGTATTTTATCGTCCAGAATGATTATCGATCAGATTACTAATACTATCAAATAAAAAGAAAAAAAACGCGGTCTTATTGTGAAATTTCTTGTTAGCAAAAGTAATTTCTGGAACGCTCATGCAAATTATTCACTTGTAATGAGCTTCACGTTTGTGTTTTAAATCTGCTATCGCGCACATAGAGCATCCTTTATTTTCAACAGCATATGTACAGTCACCCAAAAATGTTAAGCATGCGTGGAACCTTGTCATTGTGACTTCCATTGTTATTGTCATACTTCTCATTTGATGTTGAGTTGGAAGTTTATTATGACAGCACATTAAAGTGCTTAACATTTTCGTTGGGCTACTGTACATATCCAACTAGAGGGGCCAAGTTCACTCAAAAATACGTCCACAAAGCGATTGTTATGACGCCCTAAGGAATTCCTTGAGTGAGTTGTCCGTTTGTACGCACGTCATTATTTCATTACACAGTTCACAATTTAAATCAGCTCAAACCAGAATGTAATTTACAAAACTGCTTTTATTTCAAACTATTGCACTGTACGGACGGCCAGTTTGGGACTTGCGAAGAGGTCGTAAACACACTTCCACTGATAAAGGACTCGAGATAATCTACAATAAATCGAGTGTGGCGATATTTTCCCGTAACCTTTTTTTCTGGTAGCATTTTTTGATTTTACCGAATGTCTTTTTTCCCCGTTTTTAATTTTTCCTGCTGCAAATTTCACCATTTTAATTAGGCCAAAATAGGTAGGTAGGTTTAGGTAATGGTTATGTTGCAGCAAGCCCGAAGGGCCAAACCACCCAGAAGTAGGAGCTCCGCGCTAGCGCAGCTCCGTCTACCATGTGAAAATGATATAACTATTCAGACAAATACAAATTGGAAAATTGTGATGATGGAATTATTTATGCTGACATAAAAATCTTTGGCGAAATAAGCTGCTGAAAAATAAAAACGCTGGTAAATTTTGCAAATGGATATATCGCAGTAAAATTGGATTTTCGGGGTCATCGCCAAACTCAATAAACCAAGTCTCGCGCAACAAAATCGTAATAAAACTGTCGTCCTACACCCCCATTTCCCGGTCGGATCTACGAAACAAGGTTATTTGTACTCAAACACACCCATGAGATCTAAATTACAACTAATTAACAAACTGCTTAAGCTACATCTACAACTACTACACATAAGTACAACATCCATTTATATTAATTACAATCCTACAAATTATAAACCGCAAACACAAACAAACCAAACCACAACTATTCAGTATTGCCACTGTAATGTGCAAGAACTTACAATTAGTTGATAAAGCGTCTTTTGACAGTTGCGTAAGAAGTTAATCGCTCTCTATGGGGTAGAAATAAAGTCCAAATTAGAGCTATAAACATACAACTCGCTACTGAATAGCTTAGGTATCATCCTTAAGTGACAGTAGCGTGTAAAGCCAAATTCCAAATAATAGCAAATTCCTCGTCCTCGTCCTCGTCCTGGTCGTACCCATCGACTACAAATACACCAGCGTTTCGCTTCAGACAAAGTGACCTAATAATGTTAACAATATTGTCAATTTATCAATAATTTGCTTAACATTATGTATAACATAAGAAACTTAAAAACAACAAAATAAATGCACAGCAGCATTTACCGATCGAATTGCATAACTCATAAGACGCGACAAATTGCACACGGACCCTGTCTAAATGTAGGAATCATGATGGCGAGAGTCCTTGATAAACTGGTCATCTTTTGCAGTATTATCAATTATATATTATGAACAACAAAATGTTACTTTCCAATGCCTCGTGTTAATCAATTTAGTATAGTCTGGGACTTTAATTGTCACGCCACTATGGAACCCTGTCATAATGACAGCGTCAAGTGACGAGATACTAATTACATGGGTATTAATCATAGGTTTGATACGACAAGGTTCAATCATAGCCGAGTTAATAACTGAGCATCTTAAGCTGGGTACTGACCAACGTTACATGTTACACAGCGAGCATTCATGCAGTCAGTACGTAGTGTTCCGGGGGAACCAGCGAGCAATTACGTACTGACTGCATGAATGTTCGCTGTGTAACATTACATTACACCTCGTAACGTTGGTCAGTACCCAGCTTTACGGGTTATTCAAATGAACAAATGCATTGAAAAGTTAAGTTGTTGATTTACATACAGTCCAGACGGTCAAATAAAGCTTTAAAACAATAATATGTATTAATGAAACATCTTTACATGATACACTGCACGCAAAGGCGAACACGCATGTAATATTGACAATCGATTGACACCCGGTTTACAATTACTTGATAATCTAAAACACGTGCGGTAGTCTAGATAAAACACAGATAGTATCCAAAAGGTACATCACAAAATACATATGAATATCATTGAAATATTTAATTAACTCATTGAACTTATCTATTTCATGAACATATTTGATATAATTACTTTTTCAACAGAAGATTTAAGGTACAAATAAAATGTTTACCAAGACAAAATAATGTTGACTGATCTGAAAACGTAACACAGTCTGGTATATTAAACCACCGTCACCGATTTACCAGTTATAACTAGACCCCGGTATCGGAGGTGCAAAATGGTAGCTGTCAATTTCGAGCCATTACTAGGGAAGGGTAAACATTGTTTTGAAATATTAACTTCATGTCGATAAACATAGTTATATGTCGATATTTTATTATATCATAATGATAGCGTTTATTCTATAAAGTAGGACTATATAATTACAAAACCAACATGTATTGAACATTTTTATTATTTACAAAAAAAAATCTTTCATCATTAAGAAGTTTTAGTTATCTTCTTAGCATAAAGCATTCATAAATAAATTTAAAACAAAATATAAACTCTTTTATATTCACCAAAGGTCATACAACTCGAAACATAAGAAAAGTAATAGCAACCATAGATATATATTTTGTTGTACAGTCGAGTTCATAAATATGTGTACACTTTATATTTTTACGATCAATGATTATCATAGATCAAAAAAAAATAACTGTGTACAACCTAATGTATAGAAAAATCGTGTATCGATATCAACATCAAAAATATGATTACCCATCCCTAAGAACTTGACAGCTACCATTTTGCACCTCCGATACCGGGGTCTAGTTATAACATCACAAGGGCGCGACGACGAGCGTAGCGAGGAGCGTTAGGATTAGTATTTTAATAAATATCAGAGTCCCCCGGGGTAAAGTGATCACCAGAGCCCGGAATTTTAGTGATAGAAATATTTCTTTATCGAACGGGTCCGAGGTCATCACAAGATGAACGCTAGTTAAAAAATTAAAACTATTCATATCATAACAAGCCCGTGACTCACTTATAAATAGGCGGGCGGCCAGCATTTGCTAGCGACATATTCCAAAAAAAACGTGTGATAACTGACAACTCGGTTTGGTAATTTTGCAAGTGTGAAAGCATTGAAACAAAACTATTAACAAATAATAATAGTACAGTATAACTTACAAAAGAAAATCACTTCATTCTAACATGACTTATATTTAAAATAAAATAGAATTACACTTTCAAGCACGCACGCTGATTGGCCCAACATCTTTAGTCTACTTTTAACCGATTCAGCGCCAGTATTCCGACTGCAGCAAATAATACATCGTAACGTTTTTGACCTCATTCTAAATAGGTTATAAAAGTACAGTCGTACTTATAATTCTACGTCACAAAAACTAGTCATTAAAAAATGACGCATCTGACGAGTCGAGATATTCATCTCATCCAACATCAGTTCATTGATACAGTTATTATATTATTCCTAAACAGTAAGAAGTCAGTGCCTAAACAAAAAAGTCAGTTTTTAAACTGCGCTAATTTCCTTAAGTCAATTCCCGGACGTGAATCGGATTCCTCTTAATTAAGTCTACATTCGTTCAAAAATAGAGGTACACTTTGTAAATACAATACAAAGTGATCTCATTATTCATGTATCTCTTTTTCTAATTCATTTAGAATTTAAATTGATTAATTTAGTTAGTAAATACATGAACAGGATTAGTGAATATCTAGGCCACCCAAAAGGGTAAAAACATCACAGTCACAGCATCAATAAAAAATATTAGGGGACTCTCTCGCACACATTGACCTCGTCCCAAACTAAATGGGCACTAGGCGACGATAGACATACTTATATAGAGAAATACATACTTATATTTAGAATACCCCACACTGGGACCAATACTCGCGATCACACAATTTTTTAAATTATTTTTTTATAATACGGAACACCACACTACGCTCTACAACACGCATAGCTGACGTAGGAGAAAAAACCGCCAGGCTTAAGTGGGATTGGGCCGGTCACGCCTGCCGCTTGCACCCGAACCGGTGGGCTAGCGTAGCCACCAAGTGGGTGCCGCAAAATGGGCGGCGTAAACGGGGCAGGCCTAGACGGAGATGGCGGGACGACTTGGACGCATTCCTCAACAACTGGCCGGAAGAGGCACCAAATAGGGACTCATGGAGATCAAGGGGAGAGGCCTTTGCCCAGCAGTGGGACACTCATACAGGCTAGGAAAAAAAAAAACGGAATCGGAGCCACGACGGCTGGCTTCAGGGTCAATACCAACCAAGCTGTAACCCAACGTACCAAGTGATCTCAGTGGATACCGCGAAAAAATCGGCCGGATCTGTGTAACGTCCCGTTCTGTTACCGAGTAATGTATGTTGGTAACGAAACGGACAACGAACCAATTTTAGTTGCCACTTTGGGGTTAAGTTTTACGAACGCAAAAATAATGGTTACATTTTAAACCCCACACTAGTCACGGCGCTCGTGTGACATTCGATTATCCTGTGAACGTCTCACACACACACGCAATGCGAGCTATTTCGATTTATTGTCTATTTTATCCTTATAAGTTGGTCCATTAAATTTTTACTCAGCTGTTTAAACGGGCATCTACGTGTTCACCTGTTTCGCTTAACCGCCAAGCAGCAGAGTTCGCATTGTTGTTCCGGCGTGAGGTAAGACGGCCAGTGAAGTGACTAGAATAGAGGCATTCCATCAAAGTTGATAGGGCATTTGCCATCTTGATAGGAGATTGGTACCTTGTGTCTTGGCAGGTTTACTATTTCCAAAAAAAATATGGTTCGGATAAATTACAGATATTAAGAATTGTAATAGCCTCTTGATACTTAGGTGTACATAATCGCAATTGAAACTGTATTTCAGTTGAACAAAGTACATTAATATTTGATCTATTCTCTGGTTTTCTAATATTTAGTCCAGTATCCTTGTCGATTGAAAGAACGGGGTAGTTTGCGTCAAATCCGGTAGTTCTTGCATCAAGGTAGTTCATATTTATAGACTTGTTTATGATGCTGGCCCAATAAATAATCCAAGTTTGTGACCTCAAGTCTTTGTCAAAAATAACCGCGAAAAATTCGGACCTCTCAGATTTTGGCGATTATAACTTTAAAGGACTAGTTTATGATCGTACTTTCTCAGAACGTTTGTAAAGAAGACAAAATTTGACACAATATGAGACTAGAATTGTCTCTGTAGACCAAATAGTTTCCGAGATTTAGCTTTTCAAATTTCTTTTTTTTTGAACCTTGACGAGCTGCGGCTCCATCTATTCACTAGGCTGCGACCAAAACCAGCTTTAATTTCGATTTGTATGGCTCTGCTCGATTTCACTCTTTGCGGACACGTCTAAAGTTACTGGAAGTACAACCTATGATCAAATTTCGTACGGAGATGGCTCGAGTCATAAGGACGTTGGGTACTTTTGACATCGAAAAATTGAATAGTCCCGAGGGAGTAGCGAGCGACTTCAACACCGGAGCCGAGCAACTGCTAGTGAATCACACGAAAAGTAAAGTAAAATCACTACAAGATTGAAATGACGGGTAATGAAAACACTTTCAAACTTACGCTACTGGGGCATAGAATTTAAAAAAAATGTCAAACTCTTAAGCGCCGTGTCATAAACAGTTTTTTTTTTATAGAAGAATAACAACCATTCCACTCTAGTTCCTAAAATACTGGACGAATTTCCATAAACGAAGTACTATTTGTCACGTCGAGAACGCAAGTGCCAAGAGAAAAATTATAATAAGTATAAGCGTGCGTCATAGTTTTTTTTTTTTTGACACGTTATTTTGTGTCTATGGTGCTCTAGATCTATTGGGTGCATTAACGATAGTTCCCTAATGTTACAAATATTACATTCTAATAACTACAGGTCCAGCGTATAACTGAGTAGGTTCCTATAGTACCCCTAGCTTCACTGACTGTATATCTGTCACGAGTGTTATACACAAACGAAGATTTACAATTTAGGTATATGCGTCAATCAACTTTTCTTTATACCTCGTTGCCACGGTGACGTCTCCTGGGTCTCTCTTAAAACTATGATTTTAAACGGTATAAGTCCACATTATGGCCTTTCTCATGATTGATCTTGAAGTATACAGGGCGTCCCAAACTTATGGGACATGAAGGGGAAGTACCTTAAATATCGTAGATAGTGTATTTTGCTGAAAGAAGACTTTATGTTATTTTTAAAAGTTAGTAATTCTGCATTCATAGATTTTCTAATAATTAATTGCTTCGTCCGGGAATCGAACCGACTTAAATGTCAAAAAAAAATCATCCTACTTTTATGATGCCAATGGAAAGAATAGCTAAAAAACAATAACTCTGCTTAAGTAACATTGTATTTTAAAAGAAAGGAACAATGTTAAATTAATCATCTTAATCAAATTAAAAACATACATGAAACTGCCGTAGTCAATTAAGTGGGTATATTTTTTAAATAAAATTTTGGATAAATAAAAAATAATAATAAAAAAAAACATTTTACGTTGTTCCTTTCTTTTAAAATACAATGTTACTTATGCAGAGTTATTATTTTTTAGCTATTCTTTCGATTGGCATCATAAAAGTAGGATGAATTTTTTTTGACATTTAAGTCGGTTCGATTCCCAGACGAAGCAATTAATTTTTAGAAAATCTATGAATGCAGAATTACTAACTTTTAAAAATAATATAAAGTCTTCTTTCAGCAAAATACACTATCTACGATATTTAAGGTACTTCCCCTTCATGTCCCATAAGTTTGGGACGCCCTGTATATTATAACATTTTGACTCAGAAACTCTATCACTTGTCTCCTGGCTGACGGGACAGAATGACAACAAAAAGTTGATCCACCCAAATACATAAATATCGTATAGCGAGACAGTTCTGTTACGTCACATGTATCCCCTCCCACACCGCTCTACTGCCGCAGGAACCTACACAGTTATGCGCTATAAGTGTAGTATCAGCCTGCCTACTATAGGACTAAACAAGATGTATTTATCGACTATCATCGACTGTAGAAAGCTATCAATGTAAGGATCGACAGGAGCGCGACAAATCACGTCAATCTTACAAAACATAGGTTCACTTGTGTTTTATTATTAACTGAGCTATAATATAAATTATCCACCAGTGATCGGATTCCGATGTCAGAATAGCTGAAACTGACGCAAGTACACGTGTGAACGAAACTGAAATAGTGAGTGTATTTCTGACAGCGTGACGTGCGCTCAGTTAAATTAAATCCGGTGATGTACAAATCGTTGGACAGGTCACACTCGCACATGGACCGTCGCAACCTTATTCTAGCCTTATACTACGGGTAATAGACATCAATACATTTACTTATATAGATAAACATATACTTACTCTTCTAATTATACATAAAAGTGCCTTCACACTAATATTCTCACGCTAGGTTCTACCAAGCTAGCTTGATGTTGTTACAAGGATTCCCCGTTAGCAATATATATAATACTGAATGCGGAATACTTTGAGAATACGCTTTTAAATGTGCAAAGTGTCAAATATGTGTTTTGTATTTTTTAATTATCAGTCCGCGAACAGAATGGAAATGGAATACGAGATGACAGTTACGTATGGTACAGAGTGCAGAGAAAATATGTCTGTCGTTCAAACTACGGCTATTTTTCCTAAAAAAAAAAATAATACTAAATAAATAAACATATAGAGAAATAAATACTAAAATACTGACTGACTTTTTATGTAAATGCAATATAAGACTATGTTTTCCAAACGACCATTGAAATGATCGCTGGTTGTTAAAGATCCATTGGGAATACTAGTATATTAATTATATCCAGATAGGTAGCAAGTTATTAATCAGTACCTGCCGTGGCCATCCAGGCCCACCATACAACGAAATTTGTCAACAGAACATCGTCTTTACTTTGAAAAAAACCTCATATTCTGTGACGTAAACGTGAACAGAATTAAGTTCAAACTCATGCATCTCAAAATATCAGATACGAGTTTTTGTAAATTAGTAACGATATGAGCCTATTTGTATTTGATTGTTGGTCATAAAAACAAAGGAAGAGCTATTTTATTTTCTTTGAAACGGATCTTTATTCCAATGGCTGTAATGAATTTCAAAAATAAATTCAAGGATATTTGCATAAATTTGATTTATATGGAACACTAGAGGTCATCCGCTCGCGTCCCGCTCCTTTAAGACCGGGTGATTTCACGGATGCCAGCCACGTAGAGCTCTGCTCTTGGCACGTCTTAACAACGGTAGTACTCTCAATCTGTCACAATGTCCAATATCCAGAGTGCGTAGGTTCTTGCAGCCGCGTGCCACCGCGTTACAAACACGGTAACAAGAATGATGATTTGTTCTTCAAAATGTAAATTAATTGAGCTTTTAATTTTTATAAATTTTGTTTCTTATGTTTGACTCAACCTTATCATCAGAACTTATTAACCAACTGAGTATTATGTTGTGTGCGGGACCTGATGAGCTTAGGGCAGCTATTCCCAAACTATACTTTCCAATTCCATTCTGTTCGCGGCCGGATACACGAGGTCCTGCGTATTTAATTTTACGTTTCCACATAACTATATTGACTTGTGTTTAATTAATTGTATTGTTTTAACTCGGCCGAGTATACTGTAAATAAGAAGTATAGTATACGTGGCTTGCATCTTGACCACGGCCCCAGGAAACTCTTCCTTCTGTGGAGTATTTTTTTTGAACTTCCTTATTGTCCATGAGTTGAAGGTACGTCAAATGAACGGAGACGTGATTCTGTTATAGAGGTTCGTGATTGAAATGTTCTCGTGATTTTTGATTCAAATGTTTATGCTAGAGCTACCGAAGTACCTGTACTTTGATTGCAGAATAAAATGAAATGAAATGCGAAATGCTTCTTGAGACTGTATCCTAATTTATAACCCATCTTGCTTCTACAATATCGTAATAATATAGCTTAGCCGGAAGCCAGTGCTTAGTTAAGTGGACACTATGACATTATGAATGTGTCTCGTGGAATTTGCAGTTCCGATCTCTCCCGATGAGTGTCGAGAATAGCCGAGTGTCAAAGTCATAAGTGGAAAAATGAACGGTTCCCGTAGGATGACAAAAATACGAATACTACGCGGACGAAGTCGCTAGCAAAAGCTAGTAAACATATATTTGTGGTACAGGCGGCCATAAACGTGGTCTACCCTACGGTTGAAGTTCATTGTCACAACACGGGAATGTTAAGCCACTTGCCACTTCATAAATGATACCAGTATGGTTCTCCCCACATCTAGCTGATCAAAAAACTCTTTATGTCTACGCAGTAAGAGCGAAACAAACGTCAATCGGCTCGGCCGACGCGAAACGTCGTCAATCGACCGGAAATTCTTCGTTCTGTTCGCATCCGTACCAGGCTGTTAGCAACCGCAAGCGTTCGCATTCTTACATCGCCGAGTACCGCCTGAACAGTTCCGACCACGGTCGAGCAGCTACGTTGAGAGCCGATTAGAGCTGGCGGCAGCCGTTCGGCGTGGGGAGACGCTTATTATTACATAGAGGGCTATCTGACGGAGCCGATCGTAGGTTTACAGCTGCTGCAGCTGCAGCTGTGCCGAGCATGAGACGGCTGAACGTATGTTTACAACCGCTGGGACGGCCGATCGGCGAATAGTGTGGTGCAAAACAACCGGCGAAAGCCGATTCCACGTCGATAGATGAGGAGAGACCCTAATACATACTGAATATAATCGACTAAACCAGATTTTCATCACACAAAATACGAACAGTGGCAACTGGCTCGACATTATGGCAGTGACCAGTGCCTGCGATGATTAGATCTCACAGAAACGGTTGTGTAAACTGGTAGACCACTTCCTTGGCCGACCGTACTACTGTAACTTCTTTGGAATTAATGAGCATCCATAGTTCGCAACGCAAAACATGTCACACTGATAAACTGAAAAAGGACATCCTATTGTGAAGCATGTATATAACGCGAGATGGGCTACAGAATGTCAGCTACCTTAACAATTAGTAAGGTCAATGCTTTCGGTTATACTCAAGAAGGGGTGCTTCAGGGCCTCGGAGGCGGTCAAGCGGCTGCGCGGGTCGGGGTCCAGCAGGCGCGCGGCCAGGGCGAAGGCCGAGTCCGGGAAGCTGGCGTACGTGCGATCCGGGTCAAACTCGTGCGCCTGCGGAGGGGTTTTCAGTTAGAAATTTCGCCTTCTACACTCTTATATTTATATTTTTAATAAAGTTGACCAAAAAAAAATTATTTTTCGGGCGGAAAGTGAAGGTTTTAAAAATTAGTGCTTTTTCATTTTAATTCTTTTTTAAACTAAACCGTGCATCCGGCCAAAGAGTTTGCATGTTTAAATAAAGTACCAGGAGCGCAGAGGTAATGAGGAGGCCAGGCGGGCGGGCGCGCCCGACACAGCGCGGACGACTCTAGGTTAGGTAGGTACTTCTAATGTTTATGCACTCCTAGTATTTAGTATTTGATTAATATTTAGGTGTGTGTGTGACATACTTTCCGCACTTGTACTAAAATCTCATATTCTTGTATAAAATTTCCGAAAGCCATATTTACTATTTATTGACTTACTAGATCATTTTCACAAAGATATTTATTTTAATCGCCGAAATTACTAAAAAAAAAAATATTAGTAGCATTATGTCCCATTCTAAACATTTAAATTGACAGAGTCGACGGACCTATTTCTGGGCCTGACATTCAAGCGAACATTAACCTAACCTACAGATGTAGTGCATAATTGTTTTCCTTCGTATTTTGTCGGAAATGTTCGTATTTGTCATGCTACTTCAGCCAACCTCAGTACTTTTTGTACTGTGACATACTGAAATAGCAAGATACGTTCGTACGTTTCCGTGAAAATACGAAGGAAAACAATTATGCACTACATCTGTACCTCTTTGGGCAGTCGCTACGTATTACGATGTAATAACTATTGGGGAAATTCGCTACAAAAAAACTTCATTTTTTTTATCTAACCGTAAATATGTATAAGGAAAGAAGGTGATAGGAAATTTTTAGAAAACAAAAAAAAAACAGATAACAACAAAAGGCAAGCTTTAAATAATTCGACTGTTGATGCTTACCAAATAGTTAGAAATAATAAATGATCGTTCAAAATGATAAACAGTGATCGGGGAAAACGGTGCAAAACTTTAACAAAACTTGTAAAGCTGACATAAAGGAGAACTTGCAACCAAGAAAATCAACAATATTATTAAAAAATAGGAATAATATTGGCAGATTAGTGTTCAATCCCACATCAGACTCACTCCATATCAGAGTATCTGATTTTTAATAAGGATTATTAACAGTTTCATGGCTGTAATGTAAGTTTTGTTAAAGTTTTGCATCGTTTTCCCCGATCACTGATAATAAATGATTAAAGACACCTAAAGATGTTTTTTAAATAACTATTCAATGAAACCCGTCTTGTCCGAGTGATATTCGTCTACTTATATATTTTTTTGTACAATACTGCGTCTAGCTTCCGCCATATTGAATTTAAATTTGTCATATCTTATACTCAATATTTTATTGCGGTCATAATGTTTACAAAGATGGAAGTATAATACATGTCTCAAGTATGAACCCTGTAGGCACAGCAAACAATATGAGATATACACCGTGTTTTTTTTTTATTTACGATAACTTTAAGGGAACGTTCTTTAGGTCAAACAAAGTTAATTTCCCGAAGACAGACAAATGATAAGTCTAACGGTTTTAAATATATTTAATTTTTAAATTTAATCAGTTAATCACGTTAAACTAGTGTAAAAGGCTCTTAATGGATAACAACAATTTTCTTTTAATACTTTATATGACTCTTATGAGTAAAGAGTTTCCAATTGCCCCCACTTTATTAAATTACAAATGCTCACCCTTACCTCAATCTACATATTGGAATCATGTAAATTTGTAAAAAATCATATAAATCTCTATACACCAATAACTGAAATCAGACGAAATGACCGAAACCTAAATAAATTAAAATTGCCCTTCTCCAAATTAAAAATAATAACTTCTAGCCCTCACCATATGCTTATTAAAATATACAACCATCTACCTAATTCCATAAAAAACTTGGAAAAACCAAAGTCGTTTCACAAACAATTAAAACTATATCTTATCAATAAATGCTACTATAATTTAAACGATTTTTTTAATGATAAGTAATACTGAATAAATATGTTATCAACCATAGTTTTAATTGATCTAATAATTATTATTGTAAACAAATGTGCAATACGAAAGATTTTATCTTAGAGCTATTTAAGATTAAGTTACGTTTAAGTTTTATTTTATAATACAATTTTGAAATATTTTATGTGATATTAGAATACATAATTAGCCCTCTAAAATTGCTGTGCCCTTGCAGGGCGTCACATGAATACCTATTTTGTTTTCCACCTTATATTTGTAATGTGATATGCAATAAAGATTTTGAATTTGAATTTGAATTTGAATTGTTAGGTTTGTATACGCGTCAATCTAAAGTGACAATCTTGTACCTGTCAAGTGTTATCTTTACTTGTGTGTGTATGTCACGCCAACATAGACGTATTTGACACTGATTATTAGTTAACTCTAAAGGCCCTTTTAGAATGACCAAAGAAATAGATTTCATTATTTCGTTCTAAAGTGAAAAAAATTTTTTTTTTGCAATATTTAAAAATCTAATCTACCAATTAGTTTCTATGGATATACCTAGTAATATGCCGAAGTTATCGTAAATCAAAAAAAACACGGTGTATACAAGAACTGCTCGTTTATTTTATAGATAGAGAGAGGGAGACTTATCCTTCTAATAATATGAAAGGACTCTAGTTATATTCGAAATTATTGTATTTTTGTATAATTTACATTTCATGTTTAATTTAACTAATTTGTATTTTAGTGACACGCAAGATCCATGCGTTTAGTTTTTAGAGCGCCACAAAGGAACAGACATACATACATAGGCTGATAAATACACTTCTTCGGCAGTCAAGACAAAATACGGCAAAACACAGGCTGGTAAAGCAGAAGCTTTTTTCTAAGGCTGTTAAAAGGCAAACTCACCGGCACAGAGAGATCCAGGCAAATGCAGTTCAGGGAACGCATGCGGCACTCCTTGCAGAGGGGGGAGGGGGGGCGCGGGGTCTTGCTGCGGCCGCGCAGGTGGGCGGCCAGCTTGCGCAGGCAGATGCCGTGCCGAGGACTTGAGGTCACCAGACGGCAACCTGGGGGGGAGAGAAGATATAGTACATTGTAACTGTAGCCTAATTGTGCAAAATGTGGATTACAGAATTTTAACGATGTTGGTAATTCTGTATCTAAGGCTTGTTCACGAAATAAAGTAGCCATAAAAAAATGAAAATTAATCGTGTATTTCTCACAGCACTTCAAACAAAAAACAGTCAATTATAACAGTAAACATTGTAAAAAGAAAGTACAATACAATTTTTTGTAGAAACCCTAAGAGATGGCGAACTTTCTGACTTTCTTTCGAATGCCTGCCATCAGCGTCTGTATTGAACTGTTAGTGAACTGAATAGAAGCTGCGTTCCATATTTTTTTGAAATCAGCTTCACTGTCGGCAACTGCACCCTTCTTGAGCAGATATCGTTTGATATTTGCCCAATACCTTTCAATCGGGCGAAGTTCTGGGCAATTTGGTGGGTTAATGTTTTTCGCAACATAACTAATATTCTTGTTATCAAGCAAATTTAAGGTGGCTTGAGCGTAATGAGCAGAAGCTAAATCAGGCCAAAATATTGGAGGACGTGTATGTTTCCGATATAAGGGCAGAATTCGCTTCTTAATACACTCCTCTCGATAGACATCTCCGTTGATAGTACCGGTAGTGAAAAAGCTCGTACTTTTAAGCCCGCATGAGCAAATAGCTTACCAAACAAGGAATTTTTGGGCGAATTCTTCAAAATCCACGCACTTATGCTCTTCTGAAACGTCCTCGCCAGCTGCACACGTGTAAAACTGCGGCCCCGGTAACGTTTTCACGTCTTTTTTTACATATGTTTCATCATCCATTAAAATGCATCGGTCGTTATTTTGAATTAAAAACTTGTTCAAAGCTTTAGCTCGAGATTTCGCTCTTTCAAGCTGGGCAGCAGTCCTTTTCGGCATTTTCTGTTTCTTCCTGTAAATTATTTCTCTTTTTGGCGTTTTGCACGTCCCCAACCGAAGTTTCTAACTTTTTGGCTACATCGCGAGTAGAGGCCGATGGATTTCGACGGAAAGACACTACTATTCCCGTGTCCAATTTCGGCTTCACGCAGCCTTTTTTGCGACCGCGACCAGGCAGATCACCTAGAGTATTAAATTCCCCAAACTTTTTTATAACTTTTCGTACACCATCTTTAGATAATTGATACCGTTTTGTGAGTTGTCGCATCGAAATACCCTTTTCTGTACAATAGGATACGATAATTAATTTACGAATATTCTCATTCATCCTCGGCATTTTGATTTTATGTAGTCAATGACATATATTTTTATTTTTTCTTAAACTTGACAATACATGTGTCAGAATATCACGCTAATGCTTAACAAAAAGTTTCTATATAATTATGAAGGCCCAACTTTAGGTGGCTACTTTATTTCATGAACAAGCCTTATGCCTACTGGCCCAGTCATTTGGTTCGAAATATAGAGATTACCTGGAAAGTTTACATCGAAATTATATATTTTGAAGATAAAATTACATGTTTAACAAAATACTCAGATTTGTTGCTAGCATCACAAAGTGAACTATGTTTCACCCAACAGAATCTGTGATGACCAAGACGCGTGTTGGAGTAGGTACACTTTGCGGCGCTCGTACGCCAAAACTATTGACTTTATGAAAGAAAATTGATACATAAATTGTAGGCAATCGAATCTAGTTAAATTTTGTACATAACTGTTTTTATCGTAATATGAGTTGGAAAGATATTGTCAAAAAACTGCCTTTAGGCGCCATTGTTCCAATATGGTGGAAAATACGAGGTGGCAAGGTCGAAAAAAAGAGAACATCAAAATCTAGAAAATATCAATTTTCAATTTCAGAGAAATCTTTCCAGGTACCCAATGACTGTAGAAAGCTTGAGTTTATGTACGGTCACGGAATTTAATTTGCTACTCATTTCAAAGAAAATCTGCTCGAAGATGTCATTGTCATTAGAGATGCCAAGTCATTTGTAATTGATAGGAAACTCAGCCTTATTGCTGTAAAAAGATGAAAAAAAAACAGTAACTAAGCCGCACGGGCACTTTTACACGTCAAGAGTCTACCAGCACTTCCCAAGACACCACTGCTGAGAAGAAACGCCGCAAGAAACTCGGCAGTCAGTCATTTTTTAAACACATTTCATATTACAATGGCACTACTTAGTCTAGCATTATGTAAAGCTACAAATATTAAATTAAATATAATATTAAATAACAGTGTAGTTCAGCATGTACAATGTCAGATTGACTTTGAAACTAAGGTGGGTGACAATAATTCCTTGACTGTATGTACGTATGTGCACCGACCGTTAAGTAATATTTCCACCAAACGGCCTGCATCGGATCGGATCGGAAAGAATTTTATAGTCTTTAAACGATACTGAATCATATGTGTACTGTTTTTAAGTCTACATTAGCAAGCTGCGCACAACAGCTCGACCGCGGGCGTCTTCCGCGACACGCGTACGTCGCCGTAAGTATGCCGCGACGCGCGATCGGCTCCGTCATAAGTAGACAATAATTTCAATAGAGCCGTACGGCTGCCGCGGCATCCGTACGTATCCTTTCCGATCCGATGCGATGCGAGCCGTTTGGTGGAAATCATCCTTAAGACGGAATACCGAGTCTTTTAACAATTCAAGTTTGTAAGCCACTCTATTCAACACGGCAAAAACCATATCGTGTTTGATCTGTCATCGTATTGTCACCGTTTTGACAGCTCTTATTTACTCGACAGTAATGGCGGCTGACGTCAGAACAACACCATACCAGGTCAAAGACGACATATTTTTTACCGTCGGGCATAGAGGTGCCCGTGATACAGACAATGCTGTTCATCAACTTTTTATTTTGTCAACTTGTGTAATTAATCGGTCACACTTAAATTATAACTTGTGAACGAAAATTCGGTTCAATATTTACCAACAGTTGGCAAAATCTCGGAAAAAGCTGGCTTCTTAAAAATATATTAATAATACAAATTCCGGGATTCTACAAAACGTTTGTATTAATTATTCTACATTTAGGATAAAAAGTTCCGTCAATTTGCTCCTCAAATTCTTGGTAAATCTATACATATCTAAATAATTATGGTTTTATGCTGGAGTAATTTATTTATTCAGAAATCGCGGGATTTTTATCAAGTCCGCCTCCATACAACTGAACAACAACGCCGCTGCAAAACATAAGGTAAATATCGAACCGAATTCCCGATCCCTGATTATAACCCTCTTGATGCGTCGGGGTCAAACCAATTACCAAGAGCCTTGGCGGTTTTGTGCATGGCGGTGGTGCCAAGTAGGGCTGTGATCTCGGCCAACGCCGTCATGTCGTCAGTGGCCCTGAAGAAAGGGTAGCGGGCCGAGAGAATGCTCGCGAGTACGATGCCGGCCGCCCAAATGTCCACTGCTGTGCTTTGGGCAGCAAACTTGAAGAGGACCTGTAATGATACAAGTTTGATAATCGCTTTATGGGCCATCCATACGTCGTTATCGCGGGGGTAAAAACGATTTGACAGTACTGAAAGATTATAAGAAATAGGCAATAACAGAAGTGACAGCCGTATCGAGAAACGTTTATACCTACGAGTTCAAAATGTAACAAAGTTCTTCCTAATATCTTACCTCCGTACTTGACTTGATCAGTAGTACATATTTTAAAAGATTAGCTACGCAATCCTAACGTCAACCTATTCAGTTACTTTTCCTGCTACTTTAGACATTTGTCATTCTTATTTGATTTGAATGAACAAAAAAAATACGAAAATATATTTCAATATAATTTGAGTGTAAATGAAATACATGCATTTAAAATGACAAAACTAATTTTGGAGAAAAATACTGGATTTAATTTAATTTAAAGGGCGTTGCCCCAATGTAAGACAAGTTGAATTGACCTTTTCCAGCGAAAATTTTGTGCTGCATATGAAGAACCTCTTAGAGGCTTTCAATGTATAGGCAGAATATTCCGTTAATACTAAACAGACATTCTGTGATATGTGTTCTTTAACAGATTTGTTTCTGCTCCCGCGATAACGATGTATGGTGATGGCACCAGTAATGGACACTTAACTAATTTAAATTGTATACGGTCGTTGCAAAACAAATGAATAACTCTTCTATAAAATATGATACAAGTGTCCATCATTGGTCCTTGTCTATTACTCGTGCTGTCACCCTCGCTAACAAATAACAAGTCAGTCCTGACACATTGAACAACCATGAAGTTTCTGGATGGTTTCTAGGCAGCAAAGACCATTATAGTTGGGTCAATCCACTTTTTGTTGTAGCTCGTTGCCATGGTGACGTTTCACTGTTTAAAACTGTTATTACGAAGGACCACTACAAATCAGTTTTATTGCCAATTACATACCCATTATTTGCAAGAAGGATATATTATTTAAAAAAATCTAAGAACCTATCATTGTTGTCTCTTGGCTCACGGGACGAGCTGACAACAACTAAAATTATATGCAGAGATCGGAGTTTTGGGGGAAATGAAATCACTCACAGAAGCATTTTTGAGGTTTGAACACATTAAGCTGAGCCTCGAGTGTAAGTTGCTATTCACGCGGCAAAGCGACTCGAACGCGTAAGTGACCATATTATTCATACGAGAAACGCAAACGCGATCGAAACGCTTCTGTGTATGTAAAAATACACTAGAGGCTCTGTTGTGAAATAAAACGTCACGCCGTTTACCATCGGTACCAAAGTATAAATAGCCCTTAAGGAGTTTCTGTTAGCTATTGCCGCTCGGTTGCTGGGGTTGCGTCGATATCACGCACGCTACTAGTGTTACCATTTAGGAATTTGAAAAGTACTGAAAAAAAAACTGATATTTGGATAAAAAACAATAAACAAACATTACGCACTCATCATTCAAACTTATTTGATATTCCTTAAAATGTAGTTTTATTACTCATATTCATACACCACCGGATTGACGGGGGCAAAAATGTACCAGTGCTAGTGATTCATTAAATATCGACTAAGTTTATCGACAACTTTTTTCGTGACATATGGATCTTACATTTCTTGCAAAAGTAGGTCGTACCTTTATCTTCTATATTTGAATGATCAGGTTTCCATTAAGATAAACGATCTTTTTTCTTTCGAGGCATTTTTAACCGACTTAAAACACAAAAAGCTTCTCAATTGGTCGGAATGCTAAAGAATACTGTTGTAATGTATTTGGTATTCAATGTAATTTTAATGGTTGTCAAAATTTATTCAAGTCCAGAGTCACTGTCAGATACCGGTTGTTCATAGTTGCGATAAGTATAACTAAAAGACGTTTGCATAATTAAAAGGTATTCAAACTTGGTCATTACTTATTATGATAATGATGATTAAAAATTGCTTGTTATCGATGTCGATAAACTTAGTCGACATTTAATGAATCACTAGCACTGGTACATTTTTGCCCCTGTCAATCCGGTGTATGCTCATATTTCATTTAATAATAAAAAATGGTCTAATTAAAGAGCCGGATTAGTCCGGAGTCCGGACTCCAGACTAATCCGGACGGATGGTAACCCTACACGCAACTAAACGCGGCGTGCGCGCGACCTTGACTAAACCGGCCCGGTCCGTCCTGTTGGGTTTGCTTGTGGTGGCTCGCGGCGCGTACGGTCGAGACACGCACACACGCAAGCAAGCGATACGCCTTCGAAAACGAACTAACAGTATCAGGGATGCACCTTCCTCTCATAATTTTAAGAGAAGGCTCAAAAAATTAATGAATGAATTGAATGAATTTTATTGTCTTAAGGTGTACCTACCTATTTGGAATTGTAACAAATGTTATCATTAAAAAAAAACAGTACCTCAGGCGGGCGGAAGCCCTGGGTGCCGGCGCGGTTGGCGCGCGGGGGCGCCCAAGCCTGGCACTCCACGCAGATACCGCCAAGGCCAGCGCACGCACATGTGCGGTCGCACCGCTGCGGGCGGACGTGCGCGGGCGGCGGGGACTGCACGCAAACAAAACACAGTTTAGTACATTGTAAAGCCTATCTACACTAATTTAAAGAGGAAAGATTTGTACGTTTGTTTATCCTACTAATATTATATATGCGAAAGCTTGTGAGTGTGTTTGTTACTCTTTCACGCTGGACGGATTTGGATGAAATTTGGAATGGATATAGCTTATACTTTAGATTAACACATAGCCATAGTTATCCCGGAGAATTTAAAAGTTTCCGAGAGAACAACGATAATCGAAATCTTTGCGGACGAAATCGCAGAGTCAAGCTAGTAACGAATAAACTCAAAAAATACTGGACCCTCACCATGGACGACGCGCTGGCCTAGTTGGTAGTGACCCTGCCTACGAAGCTAGCGGTCCTGGATTCAAATCCCGGTAAGGGCAAATATTTGTGTGATGAACGCGAATATTTGTTCCTGAATTTATATCGTTATCTAGTGCCCATAGTACATGCCTAGAGCTTAATTTGGGACTAAGACAATTGGTGTGACATAATCCCCAGATTTTATCATTTTTATCTATTCATTAGATTGCTACAATATCCCTGGAGTGACATAGGCTGCTTTTCGTTCTGGAAAAATGAACGGTTCCCGTGGCAGAAGCTACAGTCTAAACAAAGTAGGAATATTGTTGTATGTAGCCCAAAGATACAATTGTCAATTACCAAAGTGATAACACGCTTCTTTCATTCCGACTAAGAGTAACCTAAAAACTTAAACTATTGACCACAGGGGAAACATCTTTTCTTTTTTCGAATGTGTATAACCCTGTTATGCTATAAAGTCGCCGTAAATAGAACTTGTAAAAGATGTAAACAAAACCACACCAACCAATTCACCATGATTACCCGATAATCACGTACTTTTAAAGATCAAGTGAGGTCCTTGCAATGATTTATACACTAGATCATTATTTCCATATTAAGTTTAGAATGAAATAACCATACATCGGGGTTTTCGGTGCGGGAATGATTTGAGAAAGAGTAGAGATAAACAGATAGACCAGTCTGAGAAAAATCATATTATGCCTAATGAATGAATAACTACCTCTCTGCGAATTGTATACCTACACACTATGATAACATTTTATTTTAACTCATGTAGGAGATACTTTAGCTTTACTACCAAAACTTATGAGATAATGATAAAAATAACATTAATACAATTGCATATAAGTGATTTATCAACTAGACAAAGGTACGGTATGACAATTAAGTGTCTAATATAATGTCAATCTTGACGCCCGATATCTATGAATATTTACTGATAGTGATAAATGAGTAGGGACTTAAGTCCCCTGAAGAGGTTGATACTGACTTTATAGTACCTATATCTATGATTACTTATTGTTTTATGTTATTCATGACGTAGAAACCTACTAGAGTACATTCTGTTTTTCAAGTCAATACCTAATCTTTGACTAATGCCAAACGTTCCCGCACCGAAAACCCCGATGTATGGAAATAACTATAAATATTTGAGGTTATGTGTCAACCAGTACTAATTTGTTTACATCGTTCGCAAGTTCTATTGAAGGCGGCTTTCGTTTCTTTTAATGTTTAACTTGTGTCGGGCTGTAACTTGGCGGCCAGAGCCGAAGCTTAAGAAGAAGAAGAAGAAGAAGAAATACATTTATTCACTAACCATAAGACACACTAATATACAAATGATCCAAGAAAACAAAGGTAACAGGCATAGCACGCAATTGTGTCCTCGCGGCAGTGAAACGGACACTGGCTCAGCAAAATGCCGAGGTGTCAGACACCTACAGCGCTGATTTTCAGCCAGTACCGGCGGTGACTCACGGAGCACTGTACAAACATACTACACTATACGTGTAAACTACTTACATAATACTTATAGCGGAAGAATAAACGTGAAAATAATAATAAAAATAAAACGCATACATAAATACCGATATACAGCCCTGCCCTTTTCGGTTAAAGCCCTGCTCCTGTTTTAACTCACCATGTTGGTGGGCTGGTCCCTCACGCCTGGGAACAGCGCATTCCGCAGCGGCAGTACCGACGAGGACACCGAGAGGTTCAGGGCGAACCGCTTAGGATCCGGGAGGTGGAAATCCTGGAATCGAACATGTTAAGTTACCCTGAGGGTCGAGTGGTTGGGGCCCCGCCACAAGGTTAATTTTAAGTCGTTTGTGGTGAGAGTACCGACAAAAGATCTGTCGACCTTTTTAAACGTGGAACTCAGTTCTATGTTACATTGTCCGGGTACTTAAATTTCGACCTAGTGTCACTGTGACAATCTTCAAATTTCAAGTTCATAAAAGTGCAAAATATAACCCTATAATATTGGGGCAGCGATATTTCGGCGATTTCGTCGCCGTACAGTTAAATATTTGTAAATATGGGCCTTGTTGCCTTAAATAAAAAAAATCAGTTCTATAAGAGGCCACTATGCTATCACTTGGTCTGCTTAACTGAAAATACTACTCAGTTAACTCTTCCTTCTATTTGCAGTATACAACTCTCCGCGTGCGTACTCAGTGTGTCATACCGCGTATGTTTCAGGCACTTACATCCATCCGCGCCCGCTTAGGTGTCTGGTGTGCCGGCGGCGGCTGGACACGCTCCTCAGGTGGCACAGTGTGTTGCGCCAGACCGAAGTCAACCAGAGCGTACCTGTCACACAGAAAGCAAGTTCAATATTGATATACAATAATTATTTATTCATCAAACAACTGTATACAGGAACATAATCATTGTCAATCAATCAATTTTAAAAACATGAGTGCAATATAATAATTCTCCCTACTCCGCGTCCTGGTTATAAACTGTATCACGGTGTAGTAAGATCCGTTATCCTATTGCTATTTAAAGATTCTCTTGAACTCATATAAGTACTATCATTGATCAAGAAAAATACGCTTGAAGTCGTCATAAGAGATGTCAAGTCATTTGTAACTTTAAGGAAACTCAACCTTATTGTTGTAGAATATCAGAACCGAAATTTAAGTTCTCGACTGTACCATAATCCAAAAACTTGGTCTACAGTTGAAGTTCATTTGCACGTCATGTTACAACAAGTTCGATGTTCCCTTGCAATAATATTATGACAGTGCCAAGTGTCAACCTTAGCGATAATTAGAACTCACAGAAACTTTTGTCAAAAATGGTAGAACACTTTCTTGGCCGACCGTACATGTTTAGTGATCCTGTGTTGCTAACTTATTGATAAAGTCTAAATTAGATAATTGTAATACTAACAAATCTAACAAGTTGAGGGTAAGAAGGACAAATAACTACAAGACCGGTTGCTAAGTACAACTGAATGTAACTTAAGCGTAAACAACTAGTATATGCAAAAAACATAGATGAGTCCACACCATTATAGCAAATTAAATTATAATATTTGTATTTGTGTAACGAGTAAGAGTAATTGTTTCTGAGTCTTGGGTGTTTTCTATGTATTTCTCTATATAAGTATTTATATCGTTGTCTAGTAACCATAGCACAAGCCTAGAGCTTAGTTTGGGACTAGGTCAATTGGTGTGACATTGTCCTTTGATATTTATTATTTATATTTAAGAACAAATAGACCGTGTTAGGTATGACCAGTTAAAAACAATAAACATACAGTTTATAAACACATAATAAACCTATTTTAGATCAGGGGTCGTATACTGGAATTCCGGTATTGTTCGCTTACCATTAAATATTTGTATTAAATTAAGGAAGACATTTCAATTTTAAATAATACCGGTATTGATCCGCGTTTTATTTATAGCATGATTGTCTCTTTCCCTTCATTTCAAATGTAATAATGATAGATAACGACAGAGCATATTTCAAACACTCTCTGGTAAGAAGCTATATTTATAAGCAGTAAGAAGTAAATACGGATGGGCGAAATACGGAAAAAATGGCACATCTACTATATATATTTTTTACTTCTTTTATGGCAATAAGAAGGCACGCGAGCACTCAGGCCACCTGATGGTAAGCGGGATCTGAGACGCAAATACATTTGAAATCTCAAGACTACAATCTCAAAACTGCAATCCTAAGACTTCAAATGCGTTGCCAACCCTGAGGACTGAATCTATCAGTCTAATTGTATGTATACCTCAAAATGGACATGAACACAATGATTATGCGTATAAATAAATAATACGACCGTGCCCGAACTTCAAAAGTACGTGATAAAGGAGTGACAATGGTAAATTTATTTCTTTATATGAGTGATGGAACGAAAAGGACTAAAATACACTCAGGAGCAAAAATACCGGGTCAGAGTGCGTTTTTCATACTAAAGAGACTATTTCGAAGCCTTGGTTCCTCGCCAGGGTATGCTTTTAGTGAAATCTGATGATGAATACCCCGAGCATCGATACAGGACTTCCAGAGTGCCTAGGATACCCAACTGAATGAATCTGCGGTTAACGCCGGAATAGTGCATGTTCAGAAAAACATCTAAAATGGCAATAATGGTAAGGAAATCCAAGTGCAGACCCAAACTCTCCCGCTATTTTGTTAACTGATTGTGCGATCAGTTAGGTATCTTAACAAATTTTGATCTCCTCTATTGAACCTTGGAGTATCCACCATTAAACCTCACTCAAAACAACCCCTGGCGAGGAACCAACGCTTCAATTTTTGCTCCCGAGTGTATATGTATGAAAGTAAAATATGATGAATTATTAACAGAACAAAAGCTGTTGCTTATCATGTGAATAATTAAACCCTGTATTTATGAACCCGTACAAGGGACCACAGGAAGATAAGGGTTCCTAGTTTAACTTGGGAACTGTCACTCACCGTTTATTCTCGCGGTCGTACAGAAAGTTGCTCGGCTTGACGTCGCGGTGTATCACGCCGTAAGTGTGGACGTGCATGAGGGCCGTCAACAGAGCGCGCATGTAACGACGGAGCTCATCCGTGTCCATTTCGATGAAGTAGTCCTGGAATATTGCGGCAGCTGTACAGCGACGCATAAAGCTGCGACCTCACCGCTGCGTATACCACGGTGCGTCAAAATTTTTACGCAGCGGGGGGGTCGCAACTTGCGGTTGCCATTTTTATTGGTCAATGTGGTATAGCGTAATAGAAAATATTCAGGACATTTCTCAGTTGAGAAAAAATATGTTTTTGAATAGCTATAAATATAACCAAGAAATAAGCCTACAAAGATAGATCCTATCTTTTTAGCTAAATATAATTGATCATGGTGTTTATATGGCGTAAATTCTCGCTAGATGGCTGGATCAAGGGCCAGATACAGAAGGCAGTACTCCTCGACACGGCACGCATTGTGACGTTCCTCTCTCTGCAGCCCTAACCACCGGTAGCTTGTGGCCCTGCCCCGCTGCCGGCGGCACTCGTAGGTTAGGTTTTTTATAATGATTATTTTTTGTATTGGTATTTTACTTTTGTTTACAACTTTTTTTAATAATATATCTGAATAACTATGCACTTTACTCCCCGTTCTAGTAAGAACTGTATTACCGAAGAATAAAGCACTATTCCCACCAAACGGCCGCAACGGATCGGAGAGGAAAAACTGAATCACATATGTACTGTCTACATTACCAAGCTGCGCACAACAGCTTAACCGCGGGCGTCTTCCGCGACATGCGATCGTAACCAAAAGTATGCTGCGAATCGCGACCGGCCCCGTGCGCGATCGGAACCTTTCGGCCGTGACCGGGCCCATTCAGCCATCCGTGCATCCCTCATTCTCGAAAGCGCACGCGCTGCATAGATAATTGGGTAACTATTTGATTGGGTGCGGGTACGTTCGCAACGCAACCAACCGATCGTGTGCGTCGACATCCCGTCGACAGCGAACGGCTGTCACCGCCCGATCGTGTGCGTCGACGTGCTGCCGGACACGATCGTTTGTAGCCGCATCCGTTCGTATTCTTTCTGATCCGATCCGTTGCGGGCCGTTTGGTGGAAATAGTGCTTGACATTCATCTTTCTAAAAATAGATGTGACAATATTTTCGCCTACAATTTGAGGGTAAGACTTGAATTGCTAGCGTGTGGCATGAGCGCGTAAACAAGTATATATACGGAACAAATGCACATGATGTATCTTTGAGAGTAATAGACGCATTATAACACAGGCCTTTAAAAATCCAAAGTGCCCGTTTTCTTTGCAAGAATTACAAAAAAAACTGTCGAAAAATTCCTTTTTGTGACAAGCTTTTGTTTCCGACTGTACTTTTTTTACACAGTCGTCATCTACTCGTCAATACGATTCTAAAGAGCCCTAACACGACTGGTATAACGTGTGTAATTTTGGAGTTCCGATGGCCACCCTGACTCTCCATCATCAGACCAGCTCGATGGTGCTATATTGTATTGTCATCAGAACTAAAGGTGTATATGCAAATTTTCAACTCCATCGGAAACCGGGAAGTGGGTCAACATTAACTTGCAAAACTTGACCCGAACATACACACATTGCAAGTTAAATGAATGCATGTAAAATTAAACATAAAACAATGAATTCAAACCGCGTGACGCACCCCAGTGGTATTCCCAATAATATAGATCGCTTTATACACAATACCAATGAAAAACAAGCAACGAGTCCCGGTACAGTCGCCATCAGATATATCGGAGCGGCCGAAGTACTCAAATATTTCTGAGCAGCAATAAATTTCAATAAATTCTTTATAGTAAATAAGGTCAATAACATCTGAACATCCAATTCGCCACAAATATATGAGTAGTGGTTTTTCAATTAAATCTGAACACAACGAGACAATAATATCTGAAAGCACAACTCGTCAAAGTTATCTGCACAGACAGGGTGATCTAAAATATCTGAACATTTAAGGAAAATATACCTTAAAGCACTAGGCAAGGCATACAGTTTAAATGTAATCCTTTTACAAAATAAGTAGGTAGGTATACAAAATATAAATCTGCGAAAAGCAACTTCACGGTCTTGTTACAAGAGAAGAGACACATTTGAATAAAATATTTGGCAATTCACAAAAACGGTAACATAACTGTCATTGCATATAATTCATTGCAAATAATTTTAAACTGAGTTTAAGTGATTTAAGGTATATTTTCCCAAAATGTTCAGATATTTATGATCACCCTGTCTGTGCAGATAACTTTGACGAGTTGTGCTTTCAGATATTATTGTCTCGCTGTGTGTTCAGATTTAATTGAAAAACCACTGCTCATATATTTGTGGCGAATTGGATGTTCAGATGTTATTGACCTTATTTACCGTAAATAATTTATTGAAATTTATTGCTGCTCAGAAATATTTGAGTACCTCGGTCGCTCCGATATATCTGATGGCGACTGTACAAACAATTACTCGTATCATTAACATGAATAATTCAATACTTTTGAACAGTACGACGCTAAATACGTATAAACGGCACACGGCAGTTCAAAACTTGCATTCAGTAATTGGCCACATCTGGGCTCCTTTAAGTCGGGTTCCCACCGCTTGTTTTCTAGCTGTCACGTCATTTGAAATGGACAGACATTGACGACTTTGCTTAGTCTCCCCGTACAAGGCTGCTCATCGTTTCATGTTCATTCGGCAAGTTCGAACATGTGTAAAGTCAAGCGGGGCTATTACGTCAAGTAGCTTCCAACTAATAAAAACAATATCACAATTGACCTAGTCCCAAAAATGTTGCCATAGAATACAAACGCTAGCGTCCGGTGATCACCTATCGCTTTGCGTTGGCAAAAATGAAAAAGCTAGCCAGGATCCCCTTATAAAGGTGGCTCATTAAAATCGGTCAGTATGGGAAAGTCTGAAACTATAAGACATACGAAGATTTGTTCTCATACATTTGAAAAAAAAAACTGTACCCAGCTGGGGAATCGATCCGACCGTTACAATATTCAACAAGTTCAGGCATTCGTTACAATATTCAACAAGGTCACTTCGAACATCTATTAAAATAAATAAAAATTATGTGAAAACAATGCATTTTCTGGATTTTAGACATCATGTTTCTTAGAAAAAATAACTGCTTAAGACTTACACAATCGATATCTGAATAGAAATAGTGTAAGTTTATTTTTTCAAAACAACCGGGAATCGATTCCCTAGCTGGGTACAGTTTTTTTTTTCAAATGAATGCAGTTTTTCTTTTTATCAAAATCGGTGACATGGTTCCTAAGAACAAATCTTCGTATGTCTTATAGTTTCAGACTTTCCCATACTGACCGATTTGAATGAGCCACCCTGTATACCGAGGTTTATATCGTGATAGTGTTGAATTCAACCTCAAAACTATCACTTCGATTAGCGCGTGTGATAGATGTAACCTGTTGATACGAGCTTCGAAACAGGAGATAAAGCCACTCGACGTAATTGCCCCACTGACGTAATAGCCCCGCTTGACCTTACCAGTAAATGAATTGAACTTTAGCGTACCTAAGTACGAGTACCAATTTCACCAAACGATGTTAAATTAAATGTTTATCAATGTTAATCGCCTGTTAGTTCATACATTTTCTAATCGTTTGTTAAGTGGTTGGTCAAATTCGACATAAGCAATAGAAAATAGACAAAAAATGCGTAAAGACTGTATATTGTCTATGGGAGTATCTGTAGGAGAATGTATCGAAACTTTGTATGTGGTTGTGTTGCACTGTCGTAGGTAAGTATAATTATATATCAAAATTCTGAGTTTTGACACATTTTCCTGCTTGAATATATATATATTTATTTTATTTTATGTTAGATTCATTGTTTTAGATAATGCTAGGTTAAACTTTATAATTGTATAATATCATAAGTAGTATTTAAAAAAACAACTGACCGTTTAGTTTCTTGCGGCGTTTCTTCTCAGCAGTGGTCTCTTGCGAAGCGCTGGTAGATTTTTGACGTGTAAAAGTGCCCGTGCGGCCTACTTACTGAATAAACATCTTTTATCTTCTTTTTTTTTTGGTAGTGACCCTGCCTTCAAAGGTAGAGCCCGGGTTCAAATCCCGGTAAGGGCAGATATTTGTGTGATAAGCGCGAGTTTTTGTTCCAGAGTGAGACTTTATACTGCGTTGACATCTGTCAAATAGGACCTTTTAGAAAACCGCGCGAGTATAGTGAATAGTGAAACATTTTAATCTTTTTAACTAGCAATATCTGTATAATCACCGTGATTGTTTTCTATGTATTGTTTTTCTCTATACAAGTGTGAGGTTGTCCTGTAATATTTATTGCCATATATGGGTGCATACAATAACATGAACCGTATCATGACGACGTATGAATTATTAAACTATGCCGGCTACGAACATCGTACGCCAATAATACCTTGCTATCCATGAATAATTTCCGTTAGTACGATGAGTGAAGGTTTTTCTATCGATCGATTACCTTACAAGCTGTGCAGTGCACTATATTTTCATGTCAAGAATGCACACATGCACAATGCACGATGGTCGTCATGACTCACTATTCGAATTCTCAAGACCACTATCTAATCGTAACACTTATGCGTGGCTATCCTGAGGCCTATTATGAATGCCTATGTGCTATTAATTTCATGGCTTCTTACGCTTAGAATTAGTTTGCCGCTCGCTACTCCTCCTGCTTCTTCCCGTTGGGGGTCGATTTTCGCATTATTACCGCACCCCAAGACCTCATAAGGAACCTAAGGGCTTGAACACAAAACGGCGATGTGACGTCGCATCGTAAAAATCAGACATCATATCATATGTATTATATGATGTAAGATCTCCCGTAAGATTTTTGGCATGTTTTCCTGCTGAACTACTGTTATTTGATATTACATTTAATTTAATACTTGTAGCTTTATATAATGCTAGATTAAGTTGTACATACCATTGTAATATGAAATATGAAATAAGTTTAAAAAATGACTGACTGCTGAGTTTCTTGCGGCGTTTCTTCTCAGCAGTGGTCTCCTCTTGGGAAGCGCTGGTAGTATCTTGACGTGTAAAAGTGGCCTACTTACTGAATAAATTTATTTTATCTTTTTATCTTATCTTTTATATGATGTGATTTTCTGCGTTGCGAATTCGCCTCGCGTCGCATCGCAGTTTTGTGTACACTCCCTAAGTACCAAATTTGGAATGTTTACCTCAGCGGTTTGGGTATTTGCATTGCACCAAGCTTTTATGTGAGTTCAAACTTTTTTGAATAAAATCGCATTGAATTTTTAAACATGGGTAAAAAATATATTATGTAATTCAAAAGCACTGAGGAGCTTTTCACACCCTTAGGGGATAAATTTCAATAAAATCCGAAACACATCTTCCATCAATTCTGTTAAAGAATGTTTATTCAAAATTTGAGGTAGATTGAGCCAAGGAATCACGTTGTCTTATACAAACTTTGCCCCCTTAGGGATAGAATTTCGGAAAATCCTTTCTTAACGAATGCCTACGTCATACAATGAGCACACCCTCCCAGTTTCAGGTCTCTACGATCAGCGGTTTAAGCTGTGCGTTGATCCGTCAGTCATTCAGTCAGTCAGTCAATCATATATTATGTTATTAACCGTTTAAATTTTTGAATGAAAAGCATAAGCTATCTACATTCCAAATTTCATCAAAATCCGCCCAGCCGTTGCATCGTGAAGGGGTAACAAACTAACACACAAGCACAAACTTTCGCATATGGGTAAAGGGTATAGCCGGGTAAGCATGGCGAAACTGCCCTTAGCGAAAAAAATAATTTCCTTTTACTGGGTTATTAACCTTTACATATGTAGTGCTTTCACCAAAATTTAAGACTCAAATTCAGGTTTAAAAAAAACCGCATAAAAAGAAATATATTTTTTATTTTATATTAGCCAAAGTACTAATCCGATTTCTTTGTAATTTGGATATGTTGTATATACAATTAGGTCGCTTTCTAAAAAAAATATTAATGAATTGTCTCTTGAAAAAAAACAAAAAAAAACGAGTTAATAATTTTCAAAAAAAATAAAAAAAATACGTGCGAGATTGCGACAATTTCCAAATTTACATATTTTACGTAGAATTTAATAATGTTTAACATATAACTTTTTTAATAACTAAAATCGGGATTAACAGTGTGAAAAACTTGAATTTGTAACATCCCATACATTCTTTTCAAACAAAATAACTTCTACTAATGCTTACCCGGCTATACCCTTTCAAAAATATTCTACGTAGTTCAGGACTCAATTACACAGACCTGATTTTTTTCATATGATACAGTATGTAACTGAACGAGAGGCCAACCTTAAAACCGGTAGATGTTAAAAACGGGTATAACACAATGAACCACTTTTTGTTTTAATCCAATCCCTTTTTTTTGTTTATAATCTTACTAAATGTAATAACTTAACCTCTTTCTCATCAGTCGGTTAACCAGCCAAATAACATTCTGTGATGCAAGTTTGACATCAGTTATCTATCAACAAAAGTAAACAAACTAGGTATTTACAAATAATCTAATTCTGCGTATCAGGTCAATACAGTTTCAACTATTACCACATTACCGTATCAAGTTTACATTAGAATACACTCTAAACTGCACTGCACAATGAATTTTAAGCAATCCAATCCAAATTTTGTAGTGGGAATCCGTTACTATGATTGAGCGACCATTACCTATGCCAATGACGTATTCTGGCTGTTGCAGAATTTGCAAAGCTGTTGCTCGGCGTAGAAACTGATTGTCCAGTAGTACAAAACTACAAATTGATCTCAAATGTGTAAATAAATTACAAAGACTAATAAACACCGTCTCTGATATTTTTGCTGTGTCATGTCATAATTGTCTCAAACCATAGAACGATAGAACTTTTTTTCATAACAAAAAGCTTAAGGTGGGTCCACACTTGTGACTTGACGAAGGACCGGACTATGTGGCATTGCAACCAGGGCTCGGAAACGTTATTCAAAATAACGTTTTAAAAACGTTTCGAACCGTTCTTTGTTCAACATTTTGTTCGGAACGGAAACGAAACGAGAACGTTATCAAAAACCGGTTTAATCCACGGGACGCGGCCGCGCGCGGCGTTCGTCTACAAAGCGGCGACAAGCATGAACTTGTTTAGTAATGTTAGATACTACCGAACCCAGCAAATGGAAAAAAACGGTTAAAAACAATAATGGAAAAAAACGGTTATATGGAACAAAAAATATTTAAATTTCGTTCTTGTTCAAAAACGTTTTCTATAACGTTATTTGCGAACGAAACCGAAACAAAACGTTCCTTAGGCATTTAAGACGAAACCGTTTCGAAAAAAATACCGTTTTCCGAGCCCTGATTGCAACAGAACATGTTACGCTAAATGTGGACGCTCGAGATTGTGCTGACACGGTTACAAACCGTGTACGATGAAATGTCACAAGTGTAGACGCATGGTGTCGAACCAGACTGCGTGGCATGACATCGGTACAAGAGTCGGTCGGTGGTTGTCATTTACCGACTACCCAGCAGCTCAGCATGTCGTCATCTGCAGAAACTGTACCGCCGGACAGGTCTCGACGTGATCCATTCCTACCCCGTGCCTGTGTCTGTGTCATCTGGCGTACTTGTACGCGTGTCATAAATACAAGTGTGGACATCTCGTGGTCACGTCACAGGTCGGGGAAAATAGCGAACATGCTTTGAAAAAGACCGACTTTCGGCGGATCGGCTCGTAACACGTGACTTTGATGCGTGACAGTAGGTACACAGACCAGCGTCCACACTAGGCCCGGTTAGTAGATCGGTAACTCAATACATTGTCTTGCCGTTTGGTTCTGTACACAGACAGTTCCATCAGTGTTCGGAATGGATTGTGCCGTACTGCAGCTTGTAACAAATTGTTCGCGTAACAAAATACGTCCACATTAACGGTACCGCGTCGCATTTAACACGTGAGTGTGCACTCAACTTTAGCTGTCTATCGTTATCAACTGACATTTATGACATTTACGTAATTTTGTTTGTTGTTATTGAGAACACTGTAAATACAGGAGGTAGTAAAATAATTGTTTATTATTTTATTTTTTTCATTTCCATTAAAATATGCTAATTTTGCACAAGCCCGTCACCATAATCATATTTATGGTCTAAACATAAATGGGTCTCTTTCTTGGCCTTTCGTTCTGATACATACTGTATACCGACTAATTTTCGTTACACAGTGGAAGAAAGTTAACCTCTCAATAATGCCTTACATACAATAATTTTGAAATTTACCCATCCTGTAATACACTCATTCACGCTACAATGTCTGGACGGATTAGGACGAAATTTCCCTAAAAAGTTCCCGAGGGGATAACGATAATCGAAATCTTCGCGCACGAAGTCGCGGGCAGAAGTTAGTGCACAATAGTGAAATAGTACTTACAGAGAACTTCTTGTGGGGTATATACGGCATGATGAACACGACGCTGTCGAGGTGGCGGAGGCAGAGATCCACGCCAATCACGTTGTTCCTCCCGCTGGTAACAAACCAATACCATCAAATAGCTATTGAATACATAATAATAACTGTCAGATTTGGGTTTAGCTTTCGTTGCCGACTACACCATTTTCCGCTCAGACATTATCAGCTTATCAAGACGTAACTAACGAGCCGCAACTCGGCGGGTAGGTATCAGACCAGCTCGATGGTACCATAATAATGCATTGTCATCAGCAGAGGTCGGAATTCTCGTAGCACTTTCGAGCTGTCATAGGGAGTTCTCGTCTATCGACTTCCGATATCCATGTGTATATCGATAAATACATAATACAATATTTAAAATATGATTACGAGCAGAAGTAAACTACAGGCGCTCTTATCGCGAATGAGCGATCTCTTCGAGATGACCTTTGGATAACCGCTTTTTGGAAATTATAAATAGGAATTAAAATAATAATATTTCAATGTTTTTTTAAAATAATTTGTGTATATATGCGTTTTAAACATTTTTCGAAAGAAATTGCATCAAGAATTGCTACCGATTATTTTCATTGCAAATTTCTAATTCAAATTTTTAGCTAATCAAAAGTTATCTGAAAAAAATCCCTCGTTAGCGATAAGACCGCCTGTTGTTTACCTCTACTTTAAGTCTTCTTTAATATGTTGTGTTCTATAATGTATCGATAAAAAATTATATCAGGAAGTCGATAAACGAGAAGTCCGTATGACAGCTCAAAAATGCTACGAAAATTCCGGCCTCTGGTCATCAGGTTTACACAGTATTCCGAATTACAGGCATTACAGCCCATTCCATTGACGGGAACTTCCAAATTGACTTTCAAGATTTGACATATAATCTATATTAATAATTTTGTGGTCTACGGTAGACTCGAACGATACGCACATAAAATTGAAGAGCGTAAAAAATTAGCCGATCCGAGTCGCGAACTTATAGGCGGAAAATTCATTATCGAGTATTTTCAATATAAAAATGTATAAATTGGCGACGCGACGTAAACATGTCAATGTCATCAATGTGGCGTTGGTGTCACGTCATCACGTATCACAGGTGTCACAGGTTCGTATTCCATTCTCCATTGTGACTTCTAAGGTCTAATTTCTTTGACTGTGAGACAGAGATATCATAGTTATTTCGGTAAATAAGATTTAGGAGAAATATCTACCGGTGAAATATCGATGCATAGGTTAGCTGTGGATTTATTATAAGTCTACATTATACCGAGCGAAGCCGGGTTTTCATCTAGTCAGTAAACAAAAGCTCTTAAAACCAAACATTTCGGTTTAAAGATAATTATTTCTCAAAATAATAACAATAATTCACTTATTTGAGAGAGAAGTATTACATGCATCATCATGTCAGCCGAAAGACGTCCACTGCTGGACATAGGCCTCCCCCAAGGCTTTCCACTCAGACCGGTCTTGTGCTTTTCGCATGCACCGCGGTCCCGCGATCCTGACGAGGTCGTCACTCCATCTTGTTGGAGGTCTACCTACAGCTCGTCTTCCGGTCCGCGGACGCCACTCCAGAACCTTCTGACCCTTCATACATGCATAAACTATACAAATTCTAAGCTAGTGAGTGTACATTGAGACAATCGCGAAACTATTAAGTTACTGAGGCGAATAAGTTAACCTGACAAAAATCGAAAGGGAAGAATGAGTCCAAGGAAGACCGTGACGATTAACGAATAAGACTTATTAAGAACGAGACAAGTTACTGAGTTGAAGGCAGATAGCGAAGATGACGAATAAATAATGCGTGACGAATAACTCTGATACCAAAGTTACAACTGGCGGGTAGGATTATAAAAGTATAAAAAACAAGTACTCAGTAAGGGAGCGCGCTTCACTGTACGGTGCGAGCGCATTTAAACAAGATACCAGTTTTAAAATGAAATACAATCTGGAAGGGTCTTAGGGAGAGTGGTTCGATCAGTAGTTAACTGCATTTCTCAACAAAATATGATAATACCTTAAAAGGATTTGTTAGATCATTCTCCCGAACTCATTATTTCTTCAAAGTAATTTTTCCATTCGCATTTTTCCCCGAACGCGATATTACCAGTCGCCTTTTGTCCTGCGGCAGTTTATATTCACAGTCTTGTTTTTCCGCTTGCGAGTTTTATCCAGTCGCTTCTTTTCCTACCACCATATTTTCACGGTCGTGTTTTTCCCGTTCCAATTTGTCGAAGATACAGAGTCGACCCACCCTATTTCTGGGTGGTTTGGCCCTCCGGGCCTGATGCAAAACTAACATAACCTAAACCTACCTACGAATTGCGTTGTAAATACTTTTGGGAAAAGTGCGACTGAGATAGAAATCGAACGGGAAAAAAACCGACTGGGAAAAAAGTCGAAAAACAAAAAAAGCGACTGTAATAAAATGGTAAAAAATAAAATTAGGTAATATCGCGTTCGGAGAAAAATGCGAACGGAAAATTTCATACAAAGAAGTAATGAGTTCGGGAGAATGATATAATAAACCCTTAAAAGAGATCACCAAAAGTGAAATTAAAATTGACTAATAAATACGGATGCTACATGCATTTTATGGTACGATGCCCCATCATGGGCCCAGCATATTCTTGCATCTCACTCTTTCGCATCACTCTGTCCGTACGCTGGCCCTTGATGGGCCATCGTGTACTGCAGGCAATAAACCGCTAATTAGATAGATAGTATCCGATATTCAACGTGACGTCATGTAACAGATCGGCCACATTAACTCTGGGGCGAGAAAGCGATTAGCTTTCGGCGATTTTCTCGCCTAAGAAACAAAAAAAAGATAAAGAACCCCCTGTCAGTAAAAGAGACACGTATATTTTGATCGCTGGCTTCACTCGCTTCCCGCTCTTCGTCGGCGGTGGGAACAGTGCCGAAATTCTGTTTTGCTACAAAAAGATAGGAACAATTCGTTGTTGGCTTAGATGTTGGTTATTGTTATGGCTATTCAAAAAATGACTTTTCACAACTGTTTGTAACATGAATCAGCTTTTGTTGGAGATGTGAGAAAAGTCATGATCAGGGTCCGTAACTTTCATGCCGTTCACGCAAAAATGACGTCACGCTACATAGAGTATGATTCCAAATGGTTTTATTGTAATTATTAACCATTAATCGGCAATCATTTAATCATGTACAAATGAGTTTAATCTATTGACGCGTAGAAAAATAAATATCTGCTTTATACCTAACACGTAAATTGAACTATTTGATTGAGAAGGACCGTGGCTAAAATTATCGAGTAACATCATCATTTAAAAAAAATAGTTGTTATGTTGTAATAAAAAATTATACGATTAAATAGTTATAAATACAATTATCGCATTGACATTCATGAAATAAAATTGTTTCAATTTGCCATTTTTAGTAATAAGTGGTGAAAAAAATATGATACTGCCTTGATCCGTATTTTGATTGGGATTAAGCTGTATTTAACTATAATCACTTTGCTGTTTCTTATTATTTATTTTTTCTACCAGTTAAAAATACCTTTACATCTGCCAAATGAAAGCAGAGCACCCTGTATGTAAAATTACGTCATTTTGACGTCATCGGCATCAAAATTACGACCCCTGGTCATGATTATACCCTATTCTTATTAGCCCCGGTTTTTAAATCGGTGCACGCTACGCAGTACGCACGCACGAGTGGATCTAAATTCGTTTCGTATCTACGGTTTCCAGGGCTTATTGCAGTATCCGACCCTATATAATATACAGGTGAAGTTAGCCGATGGCTTTGCAACCTGATGGTGCAGAATGTGGTTACAGAATTATCAACAAGTTTTATGAGTTTTTGGTAATTCTGTAGCTCTGCCTACCCCGCTCCGGGAATGAAGACGCGAGTTAATGTATGTTTTTTTTTTTATCGCTTACAGAAGGCAAACGAGCACACAGGCCACCTGATTGTAAGTGATTTGGGAAACTGTGTTCCATAGACATTCGCATTCACAAGACAGCAAATGCGTTGCCAATCCTGAGGACTAAAATGGAATGCCTCTATGCTGGTCATTACACCGGCTGTCTTATCCCCAAACCGGAACACAACAATGCGAACACTGCTGTTTGGCGGTAGGTTAATGGATGTATATATATCTCCAGCCTGTTCAGACTTTTGTTAGGCCCCGCCCCGCCAAAAGATGCCGGATGAAAACGCGGACGCATTGCTCGCTCGTTTGCTGTCTTATTTGCTAACTACACTCAGGGGCAAAAATACCGGGTCAGAGTGCATTTTTCATACAAACGAGACTATTTCGAAGCCTTGGTTCCTTGCCAGCGGTTGTTTCGAGTGAGATTTAATGGTGGATACGCCGAGGTTCAATAGAGGAGATCAAAAGTTCTTAAGATACCTAACTGATCGCACAACTAGTTAACACCACAGCGGGAGAGTTTGGGTCAGCATTTGGATTTCCTTACATTTTATTGCCATTTTAGATGTTTTTCTGAACATGCACAATTCCGGCGTTAACCGCAGATTCATTCAGTTGGGTATCCTAGGCACTCTAGAAGTCCTGCATCGATGCTCGCGGTATTCATCATCAGAATTCACTAAAAGCATTCCCTGGCGAGGAACCAAGGCATCGAAATAGCCTCTTTAGTATGAAAAACGCACTCTGACTCGTTTTTTTTGCTCCTGAGTGTAGTTATGTTTTAGAATTGTTGGCAATTCTGTAGCTCTGCCTACCCCACAATAGGAATGAAGGCGCGAGTTTATGTATGTTATGTATGTTATGTATGTTATGTATGTTATGAACCTATGACTTATGACTTATTTTAGGTTGTGTCCCTACTCTACCCGTTTAACGGTATGTCTAAAAAAATCTGTTGTTTAGGAAATACTGAACTCGAAAACTGTTTCGCTAGAGTTACGCGTGTCCCCCCGAAACGAAAACAAAAAAAACCGGCCAAGTGCGAGTCGGACTAGCGCAAGAAGGGTTCCGTACTATCTATACAACATTAGCAAAAAATATTTAATATTTATTTTATTTTAATTGAATTATTTACTTTTGAAGAAACTACAACTAAATATTCTGTGAATATTTCAAGTGTCTACCTGTTGCAGTTATTAATATCGGCAATAAAATCACGTTTGTTGTATGGGAGCCCCCTTAAATATTTAATTTATTTTCTTTTCGGTATACATCTTCTGTGAAAATTTCAACTGTATAGCTATCACGGTTCATGAGATACAGCCAGGTGACAGACGGACGACGGACAGCGGAGTCTTAGCAATAGGGTCCCGTTTTTACCCTTTGGGTACGGAACTCTAAAAAGAGATATCTAAGTTTTTATTTTATTTTTTATTATTTTGCATTGTTACTGAGTTAGGTAACTCGTTTAAAATTGCATGTCAATACCTAAGGATAATATTTTGATTATACAGTAGCGGCAAAAAGTCTATCATATTGCTATTTTCTCGGAATAAATTTAGTAATTTATGAAATTTAGACTTCGCGTCAAAGAATATCAAATAAGAAGGTTAAATTTAGGCGTTTCTGACCTATTTACATGCCTGTCATTCGAAAAAACAAAATCGTGATGTCTTTTTGTTTTCGTTGTGATTAAGCGCCCTCCCCGGTTATTTTGAAATAATAGTAAATTTCTATGGTTATTAGTCGTATGCTCTAATTTGGTATAATCAAAAAGTTCCCAGTAACATGGGGAAACATTTTGGAAACAAAAACTTAACTGCAGCAATACAAGAAGCAATCATACGTGGCTATGAAAATGGCACGACGCAATCAACTTTAGCAACCCAATTTGGACTAAATCAATCTACTATTTCGAAAGTTTTAAAACGTGAAAAACTTCATGGATGTGTCAAAAAGCCCATAATACCTGGTCGACCACGTTGCACCTCGCGTTTGACTGACCGGAACATTTTACGATTGGCATGAGACCACCCACATCACACATCACATGGCAAAGGACATAAGGCCAGAGATATCATGTGGAGATTCAGTTTCTATGTCCATCCGCACTGTTAGAAATCGTCTGATAGAAAATGGACTCCGTGCTCGCCGTCCTGCCAAGAAACCTTTGATTTCCAAGAAGAATCGGACAGCTAGATTGAAATATGTAAGAGAACATTTTTGTTGGACTGCGGATATGCGGAATAAAGTCATATCATATGGAGTGACGAATCCAAGTTTTTGCTTTTTGGAATCGATGGAATTAACTACGTTCGACGTCCAGACAATGCTCGCTACGATCCAAAGTACCAACTCCCTACAATCAAGCACGGCGGAGGCTCTCTCATGGTATGGGGCTGTTTTAGTGCAAGTGGAGTTGGTCCATTACATAGAATTAACGGCATCATGACGAAGGAAGTTTATGAAAAAATATTATAAGACGTTTTTCTTCCTTGGGCACGCTAGATTTTCGGCAGATTATTTATATTTCAACAAGATAACGACGCTAAACATTCATCTGTGAAACAGTGGTTTGATAAACGAAGAGTGAGAGTTTTGTACTGGCCCAGCCAAAGTCCGGACGTGAACCCTATAGAGCATTTGTGGGAGGAGCTGGGTCGTCGTGTGAGTTTGCGGAGAGCTTCTAATCGGGATCAAAAATTCAAGAAATTAAAGGAAGAGTGGGAAAGAATCCCAAATTCTGTTATTGCAAATTTAATCGAATCTATCCCACGACGATGCCAAGCAGTCATAAATGCAAAAGGCTCCAGTACCAAGTACTAACTCCAATTTACGACTTTTAGTTGAAAATTATCTTATATCTTTTGTACTTTTGTTGTTATTACTAGGGTTAGGATTTTGGTGGCATTTCGTGGTTCTAGAATCAATGGAGTCGATATTTCCTAATTATTATAATACATAACACATTGATTTTGACCTTCGGTATTATCATATTCAAAAATGAACTATATACATATTTAGTTCGGTTATTTCATAGCTATTAATATTTGCTTGTTTGTAATGCTTTCACATCAGAGATATCCTCAATACCAAAATTAATTTAAATTGGTGCGGCCGAATAACGAATAAATGAATTTTGAAATATTAAAATACTGAAGGTCAAAATCAAAGTGTTATGTATTATAACAATTAGGAAATAGCGACTCCATGGATTCTGGAACCACGATTTGCCACCAAAAGTCCTATCTCTAGTTATTACACTAAATTTGCCAATATATTTTAATTATGTCTATATAAAAAAGTTCTTGTTTAAAATAATATCAACAAAATATGTATTTCTAGTCGGGATTTAACCGTCTATTATATTTAGTTTTCATACTGGTCTTATTAGGCGTCATGTAAAAATAATGACAAAAAAAGTAGAATATGATTTTTGCCGCTAATGTATATGGTGCCATGGTCACTGGCCTCGCATCCGCACGCCGCCCCAATTTCGACCAAGATTGAAGGCAATTGATCCCTACGACTAATCTGACGTTGGCATCTTCCTGCACGTCCGTCATTACATAGTTGCCCTTGCAATCTTGCAATAGAAAGACAATTCGACCTGTGGCCTGTTTTATAAAGCTACAAATTACAATTTAAAGGTTACTAGTTTCCATTTGACCCAACGTTGACCAATGACGACCAGCCATTTGAGCAGTGTTGCCAGTTCAGACCTGTAAAATTTGATTTGATAACGAAAAGAAACAAATTATATGATAATTATATCGAACTCTAAAAGTGACCTTTTGATAAAGTCCCCATCCCCTATAGTCAAAACAACAAGTACAGTCACGGACTTTAATTGTTACGCCACTAAGGAACCCTGTCATAATAACAGCGTCAACACTCCGTGACCGTACCTGCTAAGAAACTGGAAAATATCTGCATATAACGAATTAAAAAGGCACATTGACGACGCGTTGGCCTGGTTGTTAGTGAACCTGCTTACTAAGCTAGCGGTCCTGGGTCGAATTCCGGTAAGAGATTGTGGTGAGCGCGCATATTTGTTCCTGAGTCTTGCGATGTTTGTTATGTATATAAGTATGCATTTCTCTATATAAGTATGTTTATCGTTATCTAGTACCCATTCCTGACGTTTATTTATTTTTAAATAATCACGATAAGTAGACTTCCTAAAAATCACCTCGAAACAACTTTAACTTTTGGAACTTGCATCAAACAACTTGCAATGCTATGCAAATTACAACTCAATTCATACGAAACAAATTCTCCTTGAACCTTCAACTCGTCGGCTGCGGCTGTGGCTAGCATCAGTGGTGCGACTTTCAGCTGTCAGCCAGAGCCGACTGTGGCGTTTGAAAGAATACACGAAACAGACGATCGAACATTTGAAGAAGAACAACGAAGTGTAAGTACCAATTTCACCAAACGATGTTAAATGTTTATCAATGTTAATCGCCTGTTAGTTCATTCATTTTGACAGCTGTTAACACTCTAATAGTTTGTTAAGTGGTTGGTCAAATTCGACGCGGAGACTAGGCAATAGGATGCCTTGTTATTTGTAACCGTGCCCTGCCTTCAAAGCAAGCGGTTTTTTAATGATTTTACACAAATTGACCTAGTCCCGCAACTCTAGGCTTGCACTAGAAACCGATAAACATTTAAGACTCAAACAAATACTCGCGCTCGTTAATAAATATTCGCCCATAGCTGCGGGGAATCGGACCCGGGGCCGCTATTTCAACTCAATCGGTCCAGTTCGGAGCAAATTGGCTGTGACAGACGGAAGGACACACGCGAAGCATTGTTATCTTTTGGTAAATCCAACCTCTAATTACCTGTACAAAATGAAATGCATTAATAACAAAAGATGGAATATGAATTAGAATTTTACCGTCTTAAGAATAAGGTTCAAATTGGAAATTACGAACTCACTCACAATTGACATAGAACCTTTTTGAAATGACTAACACTTGCTAAATGCTACACCCGGTGGTCCTTATTATATGTCATGTCCAAAAGGTTCCATGTGAAGTGTGTCCTATTCCAATTTGAACCTTATTCTCAAGTAGGTAAAGTTGTAATTAATATTCCATCTTTTGTTATTAATGCATTTCATTTTGTACACGTTATTAGCGGTTGAGTTTAACAAAAGATAACAATGCCATTCATCGCAGGTAAGTTCTCAAGTGGAAATGGTGATTTTAAATAGTTTCTACTATACCGTACTTTAAAAACACGGGACGACCTTGACCCTCGGGTAGTGATGTGCCGCGGGAATATTCCCGTTTCCGAGAATGTTCCCGTAGAGAATATTCAACGAAATTTCCTATATTTCCGAGAATATTCCCCAAACCGGAGAACGTTGAAAATAGTAAATGAAGTAGGTATATTAAATCTTAAAAGAAAATAATTGTAGTGGATGGCTTATCGCCATAAAATGATGTGTAAATATTGTGTTACTGTGTAAAACTTTTTCATAATATTGCAAGTATTTTTTAACACAATTTAAGTTGATTTCTTGTTTTTCATTTGAATTAAACAGATTGATGTTTTAGTAGTACATAAAAACCACTATTACATAAAATATAGTTTAAATATAGGTAACAAGTGACAGATATTTAAATTAATTTAATATAAAACATTTGGTTGCATTAGCTACATGTTTAGCCATTAAATATTTGCATCTCTTTCTCTTAACAGATCTGCTATCTCTTTTCCCCTTCTTTCATTCACGGGAATATTGAGAATATTCTCGAGAATATTGAGAATTTAAGTTGAGAGATGACTTTATACTACATGCTATGTAACTATCGGCTGTGTACTTCGTTTTGTACGTAATTCCCGAAAATACAACAAAGAATGACATACAAAAATTCAAAATTCTCCTATTTTTCCCATAAGCGGGAATATTCCCGGGTACGTTCACATCACTACCCTCGGGAAAGACGTAAACACATTACCTGGATATCGCATAAAGCTAACAAGCACCCGTCTAACTTATAAGATACCTGTTCAATCACCACTCCCCATGGGAGCTTAGAAAGGATGAATATTTCCGAGAAATAGTTCAGATATTTTCAATGCTATCTCTATGATTGCCCAGCGAATTAAGTTCCATACAAACTGGATATAATAGCCTAATAGGTGTGCTTTGCTGCGGAATGGAGATAAAATCAGAAGGTTAAAGAATTGAATCAGCTCTATTCTAGTGGTTTAAACCCTGTTGCCTTTTTTTCCCAACTTGCCCAACAAACAACAAAAAGCAGCCAAGTGCGAGCACACTTTTCCGGGTGATAGGACCTTGTGCAGGGCCCATCCGGATCGCTACCACCATCTCGTCCATTAACCGCCAAACAGCAGTGTTCGCGTTGTTGTGTTCCGGTTTGGGAATAAGACAGCCGGTGTAATGACTAGCATAGAAGCTTCCATCTTAGTCCTCAGGGTTGGCAACGCATTTGCAGTCTAAGGCTTGCAGTCTTGTGAATGCGAATCGCTCATTCCCGAAATACCATAATTTGAAAATACCAGATTACACTTTATACTAGATTCCCAAATCACCAAATTTAAAATAAGGTTTAATTTATTGTACTCACCCAAAATTTTGAATCTGGTGATTTGGGAATCTGGTATAAAGTGTAATCTGGTATTTTCAAATTATGGTATTTCGGGAATGAGCGATGCGAATATCTATGGGTCACAGTTTCCACATACCATCACTGGCCTGTTTGCCATCTCTATGCCAAAAAAAAAATCACCAAAAATCAACCCGATATCTATTACGGTTCATAAGATACAACTCTTTAAAGTAAGAACCGGACGGCCGGACAGTGTAGAAATAGAGTCCCTTCCTCCCCCCTCCCTTCGAGCACCGCAACAGTGGTCTCAACTTTTTGACAAGTAAAGTACCTCTTTTATGTCTTAATCTTTCATTTTCACGCAGAACATCAAACATGAACGTATTTTCTATTTAAAGTTACTTTTACGCTGTCTTAATTATTTTTTTGTATGTTTAAAGACCTAACTCGCCTATGTATCAAGAAAAACAAAAACGAAAACACCTCTCCGGCGGGGAATTGAACCCCGGTCTCCCGCGTGACAGGCGGGGATACTAACCACTATACTACCGGAGACTTAACAACCCTGGCGAATTCTCAGTACGTATCATATAAAAACCGGGCATGCTCATGTCGGACTATACCACGATGTTGGGTCCTTTTAAAAAAACAACGTGTATGAACAAATTCTCTAGTTTTTAGTTATTTAGTTCTGTTTTAGATGATCCTTAGCAGGTATACTTTAGCCGCCTGTATCTCAAGAACCAACAAAGCCTACTTAGTTGTGATAGGTTTACTTTTCACTTTATGTGCTTTCATTTAAGATGTTTTTCACATTTTTATCACTTGCAGAAACTTTATCTATGAAACTTGACGAGTTAAACATTTCAACGGTCCCCCATTCTTTTTTCATTGATAATCAGATGTACGTAATAAAATAAAACTTCAAGAGCTATCCAATGATACCATACTCGATGTTGTAATGTAATAAAAAACCTTTGCTTTGTACATATAAAAAAAAATACCATAAGGGTTCCTAGTTTCAATTGGGAACACTAAAAAACCAATAAACATATCAACATTTTGTAAATGTCATAGAACTCATAGAAATGAGATCATACTTAAAATTCCGGGTCATTGGAATAATTGGCATTTAAAACGTATTGGAAGACCTTTTGTTGTCTATTCGGTATTTTATAATATTAATTATTAAATATCAGGGGACAACCACAAACAAATTGGCCATGTCCCGACCGAACCCCTAGGCTTTTATGACGCGCACTACGTATCCATGAACCCACGCAAAAGTCGACCTTTAGGTGTCCTAGGCTTGTCCTAGGTGGCGTAAGCTGCGCGGTTTGAGGAGCGCGCGTTACCACGGCAACCGCATTGTGACCTGCACGAAAGCCGCCATATTTGTTCATGTAACGTGGTGCGGATTATAAATATAGGTACGAGACAACAATAAACATATGTATAAAGAAATAAATAGAAAAGATCCAAGACTCAGGAAGAAATACTCGAGCTCATCACACAAACATTTGATAGGCAATGCAGCTAGCTACACTACCACTATCACCACTACCACTGCGCCACCACAACACCACCACTACTAAAGTCGGGGTCAATAGAAATGATAAAAAAATGTAAACAAAACCAAACGGACCAATTAAACATTATGTGACGTATACTTAATGATGTACACGCTTGATTGTTACTACCCATTCAATGCCGAAGACGCCAATTCGCGTCCCATGTATGTGCAATCGTAATGCAGAGGACGCGACTTCGCGTCCTCGAGTTATTTGTTTTTTTTTTGCTAGAAAACAATTGTACTTAAATGCTGATACAAAAATATTACTTTATTTATGAAGGATAATACTATACTGTTGCTGGTTTTTGAATTCAGTGCATTTGTAATTTAAATAATTCTTATCTCGGATGGCGAAGACGCGAATTCGCGTCCCATGTATGTGTAATCGTAATGCCGAGGACGCGACTTCGCGTCCTCGAGTTATTTGTTTCTAAACACTTGCTTTAAACCCTTTCTTTATTATATCTAACTAAATACCATAAAAATTTATATACGTCTGAAGTATACGGCCTTCACGTCAATACTGAATACGTTTTCGACAAAAACTGTTTTTAGACGCAAAAAATTCACTTACGATGCCGAAAACGCGAAATTGCGTCCTTGACAACCTAATGCCGCGGACGCGAACTCGCGTCCACGAAATGTTAACGTAATGCCGCGGACGCGATCTCGCGTCCATGAAATGTTAACGTAATGCCGCGGACGCGAACTCGCGACGTCGCGTGGAAGGCGGCGGCACTGCGTGATGATTAAAAATATGAGGCGTCGGCAATGAATGGGTTAACATTATGTTTAAGATTAAATAACTATTACCTATACTTTTTATTGAATCAAAACTCGTTTGCAGAAATATTGACGTTGTCTCAAACAGTACTGATTTGTTTACATCTTTTGTCATTTCTATTGGCCCCGACTTTATAGTCTGTGTCAATCTAATAATGAAAATTACAAATCGTCAGTTAGGGTGAAGCCGCACGAGCGTAATTTTGAATCGCGAAACTTCTGCTGCATTGTGTTTCATACAAAACTCCTGTTCGGTTCACACCTTCATCCGTAAATAACATTTCAATAAATTGATTCTTTAATTTATTACATGAATCCATAAAAGAAAATAATTTCTTTGGACCAATAACCCCATCAGTCTCGTTATTTCGAGTTATTATTTTCAAATATAACTTTAATACTATAACGTTATTCAAAGGAGGAAATATCAAGTTTCGTTCGAATACCATTTAGGGTAATTACGTGTTGGAATGTTAACGAAATCGATTTGTTTACATAATCATTGAATTTACACAACTTTACAATGTAAAATAAAATCTAATGGCTCCCACCGGCTCATATTATTGTCAACTATCACCCTCATATTAAAAACTGTCTATTATTTTTTCCCTCCTCCCAAAGACTAGAGATCTCCAACCTAGTTTTAGGTTTTTTTTTAATACAGTTGCTCAAAAAGTGATACTTTTCGTAGCTGTATATCGTGCGGAAAGTTGGGTTTTTTCGAACTAGTGCTTTTTACTTTTCCTACTAAATAAACAAGGCCACTACTAGGGTCTATACTAAATAAACTAGGCCGTGCATCCAACCAAGGGTTTGCATGTTTAAATAAAGTACCAGGAGCGCAGAGGTAATTAGGAGGGTAGCGCGGTGCGGCGCAGCGGCGGGCGGCCCGGGCGGTCGCGCCCGACACAACGCGGATTGTAAGTGAGGTAGGTACTTCTAATGTTTATGCTTTCCTAGTATTTGATTTTTAGGTAATTTCGGACAGAGTGTGTGCACACGTTAAGCTCACTTCAAAGGTCCGGGGGAAGAGCAGAGATACACAGATACCCGACATACACATATACACAGATACACATTTTTTCGCAACTGTATTAAAAAACGTCGTTCGATTCACGTGCGGTATGTCATTAGTAATTTATAATGAGTATGTTTGTCCTTGTCTAGTACAAGCCTAAAGCTTAGTTTGAGACGTTAGAATGGAGAGATTATCCCCCGATTATTTCGACGTTCAGACGAATTCAGTATATTTTTTTCCAAAGCGGCCGTTTAATTATAACCCACAATTTCTTTCTGGTTGTTTCTCCCCTGAAGCTCTACAAGTTCCACAACGTTATTTACTTAAGAACTTTATTGCGAAAGCTTCGATCGCATAACGAAGGGGACTTGAGAATATTGCATAACCGATGAGAGGGTAATATTTAACTGGCGAGTACTCATTTGGAGGAACATGAAGCAGCAGTAGATGGTTAAGTAAAAAAAACCGGCCAACTGAGAGTTGAGCTCGAGTGGAGAGGATTCCGTACATACGTATTTTGTTTTTAGTTATTCTTATAGGTTTTCCTGTAATAATAATAGGCATAAAAAATATGTAAATATTGTATATTGTCTAGGGGGCACGGTTTCTGTAGGAGAATGTATCGAAACTTTGTATGTGGTGGTTGTCTTGCACTGTCATAGGAAAGTATATATATTTTCTTAGTTTTGACACATTTTTCTGCTCAAGCTACGCTTGATTTTTTTTTTATTTTTTATTTTATGTTAAATTCATTGTTTTATATAATGCTAGGTTAAGCTTTATAATTGCATAATATCATAAGTAGTATTTTAAAAAAAACGACTGACTGTTGAGTTTCTTGCGGCGTTTCTTCTCAGCAGTGGTCTCTTGCGAAGCGCTGGTAGATTTTTGACGTGTAAAAGTGCCCTTGCGGCCTACTTACTGAATAAACATCTGTTCTCTTTATCTTTTTTAATCTACAAGCAATGAACTATATTTTGTTTTTTACAATTTTTTTTGGCTCTGTAGTTTCCGATCAGGGAGGGAATAGTAAATTTTCGTATTATTTCATGAATAAAATGAAAACTATTAGCCCTTTCGTTTGATATACGACACAGTAACGATTGCAAAACTTTTTTTTTCTCTGCATTTCTATGTTTGGGTCATGAAATTACATTTGTGTACCAAATTCGAACTCAATCGGAGTGACGACCTCGTCAGGATCGCGGGACCGCGGTGGATGCGAAAAGCACAATGCCGGTCTGAGTGTAGAGCTTTGGGGGAGGCCTATGTCCAGCAGTGGACGTCTTTCGGCTGACATGATGATGATGACTTTGTCGGCGTAATTTTAATTGTATAACTACGAGTATGCTAAATTAAAACTTTGTAGTGGCAAGAGTCTCTTAGTTAGACCCCGGATAGACGCACAGACGGACATAGCGAAGTCTTGTGTTGTACATTCAACTTTTCATCTTAGCAGCGAGAACATAATACCTACAGGTAAAATAAACTCACCGGCACGCGTATTTTGTTCACATACTTGTTATCAAATGTAACTTCTTAAATCAGCTGTTTACTTATACAATTCTAACCGAATTTAAATGTAGCTTGTAGAGTTTTGTTGCTAGTTAACCTAGGTCCAGAATGGCCGACCCATTTTAAAGATCGTGGCTCTTACCAAAGGAAACCACAATAATTAACTATTAACAGGTTATAAATAAATAAATAAATAAACATCAGGGGACAATGTCACACCAATTGACCTAGTCCCAAACTAAGCTCTAGGCTTGTGCTATGGGTACTAGACATTATAGACAACGATATAAATACTTAAATAGAGAAATAATACTTAAATACATAGAAAACATCCATGACTCAGAAACAAAAATTCGCGCTCATCACACAAACATCTGCACTTACCGGGATTTGAACCCAGGACCGCTAGCTTCGTAGGCAGGGTCACTACCAACTAGGCCAGCGTGTCGTCAAATTGTCAGCGTGTCGTTATATTGATCTTTTGTTTCGTTGATACGAGTAACGACGAATAATAAGAATATTTGCTGGCCATTTTGGACCTAGGTACATCGAGCTACATCGAGATTCGTTCAGTATCTTTGAAGTTACGCTTCGATTTAAGAACAACTTGTGACCAGGTGTGTGAACAAAAGACGGGTTTTGCGGGTGGTAGGACCTTGTGCGGGGTCCGTCCGGATCGCTACCACCATCTTATCCATTAACCTACGGCCAAACAGCAGTGTTCGCATTGTTGTGTTCCGGTTTGGGGATAAGACAGCCGGTGTAATGACTAGCATAGAGGCATTCCATCTTAGTCCTCAGGGTTGGCAGCGCATTTGCAGTCTTAGGCTTGCAGTCTTGTGAATGCGAATGTCTATGGGTCACAGTTTCCACTTACCATCAGGTGGCCTGTGTGCTCGCCAGCATTCCCTATGCCATAAAAAAAAAAAAATGACGGGTGGGTTTTTTTCCGGTGAGTGTAATACCACATTGTGAAAATGAAACCACATGATATCTACCCACCTAGTCACCGATTAATATTCTACTAAGCACTGTTCTCGGTTTTTTTTTCATTAAAAAGTTACTTTGTCCCACGCTCGCAGCAAAATCGAAGTTTTCCCGCTCTCTTTAAACAGATAATACGCCTTTTCTCGTCTAAAAATATTTTTATCCAATCAGCACCTAATGCTGATCGGATCATATTTTTAGATGATTTTAAATGAGTAACCAGAATTAATCCAATTAGTAGGCTCAAATGAAAAAACATTACAAGTATATTTATTTTTTAATGCGATTATTTTCGACTCGAGTGCTAATTTCAACCTTACGCTAATCTCTATTTTTAAAAGCTCCAAGAAATTCTGACCGGATTTGGATTGTTTATTTCTAATACTCGAAAGAATCACGTTGCTGGTGCTTTTAAGGAGGGTGAAAATGTTTTGAATTCTGTAGAAGTTTACAAAATATAGTAAAGAGCAATTTAAACGGGCCACTTTGAATTGAATAGGCTGTTTGACAATATACTACAAATTGTGGTAATAATAGCGTAAAACCACATATTTCACTTTATTTTAAACTAAGGAAACTACATCAAAAAGTTTAATACATTTTTAAATTTTATCTGTTGCATAAACGCTATGTGATGGGTTTGCAGCTGTGGTTACTTGATGGTGACGTCATGCGCAAGTACCTAACCACAGATCATAAGGGCATGTCTCTTCAAATAATTGTTTATTGTTTACTTGAGTGTCTTTTTTTTATGGCACAGAGAAGGCAAACGAGCACACATGCCACCTGATGGTTAGTGGGAACTCTGACCTATAGACATTCGCATTCACAAGACTGCAAGCCTAAGACTGCAAATGCGTTGCCTACCCTGAAGACTAAGATGGAATGCATCTATGCTAGTCATTACACCGGCTGTCTTATCCCCAAACCGGAACACAACAATGCGAACACTGCTGTTTGGCGGTAGGTTAATGGATAAGATGGTGGTAGCGATCCGGACGGACCCTGCACAAGGTCCTACCACTCGCGACGACGTGACGTCACACTTGTCGGCGGTTATTAAATTTTAAATTTAAACATACCTAGTTGGCTACTAAGTTCTGTTACTAAGGTTGATGCAAATAAAACTAACTTATGTTTATTTTTTAATTTCAATATGTATAAAAATTAAAAGCTTAATTAATATACATTTTGAAAAACAATTAATCATTTTTCTTAGTTTCCGCAATTCCCGATACGATATTTTAACATTCACAGCCGGCAACGATGAAATTACGCATGACTTTTCTGTAAATTTCATTTTTTGAAATCGCTTAAAAGTTAGTCTTTGTTTACCAAAGAACTTTTTTTGTATAATATTATAAAAAATCCTATCTCTGTATATGTTTAGAGACCAAAATTATATTTCTCAACATGACTTAATTCCCACTTATGAAGCAAAAGATTTGGTGTGTTTTCGTATTTCTGCAAAATCATGTGAAATCTTAAAGTCGATTTAATGAGTCATCAAGATTGACCGGTGTCCAAACGGATCTTTAGTTGCTTTGAACACATTCGTATCAGAATTTAAAGCTAGAAGTCTGTTCAATATGTCACGCAAATTTGAACTCTCTACAGGAACTCTTACAAAAGTTGGGGCCGTTATCAGTATCATCGTCGTGCGTGATTTTAACTATGATATTATCGTCCGAAATGGGAATACTTCAAGCTCGTACATCAAATAATTGCAATAGTTCGGTATACATTATTTTTATTATTATTCTATATAAATCAAAGTTTTGATTAATATACAGGTTTATGCAAAACTGCTTTAAAAATTTTTTTTAATTGTAATTAATCTCAGTAACAGAACTTAGTAACCGACTAGGTAGTTATTTATTGAGAATCTCAACGAAAAAACCAAAAACTCAATTTAGTGTGCTTGTTTAATTAAGAATCATTTAAAAAGGTTTTCTAAAGATGGACAAATAGCCTATATTATCACAGAAAGTGGCCCGTTTTCATTGCCAAGACCAGCTGCCAAACGTTAACGTAACGAATTACGATTTTCGAAACTGTCAAAATTTACGGTATTCATATAACTAAGCGCTCAACGCGACCGTCCAGGGGCTAAATTCAGATAGTGTGATTCAGGCAGCAGGGGATCCCTAGGTGCGCGAATCCTTTTCGCACTTGTCAGTTTTTTTAAATATATATCAAAATAAATCACAGCTGCAGTTGAAATAATATTGATTTACAGGATAATTATTTTAAAACGTAATTTGCAAAATGGCTTCCGTATAAGTGTTTTTATATTGTGCGTGAGTCAATGAAGAATGTTAGGGTATTGACAAGTATCTATTTACACGGAATGTTCAAATTTGTAATTAATTTAATAAAAAATATGATTAAAACAATGAATAAAAACATGTGCTAAATGTGGTTACAGAATTACCAACGAATTTTCATAGTTGGCAATTCCGTAGCTCAGCCTACCACTTCCCACTCTGGGAATGAAAGCGTCAGTTTTTGCATCTATGTATGTTATGAATAATGAAATGTTAATTTTAATTGTAATGAAAAGCTTGTAACTTAATTTAGATGTCATACTCTTTATCATTTATTTTCATTTAATTCAATAATTGTAAAAAATATATGCAAGCCTGCATGCAGATTGAATACATTAGAAATGATTACAAACAGTCAACTAAGTTATCCTACGTTCAGTGTTCCAGCTAATAAAACATTCCTATTTCATTTCACTTTGTAAGTCTTTCTGTCCGCTTTTCATTTTAATATTTAATTAAGGTTGTACGTAATTGCACTTTTCATATAAGCACCTGTGTTCTTTCTCATATCGACAAACGACTTGCATTCTTCAGAACTGTAGTCGCAAGCGAGTCGAATGCTCTGTCCCTCGCACTCTATAGGAATAACGCGTGGTCTGCGAGGGATAGAGCTTTCGACTAGCTAGCGAGTAATTTTATTGTTACTCTTGGTAAGGGTATAATTATTTCGGTCTCGGCGTATGTATCCGAGAAAGGGTAACGTAACGAGTATGTTTATGTGCGCATACATAGGCCACATAATTAGAAACACTTGCGTTTTTTCCATGCGACAACTACATTCTCCACTTTTTAATACAGTTGCAAGAAAAATGATTCTTTTTGTAGCTTCATTGTGTTTTTTATCAGACTAAGAATTAAGTCAAATTGTATCTTTTTTCCATGCAACCACTACATTCTCCACTTTTTAATACAGTTGCAAGAAAAATGATTCTTTTTGTAGCTTCATTGTGTTTTTTATCAGACTAAGAATTAAGTCAAATTGTATCTTTTTTCCATGCAACCACTACATTCTCCACTTTTTAATACAGTTGCAAGAAAAATGATTCTTTTTGTAGCTTCATTGTGTTTTTTAACAGACTAAGAATTAAGTCAAATTGTATCTTTTTTCAATGCAACTACTACATTCTCCACTTTTTAATACAGTTGCAAGAAAAATGATTCTTTTTGTAGCTTCATTGTGTTTTTATCAGACTAAGAATTAAGTCAAATTGTATCTTTTAATTACTGTATTATTTTTCTAGACCTAGGCCGAGACACCTCGGGACTCGTGTAAAACGACATACTTTCCGCACTCGCATCAAAATTTGACCAATCAAAAATTCCCACCTGTTACCACAAACTACTGGGTTTTTTTCACAGTAGTTATCACCAAATATTTTAGTGGTAACAAACGGGAAAAATATTCCCACTTGTTACCATTGAGTACTTAAGTGGTAACAGGTGGGAAAAAAAATCCCAGCCGTTACCAGTTGTAACAAATTGGTGGTAACAGGTGGGAGTAACCCATCAAAGAGTACGTGAGCAACTTTGTTTCTAATTATTATTTACTTCATATCAATGATAATGTTGGTTTTAAATTAATGCACATTGGATCCAAAACGGACTTACGGCAACCATACTAGGACCGCAGCAGTTGGTTGGCGTCGTGATACAAACGCTAAGACCGGCTCGACTTCAAAATGAGTAAGTCAAAATTAAAGACCTAGCTTATAGGGGAGGAAAGACGAGAAAAGGATGGCGGTGCAAACAAATTAGCTGGTGAATTTAACCGTTATTTTCCTCTTCGCTCAGAAGTATCAGAACCGAGCTCCGTGAATGCTCTATTTAAAACCGGTCAAGTGCGAGTCGGACTCGCGCACACATTTTTCCACTTTGGAAGCGTCTCTCGCGCAAACTATTCAGTTTAGAAAAAAAATATATTAGAAACCTCAATATCATTTTTGAAGACCTATCCATAGAAACCCCACACGTATGGGTTTGATGAAAAAAAAATATCGAGTTTCAGTTCTAAGTATGGGGAGCCCCAAAAATTTATTGTTTTTTTTCTATTTTTGTATGAAAATCTTAATGCGGTTCACCGAATACATCTACTTACAAAGTTTCCATAGTATAGCTCTTATAGTTACGGAATAAAGTGGCTGTGACATACGGACGGACAGACATGACGAATCTATAAGGGTTCGGTTTTTTGCCATTTGGTTACGGAACCCTAAAAAGTATGTTACTGACGAGATGGTTAAAAAACCACCCGCTTTGAAGCTAGGACGTATAAGCGTTAAAGTTATAAGTTATATCACCGGTCTATATGCGTCGCGGCCAGCGCCGACACAATCTACGTAAAAGTGTCACAGTTGTACAGGAAATCAGGCCGAATTTGAACGACCAAGTGACATTGATTCGCTAGCTTATTTACTAAACATGACATGAGCGAATGCTTTAATCCAAATTATTCATACCACATTATAAGCGTCTCACACATAAACTGACCGAAACATAAACGATGAACTACGAATCAGTCTGCTCACTAAAGCCAATTCATTATGTTTCTTTATGGAGTTAAAATAACTCCGTACATTTCCGCGTTAAAATAACAAAGAGGGAAAATTGAGTTTTACGAGTTGGTAAGCACGCCCAAGTTAAAAATTATGATCATTTTAAAATCTCAGCTCCGAAGGCTCCCATGCTCTTAGAGTATTACATTAACATTATACAACTAATTATGTTTATAACTGAGTTTTTCATAAACCTGTGCATTAGTGAAAAAAAAATTTTTATTATTTTTTTCTTTGCCCCTATATATAAATCAATATAGCAATAAAACACAATCCAATCTTCTCTAGGAAGATTGGTGGCAACGTTGTACGGTGATATGTAGGACAGAGGCCAAGATAGTATTAACCAAGTAAGATGCCAGGATACATGAAATAAGTCCAAGTCTTCTATCACTGTGCAACACGAAGGCATTAAAAGTACAAATCACTAACAAAAAAGAACTTTGAACACTTAAATACACAAACTTTAATTTATGTCAAAGTAAAATGAAATCATGACAAGTCTCGTAAGTTTTAATTGATTACTTTGACACTTAGTCCAAAGTGGTATAGGAATTAAATTCCTTGACTGCACATTTGGGACTAGGAAATCATGCTTCACATCACGCACGACGAGAGTCTTTTGCGTGACATATAGACCAGACTTTTAACTTTAAATTCTGACACAAATGTATACCAGGCAGCTTAAAATAAACTCACGCGTTAAAGTCGGGTAGGCAGAGCTACAGAATTACAGACAAAGATTAACGATTTCAGTTTGCACCAATACGAAAACACACTCAATCGCTTGCTTCATTAGCTTGAATTGGACTTCTCTGATAAATATAATTCCGGTCCCTCAAAATATACATTATACAGAGGTGGGAGGCTTCACAATATTAAACAACAAAGTTCGTTCGTCACGAAAGCTTAAAAGGGTTTCTAATTATAAATTTGCAGAAAGGTCTCGCGTTTTTATTTTATCGAAGCCGGCCGTTAATGTTAAATCGTGAGATGTGAAATGATTATTTCTTCCTATAAATTAATTACGGTGTATGAGGATTGAGGACCCCCTTTATTATGGGTGCGTCTCACGAGATATAACTACAAAATACATATGTTCATGTTACTAACGTTTACAAGGTTTTTTTGGACATAATATTCATTTTATATAAAGAAATATCTATAACACTAATATAAGGATTATAAGATGTAATATGATATGCTATACTCGATAAGTAGGTACTTAAAGGGGCGTATACAGAAAGGTCTTGCTTGTTATTTGTTTTAACTAGCCAGAAAATGCCATGAGCAATTTTTTGGATTCTAGGATTTTATGGGCATAAAAAAAAAAACAGAAAACTTCTCCCAGTATAGTAAGTAAGGTAAGGTTGATTGTGTATTAAGAAGGCCACATAATAATGAAATAGTTATTTTCATAATCGTGTTATAATAGAGAGCTTTTTAGTCGAGTACCGTTTTTAGGCCACGAAGCTTGCTGAGTGGCCTAAGTAAGGTACGAGATTAAAAAGCTTGATTATGACACTATTGTGAACAATACTTTTTGTACGAGTTCATTAAAATTAATAATTTAAGTAATTAATACAATTACCACCACATCGACATTTGTATCAAACCACGGCGTCCGTAATTGTTGCAGTACTGTGCTGTTCTGTTGGCTAAAAACTAGCCAATCAGAAACCGTAGTTTTTTTATTTTTTTTATGCCCTGGATACAGAAGCAGGTTTAAATAGATTTTTGACAGATGACGCGACGCTGCTAACGAAACGCCATAGATTGGCATTTTTGTGTCGGACCGAGTCTCCTTAAACAAGGACACATAATATTATTGAAATACGAAGTACTAGTTTCAAATTTTTTTCAGTTGTCTTTAGCGTATCGAAATGGTTATTTCGGTTGTTTCGGAAGTGTCAACGATGAAAAGAGTGACGTTGCAGTATTCTCTCATCATCATCATCATTATCAGCCGCAAGACGTCCACTGCTGGACAAAGGCCTTCCCCAAGGTTTTCCACAACGAAATTATTCTCTATGAAATCTTAAAACACAGATTTTAATCGACGAGTACAAAAATACAATTTCATTTCAAACAACATATTCATATCATAAATCTTTCATGTTTTTTCAAACTCAAATATGAGGCTATCGCTCCAAGAATCGGTCGAGACGTTATATTATACGTGCATTATGTTTTTTGATGTTATATTCATTGCTTTATATTTGTTTTAAATCTTATGTGTTATGAATTATACTATTTAATTGTTATATTAATAACGTTATACTTTATGGCAATAGATATTTTGAAATATCTTTCGTTCATTATATGAAGTAAACATGTTTATACAAATTGGGCGTATATATTGTGAGTGTTATATTATCAGTTCTTCTATCTCGTATTACTTACCCCTTTATTATTTAACATTTTAATACTATTTAAAGTTTCAGCTGTTTGAAGTTAGAACGGACGGACAAGACATAGAACTAGGGACAGTTGTGCTCTCTTCGCGCACAGAACTAACAATGGTGACCCCAGAAGTATGTACTCACCCAATGTCCCTCAGGCAACGTAGCTCATGCGCCACCCTGGACGGATGCGTGGTGGGCACCAGGTGCTTGATGGCAAACAGCTTCTTGTCCTGCTCGGGGTTCCCAGTTTTGTGCTTCATCGAGGCCAGGTAGACGGAGCTGAACGTGCCTTCCCCGATCTTCCGGTGGACCTCGAAGTTCTTGTCCAACTTTGGGATCATGGCGAGGAGATCCGCAACCTGTTTTTCTGTTAAAATTAAAAGGTTTATTAATTTATGCAATACTAGCTGCACCCAGCATGCGATGCAGGTTAAAGTAATTTTTATTTATATATTGATTCTAATATTAAACTTTTACAACCACGCACAGCCTAAAGCTGAACATGCGCGGCCGGACCCTCAGTGCGCGAGTCTGTCACTCACTTGGCCGGTTTTTTTATTGGGTTCATTTCAAATTTAATATTCATTGCCAAAAAACATTACTTCGTTTTTACAAACTAAAAATTTCAACTGTCTACCTATTACGGTTCGTGAGTTACTGCCCGCTGACAGACAGACAGACTAACAGCGGAGGCTATATATATAGGGTCCGGAAAGCAACCTTCAGGTACGGAACGTTAAAAATGACATGTCACAAATGCTGTATGATTATTCACAAAACGTATAAACATAGGGCGATTCAGCTGAAGACGATGTGGTACTTTTATGGTGGTAATACGAAAAACTAAGATATAAATTAAATAAGAAAACTATATTATATTCGTACGCTCGACCGACGTCAGCGACCGATGTCAGTCATTAACAAAAATAAAAGTATGCGTCTGCCTACCTTTATGCGCATGATTTTTTAGTCCGAACTATTAAGTCTCCTGTAGTCATTTTTTTTTTCTAAAATGTATTCTATTTTATGGGTAAAACCGCTCAAAGATAACCCATTATAGGTTAGCGGTGCCGTTTGTCACCGTTTATTGTTTTATACATTAAAATTCAAAATAAATTTAAATAATCCTACCCTATAATGGTTTGTTAAACCAAAATCGTTCGCATAGCATTCTATGAGGACTCATATGCTGCCACACAAACACAAGAATGAAAAGGGATGGCTTTATGTGCTTCAAGCGCGAAGAGTTCGCACGCCTTGGTGGCAGCGTCAATTTCAAATAACTGCTGTTTTCTCAAACATGCTATGTAATGTCGGCGTTATGTTACTTATTTTAGGCTTCAAAGTGCCACGTTTCCGACAGAACAACTCGAGAGAACTGTAAAGGAATTTCATACGAAATTGAAGGCCTAGGCCGGGAAGTAATATTTTTTAATTTTAATTTGGCCATGGTGGCTACTGGCTGTGTTTATGAAAAGGCTAAATAGCTGGGTTTTTTTTAATTTACTAAGCCGTGCATCCAACAAAGCGTTTGCATGTTTATTTGAAGTACCAGGAGCGCAGAGGTAATTAGGAGGTTAGCACGATGCGGCGAGCCCCGCGCGCGCCACCAGCGGGCCGGCGGGCGGGCGTACTGAGCACTGTAGGTTACTTTTAATGTTATTTTAATGAATTATGTTTGAGAAAAGCACTATACATACTTCGGCGGGAAATATGGGATTGCCCGCCTCAGACCTATATCCGGCCTTGCTTCGCTCGGCCGTCTATATAACTTCGGCCGGCAACCCCTTTTGTCCCGGCCTCTGTAGTAATATACTATTATTTTAAAACCATAAAACTGTCGCGTGTTTTGTTTCTAAGCTTGTTTTCACGCTTACCAGTCTCAAGGAAATATGATCGAGTTTAATAATATCCAAAGAACAGACACAAAGGCTGGTTGTTGAGATCCAGAACGCGGAACACTACCGACTTTATCATATCATATCTGTCATCTTAATAAGATTATGCATTTAGAACTCACAAATCAAAAATACGACGCAAATACAATTCTGTCCTTGTTGGAAAAGCATGCAGAATTTGATAGTCAAAGCAAATTTTACCCCGAGTCTTAAGAAATAAGGTCACTTTCGCGGTTCTACGAGACATGCGCCAATTTTACAAGCTTTTATTTAAATAGCAATGTATGTATGTATGTATGGGTCAAATCTTGCTCGTTAAATTTGACCCACTTCCTGATAATGGAATGGGCTGAAATACGGACCACATATGTAAACCCGATGACAATGCAATATTATGGTACCACCGAGCTGAACTGATGATGGAATCGGAAGGTAGGGACGTGATCTTTGCTGTCTCAGTGGAAAAAAGTACAGTCGGCAACAAAAGCTTGTCGCGAAATTGAATTTTTTGACAGAAACTTATAGAAATGGTTAGCTTTTAATAATAGCTAAAAGTATTTGATGATAATTTATTTATTTATTTATTTATTTAAGAAACAAACAGTCGTTTACAAAAAAGCTTACAGACTATTGCTTAAAATTAGACCTGGAGTTTCCTTAAAGTACAATAAATACAGTCTGTGACCAACGAAGATACAAAAAAAAGGAAATTAAGATATTTAGAATTTTGATAGATATATTTTAGTAGATATATGTTAACGAAAAGCATTTTTAAGAGCAATGATAGTGCAGTTAAATATATCAATGTTTTCAAGTTTTTTGTTGTCGTTAAATAGCTTGCAGGCACGCCTCATGAATATATTTTGTGCATAACGTGTTCTCCGACGGGGAATAGAGAACAAATCTTTTTTTCGACATTGGCGCAGACGTCTACTTGGTACTCTAAAATGGATTTGATGAAGTAGTGAGGGGACATTTAATTTAATTACCACACACAGACTATATTTCTAGTTTATAATTATTACATTAGAACCCTACACAACGTATTTGGCCAGCCACATCAACAGAAATTCAAATACAACTAGAAAATGCTTGCAAGTTAAAAAAACCAGCCAAGTGCGATTTCAACTCGCGTGGAGAGGGTATATATTTTATAGTGTTTTTGTAGGTTTCTTGCAATCTACAAGCATTTAACTATATTTTTAATATTTTTAATAATTTTATGCTGAGTAGTTTCCGAGATCAGGTTGGAGGTTGGTCAATTTTCGTCCTCTTTCATAAATAAAATCAAAAAATATTTATATTATAATAATAACAAAAACATATTTGAGATCCTCATAACGTGCCCTTTCATTCAATATATTATATGACACAGTAAGGTTTTGCAAAACTTTTGTTTTTCTATAATCAGCGCACTATTACGTGTAATAAAAATAATAAGCGACAAAAAAATATTAATCTATGCATAAGGTACTGGTCCACACCGCCGAAGCAAGTACAGCCAGCAATTACTCAATTTTGCACTTTAATCATACACAATTTTGATGCTTATTTGTTTTACAATGGAACACTTTAGGTGAATATTATTTAACACATCCAAAAAATTAAATTATATCCCTTACAGTTCAAAAGGTAAAACTCAGATTCAGACAGACGGACAGACAGATGGACAGACGAACAAATAGAAGCATTGGCAATAGGGTCCCGCTTGACACACTGGATAAACATTTAAAGCTATAGTGAACGATTAGACAGTGACATGCATGCATCTGCTTGTGCTTGTGGGCAGTGTTGGGCAAAAATTAACTTGAATAAGAATAAGAACAAAACAGAAAAGTTATTCGCATTCAAATTGATTTTAATAAGAATAATTCTTGTAGCTCGTTAGTTGAAATGGAATTCTAGTGAATAAATCATGGTACTTTTATTTTAAATGAAGAATAAAATTTGAAATAACTATTTCGGAAATGGGATTATTCTAACTAACGTTTTATTCAACTAACATGTTATTTGGAATAAAATTAATTTTGTAGTACAATAAATATCGGTTTTGGCACATTTTTTCAATGTACTTACGTGTAAGTCAATTTTACGACGTTTTTTTTGGCACCTTTGATACGATGGTGAAGTGAATCCCGGAATTCTTTCATGGCTAAATGAACCCTCCACACTGATACATACTTTATGGCTACAGAGTGGTTACACTGGTTTTCAATGTAAAAATAATATGAGGACCAAAGCACGTTCGATTTACAAGATTTAATGAAGATAGCATAGTGGGTATAAATTACACCAGAGTACTAGAGTTTCTACCTGTACTGTAAGTAAATATTACGTAAGTTACATTTACCTACTGTATTCTTAATCAGATACTTAAATTCAAAATAAAAAATCATGAATAAATGTAATTGACTAAGAATAAGTTACTTTTATTAATTGCCAAATATTGCCAAATATTGCCAAATATTGCCAATATTGACCAGCAAAAATGGAGATGGACAGGTCACATGTTGCGAAGCAAACAGGACAAATGGAGCAAAACTGTGATAGAATGGTACCCGAGAAAAGGAAAAAGGAGCAGAGGAAGACAAAACAAAAGATGGGAGGACGAAATCAAACTTACGGCTGGCCCCAATTGGAGGAGAGTCACTAAGGATAGACAGCAATGTAAATCGTTAGAGGAGGCCTTTGCCATGAGGCACGCGGAATTAAGAGATTTAATTTAATACAAACTTATCTAACTAAAACAATATGTAAAACTTCTTAATTTTGAATAAAAAGGCTATTGATTGATTGAAGTTACTTTTATTAAATTTTCCCATGTACAAATTATTCCCAGCGAAATCATTTGAATAACTTTGACAGGAATAAAATCGAAATGATTTTATTCTTACGAATCTTCATTCAAATAATGATTTTATTCTTGAGTGCCCAACACTGCTTGTGCGTTACAAATTAATATAATAACTAAATTAATTGGCAGCAGCAGCAAGGCGGGACACAGTAAAATGGAAATGGACAGGGTGTATTGCTCGTATATTGAATAGAAGACGCACAGAACAAGACACACTTGAAGAAAATGCTCACTTGAAAATATTGAAGTTTCAGTGATTTCCTTTTTTTTGCCAAACTTTTTCATTACTTCAGAAGAAACACAATTGTTTAATATATAATGATGAATTAAATACTGTACTGAAACAATTTTACATCCATAGCAAACATTAGCACCAATCAGAAAGCACAGAACAAGCTTAGTTAATCATTCTAAGGAATATTCAGAATAACATTTTAAAATTACAGCTGACTTAGAATTTAATCGTTATAATAATAAAACGCTTTTCACCTTCATAATACTTATACCACTTTTCTATGTAGAAACTGAGTTGATTTACTATTGTTTTAGAACAGCATCTGACCAGCACATACAAAATGAGACATGTACAAAAGTGTTTAAATACGGTGATAGACAAAATATCGAATAGCAACATAATTACCGATATCGGCTGTCATCAGAAACCCAGTACTAGATCAGCAAACGCAACGGAATTCGCGCGGGACGCTCAGGTTGCACTAGCAGATACTGGCAGGGCTGCCACAAGTATACAGGGCCGACTTCTCCCGATTAATTCGCAACTACCCACTCGAATCGATAATTACTACGCGACTAACTCGTTCCGCAATCAGACAGCTACTGCGAGCTACCGCCGTAAAACCGAACAAGCGAATGAAATCAAACCCTACAAAGGCCAGCGACGAAGGAAAAACAAAAACAGACATAACCTCGAAAAAACAAAATTATCATAAACGAAGCCATATGAAATTCAAATGCACAGGATCTAGGACATCACGACGGTCTTAAATCACGATAAAAATCAAAATTACTCACGTTCCGCTTCATCCTTTTCGCTATCCGCATCTGGTTCAATTTTCTTTTTGTCTGGATTCGAAATTTCTTTTTTCACTTTGGCTTCGATTACCCTAATTCTAGACATATTACGGTAACTATAATACTATGTTTAGATTCTAAATATGATTATAGGACGGGGTTCATAAACAGTATAAGGAATAAATAAAATATATTAGTTTTCAATCGTCGAGACTAGCTAAGTAGCTACGCTAGCTAGCCTAAATTTGACGTTTATTTTTTTCTTTCCATTACTTTCAACAGGCATAGTGTTGCATTCAGCGTGTATTCAGCTTTGCCTCTAGCAACCCAACAACATTAAAAACTCTCCTGCAAAATGTAAATTGATTTTGGGGAAATGTGGGCTACCTACATTTTTAAATTATAAATATGATATGATTCAGATTTCTTATGTCGATCGATTTCTTTCCCTGTAGAGTGTTGATGCACACATTGGGCTTGATACACTGAAAAAAATTGCTTCTGTTATAAAATGTGATGTAATAAAAGTCTAACTTAATCATAGTTCGCAGTACATATTAGGGCACGGGAAATTTCAATTACGATTGCTCAATCTCTTTCTAGAGTGATCGAACCAGGAGGTAAATTCGAAATTCGTAATTCGGTCTTCGTCTATTGCTTTCGACGTACAGATGTAGAAATTCTAGTGCATAATTGTTTTCCTTCGTATTTTTACGGAAACGTACGAACGCGTCTTGCTATTTCAGTCGGTCACAGTACAAAAAGTACTGAGGTTGACTGAAGTAGCATGACACGTTCGTACGTTTCCGTGAAAATACGAAGGAAAGCAATTATGCACTACATCTGTACACGTAACTTAAAAAAGTGAGTGACTGGGCGATCCGAAGGTCAAATTTTGTGCCTCACCCCACTCCACACCATACTGGACATGGACCTATGATGGACACTACACTCGATTCTATTTTTACAGATAACGGTTATTCATTTGTTTTGCTACGATCAACTTATGACCGTGTACAAGTACGCTTTAATTAGGGAGTTATAAGAGCGTGTTTCAAAAAAAGTGTACCACCCAGTTTTAGGCTGTCCCCTGTGTTTGAAGTCCAATAAAAAGTAAAACTTATATGTGGCTGATTATTTTAAGGTTTGTTACGCATTAATACATTTTAAAGCAGTTAAATTCCATCAATCATTTTACTAATATTTAGCGTATTATTTAAATAATGACCATTTTAAACACAAACATGTCACTTTTCGCGAAGCGATTCTGAAAATATTTTGTACTAGGTTAGCATAACTTTTTGGTGGTTTTAAAATAATTTCTGAGTCGCGCGATTGCACCAGTAGTTTATAATTTAAGTCCTATGCTTATTTAAATACAATTTGATTTCCTAAAAATATAATAAATGTGGTACCGACCGGCCACGTCGAGTTTATCACGGCTAAAATGACTAGATGAAAAATTGTACTTTTTTAGTCTTCGAAATGACAACATCATCCTTTAATTCAACCGATCGCCATTTAAAATAAGATAGTAGTCGAGTAAAGCTAACGTGTTTTGAGCCGTGCCATCGGATTTGAGACATATTTATCTACTGATCAGGTAAGATTTTCATCATTTAACTGTTTTCAGAAGATTTACAATATTATAATGTAACGTTATTTACATTTGGTAACAAACGTAGGTAAAATTTTTAGTCAGAATATAGTTTCGAGTATGAAGTGGGACGAGAACGTCACGACGACTGACTAGTAAAGTCGTAAAACCGAATCAATAAGGCTGAGACTACACGTCATGTAGCCCATTTAAATGTTTACTGACTGGTAAAAAAGGCGACACGTATTCTTTAAGAATTTAAGTGGGAGATTAACGAAAACACGTTTTGTTCAGGCGACATTTATTTTGAGTCAACAACAGTTGCTAAGGTAACATAAAGATACTAGAAAAGCATAGACATGCATAATGCTACCTTCTTAACAGTATTTACCTAATATTACCTATAAAACTGCAAAATGTTATAATCTATTAGGGCTTCTAAACAAATATACCAAATTTTATAGTATGTAGGTATGTATGTGCATTGCAACCTTTTGAACCGCTTTGTGCGCGCCGCGGCGGCTTCTTTGTTCCAATTGTGACGACACATCAAAGCATGCAAACTATTTGGACGAACGAACTATACGTATTTACTGACTGACTATTAATCGGAAGTCATAACCACAGAATAATATCGAGTATAGTAACATGGTCATAACAACCAACACTAAACATCTTTAGACATAGCTTGGACACTTGGACATATCCTTACAATATGAGACCATAGTTGTCCTATCCATTAACCTACCTCCAAACAGGAGTGTTCGCATAGTCATGTTCCGGTTTGGGGATAAGACAGCCGGTGTAATGACTAGCATAGAGGCATTCCATCTTGGTCCTCAGGGTTGGCAACGCATTTGCAGTCTTAGGCCCGTATTAATAAACTGATCTCAATTCTAATGCTCATCTCGAGATGCGTCAAAAAGGACAGTGTTCTATAGTTTGGTGTTTACTTTGACGTATCTTGTCGGGCCTTACAGTCAAGGTGAGTTTATTAATAAGGCCCTAAGGCTTGCACTCTTGTGAATGCGAATGTCTATGGGTCACAGTTTCCACTTACCATCAGGTGGCCTGTGTCGTTTGCCTTCTCTATGCCATTAAAAAAACCTAACTATTGTGTCAACAACCGGTCAGGTATTTAAAGTCCATGGGAGTAGCTATAAATAACTCGACATTGGCGAAATACACCTAAATAGGAGTGAAAGACATTCATTAAAATTAGAATTAGAATTAGAGTAATTTATTAAACCATTGATGGTGTATCGTTGTTTCATGTGCAATTTTTTCCGAAATGTATGATAATCCTCTTAACACAATTAAATCATTTACGTGTTTCTTCATAGTTTAGTAGCTAAGTTAGCTTTTAAAACGGTCGTAAACTGTCGTATTTTCCACAGTGCAAGTTTAATTTAATGATTTGTCGTAAAATACATAATCTGCAAGCAATTAAATATAATTTCATAAACTATCATTGTCTCTTTATAATATTTAAATATAAACATCATCAATCATGTGATATTAGAAATAAGTATAAATTCAGATGAGTGGTACACTTTTTTTTTGAAAACGCCCTTTTGTCAAGTTTTTTTTTATTGTTCATTTTCTGTCAGCTGTCAGTGATTAGATTATTCTTTTCTATTTTGTACAGGTTCCCTTGGTTCCCTGATCATGTTCTTCTTTTTTAGTTGCGGGCCTATTTCTCGACCTTAGCTCTGCCTTTGACAGTGTAGACCATGATATACTCTTGAAAAAACTCGATTTTTATGGTTTTAGGGGAACTACCTATAAGCTCTTGCAAAATTATCTTAGTAACCGAAAACATTTCGTGGAGAAAAAAATATTGACTTATATACTAACTCAATCTTGACTTGTTAATGTTAAAAGAGGGGTCCCCCAGGGCTCGATTCTGGGACCTATTTTGTTTATCATATTTACAAATGACATGTGTAATTACATTTGTGACAACGTACCCGAATGCCGTTTAACGTTATTTGCAGATGACACCAGCGCAATCGTGTCTGCAAACAGTATATCTGAGCTCGTGGAGAGGACAAAGTATGCGCTGGTGGCATTTCATTATTGGTTCGACATTAACAATTTGAGACTGAATACTACAAAAACGCAAATCATGTTATTTAAGAATAAGTCAAAAAAAACTGATACCCTGAACGTAATTATGAATGGAGCTAGAATAGATGTGGTCGATTGTGTAAAATTGCTTGGGGTACGCATTGATTCAGCATTAAACTGGAAGCAAGAGCTGGATTCCATCCAAAGCTCCATTCATTCAGCTTGTTACGCTCTGAGAAGCCTTAGTGGAACAACTCAAGATAGTATACTACGCACTAGTTGAATCCAAATTGCGGTACAGCATTATGTTCTGGGGAAATAGCTAAATGTACAATTTAAACAAAGCTCTGGTTGCACAGAAAAGAACGATACGGTCTATTTTGCGTCTTCCTCAGTGGGCCTCCTGTAGAGAACACTTTTTCTTTTTTGGTATTCTAACAATTCCTAGCTTATATGTACTTGTCTTACTCACTGCGTTTGTGAAAATATATCGAAATATGAGTCTTGGTGAGGAACAAAAGTTGCGCTTACTTTACGCACCAAAAATTTCAAGCCTAGTTTTTGTCCAAAGCTCAAGATAGAACAGCATTGCACTAGGAACCAGACAATAAAAAAGTTTAATAAACTTCCTATTAATTTAAAAATAGAGTCTGTCTAATGAAAGCTGAACCTGGATTTTTCTTGGCTGACGAGTCTGGCAACACTATTTATGTCGTAATATGTCGTTTGGACTTTGTTGTTGTTAGAAACTTGTCAATTCGAGATCTAAATTGATAAAAATACGGAGTAATCATGCCGTCGACGATAAGAGGCGGTGTCCGGGAGATCCTGTATACTATTATACAGAAGTACAAAGAAAAACAAGAAGTAAGAAAAGCATTATTGATGCAAAAAATTAATTGTTTAGTTACGGTGACCAAATTTATAGGTTAGTACGGCTTTAGTACGGCATGTTCATTTTGATACTTCTTATTTCTCTATGTGCAATCCTAAGTTTAATTTACCTTTTTCTGTCTATTATAGGTACGATAAGATTAAGAAATTAAATGAAATTAAATTCGTTTCAGAAAACCTGGACGTGCACGTTGACAAAAGTGTGCTGGAAAACGTAAAGCAGCTGAAAGAGGTTGAGGAAACTGAGTTAGCCTGCCAGACTCAGACGAAATATTTGGAAGAAGTATCTTCAATGACCGGTAATTACTAAAATTATCATTGTCTTTCCCTATATAATAGGTGTAGGTACCTATTGTCTGTCCCTATATCATGTTGAATCTCTTAGCATTCACAATTTTATTAAATTAATTTAATAGACAGATGATTAATGTAACTGACACTCATAGTTTCAATAAAACAATAAGGAGGTGTTTAGTTAAAAGATATCATAAACATATTATTTGATATGTATTTTCTGTGTGCGGAGCAAACAGCATTTTGTTGTTTATGAACCAAATGTACACTGTACAGTCGATTTCATAAATATGTGTACACTTTAGTACCTTATCTATTTATTTAATGTCATTTTTGATCGGCCAGATATAAAAGATGTTCGGGTTATATGAGTCTTCCTTGTTCTTAAACCGTTGCGATTAGAACCTCACCGATGCAATTTCATTTCACCTAAACCCAAATGTTTTTAGGGCTGTCGGACTGTACAATGGGGCTGTACTGCGCAACCACACAATGTATTTCTAAATGGTGTTCTGTTTATTTAACACTTTCTTTCTTCTTACAGATATCAGTGTTTCATCTTTAAAAAGAATAAGTAATGAGGGAAAATTAAACAACGGTGTCTTTAGTACTCCCGGAAAAAAGCGACCTCACACGGCCACGGTGTCTAATTTGGATAGCTTTGACATCCAAGCTATCCGAAATAAAATAAATGAATTTTATATTGTAAAAAAACAAGTGCCTACACTCAGATGGCAGAGTTGAGAGAAAGCATCGGTTTTACCGGATGCCTTGAGACTTTACGCCGAATACTAATGGCAAATGGATACGAATTTAAACAAAATACTGAACAACATTCGATACTTATTGAGCGTTTTGACATAGCAGCTTGGCGACACCGCTACCTAAGGACTATTGCATCAAAACGTGCTGAAGGTAAAAAAATAATATACCTGGATGAGACTTACGTTCACCAGAACTACAAAACAAAAAAGTCGTGGCAGGGGCCTTCCACCCAAGGTGTAGTTGGCAATATCTCAGCTGGAAAACGATTTATTATTGTTCACGCTGGATCAGAAGATGGTTTTGTGCCTAATGCTTTATTAACGTTTAGCACAAAATCAATCAAAGCAGACTATCACCATGACATGAACGCCACAAATTTCAATAAGTGGTTACGTGAGAAGCTTATTCCCAACTTGAGTGAACCAAGTGTCATTGTCATGAACAATGCTAGCTATCACACGGTGCAAATTAATAAGGTACCAAATACCAACACCCGCAAAGCCGAAATAAAAGAGTGGCTGCGTTCTAAACAAATTGATTTTGAAGAATATTATACTGTACCAGAACTTCTTGTCTTGGCACATAAACACAAAGCAGACCCAATCTATGAAGCCGATGAAATTCTAAGGGAGCACGGTCATGAGGTTTTAAGACTTCCGCCCTACCATTGCGACCTTAACCCCATTGAAATTGAAAAAATTATTAAAGAGTCTTTTGACAGCATAACACCGGAGCATTGGAAGAAAATGACTAATCATGTGCTTAATATTGAAGCTCAGTACAAAACCAGGGATGGAATAACTAAAGAACTAGAATCATTCATTATAAGTGTCCGTGATGATGACAGCACTAGTTCAGATGAATCATTAGAAATAGAGTATTTAGAATCTGATTTTAATTACAGTTCCTAGAGTCTTAGGGTATCATCTGAACTGGAACTACTGGAAGGTTCACCATCACATACACTTATTATGAAGCTTTCCAATTGATTAGTAATTCCATCCTTTTCCTTGTATTGGTTTTCGACATAGGTCATGGTCTGTCATCTTCTTCCATGCATTACATCAAAGGATTCCTTTAGATTTTTTTCAAATTCTGACGCCGATTTACCTATATTTTTGCTACCCACTTTTCGTTTTACAGTATTCCAAATGAGCTTGATCTGGTTTAGATCGCATTGGTAAGGTGAGAGTGTGAGCACTTCATGTCATGACCACTAGCTTTAGGAATTTTATCTGCCTCATAAATACTCGTGAACGGGTGTTGTCAGTGGGGTCCTGTCTGTTCACGCTTTCAAGAACCTGTTTTCCAGTTAGTTATTTTAGTTATCGTTCCTGACGTAGAGACCTCGTCATGTTGTTCTCCTAGTCACTATTTTTAATTTACTCAATGTTATTGAGCGAACATTTGTAACGACTAAGTTTGTGTTGTTAGAAATAATTATTAATTACTTTACTACCTTGTAATGTTACTTTTAAGAATAATTGTATTTTATGATTGGAAAAAATGATCTGCTGGAGTTTCTTGCGGCGCTTCTTCTCCAAGATATAATTGTCGTTAGATAGAGGTGTAAGGGTGATGAGAATAATGTTACCTCTAATTACTTTATTAAAAAGGTTGAATATAATATTCCTCATCATCATTGTTTTATTATGCTGTGTGCGACACAGACGAAAACCTCTCGTATCAATGAAATCTATCAACAGCACGACTAGCACAAGTTGCTCGTGACTTGTTTGTCGCTCGGATCTCCCTTACTATCTAGTCTGTTACGATAGAGACGCACAGAGCGACAAGCGAGAAAATACAACTTGTGCTACACGTGCAGATCACTATATTTTCATGTCAAATATATTTCGAAAAACCAAATGTGCTCCAGTCACTGTCATCGTATTTTACCTAAAGTGCTTTTCATCAAAATATAGCGCTCGTAATAATATATATGAAAATATAGTACGCGTTTCCTCTTCCTTTGTGCCCACCAAAATAAATAAAATAATAAAAGTATCAATATCGTTTATTCCTTCATTGATCGGTAATACCATATCAAGATTTTTTGAATTTGCCGCTTTTTCCCAGGTTCAGCTTTCATTAGACAGACTCTATCTTAACTAATGTATTCATTTTTTGTCAACTAGGTACTTAAGACAAAACCTCTATTTATTGATATTTGATTTGGTTTTTCACTCGATTAAACTCGATTGCTGTTATATTTTTATAAGCAACCTGCGCTGGTCTTGTTAATTATGCTTTGATTTTCTTTGAATGTTATGAATTTTCTATTAGTCTCTGAAGACTTTCAAACTGGAAGTTCGAAGTTACGTTAGCTCCATCCCTTTCTCTCGATCTAGTCTCGAATGACGAGTGACAGAGGTGGAACTAATGTAACTTCGATTTTCAAAATAGGGTCTCTGTCATAATTAATTAATCACTCACATCTATCAACAACAATCACTACATCGTTACATTTTTTACATTATATTACATAGACTTTGATCTGTCGAAGAATTTTTCGAAAAGTTAAATATTCAATGACGATTTGTTTACTTAAAGATTTCTTTTTCTATGTGCGGGAACGAAAAGTTCTCGTCTCTATTCTGTAAATGACATGATAACCCTGAGCCCCTACTATGCGAATCATAGTTTGGAGTTACGTTAGTTCTATCCCTTTCTCTCAATATAGCTTCGAATGAAAAGTGACAGGGATGGAGCTGACGCAACTTCGAACCTCGATTTTCCAAGTAGGGCCCCGGACTGCACTGTGTATGAGACTGCACTACACCTAGGTACTTACTGTATGTACTTAATTTGCATTGATCGGTGAATTATTTATTAGATCTGTGGTGAATTAGAGATTGATTGCTTTGCCTTATTATCTCCAAATATAACATCAAAAGAAATCCGGGCTGTAAGTATTTGGTTTTACTTATTTGTTCCAGTTATCGGTCGGCAATAATACACTGCGTACCGCGTAGGTACTATCATAAACATTCTTATTTAAAAGATTGTATGTGCTTGGGACAGCTTTCAAGTTGGCCAAGCGGCCAAGTCCGTTAAAAATCATTACTTACCCACAACTTACCGGAACCAGACGTGGTAAAATTAAAATTTGTTTGTTATTATTTGATACAATTTAATCTTTCTTGTGATCATTATCAACGCAGAAACAAAGAGTGAAGGTATTTTTATTCTTGCTTGGGTTACATAGGACTTTTCATTAATCGATTAATACGATAGGGGCCACAGTAACAAGTACAGTCGTCATCTAATCGAGTCCAGTCTGAAGGGTCTTATTTTTATAAGGATGAAAAATGGGTTCTAATAAAATTCAAGATTTTGACCTTCCTGGGATGGGGGTTTAGAAAATCGTGACTCCATTTTGAATTGAAAGAGCCAATATAATTCTTTTTCTTTTCTCTCATCAAGGCTGTCTTAAACTGTGCTACGGATAAAATAATTAGGGACCCTTTTGGAAAGTAAAGGGCGACGGGGGGCTATTTCCAGTAGTCCGCACCCCGTAGTCCGCAGTGCGAACTACTGGGAATAAAAATTCCCACTAGTCCGCACCTCCGGCAAGTGGGAAAATCAAAATCCCAGTAGTTCGCAGTGCGAACTAAGGGGTGCGGACTACTGGGAATAGCCTGCACCGGGACCTGTTGATCTTGTGAGGGATCAACGGGCCCCGGTGCCCTTATGGTAAAGACTAGAGGGTGGAATTTTAATAGCAAAAATCAAACTTAATAGAGTTGGAATGTTACATTTTAGCTACTTTTCCAGCTATCTACAAGTTTTATCTTTTTCTATATTACTGACTTAACATTAACCTCTGATTAGTGAGCTGACCATTTGACCTCTTTGAGTAGGGCATTGCATGGCCATTAGAAGTAAATCTCAGGGCAGTTAACCGATATATCTGCCACTAGTCTTTTTGCAACTAATTCACATACCATAAAATGTATCAACGGGGCCATTTTCAACATTGAAAGATGGTGGATGTGTAATTTGTTTTAATTTTGTATTTTTGTGTATTTAGGTGCTCAAAGTTGTATTCTGTTAGTGATTTGTTCTTTTTATGCCATTATGTTGCACAGTGATGGAACACTTGAATTATTTTGTGGATCTGGTATCTTACTTCTTGTTTCAAGAGGACTTGCAGTGGTACAGAGGTTAAAACTGTCTTGACCTCTGTCCTACATATCACCGTACAACGTTGAGAAGATTGGATTGTATTTTATAGCTATATTGATTTATACTTATATACCCCGTGTTTTTTTTTATTTACGATAACTTCGGCATATTACTAGGTATATCCATAGAAACTAAATGGTAGATTACATTTTTAAATATTGCAGAAAATTATTTTTTTCAGTTTAGAACAAAATAATGAAATCTTTTATCTTTGGCCATTCTAAAAGGCCCTATAGAGTTAACTAATAATCAGTGTCAAATACGTCTATGTTGGCGTGACATACACACCCAAAGTAAAGATAACACTTAACAGGTACAAGATCGCTTGGCTCGGCGGTAAGTGTCTTGCTTACTGTGCAATTAGATGTGCATTCCCAGATGTGTCACTTGTACGTTTTGTTTTTTTTTGCGTTTTTGGTATAATTGTCTACTATTCAACAATAATGTGTGTATCATACTTATAGAATTTTATTTAAAATGTAGATGAATGCCCGCAAAAAAAAAAAGTATCAAAACAATGAGCATAAAAACCAATGTGCATATCTTCAACATATTTCACAGTAAGTAATGTTTAGAAATCGTTCAAGCGGGATGGTCTGCAGACCATAAGTTATCACAAAGAACGACATCACCTGCTGTTAAACAACAACTTTTCGAGTGTTAGACTCTACAAATAAACACACGAGCACTCTTAACACAAGATTAGCAAAGCAAAGAATGATATTGTGGGTGGCCGAGGCAGAAAAAACAAGAGCTTTGGAATAGTCAATTACGTACCTCAAAAAAATATTTTCCTAACACAGCACCAAATTTGGTCAGAGTACGTATCTTTATGACTTTTCATTTAATAATTTAAAACTTTTTGTTCCTGTTGAAAACTTGAAAAATAAAACTGAAAAATAAAACTGAATCTCTGAAATAAAACTAATGTAAATAATTTTCAAAACGACCACCTTCATGCTCTATACAAATTCAAATCAAATTCAAATTCGTTTATTATTGCATGTCATATTACAGGTGATATAGATGGAATTACATGGAAGGTATACATATGACACCCTGCAAGGGCGTAGCAACTTAGGACAGTAGGGCTAGTACCTAATTATTAGAATAAAATATTAACTACGAACCTAACCTAACCTAGGTGTAACCTTGTGCGTATCTGACGATTTAAATTGACTTCGGTAGCACGCATGTCATCAGCTACTTCCCGAGTTCTTAAGAGTAAATCTTCCCGTGTATGAATAGGTTTTGCATATACACGCTCTTTAAGAGTTCCCCAGACGTAAAAGTCCAGGGGCGTTAAATCCGGAGACCGAGGACACCAAGCAAGGGTTGGGCTACCGCGTCCAATCTACCGCCCCGTGAAATGGTTGTTTAAATATTCGCGTACGCAAAGAGCAAAATGTGCAGGTGCCCCATCATGCTGAATCCAATGTGTTCGTAGTGTTTCTAATGGTATTTCTTCGAAGTAATCCATAGAATGAAGAGATTGTAAAAATTCCAAGTAATTTTCACCATTCAGTCTGCTTGGAATTTCTACAGGACCTATGAGCTGATTGTTTAAAATTCCTGCCCACATATTAACAGAAAACTCATGCTGGAAGGAAGACTCTCCGGCTAGTTTCGGGTTGTGCTCAGACCAATGATGTAAGTTTTTAGAATTAACTATTCCTGCTCTTGTAAATTGTGCCTCGTCCATCCACAATATTTTCCGGATGATTTGTGGATCTTCTGTCAAAAGTGCGTTCATTCGTTGGCAGAATGCAATCCGTGAAAAGTTGTCGTGTGGCAAAAGGCCTTGCATTTTGCGGTAATAGTATGGATGTAGACCATACCGCTTCCGAATTCTCCAAACTTTATCGTGACTCACGTTGTAAATACACCCTACACGTCTTGTTGACAAGGTCGGATCTTCTATTATTAAGTTCATGATCCCGTCTTCATCCTGCACTCTTAAATTAATATCTCTTTCGTGAGGAGTTTTCTGTAAGCCCAGTTCTCTAAATCGTCGGTGTAACTGTAACAATAATAATAACGGTTTGTTCAACATAAAATAAGAACTAATGAATGAAGGGATAAAGTAATCAATTAGAGATACTTACATTTATGAATGTATGAGGGTTAGGTGTCCGTCGGTCGGGACAACGCCGCCTGTATTCCCGTGCTGCTTCAGAAGCGTTGCCGTTACATAGGCGGTAAATAAAATGCATCTCAGCTTCTTCTTCAGGACGGAAATTATAACGTGGCATTTTTTATTATTATTATTATGATTCAATTCAATTTTATTCCTACGACAATTCCGTGACATTGTCACTTTAGATTGACGCGTATACAAACCTAACAATTGGAAACTCTTTACTCATAAGTATTAAAAGAAAATTGTTGTTATCAATTAAGAGCCTTTTACACTAGTTTAACGTGATTAAATGATAAAATTTAAAAATTAAATATCTTTAAAACCGTTAGACTTATCATTTGTCTGTCTTCGGGAAATTAACTTTGACCTAAAGAACGTTCCCTTAAAGTTATCGTAAATCAAAAAAAACACGGTGTGTACTGGTAAAATCACTTCAATGTGGAAACGCCATATCTCGCGGTAGTAGCTGTTAAAGTTGCCGCGGGGCAAAGAAAAAATAATAATGTTCTTTTGCAATACTGTCTTAGACACATTCAGCAAATGGTCATGAAGGTGCGCATTGACTTGAAGGGTGACAGTTCAATGACGTGTGCCCTATATGTTATTGTCTGTTATAGATCTCTGGGAGCTTTTCTCTTCAGTCTTGAGAACTTCGAATTACTTTGCATCAACTGCATTGCAAGTATGTTTGGGTGATTATGTATTTTTCCCTTGTAGGATTTCATTCTGTGACTCATCTCTTCTATAACTGACCTGATTTTTAGGTCATGGTGTAACTGTTTATTTGTGACAAACCAAGGAGTGTTAGTTATCATTTGAAGAATCTTTGACTGGAATATTTGTTGTATCTCTACATTTGAGGTTGATGCGGTTCCCCATAACTGAACACCATAGTACTCCATATTGGCTTTAGGATGGATTTGTACAAGAGCATTTGGTTTAACCAAAGACACCTGGGACTTTCTCTCGAAGTGCCAGTACATTTTTCTAAGTTGCATGCCTAGCTTTTCATTTCGTGAAAATGTGTTTTTACAACAATCTAAGATATTTGGCTTCATTTCCTTGAGGAATTTGCGCTCCATTGGGTGTTACTGGAGGACAGGTGGCACGTCTTGTGGTAAAGGTTACCGGTACTGACTTGGGCTCATTTGCTAATATACAGGGCGTCCCACGGCCATGCCACATGGAAGGAAAGTACCTTAAATATTGTAGATGGAACATTTTACTCAAAGAAGTTTAAAAAATGACTGACTGCTGAGTTTCTTGCGGCGTTTCTTCTCAGCAGTGGTCTCCTCTTGGGAAGCGCTGGTAGTATCTTGACGTGTAAAAGTGCCCGAGCGGCCTACTTACTAAATAAATTTCTTTTATCTTTTATCTTTTTTATCTTATCGAAGACATTATTTGAATTTAAAAAACAATTTAAACTGCATTCATAGATATTTAAATAATTACATGGTTGAACCGGGAATCGAACCCGTTACACGAGAAAAATAATTACCCTGTAGCTTTATCATACCGATCGAAAGGCTTCATCATAAGGATTATTTTTTGTTAAATAAAATAGTGTCAGAAATAAAAGGAAGACCATGAATTTTAACATTTGATGCGAAATTTGTTCAGAAAAATGAAATGCTGACATTGCCGTAAGGACATACAACTGACATTATCATAAATACCTATTACTAATAAATGTACTCACTTAAGAAGTACGCATCATTTCCCTATTATAATTTAAGTGCATGATAAAATGATAAAGAGATACGTAATTAATAGGTACCGGTGCGAGTTTGTATTCAACAGGAAGGGACTCATTTTGAGCATTGGATAAATTGATTAATTTTGTATTAAAAATGTTAAAATTAATGGTCTTCTTTTTATTTCTGACACTATGTTATTTAACAAAAAATAATCCTTATGATGTAGCCTTTCGATCGGTATGATAAAGCTACAGGGTAATTATTTTTCTCGTGTAACGGGTTCGATTCCCGGTTCAACCGTGTAATTATTTAAATATCTATGAATGCAGTTTAAATTGTTTTTTAAATTCAAATAATGTCTTCTTTCAGTAAAATGTTCCATCTACAATATTTAAGGTACTTTCCTTCCATGTGGCATGGCCGTGGGACGCCCTGTATGCTAGGTTTTCAGTCAATTTGTTATGTTATCTGAATACTCTTGAAGAATGGTGCTTGCTTGCGTTGGATTTTCGTGGGTTGCTAAAGCTGCCGTATCATCTGCAAAGGAGCCGATTATTACCCCTTACGAAAGAGGTAAGTCTGGGGCACTCCAGTTTGTATTTTATACAGGGAGGTGACTTCTTCTCCTTGCTTGCAAAGAAATGCCTATCCGTAAGGTAGGATTTAAATGAAGAAGGAAGGAAGGAAGATGTGGTAATTTGAGATTGAGATATACTTTATACAATAAGCATTCGCGCCAAATTCTGTCGAATGCCAGTGTCAAGAAAGGAGGGGATAGCAGTATTCTATTATTTTCAAAGGTCTTGTGTATTTGCTCTACAAGTCAGTGGATCTGTTCTATGGTGCCATGTTTTGGTGAGTACAGAATGTAGACGTTTTAGAAAAATGCTTTCAATGACTTTGGATATGATTGGTAGCAGGCTAATCGGTCGATACGATGATACTTCCTCAGGGGGTTTTTCAGGTTTAAGTATCATTATTATTTGCGCCACTTGCCATTGTTGCGGGATGATACCTCTCACAAGAATGCAGTTAAATTGTTGCATTAGAATCTTTTTTTTTCTTGTGTTAATCTGCGATCATTCGGTTCGCCTAGACTATGAGCAGATGAGTTAAGTGGAGTAAGGGTAAGGCAGCTGACATACAAACTATATTTGTGTTACAAAAAAGGGCCATTCGTTCTATTTATAATTTAAATTCCCGTGACTCATTAAGAGAACTTTTTAAAGAAATTAATATCTTAACTGTAGCGTCTCAATTTATTTACGAGAATATTATTTATGTTATTAAGAATTTAGATTCGTTCACCAAAAACTCAGATATACATAATTTAAATACTAGAAATAAAAATAAAATAGCTATTCGAAAATTCCGTGTCCGTAAAGTATATAAATCATTTGTTGGTCAATGCATTCATTTCTATAATAAATTACCTGAAGTAGTTTTAAAGTTACCCTTTCCAGCACTTAAAAATATTTGAAAAGGTCGTTAATGTCTAAAGCGTATTATAGGGTCGAGGACTATCTAACAGACAAAAATGCATGGCCTACACCCGAAACTTAGTCAATAGTAATTTGTTCAAATGCAAAGGCTTTATCCTGCTTTTTCTTGTCTGGGGGACACCGTTGATGCAGGAAAACATATCGAAACTTTTATGTGGTCATCTTGCACCATCTCATATACACCTATATAAGTAGGTAGTTGTAGTTATTTTATTTTATTCTTTTCTATCTTTCTCTCCCGTAAGATTTTTGGCATGTTTTCCTGCTGAACTACTGTTATTTGATATTATATTTAATTTAATACTTGTAGCTTTATATAATGCTAGATTAAGTTGTACATACCATTGTAATATGCAATATGAAATAAGTTTAAAAAATGACTGACTGCTGAGTTTCTTGCGGCGTTTCTTCTCAGCAGTGGTCTCCTCTTGGGAAGCGCTGGTAGTATCTTGACGTGTAAAAGTGCCCGAGCGGCCTACTTACTAAAAAAATTTCTTTTATCTTTGTCTTTATTGATTTTCTCGGAAAATAGAGCCACTGTCCATGAGCCATTGCACTTCAAATATGGAACACATCACCTCTTTTGAGCCTCTTGATCGGGTTTGGGGTCAACAAGTCTTTCGATAGTGGTTTGGGAAAGAGTTAGAAAAGTGTTTGCTGTATTTGAGTCTCTTGATCAGGTTTGGGGTCAACAAGTCTTTCGGTAATGGTTTGGGAAAGCGTTAGTAAAGTGATTGCTGTAGTTGAGTCTCTTGATCAGGTTTGGGGTCAACAAGTATTTCGATAGTGGTTTGGGAAAGCGTTAGTAAAGTGATTGCTGTAGTTGAGTCTCTTGATCAGGTTTGGGGTCAACAAGTCTTTCGATAGTGGTTTGGGAAAGAGTTAGAAAAGTGTTTGCTGTATTTGAGTCTCTTGATAGGGTTTGGGGTCAACAAGTCTTTCGATAGTGGTTTGGGAAAGCGTTAGTAAAGTGATTGCTGTATTTGAGTCTCTTGATCAGGTTTGGGGTCAACAAGTCTTTCGATAGTGGTTTGGGAAAGCGTTAGAAAAGTGATTGCTGTATCACGAAATTCTTGTAAAATTTTGTGGTAGGGAGCCAGAGTGGGGTAGGCAGAGCTACAGAATTACCATCACTCTAAAAACTTATAGTTAATTCTGTAACCACAATTTGCACTAACAGATCAGTTTACCAGTGTATTATATTACGGAATTGTGTATAGTTATTTCTTTTCCATGCCATGAGATATTGCAAGAAACTAGAAAACCTATTGTCGTTCTTAACTGCTTTAAACTCACGTGAATGTGTATTACTTACTCATTTTGTGGGTTTTAACACAATATTTTATAAGTTGCTTTAACCTTATATACGTAGAGCACTATATTGTTGAATTATTTTCGTTGTAAGTAAGAAAAGGATACTTCTTTATCAAATTGTTTATTGTTTTTCATATTTGGATTAACCATTTTTCACATGCTGTAATATTGTTTGTTCAGATTCTAAGTTTGACACATTCTTTTTATAGAAATTATTTCACAAAATCATATAATAATAATATGTAATAATCAGACATAGAAATCCTTGGGGCAAAATTTTATGACTGGTAGGGAGTTCCTATATCGATAAACTAATTATCATGATGATCAATCGTATCATTGGCAGTCTGAATAGGAACAGACTTTACCAAAGCTTACTTATTTAAATATGACATCTTCACATAACACCGAAACATGTATAAATGATTAGTTGCTCTCACTGGAGGACACACTCTGCTGGACATGACTCGCAAAATACATCTGCTAATAGTAAAAAAAAAAAACTGATTGCTGATATTCTGAAGAAAAAATAATAATATGATCATCGAGTAGGTAATGAATGACATTTATTAAAAGTAGGGAAATAGTATTTTTATAATGCTGGTTGAAACTCGGCTAGCCTAGCATAATGCGCAATTCACACAGCGCACCCGCTCCCGCCCGCTGTGTGAATTGCCCTTAAGAGCTTAAGAGATTTAGTTCTGTTCTGTTTCTCAACCTTATAGAAAAGTTTAAGGAAATATTTGTATGGAACCTTAAAATTTCCTTGTTAGTGAGTTTACTGATTCGATTGTTAACCGACCTGTTTTAATTTCAGGTAAGAATACATAAAGGTTGCACTGAAACAATTTGCCACCATGTCCTCCCTCGTGGAACTGATGGAGACACTTAGCACCACCCGATATGACATAGGTTCTTCTCACTGGGTAGATGTGACCCACATAAACAAACCGAACAGCTTCTACGTGAGACCAACTGCCTACAGAACACACCTGTCAGGTCTCGAAGCCTATGACGAGCCTGTTGAAGATTCCAAATTAAAACTGGGAAGCACAGTTATATTTCAAACACAAAAGCTCAAACGCTATATAAGAGGCCAAATACATGCTATAAAAGAAGAGAAAGGAAACCTGATTTATGAGTTATTCGCTCTTGATTATGGATTTAAAGAGTGGGTATCAAAGGATAAGTTAAGAAATCCAAAGCGTGATGGCATGCCAGCGTTGGCATTGCACTGTGAACTAGCTGACTGCCAGCCTAAAGGCAATGAATTTGATGAAAAAGCGATTGAAGCCATGATATTTTATGTTGGAGAGGAGCATGCTAAAATTATTGTGAAAGGCAGAACAGCGGATAAAGTGGTAGTGGTATTAATAAACACATGCCCAGATGATATAGCTACTTTGATGGCATTGACAGGGTACACCACACTTGGTTATGGGGGAAACATTATCAGTCGGATGCCAACAATGCATCAGCCAAAGTTATTTTTCACATATAAAAAAGTGAAAGAAGGAGAACGCTACCCTGTTAGAGTCGAGTCAGGGAACTCCTTGAAATCTTTCTATGTAAGTCAGATCAGTGAGTATAATGAGTTTATCGCTTCGTACAGTGATTTTTCTATGTATGTCAAAAGGGAAAAACCGTGTAGCCCTGAGCATTTTAAAGTTGGCAATGCCCTTGCTGTTTACAACGGGTATAAGTATGAGAGAGCGGTTATCAAACAGGTTTTAGTGCCTGAAGAAAAGGCGGTTGTTCAGCTTGTGGATTCCGGGAAAATTGTTAATATTGACCGTAAAGCTCTCCAGTTGAAAGAGTTATCCAGAGAATATTATTTTGCGAAGCGTGCACTCGCTATTTACTGCTCGACAGATGAGAAACAAGCCTGGAATAATGGTTTACAGAAATTCTTACATCCAGGATACCAATTCATGATACAAGTGGTGAAAGTGGGGGTTAATCTCGACACGCCAAATATTGTTAACATTTTTAAGATAGGCAGGTAAACTAATTTATTTGTAACTTTTTTTATTAATTGTATAAGTTGAATGAATATGCCAATGATTTAAAATTAAAACTTAACCTTATGTCATTCGAATGTATTACGAATCTAGGGTAACTTTTTAAATGTTTATAGTAAGCAGGGGTCGAACTTTTGGTGCCGATGCAGTAAATTTTCTGCATAAACAGTTATTCTTTCTAAGTTTATTGATTACACAGAAATTGAGTAAACAGTAGCAAATATTATCATCAGGTAATATCACAAAATAAGACTGTTCTTATGTCTTACTAACCTAAGATTTATGTTGAAAATTTTGAAACATAGTTTTTAAACTACTGTACTTATTGCCATTCATACAAGTATATTGACTGAATAAGCCATAGTAATAAATAAAATAAAATTAACTGCTGCTTTAATCCGCATTTTGACTGATTAATATATCTCTGTAATAATTAAACCACCCAGATAGAGTTCAACCCCTGTTAAAAAGTTAGTTTAAATAAGTATGAAATAAAGCCGTTTATTGGCTTGCACACAGCCTAAGATCGCTGATTGCTAATATATACACAATGTGATTCTGGCGGCTATTTATCATATCTTGTGCATTTTGTATTTGCTCATATTTGAGTCACGTAAAAAGGTACATTGTCAATAATATTTAGCCCGCACGTTCGTATAACCTGTGCTGTAGTAGATATGGTCTGCTTGGGTACGAATAGGTTAAGTTTTACCTTATTTAAGTAGTGTGTAAGTATTTATTGTGATTGTTAGTTCGAAACCATATCAACAGATCCTTATAAGGATCATTGAAAGAAGAGGTTCTTATGACTAAATTACTCGTGCTAAAGGTTGTTTTCTTAATTAGTAGGGTTATATAGGGTGTCTAAAGTAACCAATAAAAGACATTGCATTTTAGGGTGTGCTTTGGTAAGTTGTGAGATTTTGATATGCAACAAAGTATTGTAATTGGAAGTTGTGTAGTGTATACGTATTTTGCTAAGGCTTAAGGCTAATGTTTTTCGTAAAACAGGACGGACGAGTCCAATCGGTCGTGATCCTTAGATATTCATTGTGAACTAGCGACCCGTCCTTGCTTCGCTTTCATTTAAATGATAGAAATGAAAGATTAACGAAAAGAAAGGTCTGTTTACGCTAAAGTTTTTATTCAAATCCATTGAGCCATTTAGGAGCCCCCGGGACAAACTTTCAGATGGACAGACTTTAAATGCGAGTGTTTTTTTTTTCTTGGTATATAAAGCAGTTGCACATATAATTTGGCAGTTTATTTTAAGATAACAGATTTTGTACTCGTTGGTGTAGATTAATAGCACCGGAAGATTTTGAGCAGTTTATTTCTTATGAAGTGAGTAAACTAGCTCTTGGTGAATTCGCGTACAAGTCGATTATCGCCATTACCTCGGGAACTGTCCATTTTCCCGGAATAAAAAGTACCAAGTAAAAGGTACCTTATGTCCTTTCTCTGGGTTCAAACTATTTTCATACCAAATATCATCAGAATCAGTTCAGCGGTTTGAGCTTGAACATTTATAATATTAGTATGGAAGTATGAATTTCACTTATAAAGCTTGTTTTAATTTGTAAACGGATGTTTCAGGGTGTCTAAAGTAAGCAGACATTGCATTTTATTGTGTGCTTGGGTAGGATATAATAAGGTGAATATTAAATGATAATAATTATAATAATAATGCATTTGTTTAATGAGCATAAGGTTCCATAGAATTTGGTCGCCGCCCACAATCACCTCCCTTTCTCGCCTTTCCTACCTAAATCTGCATTTTCACTTGCTCAGCTTGAATTCAAACGGTAATTTTTTGTACATTTTTGGCTATAAATCTAAAAGTAGGTACTATCAGTTCAATGAAATCCTGAACATCATTGAACATTGTCACATGACATCATAAAACAATTCTTTGACATTTGTTACGACTTGAATCATAACGACGCAGTTGACACAGTTCTATGGTAGATCAGGGTTCAAAAGGGCTGATATAAATAACAGAAAAAAGAATAGTTTTGAAATGTGCAAATTGAGCCATTTCATACGACAGCCAATTCTCCAAACCACTTTCATTTTTCAACCCCCTACTCTCTAGAGGGGGGGTCTACCCCTTTTCAATTAGGTTTTTTTTTTTACTATACAGATGCGGGCAAGCAAGTTTTATAACTAGAACCGTTTCTCCTCCGAAGGGTAAAAAACGGATATTTAGTTTTCTGCTGTAGCTTGAACCACATGTGAGATAACACACTTGTAATTCAGCCTAGTTTTACAGTTTCCATGCCTAGTAACGCCATCTATCGAGCTCTCTAAGAACTATCCAACGCCCGGCGGGAGCGCCTGGTTGTTTGCTCCTCAGTACCTATCAAAGAGAATATAATCACTACGTTTTAAGAGACCGAACTTCATATAAATCATTTTCTGAACGTTTTGTATGACGATACCAAGAATTATGCACCAACATAATAAAAATCAAATGTTGCCATGCCATTCCAATTTAAAAACAAAAAACTAGTGTTGCGAAAAATCGATTATAGTGATTTTATTAACCGGTAATAATGGATGTAGCCATAACCGTTAGTTTATATACAACTGGATTTTATTAGTACAAAATAAAACAAATAATTTTATATTAAACTTTATTTCTTTCTTAGGTACATTATAATCTATCTAAATCATCCTCATTACTAACTTTCTCATTCAACTATTACGTATTTACTCTAATAACAAAATACTCAATGCTTAATCAATTATAATACACAGAATTACTCATACTAAATAACTGCAACTAATAATTTGATTTTTATATCATGAGCAGATCATTCCAATTTTATTACTTCATAGAATAACTGTTCAGGGAATATTATTTGGCAAATTATTCAGTTTGTATGATTTTTAAATGGCAGAACCAAAAAACAACGAATTTCATTTGTGGTCGACGTTTCATTACATTTGTTTTTAAATAATCGAATACACATAGCTCCACAGCTACGCGGAACACCCAGTAGGTCTCAATAAATCTATAGGTTAGGTTAGGTTAGGTTAGAATTGTGTCAAGGCGCGAAGCGCCACAACTACGCGGAATAGAATGGTATTACGTGAAGTAATTTTTATGTTCAGTTCTCAACATAATACCATACATAATTGTGAATGCCAACTATCTTAAATTTACATAATATTATTTGTAATAATTTGCATGTTAATTAAATGTACTTGAAACAGTAAATCACGAAATGTTTTCCATGACATAATTCAACTATTTAATGAAATGATCATCCCACAAGTAAAAATACACTATAATATAATATTCCTTGCAATGACAATTCCACGAACTGAATTTTCGACGAAATGTAAATAGATGAAATGTTGACTTTGAAGTGAAATTCGACGAAATAAGTATCAATAATTTGATGATAGATAGATAGGCTTACTTCGGATTAAAATTTGACACATTTTGTATGAGCAAATGTCAAATTTTAACTAGCAGTAAACCTTATCTATCCGCGAATTGAATATAGGGTTTGGGCATTAGTGCTGTGGGCTCCCCTACTAACGGCCAAACCCTATATTCAATCCGCGGATAGATAAGTTTACTTCAGATTAAACTTTGACACATTTTGTATGGGCAAATGTCAAATTTTAACCAGCAGTAAGCCTTATCTATCCGCGGATTGAATATAGGGTTTGGCCGTAAATGTAATGTTTTATAATTAGATTATAGGTAAAAAACTTAAGTAAAGCTCGTGGTGCACGTAGTTGTGTACAAAACTAATATGGGGTGTTACGTCAAATTTCAAATATAGAATGTTTAACGGTCTATACAGATGTGTTAACTACTACATGCAACAGGAGCTTTACTTAAGTTTTTTACCTATGATGATGATGATGATGAGTGGTGACGCGGCCGAGGCAGACGGGCGGTCGAGTGGCTCTCCAGTCATTCCGCCCTGTTCCCCTTGGTCAGGCCTCAGGTTATTGGCCCGGCGGCGCTCCCATCCAGCACTGATCCCATCTTCTTGTTTTCCTATAGAACAAAAGTGCGTCCTGTAGGTTAATGCTTTTAAGTGTCTCTGCTGATAATGCGTCCTCCCCGAATGTGCGATGTCTCAGTGACGAGTACATTACACACTCGGTTAGAACGTGTTGGCTAGTTTACTCTTTACCGCAGTGTGGGCATCGAGGATCCTGTTTGACTCCTATTACCGTCAGATGTCTGTTGAGTGGACAGTGTCCAGTCAATATCCCTCTCAGTATACTTAGGTTGTACTTACCAAGATTTAGTAGATACCTTGTTCTGTTTCTGTTTACCCTTCCTATCATGAGTTTGGATTGTCTGCATCCCTGTGTTGTTATCCATGCCTCATTTGTCTTTGTCTCTATTCTTCTGGCGATTACTCCTTTCGTTACCGTTGCGGATATCGGAAGGGCTGGCTCCGGGCGCAGATACTGTAGATCCGCCCCTGCTCTGGCCAGTTCATCTGCCTTTTCATTTCCTATTGCTCCACTGTGCCCTGGTACCCATGCTAGTGTTACATTGGATGCTGTGCCTAGATTGTTCAGTTCATTCCTGCACTCCTGCACCAGGGAGGATTTGATGACCGGATTGTCTAGTGCTTTTAGTGCTGCTTGGCTGTCTGAGTAGATTATAACGTGGCTTCCCGTTATATCGCTTCTTTCCTTGAGATCCTGCGCACACTTCATGATGGCATACACTTCCACCTGGAACATACTGGTAAAGCCTCCTAGTGGTATCGTTGTATGCTCATTCGCTTCTAGGTTGTAGATGCCTGCCCCCGCTCTATTTGTTGAGGACTTCCATGAACCATCCGTGAAGCATGTCGCTTTGGGTTCCGGTATCTCTGTCTCTCAACTATCTCTCTCTCCAATATGGATTCTGTATTTCTTGTCGAAGATCTTCCTTTTCTTTATTAGGTCATTGTTAGTCATGATCATGTTCATGTTCACCATTGACTCTCTTTGTATGCTTGCGTGTCTCTTGTCCATTTCGGATCCGATCCACTCTCTGCTCATTTTCATTCTGTACCACTGTTCTGTGGCTCTCTTTTCCACTTCAAGGTGTACAGGGTTCAGTCCTAGCATTATCTCCAGGGCCTGTGTGGGAGTTGTCCTCATTGCCCCGGTTGTCATTAGACATGCCAGTCTCTGGACCTTCGTCAACTCCTTGTCTATATCTTTTATTTTTGCTCTGTGCCACCACACTATGGCTCCATATAGCAGTCTGGGTAGGACCACTGCTTTGTATATCCATTGTGTTATCAGTGGTCTTAGTCCCCATCTTCTGTCTATGGCTTTCCTGCATTGCCATAGGGCTATTGTTGCTTTCCGACATTGCTCCTTAAGTTTTTTTACCTATACCCTTGTCTGTATATAAGGTACAGGGTATAAGGTAGGTATTCGTACTTTATCTCTAGGTAAGGTTCGAGGATAACGTGTAGGACATTATAAATCACCTAGCCATTCCCTGCTGTTGCGCTTTTTTGTTTTTGTCTGCTAAGTCTTCTTCCTGTGCAGACAACTTCATGTTTATACGTTCACACTGTCTTCTTATCAATAACATTGCCAGGCGTACAGATAGTATATTAAATATCTGACTGCGATGTTCATCGCATTTTATGAATGAACTGTCCCAATTAGCCATAAATAATGTGACTGTTAGGCTGCTTATGTTGTTCTGGTGGAGTATAGGTATAATTTCATTTTCAAATGTCTCCACACAATTTTCTACATACTTACAAAGATTTATATGAGGATATGTTAGTGAGGACTTGTCTGCCCACCACTCTCTTAATTTGATGTACAAAAATGTATCGTCGTCATGATTGACGGTGGTCAGACACTTCTCACAAATCGAACAGTGGTGTTTTTTTAAAATGGAACTGGCCAAGTAGCCGCTAATATATACAATGGGCTGGCCTTCGACAGTAAGAAGTTTTGTTAAAGTGTCGTCTTCATGGTCGTCGGGTATATGAAGCGTAAAATTCTCAGAGTCTTCGTTTTCTTTGTTTTTATCTTCTTCACCTCCGTCGTCGTGTCGTTTATTTTCTTCAGTTCTGCAGAGCTTCGATGTGGACACTGAACCGAAGACTAAATTATGTAGGTCCGTCAGTATAATATTGGAGTCTTTTTGACAATTTGAACCTCTGCTGTGCGGGGCAGACATTCCATTGATTACTGTCGTTTTTAAGGCAGCCACAAAAGCCGTTACGGTAGGGTTTCTATTGGTTGGGCTATGTTGCCGTATGACTCCAAACAAATTCTCGAGAGAGTCTTGGTTCAACTGCCTCAGATTTAAATACTTAAATCCGAGGCGTTGAACTTCGCTCCATATGTCCCTAAATGAGCATAGGGTTGTTAGGTACCCTTGAATGCATCGGACATTTTTCGCGTGACTTCCAGTTTCTTTATTTACAAATGTCACTGTTTCCAACATTTTCCTATAATGGGCCCACGCACTGACGTGACTTGTTTTAGCAGAAACATTTTCTCGCTGTCCTTTTTTAACATCCTCCGGGCCAGAAGGACCATTAGTGCAATCAAATAGTCGATCCAAATTGTGCACTATTTCTCCGGACTCGTTAATTTCTTGCCTCGTGTTCGGGCTTTCTTCTGCCAGCGCTAACAGTTTTAGAACTGCTGCGACCGTGTTGCTAAGTGTTTGTGCAGCATACTTTACCTTCATTTTAGCCCTGTATTTAGGCTGTATATGATTGGGTGTAATTTTACTGAGGTAAAGAAGATTCCTGTTTCTTTCTTCTACTTTCTTCATGTGTTCCCATTTCGCCTTTTTCCCGTCCATTTTTATTATACCGTAGTTCATGAAGTTGTTTCTAATGGATTTAAAAAGGTGGGGTACATCATAAACCACGAATATTTTTTTACTCCCCACGTTAAAATAATTTTTCATAGAGGGCCCTTCCTCAGTTGGAAAATAATCCCTTAAGATTTTAAGTGCCCCCATATTGGTGGGCCCTTGATCGCAAACTGTGGCGAGTACTCGGTAGCCGGTTTCATTTACAGCGCTGATTATCTCCATGATAATTGCAGCCAACTTTTGGGACGAGACCGTCCCTTTCATAAAATAAAATGCAACCGGCTGCTTAAATTTCTTCCTTATGCCTTGGAGCATGAACACCAAAGCATGGTCTGCCAAAGAATTGCTTCGTTCTGACTTGCCCATGTCAGTGTAACCGTCTACTTTATCGCTTCTGCTGTTAAAGTTCAAACGTGGTTTTATTGCTATTTCATGAAAGAGTAGAGAGCAGTATTTATCTTTGATATATAAGGCTGAAGTTTTGCGCAGATGTTCCAAAATCTGCATACTAATGCCAGGCTCCATTGGAACTTTTTGCAATATACTTTGCAAAGTTTTGACACTCGGTAAAGGTACCAAATGTTGCAAATACTTGTATGCCTTTGGCGATCTTTTTAGAATGGCCAAACAAGATATTTTGTATTTTGTTGTCCATCGGTAACCACGGGGTTTTCGTTTCTGGTTTTGCAGCGCCAATGTAACAATTTCTTTAAGCAATGGCGATTCCAAGTTCTCCATAAGTCTTGCATTTTTCTTAAGTGACCTTATTGTTGCCTTAACTTCTTTGAGTTGTCTTATTAACTCATCCTTCTTCGTATTGCATTCTGTAAACAAGAATAAAAGGTTAATTCGTTACAAAACGTTGATTTTTACATTTCTTGTCAAAAAGACCTCTAATTACAGTTGCGCTTATTGAATAACATATTTTAGTAAAACTTGTGAAATTATATTCCAATACAACGTTACAGTATAGAATAGGATAATTAAAAAAATCATTTTTGGGTTTCACGGTAAAATAGAAAAAAAACCGGCCAAAGGCGTGCCGTGCTATATATACTCAGTGTATAGTTCCGTAACCGTTATACTTATAACAAAGAAAATCACTACAGTGTAAATTTCAGTGTAACCTCCCCCCCCCCCCCCCGCTACAAAACTCTATTCTCAATATATTTGCCGGGAACTGCGCTTAATATAACTCAATTGATCTATATTGTTTAAAATAATTATCATTAAAAGTTACCAAATTAGGCTTTTCATGATTTTCAGGGTTCCGCAGCCAAAAAGTGCCTATTGATTATTTATTATTAGATATTGACTTGAAATTTTCACAGAATGTGTATTTCTATTGCCGCTGTAAGAATAAATAATAGACAAACAGACAGACATGATAAAATTACAAGGGTTCCGTTTTTGCCATTCTGGTTACGGAACCCTAAAAATCGGAGCAGTGGTCGAGTGGGTAAACCGTGCGATTTTTAATCAGAAGGTCCGCTGACTTTAAACACATTTAAATGTATGCACAATGACACAATCAGAAGATTAAGTACTTACCAGTGTTTGGATTTGCTTGCTCTGTTTTATGGCGTTCTGAATCAATAACTACAGCAGTGCTCGATCCGGGGAGTTCATTTGCAATACCAGGGCATTTTGTTCGTACTGGCGCTGCTGAAATAAAAATAATACATCATATTTGGGAAGAAGCATCATTTTTACCCGACTACGGCGAAGCAAAAAGGAGGCTATATGATTTTGACAGAATAGTGGACTTTATTAGATGTAAAACTGCAGCAGAGGAGGGATTAAGTTTTTGTGATGAAAATAATGGACTGTGCAAGTATAAGAATATTATTGTAGATAAATAATCACAACAATAAAAATGTACTCTTGGTATTACATTACGAAACCAAAAGAGAATGTAGCAATAACAACAAGTAGCATAGACTACTAAAACCCTACATACAGTCTTTTTACTGGAGGAAAAAGAAATTGTATGTATTTACCATTCAAATTTTGAATGATGGATGTTGACAGTGGGTCTCTGCTTGTAGAAGGCGTAGGCTCCATAGCAACTTGCTGCACTGCAAGTGATGATCCTGGAGCAATTTTTGATATAATATAAAATAGGTACTTTATTTTGTATTATAGAGTCTGAATATAATAAATATAGCTCCAAGATTAAAAAGTGAACTACTACACCGCGGCACTGACATAAAAAATGCAACAAGAAACTGGGTTATATAATAGCCATAGAACTCCCAATTGATCTGAAATGAAGCTGGTTTGCAGGGGAGTGTGTCCACAGAAGTAAAATTGTCTGAATCTGAATGATTGATATCCAGCTGCAAATCTGTAATCATGGCATGAGATTTGGCAGTTCTAAAGCAGTATTGGCAGTATTTGGTTATGTGTCACAGTGACATGAGCATTATGTTATTTAAAAAGATTTGTAAAAAGTCAGTGTTGTTTATTTGGTTCTTCTCAAGCCATATGGTACATTTGGTGAGTATAATGAACAATATATTACAGGTTTATATGAGTAGCTATGCTCGTCAAAAGAATGCGCCAGCATAACAAACTATTGCAAACAATTGTTACCAAAATTATTACACTAGCTCTTAGTTCCTTTTCTAAATACATTTACATTAAGGATGATTACTTTATCAAGATTATGTTTAATTAGGGCTATACTATTTGGATTAGGTCTACTACTCACCCAATTTGCTGGCAACATGTTGTGGGAAAGCCCCTAATTGGTCATCGGACAATGGTGGTGCTGAGAGGTTCACTTTCGGATAAGCTCCTTTCTTTAATTTTTTTTCCTGACTTGCCAAAGTCTCTTCTCTCAAAATGGTCACCACAAACATGACGTACTTCATGCAGTTTTTCAATGGGTACATGCACAAGGTCTTCTTTACCCACTAGTTTTACCCAAGCTTTACACCTGCAAGCAAATTGTACGCAAATTAATCACTATTGTATTGTACACAGTCAACATAATACTACAAGTAACAAGACTAACAAGTTACTAGCAGCAACTATACAAAAAATCTTAGTGGTTCAGGTCTTGCCACGCTCACCAGACTTCATATACAACATAATAACAATCATTTAATGAAACTGGATCAACTTAGAGGAAATATGTATGTATGTATGTATGTAAACTCTTTATTGTACAAACAGAAAATAACAAATCAAAAATAAACAGAAACAAAAAAGGTATGTACAAAGGCGAACTTATCCCTATAAGGGATCTCTTCCAGTTAACCTTTGAGCGATTGAGAGAAGAATAAAAACAACGGATGGCTAAACGTACAACGTATTAAAGATACAGAAGATTAAAATAATAATAGCAAATAAATATGTAGGTATAATAAATATATACACCGTGTTTTTTTTGATTTACGATAACTTTAAGGGAACGTTCTTTAGGTCAAACAAAGTAAATTTCCCGAAGACAGACAAATGATAAGTCTAACGGTATAAAAGATATTTAATTTTTAAATTTAATCAGTTAATCACGTTAAACTAGTGTAAAAGGCTCTTAATTGATAATAACAATTTTCTTTTAATACTTATGAGTAAAGAGTTTCCAATTGTTAGGTTTGTATACGCGTCAATCTAAAGTGACAATCTTGTACCTGTCAAGTGTTATCTTTACTTGTGTGTGTATGTCACGCCAACATAGACGTATTTGACACTGATTATTAGTTAACTCTAAAGGCCCTTTTAGAATGACCAAAGATAAAAGATTTCATTATTTTGTTCTAAACTGAAAAAAATGTTTTTTTTGCAATATTTAAAAATCTAATCTACCAATTAGCTTCTATGGATATACCTAGTAATATGCCGAAGTTATCGTAAATCAAAAAAAACACGGTGTATATTAAATAGGATAAATAAATAAATATATACATTGTATGTATATATATATATACATACAATAATTAATCTACTTAAACAAAAAGGGCTGTAAATGCGTGTCAAACCTGCAATAATAAAATAATATCACAAGGATAAGTAAATTTCATACTTGCTAAAGCAAAAACAAAGTTTATGTTATTGACTTACCGGGATTCATCTATCGGAAAACTGGCAAAGAATCCTCCTCTTTGGATTTCTCTGACACCACATATCTCACAATATCTGCTTTTACCAACCATAATGTAAGATAATCATAAAAACCAAGAGTCACTTTCTCAAAAACACCACGAGTCTCTATCTCAAAAATAACACAAGCGTACACTTAGTCAAACGGAGGAGTAAATTTACTGTAAATAAATTTACTCAACTCAACGCGACACCGTGAAACACGATAGGTATACTTTAATTATGACAAAATTAAAAGTATGAAGAATTTGAAAACTAACACAAACGAAGCGAACGTTTTTCATTTGAGGTTACTGTCATATCTGTCATGTTGAAAACTCATCAGTGTTGCCACCAACATGTTTGTTTATTATGTTAGCATTAAAGGAACTCGATTGCTATACAAAGCTTTTTTCTATAGGAGTTTCCAACTATCTATCAGTACCTATCAGGAGCCGGCAAGGCCCTTTAGGTGTGGTTCAAGCTACAGCAGAAACCTAAATATCCGCTTTTTTCCCTTCGGGGGAAAAACGGTTCTATTTAGGTGTTCGTGCGTAAGCAAGCGTGGTACAAGCGTAAGGCCGAGTTTTCACTTGAACAGTTCTGAGCAGGCAATCGTTCGCTCGTGAGTAAATGAAAACACTTGAGCGAGCGAACGTGTTTGTTCAGTGATGATCGGCTGGACGCAGCGAACGATTGCTTGCTCACTCATTCTGTCAGTGGAAACGACGTCTGTGGCGAGCGAGCTGCTGCTCTGTGCATTCGCTCGGCGTTGTACGTGCTCGGTGGGTCTCCGTCTTTGTTTTGAATTCACGATGGAGTAGATGGATGGCTTTTCGGAAACATGTATCCTTTTAGGGTTCCGTAGTCAAACTGGAACCCTTATACTTTTGCCATGTCCGTCCGCAGCCTCTTAGTACTTACTAGAAAGCTGTAATTTGGTATGAATATAAATATCAGTCACGCCTACAAAGCGGTAAAATAAAATCTTTAAAAAAAATAGTTGTAGTGTGTGTGTAGTACACCTAATTTTTTTTTCGATTTAAGGTTCCGTTTATGAAATGAAAGCGCTAATTTTAATTAGAGTCAAGTGTAACCGCCAAAACTACAAATATTAAAAACCTGAAAAGTATCTTCAATGAAAGCGCATATAACTAATTTAAAAGAAAAACTATCACGACTAATTGTAAGTAATGAAATGGCGATCATACACAACCGCTGCACTAGCCAAAAGTGAATCATCATCAATGGTGTCCATGATCGTCACAGAGCTTTGTACGGAGGACTAGTGAAAACGTTGAACGTTGAACTCCGCCAGCGAACTTCGTTCGGTACGATTTTGTTCTAAACAATTGTTCGTTTCCTCATTCTTTGAAAACGAATAATTTTTAATTTGAGCGAACATCGGCAGAGCCGCAATCATTTGCTCTAAACAAATGTTTATTCAGAACACCAAGTGAAAACGGGGCTTAAGCTTGAACCACATGTGAGACGTGTTTTGACTCTACCGGCGCGTAGCTAGGCGTACTGTGACAAAGCTATTGTAAGGTTGTTGAAAAGAAAACCATTGTAGTTTGTAAGAAATTAAATCTATATTAGAAATCGAAACGACTTCGCTAACAAAATAAATGTACCTACCTATTCTCAAACTTAAATACTTATGCGATTTTGTATCAAAATATCATTTACTTTTAGGAGTTATCCTCAATTGTTATCCCTTTCCTGCAGAAGAAGAAATGTGTGCCTGTTTTGATAAGGATTTTATCCAGCCCGCTATAACCGCGCGAGAAGCTTCTTTAACTGCGCCTCTAGTAGTAATGAAAAGGCTTTCTAACTGTTTTGAGCCCCGAAGTTCTTGAGATAGGGTTATTACTTGCTTCACCCAATGAACTATGTTAAGTCTTACGTGTGGCATTGCCTTCAGTGACCACCCCGACTGTCTGTATGAACTGCTATCCGTTTTGGAGCCGTACTTTGGCCAGAAAATTATTTCATCATCCTTCTGCTCAAGGTTCTCAACGTGAATGCTTAATACTGTCAGATCATGCACTCTCCTACCAGATGCTAGAAGCAGTAAGATGCAGGTATGGCGAGAGACTGCAAATAGGCTTTTATTGTTGAAATCATAAGATTCAATAAATTTTATAAAGTCTTCCTTCCCTGTTAAAGGTGCCTTAACTTTGGGCTTCTTTGAAAGAATTCCTTTGATGGTATCGGTGACAATCGGATGTGAGCTTAAGTAAGAACTTCTGTGTGGGTCGATAAACGTGGCTACTACCGATTTATGAACTAGTATAGTGTTAGGTGCCAATTTCGTGACTTCGTACAAATAACAAAGAAATTTTGCCAGGTCTGCTGGTTTCGGTCATCAACGACAACGGAGTTCTCTGAGGCCCATTTGTGCCATCTAAGCCATGTCGGCCGGTAAGTTTTTAGAGTGGATTTTCTCCAAGCGGCTTGTAGTAATTCTATCTCAGAATTGTTCCAGTTAGACCATTCGTTTGCCCAGCCCGTACGATCCAAACCTGCAAATTGAGATTATCTATTCCCGGGAGTGGCAAGTTCGTTTGTAGGTCCACGAGATGGCGACTGAGATGTGGAATCTTCCATGGCTGTTGAGTTCCTCGTCTCATTATTTCCGGTGTCCAAAATGCTTTGTGCCAATCTGGGGTTATCAGGAAGTAAGTCCCCGTGGATTGTTCAAGATGATACAGCACACTTGGTATCAGAGCTGGAGGGGGAAAAATCCACCCTAGCTTGTAATGCCAGATCCGGCTGAAAGCATCTGTGAACTGACTGTTTAGATCGGTTGTATCCTCTGCCACATAATTCGATACGACTGCCGAGCGTGCCGACGCAAAGAGGTCTATTTCTGGTGGGCCTAACCGACGAAAAATCACTCTTGTTATTGGAGCTGTTAGATGCCATTCTGGAAGGCTCTTTGTCCTGGACAGGCTGTCTGCAAGGCCGTTGTATGGGCCCGGAATGTAACGGGCTATCAGGGTGCAATTGTATTATCTGCACAATTGCAGAATGCTTATTGTGGTTTCTAATAGTCTTCTCGACGTTGTGCCCCCCTGTTTCGTGATGTAAGCCGCCGCAGTCCGGTTGTCCGTTTGCCATATTACCGTTACGTCTTTTAGTGTGGAACCTAAGATTTTTACCGTTTCGAAGAGAGCCCAAAGCTCTTTTTGATTGCATGGCCAACTTTGTTGTGATTTCTTCCATTGGCCAAACAGTCTCTGGTTGTTGGCTATTGCGCCCCATCCCCTGTCGGCCGCGTCGGTCGTTATAAATGTCGTTGGGTTGGGAAGATGTAAAGCTGTACATCTGCTTACATTTTTGATCCACCATTCTAGTTCTGCAAAAGTTATATTTGACATAGGGTAGCGTACGTGACGTCTTGATTTTGGAAGTCTGTTGGACTCTATTTGCAACCATCGGCAATGCACTCTTCCTAGTGGAACTGTGAACGCTGCGAAATTTAACTTCCCCAATAAAACTTTGGCATCCAGCCAGCTCCCAGTGCTTTTCTCTGATGAGTTTTCGAATTAATGACTGTATCTGGTTTACCTTCGTGCTTGATAGTAGCTTTCTGTTTTCGCTAGTGCTCCAAATTATGCCTTAATATTTTAGGCACTGAGTGGGTTCTAATAGGGACTTCTTTTGGTTTACTGTCCACGCTAACTCTTGTAGCTTGTGAATAACGAGTCTTGTTTGATTTTCTAGGATGTTTGGATTGTTGTGGGTTACTAGAAAATTGTCTGAGTAGACTAATATCTTTATATTTGCTGTTTGTCTGAACCAGACCGTTTGTTAGCCCCTAGAGTAAGATCGGATTTCTCTAAAAGGGATACAGAAGTCCAATTTGGAGCGATCCCTGCCAATTGGTTATTCACTTTCAGTGACGAAAACATCGGTGTGGCTTGAAATTGTTTTTGTACGTCCTTATAGCGAATATTTCTCCATCCGTTGCTTCCTAACCTAAGGCATTCTGCTGCTTGCTGCACTAGAGTTGGATCGGCTTTTGAGAAAAGCGTTACTGATTCTGTGGTATGAGGTTTAAAGTCAACTTCGGGTGATTCTTCAGATGATTGCGTAGATTTCTTGTAAGGAGATTTGGCGTTCTGGAGTTCTTTTAAACGCCGTTCAATATTGACGATTTCATCATCAAGATCTTCCCCGTCGTCACCCGGATTGTCCGATTCGAAGTCTCGCGTTTTATGGTGATTGTGACCGCTTTGTTCTAAGATAGGGGAGTGCTGAGCTGTCAAATCTAGTGTCTCATGTGAACTGTCGGGCATAGACTCAAATGATTGGCCCAGCACTGGGGCTGTTGAAGTTTGCTATTTTAACTCGTCAATCTTTTTGTTTTGTCTCTCTCAATTAGCTTGTTAAACATGTTCATTTGTTGTTGAAGGACGGAAGCCATAAGATGATCGCTGCTGCCTACTATAGAATTTCTCTTCGGTGGGAGAGAGTCACCTCTAACCTCTCGTTGACGTTTCCTTTTGCTTCGAGAATCCGTCGACAAGGGAGAATGACTGACTGTCTTCATCCGTCAGTATTATGGAAGTTCTTTCTCGATTGGTGAGCTCGCCCTGAGCTTTAAGTTCTTGGATGTTGTCCATAAAAAGACTGTAGGACGGGCCATGGAGCTTGCCGATACGGATGCCGGACGGAAATGCTGATAGGTTCTTTCTGAGAGATCTTTTGCGTGAGGGAAGAATGCTTGTACTAGGTCAGTAGTACGTATACCAAACCTAAGCTTGCCGTCTGTGACTGACGATAGTTCGTTCCCGAATAGGTCCTCAAACGTGTAACTTAGGACTTTCCATTGGTCCCAACCCTTAGGATAACTGGTATTTATTGAGTGTAGAACAGCTGTGAAGGCGTCCTTTTCGTTGTTATCTTCGGGGGCTAGCTGAGCTAATTCTCCCATCGTTTGCGATGGCCTAAACGCCATGCATGCATCTGCAAGCAACGAACTAACTATTGTTTAGTAGTCGTCTATTTACTCGACATAGTTGACAAATAAGCGGACTCGACATAGATGTCGCCTCACCGCCTCACCTCAGGCCCGCTTGGGACATTCAAGGGGTTTCGAACGGGTTTTTATAAGGATTTACTTATAAAAGCCGTATCTCTTGAAAGCCGTTCGATTTGCTTTTTAAAGCAAAGGGTTACCCTTACCAACCCGTTTCGAATAAGTCTGGTTCGAAATTGCTTTTAAAGCGCTATATTTCGTACCGTATGCCCCATTGACCTGCACCATCAATGGTGCAGATGTGATTAATTAGTTTCATTTACACCATTAATGGTGCAAACGAAACAGCGGATTGGGTATGGTCTCATCTGCACCATTGAGATGACACTATAGGTACTATCAAAGCGGTTGTATACTTAGATATTTCCTCAAAGTATTTCCTCTTTGCTTGTTCTAATAAGTATTATTTAAGTGTTGACATTGACAAGGTACCTACTTAACTATTTTGTTTTAATTTTGTCATTTTATGTCAATAATTGTAGTATAGAACAATTACAATGAGCGAAACTAATTTAACTTTTACTGTTCGAAGGGTATCAATACCATTATCACACAGTACAAAAATTTAAATAGCATATGGAGGTGTATTTATTTAAAAAATACACTATGTACAGGAACGATAATCATTACAGAGGTACATACGTAGCATTTATGATTGGTCTCAAAGGCAAAGAAAATAGTCGACTAGTGGGTGAAATCGGTCGGTGCAGCACGGGTCATGGGGTTTTTTATTGTTCCACAAGCTTATTTTTACCAAAATGATGTAAGTATACTCACATAGACTTTTTTTTTTTTAGGATGATTCGAAGGTTGTGAACAAACGTGAGCATTCCATTAACTGTATGCCTGATTAAAACAAAAATGCCGTATGCCATTTCATAAGTTCAAGCATAGATACAGCGACAACTTCAGGAGAAACAGTACCTGCCATTTAAAAGAAGACTTGCTAATTTCAAAGATATGGGGCTAAACCTAATTTAAACACTACCACGGTACGAAAGTTATAATTCGGTTGCTTGTAGACGGATAAATAAAAAACAGGGAGTTAAGAAGACGGTTTACAGTGTCGGAACTGAAGTCGAAATTGGTAAGAGTCGTGAAGATTTCCTTTTGGCTGACTAAGTATTATCACGAACGCGAACGTAATTTAATTTTTGCTTCGAAAGAAGCTAGAGAAATGATTAAAAACGGATAAATCTTCTTTTGCGACGGTACATTTCAAAAGTGTCCTAAGCCATTCAAACAGTTGTATGTAATCTTTAGCTACCTAGGAAGCACCGAGGATAAAAACTTTGTAGTACCGGTTGCTTATATACTTTTGGAACATAAAAAAGTAAACATATATTCTAATATTGGAAATGATTAAATCGCAAATTCCGGAATGGAACCCTTCTAAATTTATATCGTATTACGAAAAATCGTTTATCGGTGTCGTAAGAAGTGTGTTTCCTTTATCAAAGCAGCATGGATGTTATTTCCATTTCCAAAACCAATTATGAAGGAGAGCAAAACTTTTTAATTTAAAGAAGCATAACAAAATTAGTAAAAGTATCTCTATGCATTGTCCTGCCTCTTCTGTCTGTATCAAGAATTGACGATGGAATTACATAGTTTCGGAAAAAATCTAAGGTACGTAAAAAGGTTTTGGATGCCCAAGAAGACACTGTAGTGCTGTTTCGGTGAGCGGGATCGTACGAACAAACGTCTGTGAGGGATGGAATGGGTACTTATATTAATAACTGCTTCAAAAGACGACCTGTGACTGTAAATAAATGCTTAGCTGTGCTTAAGCAGGATGCCGCTTTTAATGCTGTTAACGCATTAACAACATATCCATATAACAACAGGGAAAATCACGTCAAGGAACGGAATAAATATATGATGCATGTACAAATGCAATTAACTAACGGCGACATTGATGTGCCACTATTTATAGAAAAGTTAAGGTAAACTCAGCATTCTACTTATAAAGGTGCATTTTTAATTTTACTAAACATTAAAATAGGTACAAGAGTGTGTGTGGACTGAGGGACCTTTTTTGTAGTTTTTTGAAATGAAGCGTCATTATTTTTATATTATTACATGAAGTAGTTGTACATTTATTTGTAAAACGTATTATTGTTTGCTTTTTGGTTGTTTATTGGTTATTGGTTCCGCACACAAACAAAATACGGTCTTATATTAGTTTTTTTATATTTTACCATGACTAGGAAAGTGTGGTGAAGTAGGTAGTTGTATTAATAGTAATGCTGCAAATGAACCTAATTACTCTCATCTGCACCATTGATGGTGCAGGTCGTAATTCTAGTTAAAACATAAAATGAGTGATTGTTAAATTGTGATATGATATTTGCCTGAATAACTCAAAGCTTCCTCTGTTGATGACATTTTGCGTTTGAAGTGTGAGCAAGCTTATTTGTGTCACCGAAGCGAGCCGAGTAAGTTCGCGAACTTTAACTTTTAAGATCGCGTCTTTATATTTGCACATCTATCGGCCTAGAACTAGTGCCGTTAACATGAACTAGATGGCAGCGCGTATAAGGGACATAATAGTGAATGTTACCAGTACATACAGTTAACCACAGTACTAACAATCAATCGATATTCAATAGCTAGTCTTTCTTTGTCGTGGCTGCCGGCGTTCTCGACTGATAGTTCACTTGCCCAAAGCTTGCTTTTGGCACATATCCTTATAATCTGTCGTACGGTCGTGGGACCGCCGCACGCAATGAAAAATAACGTCGAATCCGGAGTAGTGGAAAAAAAAGATGTTGAAGTACAGTTGGAGGTGCTTGATGAACTTGAAGAGTTCTTAATGCAGGTGTCGAAGTATATCTTCTCACAAAAGATTAATCCAACAAATGAAGAGAAGGAAAGTTTTGCACGAACTCAGATTGCTCTGAAAAATTCAATCAGACAGTCTCAATTTGAATGTATTGACAACGAAATTGTGAAGGTATTATCTAAAGACCCCGAGTTCGCACAGTTGGACCGTGAATAAATCAATACATTCATGCATATGGCAGCCATCACCAACTTCTATCAAAGCAAAGGTGTTTTAAGGTTTTTAGGTATTGTCAGTTTTTTTCTTAACTAGAAAGAATGTGGAGTTTAACTGAACAACAAAAGAAATTCGTTTAAAGGAATTATAACCAATCTGCCTAATCTTGGAATATTTTGAGTTAAACAAAGATGTTATTGAACGTGATGCAAGTGGGTTTGGTGAAATGTTTCTGATTTTCTGAGTTCCTCAGAGTGGTGCTAGATCAGCCACAACTTGAATCTTGCCTTTCAGGTACCCAACAGACACTACAACAGAGTCAGCCCACTGTTGAGACCGTTCTGACACGTGTCTGTAGAGCAATCGGTAGATCCATATCGCAGTGCTCCATTAAAAACCAGAACAACACATTTTGAGGGCAGATATTCCAAAGCTGTCCACATATTTCTAGGAAGGACAATGTTTCGAAATGTATCTTTGCTAATATCTAGTCTTGTGTATTAACTGTGGACTTATTTGTAGTGCTAGCTGTAGTCACTTTGCAAAGCATGTTTAATTATAATAAACGGAGTAAGAAGCAGAACAACTCGGTTTGAGGACAGCTATATATACAAAGCTGTCCATGTATTTAAAGGAAGGACAACGTTTCAAACTGTATCTTTGTAATCTCTAGTCTTGTGTATTAACTTTGGATTTACTTGTAGTGGCAGCTGTAGTCACTTTGTAAAGCCGGTAAATGTTTAACTATAATAAACAATTTTAATGTAAAACGGTGTTTATATTATAAAAGAAACAATTGGTAACGTATAATATTCCTACTTTACTACCCCATGGGTATTTATGCTACATGTTTAGGTGTATTGAGGCACTCTGTATTGTAAACCATTCTATTGCTTTAATTTATTTCATGGCTTGGCTCCTTGATTCTTCTAAACAAAGGGTGATGGGCAATTTTGTATGGACCCTGTCCCCCCCCTCCAACAGTAACGGGCTGCAGGTCTATATGTTCATTAGGACCCAATAAAAGACAAAATACTTATCTTCGTAGCAAAATCAATGGGAATTTTTTAATGAAAACAAAGGGCCAGGCAAGGCAAATCATCTACATACGTGTTCATTTTCAAACAAATTCCATAGTTCCATACGATAAGATTATGATTTTTCAAGAAAACCCCATACATATGGTGATCGTCGCCATAGAAAAAATACATCATATTGCCAAGATCTATAAACTGGCACATGTTTCATCACTGTTGGTGGGTGGGGACATTTTTACCCATCGTCCTTTGTCATAAACTTTGACTTTTAAATAACAAACGAAATAGTCTATGGAGCATAGTTGCCTATGGCGGAGCAAAGTAGAAATACCCGTAGTTTGCAGTGCGAACTACTGGGAAAAATAATCTCAGTAGTTCGTAGTGCGAACTACGGGGTGCGGACTACTGGGAATAGCCCAAATATCCTACGGTACAGAAAATACTAAAAGTCGGGCTTATAGCCTGGTTTATTCGGGCTGATAATGATAATAACAAGTAGGTAACCTGGATGCTTACCACGAAACTAAATTTGAAAGTTTAGGCGCGCAGTCCCTGTCATTCTTCACTCAAGACTAGATCAAGAGAAATGGATGGAACTTTACTCGAAAATCTAGTTAACGACCAAAATCCTAACCTTAAGGGGCGCACATTTGCTGTGATTACCGCATTTTGGTTTAATTGTAGGTATTTTTATCAATAAAACTTACCCTAATATTACTAATTAATAATATATAAATAATTCAATGTAAAATAAAATAATGTTAAAATAACGAAATAACTTGACGACGCGCTGGCCTAGTTGGTAGTGACCCTGCTTCCGAAGCTAGCAGTCCTGGGTTCAAGTCCCGGTAAGGGCAGATATTTGTGTGATGAGCGCGAATATTTGTTCCTGAGTCATGGGTGTTTTCTATGTATTTAAGTATATATTTCTCTATATAAGTATTTATATCGTTGTCTAGTACCCATAGTACAAGCCTAGAGCTTAGTTTGGGACTAGGTCAATTGGTGTGACATTGTCCCCAGATATTTATTTATTATTTTATTTATTAATCAATATGAGAACTGTCAGATTTTGGTCTCTAATTAGATTTTTGAATATAAAGTAACTTTGAACTTCCATTTTCAAAGTAGGTACGGCCTCGTGACTAATTGTCTTTAGATATACTAGAATGAAATTGGAAGGCTAGCCAGCTGAAGTGGCAGTAGGTAAGCGTAAGCATGGGTAGGCCGCCAGCTAGATGAATGGACGACGTGAGGAGGTTCGCTGGGAGCGATTGGATGAGGGACGCCCAGGATCGAGTCATGTTAGAGGCCTATGTCCAGCAGTGGACTGCTATAGGCTGATGATGATGATGATGAGAGTGAAAGAGTGATGTTATCTTTAATTAATTAACTCATTATGATCATTGATCATTCGTTCGTTGATCATTTTAGCCGAAAAACGTCTACTGCTAGACAAAGGTCTCCGTCTCTCCCAAGGTATACCTAACACAAGGACCGGTATCGCGCAGCTCGCATCCATCGATTTTCCGCAACCTTAGCCACTTCGACGGCCCACCTTGTTTGAGGCCTTACCTGCGCTGCGTCTTCCGGTACACGGACGCCACTCGCAATGGCGTAACTGTAGGGTGGCTGAGCTGGCCAAATGCCACGGGCCCACGGCCTGTGAGGGGCTCCCAGTCCGAAAGTCCGTGAGCATAGAGGGAACCTAATAATTATTTATTTTTTACCCTACTGCGGAAAAACCCAAAAGGAGGGTTATATTATGTGTTTGGGTTGTATATAATTATGTCCGACTCAATGCCCGCTTGTAACTATCCCCGATTTTAATAAATTATACGTGGTTAGATTAATCTTAACCACGAGTGTCATAGGCTGTATTAAAATTATTAAAATGTGAAATCAGCAACATTAATTTCACGACGTTATCCAAACGGCAGATGGGATTTTTAAAGCTTGCTTTGCGTTATTACTTATTAATAAAAGTATAGGAAGGGCCCTATGCGACGAATTTGCCATAGGCCTCAGTTGGTAGGTATAGTAATGCCACTGGGCACTCGAGAAGTCTTCGAAACCATCAATAGTAATTTGAGTTTCTTACTAGTTATTTTTGAGTAGCTCAATGGGCGGAGGGCTTTTGATTTGAGAGCAAAAGCGACGAATCGCGCGACTGCATCGCTAGAAAAATCGCCGTGAGTACCTCCGATGACGCTTGTAAAGTGAGAGTTCTTAATAACCAAACAATGGGGGGAATTTGCAACGTTAAAAGATGGCGGATGTGTAATTTGTTTTAGTTTTGTATTTTTGTGAATTTAATAGTTCAAAGTTCTTCTCTGATAGTGATTTGTCCTTTTTATGACTGTGTTGCACAGTGATAGAAGACTAGGACTTATTTCGTGTATCTGGCATCTTACTTCTCGTTTCAAGTGGACTCGCAGTGGTGCAGAGGTTAAAACAATCTTGACTTCTGTCCTACATATTAACGTTGCCCCCAATCTAACTAGAGAATATTGAATTGTATTGGTATATTGATTTATACTTACTTTATAAACTTGACACTAGCAAAATTAGTTCGTGGAAACGCAATATCCCCACGGTAGTAGCTGTTGAAGTCGCCGCGAGCCAAAAAATAAGAAGGACCAAACAATGACACATGAATACGTCTTTATTAGCATAAAAAGACACATTACATTTAGTAAACACACAATAAATAAAATAGAAAGCGAATAATAACACATTTTAGAAATTTAATGTCGAGATCAAAAAGACATCCTTCAGGATGCTAGGAAAGTAATTCTTTGAATTAATAATAATGTTTTATGAATAACCTATTTTAGTTCACTTTTACCATAATAAGGAACGTTAGTGAAAGTAAAGTAAATCACTTACATTTAAAATGCCGATAGGTATCTTAATATAGAGAAGCACATACATAGTTATACTAGGTATATATATTATGTATAGTTATTCTACTCTTATACCTCCCAATAGGAAATATTCATGGGTTTCATGACTTCAATAAAAGCCGATTCATGCAACAGTTGAGAAAAAACATTTTTTGATAATAAAAGTAGCCAAGATATAAGGCAACAAAGATTCGTTCCTATCGCTTTCTATCAAAGCAAAATTAAACATGGAGTTTATATGGCCAACTTGTTACATGACGTCACAGTTCACATCGGATCTCTCTGTCTAATCGCTATCTCATTAGCAGTTTTAAGTTGCATAAAAACGTTTCACTTTTGGTGATCTCTTACAGTATTTACATATTTTGTTGAGAAATGCCATTTAAAAATTTATATTCCCTATTTGTAACATGGAATAATGTAACTTTACATAAATACTTGATAATATTTTAATTTACGGTAGCTACTTATAATCTTAAAGGTCTTAAAATCACGTAACTAAATTAGTATAATGTAAATTTTTATTTGTAAATTGGTTTCGGATGAAACGTCAAAAAAATGTTGGGATTCATTTTGCTTGACTGTACTATCCTACTATTACCATTTTGTTCATATAGTCCGTTACATATAACCCGTTTTTGGAGCAAGTATATAACATGTAACAACAAAAACCTTAACAGAAAAAATAACCTCACTTTTCAAATTTGATATACTCAATGAATGTACGGTCACGAGCGTTAATTTGGGACCCATTTTAAGAAAAATATGCATGAAGTCGTCAATGTCATTAGAGATGTCAAGACATTTGTAACTTCTAGGAAACTCAACCTTATTGTTGTAGAATGTCAGTTTGACTTTGGACCTAAGGTGGGTCCCAAATTTAATCTCGTGACTGTACGTAGTGAATAGAACTTACAACGATTAAGGTTGATGCACACAACCGCTCGACTCCGGATCTGCTCAAAGCGAGCAATTGAAAAGTGAGTTTTGATCTGTGTTTGTACGATAAATTTTCAATGGATGACTGCTAGCTTGTGCTGAGGCGAGGCGTTGCCGTTACTATGCTAATAAGTGAGCGTCACAATATGGAGTTTCATACAAATAATACTGAACGGCTCGAGTTGAGGTAGTGCCGAGCGGTGATAATTGTGCGTCAACAATCAAATACGTAATAATTTTATTACAAACTAGCCGATTCACGGGACTCTGTCCACGTGTAAGTCGCGAGTCACTTTCTCACAGGAACTGCCAGATAATTCAAGACAATTTACCCTGTATCTGTCCTCGGGCTATAAACTATCCCTGTATATCGGTGAAAGCGTTACAAACGGACAGAAAGAGATACTTTCCCATTGATGATGAAATATAGTATTTTTTTTGAATGAAGATATCATTCATGTAATTACGGAAAATATAACGCTCATATAACGCGATTCGTCAGGCCGCGGTTATGGTCACAATTCTAATTTCTAACTAACCTGGTGAGTGGTGGGAGTAAGCTAAAATCAACCAAAGGGGACTATTCAGTGAATCTAATTACATTAAGAGCATGAACGTTTGTCATAGGTACATCAAGATTATATTATAGACGATAATGTATTCTTATGATGTATGTAGGTATTGTTATTATATTTTTGTACTTATGTCTGTTCGACGCTATAGGTGATTGGGTAACATATTTCACCTGTTTGGGATACTATTTAATAAGTGTTTACTCCAAAGTGGTAAGTAATAAACATACATGATATCAATACAGTTACACACGTACAATAATCTTAGCACAACACATGTAATAAAATACGAATACAACAGTCAGCATCATATAGATAGATACATTCATGCATACCTACATACCGGCACGCCTTCATCCCAAAGTGGGGTAGGCAGAGCTACAGAATTACCAACAACTCGTAACAACTTGTTGTTAATTCTATAACCACACTTTGCACATACAGGCCAAGATGTGACAGGTGACAGGTTGCAAGCCCGTCGCCTAAAAGCCTTTAATCCCTTAGTCGCCTCTTACGACTTCCACAGGAAGGCATGGAGTGGCACTATTCTAAGCCGGCAACCACACGGCATAGATAGTTACGCTCAATATCAAAGCTCACTTTTCAATGTCTCACTTTGGGCTGTTCCGGTGCTGAGCGGTTATGCCTGCGATTTAGGCAAACCGGATGGTCTGAACAATTTGATGGTATTAGATGAGTCAATATGCATAATTATTTTGGATGTCGCTATACTCCTGGATATATTGGCTGTCACTATCTGTATGATGCTGACTGTACTCTCTCGAACATAGGCAAAATTCTACACGGACCATTAATCACCTACACTTAAATTCACATAATAATATTAATCTTAATTCTGTGTATACCTTCCAGTAATCGTAAGTCTAGTCATTCATTTTTTTATAGATAGCGATTCAACCGCTATCCAGTGATTTTTAATCATTCCCAAAATGCACCATTTCTTTTTCAAAATTAATAAATATGACACGCAAAATCTACACTGCTCATTGCATATTACGTATCAGCCTGGTGCAAACAACAGTAAGTATGGTGTTCAACCCTACACTCTTTTCCTTTATCGCCAAGCCTTCAAAATCAGTTGCCAAGCTTCGAACACAAATTTTCTCATCGTTACTCAGCCCTATGGGCAGCAAAACAGTGATGTCTTTGTTCCTTTTCTCCAAATCTCGGTACATCGACCGGATGCTATACTCAAAATCCCAGTCTACATCAAAGTAATAGCTCTTCCTCTTCAGGACCATGCTAAACCCCCAGTCCCACGCAGATACCTCGAGCTTTTCCAAATAGTTGTCCAAGTCCAACTGAGCCAATGTGCTAGTTATGACATGATTGCTCGGTTCCAACGCCAAAGCTTTCTCAAAGAACTCCGAAGCGTTCTGGGTTCTTCCTGATGATTGGCATGCCTTCCCGCAGTAAAATAAAGCTTTGCAATAATTGTTTGCATCCGTGAGATAATCAAAATTCTGCAGTATAGACAACGAGTCTGTTTCGGCGGTCTTCAGTCGCTTCACTGAAAATTCTTCTTCAAAATAACGGGCCCAGCTTGCAGTCATCGACTGACGATGTTTCACCGTCGGTTCACGTCTGTTCCCTTCAAATAATTCATGCATGTAAACAGTTTTTACATTGACTTTGCATTTTTTCTCCTTCTCCAGTGGCAGTCTGAAAAGAATAATAAAAAGATTATTAAAATTAAGCTCTAACCAGACTACAGTGTTTTGGTATTGACGACGCATTGGCCTATACTCAAAAATCTGATTTAAGACCAAAATCTGACATTTCCCATCTTGATTATTTAGTTATTTTAACATTATTTCATAAAAACATGAATGGGAATTCGTGTTACCAGTAATATCAGGGTAAGTTTTAGTAAAAATATCTACACTTAAACCAAAATGCAGTAATATTTGTCCCTGAGTCATGACATGATCATCATGAATGTCAGATTCATATCAGAACTGTTGATTTTAGCAAATTTAACTGTTAATCTGGGGTTACTCTAGGGTTTACTTTTACGCGCACGCGGGCCTAAGTATTTACATCGTTGCCTAGTACCCATAGCACAAGCCTAGAGCTTAGTTTGGGACTAGGTCAATTGGTGTGACATTGTCCCCTGATATTTATTATTTATTGATTTATTATTATGTTTTCTGTTCAGGCTGTCCTGTTTAGAGGTCCTCAATCAACCAGGGCCTCTACTTTAGGCGGTAAATACCATATCGTCTTTGACCTGTCATCGGCCGCCATTGCTGTCAAGTATAAGAGGTGTCAAAACGAAGTAGTTTATGCAACTGATGCATAATGAGAGGCTTTAAAATACGAGTGAGGTTTTATGAATGAAACGACCTTCAGAGAGTTTCATAATAGGATCACGCGAGTGTTTGAAGGCCTATGTATGTACAGTTGCATACAGTACTTTATATACACGCATATCATAAGTACTCTAACATGGGTTCAGAAGCCGACAAAAATGGCGGCAAAACAAACTTGTGCAGACAAACGAATCAAGTGTCTATTTTCATGTCACTCGAGATCAAATTTCGTGCGGTTTATATTTAATAAAAACATACTAATAGATAACTGTATTCATTTAAAATTTTAAAAGACTTCAGTTTTTACAGCTGTTCCAAATTTGAACTCATAACCTTACAAATGTCGATACTGTAAAACATTACAGTACAGATTTTACCTACTACCACAGACAAGAAACTTCTTATAGTAAAATTGGTTGCAATAATGCTGGTCATTCCCTACGGTTTTAAACGCATAATAGAGGGCTTACGATATGCGTAGATAAAACTACCTACTGTTTACCGCCGTGGAATCTCAGTCCTAGAGTCTGGCCATCGAAACGTGATACTGAAAATGACCGCGAAATTTAAAAATGTAGCTATAGTATGTCTGAATGAGCTACAATTAAACAATTGTAATGCTTTTGTCATTAACTTATAACTTAATACTTAATGACAAAAGCATTTTCAGTATCACGTTTCGATGGCCAGACTCTATTTACACATTTTGAAAACATAATCCATTATATCTTGTGAATTTTCAGACTATGGAAACACGAAACATCAATTCGGACCTTCGATAGGATATATATACATTTACGTATCGGACCGAGTTGAGGTGAATGATTTCCCAAACAGATGACTGAATGTAATTTAATTTATCTAAAAAAGTAGTAGTTAAGCAGTTGTTGTAGTTATAATACTAAACTCGTGCTGTCTTGTTTGTATTAGGTTTTCAATTGAGCGCTACATGTTTCATCTGTACGGGAAACAAATTACGGATCACCAGTGTAGCCTCAAACCATGGCACTGGCAAAGTTGTCCATATAATATGGACAGAAACCATTCGAAGAAAAAAATGGATTTCGCTCTCATACCGAAACCTACCCCTATACGTTACTCACGTCTCAGGCATCTTCACGCTGTAGAGGGAGATGACGAAGAGGGCGTCCTTGATGTACTGCCGCCCTTGGACACGTACCGGCGCCAGCAGCATGAGCCGCGCTGCGGGGCCCCGTACAAGGCTAAGGGCTGTATCGACAACGGGGTAGATTTCCCCATCGCCGATGCGCATTTTCTAAAATGAACATATTTATTAATTTATCTGTCTTTCTACTCGCGTACTATAAACCGCTAATATTGATATCGTTAATATCTATAAATCAGTTTCAGAATACCACCTATAGCGTATCCGAAGCGGGAAAACAATTCTATAATGAGCGTTGCCATGGTAATAACATTTATATAATTATTATTATAGCATTGTTATTACCATGGTTACGGTAATTCCGGATATCAGTCTGGCTTTTAGTGGCATTTGATTTGTTCTATAAATAAAGTGAAAATTAAAACCGAACATGAAGAGGTCGATGAATGTAGAGGAAGCGAAAGTTGTATGTGTATGGCGTTGTATACGAGTAGTCTCTGCCTACCCCATTGGGAGCCAGGCGTGAATGTATGTACGTATACTGTATGTAGTGAATATTGTATGCTTACCTTGCGGGTTCCCATGTTTGTAGTGACAGAGGAAACGAATGGTACCGTCTGGTTTTCCCAGTACGCAGCATAATGGAACTCGACCTCGGCATTCACTGGCACAAAGGGTCCATCGCCTAAAAACATGGTGTAGGTTTAGGTCATGCAAAAATCTACCATTTGAACGCGTTGCGTCGAATACAAAATGTGTCACTCACGCCAAACATAATATGTTAGCCATGCTATGCAAATTACTACTTACCTTACGAAACGCAGTCTCTTTTATCTACGAATATTCCGGTTTCCATTCGCTTATATATGCGAACGATTCGCATCAGTTCCAACATTCGCATTGGCCCGAGCAGGCATCACGAGTTTCATTCGACCAATAGAAAGCGTTTTTCTCTCGCTGGATTGTTTGTGGTTGGTTAAATGTGACTTGAGTAAAAACGATGACTTACGTAGGTTTTCTTTCTTTTTTTTTTCTTCGCCCCGCGGCGACTTTAACAGCTACTACCGCGGGGATATATCGATTCCACAATGAAGTGATTTCGCCAGTGTCAATTATATATAAATATAAATCATAATAGCAATAAAACACAATCCAATATTCTCTAGGAAGTTTGGGGGCAACGTTGTACGGTGATATGTAGGACAGAGGTCAAGATAGTTTTAAACTCTGCACCACTGCGACTCCACTTGAAACGAGAATTAAGATGCCAGATAAATGAAATAAGTCCACGTCTTCTCTCACTCTGCAGCACAAAGGCATAAAAAGTTCAAAACACTAACAGAAACAAGAACTTTGAACATCTAAATACACAAAAATACACATCCGCCATCTTTTTACGTTGCAAATGGCCCCTGTGTAGGTTGACTGACTCAAGTTATTCTCATGTTACACCTCAGCTTTCGCTTTCGCATTCACACATTCGCACTCAGAACATTCGCATGTCAAAGATTTGACATTCATAACATCCCTGGCCCTAATATTTAGTGTTCCCGAAATCTTTCGAAGTTCTCGAAGATACAAATCAGAGTAAATCCCAAGCTATTCGGCCTTGACTTTTTTTTCAGAGGACAATGTTAGTGTCACACAAATTGACGTCTAGTCCCAAACTAAACTCTAGGCTTGTTCTATGGGTACTAGACAACGATATGGACTTCAGGTACCCTTCGGGGCGGGAAGATGGCCGAGTGAAAAATGCCCGGCTTTTACTTTTGTTAATTTTGATTTACTGTTCTAAAGATAAAAGATAAAAGATGTTTATTCAGTAAGTAGGCCGCACGGGTACTTTTACACGTCAACCGAACCTAACCTAACCTGGCAGTATATAGAACAATGAATGTAACATAAAATAAAATAAAAAATATATTCAAGCGTAGCTTGAGCAGGAAAATGTGTCAAAACTCAGAATTTTCATAGGAAGTAATAAGAACTTTTCTATTTACTGATTATACTCTCTCACTGACACTTGCGAAATCACTTGGTGGACCGCCATTAATTTAAGGAAGAAGAAGACAACTATATTAATACTAATTAGAGAAATATATACTAAAATACATAGAAAATATCCAAGACTCAGGAACAAATATTTGTGTTCATCACACAAATATCTGCTCTTACCAGGATTTGAGCCCAAGACAGCTTCGTAGGCAGGGTTACTACCAACTAGGCCAGCGTGTCGTCAAAATACTTGATAATGAGATATGATAAGATATGTAGGATTACCCTCTTCTATGATCAAAATCTTGCAATATCCGCCGGGTACAACCTCTGTCATCTTTGCGGCCAGACTGTGGAATGAGTCGTACTCCGGAGGAGCCAGCAACATCTGCTCTGCTCTATCCCCAACATTTGCGCAAGCGCTGTGACAGGAAAAATATTTATAAAACCGAGCAAGAGCATGTAGGACCATGCTGTTCTGTAGGGTTCCGAAGCCGTCACTGCAATCAAATTTGACCTCGCGACAAACTTAACTTTGCCGTTGGAAAACTGATATCCCCATACATAGTTAGACAAGACACCGCAAATTAGTTTTCTGTAAGTAAGCCACATTTAAACCATCTGTAACTCAAGGACAAATGAAGTCTACTTAGTGTGATAGTTTTACTATTAAAATCATTATTCATTTAAGATATTTTTTAGATTTTTTGTATTTGTAGTTTTTGGCTCGTTTCGTTACGTTCTGGTTCGGAATCTAAAAAAAAATTTCGCTTTTAAGCTTAATATTTCATACACGGATCCCTTAATCGAAAAATAAAATTATTTGGACTTACCCATATTATTTTTGAAAGACCTGGCCAACGACCCCATAATGTGGTGTACATTATGGGGTAGACGAGAAAAAAATATACATCCCTGTTACGTGCAGGGGAGGTGCACAATTTTTTATTTTTCCACTTTGTTGGCGTGATTAATATGTATATTCATGCCAAATTACAGTTTTCTAGTACTAAGAGTCTCCTTTCTTCCATCCTTTGGACGCCTAAACGGGAGAATTATTTTCTCTCCCGGCCCTTCAGCACTGGCTGGGGTAAGGCTTCAAACACGATTCACATGTCCCTAGTCAAACTGACACCTACTCCCCCCCTTTTTTATTATAGCAGATGTATAGGCTAAGTTACAATGGAAGAGGTGACAAAACGAGGGCAGCCCATGGCAACACGCGCAAAGAAAAAAAAATCCAGGCAAAAAAGCTTCAAAAAAGGGTAAGACGCACCCTTAAAGATAGCGCCACAGCCATACAAGCGGTCCAAAAAAGATCTCCGACCCAACTTTTCCATTGTCGGGCAAAAGAAAGGAAGCCCGTAGTCTATAAGCATGCATGCGTTAGGATTCCCACTCAGAGACTAATCTAGCTATAAATCTCCCCCCATCCAAACGGTGTTTTCCAAAAACGGGTAATGGGAGTGGGCCATTACCCGTTTTTGGAAAACACCGCGGATAAGTAAACGGAGGAAGGACTTTCTCGTCCGGCCTTTCAGCACTGGCTGGGGTAGTATCCGCGGGAGTCTAAATTCTAGTTGGTAATAGGGGCATTGATGTTTTTAGCCGGCGCGAGCCGGGCAGTACCTGGGCCCTCCATTCCCAGGTCTCCGGAAGGAATTTTCACCTCTGCCCCTTTTCAAGTAAATTGCAAACAAAAGCAAGGATTTTGTCTTCGGCCTTTCAGGCGACCACCAAATAAAAAACCCGTTGTTCAAGCTATATCCATACTTAATTTAGCTAAAACCCTTTCAGTGGTTAAGCTGTGAAAGTATAACAGTTAGGTACTTTCGCATTTATTTCATTAGTAATATTAGCCTTCTAAATCAATTACCGGTCACCTCATGTCATGACGTGCAACTTGTGAGATCGGCAAATAATAACTGAATCAATCCCTATCAGCTATCGTTCCCGGGAACCCATTCTTGTTACCTCTCATTCATGTTACGACACTTGGTGCGGCAAACCTGAGGCCTGTTTTATAAAGCTTCAAATTACAATTTACACGTTACAAGTTTCTATTTGACACAACCTCGACCAATAACGACCAGCTATTTAAGCAGTGTTACCAGTTTAGCTTTATAAAACGTGCCTGTTGCGCCACAGTACCCAGGAAGCTACAATAATGTATTGAAAATGTTATTATACTGAACTTGGGGATGTCCTCGTTCCCTGTACTCTATGAAGGTCATTTTTTGTATGGATAATTTGACTTACCGGAATACTAAATCTATTTGTACTTATTAAAGAACGTTGGGACGAGAAATATAATAATAAATAAGTTCACGAATAACTTAGTTTATAAAAACTCTATCACATGTTAGATGCACAATGTTACCACAATTATTTAAAATATTGGATAAAATTAACCAACTGTGATTATTAATTATTACCTACGTGATTTCTTATTTATCACACGACCGCCCAATATAAAAGTGTATAATTTTCAGGGTTCATGTATGTATGTAATGATCTAATGATTCTTTCATTCATTCCACTATAACTTCTTAACACCTGAGCCGATGTAAACGTGTGTGATATGATATCGTTAGGATACTTTCAACATCCCAAGCACCTGAGATTATTAAGGTATGTCTCAAGTGACATAGGATACCTAAACTGTCAATTATTTATGTCAAGAAAAAAAAAAGGTTTTCTAATTATTACAATCACTTGAAAGTTCTTAATGTGACCATCTTAAATTATAAGAATATAGTAGCGGGGTATTACGGGTTTAATAACAATATCAAAAAATGCAGTCGGGTTTTTAAAGCTTCCTATTCATTTATTTATTTAATATTATTGTATCCTTAACACAATTGTGAGAATGACCAATGTTTCCTTTGCGTTTTAAAATGAAAATCGGGTTGGTAATAATTCAAATTGATAACGGCTGTCATTCTGACATTCGGATGGCTGATGATGTGTCGGGGAACTTTAAAATTACGGTGTTAAAGGTCTGTTGTTTTTATTAATTCAGAAGCGCACCAACGCCGATAACGCCAGCAAAGGTTTGTGTAGTGCAATGTTTAACAGGTATGTGAACACTTTCTCTTTATTTTTGCTCAGTTTGTTGTTCCTATTACTTGTAAACATGTACCATCTGGCCCTTTTACCCTATCATCATATTGTACTAACTGAAGTTGGCTAATTCAGTTTTGCGTTGCGTGTCTTAAACATGCTGCCTTTTGAAGTTGAAACACTTAACTTTCACTGCTGGACATTGGTCCTTTGAGTGACGTCCTCCTTCACTGAACCATCATACTTGATCCTCTTTAAATCCGATTTTCTTCATGTGAATATTATTCAGTGCTGACCTATACATGCTGCTCTCGGCGATGACTTGATTCTCCTTTCGCAGTATTTTAACTTGCTTCAGCTTTAAACCATAACGCATTTTTTTGCTGGTCCTTTTATCTTTAATTCCTATGACAATTCTGTCTCTAATCAGTTCATCCTTTAACGCCCCTTATCCGCATGCTTCCGCAAGCTTGTACAAAAAAATCTTTCTTTCTTTAATTTCTTCTTTTATTCTTGAAAATCCTCGAAACATTCAACTGCACGCTGATTTCTCGAATTAAATTTAAAACTTCGTTTAGGTAGAAAATAATTGTCAAAAGTGGCTTGTGTATCTTCATAACCAACTAATTTTCAAATCATAACACTATTTCTTCAGCTCGATCTCTCATATAATTAAGCAGTATCGTTTTCCCTTGTCATCTTTTTCATCGTTACCGCTTAAGTTTATAAATCTTATAAATGTCTTCTTCCGTACGCTCCATTTCTCCGGAGTAAAGCAGCGTGGTTAGATTTTAGTTCAGCTCGTATTTTTATAGGATTACCGCTACGACCATATTTTATGAAACACATCGAAACACACGATCGTTCTTAAGTACCTAGCTTTATTATGTTCTGATCACAGATTATAATGTTCTGATCTGCCATCTTTTCGTGCGGCTGTCACTCCCAGTCACAGATAATATGTCAGAGAAGAGCTTACTATGATAAGATCTGTGGCATCTATCTGTCATCTCATCTCATGGGTGTGGTGTGGAGCTTGAGCTTATGTTATCATAATAATGAAACCTAATTAAAGCACGTTGTGATTGAACATGATTTATTATTTAATCAAGATACAAGACATGGCGCAACGGAAACTAAAGAACCGTGAGAGGGAAGTATAAGTAAAGTCATATTATATAAAGTAGATACGAGTGTGAAAAAGGCCGGCGGGGTGAAGCAGATAGAGAAAAATAGTTATAAACTGTAATTCTATGGAACTTGCTAACTATGTAAACAAGCCGCCATACTAAAATTGACATTAGATGTCAATTTCAATATATTGTTTGTTTGTTTACATAGTTAGCAAGTTCCATAGAATTACAGTTTACAGTGGAAGATAAAATTTGGATTTATTGAAACCAGAACCATTAAATTTAAGTGCCGCAAACGTGAAACAAGCGTTTGTGAATTGGAAACAAGTATCAATATACTTTACCGTGAGCGGAGCTGCACATAGATTCTCTGAAGAACAACAAAAAGCATTGTTGTTACATTGTATTGCGGACGAGGGGCTGAATGTGTACAACACTTTCGATAATGAGGAAAAATTATGATATGAAGAGATTCTAGTGAAATTTGAAAATCACTAGGCCGCTGAGTAACGAGACCTACAACCAACATTTATTCTTCTCTAGAAAGCAAAGGGAGGGAGAAACGTAGGACGAATTCATCACGGATTTAAAAAAGCTTAGCTTGAAGTGCAACTTTGAGAAAATGAAGCAAGGGCTTACTTGAGACAAAATAATAATGGGCATGAAGGAAATTAACATTAAAGAAAATTTATTAACTAACTTAAAAAAAAAAATGTCAAAGAAAGCGTTAAATGAGTCTTTCATTCTGAAGGAGATTTTTCGATCCAATGAGGTTTAATTTCGTTTCCTAGCAAAAGAATGTTTATTTTGAACTTCACGCATGGCTGTCATGAACTGAAAATGCAAAGTGAAACACTTTCTTTGATATTTTTTTTTTTTTAAGTATGTTGCACCAATTATATTGAATTGATTTTTCACATGGTACTAGCTAATACTATTTACAGTTTATGTGATTTTTTCCATAGCTGTACCTTTACAAATACTTGTTGAAAAGTGCTGTCAAAAATTTCTCTGACATTTTAATCAATATTTTTTCATGGAATTAAATATTTAAAAAAATCAGAGTTATACTCCTACTCATCCTTTGTAGCTATGATTTGGTTTGATTGCTCTACCTTATATAGTTCAGGAGAAAAACGACTTTGTAAAATGTATTTATAAAATGACGTTTTTGACAGTATCTCGGTGACGGTTCAAGATAGGGGGCTGGAAGTTAGGGTGTTTCTATATTATGAGATAGCCAACAAATGACATTATAAAAATCCGATATTCGTCTCAGGGGCCACTTCTCCTTCCTTAGCCTGCTAGACCCTTTGTAAAGAATCAAAATCATATTCATATCTTTTCTCTTCTCATGCTCTTAAAATGATACTTAAATCTCTGCGAATCGGGACTAAAGCTCCTTATTAATCTCTAGGGATTAAAGTTTTTTTTTTTTAATTTACTTTGGAAACCCCTAAACAACCAATCACGGTGTTTGTGAATGGAGGATTATCGCCATTTTCAGTGATTGTGTATGGACCATATTTTTCGGTGTCGAAATAACCTCAAAATGACAACTGTGCAAATATATTAAAAAAAAGGATTTATTTTCGTGAAACACGATTAATTATTACGAATATGAATCTATTTAATCATATTAAGGCCGAACTCTTTTATTATGCGTGGTCCAATTACTTTTAAAATGGTTTCCAAGTTTGAATCTGTTGGCTAAATATGCAAGCATTTAAAACATCACTTTACAAAAAAACAGCGGAACATTTTTTTCCTATTTGTATTTTGAAAAGATGTTCATAACTTGTATTGAGCGTACGTTGTTAAGATACCTAATTGTTAGTTTTAATTGTTAGAAACTTTTTTATAATAAATGTTGTAATTTTGTTTAGAACGTCGTTTTTTTCCTCGCATTCAAAGTGAAAAGTAGAGTGTTTAACGCGAGACTAAACGACCATAATGACACTCGAACTACAGCCACCCTCGCTCGCAAGCTCGCTCGCGTGGCTAAACATCTCGTGTCATTATGGCTTGTTTTAGTCCCTTGTTGAACAATCTACTATTAAGGGGTCTCCGGAAAGTAACTTTAATACTGTTAATAATTGTATGTTTAGCGATAGTTATGTTAATGATAGGTTAGGTTTCTTTTAATTTAAATAACAACACTGAACATACACCTGAGCCTTTGGTTCCTAGTAATGAAAATGTCTCATGTTATAGGAGAGTGTTGAAAAAACCTAGATATTTAGATTCTTTTGTTAATTTGTAAGAAAAAGGGATGTCAGAGAAGAGCTTTCTATGATGGATGGGATCTGTGGAGTCTATCTGTCATCTCATGGGTGTGGTCTGGAGCTTGTTTTCATAATAATGAAACCTACTTAAAGCACTTTGTGATTGATCATGATTTATTATTTAATTAAGAAACAAGACATAATACAACAGTTTTTGGTTACGGTGACTCATTCGGAGAATTAAATGTGCTTAGAATGATTTTTATTCATAGATTACAGTTGAAGCGCTAAAATCAATAACAAAATCATAAACTCATAATAATATCAAAGCCATTAATGTCGTTATGAAGGAGGAATGAAGTAGGACATTTCTAAGTGGCCAGTCATTTATCGGAACTAATCTAAGGAGTACCTATGCTAACGACATTAAACCTAGCATCTAAATTAGTACAAAAACTTTAATCCGAGGACTGTTAAAATGTTATTATTATTAACATATGACGATTCATCAAGTTGATAATCGAGTCGTGCCTCAATTCCTCTTGCAAATCTGAGAGCGGTAGATAGGTAGGTACACACCACAAAATTGCTCTTAAGTAAAGTATTTTGTGTAAACAACCTTTTTCTTTAATTAATTGTGGTATGACTAACTTGAAGAAGAATCTAAACCATGATTTGAATAATCTATGCGCAAAAGAAAAATTATGTCTAAGTATTGTACAAATGAAAAGAGATAACAACCTAAAAAATGTTGCCAGCTCGTCCTAAGGCGCGTTTTACTGGAGAAGAAAATATTATGTACATAAACATATAGTGTATGGAAAAAATAATAATTAGAATTCGACCTAGGTTCATATAACATTTATTACTCCTTATGACCTAAGAAATGCGTGGTTAAAATCTTTCGAAATCCTCCCGGGCACCCTGAATAAAAAAAAGACGAAACTGACCGGCTTATCAATCGACGCGCAGCCGAAACAGCTGGAACAAGGGACTAGAAATCTGGAATGTTCCTTACATATCCTAGAATTCCACTAAGAGATTTTTGGAAATTCATCCCCTAAGTGGGTTAAAATAGGGGCAAGTGCGGGAAACTACGTCTAACAATTATATTTTATAAACTATACTACGCCGCCCTCGTCCTCTGGATAATTATAAATGCAGACATAACATACCTCATGTTTATGTCCTCAGGTAGCTGCATCGGCCTGTTCATTTCGTTTATTTCCTCCATAGCTTCCATGAATTGAGATTTTATAGAATCAACCCGTATATAATCAATGTAGGCTAGCAACAATAATAAATCCACGGACGAATAAATCGAAGGCTCGGCGGCTGCACGGAAAAAGGGGATGGCGTCGCGGCTGCGCTGCGCAGATTGATAGCAAGGGGCGAGAGCGAGGGCTGCTGAGGGGGACGCACGAGCAGAGGCCCTCGAACGAAGGTACGTTAGCTCCATTCCTTTCTCTCAAATTTAGTCTAGAATGACGATTGACAGGGATGGAACTAACGTATCGAACTTCGATTTTCAATGTAGTGCCTCAGATTTGTTTTTTTATACATTTATAGGGGTAGGTTTATGTATATCTAAGGGAAATCCGGCTGCCCACAGTATAAACCCAGATAACCCTACTAAATTAAAAACGTATACTAAGAGAAAGTCGCGCTCGGCTAAAGAGCGTGGGATAAGCGTCACATTATTTCGTTCATTTTTCAGGTTTCGTACCCAAAGGGTAAAAACGGGACCCATTACTAAGACTCCATTGTCCATCCGTTTGTCTGTCTGTTATCTGGCTGTATCTCATGAACCGTGATAGCTAGACAGTTGAAATTTTCACAGATGATGTATTTCTGTTGGTGCTAATAACAGGAGATACTAAAAACAGAATAAAATAAATATTTAAGTGGGGCTCCCATACAGTTGAGCGAACGTGATTTTTTTCCGTTTTTTGCATAATATTAATTAGATTACTTAGGTTTATAAAACTATAATAATTATTAAGAATGGAATATTTTATGCCAATGATATTTTAGGCTCACCACAAAGTATACTAAAAATGCTTATTTCGATAGCAGAAACTCGTCCCACAAGTATTATTGGCGCGAAGAGAGCGAAGATCTATTCTGCCCCGATTCGGATTTCGTTGGTCCGCAATCTCCTATAGTAGTTTACGTGACGGTTGCGTAATGACAGGCATTACAACATGAGTGTGGTTTATGAAACGAGCCGCAAGGCGAGTTTCATAATAGATGACACGAGTGTTGTAATGCCAATTACGCAGAGTCGCGTACAATACTTTATCTACACACATATTATAAGTACTCTAAGATGGGTTCAGAAGCCGAAAGGCAAATGACCTGCATTGCTACCAGCGCTACCTGTAACATATCTAAGTACCTACCAATTTCACCAAACGATGTTAAATTTAATCAATGTTAATCAATTGTTGTCTACTTGGATAAGCAGAATTTTCATAAGTGGCACAATAAACTCAACAAAGAAATGAACTAAATGAAATCAAATTACGACTTACGATACGACGAATTGACAACAAAAATGGCGGCAAAAGAAACCTGTCATGTGTCACGAATATGAATGGTTTTTTTTTTAAATCATATGATAGACATACCTACTAATAAAGTCCCTATTCTCATGTCGTTCGAAATTCAAATATCCTACGATATTGTACTAAAAAATATAACGAGTTGACGTTCCAATTGATCCTAGAATTGGACCTATTTAAATTGTGTTAATTTTGGAACATGTTCCAAATTTGAAACTCATAACCTTACCAAAATCTATACTGTTATAACCATTACAGTACAAATTTTACCTACTACCACAGACAAGAAACTTTTCATAGTAAAATTAGTTGCAATAATGCTGGTCATTTCCTACGGGTTTTGAACGCATAAAAGAGGACTTACGATATGTGCGTAGATAAACTATTAAAGACATCAGGATCAAATTTAGCCCGTAATACGACATCTAGCCATAGATAAAATAGAAAAAATAAAATTGGAATTCGGACATACCACGGAGGAATAATCACCGAAAATCTGTACCCATAGACTTTCAAAGCGAAAAATACGAAAACAGGGTGAATAGAAAAGATTTTCAACTTCAAAGCTAATTTTCAGGTATAATCCTTACGGTAATGTGAATAAAGTCGGCATCATTTTGTGAGTCTTAATGCGTTCTACAATTTTGTCTCAGGTATGCATACGAGTATGAGCTATATATTGCTAATTCGATATAAAACGCAAAAAAAACATGCCGCCTCTACTCATACAGTAAGTAGAGGAGAATGACTAGAGACGACATAAAGGGGTGAATAAAAAATGTGGCAAGACTTGTCAAAAATATTATTGTACATTCTAATAGTAAATAGGCCAAAAATGTTTTCGATCACCCTACGGTTGAAGTTCATTTGCACGTCATGATACAACAAGTTCGATTTCCTTTGCATTAGTATTATGACAGTGACAAGTGTCACCTTAGTGATAATTAGATCTCACAGAAACTTTGATCAAAACTGGTAGACCACTTTCTTGGCCGACCGTACCTACCTATATGTATAGGATTAGGTATGTATCAATGTTTGAGTTGATAAACCAGATATGGGATAAGAATAAGGGAAGTACCTAAATAAACATAAGTAACAAGTCAATTTCAAGGCTTGAATATTTTTTATTGTACTTGTAATTGCAGTTCAAAACTGGTACTTACTGGGCCATTTCGACGAGCATTTAGACCAAAGTGAAATCGTTATTTGGAAATTCGCTAGTTAAATTCCGCATATGGATTTGTTTGTTTGTATGATTTTGTATACTTCTTTGAAAAAAAGCAAATCATTTTATTTAATATAAAAAAAAAACAAAATACCGATTACCGACTGACCTACAATAAAATATTACTTTGCTACTCTTGACAACCCTATCATGTAAATTTTGATTGACCCCACAACCCACAATCGTCCCCTTTTACCAGCACGGCGTTTCTAATATTTAGTACCATACCATACCTCAATCTAATGACCCCATATTGCGACCCTGATCACCCTTCATATCGTCTCCATTCACCTTAAAGTCAAGTAAAAAGAATTAACATTTATTTTAGCGAAATTTGTACGTTAACAATAAATTTAGCACCGTCATTTTATATGCAAAATGTAAAATAACGAATAAATATTTTAAATTACTTACGAAACAGGTAAAACCATCCGTATGTAAAATACGGATGGTTTTACCTGTTTCGTAAGTAATTAGGAAAGTTCACAACAGTTAGTTCGTACGCGGTTACAATGGTCCACAGATTATAAGGTATGTTTAAATGCAATGGTCGTCTTTAACTCAACTGCCAAAATCTTTGTCTGTTACTAACTGTCGGGTGTTACCGTGAAGTAGAGCGAAGTATTTGCAAGTGTTGCAATATTTTATTTCAACCGCAAATACCGAAAAAAATTCTTGAAATAATCTCTATTCACCCAACGTTTTCTATTCACCCATTTTACGGTACGCAACTAAAGGTACAGTGCGAGAACTGTAGCCACTTTAAAAAAGTAAAATGCTCACAATCTCATCTGGCAACACCGGCGAATTATACTAGTTTATTTTTTTGTATCTTACCGTATCTCACCCTCTCTAGGAGAGAGGAGGAGAGAGCGCATAAATGAAACGAATCGATTCTCTCCCTCCCTCTGCGGATTTAACAAGCGTGGCTAATCAAGGCGTTAAAAGGTGAGATCTGGGAGAACTGTCCAGAACCGTCCAGAACTGTCGCGGGTGTGGTGTACTTTACGATATTACTGTATTTTACGATACGCTCCCTCCCAGACGTCTCGTATCGTCGGAACAAATTGTATTTTTTAGTGTAATATTAGGTTGTGAAAATTACCGGAATGCGCTGCTCTCTATAGTTGTGCGGACGTATGTGTCAGTGACCAAGGAATATTTGTGTTTTAGGAAAATGAGTAGCTCTGAGGAGGTATCATGGATATCTTGGTTCTGCGGGCTAAGAGGGAACGAGTTCTTTTGCGAGGTATGTATCTTATATATTATTTTAGAGAGATGAGGTTGCTTCGGTGGGAAACTAAAAGATAAGTCTTTTAGTTTCCCACCTTTTTCGCTCTTGTAATTTGGTCAGTTGTGACAATGTGTATAACATATGGGTTTCTTTTAGGTGGACGAAGACTACATTAACGATAAATTCAACCTGACGGGGCTAAACGAGCAAGTCCCGCATTACCGGCAAGCGCTGGACATGATTCTCGACTTGGAACCTGGTGAGTTGATCATGATACATTTATTTAGCGTAAGTACGTACTAAAACATGAAAGTCCATCAAATTAAGCATATAGACAAAACTATGCACATGTTAAAAAGGCCCCATCTCTGCATTGTGCTGAGGGAAGTCGCGCCCCTGGTAATCTGAAGAAGATTTCAACTGACCCAGTATCTTGCCATCGCAATGCACCCTACTTACTGTCAAAAAAGTAGCACAATCTCAGAAGTTTTGATAAAAATTGTTGTGTTGACAACCAGTTCACAGAGGTACAGGACATTATTTTTACTTGTACCCTACCTTTGGTACAGTCGCGCAATAAAAATTATGAGCATACTTAGAACCTTGTTTTTGTCATATGTGTCGTTTGATGTTCTGTTTGAACTTTAAAGTGCTTAACATTTTCGCTGGGGTACTGTACATGCGGACCAATATTTATGCACTGAAAAATACAAATGCAAAGTCTCCATCAAAGGATCTATCTGACACATTGTTGCTAAACTAAACCTGGAGTTACTTGTAGTCATTCAAGAACTAGGTGTACTTAGGTGTTCATGTTAAAGTGATATATCTTAACCGGTGTGTGTTTAGCTTAAGAATATGATTTGATTTCAGATGATGACATTGACGATTTTATTTCAGATGATGACATTGACGATAACCAAAATCAGTCTGACCTTGTGGAGCAGGCCTCTGAGGTTCTTTATGGATTGATTCACGCCCGCTACATATTAACTAACAGGTGAGTAATACATGTATAGTTTCCGCCATTTAACTTTGCATAAAAGTTCATTGGTCCCCTAGTATTATGTTACCTCAATTGAGTTACCTCAAAGAACTGCAAATAAACGTTTGTTTGTATGAGAGTACTTAAATAATTATTTGTTTTTAGTATTTGTTGTTATAGCGGCCACAGAAACACATCATCTGTGAAAATTTCAACTGTCTAGCTACCACGGTTCATGACATATAGCCTGATGACAGACAGACAGTGGAGTAACTGGAGTCTTAAGTAATAAGGTCCCGTTTTTACCCTTGGGAATGGAATACTAAAGAATGATTTTTTATTACTACCTATTAACTTCGACATGACTCTCTAGTCCGACAAAAATAACATAAAAACCATTTCCTTGTGTTAAATTTACCCAATAATCACAACATCTTTTATAACTATGGCGGCAAAAAATATTTGGTTGGTGTTCATGGCAAGAACCGGGAGAACCGGGACATAATCTTCAGTACCGGTTCTTTATTTAATTCCCGGGATTTCGGGAGGATGCCATATTAAGTTTATTGCACATCCATCAGCATGTTGGCTATAAAATTATGTTAGGAACGAAAATGTTTCCCAAATGTTCTTATTCTATGCAATTCATAATTTGAAAATAGTTTACGATTAATGAAAATTCAGACAAACTATGCATTAGGACTAATGACGATTAGGAATTCCATAGTAAACTATTTTTTTTAAATCAGCTGTCAGAAAAAGGCAGCTGTCTGGCGGCACGGGATAGAACAAATCCCAATCGATCTGCCTCTTATTTAACTTTTGAAAATTCTGGGTTCCTATTGAAAAAGGGAAAAGTCTTCTATGTTTAGCATACTCTGTTCATGTATATACCCTTTTTTATTACGAGTTCAGTCGCCGTGTACCCTTTTTCATTCGTACCTCGGAATTATTCTGTGGAAAATAAAATATGTCAAAATATGGTACCAGTATTTTATGCGATTGGAGGCATTCTCAACTTCCAATCTAGAGGTGAGACGTATTTACGGGAATAGGTTTTTGTATGGACGCGTAAGTACGCGATCACGCGCTGACGTTTTTTAGCGTATCGATCGAGTACCTATTTTAGGAGTACGGCGACTCGAACCTTCGAAACGACGCGCCCCGACGCGGTACCTCTGGGACTCGGCGCACAGCGGCACTCACACACGATGCGTTCGGGGCGATTCAGGAAATTTAGGGTGGATTTCGCGACATCGACTCAAGTAACTTTGTAGTTTGATTGCGGGCGATATTACTTGGGAAAAAATTAAAGTAATTGTTGCTTATGTTTCACTTAACTGTATTTTTGTGGACATATTTTTTTGCTTTTTTTTTGTATCATGTTTAATTTTTATAAAATGAACTGCTGTTGATGCCCCAAATAAATGAAAAAAATTAGCTGACAGTTGTTAGCCTGTATAAAGTATGAAGGGCAAGTTTTTATTTGAACTTTATTAATAACGTACCTATATCAGAAAATCAACGGAAATATTTTAATGGTAATTAAATAAAGAAACGTTCTATAACGTCCTAATGCATAGACTCGTTGGTCATTACGTTGTGATACTCGAACTCGAATATCTGATCCATATTCCCGCGACGTGCACTTACGCAAAACTGCCATTTTACCGTTCGTGTAGCGTACTCGTAAGTACTCGTGGAACTAGTCTTCGGACCTAGTCTTTTCGTGGACGCGTACTCTGAAGTCTCAGTACGCATTTTACCTAGTACGTCTCTCCTCTATTCCAGTCTCGTAAAATAATCCAACGTCTTATAGGGAGTATTCATGATTATTAATCACAAATTTAACATGGAGTTTATACGGCCGACCTGTTTAATGACGTCACAGTGCATATTTTTTTAAATCATATATTATGTTCTGCTAACCTTCTGTCAACAGAGGCATCGGACAGATGCTAGAAAAGTTCCAAGCGGGTGACTTTGGACAGTGTCCGAGAGTGTACTGCGAGTGCCAAGCCATGCTTCCTCTGGGTAAGTCCTCATGGCCTTAAAAATATGACAACCATTGCAGCATTAGGGGCCCTAATACGGCTGCGGTGATATATTGTGTGCTATTCACATAGCCTAGGATGTTGCTCTGTTTTGTTTTTGACTATTTTGGCTGTCTCCCATTACCTGCTTCAAGGCACATGGGGATAAGGCACTGTTTTACGCCACTGGCGCGATAATGAATCCTGAGCAAACATGGGACTTCAGATTTAACTCCCGAGCGCAGCGAGGGTGGTACAAGTTAAGAGTCCTGGGTTCAGCGAGGGACTCTAGCTCGCCCAAGACGAAAAGAGCTTTATCCCAAAGGAGAATACTCTATATCACCTTCTGCGAGACAATAAAAAGCAAGGCTTCTTATTAGAAACAACGTCAAACCTCAAATCACGTTCGCTTTCGTCACCTGACGTTTTTATTTAAACTATAATCTTTTAACTTCAATCTCCTGCTAACTAATACTGCATCTTTCCAACACTCGCGGCTTTTCTTTTATTTTCTTTGTTTTGCGTATATGGCTTGTAGTGGCCAGTTCAATTTTCAAATTAGCTCCGTAGAAACCTTTAAACCTACAGCAAAGGTTTCTATGGAACAATATTTCATACGAATTCAAATCTCATTATTACCCGCCGTGTTATAATATTGTACTGAATCACATTATAACCCGCTGGTTCGCCGATGGTTATATCAACTTGATTTAAATCGTTTCTTGCCCGTGGCACTACTCCGTGGCACTACTGACCAATGATTTCTATTTCAAAATCAAATTTAATAGAGTCGACAGAGCTCTGCTATCGCAGAGCTCCTATTTCTGGGTAGTTTGGCCCTCCGGGCCTGCTAAAGAACTAACATAACCTAAACCTACCTCCTATTAATGATACTAATATTGACCAGTAGTGCCAAATAGTTGTGCCACGGGGAATACACTATTTAAATGAGGTTTGCATGATATATAATTGAGCAATTTCGAGCGACTGGTGTAAAAATGTGGTTTTTGTTCTCTTTTTTCCATTATAATTAGTTTTATTAAACCGTAAACCATTGATTGATTTTGGTAATATTTTAAGGTTAAGTTTAACTAGGTAATTAAGTATATTAAATTTGCTGTAATAAAATATTATTGATGTTGTTCTGCGCTTAGGCAGGCAACTACAGATTGCAAACAGGCATGGTAGTTGGCACAGTAGTGTAGATAGACACCGTAAGTTAATTCCTCTGGTTGCCACCTGCCTCCTATTTCACCATCTTAACAATGATAGGTGACAATTCGCTATACATGTTATTTTTATGGCACAGAGTAGGTAAACGAACACACAGGCCACCTGAAGGCAAGTGGAAACTGTGACCTAAGACTGCAAATGCGTTGCCAACCCTGAGGGCTAGGATGGAATGCCTCCATGCTAGTCATTACACCGGCTGTCTTATCCCCAAACCGGAACACAACAATGGGAACACTCCCGTTTGGCGGTAGGTTAATGGATAACATGGTGGTAGCGATCCGGACGGACGCTGCACAAGGTCCTACCACCAGCAAACGTTGCCAAGTTAATGGCTATCATATTAGCGGGATTCACTGCCGCGAAGACACTCACTACTTGTTTATTTTTGTTTCTGTTTTCGCTTTTTTTTTCTGTGTGGTGCAAAGACCTTCATAATAGACGAACAGTGTGTGGAAGCGAGAGTGCAGCCTCTTTATGCACGAATACGAGTGCGACAGTGACAGCGAAACACGTTGACGTTGTAACCATTTTGAAAGCTAATGGTAGCCCACGGTAGCCCACTGGCGACAGCGTCTTTTAGTTTTTATTAAAATATTCAGGATAATTGTATAAACGTGGTGTCGAAACCGTTAAAAACAACAATGGTGGGCTGTGCAGTACCTGATTGCGAAGTCAATCATAGGAATAATCCAAACAATGAGTCATTTCACAGGTAATTATGATCCGCACATAGTCATTTTTGAACTCATATTTTCAAGGATTCCTAGGTCCAAGGAATACGGTTAGTGGTCTAATAAGTACGATATATCATGTAGTTTTGTGTTTTATGCATATTTTTAATTTTTATATGTAAAATGAAAAGATGTTGTGTCCGTGAAAATTTCCATTTTTTAGGTAGTGATTGAATGTTTGAATCACACTCATCTATCGATAAGTTATCAATATGTCGATATTTCTTCATTCCTTCTCATAATTATTTAAACATTATTCCGAGCGATTATAAAACGCAGCTAGGTAAATTGATCACAGTTTATTATTTATCATTAAATGCAGCCCAAATGGTCCAGCCTACGACAGGACTTTTTTTTATGTTTTTTGTATATGTTTTAATTAAATCGTGTAGAAAATGCTAAACTTTTTCTCTCAGGTTGATAATTACAGAGATATGGGGGGTCCGAAAGTTAGTAAATTCGGTACCTACAAGGCGTTTGAGAAATTTCGATGGGGTGAAAATTATGTCTGTATAACTTTCGGTTAGTTACCTATACGTTAGTTACCTTGGGCTTGGTATTGTACATGAAAATTGTCATTTACGTGACGTTCGTCTTAAAGTTGATAAGGATACACAGATCTCAACAAGCCAAAGAATCCTCTACTGAGCGTGACGTTCGGCTTATAGGCGACAGGGATAGACACATCTGAGAGAGCCAGAGAATCTTCTACTGAACATGAAAGTAGGTCCGAACGTAAGTCCACAAGAACTTCTAAGTTGTGGCCAAATAAAGTGAATACTTCCACCGTTTGAAAAGTATATTATTCCAGATGAACTTGGGTTATTTTTTATTTATATTAACCGAAGCGAAGCGAGGGTGGGTCGCTAGTTTCTCTATATAAGTAACTTTATTGTTGCCTAGTGCCCATATTAAAAACCCTGGAATTTGTGTAAGACCGAAATTTATTAATTATTTACATTAAAAATTGATTGTATGATATGTGTGTGGTAATTACCATGAAAAGAGTATTATTATAGATAATGAAAGAATCTTGTGTTTTATTAGTGAAGAATGCTAGTTTTAACTTCCACGCAAGATACAAACAAGTCTTATATAAGCGAGTCTTTTTCATCGATATTTTTTCGATATAACGTACGGACATCACTAAAATTACTCACACACTTGTAAAATCACGCACACGTTGACATTTCCGTTTTGGTAACGCGGGAAAAAGGGAGTCTGTTGGTCTATTACGTTAGTTATATAAAGGTCTTTGGTGTGGTGTTTGAGTGAATGTATTTTTTTTTCTTTCTTTCTTCTTTCTATATCATGTGCGCCATGTGAGCGCTGTCTGTTCTAATGAACCACTGACTCACACGTTGGTATCTTTATTGTGGTTTTATTTTTATTTTGCTTTTGTTTAATTTATTTAAATTACTTGTAATGTGTGTATCATTCTGGTTTTCATGCACATGCTGAGTTGGGACCGTTTCGCAATAATAACACCATCTCTCGTTTCTGTTCCTTATTTTTCATATTATATATATATATATATATATATATATATATATATATATATATATATATATATATATATATGTGTGTTATTGTATACGTACGAGTGATGGATGCTTTATCCAGATTTTGCCACTCGATAAAAGCAACCATACTAGGCTCGCTGGATTCAGAAAATAAACAGACATCCAAATCTTAAAATTGATAATGATTTTGTAAGATCTATCCAATGATATCCCTGGATAACAAAATTAAAAAAATATACCTTTGCTTCAGTTGTAGAGAGGTAACAGAATAAAAATGTTGACGCATTCCTAAGAAGCAAGCATTTCAAATTATGTGATCACCTATTGTTTAATAATAACACATTGAAAACTTAGCGAAAATTAACTCCCTATCTCAAGAAATAAGGTCACTTATACATACGCGGCTCTATAAGACACGACGCCGCTTATCTAATGAGGGCAGTGCACCAATGAGATGCCATTCAAACTAGATAAAATTTGGTGTACATAGTGCAGTCTCGATGTACGAAGAGTTTACTCCGTCGTTTCAACTTTGAAGCATATTATGCGCACTAATTTACACTCGGGGAAAATACCCGCCCACCAGTCTTTTGTTCATATATTTCTTCTTAAGGGGCTTACATGGGTAGATGACCTTCGATCTGAAGCTCTAAACTTTCAGTGGTTGGGTAACCCTATTTGCATTGACACTGCTGTTCTAAACTAGCTGCCATCATTAGCTGCATTGCGGGTTGTAGGACCTTGTGCGGGGTCCGTCCGGATCGCTACCACCATCTTATACATTAACCTACCGCCAAACAGCAGTGTTTGCATTGTTGTGTTCCGGTTTGGGGATAAGACAGCCGGTGTAATGACTAGCATAGAGGCATTCCATCTTAGTCCTCAGGGTTGGCAGCGCATTTGCAGTCTTAGGCTTGCAGTCTTGTGAATGCGAATGTCTATGGGTCACAGTTTCCACTTACTATCAGGTGGCCTGTGTGCTCGTCAGCCTTCCCTATGCCATATATATTTTTTTTTATCTCAATTTATCTTTTACAAGGCACTGATAATCGAGATTTATGCTATCAAAGTTGGTCATTTTTACTCCGTAAAAATAGGTTCTTTGGCCTTTTTTCCATATTTTTTACTGCAGTAAAAATACTTTTGATAATTTATTTATTAGATAGGGTCCCGCCAGCGTCTTCGCCCCGCTGCAAATTTCCGACTTTCTCAGTTGATTTTTTTTTCTGCGCTATTTTTTTTTTAAGGACCTTCTATGAAGTATTAGACTTAACATTTAAAAAAACCGGACATGAGCTTGTCGGACCATGCTCAGTGTAGGGTTCCGAAGCCGCTAAATAATAACTACTAAAATAATTTATTTTGCTTAGTTTAAGAAAATCGAGAAAATACCACAGAGACAAAATACCACCCTGAAAAAGCCTTTTCCTTATTCAATTTGCCCTTTTTCTCATTACAAATAGAATATTCAATTTCAAATAGCTTTTAACTACGTATAGCAATTAATAAAACATAAAATTGTCAATACTAGGCGACAGAAAATTAAATTTTCTTGAATATTCAAAATATTGATATTTTTATGATCATAAGCTATTAGCGTTTTCTTTTAAGGAAACATTAACTTCTAATTAGATTTTGTACCAAAAACAGATTTGAATTAAAATAACGCAGGATTCTCTAAAAGATTCTTGAATTTTTCGGTAAGGGTTGCCACCTTGTCACTGAGTTACCGTTAGTAGAATATAACGTTGGTGAATCACGGAACAAAATCTGGAGGTACGATCGAGAACATCACACAAGAATAATAAATCATAAGTCCAAAATAGTATGAAGAAAAATAAAGTATATCAAATCATTCTTCACACATAGCTTATTTTTACTCACTGTATATTTGTTGTTTATGGGCCCAATTTTAACTTGTTAAGTGGTCGTTCGCTGTTCGCCCAAAACGTTATTTATACTTAAATTTAGCAAGGTGTAAAAACAGACATAGAATTTTGTTTGCCCACTGCTGTAACACAGAATACAATACAATGGCATGATCCGTCCAAATCCATTCTCATTGGATATCTTTATTAGATATGTGAAGCGCTATACATTTTTATTTTTTACCATATATATAAAAATAAACCCCTATCTCTTCTGGTCACGCTATAACTTGAGAACGGATTTACAACATCATGGCGACGCGAAGCCGCTGGCGGGCCTCCTATACCAGCGTCAAGTCGAACCGACGCTCCTGAAGAATGAAAAAAATATATACTCCTTTGGCAGGCTATGTAGCTGTGGAAATAGAAGTCACTCGTTTATTACCACCAGGACAATAAACAGCGATATTTATAAAAAAAAGTGTTTACAGGAACGTTTGCTGCCTTTCATAAGGAAGCATGACTCACCACCGCTGTTTTGGCCAGAATTAGCCAGTTGCAATTATGCAAAATCAGTGATGGAATGGTATGACGAAAACGAGTTCGTGGTGGTAACCTAAGTATGCAACCCGCCGAATAGTCCAGAACTCCGCCCTGTTGAATAGTACTGGAGCATTATGAAGAGAATTTAAAAAAAAAGGCGGAGAATTAAAATCGGTCTTGAGCTACAAAACATTTGGGCATGGGCGTCGAAACGGTGTCCTAATGAGATGGTGCAGTCATATGAGCCGTGTGCATAGGGAAGTTAGAAGTATGACTTACTGTGTAGACCAAAAACAGAAATAGGAAAAAATATTTTAAACTTCATAAAATTTGTCATTAAACGTTGAAAATTTATTGTAAAATTTATTTAATATTAATCTTTTTGTGTTGGCGTGTTCAACCTTTACTCTACATTGAATGCAAGAAAAAAAGGGCAATACATTATTATTTTATTTTTAGACGTTGACAGCCCTCAATATCGCCGACGCGTCAAGTGAGCCAATTCATTTTCATCGTTCGTTAACAGCCTTAGCGTCCCGTTTGGCTTGTGCTGGAGTCAGAGGGCCATAAATCATAATGTTTAAGCTAAGAAAAAAGCGGCTTTTGTAAAGATCAAAGGAGTGTGCCTTCTGTACTTGTATCATTATCTATTCTGTGGCTGTGTGTGAACGACCGGCGCGGCTCACGTGATGAAAACGACATGCTCGGCGCCCGAACTGCACCCGCGCTCCGTGTTTACGCTATACGCTTCCCCACTTTTGTTCATTTCGACAAAGGAAAACACCTTTGAAGAAGCTTGTATTGCTGGGGCGTATCTAGGCGAAGAAATTCGTAATCAGTCGTCTTTTGTTCTTAGAAATAAAGGTGCAATATAGAAATGTGGCGGGTTATGTAAGGGGATAGTTTCAGGGATAAATATTTCCATTACAAGTAACTCTTCATACATATACTTTAGTTTAGCTTATTTTTTTTTTTTAACACGATGTTTTTTTTAATATGTTACGCTTTAAACATGTATTATTGTTTTACGCCTTAGAGGTCTGCTTTGTGCTAGCACCACGTAAAAACAAAGACAAAATCACTCTAGTTTTTTGATTGGCATGTTTTACATTGCTAATTTCTGTTTTTTTATTCTATAACGCATCATCTTTTCGCGTCCTAAAACTAAAGATTATATCCCCATGAAAAAATCACACGCAAAAAGATCGGGTGAGCGTGCAGGCCAGTAGACGTCCCCAAAACGGCATATCCATATTTATAATTGTTTCTTTAAAATCGAAGTAAATCGAGTATGTCTGTGACCGCTCTTAAACGTCTGGATTCCCTTGTTGACCAGGTTTATCCGACGTGCGTAGCGAGGCGATGGTGAAACTGTACTGTCCTAAGTGCGCTGATGTGTTCACACCGAAGTCCTCGCGCCATCACCACACGGATGGAGCATACTTCGGTACGGGCTTCCCGCACATGGCGTTTATGGTGCACCCCGAGTACCGGCCCAAGCGTGCCACAGTGCAGTTCGTGCCCAGGTGACCAAACACACACACGTGTCTGATGCACACTTACTTACATACTGATGTGCAATCTCAGTTACTCTGTAACTGGGACGTTGTTCTACCATTTCTACCCGGTAAAACCATTGATATGTTATCGTATTTTCAATGTTATAAAATAAAACATAGGTTTTTTGAGTAAATCAAAACTCAGTTAATCATTCGACGTAAACCAATCTGATTATTATTGAAGCTGGAATATTAAAGGATATGGAGAACTTACAGCCTATGCAGCTCTTAATATTCCACGGTCACTCATGATAGCTCTTATTTATTTGAAGGCCTCCAGGCTTAGTTAAAAACAGTACGATAACAGGTTATACCGATTAGAATAAAGCCTCTACTGACATTCATTCCAATTCCTTCTCATTTATAGTTCGTTCGTTCAAATAGCTCTGCAACCCTTTAAATACGCCGATACCGTTTTGTGGGCGCCGCGGCGGCTTCTTTGTAGCGGCACATATAAGCATGCAAACTATTTGTTAGCGAACGAACTATACTTCCTTACTGACTGACGCGCTATCTTTTTCCTTACTCATGTAACCGTGGAGCTAAGCCATGCTTTGTCCTTATCTGTCAAATACAAATTCATACAAAATTCGTTGTATATCTGTGTACATTACATATTATTATGTCAAAAACTTACGATGACAGATAAGAACAAAGCATAGTTTAGCTACTCCACGGTATAAATACGGCTGTAACTAATTCTCTTGCTGACTTTTAAACAAAGACTTCTATGTATACACTAGACCGGCTATGCAGAGTAAAAATCGTGTCACCGCTGTCGCTACGCGTATGACGTCTGAAGTGACAGCTGGCGTTTGAAAAACCCTGTGCACCCGCTCGCTCTCGCATATTACCGGTAAGAGTGAATGAAATGCTTATCTTAACCCGTGGAACGTTATGTCATGTACATACTGCCCCAATATTATATGTTACACTTTTATCAACTTGAAATTTGAAGTTTGTCACAGTGATACTAGGTCTAAATTGAAGTACCCCGGCAATGTAACATAGAACCCTATAATATTGGGGCAGCGATTATGTATGTATTACAATATCAATCTTTGTTTGAACCGACTGAGATCCAAATTCAAATAATCTTATGTACCATCGTCGCGCCACGGGTTAACTATTTGTTTCTACAGGGATGCAGTTGATGAAATAACGATATGATCTTATTGACGTATCAATAAGGTTCAAAGTTCAAACGTTTATAAAACTGAGCTGAACTGTCAAGTAATATAGGTATCTAAGAAGCTCGCGAATATTTTTATACGACAATACTACATTACTGCAGAGGCCATGAGGTAAGGGATTCAAGGACGAGTTTGGAGTAGACGAGAAGAGTACTTCAATCGCTGTTCCGGCCAATGATTGTATAGGGCTTTTCTCAAGCAATGTGAGGAAATATTAAAAGTACATTACTGCTTTCTTACGATGGCAACCTCAAAACTACCCATAAATATAGTACCACTTGTTTTTTTAACGTCGAAAGGTATGGTTACAGCGTCTAGTGGTGGTTGGCAGTATTTAATTTTTCCTTTGTCAGTTTAATGTTAGTGAGCAAATTTAAAAAGTTAGAGCAGCGGCTAATTATGTTTTTTCTTAGGTTTTACATACATTAATTGTTAGCCTAGGCCAAGAAGTAATTTAGGGAGCCACAAACAAGACACTTTGTCTTCATTTCGTGACATTAACACATACATTACCGAGTATGTGAGAAAATACTATTTCGTAAGTATAAATGATATAAATTACTTACTTGGAAAAAATGTTTAAATGATACCAACAATACAGTATAATCATCATCATCATCATCATCATCATCATCATCATCATCATCGTGTCAGCCGAAAGACGTCCACTGCTGGACATAGCCGACATAGGCCTCCCCCAAGGCTTTCCACTCAGACCGGACTTGTGCTTTTCGCATCCACCGCGATCCCCCGATCCTGACAAGGTCGCCACTCCATCTTATTGGAGGCCTACCTACAGCTCGTCTACCGGTACATTTAAATTAAAATATGTGATAGTCGTTTGTGATTTTTCTAAAGAAGACTGGCTCTCTCCTTCGCATGCAGGCGCTAAGCGAACATCTTGGTGATAATTGGTGCGTATTTTTTAATAACTGTAGTATTATAGTATACATGGAAGTCTTTAATTAAACTAACTCTTTTAATCCTAATTTTCTATTTTACATATTTCACTGACTAACTTTCTTACTTACTTAGAATTCCCAGTGAAAACGTTACTTTTCTTCTAGCAAAGAAATTTTTTCAGATTATATGGTTTCAAGATACATCCCCTCGCCTACCAGATTCAAATTCAAGCTGCTGCCAACTTTAAGGCGCCGCTGCGGAGTACTTATAATAACGGTAAACGATAGAGGCTATTATGAATATAGACAACAGTCTTGCTAATTGAGTGGCGGTAGCACCTGTGCAGGGTCCGTCCGGATCGCTACTACCATCTTATCCATTCATCCACCACCAAGCAGCGTTCCGGTGTGGGCATAAGATAACCGGTGAAAATACTAGCATAGAGGCATTCCATCTTAGTTCTCAGGGTTGGCAACGCATTTGAGGTCTTAGCATTGCAGTCCTGAAAGTGTAGTCTTGAGGTTTCAAATGTCTATGGGTCTCAGATTCCACTTACCATCAGGTGGCCTGAGTGCTCGCGTGACATCACACTGCCTTAAAAAAAAATGTTCTTTAACAGTATATCCCAAAGTAGCCCTCACGAACTGATTTAGTGGAAATACGAACACGTACTAACCTTATCTTAAGTTAGAAATAACAGTTACCTGTTCTTGAATCTTGAATCTTAACTTTAGAGGCCACGTATGTCCTCACGCCCACACAAGAATAAAAAAAGAAGGCTTTGAATGCAGCATCAAATTAAATTAATTGCTGTTTAGTTTATTAAATTATTTTCTTAAAACCGCGTCAAAATCGGTTTACACAAACGCGAGTTAATCGTGGACATACATACATACATATATACATACTCACATACAGGTCAAACTGAGAACCTTTTTGAAGTAGGTTAAATAAATGGATTCCGGGTCGCTTACGATCAAACATCACTATTATATATTTTTACATATTTGATTAAATTTAATTTTGTTTTTAGTTCCAAAATTCCAAAATGCCCAAATTCACTTATTTTCAATACTATAAAATGTCATAACAACATTTGCACATTACATCCAATATCCAAAATGTAGAGATGTAGTTGGTAAAATGAACAATAACTTCAAATACCGAATTATTATTAAGACTGAAGGTGAAAATGCATTATTTTCATAATAACCAAAATTCAAAAATGCCTTTTGTTGACTGGTCTAATGATCAAAATGGCACTGTCTCATAATACCAAAAAAATTAACCATGCAGTATTTTTAGTGTAACGTATTTATAAATGTAAATAAATACTATCAGAGTTGGTTTAACAATTTATGATTACTATGCTTTGTAAGGGATCCAACAAGAACTGTCTTTATAAGCGTTCAAGAATTCTTCAGTTCTGTACCTCAAAAGGAAATAACCGGGCAAGAGCATGTCGGAGCATGCTCAGTGTAGGGTTCCGAAGACGCTAAGTATTACAAACATAAAAACAACAAGGTAATAACTCATCTTCTATTTAAAGTAGATAATTTGGTTCCGTTTTAGATGATTTTAGTAGGTATAAACACTTTAATCGCCTGTATCTCAAAAACCAATGATGTCTACTTAGTCGTGATAGCTTTTCTATAAAATTCATTATATGCTCTTGCAAAAATTAGCGCTTTAAAGCTTAATATTTAGTAAACGGATCCCTTAATCGAAAAAATGATTGTACAAACCCGCAATATTTTTAAAAGACCCATCCAACGACACCCCACACTATGGGATTCACGACGGAAAAACAAATATCCCCACAGTACGTGTAGGGGAGCTTCTGTAAAAAAAATATTTTCAAATTTTTATTAACTACCTACTTTGTTTACGTGACTAATATATATTCATGCCAAATTACAGCTTTCTTGTATTAACAGTCTGAGCTGGGCTGCGGACGGACGGACGGACGGACATGGCTAAACTATAAGTTTGTCTACGGAACCCTAAAAAAGGACCCTTTAGGGTGCGGCTCCACTGAGGCGGAGACGAGCGGAGCTGTGCCAATATTAACCAATAGAATTTAAGCCAACGTGAGTAAGGCGCGCTCGACTTTCTGCACGCGCCTTCTATTGGTTAATATTGGCACAGCTCCGCTCCACTGCACTCCACTCCGCTCGTCTCCGCCTCAGTGGAGCCGCACCCTTATACCAGACCCCTCGTGCGTTTGTATGACTGTTCGACCCAATTTGCTTCGAAACTACCGACCGATCGATTGACTTGAAATTTTGAATATTTTCCATAAATACTGAGTTTTAGGTGTTTTGGCAATATGAATACATACAAACATGGAGTTAATTTGCGTTTAAGACATTTTGGGAAATGATTGAAAATTTATCAAAAGATTACGATAATTTAAGAAGTAGGTCGAAGTCATTTCGAGCTTTAGACATTATGAGAATGATCTGTTTCGGCATTGCAACATTGTAGGAATATGGTATTATGATTTTTGGTTGTAGCTAACCGGAATGAAAAAAAGGTTTACCGGGATTAAGAAGTCATAAATACTCAACTGTTGAATCAAAAGCCATCGGTAAAGATCGTAGGGTTTCGAAGATTCAACCAAAAACACGCGAATGAAGTGTCATGTTTGAAAAATAAACTATCGAGGTTCTTGTTTCTAATCGTGTTTTCACGTTTAACGATCTGAAGGAAATATGACCACGTATAATCCAACACAAGCGTTACGGTGGTTTGTTATTACAATTTTCTAAAATCGTTATTTCATAGAAGATATTTCCATTCGCCTTTTTTCTCTAATTTAATTTTTGGTCTGGTTTTTCCTCTGGCGCGTTTTTTCCTCTCGGATTGTTTGCCATTCCAGAATTCATTTTGATAGCGCGGAGCTCCTATTTCTAGGTGCTTTGGCCCTTCGGGCCTACTAACTTAAACCTATCTATCTATTTCGACCTTATTGGGAAAACTTAACGGAACGAAACGGAAAAAAATACGATTGAGAAGAAACACTACTTTATCATATGTAGAATCTTAAGAAGACTTAATTATTACGGTCGTTAGGGACTGAAGGGCCGAGCTTGTTCTCTTCCCAGAGGTAATGCCTCTACGATTCCACTCCTGATGTTACAGCTGTCCTTAGGCACCTGTGGGCAGGTTTATTATTTTCTAACAGAAATCCCAGCTGACCTTTGTGATACTACCGTCCCGCCCTCGTTTCCTATCATCATCATCATCAGCCCGGGGGCGTCCACTGCTGGACAAAGGCCTCCCCCAAAGAGCGCCACAAGTCACGGTCTTGAGCCGCTTGCATCCAGCGGCTCCCCACGATCCTAACCAGGTCGTCAGCCCACCGGGTGGGAGGCCGTCCAACACTCCGTCCGTCGTTTCCTATTGAACAATGTAAAATTACCATTATTCCGGAATCCGCAAAATTCGCAGTCTCTTTATAATATTAATATAGAGTTTAGATCTTATTCCTTATACCGCCGTTTCCGCTGTCTGTCCCCATGTATGCTTAGTTCTTTGAAACTACGCAACGGATTTTGATGCGGTTTTTTTTAATAACTAGATTGATTCAAGAAGGTTTCGCTGGTAGATAGTATAAAAAGCGATCGCGATCCAGGCAACTTTGGGAACACTGGTCCTAAAACCATATTGACTTTGACTGCTATCGTATTTTTAATTCGGTCGCCATTCCATCAAGGAAATCGGTATCGTAACGTTGACAATACGATAAAAATGTCAAAGGCAATATATTAGAACATTTTGTCTCATTTACATTGGTCAAAGGCGTGCCAGGAGAAGTACATTGACGAGTTGGTTTTCACGTTGGATGCGAGAGCTTCTGTAACGACGCAGTGTACTTCTACTGGCATGCTTTTGCTGGATGATCAAGTCAAAACGTCACAGTGGAATAAAAAAATATTATTCACCGCGTGCGATTTGTTCGCTCGAGTAGGATATACTTTCTGTAGATACCTAACTTGAACGTAGCAAACTACTAAACAAGTTCAGTTGTTTTACCTTTAAGAGGACTGTGAAGCTAAAAATCCCCATATCAAATGCGAAAACGTTCTCCCCTGAAACCTCGTCCGATTTTTACGATTTTTGAATATTTGTATATATCATGAAAAACTATGTCTGTACGTTTTCCTTTCCAAGAGTATATTTTTTAGAACAGTCAACCAATTTGATTCATAGGCCACTATGGAACCATGTCGAAGTGACGTTTTAATTCAGTTGTTCGAAGTTTGTTACGATTTGAATCAGTACGGCACTTTGAAATAGTTCCATAGTGGCCTATGATTCAAATTAGTTGACATATCGATCACTTTGATCCATTCGTGTCCCCTTAATTAGCGTAAACTTTAATAGCTATTCAGTAAGTATTTTAAAACTCAGTGTCTTTTCATAGTAATATGTAGGATTTGTTAACGGTAAGTTTTTGCTATAGCTATAATTCTAAGTTAAACTAAAGAAACCATGTACTTAACTATAGGGAAACATTACAATTGAATATAACAATCACTGCCCAAAACACGAGAATTGAATTTTTTTAACTATTTTTTATAGACTCATATTATTCTAAGAGCCCACGACAGTAAACCTTGTACGATAAGACTACTGGATTAAACTTACCCCTCCCGAGTTCCGAAGAATAAACGAAACTTGGGAGTCTTATTATAATACTAGACATCGAAGTTACAATTTAAAAAAGAATAAGACTCCCAAGTTTCATTTACTCTTTGGAACTGGGGAGGGGTAAGAATATACGACAATGCAGCGCTGCAAGCCCCCTGATTGGCCTAATCAGTGGCGGCAGCATGATAAACGACGCCTCGTATTTAAGTATCTTCAATGATCGATCTCCTCATAAATCCAGAGCTCATCTGAAAGATCATCAATTTCTGCGTAAGAAAAACCACTGCTGCATTTAGACATCGAACTTAAAATTAAAAAATAAAAGTTGTGTGTGGTTTTTCGCATTGCAGCATTGTCATTTCGTGTTCCCCCATTAATGACGAGACTAATTATATATATTACGTCTTATCATACTAGGTTTAGGGTCGTGGTCACCCCTACCAATAGTTTAGAAAAAAAAAGAATATGCGTAAACACACCATTCGATGTTTGACACCGAATGCTCATTACACGTGAATGCTCTTAGTGAGGACGCTCCTTAAGTATTACACTATATTAGACTTATCAATATTTAAAACGCCTTCTCAACTACATATGTCGAACATTACTCCAAAGACAGAGATAATAATAAACAACCGTTTTCGGTTACCTAGTTTAATCGATTATTTACGGACCTAAGGTAAATTAAAAAAAGCAATACTAAGGCATAATAAAACAAAATGGCGCTAAGCGGCGACTTGAGGTGGCTCGCGGCGCATATGGTCGAGGCACGCACACATGCACGCGCTCAATATATATTTGTTCGTAAATAAACGAACAACTCTGTTTATACTGTAACGTGGGTCCCATACCTGCATACCTTGCTAGGACCAATGTGGCACAGAAATAAAACATTCACCACGTTAAAAGAAGGAAAACAAATATTTATCCAACGCACAAATGATTTTTCGTAACATGGACATAAGGGAAAATTACAAAAATTCAAATTAAAATGATCAATATCTCCGAAACTAGTAATAATCGCTGAACATACATACATCGATAGCTTTTTAGCTCCTCTAGGCGGGTTGACATCGGTTTATGGGACACCCTGTATATAATGCGTATCAGATTACTTGAACGCTCTCCACGTTTACACACACAAGCGCGTGCGCGTTTACACGTCACCACTACAATCGGACACATACGTACTTTGTAATATAGAATATGATAATAAAAATAAATTATGGATGTTGACACATCCCCGTCCACAACGCACATGCCTCATTTCATATCATGACTTCTAACCCTAAATAATTTATATAATCCAATAATGTAACATTGTATTGTATTTTCTCTCATATTTAATGTACTCGAACACTAATACTTGAAACTATTTATAGTGGAACTAATCTGTAAGTAAAATTTAGGTTTAGTTTAAAGTTAGAACTACCTTAAATAGTGAAGATGACTTTAACTAAAAAATCTAATGTTCCATTTACGGATTGATAAAAATTTAACTAGATATTGTTTGGTGGAATATTTGATTTAATATATGTTTTCTGTAAGCTAACATAATTATCTTCACTGTTATCTGGGAACTTTGTTTATATATAGACACATTTAAACGAAATGAATTGTGATAGTGGTCAGCATGTCAGGTGTATAACATTATGCATTGTGTATATTCCTCGCAATAGTTATGCTTAAATAAATATAAATAACAAAAGCAATTCAATGGCAACTAGACGACATTGTGTTTTTTTTAATCTTATTATTAAACAGTAAAAAAGTAGAACTAAACAGATTTATCACATTTCGTGATTGAGCTAGAATACATAAGTCGTCTATATACAGGAAAAAGTCGCTAAGTAATTAGTTGGTTAGCTATATAGTAAGTTTTTCCTCTTTACAGAATACTATAGATGAATATCACTGTTGCTTCTCTTGTTATGTCCCACTGTAATGTGTAAGACCAACTCTGCCCTCCTAAGTCAATAAGCATTATCTCAAATTGAACAGCCAAAGCAGTTTTAATTCTATTCCCTTAGTAATAAGGTTGATATTGCTACGGAAGTTATATCTGACATACTGCCTACTGGCTTATTACGGCAGAACTGTGTTGTGTATTACTTCGCTTAAATGTGTAGATTTGATGAATTTAAATACTTTTTCAGCCATATTCGTGTAATAACATGTATTTATTAATAGGTTAAGCTTTAATTAAACCCCGTAAGTCCTCGTTTGAGAACAGTTCATACGACAAGGTTTTTTTTAAATAATGTTACTGAAATAAGTATAATGGTCTTCCGTGTTTTTTTTTAATCAAAATCATCAGTCAATACATAGTGACGAAATTAGGATAATTACTTTACATTACACTAAATAAACATGCTCAAAAATGATAACGTTGGTCGGTCTGAGTTTTGTGACGTCAGACATGAAACCAAATCGTGTATATTTTTTGTCAACATAGTTGGCCACTTCGTAATGTTATTGATCTAATTGTCCTGCTCTGCTAAGCCAAATGGCCGCATCTCAGATAAAACGCATTGCAATTGAAACCTCATCATAACTAACTAGGGTTGAATCTGCTTTTGCTATTAAATTTGAGATACCGCTTTTTTGGCTGAGAGCAGTTTCTTGCTTAGCTGTGCTAATTCTAACTAATTAATGGCTCAGTTAACGTGTATTTCGCCAATGTCTTGTAATTTATAGACGCTCCCATGAACTTATTAGAGAAATAAGTCTGTGGATATCACACGCGAGGTCAATTGTTTGGTAAAAGAGTATTTTCTCTTGTGGATTAAACAGATGCACACGAGGCAGCTCCATGTGCTTTAGTCCAACATTATTTTTTTTAATTAGTGGCTTCAGTCCAATGGGACAACTTGCCAGTGTCAAGGTTGAAAGGTACACGTGATCGGTGTATTAGTTCCCGCGAGTTGACTGGAATTCTTTATTCTGATCTCTACTGGTTTATCTGAAAACTATAACCGTGTATGTATCTTTGTTTTGTGTATCTGTGGCTTTGGTTATTTGTGTTGCCTTTGTTTTGTTTGGAGGTTGTGATCAATTTTGATATATAGAAAATAAAGTATGCTTAGGTTACAATACTAACACACAAAACAAACAAAAAAGTGTAGTAATTCTATTTTATATTAATGGAAGTAACTAATTTTTTATTGAGTAGATTATTTACAAGAGTCGATAGATTCTACAAAGTAAAACTTTGTTTTTGACGGGTTATCGTATTGTCAACGTTTTGATAGATCTTATTGATCTTCTTTATTTGACAGTAATGGCGGTCAAATTAACAACAATACCATAACAGGTCAAAGACAAGTTTTACTATGTAGAATACAGACCCAGTACGATGAGACTAAAATCTTTACAATTTCGATAACTTACATGAGTCAAGATAACAACTTAAATTCTCCATAAAAGATCATTTCCACCAAACGGCTCGCATCGCATCGGATCGGAAAGGATACGGACGGATGCGGCGACACCCTATCGCTTCTATTAAAATTATTGTCTATTTATAATGTCACAGCATACTTTGCGAACGCGTGTCGCGGTTGACGCCCGCGGTCAAGTTGCTATACGAGGCTTGGTAATAAAGACTTTAAATACTGTGAACATGATTTAATGTCGTTTAAAGACTTTCCGTTCCGATCCGTTGCGGGCCGTTTGGTGGAAATAGTGCTCAATGCGTCTCAATGGTGAATTATTATTGGCAATTATACCGGGGCAATGTTGGATGATCCATTTGACAGTTCATATAAACACGCAATATAGGTACTCGTTTCTTTGAATTTTCATGAATACTACATTAGGATTGCACCGAGAACACGAGCCTTGCGACGACGGCCTTTTATAATGTAAACCTTTACCTCTACCATGAGCATACGTCTTGATCGCGGGGGTGAAAACGATTTGACAGTACTGAAAGATTATGACAAATAGGCAATAACACAGGTGACAGTCGTATCGAGAAACGTTTATACCCACGAGTTCAAAATGTAATAATTTTCTTTTCATGATCGTATCTCCGTACTTGATTCGATCAGTAGTACACATTTAAAAAGATTAGCTATGCAATCCCAACATCAACCTTTTCAGTTACTTTTCTTGCTAATTTAGACATATGTCATTCTTATTTGATTTGATATGTGCAAAAAAAAAAGTCTAAATTTAATTGGAGTGTAAATGGAATACATACATTTAAAAAGTTAAAACTAATTTGGGAGAAAAATACTGGTGTTAATACAATAAAAACTATATTAATCAAGTTGACACGTTAACTTATTGGTAGGCATTTACTCAGTGTGAGACAAGTTTGATTGACCTTTTAAAGCGAAAATTTTGTGCTAGATATGAAGAACTTCTTGGAGGCTTACAATTTATAGGCATAATATTCCGTTAATACTAAACAGACGTTCTGTGATATGTGTTCTTTAATAGATTTGTTTCTGCTCCCGCGATAACGATGTATGACCATGACTCATGAGTATGCATCGGTAACTCGTGGCATTTAGGTAGCAATTGACAGATTAGTGATGCGACAAGTTTCCTAAGTGCCTTTTACAGAAAAATAAACAAACCTTCATCGTTTTAACATATGACTAAGTAGGTTTGATCATGTTAAAAACATCAATGTCAATGTCAATAATATTGTCATTCATTTGAGACGTGTTGCGAAACATGTTTTTTGGAAATAATGGAGGAAATCAAAGAAAACATCAATAAAAATACGCTGCAACTTTACAATAGAATGATTTTTTTACCCATTATGTCAGTGTAGTCGGGATTTTCTTACACAAAGTGGATTTTATCAAGTAGAAGACAGGCTGACTTGTAAAAATTTAAAACTAATATTAATTGTTTATCACGGATGTCATATATTAAATGATAGATTATTTTTCTCTAATTGGTTTCCTTTTCTCGACTTCGTACAGGAAGAATTGTGACACCACGAGTCTGTTAGAAACTGTCAAGTGCTACCTAAATGCCACGAGTTAACGATGTGTACTCATGAGTTACAATGACCGTACTCGCTAGCGAGTCGAATGCTCTGCCCCTCGCAGACCTCGTGGTATTCTTATAGAGTGAGAAGGACGGAGCATTCGACTCGCTAGCCAGTACGGTCATTGTCTCATGGTAAGGGTACTTTTCCACGCCGTTCACGGATCATACGGCGGATTTATCCGTCAAGCTTAAGTCGAGGTAAGGTTAACATTAGCTCTGTCGCTTAGCTGTCATTGGCGTGTGGGTGATGACTTTTGTTTTTGACAAAGCGTCGAAATGAGTAAATACCTCAACCTCTTTTTATATGCTCGGCTCATGGATCATCCTAGGTGTTTTTTTTGTGTAAGAACGCTTGCTATTGGAATCTATGCCGCCCTTCAAAGCCAAACGGACGTATCTCTAATTCAGTATTTAGATATAGATCCTGTGAAAGTATTATTATTGCAAATGTAAGACCGAAAAGAGATGCGCCATTTAGGTTGGGTATGTTCTATGCAAAAATGTTATTTGTTTGTATGTTTAACGTCAGTGTGGGATACTCATGAGCAGAGACAGGAATTTCCGAATTCATTTATCGACTTTGAATTGGGTACATTTTTTTTTTAATTGCTCTGGAAACTTCTGTAGCGCTATCAATTAAGCATGAAATTAAAAAGTTGCAATGGCTCAGATTTCGGAAGCCGTGTTTGGAAATTGATAAATTATAAAATATATTGTTTTTTAATTATCAATTACATTTGGTCATTTCAAATGTTCAGCTTGTTTACTTCTACTTTGAAATCGTCTTTTGGTTTTTGTGCTGTGTTGTGTTTTATCGATATAATGTATATCAGGAGTCGTTATATGAGAAGTCACTATCGTTAAGAGTACCTACCACGAAAATTCCTGTCATGTCACCGTCAACCACGGATAAATCGGTCATGGCTACGAAAGCTGGCATGATTTGAAGTAATAAAACTAATGTTACTTACCTATAGTTTTGAAATCAACGTTTCCTACCGATCACTCGTTCATGCCAATTGCATTCGTAAATGACTTCAGCTGTCATTGGCTTGATCACGTTGAATGGGTTAAATGTTTTTTCAAAATGACGTTTTTTGTGTAATAATAAAACAATTAACAACTATCGGCCTTTTCTTGCCCCTGCTTTCTAACAAACCTTGAATTTGAAGGCGCTTGTGTAGCTATCAATCATTTGATGAACTAGTTTCACTTTCAAAGCTAACAGATATTACTGGGCGTCTGTTCTAAGTGGTGAAAAACGAATCGTATTTGACCCGTTATCGCGTATTGTCAACGTTATCGTCATTGTCGTTTTGGCCAAAAATTATATGTTAATGTTTATACCGCCAGGAATAGGCACACAAAATTTTACAAATCATCTGGAGGTGTTTCGTCACTAACTGGCACTAGTAAGGTACAGGCGGTAATATTGGAATATGATCAAGGTAAGTACGTCTAAGGAGCAAGCCCGTCTAACCCACAATACCTCTTAAAAAATACATGGTTAGTCGCACTTACCCCTCCAATGAGCGCGTGTTTTGTTATATCGCCTCAAAAACATAAAAAAATAAACCGAACAAAGTTTTCTACAGAACTTGGGGTGTTTATTCACTTTTCAGTTCAGGATTGCAATTTCTCCCAACAGGTTTTTTTTGTTATTTTTTTTGGTCAGAACGATTGCATGTCGACTTTCATGTATAGATCATTTCATTGCATGGCAATAATAAAATTGACAGACCACAAAAAAACGTATAAACAGTGGTTCTAAGTGGTTAAGAAAAAAAAGAACCTCAAACAAACGGACAATACCTAGATTAGTTTACGTTGTAGTTAGTGTCAAGCAAAGCTAAATATGTGTGTTAAAAGCATCATTGTTATCTGTTTACTAATTAAAATTGTATACCGAATCGTACATAATATAATCAGACGAGTTGAGAGCCTCCAGCCATATGATTGGTTACTCGATGACAATAATATATCTACTGAATCGAGGCAGCACTAAAACATCTAAAATTCAGCCGTTTTTGTAGGTATGTCACGTCCATAGGTTTATTTAGTGATTGGTATCAAGTATCGACTCTACCTACAGTCCGCGAATCTAATACAGGCGGGGCCTGAGGTGAAGGGGCACCCTTCACGCACGCGCCTGTACAACAGGGTAGTGCACTGCACTATACAGATAGTGCCGTCCCGTACTAGCACATTCCTAAGCTCCGCGTTCAAATCGCGCGTGTACTGTACATGGTCTGTTAATTCCTATGTATACCGTCTAATACCATATCTATCGACCTACATGGTCTGTGAAGTCCAAAACCAAAGTCTGATCCTATGCGGACTGCCGGGGACTACCAATAAAAAAAACCCAACTTTGAAAAACGAAGTACTAAGTTGAGTTAGCTCCACCCCTTTCACTCGATTTCGTCTCGAGTGACGAGTGACAGGGACGGAGCTAACGTAACTTCGAACTTCGATTTTCAAATTGGGGCCTCGTTATGCTGACAAAAGTCATGATCTTGTTTTTTTTTCTGCAGAAACGAAGAGTGCGACCCCTGCGGGTAACGTTCAGAAATGATCGCGTTTCAATGCACGCGCCGGTCACGGCCGCGTGCGTCACGCAACGCAACCATCACTTTCAAACCTGAAATACAAAACATCCCCAACCCAGTATCGCTCACTACCTTCTACCACAACTGAAGATCCAAAGAGAAGATCCAGAGAACTAGTTGTTTACCCCCTTACTAATAAATGTTGAGTAACGGTGGTGTACCTAAACTATGCTTTGTCCTTATCTGTCAAATACAAATGTCACAATGAAAGATAAGGACAAAACATGGTTTAACTACACCACGGTTACTCTACATTTCGACGGTTCTGTGACTCAACCTCTTATATAGAATGATGTCAAGTATAGACTGACATTCACTAAGTACGCGAGTGCATACTTAGTGCGTGTCAGTTTATACTGGACAATATTCAATATACGAGGTTGGGTCACAGAACCGTCGATTTATTAGTAAGGGGGTTAGAATTTCGCGTTCCATCCTGCTTTTTATCCAAACGACTGCTAACCTCAATATATTTATTAAAATTAACTATTTAATAAACGTTGTTGTTTAATAAAGTTTATATTTTTGTTATTCCAGTTTTGTTTTGGTTATAATTGTTTAAATCCCCCTAATTTCACGAGTGTAATGGTATATTTTTCGAAACGGTTCGTCTTTAATACCCAGAAACGATTTATTTCGTTTGCGTTCAAATGTTCCATTGAACGTTATAGAAAACGTTTTTGAACAGAATATAAATTTTAATCGTTTTTGATCAATAAAACGTTTTTAACCATTTTTGGAGGTGTTCGGTACGAAGCCACTAACGATTATTACGGATAGTTTCATGCTTGTCGCCGCACTCAAGGCGCGCGTCGCGGCTTGTGGATTAAACGAATGTGGAAACATGTTGTATAAAGAACCGTTCGAAACGTTTTAAAAACATTATTTTAAATAACGTTTCCGACGTTTGTTAGTCCTTTACCTCAAAATCATAAATTCCTTGTAGCAATTCACAGAATCGCATTTCACCTCGAATGAACAAAATTTCAATAGAATCTTTTACTTGAAGCAATATTTCTCGTGGCTTTTTACATTAATATAATTAATATGTAGCATTTAATTTTTCTTGTAGTATTTTACCTAGACGCATTTCGTCGCCATCGATGTTTGTTTGAGACTATTTAATGTGCCGCGTTAATTGATGTTCGCACTAAAATTCTGTAACATTTTTTTTAAAACGCGTTTTGTACCTGTAGTTTAATGTCTTAAATGTTATCAGTCATTGAAATATTATCTTTGTGACTAATAAATATTAGATGATATTCTGTCAATTCGAAATTGAAGTACAGTGACATTAAAGTAGGATACAATTATTATTATTATAATTATATAATTCAATATTTTGTGAGAAAATACGGAGCCTGAACCTGGCTAAAAATAAATAAAAAGTACATTGCGACTAACGATAATAACGATAATAATCTAATACTGAATTAGACGATTAGGATACAAAGCGAAAATGTATCACACGCTCGAGGTGAAATGCGACAAAAACTTATATATCGACAAAAATATGACGATTGAGGCACAACGCGATAGTTAAATGCACGATCAAGGTGAAATGCGACTAAAACAGTAAACGATCGAGACACAACGCGAAAATTAAATATACGTTCGAGGTGAAAAGCGATTCGGTGAACCGCTACAAGGAATTTATGCTTTTGAGGTAAAGGCCTAACAAACGGTTTCCAAGCCCTGGTTTTGATAGCTGTCAACTTAGTACAAAATGTTTTTTTTTTCTTTGGATATGGCGTTTCCACAATGAAGTGATAACGCCAGTGTCAAGTATATGTATGTATAAATCAATATAGTAATAAAATACAGTGGTATATTGGTGTGATGTTGTCGCCTGATATTTATTATTATTTATTTATTTATATGTAGGACAGAGGTCATTATAGTTTTAACCTCTGTACCACTGCGAGTCCACTTGAAACGAGAGGTAAGATGGTAGATAAACGAAATAAATCCCAAGTCTTCTATCACTGTGCAACACAAAGGCATAAAAAGGACAAATCAATAAAAGAAAAGAACTTTGAACACCTAAATATACAAAAATACAAAACTAATACAAATTACATATCCGCCATCTTTTAACGTTCCAAATGGCCCCAAAATGTGTAGGTAAGGTTACATTATCACTCACGTCATTATGACTGGCGAAATCATAACGGAACCGCCGCACCGTTAATAAGAAAGAACAGTAAGGTAGCTAGCCTTAATATTTGAAGAGTTCTAACAATAGCACATAGTGTATTAAGGGTGGTAAAGACAGAATTACAAACGAGAGTCTGTTTTCTAACAGCTCTGTTTGTGTTTCTGTTTTCTTCTGCCCGAAGCCGATGGATGAGGGCTTTTGGGTGATTATTCGGGGTTTTAACCGCCGTCATTATTGTCTTCGCATATTATTCAAGATAAACTTTTTAATTGTCTTATGATTTTAAATGGAATTAATACTACCCCCGGGTCCGTTGACTTTGACATCAAAAGTTGCTGGTAATTATCATTGTTTTCGTCAATATATTGAAGACAACACTGACGGCGGTTGAAACGCCCAAATATTCACCCTTTTATGACTCGATCTTTGTAATTCCTTTACCACCCGTATAACAAATTTTTTTTAAATGATCATCACTGCGAGGAAGCGAAATAAAATCAGACAAAAGATCATATTTATAAATTAGCGGCAGACTACGTCATTGTCTATGACTTACCACAAATAATGTCAAACGTGTTCAGGAGTCCGATTCTAGTGACAGTCGAGATCAATAGTTTATAGGCGCGATTTTTAGAAAATTGCATAGATAAGTTAATAACACTAGATTCCGTGCCGCCAGTTGTCAAGCGTACCACCCTTTTCTTTCTCTGTCCTACATATTGTCCTACATATCACCGTACAACGTTGCCACCAATCTTCCTAGAGAAGATTGGATTGTGTTTTATTGCTATATTGATTTATACTTATATATACTTGACACTGGCGAAATCACTTCATTGTGGAAACGCCATATTCCCGCAGCTGTTCAAGTCGCCTTGGGGCAAAGAAAAAAAAACCCTCTTCTTTTTTGTACAGCACAGCTGCCCACCAATCGCTCTTTGTTCATTGGCCTGACACGTGAACCCTACTAAATTAAAGACGAATAGATATAATAAGCCGTTAGGTTAGTGTATGGGTTAGTCGGATAAAGAATAAAGAAAAAGTGTCACTTAATTTAGTTGGATTACTGTTGTTGCGCGCCGTCAGTTCAGCCATCGTTTGAAATTTTAAAATAATAAGACTGAAAATACCCAGCGTAAGTACCTACATTAATTAACAGTTTAATATCAAAATATAGTTTTAGTACTATGTCCTGTGTGTTTCGTGGGTGCAAATCCCGAGTTAGAAATAAATAAAATGAACCTCTTCAGCATAAGCTTACACAGTTGAGTAATTTTTCTACAAATACTTAGTTCATTTTCGGCCATAATGCGTCCGTATTGCTATTACAACTAACTAGAATGCATTGTTTACGCATATTTTAGATTTTCTTTCGGAAGTAAACAATAGTGCTTAAACAAAATTAATATCGATAAGTAAACAGTCGGTATTTTGATTGAGTAAATGAGTAAATAGATTTATGGGTATGTGTTTAAATATCAAAAAGTGAACACATTGAGTTAAAATAGCGATGCCGAACTGTTAAAAGGCCAATAATTTAAATGTTGAAAGTATTTGTTGGGTATGTATTTGAATGTCGAAAGTTACATTTAAATTTTGTTACGTCCGTTGTCTTTCCCTCTGGGATAATACAAAAGAAAAAAAAACCGTCATTCATTCATCAGACATACTTTACAATCTGTGTCATTGGTTTTGTTGTTATTGATTTTAGTGCTGCAACTGTTTGTAATCTAGACTACAAGGTAAAAACAATTAACAGTGTCTGGACGTTAGGTACACGTGCAAAATTTCCCTTGCCCTTTTTTATTGTTATTTCAGTTGATTCTCTAAGAATTAGTGTAATTATTGTAGATTTAGTTAGTTGTAGTGTTGTGTAGCTGTGATTTCGTAAGTATTCATTGATGTTGGACGAAGAGCCCCCAGATGGGGGCGGTGGGACTTCTGTCCCTGTAGCTGATTGGGGGAAGTTAGCTCTAAACGTGGTTCAGATGATTCTGATGTTTTGGATATTAATAATAAAAGGGATGCTAGGATGCCGGCTTCAGCCTCCATCCGACACACTTTTACGGTTCCCGAGTTCGCTCCTGGCTCAAAATTAAAATATGGCTCTGCTGATACTGGTCCTTTCATTGTCCACGTTACGAAGTCAGTGGAGGATTCCTCCATTGGTGCCACTCTTCGTACTCTGAAATTCGCTCAGCTGGTTCACAAGTACAACCTAAAAGGTGGCGGTCGCAGTCGAGTTGTTGAATTTACTACCGCAGATTCTGCTAATGACTTCTTGGAGAGTGCCCTGTTCAAAGAGAATTATCAATTTACCTCTGTCATTCTCGTGTTCAGTATTACTCGGATGGGCCTCGTTCATGGTATTTCTGTCGACTGGACTCTAGAGGAGCTGGTAAATTCTATCTATTGCACTGCTAAAGTTATCAACGCTCATAGGCTTAACCGCAAATGTTTGCTGGATGGAAAAGTGTCCTGGGTTCCTACCCAGAGTGTTTTGTTGACCTTCTTGGGACAATCTTTGCCCAAAAGAGTGTATTGCTTTCAAACCTCTATTCCTGTGGATGTATATCAGCTCCCTCCCATTCAATGCAATAAATGCTGCCGGTTTAGACATATTAAAGTGTATTGTAGGTCTAAACCCCGGTGTTTCAAATGCGCTCAACCCCATGAAGGTGTGGATTGAGCTGTCAGTGCAGAAATGGCTTCTTGCCTATTTTGTTCAGCAAATGATACTTACTGATTGCAAATGCTGGACTTGTCACTAAAAATACTAAAATCGCTATATGTTTGCCTACAATATTTGAGGAGTTCCCTCAATTCCTCCCTGATCCCCTCAACGGATCCTGGTTTCCTTATTATGGTAACACCCTTAGGATATCTTATTTCCAACAAAAAAAGAGTCATCAAGATCGTTTTATAAACCACTAAGCTATCCGGGAACATACATTTAAAAAAAAATGGTTGTATTGAGTAATTCCTCCTTTTATAAAGTCATTTAAAAATTCCAAAGACACTTATTTAAATATGTAATTCATAATTGTTTTTTCGCTATAAATGATTTCGTTAATAATGAGTGTAATCTTGAATGATTTTATTGAATTTTGTGTGTTGATGCTATAATAATTTTTTAATAGTTATTTATTTAACTGGTACATAATAAAGCTTCTTAACGTACGACCGCGAGCTTGTGAGCGCTCTAATTACTGGCACGAGTACCTTAAGAGCAAATTATGAACCGTTGCATACATATTTTTCTACAAGCTTGAAATAATAATGCCCAAAATAAACAATCACTAACTTTACTCTTATACTTTCCTTTCGATTTATCTGCTAACAAATTACTTGTCAGCAAAGTCATTTTCATTATTCCGATTGATGTTAATAGTTTGTGAATTATATTGTTAAATGTTAAAAAACTTCATGCAAATTTTAATAGTTAGGTACTAAAACAGTTCCGACAATTTACCATAAAAGTTGCCATTTTGTTGATATCCATATTGAACGAAATGATGGTAACCAAATAACAAATCGATGGATATTAACCATCTATTTTTAGTAATCATTTATTGTAAATCTGCGATTAGTCTGTTTTTTTCATTTAAGTAATTTTAATTCGTATTAAAATATTTTTAATGGTTAAATGTACAAATTAGGATTCCAAGTCTTCACTAAACCGATATCCGGAATGACCGTAACCATGGTAATAACAATGCTATAGTCATTATTCTAGATTTGTTATTACCATGGCAATGCTCATTATAGAATTGATTTCCCGCTTCGGTTACACAATAGGTGGTATTCTGACACCGCAAACAATATCAATATAAGCAGTTTTTAGTCCGCGAGTAGAAAATAATAATTTTAACAATATTTGTATGCTGGCACAGCAGGGCATGATTGGCTCCTATACTATTGTAACATCTGTTCTGACCCACGTTTTATGCAAATAAGGATTCTATTCTATTCCATTCTATTATATAATCTGAATCTCTGAAACGGCCCCAACGATTCGTATGAAATTTAGTATGCAGGGGGTTTCAGGGGTGATAAATCAATCTAGCTATTTTTAGAAAACTTACCAAAAATAAAAAATCGGTTGTTCAGGTACTTTATATTTAAATAGATATGTGTAGTAATTGGCAATGGGGGGGTTTAAAAAAAAAAAGTCAAATATACCAAATTATATCATATAATAAGGCTTGATTTCCACATTTGAACGTTTTAAATTTCTATCATGTCATCTAATTTTGGATTTTTGACCAAAAACAATGACAAGCTTGTTTCTGAAGTTAACGTGCTGAAAATTCACAAATAATTCAGACTAGTAGACATTTATCTATATTTCATAGGAAAAGTATAATGCAGTTATCAAAATCCTCAGTCTTCGAGCGAGATATTAACAAAATTAATTAGTTTTTGCTAGTTGACGACAGATGGCGTAAGCTGTATTCATTTTTGATATACATAGAATGAAAGTTTGTTTTACGGAAACATGCCATATACACATGGCAAAATTTTCATCAAAGCAACATGATTGTTAAAGAATGTAACTTAGCTATTGATTGGTATATTTATATGTATGTATATAAAAATCTCCTGTCACGGTGCTTGTGGTCGAACTCCTCCGAACCGGCCCGACCGAATTTAATGTTTTTTTAAATACATTTTTGGTTGGTAAGACAATAAAGTCGTATGTGGTATGGTCGTAAAGTATATATTTCATAAGGTTTGTATGGAAAATAAATACGCGAACAATAGAAAACGGCTCTAACGAGTTCCATAAAATTTGGAATATAAAGGCTTACGGGGGTGAATAATCAATACGTCATGTTGTCATCTTCAGGAAAATATGTTTTCAACCCGAGCCATGACTAAAAACTCGAAATTGGACAATAGTTCTGATGCGAACCATATTAAATAAAGAAACCCTAGGCCCGACACACGCTTGACCGGTCTTTAAATGTGTAAGTTATCTCATTTCAGAGCTGGGAATGAATGGGCGCGAAGCTCGCGTTCAGGTTGCACACCGCGCGGCTGACGAGGGCGTTCACGGTTAGCGGGCAGCTGGGCAAGGCGACCGACACCTACTTCTGGAACGGCAGGACGGTGGAGCGCGCCGCGTACCGCCACGTCTCCAGGGAGAAGGTCCTCCTGGTGTTCGCGCACATGCAGAGCTCCCACCAGAAAACTATTTATGAGTGAGTACAGTCGCAACTCGCAACCTTCCTTTTTATTTTTCCGCTCAATAACCCAGGTTCAAAATGGTACACAAATATTCGTCTTAAATGTCATGACTCTTTATAAAGGAATAAAAAAGAATCCACAAACCACAGTCCACAGTAAACTATTGCGTTTTGTTCGATATATCTTTCAAGTGACATTTTAAAAAGGACTGCGTCTTTAAACATTATTTTTGGTACGCCATTTTCATCATTATCATCATCTCAGCCAAACGACGTCCACTGCAGGACATAGGCCTCCCCCAAGGACCGTCAACGACCGGTCACGTGCTACCATGGATGCAGGCATCCACCGCGTTCCCGCAACCTTCACAAGGTCGTCGGACCATCTCGTGGGAGGTCTACCCACCCTGCGTCTTCCGAAACGTGGTAGCCATTCGAGAAGCTTGTGGCCCCATCGGCCATCAGTCGTATGAGAAATGTGCTCCGCCCATTGCCACGTCAGTTTGGCAATTCTTCAGGCTATGTCGGTGACCCTAGGTCTCCTGCGGATTTCCTCATTCCTGATTCTATCACGCAGAGATACTCCGAGCATAGCCTTCTCCATCGCCCTTTGAGTGACCTTGAGCTTTTCTATGAGGCCCATTGTAAACGAGCAGGTCTCAGTACCGTAAGTCATCACTGGCAAGACACACTGATCAAAGACTTTCGTCTTGAGACACTGCGGTATGATGGACGAGAAGATGTTGCAGAGCTTCTCGAACGCTGCCCAGCCGAGTCGAATTCGACGAGTTTCATGTACACCATTTAAGGCCTACATTATTAAATTGAAAAAAATGAGCTGAATTTTAATTGGTTAATTATTCTTATTTCTGGTTGTTATTGTCTGTATGAATAAAATAAATGGTGGGTGTTTATTTTTGCCACCGAGTGCATTAAAGATACCGAATAAGTAATGATAAGAAGTAGGACAGGTATAGAAGTTATCGACACGATCTCTCCACTGGTCTGCGGAAGAATGTTAAAGTGGATCCACATTTGTGATATGGTTCCGTAACCGTGTCAGTAACGATAATGAGGACGGTATTTGTATTGTTTGACGTACTATCGCGATGTGACCCATCCGAAGCTCACGTTTTACACTGTCCACGACCCCACCGCTGCTGCGTAATAGGTAGTACATTGTTGCCTAGGCGCGGAAAGTAAGGGTTTTCCTGACGAGGTGGTTAGCAGGCCGAGCAATAGCGAGGCCTGCTAAAATACGAGTCAGGAAATCCTCGTTTCCGCCGAGGCATACATAATGCTTTTCTCAAACATGTGAGAAAATAATACAAATACATTTTTAAAAAGCAAGTAATTTAATTATGCATAATGAACGAATGTTACCGACTGTCAATTGTTTTTAAATACTAACCATAGAAATTGCAATGCAAATTCAAAAAGAAACACACGCACTGTGCTAAAAAAGCGAGCAGTTACTTTGGCTGTTTGGAATTTCCTTTCTAGGTCTTGGTCCTTTTGATTTTGTATGCAAATTGACAGCATTTTTAAGAAAAATATAGTCATGGACGGAAAGTGTTTTCATATGGTTTTTATACTCCTAGGAGTAAAATGAGGCTCTTTCCGTCCTTGTCTTTCAATCGGAAAACCGTTTTTTCCGAGCATGTTTGAGAAAAATACGGTGTCGTTGCATAAACAAAAGACGGGGTCATAGTAACAACATGGCGCCGTTTTTGACGCACCGTTAAGCAGCCGCACCTTAACAAGTGCTGTAGTTTTTCCACGCAAAACCGGTCCGATGGAGCCCTATAGTTTCCTGTGTGTTTATCACGGCATCTATCATGGGGAGTGCTTATAAAAGTTCAAATTAATACCACTTACAATCTGCACTATCAAGCAGGTCAGGTCCATCGTCTCTCGCGATTCTTGGACGTACGGTCGGCCAAGAAAGTTACCAAGTTTTGACAAAAGTTTCTGCGAGATCTAACTATCGCTACGGTTGACACTTGTCACTGTCATAATATATATATATAAAAAAAAAAAAATGCTAGGGCAAATCGAACTTGTTGTATCATGACGTGCCGCGACGCGAACTTCCGTAGGGTAGACCACATTTTTGGCCGACTGTACCTAGTCTCTGTCGAATTATCTGATACGATAAGTTTTTAGAGTTCCGTACCAAAATGGTAAAAAAAGAACCCTTATGGTGAGACTTCGTTGTCTGTCTGTCCGGCCGGCTTTCTCAGCAACTACAAATGCTATCAACTTGTAATTTGGCATAGTTGTACCACTTGCTTGCCGGCGTCTGTCCGATATTATTGTTTTTTTTTTTTGATATTGTAAAAGACGGACTAATTAGATTTTTTTAGGACAATAGCCTATTTAGATTATAAGAGGAAACGGCTGTGATACTTTTTAAATTCAATTGTTTCTTAATGTGTTTTATATTGCTGTTTGTTTCCCAAATAAATAAATAGATGATTATTAAATTCTGTTATATCAGTTTATAGGATGTTAGACGAAAAGATTCGATCAAACAATCGTTAGGACAAACAATCGTTAGGCGATGCGACGCGCTCGCCTGAGAGTTGTCTATGCTAGGACCTGGGCGTGTAGTCAACTGATGTCTTATTAGTTATTGTCCGGAAGGTATTTGAAGGCGGCGGCCCAGTGACGGAGGTAATCGGACAGGGCGAACGGACTGGAGCACGGAACTCCACGTTTCCTAATCCATTTGCATCTCACGCGTGTTAGATTATTTCTATAAGTTGATTGTAGGAAACGCTTAAAGTAGAATTGTATGATGCAACAGCGGGTTTATTTCGTGCAAAATACTTGACAATCAAGATTGCTGGTGACGAAGATGGTAGCTCAGGAGCTCCTCCGGCCGGTCATACAGATGAAGGAAGCGAGTTCCACTGTTTAGCAAAACTTCGTAATAAATAAGAGGCAGCGATACGCTTCGTGTAAACAAATGCCATTCTGACAACATGGACGTTCGAACATAACTAATTACTACTTAATAATATTCAATAATTCTTATCAGAAACGCGACTACTCTTTAGTCTTTTGCCAGAAATTAACATTTGCCGCATTTGCCGCTTTAAAATTGAATTAGATAGGGGTTAGGTTAGAATTGCGACCCCCCACCAAAACGAACAGCTACGAGAAAAGTACCCAGAGTAGGTTAGAATTGCTTGCAACTGTTAGGGTGAATTAAAAAAAGAAATATAAATGGAAATAGAAAATATTTATTCGACGATCACAGGAAAAAACAAATAAAACACAGATTAAATTTAACATTGACAAAAAGAATGGCAACACAGAAAAAAAATTAAACTAAGGAAAAGGAATTTAGAAATTTTAGCATAATGTTGCCAATGGTGATTCCTGTCGTCGAAATTGACACCACTCAGCACTATGCCACGGCCTGAACCGCGACGCTGATTTTCAGTGGCGCCAACTTGACACACGAACGAAGAGACAGCGGTTGCCCACATATACACTGATTTAAATAATAACTAATAAGAGAATACAATATTATAGTAGAAAAATGGAAAAGAGGAGTAAAATATAAATATTCATAATATTCATACAAATAATAAAAAAAGGAAGGCAACTGAGCACAGGAGACAAGGAAGTGGAGAGGGGTAAAAGCGCCAATCGGTGCTTTAAATTAAAATACCTGTAAATTATTTGCGGGATATAAATTGTATACCATATCATATTTTGGGAAAATATATATGTTATGCGTAACGAAATACTTGACTACATGAAATTTGGTAAAATAAAACATGACCAAATAATAAATTGTTAAACAATAATTTGCCACAAAAAAAATGGCTAACAGATAATTTGCCATCCGTTGTTTTACTTGTGATTTTTTGCCAAACGATAATTTGGGAAGCGATACATTGAGAAACGATTTTTGACCAAACATTACTAAACCAGATGGATTTAATTTCCTATACAACTGTGACATTTTTACGTAGATCGGACATTTAGAGCATGTGTTGAAATGTACAGGTTGCCCCAAAAACTAATGTCAACTCTGCAATGTTATTTTTTTAAAGTTATCAAAAATTTGTTTTTTTTTTTCAGAAATCCAAGGAATAAACTCCTATGAAAGACTTCGTGGCCTTGTGTTACGACTTAGGAGTGAAACTGAAAACGTCAGCACACTGCACTGGGGTGCAACGTCTCAGGCACGGCAAGTTTGGCGTTGATTATTACGGAAACATTGGCAGTTAGAACATATTGTAAACAATATGGAAGCCTGTAAAAACGTTTTATATGAGTGCGGGGAGTCGCTTAACCCTGATTCTGCTAGGTTGACTGGATAGGAGCACCCTGTTGATACTTATTATACAGGGTGCCCGCGAAATTGGATGTGAAATCAGCATATGGGAAAGAGCTAGCACAACACATGGGATTATTTTATTTGTATTTAATTTGCCAATTGTAGTTTTATGCAATTGCTCGTACTTTTTACGAGTTGGGAAATGAGTTTGCTTTCTATTGCTCTTACTGTTATCTCAAATTTTTGAGCAATAATTGCCAGTTAACAATAGGTGTTACTGTAAGTACACCTTAAGGCGGTGTATCAACCATATGTAAATGTGTCCATGTCTCCCAAGCATAGGTAATCGCTAAATTACGAAATTTTACACAGGTTGCTTTTCTTTAATTTGGCGGGTGTTTAGGTATGTATTAACTGATATAATTAAATACAGTTTAATCGCAACCAAAATACGGATCACGGCAGCAACATACTTTTTGTCACCACTCATTACTAAAAATGGCAACATGAGACAATTTTCTTTTATAAATGTGAATGCTATAATTGTATTGATGACTGTATTATTATATTAATATTTATTACAATATAAAACATTTTTTTAAATATAATGTTACTCGATCGATGATTTTTGCCACTGTGCTTCTCAATGAAATAGTTTCATTCACGTTTTAAGTATGAAGTAGGTATTTGTACATGATTAAATGATTTACGAATAATGGTTAATAATTACAATAAAACCATTTGAAATCATTGAAGGCATGAAAAGTACCATACTCGTATACCCTGTAACAAGAACCATCCTTGTTACAGGCGGCTGGATATCTTAAGATTTAAATAGGTTTTTAAGCTTGATGAATGTACTCCGACTGACAAGCAAAGGTACCCAAATGTTCGGCTCCGATTTTGTTGATTTTGATATATGTTAGAAAGTAGTTTAAAATAACAGACACGTATATTTTTTTATCGGCCCAAACTCAACCTGCTGGGAAAAATTGACCTCCAAAGTATTCAAAAGTGACTAAACCCTCTAACTTATATAGTCTTAATCTGTGCGGCTTGCCTTTTGATTACCTCCATTGTTTTCAAAACCAGCCATTCGTTAGCCGCATTATTATTTTGTATGTCTAAATACGGTGGTAATTTCGCCGAATTATTTATTTTTGAGCACTTAAAATAAAAAACACGACTGCGCCATATTTTAATAAATCTAACCCACGTAGACATCTTAGAGCAGAGTAACAATAATCCGTTTATTGTTTGTCATTTGTTTATTCGAAAAGCTTGGGTGTTACAATGAACTCAGGAAGATTAGTGTGGCAAAGATATTCACAGGTTATTTAGGATAGCTGTCACAGATAAGACAAGATAGTGATGTGCCATTACAACAATGTGAGATTTGACATTATAAAGGGTGTCCCAAAAAGGACGCAAGATTTGAAATTGATGAAAAGCACTTTTTTTTTTACGTTATATTATTTTTGTATATAAAATCTTGAAATACATAAAATAGGGTTATTTGTGGAATAGTACGTCAGGCAAATGTCCGCCTAGGCTTTGCTGGCACATACGCACTCTTTTGTCAAAATTTTCTATGACCATTTTGCATAGATGCGGCTGAATTTCTTTAAAGCAGCGTCGAATTTCCTCTTTTAAAGCATGAGTGGTTGTGGGCTTATTGGCATAGACTTAGACTTTAAATAACCCCATAGAAAGAAGTCTAAAGGCGTTAAATCGCAAGATCTAGGGGGCCAATTCTGATCACCGAATCGAGAGATCACACGACTAGGAAATGTTTTATGCAGTAATTGCATTGTTTCTCTGGCTGTGTGGCAAGTGGCCCCGTCTTGTTGAAACCACATTGCTTCTACATCGATATCCTCTAATTCGGCTAGAAAAAACCTTGTTATCATGTCGCGATATCGAGCTCCATTAACAGTAACTGCTTGACGGGCCTCATTTTGAAAAAAATATGGTCCAATAATGCCTCCAGCCCAAAATCCGCACCACACAGTGACCCGTTGTGGATGCATTTGTTTTTGAACAATCACATGTGGATTCTCTGAGCCCCAAATGCGGCAATTCTGACGATTAACAAAGCCATCGAGATGAAAATGTGCTTCGTCGCTAAAGATGATTTTGTTTGAAAAATCTGCATCCCTGTTTTGGCGGTCGATAATCCATTCAACGAACTCTCTTCGCTGTCCATGATCATGAGGCTTCAGTTCTTGTGTTATTTGAACTTTGTAAGCATGGAGATGCAGATCTTTAGTGAGTATACGCTGGAGAGAGCTTCTTGAAATTTGCAATTCTTGTCCACGATGCCTAATGGATGTTCCTGGATGTTCACGGACATTCTGACGCACTGATTCGATATTGCCATTTGAACGGCTTGTTTTTGGACGACCAGTGGAATGAACATCATGAATTGATCCACTTTCCCTGAATTTTGCAACCACTCTGCTCACAGTTGATGAAGTCAAGTTAATATTCCGACCATATTTTGCACGGAATTTTCGAACCGAACACGCCAAACTTTCATTACTTTTGAAATATTGTTCAATAATAAAAACGCGTTGATCTTTCGTATAACCCGCCATTTTTACAAACCCTAAACATTCAGCTGTCAAATAGTTTTTTTTTAGGGTTGCTAGCACTAAAAGTACAAAAATGGCGGCAAATTGAAATCTTGCGTCCTTTTTGGGACACCCGTTATATTAAAATTAATTCAGTTATTTAAATATGAATTAATCTGTAGTGTACCTGACAGACTTTGATTGAAGCATTAACATTCGAATATTTAATTTGATAATTAAAAAAAATAATTAAAATCTTAATTAGCGTGGCTAACGCATAGATGGGTCAGCGTCAAAGGACAGGTTAATTGTACCAATTATAAAACCATTTAGACTACTTCCCTCATTACTTTGACTATTATTAATATTAAAATTTTCATTATTTTGAGAACTATTTACTAAACTTACATTCCTATTGTCGTTCTGGTTTTTGTAGAAATAATAATTTGCAAAATGATTCATTTTCTTACATATCTTGCTTTGCGTTGATCCCACTTCTGGCACCATGTACTCCTTAGGGAGTGATTTATGGAGTTCTCCGTGGTCTTGTGGCTTAGATGAAAGGGAATTAATACACGAGCTGTGTGTTCAAAAGTCTGTCAATCTTTTATTTTTAATTATTTTTCTATGTCTATGGACAAGAAACCATAGATTACTACAATCGTTAGTCATTGCATCAGCTATCATTTTATTTGTAGAAAGATACTTTATTGATAGTGTCAATGGTAATTAAATTCTTCACAATATAATGTCGGATATCAATGTGTTTCGTTCTTTAGCTTTTCCGCGCTTTGATTGTCTGATATACAGTACATGACATTTTAAAAGGTACTATTTTTGAAATCAAATTTCTTATAAAACACAATTCTTTACATACATCCCCTATGGCTAAGTATTCGGCTTGGCACCAAGTTGGAATTTGCAGCACTAACAGGCTTATATTTCTTCATCCGTTTCAACTTGAAGCACTTGGTCTTAGTGTGTCCTAGTCGTTTAGAAAAGTGTAAAGATAGTCAAATGATGAGCCAGAGTTATCGAAGGACTCTTTATTAATTCTTGTAATACACACGTGGTATAGGTGAAAAACTTAAGAAATTACCTGTTGTATGTACTTGTGTACAGTTTGCAAAAAAACGCAAATGCAATGAATTATATAAATATTTAATATGATTTGTACATATTAATAACATACTGTAATTTTTTTTACCTCAATCACCTCGCCGTTTCGTCATCCTCATTTTCATCAGTCGACCGTGCAGAAACAATGTCACTGTCAATGGATTCCATATTTTTGGCAGCAAATCCTTTGACTATTCCCCAAATGTTTTCAATTGTATTGAATTGGGGATGATAAGGTGGTAAGCGTAGTGCCGTATGTCCGTGTTGACTTAAAAATGTATCAATTTTGTATTCCACAAGTTTTTGCTTATTTTTAAGTACAAGATCGTATAGTTGTGTCTTATACATAGTTGGGGAATGATCAATATTTCGCTGAGTGAGCCAATCCATCATGACTTGCTCTCGCGAGTTCGAATTCGGTGCCGCATTTTGAAGCAAATTATGGTAACATGCAAAACGACAACACTGTTTGGTTTTAGGTTTGGTATTAATTGAGTTTCAATCCATTTGGAATAATTGTTGAAATTCATGTTATCATGCTAGTCACCGGTGTTTTTATGGGCTTCATACATTAATAATGCGTTAGGAACGAATCCCTCCATTCCGCCTGCATGGACTACTACGAGACGTTTTCCCTTTGAAACTGGCGGCTTCATACCGGAATTACTTCCATCAGAGCATGATTTTTGTGTGGAGTGTGATGTGGGATGTTTTTTTGTGTGTGTGTCAATGTATGTCTCGTGAGTGAATACTCTTACTTTACACCAAAACAGTTTTTTTTTGGGTTCCGTAGCTAAATTATACCAAACCCTCATAGTTCCGCCATATCCCGTCCGCATATAGCTCAGAGGCTTATTTCCAGAAAGCTGTATTTTGGCATGAATATACATCAGTGAAGTCGACAAAAAGGTAAAATGAAAATGTTGAACAAATAATATCTTGAGGATTTATTTTGTGGTACCTCATGGTGTGGGGTGTCGTTGGACAACTATTGCCAAAATATTAAGGGTTTGTCTTGTTTGATTGCAAAAATGTTGTGGGTGAACCACTGTACTCAGAGCGGCTATCGCTTCTTGATCTCCAGCCAATAGCAACTTCGGTTCGAAGTGAACATTACATTCACTCTCTACAGCTAGCTTGACTGTATATAATGTTCGGGTGTAATTGACCACTTAACTTGTCATTGATCCCGCATGCAATACGAATGGACCCTATTTTACTTGGTACATACGAGAACATTATAAACGGATTTCCAGGAACCGGTTTTGCATCAACCAAGATTTATTCCACACCATACCATACCATATTTGTGATATCATACGCTTCATGAAAGCCGTAATAATATCTGGGGCAATAGCTGTATTTAATAGTATGCCCAGCTTTTTCTAATATTTTGAATCTTCTTAGCATCATGTTGTGTTTATTTTGGCTTGACTTTTATTTTTTCTTATACAGGGACTGTATAAGTCGTATGCTGGGGTTAATTTTTCTATTGGCCACCTTAACGCTATCTTCGGCGTACTTTTCTATGAGACGCATCTCGTGGTACCACTTAGCAGTCGAAGCTGTGTACCCATCGTCGAAATAATTATTAAATATCTCGTTGCTTCTTCTATGCGTACTATTTGGCGTATTGAAGCAAGTTGCTTTGTTCACAGCGTGGCTGTGCTCGTATTGTATGTCAATGTGCATGTTGAGGCCGTGTTGGAGGGTCGGGCCGTTTCTCGTCTTGTCGTTTATAATCTTCGTCTTGAAGTCTATCTTGGCTTTACATTTGTACGCCCGACTTGGATGATGACTATGCCCAACCTTCAAAAGTACGGGAATATGGAGTTAAAATGGTAAATTGATTTCATTATAAGAGTAACGAACTGAATAGGCACAGACTTTAGTTACGTCGACGCGTAATTAAGTTCCGTTAGCTCGAGCGGCGAAAGCGTAGCGTCTGGCCTCGAGGGCGATAAAACGCCGACTTGGTAGGAATCCCGAATGTTTCCGAAGAAACCCGATTATAGCGTTCGGGTCTGCATGCGACGGAAACGGCCGAAGCTTTCCGAAGAGAATTAACTGTTTATAACTGGAACTACCCTAACTTTCTACCCTAGCCTAGCTTTCATTTCATTTCATTTCACCCAAAGATGTGAAGAAGGCTGAGATCTGGTGCAGACCCAGTCCACTTCACCATTGGTGAGCTTACCTGCAAAGCTGAAGTAGGACACCTATTTTTAAGATAGACGGCCGTCATGATGGCCTCTCCCCAGTATCGCTCACAAAGACCTGCTTCTTGTAAGATACATCTTGCCTCTTCAACTAGGGTCCGGTTTAAACATTCCGAGACACCATTTTGTGGTGGAGAATATAGAACTGATGTTCCCTTCCTTTATGAGATATGTTTCAAATTCGTTACTAATGGAATCTGGCTATGGCTGTCACTGAGAATGTCTGCTGCACTTTGGCACTATCAAGCTTTTTTCTTTTGACCATTAATGGGTTTTCTTTGACTTGCTGAAAAAAGCTGTATCAGTGTTTCCTCTTGAGGGAGACCAGTTCGCACTATTTCAGTGGTTAAATTTCCAGATTTAGCGGCTCCAAGATATGACACTAGAACGTCGTATTCTTGTGGCAATCCAGACAGTAGCAGCTCTGCAACTTCATCGTCTGCGATGCTACAGCCAATATCTATAATAATTACGTCTGTGCTAATGTGGTAACAGCTTCGACATATTCATTCATGGAACCATAATCAGCATAGGTGGCACGATGTAGCTTTCTTAGAAGTACGAAACAGATATTGGTGCTCGAAGATGTCCTTCGATTTTGTCCAGGCTTCCTTTGAAGTTTTTGTCGATCTGAGGTGTTTAATATAGTGTGATTTTAATGATAAACAGATCGGCGCCAGTGCACGCTGATCGCGTGTCCGTCCCTTGGACATTTTCCCACAATCCGTCCATAACAACAGTCACTCACGTCACGTCACGACACATGTTGTTTGAAGCGCCACTATCGATGATGCATTCATTGCAGTCAAAATCCATGTGTCAATTGTCATATCTTGTCAGGAAAGCGGAAGCAAGGAATGTCGTCTTGTTTTCAGTTTGCCTTTCTTCAAGTTGAAGCATTTGGACGCCACGTGGCCAACACGTTTACAATACGTACAGGTTAGGTTTCCGAGACGTGGCACGTTTTTGGAGACGAAAGCAGCAGTGTTTGAAGGGTTGTCGGTTGACGTCTTTCTCCTGGATCCTCCTGTATAAGACTATTGTGCACCAATTCGCTTGATGTCTTTTGTCCTGCAGGCAGTTTCCAGACTCGAATAAGCGCGCCGTACTCCTGTCCTAGCCCACTGAGAAGTAGTTCTGCAACCTACTCATCAGCGATAACCTTGCCAAGATCGGCAAGCTGGTGGACTAATGCCTCTCATTATATTGTGACATATCAGAGAAATGTGAAAGATCCATTTTGTGAAGTTAGCGGAGAAGCAGCACTCTGCGAGATAAGGCTTTGGCGGCAAATATTGCACTTAGCTTTTCCGATGCATCCTTACTTGTTTTGATGTCTCGTACGTACTAGTAGCAGCAGGGTTTGATGCCAAGGCAGATACGAGCTAGCGCCCTTCCGTCGCGCGCAGTATCTGGCCCTTCCGTAGACTCCGCGGTAGCCTTTTCGCCCGCTACCGTAGGCGTCGTTCCCGCCGCAGGCAACACTGCTGTAGGCGTAATCACGCAGTCCCAAAGACCTTCTAAAGTTACTGGCATCCGCATGGCAACTGTAGCAACATTAGTGTACAATGAACTGTCAAGTTAGTTCGCCTAATTCTGGACTTGACTTTAGCCGTCGATGCCAAGTATGCATAGGTACATCAGACACTGAATGTTCACCAGATAAGTGAACGAATCCTGTGTACATGTGATGTCGTGGTGGCTCAGCACACACGTTGAAGCATTTTTGTACATGTGGGCATTATAGCCAGAATCTGGCTAGTTATCTGAAATGTGGGCCGCGAGCGCTGTCACTGAGAATGTCTGCTGCACTTTAGCACTATCAAGCTTTTTCCTTTGATCATTCATGAGTTTAAAACACTTAGATTTTAAGTGATCCACTTTCTTGCAGTAGTAATAGGTCACTTTCTTTGACTTGCTGACAAAAACAATATTTTCATTTAAAGCTATATTTCTGGCTATAATCACCTTTCCAGGTTTATTTGGGTCCATGAGTCGAAACTCTTTTGAGGTTTCACTGTAACCAACAAAGATATATTTCTTACTCTTTGCATCAAACTTACGACGGTGTTGCTTCAGGCACTAGTGAGTATGCCAAATATGATATGATATGATATGTGTATGTGATCTGGTGCAGACCCAGTCCACTTCACCATTGGTGAGCTTACCTGCAAAGCTGAAGTAGGACACCTATTTTTAAGATAGACGGCCGTCATGATGGCCTCTCCCCAGTATCGCTCACAAAGACCTGCTTCTTGTAAGATACATCTTGCCTTTTCGACTAGGGTCCGGTTTAAACATTCCGAGACACCATTTTGTGGTGGAGAATATAGAACTGATGTTCCCTTCCTTTATGAGATATGTTTCAAATTCGTTACTTATGGAATGTAGGCCGCGAGCGCTGTCACTGAGAATGTCAGCTGCACTTTGGCACTATCAAGCTTTTTTCTTTTGACCATTAATGGGTTTAAAGCACTTAGATTTCAAGTGACCCACTTTCTTGCAGTAGTGACAGGTCACTTTCTTTGACTTGCTGAAAAAAGCTGTATCAGTGTTTCCTCTTGAAGGAGACTAGTTCGCACTATTTCAGTGGTTCAATTTCCAGATTTAGCGGCTCCAAGATTTGACACTAGAACGTCGTATTCTTGTGGCAATCCAGACAGTAGCAGCTCTGCAACCTCATCGTCTGCGATGCTACAGCCAATATTTATAATAATTATGTCTGTGCTAATGTGGTAACAGCTTTGACATATTCATTCATGGAACCATAATCAGCATAGGTGGCACGATGTAGCTTTCTTGGAAGTACGAAACAGATATTGGTGCTCGAAGATGTCCTTCGATTTTGTCCAGGCTTCCTTTGAAGTTTTTGTCGATCTGAGGTGTTTAATATAGTGTGATTTTAATGATAAACAGATCGGCGCCAGTGCACGCTGATCGCGTGTCCGTCCCTTGGACACTTTCCCACAATCCGTCCATAACAACAGTCACTCACGTCACGTCACGACACATGTTGTTTGAAGCGCCACTATCGATGATGCATTCATTGCAGTCAAAATCCATGTGTCAATTGTCATATCTTGTCAGGAAAGCGGAAGCAAGGAATGTCGTCTTGTTTTCAGTTTGCCTTTCTTCAAGTTGAAGCATTTGGACGCCACGTGGCCAACACGTTTACAATACGTACAGGTTAGGTTTCCGAGACGTGGCACGTTTTTGGAGACGAAAGCAGCAGTGTTTGAAGGGTTGTCGGTTGACGTCTTTCTCCTGGATTCCTCCTGTATAAGACTATTGCGCACCAATTCGCTTGATGTCTTTTGTCCTGCAGGCAGTTTCCAGACTCGAATAAGCGCGCCATACTCCTGTCCTAGCCCACTGAGAAGTAGTTCTGCAACCTACTCATCAGCGATAACCTTGCCAAGATCGGCAAGCTGGTGGACTAATGCCTCTCACTATATTGTGACATATCAGAGAAATGTGAAAGATCCATTTTGTGAAGTTAGCGGAGAAGCAGCACTCTGCGAGATAAGGCTTTGGCGGCAAATATTGCACTTAGCTTTTCCGATGCATCCTTACTTGTTTTGATGTCTCGTACGTACTGGTAGCAGCAAGGTTTGATGCCAAGGCAGATACGAGCTAGCGCCCTTCCGTCGCGCGCAGTATCTGGCCCTTCCGTAGACTCCGCGGTAGCCTTTTCGCCCGCTACCGTAGGCGTCGTTCCCGCCGCAGGCAACACTGCTGTAGGCGTAATCACGCAGTCCCAAAGACCTGCTAAAGTTACTGGCATCCGCATGGCAACTGTAGCAACATTAGTGTACAATGAACTGTCAAGTTAGTTCGCCTAATTCTGGACTTGACTTTAGCCGTCGATGCCAAGTATGCATAGGTACATCAGACACTGAATGTTCACCAGATAAGTGAACGAATCCTGTGTACATGTGATGTCGTGGTGGCTCAGCACACACGTTGAAGCATTTTTGTACATGTGGGCATTATAGCCAGAGTCTGGCTAGTTATCTGAAATGTGGGCCGCGAGCGCTGTCACTGAGAATGTCTGCTGCACTTTAGCACTATCAAGCTTTTTCCTTTGATCATTCATGAGTTTAAAACACTTAGATTTTAAGTGATCCACTTTCTTGCAGTAGTAATAGGTCACTTTCTTTGACTTGCTGACAAAAACAATATTTTCATTTAAAGCTATATTTCTGTCTATAATCACCTTTCCAGGTTTATTTGGGTCCATGAGTCGAAACTCTTTTGAGGTTTCACTGTAACCAACAAAGATATATTTCTTACTCTTTGCATCAAACTTACGACGGTGTTGCTTCAGGCACTAGTGAGTATGCCAAATATGATATGATATGATATGTGTATGTGATCTGGTGCAGACCCAGTCCACTTCACCATTGGTGAGCTTACCTGCAAAGCTGAAGTAGGACACCTATTTTTAAGATAGACGGCCGTCATGATGGCCTCTCCCCAGTATCGCTCACAAAGACCTGCTTCTTGTAAGATACATCTTGCCTTTTCGACTAGGGTCCGGTTTAAACATTCCGAGACACCATTTTGTGGTGGAGAATATAGAACTGATGTTCCCTTCCTTTATGAGATATGTTTCAAATTCGTTACTTATGGAATGTAGGCCGCGAGCGCTGTCACTGAGAATGTCAGCTGCACTTTGGCACTATCAAGCTTTTTTCTTTTGACCATTAATGGGTTTAAAGCACTTAGATTTCAAGTGACCCACTTTCTTGCAGTAGTGACAGGTCACTTTCTTTGACTTGCTGAAAAAAGCTGTATCAGTGTTTCCTCTTGAAGGAGACTAGTTCGCACTATTTCAGTGGTTCAATTTCCAGATTTAGCGGCTCCAAGATTTGACACTAGAACGTCGTATTCTTGTGGCAATCCAGACAGTAGCAGCTCTGCAACCTCATCGTCTGCGATGCTACAGCCAATATTTATAATAATTATGTCTGTGCTAATGTGGTAACAGCTTTGACATATTCATTCATGGAACCATAATCAGCATAGGTGGCACGATGTAGCTTTCTTGGAAGTACGAAACAGATATTGGTGCTCGAAGATGTCCTTCGATTTTGTCCAGGCTTCCTTTGAAGTTTTTGTCGATCTGAGGTGTTTAATATAGTGTGATTTTAATGATAAACAGATCGGCGCCAGTGCACGCTGATCGCGTGTCCGTCCCTTGGACACTTTCCCACAATCCGTCCATAACAACAGTCACTCACGTCACGTCACGACACATGTTGTTTGAAGCGCCACTATCGATGATGCATTCATTGCAGTCAAAATCCATGTGTCAATTGTCATATCTTGTCAGGAAAGCGGAAGCAAGGAATGTCGTCTTGTTTTCAGTTTGCCTTTCTTCAAGTTGAAGCATTTGGACGCCACGTGGCCAACACGTTTACAATACGTACAGGTTAGGTTTCCGAGACGTGGCACGTTTTTGGAGACGAAAGCAGCAGTGTTTGAAGGGTTGTCGGTTGACGTCTTTCTCCTGGATTCCTCCTGTATAAGACTATTGCGCACCAATTCGCTTGATGTCTTTTGTCCTGCAGGCAGTTTCCAGACTCGAATAAGCGCGCCATACTCCTGTCCTAGCCCACTGAGAAGTAGTTCTGCAACCTACTCATCAGCGATAACCTTGCCAAGATCGGCAAGCTGGTGGACTAATGCCTCTCACTATATTGTGACATATCAGAGAAATGTGAAAGATCCATTTTGTGAAGTTAGCGGAGAAGCAGCACTCTGCGAGATAAGGCTTTGGCGGCAAATATTGCACTTAGCTTTTCCGATGCATCCTTACTTGTTTTGATGTCTCGTACGTACTGGTAGCAGCAAGGTTTGATGCCAAGGCAGATACGAGCTAGCGCCCTTCCGTCGCGCGCAGTATCTGGCCCTTCCGTAGACTCCGCGGTAGCCTTTTCGCCCGCTACCGTAGGCGTCGTTCCCGCCGCAGGCAACACTGCTGTAGGCGTAATCACGCAGTCCCAAAGACCTGCTAAAGTTACTGGCATCCGCATGGCAACTGTAGCAACATTAGTGTACAATGAACTGTCAAGTTAGTTCGCCTAATTCTGGACTTGACTTTAGCCGTCGATGCCAAGTATGCATAGGTACATCAGACACTGAATGTTCACCAGATAAGTGAACGAATCCTGTGTACATGTGATGTCGTGGTGGCTCAGCACACACGTTGAAGCATTTTTGTACATGTGGGCATTATAGCCAGAGTCTGGCTAGTTATCTGAAATGTGGGCCGCGAGCGCTGTCACTGAGAATGTCTGCTGCACTTTAGCACTATCAAGCTTTTTCCTTTGATCATTCATGAGTTTAAAACACTTAGATTTTAAGTGATCCACTTTCTTGCAGTAGTAATAGGTCACTTTCTTTGACTTGCTGACAAAAACAATATTTTCATTTAAAGCTATATTTCTGTCTATAATCACCTTTCCAGGTTTATTTGGGTCCATGAGTCGAAACTCTTTTGAGGTTTCACTGTAACCAACAAAGATATATTTCTTACTCTTTGCATCAAACTTACGACGGTGTTGCTTCAGGCACTAGTGAGTATGCCAAATATGATATGATATGATATGTGTATGTGATCTGGTGCAGACCCAGTCCACTTCACCATTGGTGAGCTTACCTGCAAAGCTGAAGTAGGACACCTATTTTTAAGATAGACGGCCGTCATGATGGCCTCTCCCCAGTATCGCTCACAAAGACCTGCTTCTTGTAAGATACATCTTGCCTTTTCGACTAGGGTCCGGTTTAAACATTCCGAGACACCATTTTGTGGTGGAGAATATAGAACTGATGTTCCCTTCCTTTATGAGATATGTTTCAAATTCGTTACTTATGGAATGTAGGCCGCGAGCGCTGTCACTGAGAATGTCAGCTGCACTTTGGCACTATCAAGCTTTTTTCTTTTGACCATTAATGGGTTTAAAGCACTTAGATTTCAAGTGACCCACTTTCTTGCAGTAGTGACAGGTCACTTTCTTTGACTTGCTGAAAAAAGCTGTATCAGTGTTTCCTCTTGAAGGAGACTAGTTCGCACTATTTCAGTGGTTCAATTTCCAGATTTAGCGGCTCCAAGATTTGACACTAGAACGTCGTATTCTTGTGGCAATCCAGACAGTAGCAGCTCTGCAACCTCATCGTCTGCGATGCTACAGCCAATATTTATAATAATTATGTCTGTGCTAATGTGGTAACAGCTTTGACATATTCATTCATGGAACCATAATCAGCATAGGTGGCACGATGTAGCTTTCTTGGAAGTACGAAACAGATATTGGTGCTCGAAGATGTCCTTCGATTTTGTCCAGGCTTCCTTTGAAGTTTTTGTCGATCTGAGGTGTTTAATATAGTGTGATTTTAATGATAAACAGATCGGCGCCAGTGCACGCTGATCGCGTGTCCGTCCCTTGGACACTTTCCCACAATCCGTCCATAACAACAGTCACTCACGTCACGTCACGACACATGTTGTTTGAAGCGCCACTATCGATGATGCATTCATTGCAGTCAAAATCCATGTGTCAATTGTCATATCTTGTCAGGAAAGCGGAAGCAAGGAATGTCGTCTTGTTTTCAGTTTGCCTTTCTTCAAGTTGAAGCATTTGGACGCCACGTGGCCAACACGTTTACAATACGTACAGGTTAGGTTTCCGAGACGTGGCACGTTTTTGGAGACGAAAGCAGCAGTGTTTGAAGGGTTGTCGGTTGACGTCTTTCTCCTGGATTCCTCCTGTATAAGACTATTGCGCACCAATTCGCTTGATGTCTTTTGTCCTGCAGGCAGTTTCCAGACTCGAATAAGCGCGCCGTACTCCTGTCCTAGCCCACTGAGAAGTAGTTCTGCAACCTACTCATCAGCGATAACCTTGCCAAGATCGGCAAGCTGGTGAACTAATCCCTCTCACTATATTGTGACATATCAGAGAAATGTGAAAGATCCATTTTGTGAAGTTAGCGGAGAAGCAGCACTCTGCGAGATAAGCCTTTGTCGGCAAATATTGCACTTAGCTTTTCCGATGCATCCTTACTTGTTTTGATGTCTCGTACGTACTGGTAGCAGCAGGGTTTGATGCCAAGGCAGATACGAGCTAGCGCCCTTCCGTCGCGCGCAGTATCTGGCCCTTCCGTAGACGCCGCGGTCGCCGCTTCGCCCGCTACCGTAGGCGTCGTTCCCGCCGCAGGCAACACTGCTGTAGGCGTAATCACGCAGTCCCAAAGACCTTTTAAAGTTACTGGCATCCGCATGGCAACTGTAGCAACATTAGTGTACAATGAACTGTCAAGTTAGTTCGCCTAATTCTGGAATTGACTTTAGCCGTCGATGCCAAGTATGCATAGGTACATCAGACACTGAATGTTCACCAGATAAGTGAACGAATCCTGTGTACATGTGATGTCGTGGTGGCTCAGCACACACGTTGAAGCATTTTTGTACATGTGGGCATTATAGCCAGAGTCTGGCTAGTTATCTGAAATGTGGGCCGCGAGCGCTGTCACTGAGAATGTCTGCTGCACTTTAGCACTATCAAGCTTTTTCCTTTGATCATTCATGAGTTTAAAACACTTAGATTTTAAGTGATCCACTTTCTTGCAGTAGTAATAGGTCACTTTCTTTGACTTGCTGACAAAAACAATATTTTCATTTAAAGCTATATTTCTGGCTATAATCACCTTTCCAGGTTTATTTGGGTCCATGAGTCGAAACTCTTTTGAGGTTTCACTGTAACCAACAAAGATATATTTCTTACTCTTTGCATCAAACTTACGACGGTGTTGCTTCAGGCACTAGTGAGTATGCCAAATATGATATGATATGATATGTGTATGTGATCTGGTGCAGACCCAGTCCACTTCACCATTGGTGAGCTTACCTGCAAAGCTGAAGTAGGACACCTATTTTTAAGATAGACGGCCGTCATGATGGCCTCTCCCCAGTATCGCTCACAAAGACCTGCTTCTTGTAAGATATCTACATCTTGCCTTTTCGACTAGGGTCCGGTTTAAACATTCCGAGACACCATTTTGTGGTGGAGAATATAGAACTGATGTTCCCTTCCTTTATGAGATATGTTTCAAATTCGTTACTTATGGAATGTAGGCCGCGAGCGCTGTCACTGAGAATGTCAGCTGCACTTTGGCACTATCAAGCTTTTTTCTTTTGACCATTAATGGGTTTAAAGCACTTAGATTTCAAGTGACCCACTTTCTTGCAGTAGCCAGTAGTGACAGGTCACTTTCTTTGACTTGCTGAAAAAAGCTGTATCAGTGTTTCCTCTTGAAGGAGACTAGTTCGCACTATTTCAGTGGTTCAATTTCCAGATTTAGCGGCTCCAAGATTTGACACTAGAACGTCGTATTCTTGTGGCAATCCAGACAGTAGCAGCTCTGCAACCTCATCGTCTGCGATGCTACAGCCAATATTTATAATCATTATGTCTGTGCTAATGTGGTAACAGCTTCGACATATTCATTCATGGAACCATAATCAGCATAGGTGGCACGATGTAGCTTTCTTAGAAGTACGAAACAGATATTGGTGCTCGAAGATGTCCTTTGATTTTGTCCAGGCTTCCTTTGAAGTTTTTGTCGATCTGAGGTGTTTAATATAGTGTGATTTTAATGATAAACAGATCGGCGCCCGTGCACGCTGATCGCGTGTCCGTCCCTTGGACACTTTCCCAGAATCCGTCCATAACAACAGTCACTCACGTCACGACACATGTTGTTTGAAGCGCCACTATCGATGATGCATTCATTGCAGTCAAAATCCATGTGTCAATTGTCATATCTTGTCAGGAAAGCTGAAACAAGGAATGTCGTCTTGTTTTCAGTTTGCCTTTCTTCAAGTTGAATCATTTGGACGCCACGTGGCCGACACGTTTACAATACGTACAGGTTAAGTTTCCGAGACGTGGCACGTTTTTGGAGACGAAAGCAGCAGTGTTTGAAGGGTTGTCGGTAGACGTTTTTCTCCTGGTTTTCTCCTGTATAAGACTACTGCGTACCAATTCGCTTGATAAGTCTTTTGTCCTGCAGGCAGTTTCCAGGCTCGAATAAGCGCGCCGTACTCCTGTCCTAGCCCACTGAGAAGTAGTTCTGCAACCTACTCATCAGCGATAACCTTGCCAAGATCGGCAAGCTGGTGGACTAATCCCTCTCACTATATTGTGACATATCAGAGAAATGTGAAAGATCCATTTTGTGAAGTTAGCGGAGAAGCAGCACTCTGCGAGATAAGGCTTTGGCGGCAAATATTGCACTTAGCTTTTCCGATGCATCCTTACTTGTTTTGATGTCTCGTACGTACTGGTAGCAGCAGGGTTTGATGCCAAGGCATATACGAGCTAGCGCCCTTCCGTCGCGCGCAGTATCTGGCCCTTCCGTAGACTCCGCGGTCGCCGCTTCGCCCGCTACCGTAGGCGTCGTTCCCGCCGCAGGCAACACTGCTGTAGGCGTAATCACGCAGTCCCAAAGACCTTCTAAAGTTACTGGCATCCGCATGGCAACTGTAGCAACATTAGTGTACAATGAACTGTCAAGTTAGTTCGCCTAATTCTGGACTTGACTTTAGCCGTCGATGCCAAGTATGCATAGGTACATCAGACACTGAATGTTCACCAGATATGTGAACGAATCCTGTGTACATGTGATGTCGTGGTGGCTCAGCACACACGTTGAAGCATTTTTGTACATGTGGGCATTATAGCCAGAGTCTGGCTAGTTATCTGAAATGTGGGCCGCGAGCGCTGTCACTGAGAATGTCTGCTGCACTTTAGCACTATCAAGCTTTTTCCTTTGATCATTCATGAGTTTAAAACACTTAGATTTTAAGTGATCCACTTTCTTGCAGTAGTAATAGGTCACTTTCTTTGACTTGCTGACAAAAACAATATTTTCATTTAAAGCTATATTTCTGGCTATAATCACCTTTCCAGGTTTATTTGGGTCCATGAGTCGAAACTCTTTTGAGGTTTCACTGTAACCAACAAAGATATATTTCTTACTCTTTGCATCAAACTTACGACGGTGTTGCTTCAGGCACTAGTGAGTATGCCAAATATGATATGTGTGTATGTGATCTGGTGCAGACCCAGTCCACTTCACCATTGGTGAGCTTACCTGCAAAGCTGAAGTAGGACACCTATTTTTAAGATAGACGGCCGTCATGATGGCCTCTCCCTAGTATCGCTCACAAAGACCTGCTTCTTGTAAGATACATCTTGCCTTTTCGACTAGGGTCCGGTTTAAACATTCCGAGACACCATTTTGTGGTGGAGAATATAGAACTGATGTTCCCTTCCTTTATGAGATATGTTTCAAATTCGTTACTTATGGAATGTAGGCCGCGAGCGCTGTCACTGAGAATGTCAGCTGCACTTTGGCACTATCAAGCTTTTTTCTTTTGACCATTAATGGGTTTAAAGCACTTAGATTTCAAGTGACCCACTTTCTTGCAGTAGTGACAGGTCACTTTCTTTGACTTGCTGAAAAAAGCTGTATCAGTGTTTCCTCTTGAAGGAGACTAGTTCGCACTATTTCAGTGGTTCAATTTCCAGATTTAGCGGCTCCAAGATTTGACACTAGAACGTCGTATTCTTGTGGCAATCCAGACAGTAGCAGCTCTGCAACCTCATCGTCTGCGATGCTACAGCCAATATCTATAATAATTATGTCTGTGCTAATGTGGTAACAGCTTCGACATATTCATTCATGGAACCATAATCAGCATAGGTGGCGCGATGTAGCTTTCTTAGAAGTACGAAACAGATATTGGTGCTCGAAGATGTCCTTTGATTTTGTCCAGGCTTCCTTTGAAGTTTTTGCCGATCTGAGGTGTTTAATATAGTGTGATTTTAATGATAAACAGATCGGCGCCCGTGCACGCTGATCGCGTGTCCGTCCCTTGGACACTTTCCCACAATCCGTCCATAACAACAGTCACTCACGTCACGACACATGTTGTTTGAAGCGCCACTATCGATGATGCATTCATTGCAGTCAAAATCCATGTGTCAATTGTCATATCTTGTCAGGAAAGCTGAAACAAGGAATGTCGTCTTGTTTTCAGTTTGCCTTTCTTCAAGTTGAAGCATTTGGACGCCACGTGGCCGACACGTTTACATTACGTACAGGTTAAGTTTCCGAGACGTGGCACGTTTTTGGAGACGAAAGCAGCAGTGTTTGAAGGGTTGTCGGTAGACGTTTTTCTCCTGGTTTTCTACTGCGCACCAATTCGCTTGATAAGTCTTTTGTCCTGCAGGCAGTTTCCAGGCTCGAATAAGCGCGCCGTACTCCTGTCCTAGCCCACTGAGAAGTAGTTCTGCAACCTACTCATCAGCGATAACCTTGCCAAGATCGGCAAGCTGGTGGACTAATCCCTCTCACTATATTGTGACATATCAGAGAAATGTGAAAGATCCATTTTGTGAAGTTAGCGGAGAAGCAGCACTCTGCGAGATAAGGCTTTGGCGGAAAATATTGCACTTAGCTTTTCCGATGCATCCTTACTTGTTTTTAGAGAATGCAAAATCCGTTCATATTTCAAAATCCGGATTCGCGGATTTTTTAGAGCGAAATCCGAAAAGACCGGATTTTATCCGGATATTCCGAAATTTCACCAACTAAAAAAAAACACGATTCAACTTCGGAATGAACGTTTATTGTTTAATATTAGTAAGTATTAGTCTTAAAAGAATCAAATCAAGACTTACAATAATTAAATATTTATCCTTTTGTATTAATTAAAATGAACAATAATAACAATAACAAACAAACAAAACCTAACAGAGTTTGGTAATCTGTGGAAAAAATCAGTAGCCTTCTTTATTGAGATTTGAGATCTTAAAACGAACCTTTTTCAAATAAATCAACATCGTAAAATATAATTAAGTAATTATAAGGATAACGAAACATAACGTTATTTATTAATATTTAGATTTGTTTAAAAAATGAGATCTGAGAAACATTATAGCATCTACAGATTTATCGTTTAGCCGTGTTCTCAAGCGATTAAATATCACTCCAGCAGCTGAAAATGCCCTTTCCGATTCGACGCTTGTAGGCGGTATAGACATAAGTCTTTTTTTAATATCTTTCAGCATTTCCCCATGCTTGCCTAAGCTCTCCCACATGGCAATCTCATAAATCCACAGGTTTGTTCAATAGCGATATCTGCTTATTTAACTCTTCTTTATAGCTCAATGGTTGGTTTTGGGGTTGTTCTATGACAACAGGATCCCTTAGAGGATCTTCATGTGCATCAGGTTCAGATCCGACTCGATAAATGTCACACATTAATTTCTTCTTCTTTTCAAATGTAGGTTTTCGAAATGTGTCATTCCAGGATTGTTCTCTAAACTTTTTAGGATCGTTTAAAAATAGCAGTGTGCCAGTTACAACATGTAATCTTCTTTCAGAAATGCGGTGTTTTAGTGCCGTTGTGAGACTCTAACTTAAGAAGTCTTCTCGGCCATTTAATGTATCTACCATCATTTTGATATAATTTTTGCATGCGAGCTACAACTGGAATTATTTACGAAAATTCCTCTTTTTTCTGAAATCCGAAAAATCCGGATTTCCACAAGAATAATCGGATTTCAAATGCAGGTGAAAAAGTCCGGATTATCCGGATTTTTCGGATTTCGGATTATCCGGATTGCACTCCCTACTTGTTTTGATGTCTCGTACGTACTAGTAGCAGCAGGGTTTGATGCCAAGGCAGATACGAGCTAGCGCCCTTCCGTCGCGCGCAGTATCTGGCCCTTCCGTAGACTCCGCGGTAGCCTTTTCGCCCGCTACCGTAGGCGTCGTTCCCGCCGCAGGCAACACTGCTGTAGGCGTAATCACGCAGTCCCAAAGACCTTCTAAAGTTACTGGCATCCGCATGGCAACTGTAGCAACATTAGTGTACAGTCAACTACAAAGAGATGTATCCACGTTAACCTTACAAAATGAAGTAAATTTTCGAATGCCATTATTAATTACCCTTGCTTCGTGACATTTCTAGGGTCAATAAAACCTTACATTGTGATCGACTCGTTTAAAATGCAATAATTATGTATCCTGCTATGTCTCCTCTGAATGTACAGTTACAAGCCTCTTTTGTTAACTATCGATATGTTATGACAAATAAAAGCAAACTTATAACGTTCCAAAGAAATGTATCCAAGTATGCCGAATAAGAAAAAAGTATTATTTCGCTAATTACCTGAGACAGATGTATGCAATGACAAGTGTGTACCGTTTTCGTGAAACGTCAGTTTTTGTTTTAAAAAGTTTTTTTCAGCGTTAACGGTGGTATGATAATTTTAACGATACATGGGTTATTGTGTTGCTAAATCTAAACATATCTACACTATTATATCGTAATGAATGCGAAAATAACTCTATCTGTTACATTCTTACGCCTCCAATTGTTTACGCCACCACCGCCATTACCAATCTCCTATCTACCCTCACTGGATCAATCGTGATGATTTTTTGTATAGTCGATGGACGTTAGGACAATCAACTACAAAAAATATATTCACGATTGGGGACCATATTTAGGTGAAAAAGTCGACTGATCAAGGAATAGGCTATTTTTTATAGTGTAAATAAAACTAAAATGAGTGAAATAGGGGAAGAGAGTTGGTTTATTTTAAATCCACATTGGGGCCAATTCGGATAACCATTTTCTAATTTTAGACGTCTTTTAAATTTCGTTTTACAGGCGTCAAATGGAGTTTGACGTTTATGAACCATTTTGACAGGTCTGAAACGCAATTTAATACCTGTCAAAATGGTTTATAAACGTCAAACTTCATTTTGATGCCTGTAAAACTAAATTTAAAAGACGTATAAAATTAGAGAATGGTTATCCGAATTGGCCCCATTGTTTCCTTAACATGTCAAATTAACATAAATAAAACATTATTACTTAAAAATTAACGTAAATAAAATGTTATTCCTCAAATGTCTTCTTAACTCTCATTTAAGTACTTTTAAAATCTAGTATAACTGCCGCGGGCATCAATCACTGACTGTAACCGATCGGGCATTGAACGAACACAGTTTTCACAGAAACTTTGTCCTCGATAGTAGTCCCATAGTTGAAACACATGTTGTTTTAAGTTTTGGATATTTCTTACATCTGTTGGATTCCAGTTTTGTACCATCACTCCCCATAGGTTTTCAATTGGGTTCATATCGGGGCTTTTGGGTGGTAGTTTAATCAGTTCGAGATCGTCCTGCTCGTTAATCCAAGTTTGGACAATACGCGAATTGTGTACTGAAGAATTATCCTGTATTAACGTTATTACTTCGTCTCCAAATACAGTTTTAGCGGTGGGCATTAGAACATCTTTCAAAATTTCTTTATAATTCACCGCATTCATTCGAGTTGGGATTTCAATTAATTCCCCAGGTCCAGACGATGACATCCAACCCCAAAACCCTAAAGTTAATCGACCACTTTGTTGCGTCTGTAGTATATTAGGTTCCTCATAACGGGTATTTTCGAACCTCCAAAGCGATACTCGTCCTTGTTCGTTTGTAGAAAAAACTTTTTCGTCTACAAAAATTACTTTTTCAAAATCGTAATTTATGTAATTATTTGCGAAGTTAAGCCTAAGTCTTTTATGGCGATCATTTAGAATTGGTTTTTTGGCTGGTATTCTATGTTGCAGTCCTACACTTTTCAATCTTCGACGAATTGTATTTTGGCACACATTTAGTTCAGACGCATAAGTGGGAACGCTCACAAAACGATGAACAAGAACATCCTCGACTAAACGTCTGTCCTCATCTGCCGTGGTCACACGGTGACGTCCTGTAGATTTGTGGTTTTGAACCGTCCCTTCTTCACGCCAACGTTTCCACCATAAATTAACCGTTTTTCTCTGCAAAAAATGTCGATACATCAAAAACAGCACTAAATTAATATGAAAACCTACATAATTTCGAGTAAAGTTAAAAATACATTCTATGTAGGTATTATCTTCTGTAAAACTAACCGTCACTCCCATCTCTTCGGAAACATCTAACACGGATGCTCCATTTTCTAACATCGCAACGATGCGATGTTTCGTGTGGTCATCAATACGGTACGTCATAGTTGTCTGGTCGTAGAAATGCCCTTGCAATTGCACCTATTACTAATACTCTCTGATAATAATATTAAGCATCGGATAAGATAAGCGATGGCGAACTGAACTAATAAGCGTCGTAAATCGTAATGCATTTATTCTCAAATAGTGTCAATGTCAATTGTCCAGTCAACTGCAAAGAGATATAACCACTTTTTCACCTAACTGCATTAGGTCCAAAAATGGATCCATCTCTTTGTAGTCTAATAAAGAAGAAAATATGCGTTTTTGAAAAGAGAATCGCTTTTCTTGGATTCTATTCCAAATTTAAAGGTTTTGGTTACATTTCTTTGGAACGTTATAAGTTTGCTTTTATTTGTCATAACATATCGATAGTTAACAAAAGAGGCTTGTAACTGTACATTCAGAGGAGACATAGCGGGATACATAATTATTGCATTTTAAACGAGTCGATCACAATGTAAGGTTTTATTGACCCTAGAAATGTCACGAAGCAAGGGTAATTAATAATGGCATTCGAAAATTTACTTCATTTTGTAAGGTTAACGTGGATACATCTCTTTGTAGTTGACTGTACAATGAACTGTCAAGTTAGTTCGCCTAATTCTGGACTTGACTTTAGCCGTCGATGCCAAGTATGCATAGGTACATCAGACACTGAATGTTCACCAGATAAGTGAACGAATCCTGTGTACATGTGATGTCGTGGTGGCTCAGCACACACGTTGAAGCATTTTTGTACATGTGGGCATTATAGCCAGAGTCTGGCTAGTTATCTGAAATGTGGGCCGCGAGCGCTGTCACTGAGAATGTCTGCTGCACTTTAGCACTATCAAGCTTTTTCCTTTGATCATTCATGAGTTTAAAACACTTAGATTTTAAGTGATCCACTTTCTTGCAGTAGTAATAGGTCACTTTCTTTGACTTGCTGACAAAAACAATATTTTCATTTAAAGCTATATTTCTGGCTATAATCACCTTTCCAGGTTTATTTGGGTCCATGAGTCGAAACTCTTTTGAGGTTTCACTGTAACCAACAAAGATATATTTCTTACTCTTTGCATCAAACATACGACGGTGTTGCTTCAGGCACTAGTGAGTATGCCAAATATGATATGATATGATATGTGTATGTGATCTGGTGCAGACCCAGTCCACTTCACCATTGGTGAGCTTACCTGCAAAGCTGAAGTAGGACACCTATTTTTAAGATAGACGGCCGTCATGATGGCCTCTCCCCAGTATCGCTCACAAAGACCTGCTTCTTGTAAGATACATCTTGCCTTTTCGACTAGGGTCCGGTTTAAACATTCCGAGACACCATTTTGTGGTGGAGAATATAGAACTGATGTTCCCTTCCTTTATGAGATATGTTTCAAATTCGTTACTTATGGAATGTAGGCCGCGAGCGCTGTCACTGAGAATGTCACCTGCACTTTGGCACTATCAAGCTTTTTTCTTTTGACCATTAATGGGTTTAAAGCACTTAGATTTCAAGTGACCCACTTTCTTGCAGTAGTGACAGGTCACTTTCTTTGACTTGCTGAAAAAAGCTGTATCAGTGTTTCCTCTTGAAGGAGACTAGTTCGCACTATTTCAGTGGTTCAATTTCCAGATTTAGCGGCTCCAAGATTTGACACTAGAACGTCGTATTCTTGTGGCAATCCAGACAGTAGCAGCTCTGCAACCTCATCGTCTGCGATGCTACAGCCAATATTTATAATCATTATGTCTGTGTTAATGTGGTAACAGCTTTGACATATTCATTCATGGAACCATAATCAGCATAGGTGGCACGATGTAGCTTTCTTAGAAGTACGAAACAGATATTGGTGCTCGAAGATGTCCTTTGATTTTGTCCAGGCTTCCTTTGAAGTTTTTGCCGATCTGAGGTGTTTAATATAATGTGATTTTAATGATAAACAGATCGGCGCCCGTGCACGCTGATCGCGTGTCCGTCCCTTGGACACTTTCCCACAATCCGTCCATAACAACAGTCACTCACGTCACGACACATGTTGTTTGAAGCGCCACTATCGATGATGCATTCATTGCAGTCAAAATCCATGTGTCAATTGTCATATCTTGTCAGGAAAGCTGAAACAAGGAATGTCGTCTTGTTTTCAGTTTGCCTTTCTTCAAGTTGAAGCATTTGGACGCCACGTGGCCGACACGTTTACAATACGTACAGGTTAAGTTTCCGAGACGTGGCACGTTTTTGGAGACGAAAGCAGCAGTGTTTGAAGGGTTGTCGGTAGACGTTTTTCTCCTGGTTTTCTCCTGTATAAGACTACTGCGCACCAATTCGCTTGATAAGTCTTTTGGCACTATCAAGCTTTTTTCTTTTGACCATTAATGGGTTTAAAGCACTTAGATTTCAAGTGACCCACTTTCTTGCAGTAGTGACAGGTCACTTTCTTTGACTTGCTGAAAAAAGCTGTATCAGTGTTTCCTCTTGAAGGAGACTAGTTCGCACTATTTCAGTGGTTCAATTTCCAGATTTAGCGGCTCCAAGATTTGACACTAGAACGTCGTATTCTTGTCAGACAATCCAGACAGTAGCAGCTCTGCAACCTCATCGTCTGCGATGCTACAGCCAATATTTATAATCATTATGTCTGTGTTAATGTGGTAACAGCTTTGACATATTCATTCATGGAACCATAATCAGCATAGGTGGCACGATGTAGCTTTCTTAGAAGTACGAAACAGATATTGGTGCTCGAAGATGTCCTTTGATTTTGTCCAGGCTTCCTTTGAAGTTTTTGCCGATCTGAGGTGTTTAATATAGTGTGATTTTAATGATAAACAGATCGGCGCCCGTGCACGCTGATCGCGTGTCCGTCCCTTGGACACTTTCCCACAATCCGTCCATAACAACAGTCACTCACGTCACGACACATGTTGTTTGAAGCGCCACTATCGATGATGCATTCATTGCAGTCAAAATCCATGTGTCAATTGTCATATCTTGTCAGGAAAGCTGAAACAAGGAATGTCGTCTTGTTTTCAGTTTGCCTTTCTTCAAGTTGAAGCATTTGGACGCCACGTGGCCGACACGTTTACAATACGTACAGGTTAGGTTTCCGAGACGTGGCACGTTTTTGGAGACGAAAGCAGCAGTGTTTGAAGGGTTGTCGGTTGACGTCTTTCTACTGGATTCCTCCTGTATAAGACTACTGCGCTCCAATTCGCTTGATAAGTCTTTTGTCCTGCAGGCAGTTTCCAGACTCGAATAAGCGCGCCGTACTCCTGTCCTAGCCCACTGAGAAGTAGTTCTGCAACCTACTCATCAGCGATAACCTTGCCAAGATCGGCAAGCTGGTGGACTAATCCCTCTCACTATATTGTGACATATCAGAGAAATGTGAAAGATCCATTTTGTGAAGTTAGCGGAGAAGCAGCACTCTGCGAGATAAGCCTTTGTCGGCAAATATTGCACTTAGCTTTTCCGATGCATCCTTACTTGTTTTGATGTCTCGTACGTACTGGTAGCAGCAGGGTTTGATGCCAAGGCAGATACGAGCTAGCGCCCTTCCGTCGCGCGCAGTATCTGGCCCTTCCGTAGACGCCGCGGTCGCCGCTTCGCCCGCTACCGTAGGCGTCGTTCCCGCCGCAGGCAACACTGCTGTAGGCGTAATCACGCAGTCCCAAAGACCTTCTAAAGTCAGTGCCATCCGGATGGCAAATTTCAAGGTCTGATAATTTTGAACACCTTCTAACCTAACCTCTCAAATGCCATGCCGGGCGCGTTGACGGCGAAAATTTCCTCGTCGTCCATAAAACGTAATAAACATTAAGGAGTAAGATCTGGCCTATTTTCAGTCAATGTAGCAGAATTATCTTCGGTGCCATGTGTGCCACGACTCATGTGGTTTGAAGCGCCACTATCGATGATTCATTCATTGCAGTCAAAATCCATGTGTTAATTGTCATCTCTTGTCAGGAAAGCTGAAGCAAGGAATGTCTTCCCTTTTTCAGTTTGCCTTTCTTCAACTTGAAGCATTTGGACGCCACGTGGCCGACACGTTTACAATACGTACAGGCTAGGTTTCCGAGACGTGGCACGTTTTTGGAGACGAAAGCAACAGTGTTTGAAGGGTTGTCGGTAGACGTTTTTCTCCTGGTTTCCTCCTGTATAAAACTACTGCGCACCAATTCGCTTGATAAGTCTTTTGTCCTGCAGGCAGTTTCCAGACTCGAATAAGCGCGCCGTACTCCTGTCCTAGCCCACTGAAAAGTAGTTCTGCAACTACTCATCAGCGATTACCTTCCCAAAGCATATTTCGCCTTTCTCGGGGCGGTAGGACGTGAAGTAGCTTGGGGAGCCAATCCTATTTTTTCTCGATTGGAACCCTCCCCTGCTGTTGGAGAGTAGCATATTTCGACTTTCGCGGGGCGGTAGGACGTGAAGTAGCTTGGGGAGCCAATCCTATTTCTTCTCGATTGGAACCCTCCCCTGCTGTTGGAGGGTAGCATATGTCGACTATCGCGGGGCGGTAGGACGTGAAGTAGCTTGGGGAGCCAATCCTATTTTTTCTCGATTGGAACCCTCCCCTGCTGTTGGAGAGTAGCATATTTCGACTTTCGCGGGGCGGTAGGACGTCAAGTAGCCTGGGGAGCCAATCCAATTTTTTGTCGATTGGAACCCTCCCCTGCTGTTGGAGAGTAGCATATTTCGACTTTCGCGGGGCGGTAGGACGTGAAGTAGCTTGGGGAGCCAATCCTATTTTTTCTCGATTGGAACCCTCCCCTGCTGTTGGAGAGTAGCATGTTTCGACTTTCGCGGGGCGGTAGGACGTGAAGTAGCTTGGGGAGCCAATCCTATTTTTTCTCGATTGGAACCCTCCCCTGCTGTTGGAGGGTAGCATATTTCGACTTTCGCGGGGCGGCAAGACGTTAAATAGCCTGGGGAGCCGATCCTACTTTTTCTCGATTGGAACCCTCCCCTGCTGTTGGAGAGTAGCATATTTCGACATTCTTGGGGCGGTAGGACGTGAAGTAGCCTGGGGAGCCAACCCTATTTTTTCTCGATTGGAACCCTCTCCTGCTGTTGGAGAGTAGCATATTTCGACTTTTGCGGGGCGGTAGGACGTGAAGTAGCTTGGGGAGCCAATCCTATTTTTTCTCGATTGGAACCCTCCCCTGCTGTTGGAGAGTAGCATATTTCGACTTTCGCGGGGCGTAGGACGTGAAGTAGCTTGGGGAGCCAATCCTATTTTTTCTCGATTGGAACCCTCCCTTGCTGTTGGAGGGTAGCATATTTCGACTTTCGCGAGGCGGTAGGACGTCAAGTAGCCTGGGGAGCCAATCCTATTTTTTCTCGATTGGAACCCTCCCCTGCTGTTGGAGAGTAGCATATTTCGACATTCGCGGGGCGGCAGGACGTGAAGTAGCCTGGGGAGCCAATCCAATTTTTTCTCGATTGGAACCCTCCCCTGCTGTTGGAGAGTAGCATATTTCGACTTTCTCGGGGCGGTAGGACGTGAAGTAGCTTGGGGAGCCAATCCTATTTTTTCTCGATTGGAACCCTCCCCTGCTGTTGGAGAGTAGCATGTTTCGACTTTCGCGGGGCGGTAGGACGTTAAATAGCCTGGGGAGCCAATACTATTTTTCCTCGATTGGAACCCTCCCCTGCTGTTGGAGAGTAGCATGTTTCTACTTTCGCGGGGCGGCAAGACGTTAAATAGCCTGGGGAGCCGATCCTATTTTTTCTCGATTGGAACCCTCCCCTGCTGTTGGAGAGTAGCATATTTCGACATTCGCGGGGCGGTAGGACGTGAAGTAGCCTGGGGAGCCAATCCAATTTTTTCTCGATTGGAACCCTCCCCTGCTGTTGGAGAGTTGCATATTTCGACTTTCTCGGGGCGGTAGGACGTGAAGTAGCTTGGGGAGCCAATCCTATTTTTTCTCGATTGGAACCCTCCCCTGCTGTTGGAGAGTAGCATGTTTCGACTTTCGCGGATCGGCAAGACGTTAAATAGCCTGGGGAGCCGATCCTATTTTTTCTCGATTGGAACCCTCCCCTGCTGTTGGAGAGTAGCATATTTCGACATTCGCGGGGCGGTAGGACGTGAAGTAGCCTGGGAAGCCAATCCAATTTTTTCTCGATTGGAACCCTCCCCTGCTGTTGGAGAGTAGCATATTTCGACTTTCTCGGGGCGGTAGTTGGAACCCTCCCCTGCTGTTGGAGAGTAGCATGTTTCGACTTTCGCGGGGCGGTAGGACGTGAAGTAGCTTGGGGAGCCAATCCTATTTTTTCTCGATTGGAACCCTCCCCTGCTGTTGGAGAGTAGCATATTTCGACTTTCTCGGGGCGGTAGTTGGAACCCTCCCCTGCTGTTGGAGAGTAGCATGTTTCGACTTTCGCGGGGCGGTAGGACGTGAAGTAGCTTGGGGAGCCAATCCTATTTTTTCTCGATTGGAACCCTCCCCTGCTGTTGGAGAGTAGCATATTTCGACTTTCGCGGGGCGGTAGGACGTGAAATAGCCTGGGGAGCCAATCCTATTTTTTCTCGATTGGAACCCTCCCCTGCTGTTGGAGAGTAGCATGTTTCGACTTTCGCGGGGCGGTAGGACGTGAAGTAGCTTGGGGAGCCAATCCTATTTTTTCTCGATTGGAACCCTCCCCTGCTGTTGGAGGGTAGCATATTTCGACTTTCGCGAGGCGGTAGGACGTCAAGTAGCCTGGGGAGCCAATCCTATTTTTTCTCGATTGGAACCCTCCCCTGCTGTTGGAGAGTAGCATATTTCGACTTTCTCGGGGCGGTAGGACGTCAAGTAGCCTGGGGAGCCAATCCTATTTTTTCTCGATGGGAACCCTCCCCTACTGTTGGAGAGAAGCATATTTCTACTTTCGCCGGGCGGTAGGACGTTAAGTAGCCTGGGGAGCAATCCTAATTTTTCTCGATTGGAATACTCCTCTGCTTTTGAAGAGTAGCATATTTCGACTTTCTCGGGGCGGTAGGACGTTAAATAGCCTGGGGAGCCGATCCTATTTTTTCTCGATTGGAACCCTCCCCTGCTGTTGGAGAGTAGCATATTTCGACATTCGCGGGGCGGTAGGACGTGAAGTAGCCTGGGGAGCCAATACTATTTTTTCTCGATTGGAACCCTCTCCTGCTGTTGGAGAGTAGCATATTTCGACTTTCTCGGGGCGGTAGGACGTGAAGTAGCTTGGGGAGCCAATCCTATTTTTTCTCGATTGGAACCCTCCCCTGCTGTTGGAGAGTAGCATGTTTCGACTTTCGCGGGGCGGTAGGACGTGAAGTAGCCTGGGGAGCCAATCCTATTTTTTCTCGATTGGAACCCTCCCCTGCTGTTGGAGAGTAGCATATTTCTACATTCGCGGGGCGGAAGGCGTTAAATAGCCTGGGGAGCCGATCCTATTTTTTCTCGATTGGAACCCTCCCCTGCTGTTGGAGAGTAGCATATTTCGACATTCGCGGGGCGGTAGGGCGTGAAGTAGCCTGGGGAGCCAATCCAATTTTTTCTCGATTGGAACCCTCCCCTGCTGTTGGAGAGTAGCATATTTCGACATTCGCGGGGCGGTAGGACGTCAAGTAGCCTGGGGAGCCAATCCAATTTTTTCTCGATTGGAACCCTCCCCTGCTGTTGGAGAGTAGCATATTTCGACATTCGCGGGGCGGTAGGACGTCAAGTAGCCTGGGGAGCCAATCCAATTTTTTCTCGATTGGAACCCTCCCCTGCTGTTGGAGAGTAGCATATTTCGACATTCGCGGGGCGGTAGGGCGTGAAGTAGCCTGGGGAGCCAATCCAATTTTTTCTCGATTGGAACCCTCCCCTGCTGTTGGAGAGTAGCATATTTCGACATTCGCGGGGCGGTAGGACGTCAAGTAGCCTGGGGAGCCAATCCTATTTTTTCTCGATTGGAACCCTCCCCTGCTGTTGGAGAGTAGCATATTTCGACATTCGCGGGGCGGTAGGACGTCAAGTAGCCTGGGGAGCCAATCCAATTTTTTCTCGATTGGAACCCTCCCCTGCTGTTGGAGAGTAGCATATTTCGACATTCGCGGGGCGGTAGGACGTCAAGTAGCCTGGGGAGCCAATCCAATTTTTTCTCGATTGGAACCATCCCCTGCTTTTGGATAGTAGGTACCCGACCTCTGACTACTGAGGAAAATTTAAACGTTCCCAAGGGAATAACGATATTTGAAATCTACGCGGTTTATCATATGAGTACGCTTATACCTTAGACTCGATCTGTAATGTATCATATTCCAACTATATGCTTACGCGTGGTCTTGGCTCGATTAATAAGAAAGGACTATTTGTAATATTTAATGAGGTAGCCAATCTCATTGACGTGATTGGCAACTACTCTCATGCCTCTGACTCTGGCTCACAAATCGGTTCTCCTAATAACATTACTAAGGATATATTTTTTCGTGAATGATCAACATTTTGTGTTAATGCATCAAAATATTCAGGGTGCTTTGAGCAAACTAAATTTATTGATATCATATCACTTTGCATGAGTTACTAAAGAGTGGAAAAGTTTTTGGTGCTCTATGTCTCAGTGAGATGTTTATTCAGCGGGGAGCGGAAAGTAATCTTAAAATCAGCAATTTTAAGTTGGGTTCTTCTTTCATGTAGTAAACAAAATGAGGTAGATCCTGTATGTTAGTAAGAAATAATTTATTTGTGATGCCACATCAAATATGTAACGACCTGAGAATTACGAAGGTATTTAAATGTTCTGGTATAGAAATTCCAGATCACCAACTTATTATAATAAATATATGCCTTGTCCCTAAATATACTTATATATACACCGTGTTTTTTTTGATTTACGATAACTTCGGCATATTACTAGGTATATCCATAGAAACTAATTGGTACATTAGATTTTTAAATATTGCGAAAAAAAAATTTTTTTCGGTTTAGTACAAAATAATGAAATCTTTTATCTTTGGTCATTCTAAAAGGGCCTTTAGAGTTAACTAATAATCAGTGTCAAATACGTCTATGTTGGCGTGACATACACACACAAGTAAAGATAACCCTTGACAGGTACAAGATTGTCACTTTGTATTGACGCGTATACAAACCTAACAATTGGAAACTCTTTACTCATAAGAGTCATATAAAGTATTAAAAGAAAATTGTTGTTATCAATTAAGAGAGCCTTTTACACTAGTTTAACGTGATTAACTGATTAAATTTAAAAATTAAATATCTTTAAAACCGTTAGACTTATCATTTGTCTGTCTTCGGGAAATTAACTTTGTTTGACCTAAAGAACGTTCCCTTAAAGTTATCGTAAATCAAAAAAAACACGGTGTATATTTAAACTGTACTGTAAAAATAAGAAAAGACTAAAAATTGTGTTAAGTGGAGACTGGAATTTTAATGTTATGAATCTCGAAAAACACAATAAGTAATATGGAATTTATTAGATTATTAAATAATTATAATTTACAAACTCAAATCAATATCCCTACCCGAGGCCAGTTTTTTGGATCAAATTGCGAGTAATATGAAAAGCATATCTTCATTAAAAGATAAAGATAAAAGAAATGTATTCAGTAAGTAGGCCGCTCGGGCACTTTTACACGTCAAGATACTACCAGCGCTTCCCAAGAGGAGACCATTGCTGAGAAGAAACGCCGCAAGAAATTCAGCAGTCAGTCATTTTTTTAACGTATTTCATATTTCATATTACAATGGTACAACTTAGTCTAGCATTATATAAAGCTACAAGTATAAATTAAATATAATATCAAATAACAGTAGTTCAGCAGGAAAACATGCCAAAAATCTTACGGGAGAGAAAGATAAAAAAAATTAAAAAAATATGTCATACCGTTAGCACTGTCTGACCACGAACCTGCTCTGTTTTTCTTTTAATGTAGTGACAACTAGAAGTTTCATTAAATTTTATTGAAAGAAAAGACTACAGTCACGGTCAATGTAGCAGAATTATCTTCGGGGATGACACAAACACAGCTTTTAGGGAGTTCCGTGACTTGGTCTGTATATTTAATGAATTGTGCTTTCCTTATATCAGAAAAAAATGAGCATTGTAATAACAGATGGTTAGCAAAAGGTTTGCGGCCTATCAAGTATAAATATGTTTTTTTTTAATTCAAAATATGTCCATGAATCTTCTAATAAACCCGTTAAAGTACTAAAAATACTTAATCATTTCATATGGCAATTAAAATTTACAATAATATACCAAATTATATACAGGAGGGCCCGTCAGACCATTTTAACAAATTAATGAAAAGGTGGCTTCTTGAGAAATGTTTTTACTCCGTTAATGAGATTTTTCAATCAATGACATACTTAACCTAACCTAATAAATACATTTACATTTAGGTTCGTAGAGTACTTTTATATGAAGACTGTATTTATTCCTACATAAACGTGACAGTGTTTTCATGAAGGTGTAAGATAATCAGTGTATAATAAAATTAAATAAAAGACTAACATTATAACAGTGTAGTTACAGTATTGTTGGTAATATTGCATGCCTAAAATAGGTAGAACATAAGCACATCTTGTAACACTAAGAACTGTTTGTACCTACCGTGTTCTTGCAATAAACGCCTTTGTCTTTGTCGAAAACTGTCACTACTTAATCACTAATGGAATATCAAACTTATACATAGGGTTACATGTTGTGAACGGTTATTTGGTTGGTCGTAAGCTCAAATGTAACACAGCCATCAGTGTCATTAGTGCTAGCTCTTGTGAAGTAACTTTAGTAAAACTCTTGTGAGTCTTGTGTTGTATAGTATTTGTTGGTAGAACATTAAATTGAACTTGTACTATTTGTGTGTTTTATTAATGGACGGGGACGAACAACGTCGTCGTCAGCCCGCGCTTCGCTGCCGGACACAGGTCTATCACATTTACATTATTTTTTACATAAATACATTCATTCCAATCTGGGATGAAGGCGTGACGGTATGTAATGTAACCGTATATCACTAAGCCAACCGAAAACAAATTTTTCGCTTATTTCTGCAATTAAGTCTTTTATTAATTAATAATCGTTTTTGACGTTACAATAAAAGTTCCTGATTTGAAGTTGAGTCAACTGCTGTATTGCGCAAAGTGATTGCGGAATTGTTAACTAGTTTTTAGACTTGTAAGTATCTGTAGTTCTGCATACCCCTCTGGAAACGAAGGCTAGAGTGTATGTGTATGTGAGAGGTTACGGCGACTGCACATGCTGGGCAAACAGCGGCAAACAGCGGCAAACAGCGAACATCAAACAACATACACAAACGTGTGGTAGGTGTTTTGCCTTTTTTTTGTGACCACCAGTGATCGGCGATAATAGCCCTGGGTAAAAAAAACAATAATTCTAATAAGTCCGTCAGTAAGATTAACAAAAAATATTGAACACGTATTTTTTGCTATATGAAATCAGTGAAAATTGACAAATATAATGCGCGAGTTCGGGAGTGGGGGCTCGTGACGTCACAACTTAGTATATAATGCCACGGCGTGACGTCACGCGAAAATTCGCCGCAATGTATTTTCGTATTTTTTTTGTTTAATTGACTAAAGAAAAAATACGTTGGCAATATTTTTTAATAATGTAAATGACACACTAATTAGAAATTCTTATGACACCAGCCTATTTCTACGCGTCTGTGAGAAAGTATCTCATTATAACTGCAGTGTTTTGAAAATATATCTTAAAGCCTACGTGCCGTTAACATATCGTTGCGTTAGAAAAGAAGAGAAAGTTCATTTAATATAGGATTGAAAACGCAAAATATCAGTTTTTTTTTTAAATATACTGTACTCTTACATTAATGATTATCTGATAGAACAAGTATTCAAGAATATTGAACAAAATTAAAAAAAATAAAAATTAGCTTACAATGGTGTTATGATCAAAACATTGAACAAGGCTGATCATTTTCAAATAAATCCTAAAAGTCCAAATATCTCGAAAACCGTGTGACTTTTACTAAACCTATTTTAGCTTTTCCATAACGTCCTAAGTGCCCTCTATCCGTAGTTCAAGGATTACAGCTAATTGTGAATACAGCTGCTTGGCTAAAAGTGTAAATGGTAAAATTGTAATAGTGACTTAGACGGATTCTACACAGGTTTTTGCTGTAACGGCATACATTGTATGGAACGTATTTTTACGCACAGTGCCAGTTCAATGTCCACGGTAAGAAAATCCTGTGACTTTTGATACGTTAAAGGGCATTTATAATATCAGCATTACGACAATGTATAGCTGATAACTATAGGTGTCGTTTTCATGAACGTATGAAGACTACTTATTCGTGGGGAAACAAACGATTGCGCGATGCAGGGTTACCAGTAGCGCTATCAAGGGAGGCGAGTATGAAGCTTGACGAGGATAGGAGAAAGATTTGGGTCGCGTGTCGCGTCCGCTGCGCCGTATTTTCGATGTTTTTAAACATCCAACATTTTTTTCGAACGGAAAAGGGGCGCGGCCAAATTAGGTATTTTTGTTTAAGAACGCAGAAACATGTTTTCCGTCACGCAGGAAAAACATTCCCCGCTTTCGCCTGCGGGGGAGGGGGTGTTTTGACTTTTGAAAGTTTTGAGTTTGACTGAAGAATTGTGAAATCGGGCATTCATTATTTAATTTATAATTATTTGCAACGGAGATGAATAAAGAAAAGACGCTGTATTTTATTCAATTGGTAAAGGAGCGGCTCATAATTTCGCTGACTGCTGTCAAAAGAAAATTGAAATGTTATGACCTTATGACAAACAATACATTGTTCACTCCAAAGTCGCAATAGACAATTAGACATACCTTAATAATCTGTGGTCGCTATCGACATGCAGTTGTTATAGTTGCCGGCAAACTTCTTGAACACGTAACCTTGCTTGCGCAGAAGCGATTTTTAGGTTTCGTTGGGAGGGGGGCCGCGGGCGGCGGGAGGTGGCGGCGGGGGAGCACGCACCATGCACCATTGGTCAATCAGTTGACGTTTGCGTCCCGCACCGCGTCCACGTCCCTCTGCCTCCCGAGTACACTTGCGTGCACTGATAAAGCCGATTGTTATCATTAATTTTCTTGTTATAATTTGATATTGATTTTTGAATCAATTTGAGAATGATATTCATGATATTGATGATAAACAATGACTACCTCCAGCTCCCCTGAACCAAGACCTAGTACCAGCGCTGGTATTGACTTAATGGAAGGAATATCGTTTTTAGTTCAAGACTAATCTATTTTAAAGTTTCCTGTATTTTTTAGTGTTATTCTAATAATAATATAAACATTTTTTTTTCACTCTTGTATCATTTATCCTAAGATTTGAAAATATTCTGTAACAAAAATTAGGTACTTTTTTTGCACGTATGTTTACGATGCGCGAATTTTCCCCCACTACCTCGCCTAATGTTCAAGAAGTTTGACGGCAATTATACCTAAACATGTTTTGTAACATATTTTGCCAACATGATTTGTTAGTTTTTTGGCGCAGCGGATACGCCTCTTTTTAATTATTGTAGAAGGCAAAATTCGATTTTACTGCGAGCGATAAACAAACGAGTTTTGATAAATGTATTGGCAATATTACAATAATTGTTTTACAAATGTACCTACACGTTGTTTAATTTTTACCTTCATGTATTTTCTTTCCCTGTAGGTAATATGCTCTCGCTGCTGAGGTAAGTTGTAGGTGTCACACGAGACCAAAGTTTCTTGCATCTGATGTCTTTGAATCCCTCGTTGCGTCAGGATTCAATTATAGAATCCTTCGATTACTTGGGATTCAAAATCCACTCGCAGCAAAAACCATATTTGCTTTGTTGCATAAATAACTACTCTGTATATATGTAAGGTGATGGAACCGGTAATGGACATGGATCCAATGATGGACACTTTTTCCTTCAAAATAAAATATTAAGCAACAGTTGAGACATTTTTAAGTTGGCAACACTGAACCATAATCCCCAGACTCTAGAGCTGTCAAAGTGACACACGTCATAAAAATCGGCCATTTTGTTCAAATATGGCAGCCTAGTGAAATGTAGTTGTCAGGCCTGCTCCGAAAAAATCCATATTTATTGTTGAAATCGTTAAGAAACTGAGTATATATTTTTGCAAATTACTTGCTTGCTTTGCGGTGTACTGAGATATGGTGTTATTTTATTGAAACGTTGGGAATTGACAATTCAAATTGTAAGTAAAGGTTAATGTGTTAATGCATATTTACTCATTTATTACGCTTTGTTCATTACTGGGTTTGAAACGTAATAAAATCCAGTAATGGACAAGCTTGTCCATTACTGGATCTGCTTATGTTTTTGGTGTTTTTTGATTAAATTATTTAAAACTATTTCTTTTGCAATTCTACATATGTTTATTTTTAGAATTTTGCATTGGCTCTTCATTTACCAATAATGGACGACGTGTCCAAGACTGGGTATTTTTTCATGTCTATAACTGGCTTCCTTATTTTGTCTTAGATGGCACCAAAAAAAGATTATACCCCTGAGCAAATGGGGCATGCTATTGAAGCTGTCAGAAAGGGGGAAAAGGTAGCGTCGGCGGCGTTAAGGTTTGGAGTTCCTCGAATCACTCTATATAATAAAGTATCTGGAAAAAGTCCAGCCGACTGTTCGATGGGACCTAAAACTATACTAACAAGTGTTGAAGAAGACGTTTTAGTAGGGTGGTTACTTGCAATGAGTGAAAGGCATTTTCCAGTTAATAGAGAGTTACTAATGGAAAGCGTTCAAAAAATTGTGACAGAGCAAGGTAAACCTAACCCCTTTACAAACAACAGACCAGGAAAAAAATGGTTTCAATCCTTTCTTAAACGGCACCCTGATGTCATAGAAAAGACAGCACAAAATCTGACTAAATCGAGGGATGAAGTTACTGAAGAAGATATCCGGAAATGGTTTAGTGAAATTACTTCATACCTAGAATCCAAAGGGTTGAAAGACGTTTTGGATACACCAAACCGTATCTTTAATACTGATGAGAGTGCATTTTTCTTATCACCAAAACCAGGCCGGGTTCTGTGTAAACGAGGTGAAAAACATCTTTATAAATTCTGCGGCGACGAAAAAGACAACCTGACAGTGTTAATCACTGCTAACGCCGCCGGTCAGTTGGCACCACCAATGATAGTGTTTAAATACGAAAGAGTGCCGGCCCATATATCTGCCACTGTTCCTGAAGATTGGGGTATTGGAAAATCGGATTCGGGCTGGATGTGCGGAAGTACATTTTACGAGTTTATGTCAAATATATTCAATCCGTGGCTAGAGCAGCAGGGTATTCAAAAACCCATTTAGTTTTTTTTAGACGGCCACAAATCACATCTTACGTTACACCTCTCGAATTTTTGCTCTGCAAATGGGATAGAACTTATTGCTCTATATCCTAATTCTACCCACATCTTGCAACCTATGGATTTGGCAGTTTTTCGTCCTTTAAAAGTAGCTTGGCGAAAAGAAGTTTCTAAGTGGCAACTAGATCATTTGGGCCAAGTTCTTAAAAAAGAACACTTTGCTCCAGTGCTTAAAGATGCATTATCCTCAATATCTGAGGAATGCATTCGTAGTGGATTTAGAGCAGGAGGTTTGCTTCCCTTTGGGCCGGATTACATTGATATGACTAAAATCAAAAATTATCAAGCTACGCACAAAGAAGTTGATCCGAGGCAGACTGAGTTTTTTAGATACTTAGAATCTGAAATAGTCAAAGTTTATTCACGACAAAAGTTAATATTATTCCACACTTTATACTACAAAGACAGGAACACCGTAGAATTAAGTATACCAAACGAAGATGAATCGCTGTTTGTGATCTGGGCCAAAAACAAGCAAGAATTAATTGGATCTGAAAGACCTGCAATCTCCCAAATAGAACAAACAGAGGCTCAACCCTCGACGTCACGGATTGATAGTACTGGAATTTCCATCAACCAAGTTGATGAAATCGTTGACCTAAATGAACACGGTTTTGTTCAAAATTATAACCATACTTCAGGTCATACAGAAAGTGAAGCTCAACAAGACCTTAATTCGAATGCGGTTTCAAGGGTAGAAGATCTTCGCGATAAAATAGTGCAATTCGAATCTGAAACGTCACCTGAACAAGTAACTGCAAGGCAAATTACTGCCGAAACTCTTCCATTGTGTACCATAACTCAAGCTGTTAACGCCTAGCGTGTGTGTGTGCTCCGTCACGCATACGACTCACACACACATGCTCACGTCGAGATCTCCACTGCGCGGCGACCCCCGCCGCTCACTCGCCTTCGGAACGGTCTAACGCAACGACGCACTTATATTACTTTTTTTTATATCGTTTGTGCTCGAATAAATGCACTTAAAGTTACACCGTTTCATTAATTTCCTCCACCTGCTACACTACGTCCAGCCTGCAGTCCCGGAGTCTCCATTTTGGGCCTATACGAACCGGATTACCAGAGAACAGAACAAAGGTCAAGCAAGACAAAGGAAATACTGCGCTGACGTGTCAAGCGGTCGTTACTTGGAGGGAAAGATTAACGAGTCACAATCAGCAAGTAAATAGCTGGATGCATCAACGGTGTCCGAAGCTATGAGAGTGTTTCAATAACACAATAAAATCAAGAAGATACCTAGCAAGAACAAGCGTTAACGGGAGGAGCCGCGCCTACGGGAAACAGGTCGCAGTGAGTCCTGAGAGTAGCGGTACTGTGAGTTCGTTCCGATTTCGCCTTCTTCTACTTTAATCATTATTTTATTAAATTTCGCAGATCCCTTATTTTGTGAGAAATTAATTAGTGTTCACAAATCCTTTATTTTGTGACGCGTTATTCATGTGCATATTTGCATACTTAGGATTACACTCTTAAAGTTTGTAGTTCTAAGAATTTAAATTTCCATGGGCCCTAGATCCCGCTTAGGCACCTACTATTAGGTACTACTTAGGTACCTACTACTATATTACATTATTACATTTTTTCATTTTTTGCGTGTGGTAGGACCTTGTGCAGGGTCCGTCCGGATCGCTACCACCATCTTATCCATTAACCTACCGCCAAATAGCAGTGTTCGCATTGTTGTGTTCCGGTTTGGGGATAAGACAGCCGGTGTAATGACTAGCATAGAGGCATTCCATCTTAGTCCTCAGGGTTGAAAACGCATTTGCAGTCCTAGGTTTGCAGTCTTGTGAATGCGAATGTCTATGGGTCACAGTTTCCACTTACCATCAGGTGGTAATTAAGATAATAATATTTCATTTCAGAGTGTCTAGTTGTAGCGGACGTCAATGTTGTGTGTGCGGGCTGTTGTTGCGTTTGATAACCGTTATTATTCTCGAATGTTCTAGAACCTTCCGCCGCCGCTGCTGTTACTACGCGCCGCGCGGACCGGTTTCGTGCAACGTCACGCCTTGCTTATCTCGCACGTACTTTACGCACACCCTCACTTCGCTTCATTTATGCTCATTTAAGTATTGCAATTCATTCTTTTATTTTCTTCAACTTTTGCATAAATATTATAATCTTTTTTATTTTTCCTAGCAACTCATTACATCGTGCTTGTGCTTCTATTCATTCTATTTAGGTCCATCTTAAACCTAGATTAGTCTAAACTAGGTACAAGGTTTTGCCTTAATTAGTTGGTTGCTAATTTCATTATAGCCATGGACATAAAGAACTTAATTAAGAAGCGTGGCACATACAAAACTAAGCTTACGCATTTTAAAAGCTATTTAGAAGTTATAGATAGTTGTAAAACATTAAGTGCGCTTCAAATAACTGAACTAAATATCCGCTTATCCAAATTAGAGGAACTTTACGGTAATTTTGATGACATACAAAGTGATATCGAATCCATATGTGATATTCCAGCCGAGCAGTTCGCGGAGCGCGAGGCGTTCGAGACGCAGTATTTCGGCGCGGTGGCGCGCGCACGGGTGCTGCTGGCGCCGGCGGGCGCGGGCGGCGCCGGCGCCGGCCTCTCGTCGGACACAGGTTCTGGTTGTACTGTGCGTGAAGGTGGGCCAAACCTTAAATTACCTACTATCCACTTGCCTACTTTCTCGGGGCATTATCATGACTGGTTGGAATTCCACGATACCTTTAGTAGTCTTATCCATTCAGACCGTTCAATACCCAATATTAATAAATTTCATTATTTACGTGCAGCTTTAAAGGACAGTGCCGCATTAATTATCCGATCCCTTGACTTTTCGAGTGACAACTATGACGTAGCTTGGGATCTTCTTTGTGAGCGCTACAATAACAAGCGGCTCCTTGTTAACAACCACATCCAAGCATTCTTTAGCTTGGACCCCATGACCAAAGAATCATCTAGATTGTTGCGTGGTGTTGTAGACACAATAAATAGGAATTTAAGAGCATTAAAAACCCTAAAACTTCCTGTTGAACACTGGGATGTTATAATTATCCACATTGTTTCCAATAAACTTGACTCGGTAACGAATCGTGAATGGGAAACTCATCGCAATACTTTAAAAGAGTTACCTACAATCATCGACTTTACTAGCTTCCTTAAAAATCGGGCTGATTTATTGGAAACAATCGACGAAGCTCATAAGAAACGTAGGTTCAGTGATACCACCCACGTTCGTCAAAGGTCTTTTGTTGCGAATTCGCCGCCGCCTAAGGCTCGAACATTCGTTTGTCCACTGTGCAAGAGTAGTCACGCAATTTATCTTTGCCAAAGATTTAAATCGCTTCCTTTAGAAGCTAGGGTTGAAAAGGCCAAGGCGCTTAAATTATGTTTGAATTGTTTGCGTCAAGGTCATGCAGTAAATGTATGTAAGCTAGGTCCGTGTCGCGTTTGCAATAAGCATCGCAATAGCCTCTTGCATGAACACAACTCGTCACCAATTCAACATGCAGCTTTAGATAGTGATGTTGTTTTACATTCTGCGTCACAGCCTGAACCTCAAGGTCAAATCTCTCAGAACATTACTTTATCCGCCATCCATGACAGCTGTGTTCTATTGTCTACTGTATTGCTGCAGGTTGCTGATCAAAATGGCAAAAATCATACAGTGCGAGCCTTGTTAGATAATGGCAGCACATCCAGTTTTATAACAGAAGATCTGTGCACTAAACTAAACTTAACTACGCGTTCAACCTCAACGGTAGTGCAAGGGTTGAATTTTCAATCTTCACGCTTGTCAAAGCGCTGTGACGTCCTTATATCGTCCTTAATAAACAATTATAGTGAGAACGTAAACTGTTATGTCGTTCCCCACATCACACAGCTGTTGCCAACTGCACAAATTGACTACAAAAACTTAAAATTACCGTCAAACATTACGTTGGCGGACCCCACATTTCATATGCCGTCCGAAATAGATATGCTTCTCGGCGCTGACATGTTTTGGTCAGTACTTTGTCCCCAAAACATATCACTCGGTAAAAATAAACCGACATTATCTAAAACCAAATTCGGTTGGTTGATTTCCGGCCCAATTAAACTTCTTAATAACCATAAAATTAATACAGTCCATTGCAATCACATGATTACTAACGATAATGACGAGTACTTACAAAATAAATTAACCCAGTTCTTTGAGTTAGAAACTGTCATTAATCGTAGACAAATATCTAAAGAAGAGCAAGAATGTGAACAAAGCTTTGCCGCCGATACTATCCGTCTACCTGATGGACGTTTCGAAGTTACAATTCCTCTAAAGGAATCCCCCAATAAATTAGGGGACTCATATGAGCAGGCGTTGTCCAGGTTCTTGTCGTTGGAACGTCGATTTAAACGTGAACCACTATTTAAAGAACAATACTGTAACTTCATTAAAGATTACTTAGCATTAAATCACATGTCATTGAATGAGAACCCAGAAAATGATACTTACACTTACATAATGCCGCATCACGGTGTCCTACGGGAATCCAGTTTATCTACTAAATTACGTGTGGTCTATGATGCTTCTGCAGCGACAAAATCTGGCGTGTCTTTTAATCAAATACAAAAGATAGGTCCGACTGTGCAGGATGACCTTGTCAGCATCCTAATACGCTTTCGCCAACATAAGTTTGTCGTCACTGCGGATGTTGAGAAAATGTATCGTATGGTAAACGTTACCCAGTCGCAACAACCGTTGCAACAAATACTGTGGCGGTTTCAACCCCACGAAGAATTAAAACAGTACAAACTGAACACTGTTACTTACGGTACAGCATCCGCGCCTTATCTCGCGACCCGGTGTCTCGTGCAGCTGGGTAACGAATGTACCAATAAAACGGCTGCTGAAGTTATTATTCGTGATTTTTACGTAGACGATTTAATTACAGGGGCAGCCACTGAAAATCAACTAATAGACATTTGCGAGGGTGTAATTAATCAATTAGAAAGTGGTCAGTTTCATCTCCGCAAATGGTGCTCCAACAGCACACAGATCATATCAAAATTAATTGGCGAAAATAGCAGTGACGAATTACTTAATTTATGCCATAATGAATATAATAAAACACTAGGATTACTGTGGGCTTGTAGAGAAGACTCACTCCTGTTTTCAGTCAATATTGATGAAACCAACCACATAAGTAAACGTTCCATCTTATCATCAATGTCACAAATATTTGACCCATTAGGGTTAATTAACCCCTGTATACTCATCGCGAAAGTAATTTTACAAAAATTATGGTCATCAAAAATAACGTGGGATGAGACTATTCCCTCTGAAATTGAACATTTGTGGCACAAATTTAAAAATTCGTTGCGTGACTTAAATAACATAAAAATACCTAGATATGTTCTTTGCGATGACGTCTTATCAACTGAAATTCATACATTCAGTGATGCATCGACACAAGCTTATTCCACGTGTGTTTACTTAAGATGCATCTCTGGTCGTGGTGATGTATCTGTACATTTACTGACAGCCAAGAGCAGAGTGGCTCCATTGAAAGCAATGACAGTTCCGCGGTTGGAACTCTCCGGTGCACTCCTTGCTGTGCGGCTAGCCGACAAAGTTAAATCCTCACTTAGATTACCTATAAGTAGAAGTACCTACTGGTGCGATTCTACAATTGTCCTAGGTTGGATACGATCACAAAAGGCACACTTACTTAAACCCTTTGTTTTTAACAGAGTCAGTGAAATAGTAGAAAAATCGGAATTTAGTACATGGCGTTACGTACCTACTAAACTGAACCCAGCTGACATAGGGTCACGTGGTGCAGACGCCACCCAGTTAGAATCCTCCAAGTTATGGTGGTCAGGACCGCCCTTTCTTTTACAAAACGAATCAGACTGGCCTAAACAGCCATCCCACATTAAGGACACAGAACTACCAGAGTTCAAAGTCCAATGTCATTTAAATATGAACAAAAATAATTACGAATATTTTACCTATTACTCTGAGTTCATTAACCGATTCTCTGAATTTAGCAAGCTACAACGCGTGATAGCCTATGTACAACGATTTATCTTCAATTATTTTAATCGCCAAAACAAACGTAAAGGCTACCTAAAAATTCACGAATTGACTTCATCTTTAACTTCTTTAATTAGATTTGCTCAGCATGAATACTTTACACAAGAATATGACTTATTAAAAAACCAAAAATCTTTACCTCCTAAAAGTAAATTAAATAACCTAAATCCATTTTATAACGAACATGACGCGCTAATTCGAGTGGGAGGTAGACTTAGCAATTCATTTTATGACTATGACACTAAGCACCCAATACTTCTTGACGCAAGACATCATATTGCTACACTTATATTTAGGCACTATCATGTAATATTAATGCATATAGGGCCCCAAACATTATTAGCTACGTTACGTCATAAATTTTGGGTACTGAATGGAAGAAACTTAGCTAGGAAGATTGTCCATGCGTGTGTAAAATGTTGCAGGTTTTCAGGAAAAACACATCAACCTATCATGGGTAATCTTCCCGCGCATCGCCTTCACGCTGAGTTCCCTTTCAGTAACACTGCCGTCGACTATGCGGGACCGGTCATGATACTGAATCGAAAAGGCCGTGGTGGCACATTAATAAAATCTTACTTATGTATATTTGTTTGTTTGGCTACCCGGGCAGTACATATAGAACTTGTCACCGACTTAAGTGGTACAACCTTCCTAGCAGCACTAAACAGGTTTATTGCTCGCAGAGGAAAACCTATCAATATATATTCAGATAACGGTACTTGTTTTGTCGGTGCGTGTAATGAGTTGTCAAGGTTTCTTAAATCTAACTCCGACTACTTGAGCTCTGAAGCGTCAAATCTCTCGATCAACTTTAAATTTTCACCAGCATATAGCCCCCACTTTAATGGGCTAGCTGAAGCTTGCGTAAAGTCTGTGAAACATCATCTAAAAAGAGTTCTTTCTTTAACCAACTTAACATACGAAGAGATGACAACAGTTCTCACACAGATTGAGGCGATCCTAAACTCTAGGCCTCTCACTCCCTTGTCATCAAACCCCTCGGATTTGTCAGCACTTACCCCGTCTCACTTTCTTATCGGACGAACGCTAACAGTACTGCCATCTCCTCAGGACGCAGACCCTGCGTCGATACCTACTCTCTCACGTTATATGAGAGCTCAACAATTAAAGGCCCACTTTTGGGCAAGATATTATAAAGAATATATTTCAGAGCTTCAAAAACGCAATAAATGGAAGTCTCACAGAGGGCAACTTCAACTCGGAGAGATGGTGCTGGTCAAAGATGACCGGCTGCCTCCCAACCGCTGGCTGCTGGGTCGCGTGACGCACCTGCACCCCGGCGCCGACCAGGTGGCGCGTGTCGCCGACGTACTCACCACATCGGGTACACTGCGACGAGCGTTCAACCGACTGTGCCCACTGCCGCTCATGGACCATGCTGCCGTTCCTGGGGCGGCAACATGTTAACGCCTAGCGTGTGTGTGTGCTCCGTCACGCATACGACTCACACACACATGCTCACGTCGAGATCTCCACTGCGCGGCGACCCCCGCCGCTCACTCGCCTTCGGAACGGTCTAACGCAACGACGCACTTATATTACTTTTTTTTATATCGTTTGTGCTCGAATAAATGCACTTAAAGTTACACCGTTTCATTAATTTCCTCCACCTGCTACACTACGTCCAGCCTGCAGTCCCGGAGTCTCCACAAGCCAAAACACCACACCATATTGAGGAGGTACTAGACACCATTTATGCAACCGAACCTGCACCGGTAAGGCAAATACCTGCTGAAATTCTTCCGTCTTGTTCCGTACCTCCACCAGCCATAGAAGCATCCGAACCTGCATCGGCAATGCAAATACCTGCTGAAATTCTTCCGTCTTGTTCCGTACCTCCACCAGCCATAGAAGCATCCGAACCTGCATCGGCAATGCAAATACCTGCTGAAATTCTTCCGTCTTGTTCCGTAACTCCACCAGCCATAGAAGCATCCGAACCTGCATCGGCAATGCAAATAACTGCTGAAATTCTTCCGTCTTGTTCCGTAACTCCACCAGCCATAGAAGCAGCCGAACCTGCACCGGCAAGACAAATAACTGCTGGAATTCTTCCGTCTCCTCCAAAAACACCTCAAAAACATCCTTTAGAGGCCGCATTAGGTGTAGCAGTTCCATCGCCTTTTAAAAAAAATCTTTTTTGGCCTGGAGAAATAGAGGAAAAGAAAAGAAGAATGAAAGAAAAGCTTCCATTTGCAGTGACTAGTAAAGCCTGGAAAGAATATCACATAAAGAAAGAAATAGAGAAACAAAAACTACAAGAACAAAAAGAAAAGAGAGCAGCTGAACGAAAGGAAAAAAAGATCTTAAAGGAAAAAACTATGATAAAGAAGAAACAAAATTTAAAATCCAAAGGTAAAAAAAATAACCCCGAGCATACAACTTCTGAAGACACGGATGTAGAATTAATATATGCTGAAAGTGACAATAGTGCGTTGAATGAAGATGATAATGAGAGTTCAATCGAAAATCAAGAAATACAAAAGTCTAAACGTCGAAAAAATTGTGGTGTGGTGGAAGGTAAAAGATCGTCTAAGCGGCCTCGCAAAAATCAGAGAAACAGAAACTATTCCGATTCTGACGACGAACCTTTATGTCGGTCAGTATCTTCAAAATCAAGCCGCATAATTACTAAAGGACAGTATGTTATAGTTAAATATGAAGGCGAATATTTTCCTGGGAAAACGGAGGGAGTTGAACGCGATCAATATGAAGTAAGCACGATGATTTTGTCAACTAACAACTCATTTAGGTGGCCTGAGAAACCAGACAAAATTTGGTACAAAGCCGAAGACGTTATAGAAGTAATTAGTGAGCCATTACCTCTTAATAATAGGGGATTCTTTAAAATAAAAGAAATGTCTAAATTTTTACCAAACATATACAATATTTAAAAACTTACTACATCTACGATTTCCGCTTTGTACCAAATATTGATTGGCTTTCAGGTTTCAAAAGTAGAGTAGAGTATAGAGAACTCCTAAAATTCGAAGATACATTAAGTGATCTCAGTAAATAGAGAACGTGTTTTTTTTTAAAGTAAGCTACCTTAAGAAGGAAGTTTACATATATTTCATAAAGTTTGTACTTATTAGGTAGTCGAAAGTATAATAATGTTTTACCAAAAGTCTGATGATTAAAGACTGAAAACATACAATTAAAATAATTTTGAAAAGTATTTCTTTTTTGATTTCAAGTTTTTGTTTATATAAATACGAGTTTAAGTTTTTTACCTAAGTACAAAGTAAAATCACTAGTCAGAGGTACAATTTTAGATTTTTTTTTTAGAATGCTATATTAGATAATATATTATTGCTGGTGACTGTACACTTTTTTGTTATTTGTTTTTCTACTTCAAAAGATGTTAATACTGGCTAATTGGAGTAGGTATGTTTAAGAAGAATTATTAACCAAGGGGTAAAGACTGATTATGTTTAATTAAAGCCAAAACGATTTAGGAGAAACTATATTATTACCTGGGATGCGAGCTAATGAGACAATTCATTTGAATTTTGAATATTAATTTTAAGTTTTTTGTAAAACCTAATTTACAAAAATATCAATTAAAGCTGATTTGTGATATAAGACGTTGTTTTTTTTTTGCTGTGGAAGCAACAATAAATTTCGTCCATCGAGGGTGTTTGTTATTGGTAGTAGTATGTCCATAACTAGATGTTTATATTTGGTGCTGTCCATAAATGGTCGACCATCACTGTATTTTAGATGTTCATTACTGGTGATTTAGTAACTTTACAAATTTGTATTTTTCTTTCAAAGCACATGTGATTTTTTGGATTTTTTGTTGATTATATATATTCTACCTATATTTCGTTACTTAAAAAAAATATCACCATCTTATTAAAGTTCATTTAATCATGACTTAATTCAAACCATCGAAACAAGTCTGCTTAAACTGTCCATAATTGGTGCCGTCACCCTAGGTAGCTACTTATCCTTTAACGTAGGTACCGCCAAGTGGCAGTTTTTTCCAAAAAAAAAAAAAGTCAAAATGTTGCTTAAAAGGCGAAGTATATTATTGTACCATGGCTTGAAATAAGCTGGCGGTTCTGACTGTTTTTTTAGGTACCTACATATTTATTACTATCTTAACAAAATTTATAAAAGAAAACCAGTCAATGTGCGATATATTTAATGCGACTAAATATAACAACAAAACATATTATAAGTCAGTACATTACGGGAAATGTTAGGAAAAATTTAAAAATTGAGTTTGGAAATTTAAATTTGTGACCCAACTTTAGATTCTAAGTAGATCTCACATTTTACAACAATAAGGTTGAGTTTCATATAAGTAACAAACACTTTTGCGTTTGTGACCATACATATTAAAAATATATACTCCAATCCCATGGAATTGAAAGCATGAGAGCCAAGTGGAATGAGGGGGAATTTCCCTGTTATGTAATTAACTTCATCTAAGACTGCATTATAAACTCGTCATTTTCAATTTGAGTTCTTGTAGCGTTGAACCTTTTAAACGCAAGACGCCACGACGGCTACAGCCGTCACAAGTTCAAGATTAAAAGGGACTTTATTTCATATCAATAAGGTGTAATTTGCATAGCATAGCAAACATGTTTGGCGTGTGAGTGACGCATTGTGTTTTCGACGTAAGGCGTTCAAAAGGCTTATTATTATTAGTCTTATTACTTATTTGGACAGAAATAATTTCTACGCCCTAATACTCTACTCTTTTCAACACAATCATTATTTCGGTAGCGTTCAACAAATACCGTCCATAGTGTTTAATATTACTGTTTACAAACCAAAACTACTTGCAAATAAAAAGCACAGACCTAAAAAAAATACGGACGTAACGTTACACTGAAAAGTTGTGAAGTATGCAAGGTCTGTTAACCGGCCGCCATTACGCAATGGAGCCACAGCACGAAGTCGCGATACAGTACAGCGCATGTCAAATGAGCGTTTGTATCGCTGCAAAAAGTTGCAGTTGGAGGGCATTAAAATGGGCAAATACACGTAAACGGACGGCTATTTTGTGTGATTCAGTCGTGATTACACGAGGTTACGTCCGTATTTTTTTAGGTCCGTGATACAAAGCTGTAATTTGTCTAAGTTCCACATTGAAATTACATTTGATTTAAAAACTTTTTTTTGCTTACCTCATTAAACTAAAAGGCTCAGGGCGACTTCGTCCAGTCCTAATTCGTCACGATCTTAACCCGTCCACAATGCCATATGGCCCAATATTCCAATTCGTCGGCATTCCTATATTGTCACCTTCCTAACTTGTCTACTTTCCTATATTGTCACATTCCTATATAATCCACAGTGCTAACTCGTCCACATTTCTATTGTGTGGTCAACTTCTTCAATATTCTGTGGCTAACTTCAGTTTATTTATTTTTATTTATTTTATTTTTATTTTAAAAATAGTTTTGTAAGTAGGCCCTGTAGGCACTTTTACAAGTCTGAGTCTACCAGCGCTTCCAAAGAGACCACTGTTGAGAAGAAGCGCCGCAAGAAACTCAACAGTAAGCCTGCCTACAGTTTGCGCTGTGGACGATATAAAAATTTGGCCGAGTCAGGACCGTGACAATTTAGGAATTACATGCTGACGACATGGCATTGGCATTGGCATTGTGGGCGGGGCACATTGCTCGCAGGACTGATGGCCGATGGGGTCAGAAGGTCCTGGAGTGGCGTCCGCGGACCGGAAGACGAGCTGTAGGTAGGCCTCCAACAAGATGGAGTGACGACCTCGTCAGGATCGCGGGACCGCGGTGGATGCGAAAGGCACAAGACCGGTCTGAGTGGAAAGCCTTGGGGGAGGCCTATGTCCAGCAGTGGACGACTTTCGGCTGACATGATGATGATGATGATGATGATGATGATGATGATGATGATGATGATGATGATGATTATGATGATGATGACATGGCATTGTGGACGAGTTAGGAAGGTGACGAAATAGGGCTCTAGACAAAGTCGCCCTGAGCTGATGAAAATATGTTTTTACATTATACAGAGTAACATACTATCATTACATTATTATTCCTAAAATATTCTAAGTTAGGCAACAAAGTTGCTGAAAATCCCGCACAAACGGTGAGGTTATTAATTATATATTTAATAATCCATCGAGAGAACTCATTTAGTTAGTGAATAATAGGCTCGGTCCTGAAGGCCTTAGGTTGCATTTAGCCTTGGCCTTCAAAACGTCTCAGATGTACACTGACACAGTACGCAAAATGACTTGTTTATGCCATGGTTACAAAATTGTCTTAGTTTCAATAAGACTTACTTAGCAAAACGTCTAGGTCGTGAAATGCACAAGTAGGCAGAATGACTCAATTGTGTAAGGTCTTGATTGTATTGTCTTGGTACGTGAAGATTATCCAGACTATTTCCCTATTAAAACATTATGACATTAAGTCGTTTTACAGACAAGTCATTCCGTCTACTATGGCTTATAGCAATGAGGACGTTTTACAGACCAAGACATTTTGCTACCCGGACAAATATACAACTAAGGTGCTCTGCTCGTCGAGGCTAAATGCAAGTAAGGCCTTCAGGACCGAACCTGAATGCAATATAGGTACCATCTACTTGCATTACAACATTTACAACAGCAATAGCCACATGGAACTTTCCGTACATCAAGAATCCTATTTACCTACAATGACATTATTTTTTATAAATATACTTTAAGTTAAGACTTAGAGATAAATGGTGGGTAAAAACCAAAATAAATGTACATAAAGATGCTTTTTAAACGCCACTAAAATGATGTCTAACTTACAATTTCGTGGCAAAAATGTGTGTTTTACATTAATCAACAGTTTTGTTACGGTAACAACTCTTCTTTAACTGGATTTTATTTTGGTTTATACCCTGGTGTACCAGGGCATAAACCAAAATAAAATCCAGTTAAAGTAAATCCAGTTAAAAAAAATCTGCTTAGAATATTTTCGACAATAACTACTAATTATGGCCGTATATATTCAAATCCTGGATAGATAGGCTTACTTGAGATTAAAATTTGAGACATTTTGTATGGCCAAAGGTTAAATTTTAGTAAATCTTATCTTTCTACAGTTTGAACATAGGGCTCGGTCATTAGAGAGTAAAACCGAAGGTGCGTAATTGTCATCTGACGCCCCGTACAAGTGAACACAGTATCAATGTAGGTCTGGATTCATCATCCTTATCAAAGATTAGAACTATGCATAGTGTTTACCTACAATTTAATTATATCAACTTTCTTTTATTGTATTACTGAGCATACAGTCCAAAGGTAAAGTTCTTTATAAAAAGCTGAAAATAGTAATATCAAAAAATTCAGCATAATTTACTATACAAAATATTAACTTATTACAAAATCAAAAAGTTGCAATATAATAAAACATTATTAAAAATAACTGCAATGCATTATTACAAAAACTCTAATTTTACCCATTGCATGAGTGGAAGTCCAAAGATCATTTACTTAAACAAAGTGGATTTTTTAAAGTAGAATGTAGCCTAACTTTTAATTATTTAATCCAATACGAATTATTTAACACATACGTCATATTCATATCATATTCATATGAAATGAACAATGTTAATTTAATTTATTTTACTTTTTCTTCGACTTATGCAGGAGAAAATCATCATTACCACATTTTATCAATACCAAAATACCTTAATTCACAGTATTTACAATCTGATTTGACCCAATACCACAGCAAATGTGTTAAACTATCAAATGCTACCCGATCACTATGAGATACCCATGTGCAGTGAAAACAGGGCAACAGGATGGCAGACATATCTATCTAATATCTGAATAAATGTTCTTTTTATCGTCTTGTCTGTGGGCTGTATTGTACCAGAAGCCATTATATAAACTATTACCATTTGTATAAAGTCCGTCACTGTACACATCACTTAACCATACATTTTGTTTATTGTATTTGTTAATTACACTTTTTAGCTTGAGTCCACACTAAAGCTTAATAGGTAAAGCTATGTTCATGCTAGGCAGCTATCAATACAAAGGCCAAAGATAATAAACTAACATTTGACACCACTCCATATTTTAACAGCATGTATTTTTATTGACTGGCCGAAGCGCATACCCCATGTGCTTCTGCTTAGTCCGCATGAGAAAATACTCTTTTACTGACCAATTGTCCTCGCATTTGACTATGGACTTGTTTCTCTAACCACAATATCTAATTATATTCAAGATGAACTGAAATACAATTTATGTCCTCCTGATGCCCACCATACAGCAAAATTTTCTGATAGAATATGAACATATTGTGAATGCTATGGAGTAAATTTTCCAATTTAATTGCCAGCCAAAACAACAGAAATTCCACTTTATTTTCTTTGCAATGGATCTTTATTTCGATAGTAATAATTAAAAAAAAAACTATTTGCCTTTCTCACAAGGCTTAACTCAGCTTTGCATTTATTTTTACATTGAACAGTCGCTGTTGCTACAATTGGTCTTTAAAAGTATGTGATTATTGGTTACAAAGTACGTAAGCAAAAAACACAAACAAAAAGTTACAAAGTAGTAAGTAATTGGCCATTTCTATTGATATGCATTTTAAGTCTAACACAAACACAGCCTAAGGTTTGACGGGGCAAGTGCGGTTACTGGAAAAGTGTATCTCCATTAAAATACATGGTTTGTAGCTCTTACCCTGTTCATGCACTTGCCCCAGAGGACCTTAAATGGATTCTGTTTTAAGTCTTCCAAATGTCGTCAAACCTGTCCTTAAGACTAGGATACCGTCAGGAGGTGCTCGGAGTAGATGGAGTACTCGCCTGCTTCTCCATTTGTTCAATGCGCTTGTGTCGTATTAAATTGGACAATATACCATCAAAAGACGTGGTTTTCTTCTTGGCAGATCCCCTCAAAGTATCTTCACCTTCACGTCTCACACGGAGCCTTAACGAGCTAACCTCGTCCATGAAATCGAAATCAGATTTTTCTTCTCTCACCGGTGAAATAGGCACTTCTATTTTACTCTCTTTTGTCACAGGAATCGGAGAAGGAGCCCGGCGCCCTGGGCACTTCCAATCTAGCGATAAAATGTTGTTTTTATCGATATTATTGTAAAGATCCTCCAGGTCATTCGCGTTTACGACCCAAGTTTTTCCAATGATAGAGCCAGCTTTTTCGAGCTCATCGTCTGAACACGCTACGTCCCAATCATCTCCCTTCAGTTCTATTCCCGTCATGATTAGTACAGCCTTAGGAGGCTATGTCGATAAAGAGCTGCAAGCAGTTCTAAGGACACCAGTGGACTGCAGAATATCGCCTAACAAATGTACACAATAAGCAATCTCCGTTTTTAACACAACAATACAATAAATTCAGCACAAAATACTTTGAATAAACGTCGCGTAACTTGCTTTAGAGATTCAATTTACAATTTGCTTTGCTTTGCTTTCAAACTTCAATGTTTTGATTCATTTCATGCGAATACGATTCAAATCGAATCAACGAATGTATGCACGATGTCGAATAAAATGTCAATTCGACTCATCTTGTAGGTACCTACCTAGCTAAGCTTTGACAGAGTATTAAGGCGCCAACTACACGGGCGGTTCTTCCGTGGCGGGAATCCGCTCGACGATACATAATCAAAACCGCGTAGTGTAGTATGCAGCATACAACTTTCATATTGAATTGGGTCTAGTGCGGTTCAGAAGCGGATTCCCGCGGCGGGTGAACCACCCGTGTAGTTGGGGCCTAAGATTTGGTATGAGAATCGCCGAGCCTGGAGCTGTGGCTGGAGGCTGCTCGATTTTCTATCGGTTTAGCTGGTTTTTGGTACCATATAATAAGTATTTAATCCAACAATAATTTAATTTAATGGAGTATAAATTATGTTAGTTTCTGTTAGTTTCTTCAGACATACCCTTATAATTTGTGGTTTCTGTTGTGTAAGTTTTAATTTAATTTAATTCAATTGGCTGATGTCATGCCATTAAAGTGCACCTAAGGTTCGACGCACACGTACGGTTTTTGGGTTCACATTCGGTAACCTGCACTATTTACATACCTATAAAATGTTTAACAAGGCGCACTCCGCACTCATTCTTATATTTTCCGAAACGAAATAAAACCTGACGTATACCAACATGATGGTCAAGAACGGGAAAAAACCGATTGACGTCAACCCAAATGCAGCACTCTCATATCTATCGCACACGTACGGAAAAATCCGTTTAGCGTCAGCGCAAGCGCAATGCCGAGTCCTGAATGGACGTCTAATAAAAGATTCCTCTTATTGCTGTTTGGCGCCACTAAATAAACGTGCATTCATGATAGAATAGCCTCACTATACGTACTTGCTGTATAAATGAGGAACAAATATAAAAAATCGAACATCTGCGCTAATCTCATGGAATTCCGAATCGGGAAACATATCCAGGGGAAACCGCCTTATAATTTCTGTTTTAATGGTGTGGAGAAAGATCAAATATGAATCATTAAAATGTTATTAGGTTAGAGTTATAGTGCCTGTAGGCTATATACACCTACAGGCGAATTTTCTTTTCAAGTACAAACATTTTTATTAAATTACTAATATGGTTTTTACAATAATAACAAAGATGATTTTTAATCTAATAGGTAAAAAATACACTATATACACTGTACAGTAATAATTAGAATAATTAAAAACTAGTGCAACCTATTATCCACTTAACTAGAATTACAAAAAAAATACTCCCTCTAATAAATCTGTTCGCGGCATTGTACCCATGATGCTGGCTGCGTTATCTCTCTGGATACTTTAACCTATCCTTTGGGAGAGGTAAGCGCCAATCCGCTCTGGGATCCCCGGAGGCGTCGATAAGCTTGGCAGACAGGGTCTTTATAAAAAGTTTCATGTCAGCAGACCAAGGTCCCAGAGTCTCCACTGCAAGCGCCCCGAATTCGTAATCATTAATTAATGACAAATATTTGCGACGCTTGACGGTTTGGGCCTGATCAGCTGCTGCGCCGGCCTGATTTCGGGTTGCTTGTATGTGTGATAGGGCAAAAGTATCGACACAAGTTGCGTCCCACACCATAGCAACCCCCCAAGCATAGCATAGGCCCTACCAAGCATCCACGGCACCAATGTAGCTCCGTCGGGGCGTTTACCATTGTCTCTGATCATACCAGCTGGTTCTAAGACAGCAGGTACACAGGCGGTGGCAAGCGAACGACGGATCAGATCATTGATGGCACCGTGGCCGAACAAGCGGCCGGCACTTCTTGAACAAGAAAGACCATCTACCACGCTCATCCACCTCCTTGCCGCAGCTGCAAGAATGGGGCACACAGATCTTGGCTCCAAGCCGCAAGCAGATTGATATTCGCAAGCAGCTTGACTCCAGGACTCTATCTATGTGGCGAGAGGGAAGGGCTTGGATCCAATGGCCCGACTCACTAGAAGTAACAGCGAGAAGACGGGCGCGATCTGAATCCTCCGGACTATTGGCTAAAAGAGCTGCATGAATTGCCATAAGACGAGGGGTATCCCAGGCTCTTTGAACATGTTTATGCGTTGGCATATCGACTCCAGGGCATGATTCACACCAGGCATCCCTGGCCTCCACCAGGTTCGCTATCTCAACGTCAAGTATCTGTAAGCATCTGTGGAAGATTTAATATAATACTGACGAGAGACATCGAACCATAAGCAGAGGACAGGAACGCCGGAAGAGCTACACTTGATAAGCAACGAAGACCCAATCCACCGAAACGTACTTTTAACGTCATTTTCTTGCTTTTCTCGATTATTTGAGCTATAGAAAGAAAACTTGAACAAGCCTTCAATGAAGTTGTTACCAGTTATACCTCCCAATCCTACCATTTATCTTTAACATCATATGTTCGAGGAAGGCAATAAATCAGTTATCCTCATTTATAGTCATTTGTGCTACGCATATTTATTTATGTACCTAATATCATTGTAATATAAATAAATAACAGAGATTGTTTTACCCAAATTGACATCGTCCCAATGTAAGTTAGGCTTGTATGTACTATTGATTGGTACTAAACTAGAAATCGACAAACATACTTATATTACCCATATAGATGTAGCTTTACTTTACATTACAAATTCAATTTTCCTTATTGACATTATGTTTTTTAAGAATCGACCACTAAATGTGGCCATTATAATCGTAGCATCGTATTTTATATGCCTCCGAAAAACGTCTTTAAACTTAAGCGTCTATCGGAATTAGGTCATCAACTGTTTTAAGTCTTTTTGATTTTTTCCTTAATTTACTCATTCAAAGCTAAAAGGTTTATTTGAATTAATAATTAAATTGTTATTTCAAGTGAAAATAACTGCTAAGAGAACGTTTTTTTATGTGATTCAATTTAAAGCAATGGTGTGTTGGCTAAAACTTAAGGGGCGTTTTCAAATGTCTTATCCAAATGTATGATTTAGTTTATTAGCCTAAGCTTAAAAAGTCCATTATTTTATTAAATCCACCACTGCTTTGTGTCTTTTGTCATCAAATTTACGATGTCTATCTAAATATGGCGCTGAATTCGCATGATTGTAGCCATTGGACACGTATAACCAAATCATTACCTAAATCAAAACGTAATTTTTGATGTGGTAACACTAATAACCTCACATTTTCATAGTTTCCATTAATGGCGGGTGCGCTTGCGTGAATGCCGGTTGCATGTTATTATTGCTTTTAGTTTGGCGTCTTTTCGTTTAAAATTGAAGCGTCGAGTGTATTTCTCGTTGAAACTCTACCCCGTTGTGAATATACTGCGTAAGTTATCGTGTTTCCTAACGTATATAATGTTCTGATGTGGAGTAAGCGTTTGCGACCGTGTAAGGTTGCGTGAATTTTCCATTGATAGCGTAAGCATTGCAACGCCATGCTTATGGCGGAGTTGGCTTGTTTTGATGAATTTAGCATCGCGACGGACTACTCATGTATTAAAACATGTATTTTCATCGTTTAAGTGTGTCTATAAAGCAATATTACCTTCTGCGATGTTTCGCGCCTAAGCGTTATTAACTTTTGTCCTTGAGTGAAATAGGCGCCAAGAGTCCCTATCGATCGGATTTGCACGGACGCCTCCCGATGTTATTTTGGCCTCGATCATTATCGAGCGGCATCATACGCTGCTTCTAAGTTGTTGAAAACTTCATCGAGTGACATTTAAATTATTCAATTGAATTATGTAGTATTAACACATTTTGCAAAGGTACCCGTCATAGGCGCAAATAGTTATTTTTTAATTTCCTTCGATGATGGTGTCCTGTTTACGGTGTGTTTTTCAGTTAAAAATGGTAGCACAAAAGCGCGGACGTGGTGCCAAGGCCCAGGCGGCGAAGCAAAAGGCTGCTCCAGTTCCTGAGGAGGTTCCGGAGGCGGAAGTAGCAGAGGTCGTCGAGGAGATGGAGGAGAATAATGGGGATCCCGAGCAGGTGGAGCAAGGTGAGAAAATTATCTATTATTAGCTAGGTACTGCTACAAATTTCATTGTCTTTTGATGTCTTTCCAGAAATTCGGTTTATTGAGGTGAAAATTAGGATTTTTGTACCCTCCAATTCTTCATATTTTATTTTGACAAAAATACATACCTCATACCTTCATTCCTAGAGTGGGGTAGGCAGAGCTACAGATATACCACCAAATTAAAAAAATGCCAAAGTTGTCAGTATATGTAAAAATAAGACTTCTCATTATAATTACACTAATTACATTGTCTTGTGGATTGAAAAGTCTCCAGCTTTTAACTATTCATTTATTTTATTTATTAATCATACAGTGGAGTATGATTGATAACTTGAGTGACTTGATATTGGCGAAATTACTACAGAACCACATAAATAAAAAAGAAGAACATTGTCACATGTGTGGCCAAGTTGCAAAAAAGCAGGTTTACTACTCTACCAAGTGGCCCATCAGTGTATTTTTTGACATCTTGTGTATTTGTAGTTAATAGGAGGAAATGTATCCTGCGTATGAGGAAGTTATAAAATTCCATGTTTTGTCTCGACAGATGGTGATATAATCCATGTAATATGCTAAAAAACATCTGCCTGAGCATATGGATTCATTGAAATAAATATTTATTGATTTGAATATAATCCATATGGATTCATTGAAATAAATATTTATTGATTTGAACATAATCCATATGGATTCATTGAAATAAATATTTATTGATTTGGATATAATCCATGAACATGTTTAAATTAGGTTGTACACCTATATCATCCACTATGTTTCCACTTAAGAGGCTACAAAATATGCTACTATTCCTACATAAGAATAAAAAAGGATGCTTTATGTGATCCGCACAAATAATGTGAGATAGAGATAGGTTAAAATTAAACTCTACGTTCTTGATTTGTATTGTGTTATTACGTCTGTCTCAAGGAAATATGATCAAGTTTAATTCATAAGATTAGAGTAATAGGTCTTATGGTTAATGATATCCTGATCAGAACACTAACAACTTTAGCATATGTGGCCTCTTAAAATAGGGTTGTCCAGGGCTGTGTTATCCATTAGGCAGTGTAGGTAACTGCTTAGGGGCCCTGCATCACCTAGGGGCCCCGCGCATTGGGGAATAAATGTTTTTTAGGAAGCAAGAAAAGTTAAAGAGGTACAGGCCCCTACAAGGTTAATCTGGTCCTGGAGTTCTCAAACATTTATAGGTATTTCTAACGAGCTTTTAAGCCGCTGTCACCACTGTGGTGGTATTATTTACGGATTCCCTGCAGACTCGAATGTCATTTGCAGCTATTATGCAGAACCCGAACGCTGCTTACAATTCTCATCGAATTTGTTTAGCTTTTACTCATAAATTCGACAAAATTGTAGCCACGCACGGCTGTGACAGGTGGTTGGAACTATATGAGAATAACCCTTATCATTCCATCTTCCAAACCACGCACCCACCCCAGCCCTCTATCCCCCAATACTTTAAAAGTATAATTTGGCAGTAGCAGTAATTTATTATTTTTCTAATTAATCCATATATTTACATTTATTGATGCAAAAGTAAATTAAAAACACATTATAATTTTCAGTAAAAATATTTCTTTTCTAAATATAAGGTGAATGCACCTTTCGTAAATTCCTCTTGTTTATCATAAATCACAAAAATATTAAATTGCAATTAATTGCGTAATTCGAATGCAACAAATCATATCAGTTCAGTTTTGGTATGCAATCACTAACACTATGACTGTTTGCAAAACATTTAGGCTGATATCGTATTATTACTGAAAAAACCAAGTCGCCCATTAATTCCTATTGTACAATCTGTGGTAGGTAGGTGTGGAAGGTTTTTTTTTTTTTCTTTTTCCGGCTTTATATTGCGTTTCCACAATGAAGTGATCTCGCCAGTGTCAAGTATATATAAGTATAAATCAATATAGCAATAAAACACAATCCAATCTACTCTAGGAAGATTGGTGGCAACGTTGTACGGTGATATGTAGGACAGAGGCCAAGATAGTTTTAACCTCTGTACCACTGCGAGTCCACTTGAAACGAGAAGTAAGATAGGATACACGAAATAAGTCCAAGTCTTCTATCACTGAGCAACACAAAGGCATTAAAAGTACAAATCACTAACAAAAAAGGACTTTGAACACCTAAATAAACAAAAATAAAAACTATAACAAATTACACATCCTCTTTTGACGTTGCATATGGCCCCCTTATCGAAGGTGGAATTCTAAATTGTGCTAAAGTGACATTGGTTGGCAAAAAACGTCAGAGGCTTCATTTGGTTTACAAAGTCACATTGACATAGTCCATACTGGCTAAGGAATGACTGTACATAAACTTCAACAAATCCACTTGCAAAATGAAAGATCTCCAAACTAAAAGACCTAAAAGCGCTTATGTATTTTCCTATAATCGCGCCGTTTTTAGAGGTCTGTTTAGGTAGCCATTAGCTCAGTAAAAAAATATGTGCTCGAGGCATGTTTGTGGGGTTTGTTAGATATTTTTCACAAGCTTTTTTCCATAGTATATAGCAATAGGGGTGAAAATAAACTGACATGTCGAGTTGTCATGTTCGGGAAAATTCGTTTTGAACGCTAGCGACGATCGGTCTTCCAGGTACATTAATTTAGTATACGTAATAAAAACATGTTAGAATATTTAAAGAACTCGCATAACTAGTGGTGGTAGATCTAAATCGCTACCACCATCTTGTACTTTAACCTACCACCAAAGCAATGTTGTGTTTCTTGACAACCGGTAAAATTACTAGCATAGAGGCATTCCATCTTAGTCCTCAGGATTGGCAACGGATTTGCCGTCTTAGGATTGCACGCTTAAGAATGTAGTCATGACAATGCTAATGTCTGTACTCGTTTTGAGAATTTTGTTCAATTCAACTGTGGTTTTCGGGAAAATTTAAATACCCGACGATGCAAGACTTCTCCAAAAATTAATATCAATTGGCAGTTATTTGCATTATAAGTATTTGTGATGAATGATGCTTGAAATATTTGCATCAGTATTGTTGTAGTTGAATACAAATTGTAATCTCGTTTTTTTGTTAGCAATCAATGTGAGACGCGCTTAAAATATCAATTCGAATGGTATCCATGTCATCGGGGTTGATGTAAGACTGTCTGATCCTACATGTAGGCACAGTTCGACAGTTCAAGGGGCTTCGGGTTTGTACTTGTCTCATATGCTCTCATTAAGAGTAAGTTGGGTATTCACCTTGCTTTTACTTGAATGGCAACGAGAAGGCACGCGAGCACTCTGCCCACCTGATGGTATGTGGGATCTGAGACCCATAGACATTTGAAATCACAAGACAAGAATGCCAACCCTGATGGAATGCCTCTATGCTAGTAATTTCACCGGTTGTCTTATCCCTACACCAGAATACAGCAATGAACACTGGCTTGGCGGTGGGTTATGGATAAGATGGTGGTAGCGATCCGGACAGACATTCTAAGGTACTACCACCACTAATTGCTTTCACAATTGATAACAGTTTTTTTAAAAGGGGTGTGGTGATAAAAATCATGCGTGTACAGTTTTGTCTCAAAAGCATCCTAATATTTGCTACACTTGCTTTGGAGTATTGGTTGGAATGACGTCATTTTGCTTATAACCGCGTTACGTAGCACTAGCTGTGACGTAGAATAGACCATGTGGCGTTTAAGCTCTTTAGACATTAGCAGATTTTTTTTAGTATTCGCGAACAAAAAGATTATCCTCGAGACAAACCTCTAAGCATGTTTATTTTAGTTGAAAAAGTTCCATCAATGTAGAGGAAGCGAAATTGTATGTTTAGACCGGGGCACCTGGCGTTCCGTAGTCTGCCTACCCGATTACAGAAATATTACTTACACCCGTATTCACAAACATCACTATGAGGTCTCACAGCGCTCACGAACGCACAGGGTAGTTCAAATCTTCTCATAAACGAAAGGTCGGCTCCACTGAGGCGGAGCAGCGCAGAGCTGTGCCAATATTAACCAATAGAAGGCGCGTGCGGTCACGTTGAGCGCGCCTCGCGCAAGTTAGCTTAGATTCTATTGGTTAATATTGGCAGAGCTCCGCTCGTCTCCGCCTCAGTGGAGCCGCACCCTAACAAAGCTGTATTGAACGCAGTGCGTTTACTCATTGTCAGTGAAGGATCCCTTAAGTATTGTTTGTGAATACGGGTGTTAGATCAGTTCCTTGCAGTACAAAGGTAGAGGTAGCACGCGGCGACGTTTGGTACCGCTGTCGCTTTTGCCCTCTAATGTGTGAAAGTGACAGCGATACCGAACGTGCGAATTCATCGCTACAAAGATTGTTATACCACAGTTATATTCATGAACTTATAAAGTAGCATTATCAGACACTTCGCCGCCCCAATATTATAGGGTTCTATGTTGCACTTTTATCAACCTGTTGTAATTTGAAGTTTGTCAGAGTGACACTAGATCTAAATTGAAGTACCCCCAATGTAACATGATGGAACCCTATAATATTAAGGCAGCGACGTAGGCTCTAAGCTACAGGTTGCTATAGGCATGACTTTTAAATTATACTATGAAAGTGTTAAACGTTCGACTCAAGCTGTTCTGTTAGGAGGATTGTGAAGCGCGGCTTAAATCGTGCGTGAGTCAGAAATGCGGGTGTACCAAAACAAAAAAACATGTACTAAAAAATGTAGTCAAAATGTTTTGTTTTGACTCAGTAGTAATATGCCTATATTGAAACGTTCACGCCTAGGGATAAAAAAAATCCCTAGCCACTTTTGAACCTACTATTTAGTATCTGTTTAAAAATAACTTTTTTCGTGGTGGTGGTGTGGACGGTGCGAACTAATCATATAATATAACTAATTAAATAAGGAAAGAAATAAATAATGCACTTAGTTATATTTTATAATTAATTCATATTTTTTGGTAGTAAAGCTTCGGTAGACAATTTTACTACCCACTTGGGTGATGAGTATGACTCAGAAACCAAACAAAACAAATGTTAGCTGTTCTAATAAAGTCAAATTTGCATGTAACTATAGTTGGTACGATCATGGTACATTGACATACAGCCGCCGTCCCGACAGGGTGGCGGGGGAGTACTTTCACTTTGTAATAATTTAATGTACGGGGCGGTACATTTGTTAAATAGGGGTACTAAATAGAAAACAAGTTTAGGTACAGTCGACTTCAAAGAGATGTATCTACTTTTGGACCTTATTACAATGCAACACTCCATTCTGAGTCTCACCATAAATCGCGCAGGTGTCAAAAATACAATTAAAATTTTGTTTCGATCGATAACGTTTCTTACCCCCTAAATCAAGTCGGATTTCCACAATTTTTGAATATGTTATAGTTAAAGAAATAGTTCTGTACGTTGGATAAAACAATAATCGGAATAGGTTTAAGGGAGAGAAACGTCATCGGCCATCGCATTTTGTATGGAAATTTTAGCTTAACAATCCTCAAGGAGAGCGTCCTCTATACTTATAGGCACAGTCAACCAAAAATGTGGTCTACCACCCTACGGTTGAAGTTCATTTGCACGTCATGATACAACAAGTTGGATTTACCCTTGCAATAATATTATTACAGTGACTAGTGTCAACCTTAGCGATATTTAGATCTCACAGAAACTTTTGTCGTAACTGGTAATATTATTCTGCGGTACTATCACGCCCTTCGGTTCGGTCGGCCACTTCGAGGTCATACGCTACATGATTCATTCGCAAACTACGACATGGTAACACTATGTATGAATAATACGTACTATCTATTTATAGCCCACCGGCCGAAGACGCAAGGTCCTCAAGGCTTTGAACTCAGATAAGATATTGAACTGTGTCTCGTTAGATTTAGAAACCTTGCATGTTTCACTGGCGAGGTCAGTTCCACCGGGGGCTTAGTCTACTAGGTTGAAACCATATTGTCTTTGTCGTGTTATGGTATCGTTTTTAGGGTTCCGCACACAAAGGTTAAAAACAGGGTGGCTGATTCAAATCGGTCAATATGGGAAAGTCTGAAACTATAAGACATATGAAGATTTGTTCTTAGGAACCATGTCACCGATTTTGATAAAAAGAAAATCTGCATTCATACATTTGAAAAAAAAACTGTACCCAGCTAGGGAATCGAACCCGGTTGTTTTGAAAAAATAAACTTACACTATTTCTATTCAGATATCCATTGTGTAGGTCTTAAGACGTTAATGTTTCTAAGAAACATGATGTCTAAAATCCAGAAAATGCATTGTTTGCACATAATTTTTATTTATTTTAATAGATGTTCGAAGTGACCTTGTTGAATATGGTAACGAATGCCTGAACTTGTTGAATATTGTAACGGTCGGATCGATTCCCCAGCTGGGTACAGATTTTTTTCAAATGTATGAATGCAGATTTTCTTTTTATCAAAATCGGTGACATGGTTCCTAAGAACAAATCTTCGTATGTCTTATAGTTTCAGACTTTCCCATATTGACCGATTTGAATCAGCCACCCTGTATATGTTTCTTTATATAAATATCGATGTCTAGTAGTACCCTTAGTACAAGATTAAGGCTTAATTTTGGACTGGTTTGAAATTTTCCCCTGATGTTATTTCATTTATTTATTATTATTTATTTAGGTGATGATGGTGGCGCAGGCGACGCACCCATCGAAGAGGCGGGGCAGTCTGAGGCAGAGGGCTCCCAGGACGCCGAGGCTGACTCGGAGGCCAGGCCCGAGGAGCCCAAAGAGGAGAAGGTTAGTTCCAGAACAGTATATTTTAAGAGACCACGTATGATAAATTCGGCATTGTTCCGCGATCTGGATCTCAATAATAATAACGCATTTGTGGCTGATCTTTGGATATATTAAACTTAATCATATGGCCTTGAAACTGGTTAACGTAAAAACGCGATTTGAAATAAAATCCTCGATATTTTTATTTTTCAAACACGACGCCTTTTTTGCATGTTTTTGGTGGAATCTTCGAGACCCTATGATTGTAACCGATGATTTTTGATTAAATAGTTTAGTATATATGTAACTGCTTAATCCTGGTAAACCATATTTTCAATAAAATAAAACAGCAATTTATGGGTATAAACCAAAATAAATGTCCGGTTAAAAAGACTTTGGTCACCGTAACAACAAACATACATTTTTGTAACGAAATTGTGAGTTAGACAGCATTTGAGTGCCATTTAAATAGCGTCTTTATGTACATTTATTTTGGTTTTTACCCTAATTGAATTTGACGCTGCTATAAGGCGCGTGTGAACTATCTACATCTCACATTCTTCGCGCGGAAGCACATAAACCCATCCCTTTTCATTCTGGTATGGGAGTGGCACAAATGTAGGTGGCTACTTAACTCATTAGTTGTACGGTTGTACCTATTGATGGGTAATCGGGAGGCTATGGAGCAAATTTACATAAAAGTACGTATTATATATTACATAATGCGTTCAGAACCCGTTGGCACCAGCATTAAAGCCGTAACAAACGGGCCGGACGTGCATTTGAGGACCAAATCTGCTGTTCGCTACAGTCGAACGAACCTTACCAGTCGCCTTGTGAGTGCAGTTGAGTACGGACGTCATGTCTTCGGTATTATACAAGCGTTCCAAAATTGCAAGTGCTATAGCGGCGACAATGCTGCCACATAATTGTCCGAGGAAGAAACTAAAGGAGTGGGCTAAATGTTATTTAACAAATCGCGGTGACTTTAGTCACATCAAATTAATTAAATTGCTTGATTGTGATGATTTGCGACTAGACCATGAAGCTTCTCATCTCGAAAAGTGATACTCCAATGAGAAGGTCGCTTCACTTCTCGACGTCTAGAACACGACTAGTCGCACTTTGTCCGGCCCGACCGTCCACACGCACTGATTCTCAATTAATAATAATTATACAGACGGACAGATATGGTTCGGTCTGTTACGGCTTTTACAACAATCAATCCTACTATGACTTTCTATCCGCAGTGCTGTGGTAGTGGTTGTGGGTGCTGGCGGCTGTAACGTAATGTTCTTATTACGATATCAAATATGATAAAGTTATGAGTTTCAAATTTCGAACATATTGCATTACCAAGATAAATTAAATAAGCCCCAATTCTAGTATAAATTGAAACTAAATTTTGTCAATACGAAATTGTGCGGTGAACGTATGATTTTTTTTGTAGCTTATCACCTAGGTTCCTGTGCTACAGCCGTTACTGGTGGTAGAACAAAGCAGGTAATTTGCCTTCGGATTCTAAACCCATGTTAAAATACGTGTGTATATAAAAATCATGTATGCAACAGTTTTTAATTAGGTCTTGAACTTGATCTTGTGCTCTTATCGGTTACATTAAGTACTATTCATTATCTAACGATAGTTTTAAGTGTTTTTAATGATTATAAAATATAGCATAATATTTTTTTCAACTTTTCTTGAGCATATTAATCCAATGCAAAGTTTTATTTGACCAATACTTCTGAGAAGCATAATTAGTTTCTTTTAACTTTTAATGTCGGTAAACCTTATTCAGCGGTCGTCGTTGTTAACTTTTTACCGATACATTACGACCCGATAAATTTTTTCACTGAATTTCCCCTGATGTCGATGAATATGACTAATCTTTCCGGTACGGATTATACAAAGGAGAATGCCCACCGCCCATACAAGGAAATGCCTGAGATGTACAAGAACCAATGATACATTAAAATACGCTAAAAAAATTGAGGTTTCTGAAACTACTTCAAAAATGATTTGAAAACTTGGGATTTTGCTATTATTAAGATTTTTTTTACAATGAAAGAGGTTATGTTGACTTAAAAAAACGACTATAGATGTCGCTCAGATCTATGTGAATGTTAAAATATAAGAACGACATAGATGACACTATCGTGTATATAATAAAAATGTGAGATAGGGTTTCGAAAAGACTACAACTAGGCGGCGGCTAGGTTTACAGTGGACTACATACTCACGCTCCTGCAGATTATACAGGAGTATAATCTGCCCTTGTGCCTAGCGTTTGTGGACTATGAAAAAGCCTTTGAGCCTCCGTTCGGGTGTGCTGGGAGCGGTTAGATGAGGTAGGCCCAGGTTCGAGCCAGTCGGGTAGCCATGTTAGAGACCTATGTCCAGCAGTGGAGTGCTATAGGCTGATGATGTGAAATTATGGAATAAGTAGGAGAAAAAGAAAATAAATAATGAATGTTTTATTTACAATTATTTACAGGTTTAATCAGTATTTATAATTACAAGGATATCATCCAGGAATTGCGCAGGAGGATATATATTAGATTGGTACCTAGCCCAACCTAGGTGCCATATGATTGTCATTACGTGAGCACACGTACCTACTGTCCTGCGACCTACGATACAGTTGCAGTATCGATGTTGTACGGCCGCTCTTCCTGATAAGGAATTGTTTACGATAATGTAAACAAAATATATCTTTTGTGATATATGACGACTTTTAATTTTTCCCCTCAGCAACCAACAACTATCTGATAGACCTAAATCTTCAAGCAGTGTACCGTCCATTTCTCTGGTAACTTCAATTTGAAACAGTCCGTTAGCCCTTCTGTGCTCCCCATAATATGAGCGGGCCTGTTTAATCTGGTACGTTCCGCACGCTATTAAAATCAATTCGTTAATTGTCAATTGCGGAAAATCAGCGATGTTAGTACTATCCACATTTATAGTCTGGAACTGTGCTCGTCGCCGGTTCAGGTTATGGCTGATAACATAATCTGCCAGAGAGTTTTCGACGAACATGTTGTCATTTATTACCTGAAGAATCTCAGCAGCATCTACTCTGTCAATTACCCGAGTATGAAATCGATTTATTAGCGCTCCTGCAATCGAAAAATCGATCATTAAATGTGTAGTTGCCCGGTTAACATATTCTTGACGGAATATTTTGAATTGCTGTTTAAAAATTCCATTAACAGCCTCCACAATCCAACGACAAATAGTGACTTTTCTGCTCTTATTTGCCTCCAACGTAGAAAGTTGTGACTCATTATCCTCAAGAGTTGAAGGAACATGAACGCTATAATTGCATGATTCGAGAAGCGGAATAGAGTCCCGGAACCCTCTGTCAAGTATAAACACATCGCCTGCTTGAAAGTACTGTCGCAGTGCATTGTTGGGGTCGCCAAATAGTTCTACCATTATAGTCGCATCAGAAGTAGTCGCGGGATATCCGTTAGTTTTATACATCCATGTACCTTCTAATATGCAGAAACTTGAGAGAATATTGAAGGAAAGCATTAAGAACAATTCGAAAAAAGAAAACAGTGTTGTGTACCTGTCGTGGTCGTATCCTATGTGTTACTACGTTCATTATGTGTAAGTCTTGGGCACTGTTGGAGCTGAAGCTATGCGATCGTTGTCGCAACAACGACTGTCCGCAGCAAACACACACATGCCGGTGGCCTACACCTCTGTCTGGTCTTGAGGTACCGGGTCTGTCAATTAGAGCTTCAATCGCCAATCTCAGACATGCATCACAAATAAGAGTGTGCTGATCTACCTGTAAAAATAAAAGTAAACATAAGAAATAATTGTATAGTCATCCAGTGGGACAGATAGGGCAAGAGTGGTTGGGCACAGGCCTCTCATGGACCAATTATAATTATATGAATATATGCAATAAAAATAACTTGAATTTCTTCGTAGATGTATGCAGGTTTCCTCACGATGTTTTCCATCACCAAAAAGCCTGTGATAAATATCAAATGATATCGCGTACATAAGTTTCAAAAAACTCATTGGAACGAGCCAGAATGGAACCCACGACCATCTGTTTCAATGTTGCACGCCTGAACCACTCGGCTACCACTCGTATTTTTATTATATACTTTAAAAAAGTACAAATGTAAATAAGTAAAATACAAACGGTTTGTCCATCCATCCATTCGTGTATCACTTGACGGACTTCATCACTTTGCGACGGTAAATTATGCCGTAACAGTCGCGTCACGTTGATATTGCAATTAATACAATTATTCATCTTCTTAAGGAAACGTATCAATCAACAATCAATACTTTCAACAGCGCGAAATCTAAGGCTCCATCGTAAAAAAACTAAAAAGGAGGTAGACAGAAAAAGGCAATTTCATGCCTACTAGTACCTACTTCATCTTTTTGTTGCCAGTGGTGTATATGTATCATACTTTTAGACTCCCAATTTGCTCCCAATACGATCATTCATATATTTAACTGTGACCTGTTTTGTTCGCTAAGACAAACGAGCGACAATTGTCATGCATAAATAAAACTTTTTACGTGAGTGATAGCAGAAAATCATCATTATTTGTTTTGTTATAAAGTGGCAACTCGACGTAACGAAAGATAAAACCGTACCGGCAGCGGATGTTCCAGTAATATACTAATTAATTAGTGTTTGTTTCTCCGGAGTTCTACAGACTTCTATTTAATCTGTTTAGTTATAATCAATTACGACATTTTTTTTGAAATATGGGACATCTTTGTACATTCCAGGCATTATATGGGCATTCTCCTTTGTATATCACACATTTGTATAATAAATTATATAAATAAACCTTTTAACGATTGACTTTTATATGAAAACCGCATTAAGGCTGAATATAAGAAGGGTACACGGAAAGAATAAAAATTAAAGCAATAGCACTGCCCAGCTCTCTACCTAAACTTAAACTGCTGCATGTCACGGTAACCCCTGATTTGCGCTACTGGCAAATTTCATATCATATCTTTATATACAGGTGGAATCTGGAAAGTTGCTGGTGGAAAATCTACCTCCCAGCTTCCTGTTTGACTACCAAGACCAACTCAAGGAGCTGTTCTCCAAACATGGAGAAATCACCAACATCAAGTGAGTAAATCTACAGATCTGTAACATTTGCATCTTTAACTGTTAACATTAACATTCAAATATCAATCTTGTTAATACAACTTTATAAAATTGCACATGTTCGTTATAACTGCCCCGAGATGCGAAGCACTCGGGGCGAAAGTTCCCGAGACGCTACTAACTATAGATATTTTCTTTCTTTTATAGACGTGGTCCGATCATTGTTACCGAACTGACTATTACACCGTCATTATCGGCTATAGTCGAATTCAAAAACAAAGAGTCTCTGGAAAAGGTAAACTAAACATTTATTTAAATTTTTATACCTTTTAAAAGTAGCATAGACGCCCCTTTTTGCACAAAAAGGGTGCGAGTTTTTTAATTGCTTATTCTAAACTCTTCCAAATTATTTGCAAACGCCTATAATTATAGAATGACTATTTGAATGTTCTGTATGGATGTGCCCTTTGTTGAGTGTTCTTTAACTTTTGCAATTGAAGCAACTGTCTTTTATAAAATCTTGCTGTTACTCATACTTTCCTAAGATCTACATTTGGAATTTAGTTTAAATATTAAAATCAACCTGTACAATAAATGTTCAAAACTTGCAAAGTGCTCTTTAACTTGTAACTGGACAAGCCTCACAAGACAGGAAGACGCCACGGCCTCCTCAAAACACCGCGAGTGGAGGTTGATAGGTCTTTCGATGGGGAGGAACGTGTCGGTACTGTTATGAATCATGCCCCGATTGAGTTTTTCTTCCCCCTTGCAAGACCTAGCATCAGCAAATGGACGACGCTACATACTTCAGCATATTTTTGGGTAATTAGAAAATATTTATAAAACGTCTCTGGTCTGTCTTCGAACTTGGTTTGGATCACTGTCATTTGGGCTAAAATGAACATCGTCCACTTCAATTGACCATTTTTGAATAAAATTAAGTGTAGTTTCAAAATAATTATGGCCTATATCTTATCGTTTCTGTAACTTAAGCCCGATGTGAATGTAGTCTAATATTAATAAACTCATTCAGATTAACATCGAAATATATAAACTGTAACTTCAAAGTACCGTTTTTACGATTGGTCGTATTTCTGAGTATACTTATATAATAATGGGCACGTTTCCTTCCACCAATATCAAATTGGACAATTTTATAATGGGACACGGTTCTATTTTAGTCGTTATTCCGGTTAGTATATTTTTCTCGATGAACTTATTTTAAGTCGTTGAACTTATTTTGTCGTGTCCGGTTTTACTTATATTTTCTAGTTGTCGATTTTCCTTTTAAGCCAAAATGACAGTGAGTATTGAAGTTATTTAATAATAATAATAATTAGTTATTAAAGTTATTTAAAAGTAATATTATTTATTTATGTAAAGGTCGCCATTATATTTGAATATTATGATCTATTTATTAGAATAGATGGAGTAACTTTATCTCAGGCTACAAGGTCCATATTTACGTTACAGACTTAACATACATAACAATATATAACTTAAAATTAACACGACTACTAACACTTTAATAGCATAACAGCTGTAATATTTATCATCTACAGAAGTTATCTCGCCGACGACATCAAGCTAGCAGTGAAATTAATCTTTCAGTTTCATTGGCCTTACAGATGCGATTTATATTACAGATCACGCATTCGTAATGTTTTTTTTTACTTGGAATAAAAACGAATTTAGGTGTGGACAACTGTGAATAAAAATTCCCTACTAGGTGCGGACAACTGGGAATAGTCAAAATTTTGCAATATATTTTGAAATTACAAACCACTTCATTTTAATTTTTGGTATAGAAAAGTTGAACACTAGTTTTACTATGTAGGTGTGACAGGTAAGATACATTTCCTCTTGATACCAACAGATAAAATTGCCAACAGGATAATGTTAAGTTATGTTGGACTTTCACGGGTAGCGGCCGATGAAAACCAGATGCTAAGTCCTATGTGGCGCTACACTGGTAAAGAAAAATAACTGGTATGATGTGGAAGCGATTTGTTTTTTGACAGCGGGAAGCGACTTTGTTTTATACTACTAAAACTGGATCTCGCACCATCCTCAAATTGACCTAAGCCAAATCCTGTGAAAGGAAACAATTATTTCTGCGCGACGTTGTGCAACATTTACAGGATAAAGTAAATTGAACGACGCATGCGACGATTATCCTTCAGGGCTAAAGCGGAAATGTCGACAGATACTTTTGTTGTTGTATTAACCTTCTGAACATCTCACGTGGAATACAAAATATGTCACTCACACGCTAAAATGTTTGCTATCCTATGCAAATTATACCTTATTGATACGATCTTGAAATTGTGACGGCTGTAGCCGTCGTGGCACGACTTTCAGTTGCCGGCCAGATCCGTCTGTGGCGTTCAAAGGTCAAGAGTTAGTGTTAGGAATTTTGTAAAGTATCTGTAGTATTTTTTAATGAAATTGAAGATTTAATAAATTTATTTCATAAGAAAAATAAGAATATTATCACATCCAATTTTGCTTAAAGTAGTGATTGTATGAGGAAACTTCTGTGGCAACTTTACCAATTAGCCGTTAATGTTGTAATAGGTATCTTCGTAAACGTTGGCACGTCGTCACTCCAAATTAACTTTAGTTGATTAACTTAAATATTGCTAACTTAAAGACCAAAGTAGCTGATATTGTGGTTAAAAATCGGCAGCGCGAGAGCTATAGATTTAAAGGAACCTATTCTTTATATGTCTTGCAGCTTATTACTTTCTCTTGGAATGTTTTTATAAAGTCAGATTCTTGTTTCGTCGGTTTACGGGATTTTAAAATAAATGCCAAGATTTAAGTAAAAACTGTTATACGATTCCTAATAAAAAGTACCCTTCCAAAGTGTATGGAACACTAAAAATAACTATTTAAGATTGTTACAATATGCTATGCCAAATATCAGATAGTAAAGTCTTATCCTTTACCTGAACCTATTCTTCAACTGTCTTGCAAATGATAAACATTATAATGTATACATGTAAACAGGTGAGGAGAATTGAAATCATAATAGCGATTACGCTAAACTGATCGAGACCAATGGACTCTTTAGAAACGTACAGGTGACACTGAATGTCATATCAGTTGCACAAGAGAATCCTTTGTTATTGCATCTCCATACAGGATGCAAGTTAAATGAATATAATCTGGTTATTCAATCAGAAATATGACAATACGAGCAAAGCGATTCGTAATCGACCCGAGTGGATATCAAAGAGGTTTGAAAGCCTCAACAGTTGCTAAAATAACGCTAACAACAATGTCTGTCAATCTGAAAAAATGCTATCGGGTACATATAAAAAAAAAACCATCTGTTACATAAAATGGATACAATGATGAATAAAACAATAACCTGCAAACTTAAACTAAATCTAAGAATGGCCCAAATGATATACAATGTATAGCATATATATCATCATCTTGACAATGTTTAATAACCTTTCACCTGCTGTTGCCAATAAAAGCTGAGCACTTTTTTCCGTCAAGTTACTCACTAATTGTTATTAAGTTGTTTACCCTATAAATTGTGTATTCATTTGTACAGCAAAAGGCCATCCTTCGATTTCAAGACAATAGTTTATGAGAAAACACAACAATAGTAACTACCGAATTTTGAAGCGGCTTGTTCAAGTTTGTTTTTGAAGGGTTCAGCTAATTAATAATTAATTGGCTTGTAAGTGTAGTTGTTAATGTGTTAGTATAGTTAAATGTAACTAAATAACTAACTAACTTAGTAACTTAGGCGGGTTTTTTGATTTTTATTTAACTTTTTTTTTTTTTTTTTTAGTGATCATAATTAAGCTTATGTCGCGTTCTCAATTAATATGAAATTATAGAACGTTTCAAACGCGCGGGAAAGTAAAGTAATAGTCGCATATTTGAACCGAAATGTGCTTCGTCATGGTCGCTCAACTGTCTTAATCGAGTTATCTCATCGCCAACCTTAAAATAGGTATCGTTTAGGAGTTCCGGTGGCGACATGTGGTCTTCATCGTCGGATCCACTACACCAAACAGTGGTTTCCAAGAGCAGATGCACGAGTTACAATGAAAAGTACCGAAATCGCTATGGGCGTGTTTATAATATTTGAGGAGTGTCCTTGATTTCTTTAAGATCTCATCAGCAGATCCTGACGTGTTGACAATCGGACCAAGAAAGTATACCCATTCAAAAAAAAAATCTTTCATAATGGTCCAGTGGTCTTTGAGTAATCGGGAAACGTATATTAAAAAAACCTGACGATATGAGAACCTCCTTTTTTTTTAAATTCTGTTAAAAAGGAAAAAATCAAGTTAACCCCAAAATAGTTTAAATGAATTTAGTCAAAATGAAGCTTAGAAATATATTTTTTGTCATAATCGTATGTGAAGTAAATTTATATGGTCTGTATAGAGGAAAAACTTACTAATTGTAAGTACAGTCAAAGTCATAAATATTATAAGTTCGGTGTCAAAATTATGTACAGCCCCTATGCTGCTGATAACAAGGTCTACGTTTACTTGTATTTGCCGCGATGGCCGTGTAGATATTAGTGCTTTTGACTGTACATATAACACTAATATATTACCAAGCTTTGTCTCTAAGGTTCGGACTTTATAAAACCGGGCATAAATAGACTGTAGTTACGATTGGTTTATAAGTGGAAGTACAGCCAGTGTCAAAAGTAAATACGAACTTCTGTAACATGTGTGTCGCTTAACAGTCGCGTAAGCGATGTCAAACAAGATTGCAAAATAATGCGATCAAGTGATCTGTTATTTTTGACGCTGACTGGTATACCTATACTAATAAATAATGTAATTCTCTTTAATATATATCTAATTTAAGATTTTACTATGATTTAAGTTTGGACGTTATTCAGCGTGGACTATTTTTCTTGTCAATGTGTTTCATGTTGTAGTCATTTTTGATGTCACCCATTTAGCCTTGAGGGCAGTGAACCAAATACTGTTCAAAAGTGACAAACCTTTCTCCTCAACTGTACTCATATTTTTGAGTTATATTCTATGATATATTAAAAAGATTGCATTATTTGCTTCTATGTTTGCTACCCATACTGAAGTTTTCACAAGATCCACTGCAAGCTGAACAAAGTACAAGATAACTTGTATCTATAAAGAGAAACTGTACTTGCCTTGCCTATAATGTAATAATTGTCATACAAAAATGCCCCATTAATCAATTTAACCATTCAATCACAAGGCTCCTCCAAAAATGCGTTTTCTCCGTTAAGGACTTATGTAAAACGATCTGTATTGTTACATTCAAAGCATAACTAACATAGAAAATAAGCATGTCCTGTTCTACGATCTATATGACTACTGTGTTCTGGCAAAAAGCCCTTCATCTGTGGCCCTGGCTAAGAGGCAAACGCTACTAACGTTTAGCTTTTCTATCACTCTAAATGTATGGCATGTCATTATCCTGCGTAGCGATAAACCTCGTGGTCAACTGTTATACATTATGCGTAGGGTTCGGAGTTTTCATAGCACGGTAAGATGAGAGCTGTGGAGTCGACATTAACATTAAAATTCAACTCTTACTCATACTCATTTGTTTATTTAACTCAAAAATGCTATTATGTTCGCCCTGAGCCCCTAAGTAAAGCTGCTAAGCTAAGTAATGAAAGATTACAATTATAAACAAAATAATTTTGTGTAAGTTATTGTTTATATTTATAATTAAAATTAAATTTGCAATTGAGTAAACGAATGAGTATGAGTATGGAGTGTCGACCTCGTCGACGAGATCGCGGGACCGCGGTGGACGTCTTTCGGCTGACATGATGATATGATGAGTAAGAGTTGATTTTTTATGTTAATGTCGATTCGACAGCTCTCTTTCGTCCTACCGTGCTATGAAAACTACGAACCCTGTATGAGCGATAAAAAAGATAAAAGTTACTGCATTTGCATCTTGCCTACGGCCACAGATTATATTGTTGTGCTATACCGAGGCCATCAACTAACTATCGTTGGATACAACCCGTGTTGTTCTACAGGCCCTCTTAGAAGAAGGCACGATCCTCGACGGCTCGGCCATCACCGTCGCGGTGGAGTCCCGCGCCGAGACCGCTGTCCTGGTCGGGGTGCCGTACGAGGCCGGCTCGGAGTACGTGAAGCAGCTGTTCTCGCAGTGCGGCGAGGTCGCCCACATACACGAGTTCAGCAAGACCAAGTACAAGATACGTGAGTATTTTTTAATACTATACAAGCGACTAATACTAGCCATAGGCATAGGGGGTATGGTGTTACGGCCACGAGCACAAGGGATGTCAGAAGTCTTATTCTACTTTGTCCTCTACACGTATTGTTTTTCATGTATAAAACCCATAAGTCCCATAACACATTTTAAATCTTTGTCCTCCAGGGGTAAGATAAAGAAGCAAACCCATTTTGTATGAAAAAAAAAAGTCACGCCTTCATTCCCAGATTAGGTAGGCAGAGCTACAAAATTACCAACAACTCTAAAAAAATGTTTATAATTCTGTTACCACATTTATACAATTCGGTTAAGACTAAGATAAATTGACCCATATTGATTCTCTTGCCGCCTATACTTAATCCAATCTGACCAATATTTCAACAGTGCGAGTGACCTTCCACGCCAAGGAGTCTGTCGAGAAGGCTCTCAAGCTGGATCGCGAGCTGCGCATCAACGGGTTCCTCGTGACCGTCTCCAAGTACCGCGACGAGGACGAGCAGAAGGCGCACTCTGCTAACGCTAACAAGGTCAGTGTTGTTCAATAGCAGTAATGGGTCATAGACAGAATTAGATCACCGTCTTTTCTTTGGACATACCCAAAGTTAAAGTTTTGAATTTGAGTTTGAAGTTTTGAATTTTCTGGTTGAACATACATCCGCATAAACGGCGTCAGGTCTACTTTAGGCATATCAAATAAAAACATCTTATATGTACGCAAGGCTTTAATTATTGACCACAGGAGAGACAACTTTTGTTTTTTTCAAATGTGTATGACCCTAATTTCTATCCCATCAAAAACATAAGTGTTAAAACAGGCCAAGTTCTCTTATGCAACCAGAACTACATATAAACTGTGCCAATAGAAATGGGCAAAGATTTAAACTCGACCAAACAAACCAATTTATCAATATTGGAGTGAAGCTCCATTCTTCCCCCATTCGGATTATGTTTTGTCCGCATACTCCCAACTTATCAGAGATATCAGGATCAAATTTAGCCCGCAAAACGACATCTAGCCATAGGTTTAGAAAAAAAAATTGAAAATCGGACATTCCACAGAGGAATACTCACCGATAATCTGTTCCCATAGACTTTCAATGGGAAAAATGGGAAATATCCCGAAATCTCTATTTTAAGCTAAGAGAGTGAGCGTTACTGGAATTTCTGAAATGATGGCAGCAAAACCGCTTCGCTCCATTCAGACTGGCCCGGGGACGGCAAGTGCACCTGGTTACTCGATAATCTTGTGCTTTTAAAGATCAAGTGAGGTTTTAGCAATGATTTATACACTTGATCTTTATTTTCCTACCGTTCGCAGAACAAGCGGCAGCACCCCCAACAGCAGCAGCAGCAGCAGAATCGCGGTCCGAACGCGAGCCCGAACGCTAACCCCAACGCCAACCCGAACGCCAACCGGCAGAACAACTACAGGGGGCGCGGCGCGTTCAACTCCCGCGGCAACTTTAGAGGTAACACCACACCACTTACATTCAGCCACTTGGCCCATCGTCGGCGAGGAAGTGATTAGCTATAGAGTATTTCCTCGCTCAACAAACTAACAAAAGGTATAGTTTTCGTGACAAGGGTACATACGCCGCGACGCGATAACCTTTTTTTTATTTTTTTATTTAAAAAGTTTTGTAAGTAGGCCCTGTAGGCACTTTTACAAGTCTGAGACTACCAGCGCTTCCAAAGAGACCACTGTTGAGAAGAAGCGCCGCAAGAAACTCAACAGTAAGCCGTTTTTTCCAAATAAATCACATTACAATACTAAACTTAACCTTTTCAACGCCATGTCAAATACAAAAGTCGTCACTCACACGCCGAGCCCGGTAGTAGCGATAAAACAAATATAACAGGCTGGGGATGGGATCGTATTTATCGATATTTTTATTATTTAGAAGCAGGACAAGTTGCAATCGGTTTCGTTTCCGTTTTATAAATAATTATTTAAATAAAATACAATAAACAATGTTCGTCGTACCGATTTAATGACTTTAAAAGAAACGGAACCTATTTTCTTTTAAATTGACCTGCTTCGTGTTTGGCAATTGGGCACAGAGGAAGTAAAGATTTTTCGAGAAATGGGCTAGATGACAGACAGCTGTCAGACGTCTATAGCATTTTACCAAGCTAAATGTGAAGAAGTGTCAACAAGACAGCCTTATATATATGGAGTTGTATGAAATAATTAACCTACTTATGACGTCACACGTTCCTTACTGTTAATTTAAGAAGTCTCCAAGATTTTCTTTCTATGTCAAATAACTTTTTATTGGTCAGTGTGAAATGATTTGTCTTTAGTTTAGATAATTGTAAAATATTGCAACAAAAGTATGAATTTACGGTCTTACCACAAAAAACTTAAACACTTCTAAGACACGCCTTAGACATGTCTAAATGACAGTTTTCTATAAATTGACTTACGTCCGAACCCTAAAGTCAAATAGAGAATTAAAAACCAACTTACTTACTATGAAAATTATGAATTTGTGACATGTTCGTTTATAAGTACCTATCGTTAAAGCAGTAACCTACCTATGTAGTTAAGTACGTATAATAATATACTTAGGTCGTAGGCAGGATTACTTCAATACCAACTAGGCTAAAGGCGTCGTCAAATTTATTCACATATAGGTACAATAATTAATACTACTTAAATTAAGAAAGTATAAAAACTCTAAATAGATAATTATAAACACGCAACTTATAATTATTGTAACAATATCGCTAGCTTTAATACAAACAGAATGGAAGTAACACTTACACTTTCTATGTTTATGTCAGGATCTTCTTCGAGTTCAAAATCATCAGGAAAAGGACTTTCTAAAATTCGTATTAACTCTTCACAATTCATGTTGTACTCGTATCTACGTTAAACACTAAACATTGCTATTACGTCATAAGCGGACGTATTTATCAGTCAATGGCGTAGGAATCTTGCGTTTTCCTTATTTAAAGTCAGAAGATAGGGACGCGTCTTGTTACTAAAATCAATATTTTATATATCGAGAGTTCCATTTTCAAATTATGTTTTTAAATGAATGTCTTGAAAATGGCGGCTGTATTATGGTGTAGTTTGAATGCATTTGAGTATTAATTATTAAAAAGTTTACATATTCTGTAAACTGACGAGTATTATTTTAGTTTTTAATATAAATATAAATGTTATATCATAGCTAGAATAAATGACGAATTCGATTCACCACCTCACTATCGACGGAATAAAGCGTCAATGGCGTAGGAAATCGACCTGAATTATACTGAATTAATGCTTTTTTGTAATGCATATATTTTTTAATAAAAATGCATTGATATAATAATTATTTATTATAAGCAGGAAGTTTATTTCTCTGAGTATAGTTTACGAAAAGAAATACCTTTAAACACTCTTTGAATAATCCAAAATTCGTTATTTTTGTCACTCGACCTATATGACGGATATATACGTCGATGGCGTTGAACCAGTGGTGCGGATATATCCGTCAATGGCGTTGAAAAGGTTAAGCTACACAATTTAAATGTCACAGGGCTGTACAGGTCCCAGTAGTAATAATAATTAAATATATCAAAATGTCGGATTAAAATAAATAATACGATTTCGGAGATGTAAACAGTCTCCAAATGTCAAATTAAAATAAAGAATTAAATATAATTAAAAAAAAAAACAAAACAAGGGAGATGTAGAAAGTCTCCACGGTCAATTTTGGAGATGTAAAGAGTCCCCAGATGTCAAATTAAAATTAAATACAATTATTTAAAAAAATGAAAAAAACACAAAAAATAAAATAAGGGAGATGTAAAGAGTCTCCAGATGTCATATTAAAATAACCTAGTTGGTAGTGACCCTGCCTACGAAGATAGTAGTCCTGGGTTCGAAACCCGAGTTTTTTTTTTCGAGTCATGGATGTTTTCTATGTATTTAAGACTACGCCGAGCGTCCAGTGGCGCCCTCATTTATATTATTGTGTTTACTAATAAACTAAAGCATTGTCTTGAAATAGAACCATGTATTATTGTTGTAAAAATGAATACACAATGTAGTACATAAGACAAAGTTTACCTTTAACCTACGCGTAGTCAACTTAACGGGAAAAGGTGGCCACTTTTTTCCGTTAAGTTACTCACTCATAGTCCAATAGTTATTAAGTTAAGTCATATACCCTATAAATTGTGTATTCATTTGTACAATAAAAATACATCCTTCGATTTCAAGACAATACTTTTGTTTATTAGTAAACTTACACAATAATAGTCAAGCGTCACGTAAATAAATAGACAAGCCGGAGCAATAAAAGGTGTATGGCGTGTGTCGGTTTTACGTTTTGTTTGTATACCTACTCTATGCATAGGAATTTTTGGTAAAGCCGGAAATAATCGGCTTGTACGAACGCCTCGCGACTGATAGTCATGAGGGCGCCACTGGACGCTCGGCGTAGTCTTAAGTATATAGTTCTCTATATAAGTATTTACATCGTTGTCTAGTACCCATAGTACAAGTATAGAGCTTAGTTCGGGGCTAGGTCAATTTGTGTGATATTGTCCCTTGATATTATTTATTTAATTTTTATACATTTATATTTGACACTGCCGGCGCAAACTCTCCATCCAACAAATCTTTTTTATATTTAATATAATTTGCTTGCATCTAACGTGTTGTTTCTCTTATGGAATCAAGAATAGGTATCAACAACAATCACTATCTTAAACACAACCAAATCATAGTTTTGTTGTTTTTGTTTTGTTTTAATTTGTAGTAACGAAAGCATTTTAAAAGCGCTGGTTGATTTCAATGTGTAAATGTAAGTCACTGAAAGTTAATTATTTATTGTTTAATAGGGTAACGGACTGACAGTTTAAATCGGCTGCAACTTTTTTTCTACTAACGATATCTTATAATGTTGATTTAAATGAGTACTTTCATAAGACTTCATAAGTTCGGTCGACGTAATACCATACTCTTAGTTTCCAATAGTATTATAATACTTAATAACACTTTAGCTCTTGCCCATTCTACAATTATAATAAAATATAAAATAAGTCCAGACATCGTAATCCAGGGGGCAAAATTTTATTACAGGTATCCATTATCAATGCTTTTGCATGTACTTGTGATCGCCCCCAGCATTGTATGTATTTTTTTGTAAATATTGTTCTGAATAGTATGAAGTTTACACAGCTTCTTAAATAAAAATGGTATGCCTCTATGACCTCCACGGAAAGTCATTTAGCCACCTGAAATGGATTTATATATCAGCCAAGACGAGACGTTTAACACCCGAAAATTTGAAACAAATCCAGTTCGTTGATTATAACAATAGATGTACAGTAAAGAAAAAAAAAATATGATGAGCACCTAATGTTTCAAAAATCGTTTTGAAAAATAGAGAGTTCTTTTTACAAATATATCTTTGAGTGATCACTAGTATACAGAACAAGAGTTCATATATAGGGATAGGGATATGAAGTTCCTTTATAGATAAACTCAATCATCGTTGAACATCGATGATTAAGTTTATCGATATAGGATCTCCCTACTAGTCATAAAAAATTTGTCCCCTGGATTCCTATGTCTGAAAATAACTAATCTGTTCTCCTGTCCGGTACCCTATTATTTTGTTACAATTTTTGACGTGTTATAATTTTAACCTTTTTATTATTTACTCATAAGTTTTGCCTTGATTTATTCATATCATTTTAATACATTACGGTGTTGTAACAGCTATGTTTGAAGGCGGACGCGGTCGTGGTGGGTTTCCAGCGCGCGGTGGCTTCCCTGCGCGCGGCGGGTACGCCCCGGTCAACAGCTATGCTATGCCAGGATTCATGGTAAGCCCTTTATAGGCTCACTCGTGAGACCGATAAACATGAGGGTTTTTAGTAGATATAGCGTTTACGTGGACAAAATAGGGTGGTCCAAAAAAAAATATTGTTTCTCCACTAAAATGAAAATAGGGTATACCTAGTTATATTGCAATTGAAGAGTTACAATTGTTTCGTATATTAGATTATGATTATAACAATGGATTCTGTGTTTCAGCAGTAGGCAAAGAATATTCATTCGAGTTCTGTTATCATTGCCAAAACTCGCAAACAAAAATACATCTAAGTAGTAGATGTTTTGGCAAACACTAAACTTGTAAGGTGTTCAGTAAATGACCACTTGACAAGTTCATATTTAACAAACAAGGAACAAATTATGGTAAAAAAAATATCTATTTAACATTTTCTTCATACTGTTTTGGACCACTCTAATAAACCATGTACATTATAGCACTCCTGTTTTAGTTTTGCCGCACCTACTTCAGAGGATTGTGAACGGACGCTTAATTCGAATAGCTGTCAGTAAAACCCATACCAAATCTAGCTCTCTGCGATAATGTTTCTCATCCCCCGATTTCAACGATTTTTGAATAAGTTGTAGTTGTTATGAACAATAAGTTTCGCACGTTTCAGTTTTATTCTGGAAAAAAACCCTCGGAAAGGAAAACGTAGAGACCTAGTTTTTCAAAATATCTACAACATATTAAAAAATCAGACGAGTTTTAAGGGAGAGGAACGTTATCACATTTTGTATGGAGTTTTTCACATTCATCTTCCTCTTAAGGCGTACAATATTTCTATTGAATTTCTATTCACCCCGTGTTACGGTACACTTTTATACGATTAGCTTAATTGCACTTTGGACCTTTGGCATGATAACTGTATAAACTATTAAAAGTTTCCAGGTCAAACACTTAATCGCTGGTTAAAACCTGATCCGTAGATAATTGCAGATCACGTTTACAAATTCACGTCTCACGGATCTTATATTATAATATTATCAAACACCGCTTGTACGTTCGTTAGGCACGCCCATCATTTAATTGACTTGTTCTACATGCTTTTTATTTTGCTTTTGACACACTTCCATGGGTACAGTCTGCTACACAGAGCTTGTAATTTGACTTTTAATATTAAATCATGAATAAAGAAGTAGTATTGTATGTTAGTATCCTCTATTTCACCTTCTCTGAGTAGTCGACTGTACATCGCAGCATTTTATTTGTGTTTACTGTACTACCAGTTCCTTAATAGCTCGAGTGGCTAATATACTGTTACTTGAGAGTTGTATTAAGTAGCTGGAAAGACTTTATTTTCGACACATTCAGCGGCCGTCATCGTATTTTTCTATGAACGTTACGCACAACTACAGTTGCTGTGTTTTTGTTGAACTGTAAATATTTAACGTTTTCAATCTCTTCTCAAATACATGGCATTATTGATAGGATATTCTAAAATGATATCAGTGGCAGATATTAGTTTTGTGACTTTTCTGAGACACTACATCTGTATAAACCTTATGACGATGTCCAGTAACTGATTAATCATTACAATATTACTACCAAATGTATAATATTTAACATGATTTTATTTTTCTTTGTAAATAATGCTCGCTTAATCTTGCACCCAATCTAATTTCCGTATAGTACATTTCAACTAGTTGCAAAGCAATGATAGCCTAGAATTCAGAGCTAAATTCACAGCTGTGTGGAATAGTGTGGATCTATCTGTCAATAAACCTATCCAACAAGGTTCTACTGCGTTTAGAGTGATTTGGTGAGTTCTCGGTATTTTGACGATGCTATCTATGATCATGGTCCAGACAGAACCAGTTATCCTTTGATCTTGGCATGACGGTTGTGCACATACCGGGAGCTCGCGAAATGATTTTAATCGTGGTATGAACCCCCTTTTTCTACCTTTAGGGCAGATTTGACCAAACGAGAGATAATTTTATTCCTAGAATTAGTACCAATGTCACCAAATGATGTCAACTACTTAACAGACGATTAGAGCGTTAACATCTGTCAAAATGTAAGAAGTAACAGTTGGCTAACATTAATTAAATTTAACATTTTTTGGTAATTCTAAGAAGATATTTGGGAATAGTTACTATACCACCGTCTTGCGTGGAATAACCAAGTTATCCCAAGAATAATTTAAAACCGTCCACGTCTTTTTTTGTGCTGTCTTATTAAATCGACACGCAATTTCTAATGACAGTTATTTTCCAGCCCTTTAAAAGTAAGTTGATAATGACATGATCACATGACTGAAGCATTGACATCATTCCGTTTTGTACAGTCAAGGAATTCAATTGTTGAGCCATTAAAGACATTACGATAAAATTAATGATTAACGTCATGCGACAGGGTTCCATATTAAGAGTCCTTGACTGGTACAGGCATATTATTTTTTCATCATTCACTCTAATAGTCGAGTAGTAATTCAAAGTGTAGCTATACCTTAGATTGTGTCGAAACACGACTACTGAGTCGAGAATAAAATTGTGGAATAGAACCCTAGTTTAGTTATTCACGCATTAATTCGAATTTGGTCGAATCCACCCTTAGTGTCATTATTACCACAAAATAAGGGTTATTCCCACCTGTTACCACCAATTTGTTACCACTGGTCAACAGCTGGGATTTATTTTTCCCATTTGTTACCACTTAAATATTTGGTGATAAGTTGATAACTACTGGGGAAAAAAAAACCCAGTAGTTAGTGGTAACAGCTGGGAATTTTTATTCCCAGTAGTTACCAGTGGTAACAGGTGCAAATTGGTGGTTGGTGGGAATAACCTAAAAATTAGTAGCAATAAGTAACGATATTTATTTTTGTTTCCTTTAACATACGTTATTAACATTTCAACAAAAACACCTACAATTGTAGTGAACGATCAAATGACATCGTATTTTGTTGCATAAATTCGTATTTATCTTGCTTTCTTCATGGTGCTCATACACATATGTAGCTGGAGTAAAAGGCGCGGGCATACTTGTGCGAGCAATAAAAAATACACAAGTTGACTGCTATCTTCCTCTATATTTTTAAGTTAGAAAAAGACAGCAAAATTGTCCTTGCTCTAGGAATGAAGTTAAAAGACAGCAATCAACTACTGCAATTATTGTTGCCAATAATGGTCATCGCCAGGGGTCACAGTTTTGGTGCCGATGACGTCATAATGACGAAATATTACACGCAGGGTGCTCTGCTATCATTTAGCAACTGTTTAAGTATTATAAATAAATAATATCAAATAAAACGCGGTCAAATCACTAGTATTAAATACAGCTTAATCGCAATCAAAATACGGATCACGGCAGCAAAATTATTTATACCATTTATAACTAAAAGTGCCAAATTGAGTTAAATTTCTTTTTAAAGTTCAACGCCAGAATAGTATTTATGACTCTTAAATAATACTATTTTTTATCACAAAATAGACACGGTTTTTGAATGATAATGTTACTCGATGATTATTGCTACTATCCACCTTGATGTCAGTATTGATGAACTCAGAAAGTTTAATAACGGTTGATGAGGAATTTGTTCGGCGACACTCGAACCAAATTTCAACCTTTCATTTGTAATAATCCTGTATGCAAATTGACGTCATCGTCACCAAAAGTGGGACCTCTGCTCATCACACACCATAACGCCGCGGCACCAGATCATCAACGGCTTTGCTCAAATTGAAACATTCAAAAGTGAGCTTTGACTCGTACGTTAAAATAAAAACAATTGCCGGGGTGCAGGCCTCACGCGTCCACTCAAAAATGTATCGTGTTAACACATTATAACACAAAGCTTACTTTTTTATGTATCACTTGGAGCTAAGGCGGTGCTGATCTGATGCCAGGGCGCTGTAATGTGCGATGACTGCCGATGACCACCATAATTCATGCTCAACTGCCGCACTCAGACACGTCAATTAAATTTAATGATTGATTAAAGTGGCTGTGGTCACTTCCTTTGCTATAGCAATAGAATGCGATAGCAATAAACAAGCATTAAATTTAATTGGAGTCTAAGTGCGGCAGTAAGATTCATATGCACGTTGCTCGAGTCGCTGGACGCTCACATGTTTACACCGTTGTTTACATGATGCATATAACCTGCGCAAGTGCCTCGATATGCGCCAGCTACTTGCACCGTGAACAAGCACCTTCGTTGGTTTCTCGATGGATACTTAAAGCTCACTGCGAAAGCAAGATACAAACGTACTTGACAAACTACGACGTATAATAGGACCTCTATTCTACTGGGCAAAACTATATTAACTTTGACGTGTTAGGGTCTCCTCGACGACGAAGCTCGGCTCGGCTAGACTCGATTCGGCGTCGCGAACGGAACGACGTCGTTTTCGCTCTTATTGCATGGACATACAACATTTTCTTACGGGCTCAAGCCAATTCCGCGTCGATAGGTCTGGGAGACCCTTATCGTATTGTTTTTAACCCGGCGGCATTTAGTGTCAAGTTAGCAAGAGCTACGTTGCTTACGTTGATAATACGATGCCACGACAAAAGGAATACTGTTTTGCTTAGTAGGTAGGATAGAGGCCCTGTAGTATGTTGGCGAACGCTTATTTCTTCTTAATAATGGGAGTTTTATAAATTACCTTAACAATATATTATGCTCTTTGTGTTACCATTTTTTTTTATAACCGCTTCATCAGTCACACTGTATTTTTTTGCAACAATTTCAACAAATGCTTTTTCTATCTCATTTTATTTTTGCATGCTCATTATATCAATAAGTTTTTACGAAACGAGTGCATAGAAAGATGTGCAAAGAAATGCAGTAAGTTTGTGTGCATCTAATAATCTATATATTCATTGTGAATGAATTTATAGTTTAATTGAATATATACAAATACTATGAATGTTAAATAAAACTATAGGCCTGCAGTTCTCTTTGCCGTTAATATGTTCTGTGCATTCTTTTCAGAGATTCGCGTTTTAGAAACTACATGAGAGCAGGTAACCTTTCCTGCACATCTAGGAAGCACCGGCAAAATAACCACGCAATTTCGACAAGGACATAACTATTATCGTACTCTGGAGATTCTGGAGTTTTTACATTTGGATAGATTCAGTTACTTTAGGTTCTAATTTGATATGTTTTGTATACTCATAGCCATTTTTCTTGTTTATCCTAAGTAGCCAAATCTATCTTCTGTTTGAATACTCGGAACAGAAATGAGATCACAGATATCAAAGACTGGACGTTGGTTGTGTATTAGTTGGAAACCATAATAAAAAATATATAAATCGGCCATCTCATATTTTTAGCATGCCTGGCTTTTAGCGTTTTCCGGATTAGAATAACGTCTATATAGAGAAAAAACTCACTAAGTACATATAACTTACTAATAACGTATTGAGTTTTTCATCTATATAGTTATATAAATAGTTATCTCCTTAAATAAATCACTTGGTTCTTATGCCGCTGCTTTATGGGATCTGGTTTCTGGTGAATTATATAAAGGCATACTCTATGGGGTCATAGGGCCTAAGTCATACTAAACCTAACTGTAATCATTTCTACGATGTAGTGATATTTGTATCAGTCTAGTTTTGGCAAGTCGGTCATCGCTATAATGTTCTTGAATAAGTTGTTTCGCACCAAAACTCTAGAAACTAAGTAATCAGTATATGAACCTGTTTAGTTTAACTAACTATCACCCCTTAGCGTACAAGTCAAATTCCATTTATCATTCCATTTTACTTTTTGTACAGTCACCGACTACGTCATGTGACACCATTGAACCTTGTCATGAGAAAAATATCACTATAAATAAAGTGTGATAAAAATAATGGTTCACTTTCTGCGACATCATTTTATAGCCCAATCTAGTTGTTGACTGTACCCTTTTAAAAAGATTTATGAAAAAAAGTTGATCATTTGCATAAAGAAAAACCACTCATTGATTGCATCGAAAATTCTTTAGTTTATTAGAATACACAATAGCAATGTGAGACTGGACTTACTATACTACAAACAGCCACTTTTTGTCAGTTTGACTTGATCTACCATCAAGGCAATAAAGTTCAATTTAATTTATTCGAAAATGGTATTTTAGTTTATGAAGATAGAAAAACAAATTGTATTTCTATTGCAATACAGTTTTAATTAAATTGCCTTGGCTATGTACGTACATCTTATTACACACTGGGCTTTACGAGGTTGAATAATTAAAACCAGACTCTTATTATCAGGGAGCGAAACTTTGATGCCGGTGACGTCATTATGACGCAAATTGACATATAGGGTGTTTTTATAAAATATACATGACATATTAAAATAGTGACATAGATGATATCAGAAAAGTTCTTATTTTGCAATTGTTTCCAAGGTATATTTGAAGCTATCATGAAATTTGTTAATTCCATATTAAAATCATGTTGTGTCATTTTTGATCCTTCTCGTTCAATGTGCTTTTTGGTTTTTAAACGTGTTTCTATATTACTTGCTTTAGCTGTTAAATTTTGCTGACAGCAGGAGCAAAATATTTTTTCATCTTTAACAACCAAATAAGGATACGTCTTCAAATACGGATGCATAGATTCCATGGCGACTATGGTCAAGCGATGCCTGTAATGTGCTAGTTATAACAATTCGCAGTTCTTAAATTCACGAATAAAAATACTATTTAAACGGATATACATTATTATTGTCTCCGACAATTTTCTGATTAATATGACAAAGACAATTAGGTGTCACTTTTTATAAGTACTGGCCGTCTCAAGTGTCAATAAAATATCCGTAAACTAAAGAGGCCAATAAGTTGTTAGTGATTAACTATAATGTAGATAAAAACACTCTGTATGAAGCTTGACGTCATACGGCTGTCACCGGCATCAAAGTTTCGCTCCCTGCTTATTATACTTTTCCCCTTTCAATACGATAACAATAGGGGTAAAGAATAGGATAAATGCCAGGCGGTTTCACAACAGCAATCAATAGAATTAACAAGACTAATATCGTCTGAGATTTGAGTGCCGTATTTCTTAGATAAGCTATGCCGTATCTTTAGTCCGGCTCGGCTTTGAATGCGACATTTGAACAACAGAGGGCCCTGCTAAGATGCACTACGCTATTTCTATTCGTTTTCTGGAGTTTCTTGCGCCGCTGCTCCGCAATGATGGTATTTTCAGAAGCACTGGTAGATTCACTCTATATTACCGACGTGTAAAGGATGTGTGTAATTTTTAAAGCAATCGCGTCGCTATTAGATGACGAGATACGAAAAGTCACGTGATCTATTGACGCGATTGGTTTGAAACGAAATGAATAGAAACGCTAGTTATCGTAGTGCATCTTAGCAGGGCCCGCAGGGCCCAGATAATTTGGGAAATTTTCATGGACATATAACAAGAATAATTTCAAAATGACTGATTTAAGTCATTAACTTCATCCGTATTAGCTTTTGTGATTATATTAATATAAATCGAAGGCTGTGCTGGCAACGTTTTCGATTTTATTCAAAATTCACTTCTATAATATCAAGGACTGAAACTATTATATTCTGCCAGCTCAGCTTTTCTAACAGCCCTCTAAATAATATGTTTTCTCTGTCTGAATCATGTTTTTCCCCACAGCAAGGCGGATTCATGAACGATGGGCAGCGGGCGAACAAACGGCCCAGGCAGATTTAATCAACTCGTATAAGAAAAAAAATAGTCGTACGTCGCGTCATATTTGTCAAATGTCAGTTGTCCGTGTGTGTGAACGTCTAATAGACTCCAGTGACATGATTACAACAGTATCATAAATCTAGCCAATTGTATTTACATAAATAAGTGCATGAATAAAATAATAGGAAGTAAGTTATTGTCTTTTGCAGGTAATAAATACTATTACTAACTGGTTGTGCGTTTTATTTATTTGTTAACCTTTGTTTTATTGTGGTCAGATTTTTGTGTACAGTCAGCGTCATATAGTTGGTAGCATCCAAAGTAGCCAAATAGTTCGTTACACGCCCTTGTTACTACGGCAATAATGACGTGTAACGTACTATTTGGCTACTTTGGATGCTACCAACTATATGATGCTGACTGTACAGTTAGAGATAGTTGGTAGGTCCTTCGGGATTGTACTTTTCTCACACTCGCTCTCATATACTCTTACAAAGAGCGAGTGAGAGAAAAGTACAAACCCGAAGCACCTTTCTCACAGACTACCACTGGGCCTCTATTCCCGACGTTAAAAAACATCGTCTTTGACCTGTTACGGTATTGTTTTGACGTCAGTCGCCATTACTGTCAAGTAAATAAGAGCTATCGAAACGGTGACAATACGATACCAGGTTAAAGATGATATGGTTTTTACCAGACTGCGCGACGCAAAGAGAGTAATTTGTTTATCAGGTTATATAAGTATGTATGTTTGTTCCTTTGCGTCGCTCTTGAAACTAAACGCGTGAGTCGATTTTGATCATGGTTATATCAATTGATTTGTCTTAATCTTGTGGCCGACTGCCCCACAGCACTACTAAACCGCACTACTGCCCAAAACTAGTATCATAATTTATGATTCGGAAATATGAGGTAGGTTTGGGTTATATGTTAAGTTATGTTAGTTGTTCACCACTCAGAAAAAGGAGCTGCGGTAGCGGAGCTCCGTCGACTCCGTTAAATTAGAATAAGAAATAGAAATCATTGGTCAGTAGTGCCGTGGGATCTTGTGTGTCACTAAAGAATGACAGTAATCAAAATTCAATATGGCGGCAACCAAACGCGTCACATAAATGGCGACCCCATTTTTGACAGCTAATAAACATTTTTATGAAATCTAGCTTTAGGCACTGGTCCCACCGCCGGCTACAGGCTATAAGCTAGTAGAACTATAAACTACAAAAGAGTTGGCGAGCGGCGAGAAGCGAGTAAAGTTTTGATAGTTTTGACGCTCGGCTATATAAAGCGAGTACCGCTGAGCTAGTTTTATAGTCGATAGCTTTTATCGCTGCGGTCAACTAGTAAACAGCGGTCCCACCGCCAGATATCGGCGAGCTCGGCGAGCAACTAGTAAACTTCTGTACTAGAAACAGTTGACAATCGGCGGGAGGCTAGTAAACATTCTATGGATTTATAGCTTACTCGCCGGGCGTTGGGAGAGTGTTCTCGCCGGCAGTGTGAACAGCGAGCGATGAACTATAAATATATATCTCTCTCTTTTATTTACACGGAAGCGATTATCTTTTGTTCGTTTCTTGGGCTAGAAAAAAGTCGATAGTTCATATCTCACTCGCCGGCGGTGGGACCAGTGCCAGAAGCATAGCGATCAAATACCTCGACTTTCTTTTAAAAAAAACCGCGTACGAATCTGTATTTCCGTTAACACACGATCTCACCGGTAACATTAGCGAAGCGTCACTACCGAGGTCCTAGCCAAGTTGCGGGAACCTAACCAGCGTTTTTTGACTTCAAAAAAAACCAATAGAATCGCTAGTTAGCGTAATGCCTCTTGGCTAGGGTCTCGGTAAAGTGACGCTTCGTTAATGTTCGTTTTGGATCCTTGGTTCGGAGCGGAGCGAGTTGCAGTCTGAAGAAGTTTGTGATGTAGATTCCGGTTCCAAAAATAGCAGCAATGGTGCAAATCACGATAAAGGATTAAAATAATGGCGACGGTACCAATGTTGAACACTTAGCTGAAAGGCACCAATAATGGACACTTAATTCAAAGACCATAAGGTTATAAATTGATGTACTTAAAATAAATGAATAACCCTAATCTTTTATACCATAAGAATCAAGTGGGTTTAGGTATCCTTGTTTCACCGACACTTTCATAGAACGTTTTTTATTATAAATTTCTGCTATAACGGTGGCGATTTCAGGTTATTGTAATAGGTAGTTACAAGATTAACCTAAGCTACTTAAGATACCCTGAAATCGACGGGTTCACTAGAAAATTGCTCGAAAATTCTGTCTAGTGACATGCTTCAGTGAACAGGGGGATACAAATCAAGTGTCCTTGTTCATTACTCTTTCCCTCACTCTAAAGGTGAAATTGTCCGTCTTTGACGTAATCTTTCTTAATCTTTCGTAATCTTTGCGAATGAAGGGTAGAAGTACCGGTTCTGGCCATCTTAACACCGATTTGGCCAAATTAAATTTTAATAAATATCCAAAGAATTATATGAAACTAGATGAAAACCCGGCTCCTCTTGGTAAAATGTAGGCTCATATTAAATTCACAGCTAACCTATGTATCGATATTTCACCAGTAGATATTTCTCCTAAATAACTAGCATGTAGAGGCTATTTGCAACGTCAAAAGATGGTGGATGTGTAATTTAGACATTCGTTTTATTCATTCCATTCGTGCCAGCTTTAGTGAATATACCTGTACCTACATGTTATCGTCATTTGCTGTCATACAGAGCATTGTTTGTAGGTACACCCTGTTCAGACTTACTTGTCTTATATGGTAAACAGCTTTGTAACCTCAAAATGAACCGTTTTTTTTGCCCAAACAGCTTTGTTATCGTAAATAAAGTAAACTGAGAAAACATTTTGGACATCACTTGGCCCGTGATTGCTTTATTTCATTTAAAATAGCTGTTTCATACAAAACCGTTGCATTTTGAGGTTAGAACGTTTAATACTTAAGACAAGTAAGGCTGAACAGGGTTTAAATGTTATGTATGTGAATTTGGGGCAAAATTGTCTTCATTTAGCGTGTATTTAGGAGAGTCCCAGTGCCTCGTCATAAGAGTGGCATCACGATATTTTGACAAAATGTGAGCGCAGCACATTCCTGGTTTGTAACCCGATGCATTTGTCGGTGCACTCGGTTGTTATTGTTTTGAAAGTCGATATGTTTCTTGCTGTATAAATAATTGCGCTTCGCATCTTGTGTCGTATACTGTGAAGTATTTTATGTTCTTTGATTTCATGGCATGAAACGATGTCTTGATGAGAAAGTGTTCATTGCATCCTTTTTGAGGTTGACTGCTAGGTACTATTCCGATGTAAGACGATTTGTTGAGTGGCATGCGCCAGATATCAACTCTCACAGAACATTCAAGCAACAGTCGAGCAACAACCACAACAACAAGCGGTTTTATACTTACACTGATTATTTGATTTTAAACAATGAATTCTGGCATTTTTTTAAACAGCTAAAATATTGACGACGCGCTGGCCTAGTTGGTAGTGACCCTGCTTCCGAAGCTAGCAGTCCTGGGTTCAAATCCCGGTAAGGGCAGATATTTGTGTGATGAGCGCGAATATTTGTTCCTGAGTTATGGGTGTTTTCTATGTATTTAAGTATATATTTTCTCTATATAAGTATTTATATCGTTGTCTAGTACCCATAGTACAAGCCTAGAGCTTAGTTTGGGACTAGGTCAATTGGTGTGACATTGTCCCCAGATATTTATTTATTATTATTATTATTTTATATATTTTTAAAACTAGGGTCCTGGACATGGCACCAGTTATTCGCCATTTTTTTTGTCCTACCATCGCCTAACACCCTGTATATTTAAAATGTAATTAGTTAAAACATCATTTCTTACTTAATATAACCGCAAATACCTAGTTCACCAGAGAACAAACCTATGGGCACTTGCAAACAAGATAATGTACCTATAGTCCAAAGAAACTTAGGCACTTTGGCTCATATAATATTGTGACGACTTTTTTTCTCCGAAGTGTAAGGCCCAAAAAGTTAATAGGTATATTACGCGAAAAAGAGAAAAGACATCAAGTTGTCAAATTTTACAGTTTTGGAAAAAATATCAAAAACCTTTAAATCGGTATGTGTATTAAAATTTAGGCTAGTCAATATATTACATTATTGAATGAAAAATAAAATTCATAACAAAACGAGTATTGTCTTTTGCATTATCCAACTTAGTCTTAAATAAGCAGCCCTCGGTGCGCGAGTCCGACTCGCACTTTACCGTCTTTTTATATAAAGTTTAGAAGATTTTAAGTGGCCTGTATCTCAGGAACCAATCAAGACTAAATTAAACATCTTAGCTTAGATACCCATCACTAGATACATCAAACCATATTAAACTGTCAGTTTTGACGCATCTCGAGACGAGCATTACAGGCGAGATCAGTTTATCAATTCGGACCCTAAACTCAGATTACTCTAAGACGATGATTGATGACGTATTTCGTATCACTTACAACTCGGAAGCGATCTGTTTAAAAATAGGCGTCGCTAGGTTTGTGCCGATGTAGTATTTGGGTCTATATTGGAATCCATAATATCGTTTCTCCTAATCGTCATTTGTCCTAATTCATCGTTTGTCCTAAAAGTCATTTCCGCCCGATGTTTAAAGCTTGTTAGTGTTAATATAACACGACTCTAACCTAACCTAACCGCTAATATTTTTGGAAACCTTAAAAAGTCGTCTGACTCAGCTGCAAACCAGTTTAGGCCAAACGATAAATTGTAGTAATAGTGTATTTAAGAAATAACAGTAATAAGTGTTTAAATGAGCTGTCATAATCATCATAGAATAATCTGAACAGTCGTGGAAGATTCCCTTAAAGTTTGTTATAAGTATGCTTCCATTAAGATATTATTCAAATTCGCAACTCTAAAATTAGATACTTACACTTTTCGAGTTTAATATTTCATAAAAAATATACTAACATGTTACCTACGTAATGTTTTTTAAGAGCTATCTATGATACCGCTGTAATGTTATAGTAATATAGTTAATGTAAGGAAAACTTTGCTTTACATTGTACCTCCTGTACTCGAAAAACTTTTTATTTCACGTTATTATTTTAAACTATCCGCGTAATTAAAATTTACAACTATACTAAATTACAGCGTTGTGGTTGCCAAGACTCTCTATGTTATACCGCGGACGGACGGACATGAATGGAGCTCGCTTACCTTTTCAACATAACAGAATAACCAATCGTTCATATAAGATTTCTAAATGACCAATAAGCCACATTAACGTTAGCGGTCTGCGCGAACGCACGCATCATGTTGAAACCGCTTCTCTTTTGTTTACTTTTCGTATCAGTTAACACTCATCCAAAAAGGAATTTGTTTCAAAATCTTCAACAGATGCATCGGGAAGTTGTAAACAGCATATATACAGTTTACGATCCGTCGTCTATGTCGGTTGCGTGGCCTACGATCAGGAACGGCATACATGTTACGTTAACTGATGACTGTTTTGAAGATTTGACGTTGTTTTTTAAGGACCTCCGTAAAGGGCGAGCATGGGCCACAATAGGTAAGTGTTTAATTAAAAAAAAACTGTTGTCTGTGGCGCTACAGGTGTCAAGTGTCATGTTTTAATTTTTTTAAAGTTAATAATTGTGTAATAGAAATAGAAATTGGTACAATTCAGCCAATAAGTAGAATTAAAACCGATGATTAAATCGCGTAATTAGCTGTCAAAAAAAACATACTAATTTAGTTCCGCGCCAAAACGTTTCTCACCCCTTAAATTAAGTCAAATTATCACGATTTTGAATATGTTGTAGTTATTATGAAAAACTACGCCTGTACGTTTCCTTTTTTTATTTATAATTTGTTTTTGCCAAGTTTTTTTTTTTGGAAAGTATGGCGAACGGACGTGATTTATCATAGATAATATCTACAAGATATTCAAAAATCGTAAAAATCAGTCTAGGTTTAAAAGGATAGAAAGTTTATCGCATTTTGGATGGAGGTTTTTAGCTTCACAATCCTCTTTTATGTTGTGGATATCATGAAAAACGACTGTACGTTTTCCTTTCCAAGAAAATATTTCTTAGAACAAAACAAATTTAAAAAACAAAAAGCTGAAACATATAAACCTAGGTCTTTATAATAACTACAACATAATTAAAAAATCGTGAAGTTCGGACTCGATTTTAGGGGGTGAGAACGTTTTCGCGCGGAGCAAAATTTGGTATGGATTTTTTTGATAGCTATGCTATTTTAGCGGCTGTTCACAATTCTCTTAAGTGGCCGTACGAATTTTCATTGTCAACTTGTCAAAGGAAGCCTAGTTGGTAGTGACCTTGCCTAGTAAAAAAAAAAATAAGTATTCAAGTGATGAGCGCGAATATTTATTTTGCGTCTTTGATAATTGTATGTATTTATTTCTGTGCAGTACAAGGCTAGAGCTTAGTTTGACCTAGGTCAATTGTTGTGACATTGTCCCCTGACATATATTCATTTATCACCTGGTGAAGAACTAAGCTGAAGGTTTGTACGATCAACCAACTTGATTCTAACTTAGGCCACTATGGAACCATGTCAGCGTAACGCAATAAGTCAAATCGTATAAAGTCTTACAATTTGATTGACTAGCATTGCATTCCATCTAAGTCCAAGTTGGCAACGCATTTGCAGCATTCAGATTACCATCGTAAGCTTGCGGTATCTTGAGATTTGTCTATTTGGAGTCGAAACATATGTGCTGGTTTGCTTTCTACGTACATACCATAAACATAATTTATCATTTATTATTGACAATGAGAAGGCACACGAGCTCTCAGACCACCTGATGGTGAGTGGGATCTGAGACCTATAGACATTTCAATTCTCAAGACTACAATCTCAAGACTGCAATCTCAAGACTAAATGTGTCACCAACGCTGAGGACTAAGATGGGATACTTCTACACTAGTAATTTCACCGCGTTTTTTTATCAGCATTCCGGACCACAGCAATGCGAACACTGCTGCTGGGCAATTTCCTCTATAAAGACGATTATCGTCTAGATTTAGGTTCCGTACCAAAATGGTACAAAAGGAACCCTTACGGTGAGACTTCGTTGTCTGTCTGTCTTTCTGTATGTCACAACAGGTTTTCTTAGCAACTACAAATGCTATCGACTTGAAATTTGGAATAGTTGTACTTGTACCGCGTCTATTTTAAGTAGAAAAATATGAAATTAATTTTATAAATAATTTAAAAGAGGTCTAGAATGGGGGGGGGGTTGAAAAATTAAAGTGGTTTGATTATAGCAAACAGGTTGTCATATGAAAAGGCTTGATCTGCACATTTAAAATCTTTTTGATTTATTGCCAAAAAAATACAAAAAATTACCGTCTCCCAATCCTTTGAGAGAGGTAATCCCCGGTTCGTTTTACAGGTCGAAACTCTGCAATTCGTTTCTTGCAATATTCAAATAAAACAAATAAATAATATCAATGGATCTCACACAAACTTACCTAATCCCAAACTAAGCTCTAGGCTTGTTTGTACAGTCGAGATCAAAGATGTATGTATACACTTTTGCACCTTATTTCATGACACAGCGATAAACATACGTATATAGAGAAATAAATACTTAAATACCTACTAAGAAAACATTCAAGACTCATAAACGAATACCCGTGCTCATCACACGCATATTTGCCCATACAGGGAATCGTTCACTACCCACTAGGCAATCCCGTCGTGGAAATAGTAAGTTTGTTACAATGAAAATCATTACACGCCCCTATTCTGTGGCACCAACGGGGTTAGACAAGTAGCCATCGAATACGAACGCTGGCGTTTGGTGACAATCTATCACTCACAAAAATGTATGGAATTGACGTAAGTCACGTGATATATCATTCGTTACAACTGCCACGCTGTAATGTGACCACTATCACTCGCGCTAATCGAATAGTGATACTTTTGACGTTTGGTCCGTCGTTACGCGGTACTATTTTGACAGGTTGAATTCAACACGAGCACTATCACGATATAAACGTCGGTATCTAAGGGGAGCTTGGCTAGCTTTTTCCTTTTTGACAACGCTAAGCGATAGGTGATCACCGGACGCTAGCGTTTTTATTCGATGGCAACTTGTCTAGACCCACTGGTATAATACCAGCTACGAGTAACTAGTCTTTATTCATCGACGGACCTGACGGTGAGTTGTTTTAGAGTACATTACGGGTGAACTGTAGCGAGCGTGCGTGGCGAAAGTATATTTGCAAATCAGATTGGTTTTTTGTTGGTGATTTATCGGCGTATGACGGCATATACTGTCTGTTTGGGTGGTTGAACTTGAAATGTGTCGAGCGAGTGGTTGAATCACTTGTTTTTAACAAATGCTTATCCAGAACTTGTAAATATTGCGGCCTAGTCATCGACGTAAGTAAATTAAGCGGTCCTATAATAATATCTTTATCTTAAAGTTAAATGTAATTAACCATGCGTTAAGCGTAGTTGGTAATGAGGCCTAAGTTAGAGGTCTGGATTTGATTCCCGGAATAGGAAAATATTGGTGTGATAAGCGCGAGTGTTTGTTCCTGAGTTTTTGATGATTTTTATGTATTTAACTATGTCTATTTCTATATGTTTGTGTGTTTATAGTTGTCTAGTATCCATAGTACAAGCCTATATACCTAGATTATAGTTTGGTTTGGGATTACATCAATGTGCAAGATTTTCCCTTGATATTTTTATATTTTAAATTATTAAATATACATAGATGATACTATTGATATATATTAAGTGGCTTTACAAACGATAATCCTAAGTATAAAGAACTTATTCGGGAATAGTTAGTATACCACCGTTTCGCGTAGAATAACAGAGTAATTCCAAGAATAATTTAATAGCATCCACATGTTGTTTTGTCCTTAGGATACATTTTCTAATGACAGTTTTTTTATTCCTATATAATACCTACTATAAAAATAAGTTGAGATGTTTGAGGGTTTGAATCATTCCGTTGTACGGTAATGTTAGTTTCCCGGGGATTTTAAGTTTAGCTACACCACCGCTCGATTACTCGAGAATAAAATTGTAGAATAGAGACATCTACAAAAGGCAAACGACAAGTGTCCATCGAATACGAACGCTAGCGTTTGGTGATCACCTGTCACTTACAAAAATGTTTGGAATTGACGTAAGTCACGTGATGTATCATTCGTTACAACTGACACGCTGTAATGTGATCGCTATCACTCGCGCTAATCGAATAGTGATAGTTTTAGACATTTTGTCCGTCGTTACGCGGTACGGTTTTGACTATTATCACGATATGAACGTCGGTATCTAAGGGCAACTTGGCTAGCTTTTTTATTTTTGACAACACAGCGATAGGTGATCACCAAACGCTAGCGTTTGTATTCGATGGCAACTTGTCTAGCCCCACTGACTCACTGACTTATATGGGTTACCTTTGTTTCGTCAAAAAAAAATTGTTCAAATGTATCATTTGCCAAACCGCTTTGTTTTCTGTAACTAAATATGAGTAAATTAGTAAATATTTCACGATTTTATAAAAACTAACCTAACCTAACCTATAGGGTTCTGCACGATGGTACTGAAATAAATTCTGAAAATAATATATAACATTGGTTTGGCAAATGAAAAATTTGGGAAATGATACATTTCACCAAAAATATTTTGACGAAACGGCAGGCTCCCGACTTATATATCAACGCACAGCCGAAACTACTGTACCTAGCAACTTGAAATTTTGTGAAGGGGTTCCTTTCATGATGTAAGTGACTAAGAAAGGATTTTTGGAAGTTCACCCCCTGAGGGGTCAAAATATGTGGAGTAGCGGGAAACTAAATCTCTATTCCCTATCTAACAAAGTTCATTTTCTTACGAAGAACCAGCCATCTAATTCAGCGACATTAGAAAAAATATCATGCGATTACACAAGCATTGTAACCACCGTTGCGTCTTTAATACGAGGGTGCTGTGGCTATTAGAATGACGTGTTCACCGAGCGAGAGTTGCCGTGTTGATAATCAGAATAAATAGTGAAAATGTTGGACACGCTATGGCGGCGAATGGTTAGATTGATCTGTTGTTTGATTTAAATATACACTCAAAGACTAGGTATATACTACACTCAGGAGCAAAAATACCGGGTGAGAGTGCGTTTTTCATACAAACGAGACTAATTCGAAGCCTTGGTTCCTCGCCAGGGGTTGTTTTGAGTGAGGTTTAATGGTGGATAGTCCAAGGTTCAATAGAGGAGGTCAAAAGTTCTTAAGTTACCTAACTGATCGCACAATCAGTTTACACCACAGCGGGTGAATTTGGGATTTCCTTAAATTTTATTGCCATTTTAGATGTTTTTCTGAACTGGCACTATTCCGGCGTTAACCGCAGATTCATTCAGTTGGGTATCCTAGGCACTCTGAAAGTCATGTATCGATGCTCGCGGTATTCATCATCAGATTTCACTAAAAGCATTCCCTGGCGAAGAACCAAGGCTTCGAAATAGCCTCTTTACTATGAAAAACGCACTCTGACCCGGTATTTTTGCTCCTGAGTGTAATTCACCTAGTCTAGTTCTACGCATGATGCGTAACGCTATAGTAATGTTTGTACACAAATTGGTACTGACACATAACCTCAAATATTCACCAAGCGTTTATTTATTTGAATTAACTTATAATTAATAGTTATTTAATCTTAAACTTAATGTGAAAGTAAATATGAAGTGTATAAATCTTTGCTAGGACCTCACTTGATCTTTAAAACCACGCGATTATCGAGTAATGATGGTAAATGTGGATGGATATTTTCAGTTGCAGAAAGGTGTGAGACAGGGAGATGTCATATCTCCGAAACTGTTCACCGCTGCACTGGAAGATGTCTTCAAGCTTCTGGACTGGGAAGGACTTGGCATCAACATCAACGGCGAGTACATCACTCACCTTCGATTCGCGGACGACATCGTAGTCATGGCAGAATCGCTAGAAGACTTGAGTAAGATGCTCGGAGACCTCGATAGAGTTTCCCAACGGGTGGGCCTGAAAATGAACTTGGACAAGACGAAAGTCATGTCCAATGTTCGCGTTTTGCCAATACCGGTTCACGTGGGGAATTCTCAACTTGAAGTTGTTGATCAGTACGTATACCTGGGACAAACTGTCCAACTAGGTAAATCCAACTTCAAGAAAGAGGTCGATCGCCGAATCCAACTCGGATGGGCAGCGTTCAGAAAGTTAAAGCGGATCTTCTCGTCCAAAATACCGCAGAGCCTTAAGTCGAAAGTCTTCGACCAGTGTGTGCTGCCAGTGATGACTTATGGATCAGAGACTTGGCCGCTGAATGTGGGCCTCATAAATAAGCTCAGGGTCACTCAGCGTGCAATGGAAAGAGCTATGCTCGGAGTTTCTTTGCGCGATATGATCCGTAATACGGTAATACGCCAGAGAACCAAGGTAACCGACATAGCTCAGAGAGTTAGCATGCTGAAGTGGCAATGGGCAGGCCACATAGCTCGGAGAACTGATAACCGTTGGGGAAGAAAAGTTCTCGAGTGGCGGCCCCGCACCGGTGGACGGAGTGTTGGACGGCCTCCCACCCGGTGGTCTGACGACCTGGTTAGGATCGCGGGGAGCCGCTGGATGCAAGCGGCTCAAGACCGTGACTTGTGGCGCTCTTTGGGGGAGGCCTTTGTCCAGCAGTGGACGCCCCCGGGCTGATGATGATGATGATGATGATGTATTATTTCATTACCGTGTGATATGCCTATGCGTATATGGTATATTGATTGAAAACAAAAAACCGGCCAATTGCGAGTCGGACTCGCGCACGAAGGGTACCGTACCATTATTTTCCTTATTTTATTTTATATGTATGTGTTATTGTTGTGAAAAGATCTTCTTCTTGTCTATAAACAATTACGTTTGTTTTATGTGAGCCCAATATTTAATTTGCTCTGTTTTTAGCATTTGTTGTTATAGCGGCGAAGAAAATACATCATCTGTCAAAATTTCAACTGTCTAGGTTCATGAGATACAGCCTGGTAAAAGACAGACGGACAGTGGAGTCTTAGTAATAGGTTCCCGGTTTTACCCGTTGGTTACGGAACACTAAAAATGACCTTTTGCTGGAGTTTCTTGCATCGTTTCCCGAAGCTCAACCAATCGCGTCACTGGTAGATCACGTGACTTTTCGTATCACGTCATCTACCAGTGACGCGATTAGTTTAAAAACGAAACGAATAAAAACGCTAGTTAGCGTTGTTCATCTTGGCAGGGCCCTCTGAAGTGGCTTGAAAAAGTTATTTATCTAAAGGGGCTTCTAAACGAGCAACATTTTCACGGCAATGTGTGGCCGGCAACTATACGCATCTTGTTCTAACATACGATGTACGAGTAAGATAGCACTAGTTGCCGGCCACAAATTGCAGCAAAACATGGCCCGTTTAGAAGCCCCTTATCATTTCATTTCCTAGTCGCGGACGCATCGGGCCTAGTAATCGACTCCAGCGCATACAGCGGGCGGCGGCAATGGTTCGGCTCCAAACGGCAGTGCTTGGAATTGGTACGTTATTACTTATTAGATTAAGATAAGGTAAAGTTTAGGTACGATCAGCTAAATGGAAAGGTCTGACCCCCCATAGAACGGTGTCACAGTGAGTTGTTTGACACTTGTTACGACTTGAATCATAACGACACTGAGACACAGTTCTATAATGGATCAGGGTTCCTTTGGGCTGATCACTATATAATAGGAGATATGTAGATTTTTGTACAGCATTTTTCAAAAAAACATGATATTGTGAAATTAATAATTAAATCGGCCAAGAAATACGGATGATACGAGCATTGTAAACTGCTAATTAGCATACGTCGGGGTTTTCGGTGCGGGAACGTTTGACATTAGTCAAAGATTAGGTATTGACTTGAAAAACAGAATGTACTCTAGTAGGTTTCTACGTCATGAATAAAAATTATAAATGAATTGCTAAACGGCAAAGAAATAGATCTTCAATCGCAAGCTAATCGGGCTGCAATTGATTCCTTCAGAAAATTTAAATATGGCTATTACAACTGTCGACGTGGAAAGATCATTCAGTTTGATGAAATGGATATTTACAGCAAGACGCCGCAGATTAACTGTTCCAAATATAGAAAAAATATTAATAGTTTATTTTGAAAATCGAGCCACCTGCTAAATTTACTGCAAGTAATTAATTAATGTTATTTTTATCATTATCTCATAAGTTTTGGTAGTAAAGCTAAAGTATCTCTTACATGAGTTAAAATAAAATTGTATCATAGTGTGTAGGTATACAATTCGCAGAGAGGTAGTTATTCATTAGGCATAATATGATTTTTCTCAGACTGGCCTATCTGTTTATCTCTACTCTTTCTCAAATCATTCCCGCACCGAAAACCCCGATGTATGCTAATTACACAGCGATTAGACAGAGAGATCGGATACGCACTGTGACGTCATGTGACAGGTCGGCCATTACATAAACTCCAAGTTAAATTCGGTTTTTCTGTAAAGAGATAGTCACAAATCTTTGTTGGCTTATTCATATCTTGGTTATTTTTATAGCTACAAAAAAATGGTTTTTCTCCACTGTTTGTTATATTTATAAATCAGCTTTTATTGAAGCTGTTAAATTAACCGAAGATTGAATAGGTATCCTAATTGGCCCCACAAAAGTGACCCCGATATTTCAAATTTGCGTAGCTGCGTGTCTGTTACTTGCAAAGTACCTCCCAAAAGGTGCTCCAATGTAGAAGTTTTTATAAAAAAAAAATGTCAGTTTAATCGCCGTTGTTCTCACTCACGGATATAAATACGAGTACACATAGATAACGCACATGCATCTATTTCGCGTGTCCGAATCCACACTTACACCCCGATAAAGCGTCGGGGTTGCCGGTCGCCTGTGATAATTAAAAAAAAGCCTCGTTGCGTGGAAATAAACTGCAATAGCCCAAAAAAAACGACGACTCTGAATCGATTTAGCGCGGAAGGGAAAATTCTCTTCTCTTGGTGTGTCCCAGTTGGTAGCACAAAGTGACACGGTTGGTTTTCATTAGGGAATGCAATTACTGGCCAAATGTTAAAACCGGTAAAATACCGACCTCGGTTGCAAAACCGGTAAACCGGTAAATTACCGGTTTTTGTAGTTTTTAAATAAAAGCCATTACAATTATTGAAAATTGTTTATATAAGTTTAAAAAGTCATTTAAAAATAATGATGACAACTTGAAGTAATAATTGGAAACTTTGATCTAAGAAAAAATATCAATCAGTCTTAAAATTAAACAAATCATTTTAATGATTAATAGTCATTTAGCAGGTAGCAAACTAAAACAATAGGCTTACATGTTTACCCTTAGGTTGATAGGGAAGGGATGGTAAAATAAAGAAACAGTACACAAATAGTAATAAGGTACATCTTCGGCTGGCTCTGGAATACGTAGCGTTACTTGCTTAGTATTAGTAACATAAGTTTACAAATTATCAGTTTTATTAATAATTTAAAAGTCAATTTCAATCAAATAAATTTTTAAGGAGTATCTGAAAGTATATTGCACTTAAAATCATATTATTTCGCGTTTATTTTTAGTTTTTCACGGTTCGGTAAATTACCGGTAATAGCTTTAAATTACCGGTATTTTACCGGCTCTAAAAAGGGCCGGTTTAACGGTAAACCGGTAGACCGGTTCACCGGTTTGCATTCCCTAGTTTTCATATAGATTGGGGTGTTGATGTTATCTATCCCTGTTCTCAGCTGTTATTAACATCGGTTTTGCTGTTTACGAGATGTGCTGTAAAAGTAGGGATCGCAATTAAAGGCGAGGTTTTCATCTATTAGATAGCTCTAAAGCGTTTTTTTTTTTTAGGGTAGAAAAATGACCAGCAAAGATGCCAAGGAAACAGAGTATTTTCGCAAACTTTTTCAAAGGTTATTAACTCAAGGTACAGTATTGATTCTACTAAAATAGCGCTCCTATTCTATGGTAAAGACCAAATCGTATTTTACCTGTTGTGGTATCAATAAATAAATATCAGGGTACAGTCAGCGTGATATAGTTGGTAGCATCCAAAGTAGCCAAATAGTTCGTTACACGCCCTTGTTACTAGGGTAATAATGACGTGTAACGTACTATTTGGCTACTTTGGATGCTACAAACTATGTGACGCTGACTGTACGATGTCACGCCTTGTGCTATGGGTGGGCTATAGACAACGATATATATACTAATATATAGAAATATATATATATATATACCTACTTAAATACATAAAAAACATCCATCGTCATCCATGACAAATATTTGCCCTTACCGGTATTTGAACTAGGCCATCGCGTAGTCAAAGGTAACTATTTATTTAACTCGCCCGCCATTACTGCCATTAAATAGGAGCTATCAGAACGTTTATAATACGATAACAATCATATATAATTTGGATTTCACCGTCTAGAATAAGGGCCTGGTATGGCGCGGGACTTGTGCCTTTAGGCATTAACTCCGCCATTTGTACTTTCAATTTGTATTGTGCAACAAAGTAAATAAATAAAATGGCACCGTACATAACATGGAACCCCGACTCACCATAGAACAGTGTCATACTGGCCTTATAAAACCCTATATGCTTTGATATCACACACACACATAGCGGTCAAAGTTATAACATCCCTTTTTTTTTCTTTTTTTTTTAAACGAGCACACAGGCCACCGGATGGTAAGTGGAAACTGTGACCCATAGACATTCGCATTCAAAAGACTGCAATCCTAAGACTGCAAATGCGTTGCCAACCCTGAGGACTAAAATGGAATGCCTCTATGCTTGTCATTACACCGGCTCTCTTGTCCCCAAACCGGAACACAACAATGCGAACACTGTTGTTTGGCGGTAGGTTAATGGATAAGATGGTGGTAGCGATCCGGACGGACCCTGCACAAGGTCCTACCACCCTGAACAAAAAATAAACAAGAACGCACTAAATTACTATATACATGTCTAACAATTACATTGTATAAACAGGTGTAGAGGGTGAAGATGGGGAGTCCAGCAGCAAAAATACTTCGGAAGACAATGAGCAGCTGCAGCAAGCGTTGGCAGTAATCACCTCCCCGCCACACAGGCTGGCGTACAATACGGCCCGGGTGACACTGACTTTCCCCATCAAGGTTTCAACGGCTAAGGTAGCCTTTATTATTATTGGGCGTTAAGATGGTCCTTGTGTGCCGCTTCGACCATTGCTGATCTTTTGTGGCAGCCCTTTGTTTAGTGCTCACCGCAAAGAACGGTTGCATCAAGGAATTTCCAGATGCTTTGGGCAGCGGGAGTTGTATCTCTTGTGGGTCCATTATTTCTCGCCCTAGGTAGAAACTTCTGTTGCGCATTAGTGGTCCGCTTGAGCTTGATGTGAATTGCTGTCTCCTCTGTCCCCTGACAGAACCTGCTTGTCTTATTGGTCACTATATTAGTTGAATAACCATTTTATTCATCACACATACTTATAGCAAACACATCATATAAACCACATCAAACTCTTCAGAGAAGAAATAGTGTGTCTTGTTTTGTGATGTAGATACGTACACTAATGCCGTTTTTGAAATTTGCCATTCATTAGATTTTGCAATAACATAAGTACTTATCTTTTATAAAATTAATTCTGATTCTGAATCGACAGAATAGGTAATTTTAAGAGACCAATTTCATTAACTTTGTATTTGACCCAGTAGTTTTGTTTTAGTATCTTTATTTATTTAGCAGACATTTTATGAACGACATTTTTATTTTTTATTTGGGTTGACATTTTCTAATAAATTACAACAATTAAATTATAAAACATGATTGTAATAGTGTATTACAACAAACTATTTCAAGCGGTTTTAACCTAACCCTCCCGATACACCTAGGAGGGCTTCAGGTCGAAAACGAAAGTCAAACAAGGGTTAAATGTACTTTTGTCAAAATATCTGAAATAGATAAATATTTCAAAAACTTAATAAAGCAGAATATATTTTTATAATAATAAAATTGATATATCTTGTTGTGTCAAAAAGAAAATTAATAAATACAAAAAAACATTTCAATTATATGAATAAACAATTATTCAAATTACTTATTCTTTCAAATTAGAATGTAAAAACCGTGAGTTATTTTTTTTGGTCTATCCCTATTCTGGGAGCCCAGTGAAAGAGGATATAAGTCGAAACAACTCGTAATAAAAAAGGGTCTATAGGTCTATACGTACATAGAAGGAGTATACTAGACGTAAACCCTTATTCTTTTGATCTTCAGAAGTTCAGAAGACTTCCCTTTTTCACTAGGATCACAGAATTGTATATGGCGATTGCGATTGGCAGAGATAAATAATGGCACCCAGCGAGGGACTATAGGATATTGCATTATGAACTTCAACGAAACCAAATAAAATAAATGACTACGCTAGCCAAGCTTATCACTCAGCAAGTGGTTGCAACGAGTTCCTAATAAATCAGATAGATGGCGTTGCTATCCTGTAAATTCGTTACCTTCTTAATAAAAAAATACCATAAAACATTTTCCAATTTGCCCTATTTTGTCTTTTCTTATGCTCGCATTATAATAACGCCTTTTTTAAATCAATATTATTTGCAAAAAACGTTAAGAAAACTCCAAAATACAGGACAGGTCACGACATCTAGTTTTAGATATTGAAACAAAATAAACCAGTAGTTGTTAAGGCTGAACCGAGCGTGACCCTTATTATTGTGTTTATAGGGTTCCGTGCCCAAAGCGTAAAAACGGGACCATATTACTAGGACATCATTGTCTATCCGTCTGTCTGCTAACAAACAAGAAACGTGATATTTTTGTCGTTTTTTGCCCGATATTAATTACGGCAACTGGTATTATTGTCTTATGTTGTGTAGGCGAATCCGACACGCACTTGGCCGGTTTTTCAATAATTTATTAGAAACAGTATTGGTCGATCAGTGCAGCCTTAAACATATGATCGCATTATTCTCAACAGGAAGGCATGAAAGATCAAAGTGACATCATAATATTATGTCGTCACAAATCTAGTCAAAGGTGAAAAACTTAAGTAAATCACCTATTGCATGTAGTTGTAACACATCTGTATAGACAATGGTCTATACACACATACTTGTGCACAAAACGAATATAGAATTAACGTCAAATTTCAAATATAGAATGTCAAAAAGGGCCTTCTATATTTGAAATTTGACGTTAATTCTACACGGCACAATTTAATCGGTGATCAGGAATTCAAAAATCTTGATTATCAATCTACATAGAAACCAATACGTGAGATCTCGTGCAATATAGCTCACAATCTAATTAATCACACTTAATTAACATCGGTAAAATGCACACTGACTGAATAAATGGACACCCTACTTTTATTGAAGGGAAGTTACTCGTAAGTGTACATACGTCAAGTGCTTGCTGGCTTTGGCGGGAAACTAGACAGATCAGACGTCAATAAATGATTGCCGCCATTTGTTATCTACGTTTATGTTTTAAGTTTCTATGGCTGATAGTTTGAAAAGAGGTATTAAACTTTTCAGACTAAACCATTAGTAGGGTGACAGTAAATTTTAATTAAATTTTAATTTCAACTTGAAAATTAGTTATGATAAAAAAAAACTTGGTTACACTTATGTACTACATAAACGTGACCGCCATCGATTACTGAATTAGAAAAATGGGTTCCTGTTCACCCATTAAATTCCACCGTATATATTCGTTTTGTGCACAAGTAGGTACACGCAACAGGTCATTAAGTTTTTCATCTATACGTACTTTACGCATGCCTGATGATGAACTGTAGTTTATGCACCCGGAGGCCGCGGGATCGATTCCAGGGTGAGAAATCGGGATGTTTGGTTCCTGTTCTAAATCCTTTTTGTGTTTTTTTTTTTGTAAAATTTCTGAATATTTCGGTTTTTCGGGAAAAAATACTTAAATTTGATGGATATTGCTAACAGTAAAATAAGTTATAAAATATAAAAGTATTTTCCTATTTTACTTAAATCAAGATTTGACTTGTTGCGTTGTGACTCGGACGTATTTTCTAATAACGTCGGCAAAGGAAACGAGCACGCATGCCACTAGAGGGCGCTGCTAAGATGCACTACCTACGCTAACTAGCGTTTCTATTCGTTTCGTTCTTAACCAATCGCGTCATTGGTAGCTCACGTGACTTTTCGTAACACGTCATCTACCAGTGACGCGATTGGTTCACAAAAAAAAAAAATAGATAAAATAAATTTATTCAGTAAGTAGGCCGCACAGGCAATTTACACGTCAAGAATCTACCAGCGTCTCTCAAGAGGAGACCACTGCTGAGAAGAAACGCCGCAATAAACTCAGCAGTCAGTATTTTTTTAAGCAAATATAATATTTTCATATCGCGGTGAAAAGTCAAGAATTACCTACACGAAAAGTAAAATTATACTAGTAATATTATACACCTTTGGCGACGAGAAATATTTAGTACAATAAAAAAAGAACAGAACTTAAATTTCGAGATTGCGGAAAACGAGACAAATTAAGTAATTATTTCGAGGTATATAACCAATGCCTGCACATCACTCTAGCGAGGGTCGACGCGAGGCCGAGATACACTGCCGTCTTTAAATACGAGACGGACTGTAAAACTTTTGTAATAACACCAATATATTTCGGCCTCGCTTCGTCTCGCGCAAGAGTGAAGTGCAGGCATAACAAACAAAGATGAAAAGCCTTAGCATTAGACACTTCACCATTTCTAGTAAAACATTTTTTTTTCTAGCGCCACGAAATCGTCCAAGCCCTGTGTCTCCCCAGCTCCTGCACGCCATATGAGGTCTCCGACATTTTGAATTTCTCCATCAAGATTTCGAGTGCCTTAAAAAGCTACAAGATACCAAGAACAGTGAAAATCGTGTCAGTACGCCGTCTGGAACAATATTACAAAATAAGCAGTGACATCACAGCACTTTCTTTGATAACAATAACTTTATTTTTGTTATTGCTCTCAATTATAGCAACATTACTCGATTACAAGGTTATTAAATGCAGACGGCACGCTACAACCAAGAAGTTTAACGTGCAAAAGTATAACAACGATTTGAAATTCGAGAGGAAATCCAATTTGATCGATATGGAGGCGCTTGCTACAAACAACATTGATAACGTAAATAATATTAACCATGTGACTGTCAAGAAAGTTATAAAAGCGAATCCTGTCCCTCCCTCTATTACCTTAGCCGTAGTATCACCGAAGGACGTGGCGGGCAGCTGCAAAAGATGTGGGAAATACAAAAAACAATGCGTTAATCCGCAAGCCGTTGATGTTGTGAATGCGTGCCCGAGAGTGAAATATAATTCTATCGCTGGTTTGAAGGAGGAGAAAAGGAATATGTATCGGTATTTGTTGCTATGTTTCTCGTTGAATTATAGTTGGAAAAGGATATTTAATACAAATATGGCGAATAAAGATTTGTCTGTCATGCACGGGCTAAGGATAGCCACTACATTTTGGGTGGTGTTCATACATGTAGCGTATTTGGCTAGCTATCTGTCAGGTGAGTGTCAGCCGAATGTGCTCAGAATAGCAGTACGTTCTAGTACCTTGTGGCAGTACCGTATTCAGTGAGAGTGTGTGAAGTTAGCACCTATATCAACTGCGACAGGTCCTAAAGTGTACAGCTGCTACAAGTTTAACTGTACATGAAGCTTCTATTTTTTTGATTCAAGCTTAACTGCTATTTATACAATGTCTAATCAACTAATCATAAATGGCCTTTTTAATCTTATTGATTTTATCTTAGTCATAATTTTTTGTCAAGTGTGAGTCGGACTCGCGCACTAAGGGTTCCGTACTGCCGCACGATAGGTATTCTATTTCAATTTGAATTGGATTTGAATGGAATCGTCGCGGGCCCAATTCACAGTTGATATTTTTAAAGTATTTGTGGTTTTTCTTCAGGGTCTTTACTATAATAATATTAAATTTGACGCTTGTATGTTTAACCATTTTTACGACACAACAAAAAATATATATGTTGTTGTTGTTGTTGTTGTTGTTGTTGTTGTTGTTGTTGTTGTTGTTGTTGTTTTTATTGTACGATTATATCAGTTCCTTAATATAAAAATTGATAAGTAGTCAACAATCCGTGAGACCCGAAAAAACAAGAACTTAAACAGGAATAAAAATTTAATTTTGCGTGTAAGTTCCATTTCGATGTCCAGGACATAATGTGAATACTAAACTAAACCGAAGTGAGGGTGGGTCGCTAGTTTCTTTGAATAGGGTAAAGTCCAGTGGTCATCGAGAAACCAGTCGTAGTCGACCTAATATGAGTGCGAAGAGTGGGAAGTATATATTTCCTTCTCTTCCCACTCATACACAGTATACGCAGAGGCCGACTACAGTCTCTGGCTGATCACTGGTGACTTTACCCTACTTATTTTTGGGATAAGACAATTATTTAATAATTAGGCGTCAAGATTCCGAAAAAGAGTACGGGGGTACTCAGTAGATACTTGGAATTAATCCTGTAGCTGTTCTGTATACTGTTGCCATAATGAAGTAATCCGTATTGTAATTTTTTTTATTACTATTTTATTTTATTTCATAGTATTCACGACGATCTCTGTTGGTGAAATGATTTGAATTATTAATTTGGTTGTTTCATTAGATTTTGACAATTATGTTGTGGATTCTTAGTTTTGACATGTAATGCAAACTTATATTGTACTATTGAAACTAAACTAATTGCAGATGGTGGAGCTGATCTAAACAGCCGAAACAACATCTACATAATCCTCGCGACAGGCTCTCTTGCGTTCGACACATTATTTTTTGTGAGGTAAGATGCACTGCCGTTATACCAAAGATGGCAGCTAACTGCATAGTTGATAGTAATATATAAAGAAAGTCCGCTTCGACTCCTACATTTTTTATCAACTAGCGACATCTCGTAGCGAGTAGCAGACAACAATGGGCAATGACAGCTCCGGCGTCGGATAGCTGAACTAACCCTCAGCCTCCGGAACCAAATTATAAGTGCGTAGGTATTTAGACCTTGCACCGTCGATATAAGGTTGTTTTTATAGCGTAGCATGGTTTGAAAGTCTATGTTCTGCATCGCGGTATCGAAGTTTTTACAAATCGGCTGCATATATATAAGTTTCTAATTCATCCTAATCTAGAGAGGCCTTGTACTGGTCCTCGGCCCACGTGGTATATGCCACAGCCGAATGTATAAAAGGCGAGAGGACTGTTAGAAGACCTCTTTACTTTATGTTCATTTTTACAAAAAATCGCACCTTTTGATTTATGTCTTTTTTTTAACTAAAATACTGACTGTTTCTGTCTCTTTTTATAAAAAAAACTGTTTAAAATTTAGACTGCGTGGCATAAATTGTATGTGTATGTGTGTGCGTGAGGGTCTGTGAGTGTGTGCGTGTGGGTCTGTGAGTGTGTGCGTGTGCGTGTGCGTGTGTGTCTGTGTGTGCGTGTGTCTGTGTGTGCGTGTGTGCATGTGTGTGTGTGTCTCTGTGTCTGTGTGTGCGCGTGTGTGTGTGTGTCTGTGTGCGTGTGTGTGTGTATAAATGTGTTACAGAGAAACAGTACAATTAAAAATAACACAGGTAAACAACTGGCGGTCTTATCGCTGATTAGCGACTTCTTCGGTCGTTTGTAGGGTAGGTGTAAAAATACGGTGTAAAAATTAAATATTTTTTAATATTCTGCTCATATACGGGGAGTCAAGAATTCATGTATATCAGTTTTAATTGATAGATAAAGAATGGACAGGCATGTTTGTATCAAATATTCGTGAAAGGGAAAAAAAATAACCTGGGTATTAGCGGGGCGTACGACGGGCGGGGGGCGAGGGCCGCGCGCCCATCTGGCGATGCCCTTGCAAAACGTGCTTGGGAGGATGTTTATAAGGCCAATATTTGAGGTACTGATAATAAGATCTATGTTTACACATTTTGGCGCACTGGCCGTAAATATATTAGTGCTTTTTACGGTCCTTTAACCTATAAAATATTTAGACATCAAAAGTATTGACATATTATTATTATTATTCTTTTTTATGGCATAGGGAAGGCAAACGAGCACACAGGCCACCTGATGGTAAGTGGAAACTATGACTCATAGACATTCGCATTCACAAGACTGCAAGCCTAAGAATGCGTTGCCAACCCTGAGGACTAAGGTGGAATGCCTCTATGCTAGTCATTACACCGGCTGTCTTATCCCCAAACCCACAATACGAACACTGCTGTTTGGCGGTAGGTTAATGGATAAGATGGTGGTAGCGATCCGGACGGACCCTGCACAAGGTCCTACCACCCGCTACTATCTGCTCACGATTGAAACTAGGTTCTTGTTTTTGTGTTCTTCTTCTAGTCTTTATTTTTAATTTGATTTTATTGATCTTACATTTGTAATGATATTATTGGTGTTGGTGTTTTTGTAATGTAACTTATTTTAAAGTGTCATTGTATTCATCATCATCATTATCAGCCGCAAGACGTCCACTGCTGGACTTCCCCCTTCCCCAAGGTTTTCCACAACGATCGGTCCTCTGCTGCTGTCATCCAGCGGTTTCCCGCGACCTTTATCAGATCGTCAGTCCACCTTGTGGAAGGTCTGCCAACACTTCGTCTCCCGGTTCGCGAAGACCCGGTACCCGGTACCCGGTTGGACCCGGGTATGTCCTTAAACTACGCCCAGAACCACCGGAGGATGGGCAGCAGCGTCCTCTCAGAACACGGTGAAATACTGCGATGGCCAACCCGCCTGCCAAGCGTGGCGATTATGGTAATTTTCTACCCAAGAGAAAAAGAGGAGATTCGCAGGAGAACTAAAGTCATTGTATTGTTAGATTGAAAATAATATCTCCTGTTGGAGTTACTTGCGGCGCTTCTTCTCCATTTGCTAATGAAATATTTTGAAAGACTCCTCGATCGGCGTATTGGACGTGCATATAAAGCTAGCTGGATGAGATTGGCCTACGTCCAGCAGTGGACTAGTATAGGCTGCTGATGATGGCGAAAGCTAGCGGTCCCGGGTTCGATTCCCGCTATCCGGACTAATATTTATGTGAAGAGCACGAGTATTCATTTCTGAGTTATTTACGTATATACGTATTTACGACGACGCGCTAGCCGAGTTAGTAGTGACCCTGTCTTCGAAGCTAGCGGTCCCGGGCTCGAATCCCGGTTAGGACAAATATATGCGTGATGGTGATGAGCACGAATATTTGTTCCTGAGTTTGGTTATTTCTATCTATGTATATAAATATTTTATGTGCACAAGTTTTGAGCCCGGTTTTTTCATTTTATTATTATTACTTATCTATATACTCGTAAGTATGTTTATCGTTGTCTACTACCTATAGAACAAGCCGAGAGCTTTAATTTGGGACTCAATGTGTCTGAGATGGTCCCCTGATATTTGAGTGAATCAACTTTGAAGGTAGGCTTGTATTTGGCGGAATTAAAACTTACCTGGGGACTTAATTAATAATGATCAAAAAAGACCTCATACACTTCACAAGATACACATCTGAAATATTATTATATCTTAGAAAAACCGGGCATGAGCATGTCGAACCATGCTCAGTGTAGGGTTCCGAAGCCGTTACTACAAACAAATTAGACCTCGCGACAAACTTAGCTATGATGTTAGAAAACTGTTATCCCCATACATCGACATAGGTCGCGATCAGTTTACCAACACCGCAAATAATTTTTCGGTAGGTATAAACATGTAAACCGTTTGTAACTCAAGAACCAATGAAGTCTTCTTAGTGTTGATAGTTTTCCTATAAAATTCATTATAAGATTGGGATTTTTAGTATTTGTAGGTTTGGCTGTAAGGGGGGACACTTAACTCTAATAAAAATTAGCACTTTAAATATTTCATAAGCGGATCCCTTAAACGAAAAATCGCTTTTACAAAACTGCAATTCTTTTGAAAAATCTATCTAACAACACCCCACAATAAGGAGAAGACGAGAAAAAAAATACATCCTCACGAAAAGAGTAGACGAGGATTTTTTTAAACCACTATGTTGGCTTGATTTATGTGTATATTCGTGCCAAATTACAGCTATCTGGTACTTATGGTCTCTGAGCTAGGCTGCGGACGGACGGACGGACGTATATGGCGATACTATAAGGATTCCTCGTTTAACTACGGAACCCTAAAAAGCCTGGTAGCTCGGGGATAAATGCTTATTTTTCAAAACCTGTGGACAAAATTGTCCCCTGCTATACCAACGATTAAATGAATATTCAAAACGATAGAATATAAATGAAATCATTTCAAATGCTTCCCAATTTGTCTGATTTAAGAAACGTGTAATCAACGTCGTTTGCAAATGCTTATAGTTTTTCTATAACACATAATTTGAGAAACATGTCGAAAAATGTGGAGGACTTTAAAAGTTGATTCACCCATTTATTTCTTTCCAGCGGACTGTTTAGCTCGTACCACTTCTTCTACCTGAAGAGCCAGTACTCCCTGAAGGAGTTAGTGAGCTTCGGGGGCGCCTGCGGCCAGGTCCTGCAGCTGTGCTGCTTCATCACCAACAGGGCTGTCAGGTAAAAGAAACGGCTCCGCACCGCATCACAGTATGCTTTATTATATTCCGATTTGAATTGGATTCTGAATAGAATTAGACCGTGCCCAGTAACACTTGACCATTTTTAGTATTTGTTGCCTTTTTTTTAGGGTATAACCATACCAAATTGACGCTTGTATGTTTATTCGTTTCTGCGATAGAACAAAAAATAATACGTCGGAAAAAGCGTTCTGTTGTTTTTATCCCATCTTGCTGTTATATTTATTACAATCATATTCATGGTGTTATGGGAGTTGGGGTTTCTCTCTTAAAAACGGTCGGTCGAACGAGTGCCGTCAGAGCGTACAAAACAGTTCTGTCTTCAGGCTGCCTGATTGAGAATGCACGCGCTATAATGTGTTGTGTCCGCTCTGAGGGGACTACTAAACCCTTTGAACGCTTTTGACTTGATACAAACTTCGTCCTCACACGCCAATGTCAGCTGAAATCCACAGCTAATGTCAGCCTTACGTCACAAATACTCGTGTCTATTTTGCACTGTATCTGTGACAAGTAAAACGACCACTTTAGTGGTTCTTGGCGTTCAAAGGGTTAAACTCGCCGGTTTACACAAGCTGCTCTCACTCGACCGACCTAACGCCGTTTTTAAGAGAATGACACTCCTGTTTCTGGTATTTAATTAATTGATATCTCAGTTTCGCGAATAGAGCAGCTATATCATTATTATAGTTGATAGTACTTTATTTATTATCTGTTATCGGAACTCTCTATAAAACCCGCGGATCCCTATGGGTTTATTTACGTTAAGTTATTTATATCAACCGCTAGATAATGTATCTTAAACAGTACATAGATTATGAGTATGGCAGTTACTGTTTGGATTAGAGATGCGCCGAATAGTGGTTTCACCGAATCGCCGAATACCAAATACTGTACCTTTAGCAACGTTAACAGGTTCTAAAATAAATTTTGATTTGAAGTTTAATTGCTTTATTTCATAAGCTTTATTCAACACATCCTTCATAGGATTTCTATGACTTATAATTTATAACATACCGTGTCGTGTGGCAAAAAAAATGGAAATACTCGAACTGAATATATTCGGCCGAATACAAATAGTGAAAAAGATGCTGAATACGCCGAATACCGAATACTAAACAAATATTCGGCGCATCTCTAGTTTGGATAGAAAAATATGTTAAATCATGTCTTTGGGTATTCAAACATAATGCTAATTACTAGTTTACCTATAAATAGTTACTTTTCTGATTGATTGTAAGCACAAATTGCTTTGTATTATTAAAGAATAATAAAAATATTCTAAAACACCTCTTTATTACTATTATAAACATTTTTATAACATAAAGAGATTTTTCCTCTTGCTCAATCAGAATTAACCTAAAACGTATGTTATTTTCATCTACGTAATAGTCATACTTATCCAAATCAGTATACTATGTATTTTGAGTTACAGCTACTCGACAATAGATGTCGTTACAAAACATTTGGTCGTGTAAGTTGCCTTGTAGTTTATGGTTTTTCTATTAGGTGGCGCTGTACGTAACCGTACGAAAGTTTGTTATGATTTCACAGTTAATCAAGAAATAATGACATTTGGTATTTATAGTAAGATTTACTTCCGAGTTTCATTTACAAGAATGAAAGTAATTATAGGAAGCATTCTTTAGTGTACTGCGATTGTGATTCGGTAAGTGAAGGACGAATTATGTGACGGCCTTCGCCATTTCAAACATCAACTGAAAACAAGATTTTTATCTAAAAAGTATTGTTTGTAATTTTTTGGTGTTTATTTATCTACTGTTTAAAAATAAAAATAATGTGTTTGCAACGACCGCTTGGGACTAGTGGTTGGAATGATGGATTAAAATTTGTTTACTAATTTCAGTAGATGACGTGATACGAAAAGTCGCGAGATCTACCAGTGACGCGATTGGTCAAAAACGAAAAGAATAGAAACATAGTTATTTATTTGCTTAACAACACCGAATATACTAAGCTAAGCCTGTATCTTGGGACCCTGGAGTGCAACATGACTGTGCGTGCGTGCGTGCGTGCGTGCGTGCGTGTGTGTGTGTGTGTGTGTGTGTGTGTGTGTGTGTGTGTGTGTGTGTGTGTGTGTGTGTGTGTGTGTGTGTGTGTGTGTGATATGGTATTTACCGTGTTAAATAGAGGCCCAGGGGGCTTGCAGCACTGCATTGTCGTATAGTCCTACCCACCCCCGGTTCCGAGGAACAAACGAAACTTGGGAAATCCTATCATACTACAACGTTTCACTTCGCCGAATTTTCATTTCATCGATAGGCATTTCCACGTGCAGGAGCTTTATTTTTTATGTGGTTACAAGTCTAGTCTACGTAACGAATGCTCAAGATTACCTGAAAACGATAAAGTTTCAGCAGACATTAGGAAATGAAATTTGGTGCAATGATACATTCGATGGAACTAGCGATGCATCCGATACCGATACCGATACCGATATATCGGCGATACTTCGGGTTAGCCGATATATCGGTATCGACGATATTTTTATGACCGATTCAACGATGCTTTTTAATTTAAAAATGTAGTGTCAACGAGCGATTGCTTTGTTTTTTAAACAAAAATCTTTACAATGTTAATTTTAATTACTAAAATTTTTAATTATCTAATATTAACCTATGTATCTACTTGTTATATTAATAAAAAGAAATCTGTCTTGTGTTTTATTTATTATACCTTCATTTTTGAATTCACAAAATGCGTATCGGTATCGGTATCGGTATCGCCGGTATTTTTATAAGAGTATCGGTATCGGTATCGCATCGGCGAAAAGGCGTATCGATGCATCCCTAGATGGAACGTTTATCGATATTTCAAAGGGCTCCCGACTAAATCTCTTTATGAATCATCTGGTAGTCTTATGGAACTAGGTTTAGTGTCATGGGCCCCCCCTACTACGGTAAAGCTGACTGAAGAAACAGTATACATACTCATTTTTCCAGCCAAAAAAGATGTTGTGCTTATATTTATTTACTATGGCTGCACCACCAACTGTCTTATGAAGTCGTATTCAATCCCAAAATGTAGGGTATCTTAATTAGTATTATTTATCTTCCAGACTACTTCCCTCATATGCCTACGTCATATTCCTGTCCGCTGTACTGGCGCGGATATCGCATCGAACCTCGGTGCTCGAGCTACCGGAACGCGACTACAATTGCGATACCGTCTGGTGGCGGAATATATTGTACATCACTAACGTGTACCCTGCTGATGACCGGGTGAGTGAGATAGGAGACTAGTCATATCAACATAACAAGTTTAGCCTTGTTTCAGTCATTCTCAACACATTTTTTTTTCTATGGCATAGGGAAGTCTGACGAGCACACAGGCCACCTGATGGTAAGTGGAAACTGTGACCCATAGACATTCGCATTCACAAGACTGCAAGCCTAAGACTGCAAAAGCGCTGCCAACCCTGAGGACTAAGATGGAATGCCTCTATGCTAGTCATTCCACCAGATGTCTTATCCCCAAACCGGAACACAACAATGCGAACACTGCTGTTTGGCGGTAGGTTAAAGGATAAGATGGTGGTAGCGATCCGGACGGACCCCGCACACGGTCCTACCACCCGCAATACATACTTAGAACGAGTCACTTCGCAGAATTTTGGTTTCATAGAAAGCTACTTTCTGTTGAATCCCAGTAGATTTCAAGTTATCTTGTGATGGTTACACGTCTAACCTAAGCTACGTAATAGTAGTTTATGATAGTGATGCATAATGGGAAGCTTTAAAATACGAGTGTGGTTTTATGAAACGAGCGTCTGCGAGATATTTACGACAAAAATGGCGGCCAAACAAACATGTGCTGTGTCAGTGTCACGAATATAAAGAGTTCTTTTTAAATCGTAGACAAACGAAAGAAGCCCCTATTATCATGTCACTCTAGATCAAATGTCGTGCGGTTTATATCGAAAAAATATACTGAATTGAAGTTCCGTAGCGATAACTGTTTTAATATCTATGGATACTAGAATAGAGACCCTCTTGAGTTTTGACAGCTGTTCCAAATTTAAACTTTATTAAATATACAGTACAGATTTTACGTATACCACAGACAAGAAAGTTCTCATAGTAAAATTGGTTGTAATACTCGTAATGCTGGTCATTTCCTACGGTTTCTGAACGCATAATAGAGGGCTCATAATATGTGCGTAGATCAATCATATTTAATATAACCTGACATCAATACGGGCTCATATTTTCATTTGCATACAAAAGTGCAACAGAGACGGCGCTTTGCTAACTCTTTAACGTGGACAAGGTATAGGCCCGCCGCGGACTGCGTGGCTATCGCACCCCATCTCCGTCCTAGCTTACTCAACCTGGGGCCTACATACGTGTCAAAAAGAGATGGACGTTTTAAACGCAGCCATATTTAAACCCCCTGGAAGAGTACTTACGTCACATTGTTTCATTTCCAGTGCATGCAGATATCCTGGTACTTCACATCTGAGACGCAACTTCACGCGATTGGCGCGCTGTTGTGCGCGTTTGCCGCGCGGCGTCGCCTCGCGTTGACGCTCGCCGCGCTTGCGGTACTCGGGGCCACCGCCGCGGACGTGATATCGGCGTTTCGGGATTACGGGAAGCCGTTAGTATTAAATACATTTCTAACAGAATAATAATGGGACAAGCTTTTTTGACGACTGTCCTTTTTTACTGTCTTGTATATATGTCCGACTCAATGTCCGCGGCTAAAACGATTTTAATAAAGTATACGTGGTTAGATTCGTTTTAACCACGAGAGTGTCATAGGCTAAATTATAATTATTATTAGCGAAATAATAAATAAATACATGATAAGTAACATTACTTTGGCGACATTATCGTAACAGCAGTTGGACCTTAACCGAAGTGCATTGGGATGAAGTTGGAAGTGGTATACGTATATATATCAACCATAATACCAACCGACTGGAGGGAGGACTTCGTTAGCGCGAGCAATTTACACTAGCGAGTTGGTTGATACAAGCTGTCGCTAGATGTCGCTAGGTTACCACAAACTAATGTCTTAACCCAGTGACGCCACCTTCCGACTTCACCGTCAGATCAGCTCTGATACCATAATATTGCATTGTCATCGGGTTTACATACGCTGTCCAAATTTTAGCATATTCCAGCTACAGTAACTAGTTCAAAATTGACTTGCAAATTTTGACGGGTAACTAACAAACATACATACAAACAGCCCAAGTCAATAAAAGCTTGTAATAAGATAAGATAACTCATCTTTACATATACATTTTACGTCGCTTCCCGCCGTTTGTGCATCGGTATGTATGGTAGATCTTTCAAATTACGCAATGCATTTTAATGCGGTCATCAATATGTATGATAAATACATTCTGGATTATGAACGGGTGTTACAGAACTCAATCTTACATAAACCGAACCGAAGCGGGGGCGGGTTGCTTGTGTTGCATAAATTGCAAAATAAAAGGAAATAAAATATTCCTACTCAGCATTTTTACGTGAGAGGGATTAGCCGAGAGTATAATATCTACCTATATTTAAAAGGCTCCAGACTAGCAGTCTACATGTAGTCCTAAGACTGTCAGGCACAGTCCAAATCTGCGAAGGAATGTGTGAAACCTTAACACTGCATCGAGTGTCCAGTGGCGTCCTCGTTACTGTTTTGGTGTTTTCCAATATACTAAAGTATTGTCTTGAAATTGATAGATGGTTTTTTAATGTACAAATCCCTCTGAGGCCACTTCAGATTGATCTTTCCTCAAGTTATAAAGTATAAAGGTTTTCGTAATTATACATAAACCAATTTATCAGATTAAACTTTTCGATATTTCATTTGTTTTATTTAAAAAACCTATTTAAAAAAGAACATGTGCCTCTCGGGACGCCCGACCGAAGTGATTTTCACTGAGTAGAGAGAGGGGGAAAGCGTCTGTCCGAAATACTTCCTGCGAAGCCAGACAGACTGGCACCGTAACGCGTTACGTAAAAACGGTTTACTCCCCATCAGAAGTTATCACTTCAAAAACTCGGTTTGTCGATCTGTTGATCGATTTGATTTGTCAAGTTCTCTCCCTACAACTTGAGGCCATATATATTATACACTAAACTTACTCCTTTTTCGGCCTTCAGGGTAACTGGTGTGGTATCCCTATACCGTCAGCTCATGGAGGGACCCTGGTCCCGAGTGGCTCCATACTTCATTGGGGTCTTCGGAGGCTGGTTGGTTCGGAGGATGGGAGGGAAGTTGACTGTGTCCAGTGTAAGTCAAATTATTGGTGTCCTGCCGTTTGACCAAAAGTCATTTGGCAAAATTACACTTGACAAACAACGTTTTGCAAAAAAATGTTTCGCCAATTGATCATTTTACTAGTTGTCATTTTAAAAATGGCTCACTTATTCAAATGATCAACAGTTAAATTTACATTTTATAAGTAATTATTTGACAAAATGAACATTTAGCAACGGAGTTATCAGACAAAATTTTAAATGCAACGAGCAAGACGAATCTGGGCAGAACTGACTCGGATAGGTTAGGTTAGAAGGCCAAGGCGGGAGCTTTGCTCCCGCCTTGGCCTTCGAGGTTATTTTTTTCTGCCCAGAAATAGGTAAACTACAGGAAATAATATTTGGTGAAATGGAAAACTGTCAATTGACATTTTATTATTTAACACATTTACCAAGTGTAGTGTTTGCTAATTGATCATTTGCTAATTGAGTTTTTGCAAAATGATACTTTTGTCAAATGTCACGTTTGCCAAATGATTATTTGGTGAAACGTTGTTTGTCAAATGATCATTTGTCAATATTTTTTTGGTCAAACATTAGTGAACCCAAATTATTACATTCGGAAACACGTTTTTTTTAAAAGTTGGTCTGATAAAAATCATAGAGGTTTTTCAAAAGCACACTTTTTTTATGTTTAAGCTCTTTAGCAATTAGATAATATAGCTTTATTAATTTACTCAGTAAATAATAAACCAAAAAGCGGTATGCTTTTGTCAACAACATCTACAAGCATATTTTTTTACAGAATCGTTTTAAAAAGTTCTGGCTTTCAATTCACTCGCAATCGCAACCGACTTCAACGTGGAACAATTGTTTTCATAAAGCACTCACCTTTGGGACTGTCAAAATTAAAACGGTTGCGATTGCGACTGCTTGTTACGCAAAAGCCAGCAGGATTGACTGAATGAATGAAAGATGCCATGTTAAGATTAACGTCACGTCATAGACAACTGTCATTTGTTTCGTCTTGAGACGGACATTGACCCTGGTATGGTATTGTTTTAACTTAGCCGCCAAGGCCATTTGCAACGTCAAAAGATGGCGGATGTGTTTTAGTTTTTATTTTTGTGTATTTAGGTGTTCAAAGTTCTTTTTTGCTAGTGATTTGTACTTCTAATACCTTTTGTGTTGCGCAGTGATAGAAGACTTGGACTTATTTCGTGTACCCTGGCATCTTACTTCTCGTTTCAAGTGGACTCGCAGTGGTACAGAGGTTAAAACTATCTTGGCCTCTGTCCTACATATCAACGTTGCCACCAATCTTCCTAGAGAAGATTGGATTATGTTTTATTACTATATTGATTTATACTCATATATACTTGACACTGGCGAAATCACTTCATAGTGGAAACGCCATATTCCCGCGGTAGTAGCTGTCCAAGTCGCCGCGGGGCAAAGAAAAAAAAAACTCGGCCGCCATTACTGTCAAGTAAATAAGAGCTGTCAAAATGACAATACGATACAGGTCAAAGACAATATGGTTTCCTAGGAGGTAACCTCAAAGTGAAATAAACTTAAGTCCACGTACAGTCAACAGATAAACGCAAGACAAGATTAAAAATATCTTGTGTTGACGGTAGTATTAACTTACAGATATGACTGTCGACTGAAGGTATTAAAATTAATATAATTATAAAGCCAGCCATGCGAATTTTTCAATGCTAACGCGTTTTTTATTTATTAATCCTTTTCCAAATTACTGCTTCTGCAAATTATTAGTTAGCAGTTTAAAATGCTTGCATCATTCGTATTTCTTTGCGGAATTTCATTTTAATTTCACTTTTGGTGATCTTTTTTACAGTATTTTTATACTTTGTTTAGACAAGAGATTTAAAAAATCCATTCATATTCCCTTTTGGCTAAAACGTTTTCGTACTGTCAGCCCTATGGAACCCCGACCCACCATAGAAGCCCAATGGAACCCCGGCCCACCATAGAAGCCCAATGAAACCCCGACCCACCATAGAAGCCCAATGGAACCCCGGCCCACCATAGAAGCCCAATGGAACCCCGACCCACCATAGAAGCCCAATGGAACCCCGACCCACCATAGAAGCCCAATGGAACCCCGACCCACCATATAACTGAGTCACAGTGACATTTTAAAACCATTGGTTTACACTTCCTACGACTTGAATCATAACGTCACTGTGACACAGGTCCATGGCGGGTCAGGGTACCATTGGGCTGATGTACATCGTTGTAACTTATGATTGTGGTGCAACTGTAGCCTTGTTGGACCTTGCCTAGGCTGATGGATCCAGTAATGAACAAAGACCAATAATGGACTCTTGATTCTTATCAATTATCATCTTTGAATTAACTTGTGTCCGTTATTGGTACTTCAGCTAAAAGTGTCCAACATTGGCACAGATGGCTACGAAGCTGTCGGTCCTAATATTTGCGTGATTACCAGCTGGTTCCCAAGTCTTGAAATTTTTGACAGCTGATGTCCACGTGTCTCTGGCTGGCGTCACTAGCAGCCCTGATGATAGCGTCCGCAATACCCTGGGTGGGAATTGCCTGGGCGGGATCTTGGCTTCACCTGGTGTGGCCGGCCGTGCTGCTGTGGCCAGCCCTGGTTTGCGCTACCAACTACGCAGGTAGTTTAGTCAAGCCAAAGATGAGGAAGTGGTCTGTAAGATCCATGGACATTATTCAATTTGTAAGACTGCAGGTGCTCTAGACCTAAAAACCAAACGATATGATATGGACGTGTTGGCCTTGTTGGTAGTGAACTGATTGGTTGATTCCCCTTTTGTCTTTTTTTTATGGCTTAGTAAAGGCAAACGAGCACACAGGCCACCTGATGGTAAGTGCAAACTGTGACCCATAGACGCTCGCATTCACAAGACTGCAAACTTAAGACTGCAAATGCGTTGCCAACCCTGAGGACCAAGATGGAATGCCTCTATGCTAGTCATTACACCGGCTGTCTTATCCCAAAACCGGAACACAACAATGCGATCACTGCAGTTTGGTGGTAGGTAGGTGGTAGCGATCTGGAAGGACCCTGCACAAGATCCTACCACCCGCGAGTTTGCGTGCTGAGAGCGAGTATTTGGTTCTAAATTTTAGATGTTTTCTATTTATTATTTATTTATCAATATAAGTGTGTTTACCGTTTTCTGGTAGGTACCTACAAGCCTACAGCTTAGTTTGGGAGTAGGTCAAATTCTCAACAATAACAGAAAAATATAATATTAAATAAAAAAACCAAGTGCGAGTCGGACTCGCGCACGAAGGGTTCCGTACCATTAGCAAAAATCGGCAAAAAAACACGTTTGTTGTATGTGTGTAACCCTAAAAAGGAAAAGAGACGAGAGACAGTGGTCATTGTTGCGGAACGGTCCCAACTGAGCATGTGTCCGTTGGGACCTACTTGTGATGTTTGTGTTTCCCCAGGGCTGTGCCGGCGCCTACTTGACAGCGGCGCGGTGGCAGCCCTGAGCCGGCTGTGCTACAGCGTCCTCCTGTTGCACGGTGTCGTCACCAGGACGTTTCTATTGAGTCTAGACGGAAGTCTGAGTTCCAGTACAATGTGCATCGTAAGTTTATACAGGGTGTTCTGTATTTAGAGATCCGAGATCAACCAGTGTATAGAGCTTTTGTTCTATCCAAACAGTAAAACATGGGTCTAGTTGTAACAAGGTGGTTACAACCTCAAATCCTTGTAAATTCAAAATTATTAGCAACCTTCTAAGATTTATTTAATTTATAACTGTGGTTTTATATGCATGAACTACTAATAAATACTAAAGGTCTAAAACTACTGCAGGTTGCAGAGAGCGCAACCTCCTCACAAATTCGTGCCGTGTCGAGGAGTACTGCTTACCTAAAGCCCAATTTACATAGGTCTAGGACAAAGGCGAGTACAGTGCCAAGGAAAGACGAGTGTAAAATTGAAAGCGATTCAATTTGGATCCACTGGCAAGGCAACTGGACTCGATACTGTCCGATCGGTTTAAGGTACGCCCACAGCAATGCTTAAAAAACGGTGACGGTACGGAATCGCAGTGATCCATCGTATCCGTACCGTTTTTAACGCATGCGCTCTACTGCTTAACGGTGCGTCATTAACGGCGCCATGTTGTTACTATGACCCCGTCTTTTGTTTACGCAACGACACTGTATTTTAAGCAGCGGTGTGGAGGACAAGCGATCAAAACGGTACGGATACGATGCGTCGCTGCGATTCGGTACCGTCTCCGTATTTTAAGCAGCGGTGGGGTCGCATCTTAACACTGTACTGTCCGCTGTCCACTGTCCTTGGCCAATGTAAATCTGGTTTTATCTGGCCCTGGATCCAGCCGCCTAGCGAGAGTCTCTTAAGGTGTTAGTCGAGATTCTCCGCTGTAAGGCCGTTCGCCGAAACAACTATCGGGACAATGATACCCATTACACAAATATAATGCAGTCTACCTATACTTTCCAGTTCACCTACTTCGCGGGAACAATGCTGCTAACGCTCCTGGCTTCTCTGCTGCTCTCACTTCTCGTTGAGATTCCA